>JAIOJX010000001.1:100351506-101705249 GCA_022376925.1 Tragulus kanchil | reverse complement strand
CACCGTGATCAGATTGTGCCCAGGAAGCCCCTGCAGCAGGAGAGCTAGGGGCCGTGGCTCCCTGGAGCTCCTGGAGAGGCCCAGCAGCAGGGCAGCTCTGGGGAGAACCCTGAGAGACAGAAGAGGGGGAGGTTGGGGACTCCCCTTCTGCTGCAGGTGCAACTGTGGCTGCAGCAGTGGCCGGGGCCTCCTCAGGACACGGAGTGTCCCCCAGGACCTGCTGGCGTTTCACAGCGGCACGGCTCTTGTTCTTGCCGCGCCGTGGCATGGTGACACGAGTCAGGGGCCGCAGGCGGGAGGGCACCTGGAGGAGGGACAGGAGATGATGCTGTGAGCACCTTCCGCGGGGAGAGTCCTCCCCACCTTGAACCAAGGCCGCCTCTGAAGTGTCCTGAAGGCCACTGCTCTAGGACCCTCGGGGCTCCTGTTCTCCTGGTCAGCCTGTGCCCTGAGACCCCTCTGGAGGTAGAGTGAGCCCTGGGGCTCAGTGTGACATTCCTGCCTAGACTTTAGAAATAGGCCAGTGGAAGTTGGCAGGGGAGGCAAGTCCTCTCTGTTCACATTTTCAATCAGGATGAGAACTGATAGCCACACTCCCCCATACGGCCCCCCCCACCCCATTCCCTCCCCTGCTCTGAAGCTGACACTCTGCCACCTTCCCTGCCACCCCAGAGGAGAGGAGGGAGGGCTCAGTTCCGACCCGAGGGGTCCCTGCGCCCGCCCTCCTGCTGCCCGGCGGAGGCCCCTCCCCAGGCTGGCTCTAAGCTCCGCTGCCACACCTCGGCCCCCCTTCCCCATGTTCGGCTGGCAGGAGGTGCTGACTGCAGGGGAGAGTCCTCGCGCACCCGCGTGATGGGGAGGATGGTCCTCACCCTACCTCCTCCTGAGACCTGAAATCTTACCCCTGCTGACTGGCCGGCAGCCCCTTGGGCTGAGGCCCCATCCTCGAAGGAGTCGCCCGTCCCTGCTCGCAGCAAGGGACCCCTCGGCCTATAGAGATGCCCAGATGCCGGGTCGCCAGGGCTTGGGGGCTTTAGAGGCCCTTCTGGGCCAGTGCCATTCTGGCGTTTAGAGGCCCTCTGTCTTGCGAAGGGTCCCTCCTTCACTCTACAGGACCCTGGACTGTCCCTCTGCTGAGTAGCGCTGGGGCCCACCAGCCCCAGGACTAACTGCCTTCCCTCGATCCCACAGAGGAAGGAGATGCATTCGGGACTAAAACGTAGGCCCCGAGCCTCTAGGTCGAGGCCGGGGCGGGGGAGGACGGGGGCAAGGCGGCTGTGCAGCCCCTTTTCAGAGGGCAAAGGGATTGTCCCCGCTTTGTAACTCACCTCACCTCCGAAACTGACATGGGATGAGGCCCGGGGCTCCTCTGTCTGGTCACCCTCGACAGTAGCTCTCGAATTGGCGGCTCAGTCAAAGATGGCATCGCAGCCCCAGTCTCAGTCAGAGACTTCACTTCCTGTCACGCCCACTTGGGCTCCAGGAGGACAGCAGGGGCGGGGCTGGGAAGGGGTTGGGGGTGAGGTGGGGGTGTGGATGGGGAGGGGGCGGGGCCGGGGCAGGTGGGTGGAATTCTGGGAGACTTTCCAGATGGGTTGGCACGTGGACCTTTCATTGACTCTTAGCGGAATCTGGGTTGTCCCTATGCTGAGCTGCGTCAGTTAGCCTCACCCCCTTGTTCTCCCTTCTGTCTGCCCACCCAGCCAGAAATCCTTGATAGCTCAAGCCTATCAGGCTTCCTGGTTCCCCCCAGACTGACAGTGAGGGCTCTCTGGGGACCCTATTTCTGCAGTGGGGTCTGCTCTCAGTCCTCATTCCTCCTCTTGCCTTGACCCCTGTAGGTGCTGGGCTTCCTCCCATCTGTGGATGCAGATGAGGCCTCACATTTAAGCTGTCAGCTCCCTGAGACTGCTGCTGTGAAGTGCACGTTCATCTCATCTGGACACTTGTGCCTGAGCTTCCTGGACATGGCTGCTGCAAGTAAGTGAGCTGATGGGAAGGAGGGGAGGCTCTCTTCTGGGGTGTGGAGCCCCTCAGGTCTCACCCAGGGTCTTCATATTGTGTGCTGGCAGGACCTGGCCATCCTTCCTTTTGTGGTTTGAATCCGCCTCTGTCCCCAACCTTGTTCCACACAATCCCAGAGGCGGTAGTGAAGGGGCTCCTTAGCCTGACCGTTCTCACTGGAGGTGCATTGTTGACTGTTCCGTATTGATGGAAAGTTCTGAGGTGAATTTTTGTCATTCTGTACAGTTACCATGAGACTTCTATGTTTTAGTCCATGTGTGATAGTCTATTAAGATGATAATATAAAAGGGCCTGTTGTCATCTACTAACAGTTTCTGCTGGTTACTTCATGGCCTCTGGGCCAGACTGCCATATCCAGTTCAAACTTTGGTGCCCCATGGTCCTGCCATGTGGGCTCTGAGATGCTGCCTCAAGATTCCTTCAGTGAAGCAGTAGAGGTTCATGTTACCAGGGTGCAGTGGAAGTTGTAGTTCTCACAGATGCCCAAGTAACAGAGTGAGCAGCGTGAGGAAATTTCTATTGTGGTGTCCAGATTGTAAGTAATTTTCTATTTCAAAACAGATTGTTTAAAAGGGACAACACAGGATGTGGGAAATGATAAGGGGAAATAAAGAACGAAAAATACATCACATATGTTTAAAGTTATCTTTGACATTGTTTCTGTGTGTTATTTTACACTAAGATGTGTGGATAGTCACCAAATTATCTGATGAGGTCAGTTGCCTTGTAACTTCTGAGAAGAGGGGAGGGAGGCAAAGCATACATGCAGCGTAAAGATGTATGAGACACAGAATCAATTTCAAGTATTTTACTTGATAAATTAGATAAATAAATTAGACCCTCATTTTGACATGCTTATAACAAAATGTGAGACCATTTGGGAAATTTAACACTGGATATTTGATACCTTATAAGATATGATACATGGTACTTATGTTTAAAAAAGTTTATTTACAGGTAAATTGCTAGAATGTCTAGAGTTTAGTTGAAAACAGTGGTGGAGCCGGAAGAGAATGGAGATGAAGCAAGACTGCCTATATGTGGATAATTTTGGAAGTGGGGTAATGAGTAAATGGGGAATTATAGGAGTCTTCTGCATTTATGTATGTATGTCTACCAATTTTCATATATTTAAAAAATGTAGTTAAAGTGATTTTGACTTTAAATATGCCAAATCATTGAAAAAGCTGTCTACCACAATTTATCTGTGTTGTTCTCTATGCCCAGGTTGGGAAGGGTGACTACTGATTAGGAGTGTGACTATTTCCCTTTTAAAAGGTGTAGATGATATAAAGATGAAGAAAATGAATCACTTATTCTTTGGTAAGTAACATGTACTAAAGCGGAGTGAAAAATGTAAATTCTTAACATATCCCACCTTTTAAATAAAATTTATTTATACTTTTAACCGATTTTTAAGTTAGAATGATGTACAGATACTCAGTGCCCCAAATCTTATATGACTCCATGTTCTCACAAAACAGAGGTGTGATGGAAGATGAGGTCTCTAAGATAGCATATTTCAGTCCAGAAATAGGGACTGGTTTGATATTATAAATTATTTCTAGCTACACAGAAAGAATACAGAAAGTAGTGTTTGGTTTTACTTTATTAATTTATTTCGCAGGAATCTTTGACTTTCTGAATATGTACTGTTTGGAAGTTTGACGCATGCATAGCCTCTTAAAATGCCTTTGTCTTAATACAATTTCACCTCAAAATAATTTGATTCATAGCATACACAGAAATCTAAAAGAGACATGATATTTACAAGATTAAATAAGTTCCTGCTGTTTTGGGCAAGAAAGTGATCAATTCTTTTATAGTAGGGAAACATGGACATTGGGTGTAATTATAAATAATTCAGAATCGTTCAGTCCCAAAGCAACATTTCATGGCTTTAGAAATTAAAATTGAGTCGTCATTCTGTTAATATCTGAATGTTCAAGCCATGCAAAACCTACTTGTATTAAATATTCGGGGATGCAGATAACAAAGGAAAAAAAATACACGTCTGGTGAATGTGAAATCGTCATCATTACCATTTACAGTAAGAAAATACTGTTAATTATTACAGAAAGATACAGTAGTGGTGCAACAGTGCCAACTTTATTCTGATTTTAAAGTCACGTTTCAACTGTCATGTTTCTCTACAGATATACAGGTGCTCACTCTAATGACTCATTCAAAGTCTGAACAATGATTACAATATTAAAATAAGTCAATTTAAACTATAAAGGGACATCTTCACATTCCAGGGTACATCACATGATATTTTTGAAGGATGATTTTTCTATGCCTTATATTCTTGCCTTTTGTTTACACTGTCAAAAACATTACAAGTTACCTTTTAAAATACTATATAAAATTTAGTTACCACAGAAGGTTGGAATATGAACCTTACATAACCGGGAGAAAGCAATGTCAAAATTTAAGGAAACATTGATTTCTTATAATAAGTACTTAAGTTGAGACCAGCTCCTTAAAAATTATTTATACTTTTAACCGATTTTTAAGTTAGAATGATGTACAGATACTCAGTGCCCCAAATCTTATATGACTCCATGTTCTCACAAAACAGAGGTGTGATGGAAGATGAGGTCTCTAAGATAGCATATTTCAGTCCAGAAATAGGGACTGGTTTGATATTATAAATTATTTCTAGCTACACAGAAAGAATACAGAAAGTAGTGTTTGGTTTTACTTTATTAATTTATTTCGCAGGAATCTTTGACTTTCTGAATATGTACTGTTTGGAAGTTTGACGCATGCATAGCCTCTTAAAATGCCTTTGTCTTAATACAATTTCACCTCAAAATAATTTGATTCATAGCATACACAGAAATCTAAAAGAGACATGATATTTACAAGATTAAATAAGTTCCTGCTGTTTTGGGCAAGAAAGTGATCAATTCTTTTATAGTAGGGAAACATGGACATTGGGTGTAATTATAAATAATTCAGAATCGTTCAGTCCCAAAGCAACATTTCATGGCTTTAGAAATTAAAATTGAGTCGTCATTCTGTTAATATCTGAATGTTCAAGCCATGCAAAACCTACTTGTATTAAATATTCGGGGATGCAGATAACAAAGGAAAAAAAATACACGTCTGGTGAATGTGAAATCGTCATCATTACCATTTACAGTAAGAAAATACTGTTAATTATTACAGAAAGATACAGTAGTGGTGCAACAGTGCCAACTTTATTCTGATTTTAAAGTCACGTTTCAACTGTCATGTTTCTCTACAGATATACAGGTGCTCACTCTAATGACTCATTCAAAGTCTGAACAATGATTACAATATTAAAATAAGTCAATTTAAACTATAAAGGGACATCTTCACATTCCAGGGTACATCACATGATATTTTTGAAGGATGATTTTTCTATGCCTTATATTCTTGCCTTTTGTTTACACTGTCAAAAACATTACAAGTTACCTTTTAAAATACTATATAAAATTTAGTTACCACAGAAGGTTGGAATATGAACCTTACATAACCGGGAGAAAGCAATGTCAAAATTTAAGGAAACATTGATTTCTTATAATAAGTACTTAAGTTGAGACCAGCTCCTTAAAAATTATTAAACTGCTTATCACACTCCGATTTTTTCAGGGAAATAAACAAATTAGCCACAGTTTCCCCACCACCATTAATCTGCTCTAAAACTACTCCCCCCCCCTTTTTTTACAGTGCATTTCTTTTGTTTATTTAAAATGCCGCGCCTCTAACTCTCTCAAACAAGGTCATTTTTTGAAACATTTTACAAACATTTTAGAAAGTTTCTGGCTCCTTTTTTACCACTTTAAACTTTGAAGACCTATCTCAAATGTAAGGGGCAGTGCACCTTAACAAAATGACAAATGTGCTTTCTAAAAACTCAGTTTACAAAACAGCGAAATAATGTAAAATGCATAGTCAGGTGTATGTTACCAGATACATCTAACTGGTTGTATTTTAAGAAAACATCCTTCTACTGAGAACAAGAAGTACACCAACTGATCCAACAAAGCATGGGCACCTCAGCAGCCAGAACCTTTTGAAAAGGTATCTTGAAAGGTGACAGAATTCTTATTCCAACTGGTCATAAGTATGAAGTAGTCTATACAGGGGACACTGTTAAACATACTGAATTTATCAGTGGCAAATGATTTTGCTTATTTTAAAAATTGAATACCGCCTATGTTGGTGTATGAAACTTGTGCACAACCAGAAATGAACATATACACAACTCTCTTAAAACATCAATGTTTGATGTCTCAGACCGCACCCTCTACACCTATCAGACAGACGAGTAGCTCGTTCTTCCTGGTAGGTGAAAACAATGATGTACTAGATGTGTATCACCAAAGGGTTGGAACCATGCATCTACTCTGTGCTAACAGCTCAGTAATCTGGATGTATGTTCATGCAAGAGTTTTCTACATGGTTTTAATAAAGCATCAAACTGTTTTCATACATGCTCCTTTCATCCTCAAACTACCAAGTTAACTGCTGCCACTTCAGCTTATCACTAAGAGTACTGGGTAAACCTTTAGCTAGGACATCAAGCAATATATGTAGTTTTACTCTATATTGTTACTTATCACCAAGTGGGGCTGACCATCACTAAAGAGGTATGAAACCATACAAAGGCAAAGGCATTGGCATATCACAGAACAGGAGGACCGATAAGACTTATTGGAGACGGACAGACACCAATACTACAAGAGCTTTTAGAGAGGAAGTGCTGTTTTCAGGTCAGTGCTTTTAAGCCCATCTGCTTTTTCACCTTTGTTTTCACAGTTTTGCCACAGTTGTTATATGAGAGATGTTTTATCAGTGTAATTACATAGCCACGCTGACTCTGTGAGACAAGTAGATAGTTTCAGGACATGTTCCACGTATGAACAAAAATGCTTTCAAAGCTGCAGGTACAGTGTGAAATTATGATTTTGTTGGAAAGCTATGATGAGTTATTATGCCTTTGGTTTCATTATGCTATTAAGTGCAGCTTGTTTTTCCAGGTCTGCCAGAGATTACGGCTAAATTAGCAAACAGTGACAGCTCGAAGCTTGCGTGCGTGCCTGTGTGTGTGCGTGAATGAGAGAAGGGGGACAGCGGGTATGGGAGAGTAGATACTCCTCAGGTGACAACCTGAGGTAAAACCCTTTAGGATTAGGAAACTTAGGAATTTTATTGCTGTTTACGTGTACCCAAATACGGGGAGATTCCAAAATCCAATTTTGAGCTTGGAAGAAACATCAACTTAATTCAGTCTGCTATTATAATTTTCTGGTGGTGCAGTTCAGTGAGTCAAATGGTTTTGTATCTTTTCAGCTCTTTATACCCTAAATTTCTTGTTTCATAAATAAGGAGTACTTTAGTATCAGCTGAACTATCTGAACAAATGTAATTATTATCTCTGAATACAGCATATTAAATTTTAAAAGTTCTTTCTTTCAAAGTCCTTGGTATTCACCTTTCTCTTAATATTTTTTCTCGCTGAGCCTTTTCATCCTCCCCAAATAGCACAGTGTGCAGCTTTGCGATATTGGTCAAGTATAATTCTCCTCACACTGTTTTGTTAACGTATGTGCAAATACATCTTGATTGAACATCAGACAGTAACTGTTCAGCTAAATTAGGATTATGGCACAAGTGTTATCTGTGCTGTAAACATCATGAACTCTTCACCAAACTGGACGGGGAGGGGAGAAGGCTCTATGGACTCCAAACGTTTCTTACAGAACCACAGCTGAGCTCAAGAGTCCAAGTGGATTTTGGAATGGATTTACATTCAGCGTACATTCACTGTGCTATTGGCAAAGCGCAGTTTTACGAGAAGGTCATTCATAAAATCATAACTTGTAAGGACTTGTTGGTTATTTTAAAAACCAGTGGCCTAATAAAAGCATGCAGTAACTTAAAAAATATATCTATTATGCGGCATAATTAGGTCTTAGTTACCAGTGTTGATGTAGCTTGATGAATCATTGTACAAGCAAAAGGGATCTTATCACCTCTGATTGTACTTTCGAACAAAGGGCACGATATGCCTAATTCCTGACTGTTACAAATCACATTTTAAAACATCTTGTTGGTGTGTTTGAAATCACCCCTGAAAAAAGCAGCAATTACAAATACCCTTATTATTTTGCCCCCCACCAAAAACATCCTCTGAGTGCTTTTCCCTGTCCTTCTCAGCAGGAAGCAACAGGAAGAAGCCTGGGGAGCCTGGGTTTCTCCAGAGAGCTGTGACCAGGTAAGTCTGCTCTGGCAATTCACAGTTTGCATAAACTGTAACATGTCACACCAGGATTCAAAGTTCTAGTTTATAAAATAAGGGTCACTCAGCAGTAACTTGAACAGTTGGGGTTTCATAGAAGAGCTCTTCTCTGTGTACATTCTTGCAGGAGCGAATCCTTTCCCCATTTCAAGTATTCCTTTCTATCTCTAACTCTGCAGTGAGTTAAGAAAGGGAGGAAAAAACCCTCCCCACTCTTCCTTTATTGAGCACAAGCAGCTACAGTGGCATTCTCCCCACCCCCCACCCCATGTTATCTGAAATGAAAAGGCCGGGTAGATGAACAGATTGCCCAGGTTTCCTTTTCTTCTAATGGGTGCTCAAAGTTACACTCTCAACCTAGTGCAGACTCTTGGGAATTCAAGTGTACCGTGGCATCTCACACTGCTCACAGCGATTTAGTGCGGGGTGGTTCAGAAAGGTGCAGCTATCACAATTCCATGGGGCCCCTTCATAGTCTTCATCTTGGGGTTGTGTCTGAGGACTCTGTTGGGAGCCGCCTGGATGCTCTAAGAGAAGGGGAATGAAAGAGAGAAAAGAGAAAATAGACTGAATTTTTCTGAGTATAACCCAGATGGAAATTAAAAATTACCCCCCAAAATGCAAGAGAAATGTTTTTGTGAAATGAGAAAGCCAAGTAGTAGAAATGCAAAACAAAATAGTTAAATTCATGATACATAATCTGTTCTCAGCATTTTACTTTGTTCCTCTAAGAAGCAGCTAGAAGTCCATCACAGACTACCTCCTGAGTTTATTATCTCTAGATAGTGGATAGTTATGCTCTATTCCAGTCAAATAAAAAAAAAAAAAAGAAATGGTACACAGCATGTTAAATTCTACCTTCTAAGGTTTCCTTCAGCCTACCGTGACTCCCACCCCACAGTACTAGCCATACTACATCCCTAAATGTGTGCCTCTTCCAAAAATTTTAAAACATTCTTGTTGGTGTGTTTGAAATCACCCCTGAAAAAAGCAGCAATTACAAATACCCTTATTGTTTTGCTCCCCACCACAAACATCCTCTGAGTGCTTTTCCCTGTCCTTCTCAGCAGGAAGCAACAGGAAGAAGCCTGGGGAGCCTGGGTTTCTCCAGAGAGCTGTGACCAGGTAAGTCTGCTCTGGCAATTCACAGTTTGCATAAACTGTAACATGTCACACCAGGATTCAAAGTTCTAGTTTATAAAATAAGGGTCACTCAGCAGTAACTTGAACAGTTGGGGTTTCATAGAAGAGCTCTTCTCTGTGTACATTCTTGCAGGAGCGAATCCTTTCCCCATTTCAAGTATTCCTTTCTATCTCTAACTCTGCAGTGAGTTAAGAAAGGGAGGAAAAAACCCTCCCCACTCTTCCTTTATTGAGCACAAGCAGCTACAGTGGCATTCTCCCCACCCCCCACCCCATGTTATCTGAAATGAAAAGGCCGGGTAGATGAACAGATTGCCCAGGTTTCCTTTTCTTCTAATGGGTGCTCAAAGTTACACTCTCAACCTAGTGCAGACTCTTGGGAATTCAAGTGTACCGTGGCATCTCACACTGCTCACAGCGATTTAGTGCGGGGTGGTTCAGAAAGGTGCAGCTATCACAATTCCATGGGGCCCCTTCATAGTCTTCATCTTGGGGTTGTGTCTGAGGACTCTGTTGGGAGCCGCCTGGATGCTCTAAGAGAAGGGGAATGAAAGAGAGAAAAGAGAAAATAGACTGAATTTTTCTGAGTATAACCCAGATGGAAATTAAAAATTACCCCCCAAAATGCAAGAGAAATGTTTTTGTGAAATGAGAAAGCCAAGTAGTAGAAATGCAAAACAAAATAGTTAAATTCATGATACATAATCTGTTCTCAGCATTTTACTTTGTTCCTCTAAGAAGCAGCTAGAAGTCCATCACAGACTACCTCCTGAGTTTATTATCTCTAGATAGTGGATAGTTATGCTCTATTCCAGTCAAATAAAAAAAAAAAAAAGAAATGGTACACAGCATGTTAAATTCTACCTTCTAAGGTTTCCTTCAGCCTACCCGTGACTCCCACCCCCACAGTACTAGCCATACTACATCAAACACCTGATAAAATGTGTGCCTTCTTCCATGAGACTTTCAACTCCACAAAATGCATGTTTTGAAAATAATAATTGGTAAATGGTTGTGACAGTTCATAGAAGTTTCTCCAGAATGGTTAAAACAGAAATATAAAAGACTGTAGTTTTTCATAAAGCAAAATTCATTCAGTATAAAATATTTACCTTTTATGCTCAGTTCTTTCCTGCCTTCTGGAAATAAATTTAAAGGCTTTTCAGATATTAGTATTAAAAATGTCTGTAACTGATGCTATAAAATGCTGGCAGCCTTGTGCTGGTCCCCAGGATTTTATTTTAAAAAAATGGAAACTGATATTCCTCCTAGGTCTTCATTCTCTTTGGCCTTGTACTCAGAAAGGCTCTTTGCTTCCAGAGTTGCCTTCTATGAACAGTACCTACTGAAAGTTGGATCAGTCACTAGAAGGCTCCAGATCTCTAGATAGAAATCACTCTGCAATCTGAACAAGGTCAGCAGGCCAGGTTTCTTGTTAGAGAATGCTTTTGGAAATGAAGAGCTGAGTGCTAGGTGTGCATGTGGCTACTAGGGTTTTCTGTTTCTAGGCCTTCTTAGCTGAAACCCTATGTATATATTATCTGTATATTTATGCTTATCTGTAAATATTTCTATGTATTTCTACCTGTAATCCTGGAAATCCTCACTAAGAACTGCAAATGGGATTAAGATCTAAGGTAAACAGCTTTCCTAAGCAGGTAACAAAAGTAATTGGCTTCCATCTGGGGTTAAACATATTTTCCACCAGAAATATGCTTGATCAGTTGGTCTTTAATGACAAATGGCTGTGGGGACTATTTCCTACGAGGTAAAGAGAACTGAGTTTTAGACCTTGATATTGCAGGCATATAGAAAGGCTCAGTGTCAGTCTGGAAGGTGTTCTTAGCCTTCCAGTAGAACAGAAAAACCACTGGGTTTTCCAGCCTATTGCCATGACTATAAAAAGGAGATGGGTTTGTGACTCTGGTTTCAACCATTGCTTTTAACTGCCCATTATCATCCACCTTGTATCTTTTGACTTGATCAAGTAATGTCATATTTTATGGCAGAACCAGAAGAATTTAAACAGGGAAAGGAGGAAACCCCTTTAGTGTGTATTGTGCATCTTCATTAACCTGAACTCCTTAGGAGATAACATTCCTTCTTAATCTTGTCAAGGGTCAGGATGACCCACTCGCTTTGCACATGCAATTCTGGATTGTATGAAGTCTCAATATGTCATTTGAAGTATAATCCTAGGCTGAAAAAACTAACAGAACTGTGCTTTGATTTCTAACAGTTCTCACAGATTGCTGTCTCCTAGGTTATAATCCTCAGGTGGGTTCAATTAACTTTTCCATTTCTCTCTTTCTTATAAATTTTCCATTTCTTGTTTCATTGACATATGCATTGTGTAGCTGGCAGGGTATCAGATACCCGCCAGGACAGTTGGAATCTATGCCGAACTAGCACTTGATACCAGCAAGGGCCTATTGAGCCCCACCAACTACTTGGTACTTAGGTGCTCCAGAGAGGAGTTCTGATAGATCTGGATCTCATTGTTTTGAATTGATGATCCTAAAAATTGTTTTCGAGCTATTCTCATTCAAGACTTGGACTCTTAGGAGCCCCAGACACATTTGCTAGGCAACGATGTAGGTGGGTCTGGGGAGGAGACCCAGGGAAACAGTGGGCTGGGTTTAAATTGACCTAGATTGAACAAAAAAGTTGCTATATGGTCGGAAAAACACTTTTGGCAGTAAAAAGAGTGAGTTATTTAGCTCCAAAGAGCACGGGCATTTGCTCCTTTCAGCCACGTGATATTCTCAGGTGACTGAGAACCTGGCATTTGTGTCTGAGGATGACTTCTCATGATGTGCAGTGGTCTTTAATGACAAATGGCTGTGGGGACTATTTCCTACGAGGTAAAGAGAACTGAGTTTTAGACCTTGATATTGCAGGCATATAGAAAGGCTCAGTGTCAGTCTGGAAGGTGTTCTTAGCCTTCCAGTAGAACAGAAAAACCACTGGGTTTTCCAGCCTATTGCCATGACTATAAAAAGGAGATGGGTTTGTGACTCTGGTTTCAACCATTGCTTTTAACTGCCCATTATCATCCACCTTGTATCTTTTGACTTGATCAAGTAATGTCATATTTTATGGCAGAACCAGAAGAATTTAAACAGGGAAAGGAGGAAACCCCTTTAGTGTGTATTGTGCATCTTCATTAACCTGAACTCCTTAGGAGATAACATTCCTTCTTAATCTTGTCAAGGGTCAGGATGACCCACTCGCTTTGCACATGCAATTCTGGATTGTATGAAGTCTCAATATGTCATTTGAAGTATAATCCTAGGCTGAAAAAACTAACAGAACTGTGCTTTGATTTCTAACAGTTCTCACAGATTGCTGTCTCCTAGGTTATAATCCTCAGGTGGGTTCAATTAACTTTTCCATTTCTCTCTTTCTTATAAATTTTCCATTTCTTGTTTCATTGACATATGCATTGTGTAGCTGGCAGGGTATCAGATACCCGCCAGGACAGTTGGAATCTATGCCGAACTAGCACTTGATACCAGCAAGGGCCTATTGAGCCCCACCAACTACTTGGTACTTAGGTGCTCCAGAGAGGAGTTCTGATAGATCTGGATCTCATTGTTTTGAATTGATGATCCTAAAAATTGTTTTCGAGCTATTCTCATTCAAGACTTGGACTCTTAGGAGCCCCAGACACATTTGCTAGGCAACGATGTAGGTGGGTCTGGGGAGGAGACCCAGGGAAACAGTGGGCTGGGTTTAAATTGACCTAGATTGAACAAAAAAGTTGCTATATGGTCGGAAAAACACTTTTGGCAGTAAAAAGAGTGAGTTATTTAGCTCCAAAGAGCACGGGCATTTGCTCCTTTCAGCCACGTGATATTCTCAGGTGACTGAGAACCTGGCATTTGTGTCTGAGGATGACTTCTCATGATGTGCAGTGGTGGTCCAGCAGAGGAACCCCACTACAAGCATAAGGGAAACATTGCTCTTCTAAGGATGCATAAGGGAGGACTGCCCTTCCAGTGGTCTGATCAGATGGTCTGAGGGAGCATCTGAGACACGTAAGAGTCCAACTGAGCCAAGAGCAACTCCTTGGGGAACTAGAGTCAGAAGCAGCATATATTTGATCCACCACACTGTCCTCACAAAGTTGTTCAGACCATATTCATATTGAGATTAGATAACTAAATTAAGAATTGGAAACCGAGCCTTAGGCTCAACAGCTCCCAGGGCAGCAGCCTGTTGGGTTATCGGCTGGGCTTCTGAATGTGTGCAAGTACTTAATTGGGAATGATAGGAAATCCCACCCTGAAATGAAAGAACTTTCTGATTGGTATACGTTTCTATTAATTTTCAGATTATACCACTGAACTGGGTAAGAAATAATCCTCAGGTCGGTTGAGATAAAATTTTCCACTTCTTTTGTAGATCAACTAATTTGTTTTCATCGACAGGCTCATGACTCCTAAATATGTAAGGTTAATAGTTTTCTTTTTTGTCATATATGGAGGGATAAAAGGCATTTTTGTTAAAGCTTCTGTTTGAGGAAAAAGGTGCTGTATGCCATTTCCATAAAAGGTCCTCTCTTGAGCAGTAGTCTTTATGCTTTTCTAGAGCAGGCAACTTTTTATTTTATAAAGAATTCAATAGAGTTAGAAAAGTTATGAGGTGAAACCCATAAACTGTAAGATTGTGGCAGTTCAGATGTTTAATATGTAATGGTTTTTCAAATTCCTTTTTTCTAACCTACATAATTAACTGGAAAATCCTTTAAACTAACCTAGACTATCTGGGGCTCTCTTCACTATTTAACTGTAGGGGAGAAAAACATTTTATCCTCTACCTTTCTGAGTTCTTGGCTGAGACACGCCAGCAAATAAAAGACCGATTAAAGTTTATTAACATGTATATCTCCTGTATACATGAGAGACATCCAGGAAAACTGAGCAACTTGCTGGGATGGCCGAAATCACCAACTTACATTCCATCTTCAGCTAAAGACAGACGAGGTTGGAGGGTGTATGGGAGTTTACTAGGAAAAGCAGAGTAAATAAGCATAAGGTTTGCTATGCAGATTTAATCAGTGCCTTCTCCACTGATGCTCTTGTTATTTAGAGTCACAAGAGAGACACAAAGGGAGATTGCCTTTATCAATGTAAATATCCCTTAAAAAAGGCTATAACATTCTGTTTTCAGAGCTTTTTTAGTACCTTTAGTTGTTCAAAATAATCCTAATGCCAAAGAGTCACATTTTGGGGTGGCATATTCTGTTACCCTTCAGGATCATAACAAATTTAATTTGGAACAGCAAGTCACACTGAAGTAACTAATCAAAAGGTATATTTAATAGGCATCTAAGTTAGATTACTGTTGGTCCTAAAAGAAGACACTGCTCATTTCATCATCCGTTTGCCTGAGTGTTAAGTTGCTTCAGTCCTGTGCTACATTTTGTGACCCTATGGACTGTAACGCGCCAGGCTCCTCTGTGCCTCTGATTCTCCAGGCAACAATACTGGAGTGGGTTGCTGCACTCTCCTCCAGGGCATTTGACCCAAGGATCAAATCTGTCTCTTGGA
The DNA here is from genome assembly GCA_022376925.1 of Tragulus kanchil. NCBI lineage: Eukaryota > Metazoa > Chordata > Mammalia > Artiodactyla > Tragulidae > Tragulus > Tragulus kanchil. The sequence continues at coordinate 101,690,252 of JAIOJX010000001.1, read as the reverse complement.
TCTCTTGCCTTGCAGAGAGGTGCTTTTTTTTTTTTTTAATTTTTGGCCTTCTTTTTTCTGATTTTTAATTTATTTTTCATCCATCTTTTATTCTTTGGCCTCTGTGGGCCGCCCATTGCAGTGGCTTCTCCTGTTGCAGAGCACCGGCTCTGGGCGCAAGGGCTCCAGAGCACTGGCTTGTAGTTGGACACACCGGCCCAGCTGCTCTGTGGCATATGGGATTTTCTGGGGCCAGGGATAGATCTGGTGCCCCTTGCACTGCAAGGCGGACTCTTTACCCAGTGGACCACCAGGAAAGTCCTGCAGCGGGGTTCTTTACCACCAGCACCGCGTTCCCTGGTGGCTCAGATGGTAAAGAATCTCTTTGCAATGCAAGAGACCTGGGTTTGATCCCTGGGTCAGAAGATCCCCTGGAGAAGGAAATGGGTACCTGCTTCAGTATTCTTGCCTGGAGAATCCCATGGACAGAAGAGGCTGGCGAGCAAGTCCATGGGGTTGCAGCTATAGTCCATGGGATTGCAAAGAGAAATGACTGAGTGACAAACACACATAAGAACTGAAATAATTAGGTTTTTTCTTTAAGACTATTTTTAAGTGGATTAATTTTAATAAGCTGATTTTCCATAAAATGCCTGTCTTGGGCTTCCCTGGTGGTCTAGTGGGTAAGCACACTGCCTTGCAGTGCAAGGGGCGCCAGTTCGATCCATGGCCTGGGAAGATCCCATTTGCCACGGAGAGGCAATAAATCAATAAATCTTAAAAAAAACACCCTGTCTTTGCGAATGTCACAAATCAGCAACTTATCAGGTTAATCAGCATTGTTTACATTATATAATAACGAGAATACAGGAGAAACTGATCAAAACGGTGCAACACAAAGTCTAAAGTCACAGAAAAGCTGGTTTTTTTTCAATGACTGTAAATATGCCAACTAGGCAAAGAAAGGAGGATTTGTTCCATAATTATATGAAGGACAATGTAGTTTCCTGCTTCGTTTGTTCCTATGGTGGAGATCTTTTCATCTAATTACATAATATTATTTCTGCATTAAGGGAATTTTTGAAAACTTCTGTGCCTCTGATTCTCCAGGCAACTTGGAGTGGGTTGCTGCACTCTCCTCCAGGGCATTTGACCCAAGGATCAAATCTGTCTCTTGGATCTCTTGCCTTGCAGAGAGGTGCTTTTTTTTTTTTTTAATTTTTGGCCTTCTTTTTTCTGATTTTTAATTTATTTTTCATCCATCTTTTATTCTTTGGCCTCTGTGGGCCGCCCATTGCAGTGGCTTCTCCTGTTGCAGAGCACCGGCTCTGGGCGCAAGGGCTCCAGAGCACTGGCTTGTAGTTGGACACACCGGCCCAGCTGCTCTGTGGCATATGGGATTTTCTGGGGCCAGGGATAGATCTGGTGCCCCTTGCACTGCAAGGCGGACTCTTTACCCAGTGGACCACCAGGAAAGTCCTGCAGCGGGGTTCTTTACCACCAGCACCGCGTTCCCTGGTGGCTCAGATGGTAAAGAATCTCTTTGCAATGCAAGAGACCTGGGTTTGATCCCTGGGTCAGAAGATCCCCTGGAGAAGGAAATGGGTACCTGCTTCAGTATTCTTGCCTGGAGAATCCCATGGACAGAAGAGGCTGGCGAGCAAGTCCATGGGGTTGCAGCTATAGTCCATGGGATTGCAAAGAGAAATGACTGAGTGACAAACACACATAAGAACTGAAATAATTAGGTTTTTTCTTTAAGACTATTTTTAAGTGGATTAATTTTAATAAGCTGATTTTCCATAAAATGCCTGTCTTGGGCTTCCCTGGTGGTCTAGTGGGTAAGCACACTGCCTTGCAGTGCAAGGGGCGCCAGTTCGATCCATGGCCTGGGAAGATCCCATTTGCCACGGAGAGGCAATAAATCAATAAATCTTAAAAAAAAAACCCTGTCTTTACGAATGTCACAAATCAGCAACTTATCAGGTTAATCAGCATTGTTTACATTATATAATAACGAGAATACAGGAGAAACTGATCAAAACGGTGCAACACAAAGTCTAAAGTCACAGAAAAGCTGGTTTTTTTTCAATGACTGTAAATATGCCAACTAGGCAAAGAAAGGAGGATTTGTTCCATAATTATATGAAGGACAATGTAGTTTCCTGCTTCGTTTGTTCCTATGGTGGAGATCTTTTCATCTAATTACATAATATTATTTCTGCATTAAGGGAATTTAAGAAATATGCAAGGAGACCAGACTAGTTCAGTTCAGTTGCACATTTGTGTCGAACTCTTTGTGACCTCATGAACTGTGGCACGCCAGGCTTCCTTGTCCTTCACCATCTCCTGGAGCTTGCTCAAACTCATGTCCACTGACTCAGTGATGCCATCCAACCATCTCATCCTCTGTCATCCCCTTCTCCTTCTGCTTTCTATTTTTCCCAGCATCAGGGTTTTTTCCAGTGAGTCGTCTGTTCGTATCAGGTGGCCAAAGTATTGGAGCTTCAGCAGTAGTCCGTTCAGTGAATAGTCAGGGTTGATTTCCTTTACAACTGACTGGTTTGATCTCCTTTATTTGTTTATTTATTTTTTTAAGATTTATTTATTTATTTTGGGCGGGGGTCAGGTTGGGGAGGGGGGGGGGGCGGGCCACTTCTATTGGTCTTTCATTTCTCTATTTTCATCCATCTTTGTTCTTTGGCTCCTGTGGGCCTCCCATCGCGGTGGCCTCTGTCGTCGCAGAGCACCGGCTCTGGGCGCATGCGCTTCAGGGCTCCGGCTTGGTAATTGGACACATCGGTCCAGCTGCTCCGTGGCACGTGGGATCTTCCCAGGCCAGGGATCGAACCGGTGCCCCTTGCACTGCAAGGCGGTTTCCTTACCCACTGGACCACCAGGGGAAGCCCTGATCTCCTTTAAGTCCCAGGGACTCTCAAGAGTGTCCTCCAACACCACAGTTCAAAGGCAGTGCTCAGCCTTCTTTATGGTCCAGCTCTCACATCCATATATGACTACTGGGAAAACCACAACTTTGACTATACAGACTTTTGTTGGCAAAGTGATGTCTCTGCTTTTGAGTATGCTGTCTAGGTTTGTCATAGGTTTTCTTCCAAGGAGCAAGCCTCTTTTAATTTCATGGTTGCAGTCACGATCCACAGTGATTTTGGAGTCCAATAAAGTCTGTCACTGTTTCCATTGTTTGCCCATCTATTTGCCATTAAGTGATTTTTTGAATGTTGAGTTTAAGGCCAGCTTTTTCACTCTCCTCTTTCACTTTCATCAAGAGGTTCTTTAGTTCCTCTTCACTTTCTGCCATAAGAGTGGTGTCATCTGCATACCTGAGGTTACTGATAGTTCTCCCAGCAGTCTTGACTTCAGCTTGTGCTTCATCCAGGCTGGCATTTCACATGATGTACTCTGCATATAAGTTAAATAAACAGGGTGACAAGATACAACCTTGACGTACTCCTTTCCCAATTTGGAACCAGTCCATTGTTCCATGTCCGGTTCTGTTACTTCTTGAGCTGCATACAGGTTTTGCAGGAGGCTGGTAAGGTGCTCTGGTATTCCCATCTCTTTCAGAATTTTCTATGGTTGGTTGTGATCCACATGAAGGCTTTAGTGTAGTCAATGAAAAACTAGTCCATCCTAAAGGAAATCATCCCTGAATATTCATTGGAAGGACTGAACCTGAAGCTCCAATGTTTTGGCCACCTGATGCGAAGAGAAGACTCATTGGAAAATACCCTGATGCTGGGAAAGATTGAAGGTAGGAGGAGAAGGCGACGACAGAGGACAAGATGGTTGGATGACATCACTAGCTGAATGGACATGAGTTTGAGCAAGCTCCAGTAGATGGTGAAAGACAGGGAAGCCAGTCCATGGGGGTGCAAAGAGTTGGACTGAGTAAGCAACTGAATAACAACAACAAAGTATCAAGTGTGGGTTTGTTTGCTAGACACTATTATGTTATAGAAATCTGTCCAATATGGTGGAAACTGGCCCCTTTATATACACCCACTCTGAATTGAGATGTGCTCTAAGTATAAAATATACTCCAGATTTTGAAAAATTAGTATGAAGTAAAGAAGGTACAATAAAACACCTCACTCTTTTACTCTGGCTGAGAGACAACTTTAAATAATGTATGTGGGTTTAATTGTGTTTCTGTTGGACTGCACAGCCATAGAAACTCAGCAGAGAGTAACTCTCCATGGGTTAACACATGTTTAGACTCGGCACAAACTCCAGACAAACAAGTACAAACCATCTGCAGCTGCCGCCTGAGTGTCATGAACATCCTCCTGTACTCTGGAGGTCACGCTAATTCTTCGGGCTTTCCTCTCAATTGTGCAGGGGTCCGATGAGTCTGCATGAGAAGAAGCAAAGCCAGGAAGAAGGGATCACGCTGTTCATTGGAGGAGAGTGGACAGGCTCTCAAGGAAACATGCAGTTGAGTATTTGCTCTTTGTGTTACTACCTTTAGTTCTCCCAGGAAGGGAGGGCATATGTAATACTGCTTTTACAATCAGTTCAGAGTGGTGGCTCTTAAAACTTGCCCTCCTCTCTCTTTGGAATGCATGCCTAATTTCACCAGTTTCCCACTTGCCAGTGAGTTAGGAGGTCAAGCCTAGTAATAATAATTAAATGTCAATATGAATGTAGATTTGTCACATTATATTTAAGTAGTTCTGTGAATAACCAATACGTACTAGAAAATTATGGATTTTAAGTCCACTGTCTATAAAAGGCTATTTAAGGAACATATTATAGTCAAGATAATAGTAAATTACAGCCTTTTATACTTACCAAAAATAGCAGTACTTGAAAAATCAGAACTAACTCAAAGTAATATTATGTACTGATAACACACACTCTCCAATATTTTCGTAAATGGCAGTTACCTATATGGGCAAAATCCAGCAGACTTCCCAACATGGACCCATTCCTGGCTACAGTATTATTTCAATGAATTTGTAGGTAATCAGTAAGCAGTGTTTTGTATTATATAAACACTTAAAAAGGCAGACTTCATATTATTTAACCTTAAGAAACAAAGATTTAGTAATGAGTGCTAAGCCCATAAGCAGTCGTCTAGTACAACCAACCTTCAGAAATGGGTGCTTCACAATGGTAAGTGTTGTGAAGCTGAGTAAACAAAAGAAAGTAAACATCTTTAGGCTCCAAAGAATAAGTTCTGTTTTCTAGATTTGTAACCACTTTTATAGCATTACATACCTCCTTCTCACTGACTCTTTAAAACAACCCAGTACGGAAGGTAAATATTTAGACTGATCACCTCTGTTGGTGCACCAACTGGATATAACAAGGTCAGATGGTGAAGAGACCCAGGATCACTTCTTAAGTTGTATATGACAAGAAGGTCAGTGCTCTCACCACTGTAAGCTACCAGTGTAAATGTGTAGGGATAATTTTTGAATCAGCTGAGGAGCCTACACGCACACTTGTGTTGCTTAACTGCAAAGTCTAGTCCAAAAGGTGCAGGGGTCCGATGAGTCTGCATGAGAAGAAGCAAAGCCAGGAAGAAGGGATCACGCTGTTCATTGGAGGAGAGTGGACAGGCTCTCAAGGAAACATGCAGTTGAGTATTTGCTCTTTGTGTTACTACCTTTAGTTCTCCCAGGAAGGGAGGGCATATGTAATACTGCTTTTACAATCAGTTCAGAGTGGTGGCTCTTAAAACTTGCCCTCCTCTCTCTTTGGAATGCATGCCTAATTTCACCAGTTTCCCACTTGCCAGTGAGTTAGGAGGTCAAGCCTAGTAATAATAATTAAATGTCAATATGAATGTAGATTTGTCACATTATATTTAAGTAGTTCTGTGAATAACCAATACGTACTAGAAAATTATGGATTTTAAGTCCACTGTCTATAAAAGGCTATTTAAGGAACATATTATAGTCAAGATAATAGTAAATTACAGCCTTTTATACTTACCAAAAATAGCAGTACTTGAAAAATCAGAACTAACTCAAAGTAATATTATGTACTGATAACACACACTCTCCAATATTTTCGTAAATGGCAGTTACCTATATGGGCAAAATCCAGCAGACTTCCCAACATGGACCCATTCCTGGCTACAGTATTATTTCAATGAATTTGTAGGTAATCAGTAAGCAGTGTTTTGTATTATATAAACACTTAAAAAGGCAGACTTCATATTATTTAACCTTAAGAAACAAAGATTTAGTAATGAGTGCTAAGCCCATAAGCAGTCGTCTAGTACAACCAACCTTCAGAAATGGGTGCTTCACAATGGTAAGTGTTGTGAAGCTGAGTAAACAAAAGAAAGTAAACATCTTTAGGCTCCAAAGAATAAGTTCTGTTTTCTAGATTTGTAACCACTTTTATAGCATTACATACCTCCTTCTCACTGACTCTTTAAAACAACCCAGTACGGAAGGTAAATATTTAGACTGATCACCTCTGTTGGTGCACCAACTGGATATAACAAGGTCAGATGGTGAAGAGACCCAGGATCACTTCTTAAGTTGTATATGACAAGAAGGTCAGTGCTCTCACCACTGTAAGCTACCAGTGTAAATGTGTAGGGATAATTTTTGAATCAGCTGAGGAGCCTACACGCACACTTGTGTTGCTTAACTGCAAAGTCTAGTCCAAAAAGGTTACTTTATCTTCCCTTCTTTCTTTCTGATTATCAAATGTATTATTCAGATAAACATCTACATTCCACTTGGATACTGTAAGTCTTGTGCATGTCCATATAAATTTCACAATCAGCTTATTAATTTCTACCCTCAAAAAAATGAAAAGTTAAAGAGTTAAAACTGATATTGCATCAGTATGAAAAGAATAGGTATCTTAACATTATCGATTAAGTAACAGACATGATTTAGGACTATTTAGGTCATCTTTGATTTCTTTTGGTAGTGCTTTATAATATTCAATGTACATTTCTCTGGTTAAATGTATTAATTATATGGGGTTTCCCTGGTGGTCCAGTGGGTAAAAGAGTCCGTCTTGCAGTGCAAGGCACACTGGTTCGATCCCTGGCCTGCGAGGAGTCCACCTACTGAAGAACGGCTGGACTGGTGTGTCCAATTACGAACCAGCACTCTGGAGTGCATGCGCCCAGAGCCGGTGCTCTGCAGAGACAGAGGCCACTGCAATGGGAGGCCCACACAGGCCAAAGATGGATGAAAATAAATAAAAAACCAATAAAAAAGGCCAAAATTAAAAAAACAAAATTTATTAATTATGTCATCTTTTGAACTGTATTATTCTTCTTTTAGTTCTTTTTCCCAGTTGTTTCCTAATATACATATAAACGTGGTTTTAGAAACTGACCTTATATCCTCAAACCTTGTTAAATTCACTTATTAATTCTAATAGTCATTTCTTTGTATCCTTAGATTTTCTTCACAAATAATCATGTCATTTGATATGGCTGATGAATTCCTGTATCTAATGAAATGATTTTTGCTTTTTCTCCTTTAATTTCTGAATACTGCATCCCTGAGCTAAACCCAATTTGGTCATGATGTATTATTTTTGTGAATATTTTATTATGTCTTTTTTGCTTCTGTGTTCAGAAGATTACTGATCTGTAAGTATGTTTTCTTTTTGGGAGGTAGGTAATATGTATCAGGTTTTGGAATCAGGGTCCTACTGGCTACATAAGAAAATTAGAAGGTTTCCTTCCTCCTCTGTTTTCTCAGTTTGTATGATTGGTATTATCTCTTTGTTAAACACTTGATTTCTGTGGGAATCACTAGTATAATCATTTGGATCTGAAGTTTTCATTGTCGGAAAACTTTTGATAACAGATTCAATTTCTTTAATTACATGCATATAACTATTAATAGTTCCTATATCATCTTGTTTTCAGTATTGGTTTTCAAGGAATGAAAAATATTTCATTTTTCAAGGAATGTGTCCATTTCATTTAAGGTGTCAGATTTATTGGCATAAAGATGTTCACTGCTGTCCGTTATTGTTTTAACAGATAACCCACCTTTCATTTCTGACTTCGATAATCTGGTTTTCTGTTCTACTGTTTTTCTAGATCACTCAACCTTGGAGGTTTTTTTGACATTATTTTTCCTTTGGCTTTGACAACTCTGTTGTTTTTGTCTCATCATTGTTTCTTATATTTTGTCACTTCCACTTACTTTGGTTCTTTTCTCAACTCTTAAGGTAGAATTGTATGCTACTTATTGATAGATCCCTTGTCTTACAAGAGCATTTAAAGCTATACATTTTCTTCTATGCACTATAAAGAATCTGGACTTGCTCAAAGAGAGGTTTACCTTTATCCCTAGCTCCTGGAAGATTATCTCTAAAATCTTGAAATTTCCCCAAGAGATAGGAGTATCTTTGTTAATTATGGTGGACCCTTTAAAGCACAGAATCTATGCTAATAAGGTGGCTCACACTGCACATATCCCTTAAATAGGGTGATTCCTTCATGACAGTCCTTGAATCAATTCACTGGATTGCAGTAGGCAATAGTAGATACAAATTTGGTACTTGGTAGTCATCCATTACAATTCTTATTCACACTATTTTTAGATAGCAGGAGGCTATTTAAAATGCAGGTCATTTGAAACATCCATAGTAGAATTAAACAATAAATTACATACTCCACTGCAACCTGTAAATGGAATACCTAAAACACTTGGTACTGAGTGTTAAACACAAGGCTGTTCCACTAAAACTTTTGGGAGGTAGGTAATATGTATCAGGTTTTGGAATCAGGGTCCTACTGGCTACATAAGAAAATTAGAAGGTTTCCTTCCTCCTCTGTTTTCTCAGTTTGTATGATTGGTATTATCTCTTTGTTAAACACTTGATTTCTGTGGGAATCACTAGTATAATCATTTGGATCTGAAGTTTTCATTGTCGGAAAACTTTTGATAACAGATTCAATTTCTTTAATTACATGCATATAACTATTAATAGTTCCTATATCATCTTGTTTTCAGTATTGGTTTTCAAGGAATGAAAAATATTTCATTTTTCAAGGAATGTGTCCATTTCATTTAAGGTGTCAGATTTATTGGCATAAAGATGTTCACTGCTGTCCGTTATTGTTTTAACAGATAACCCACCTTTCATTTCTGACTTCGATAATCTGGTTTTCTGTTCTACTGTTTTTCTAGATCACTCAACCTTGGAGGTTTTTTTGACATTATTTTTCCTTTGGCTTTGACAACTCTGTTGTTTTTGTCTCATCATTGTTTCTTATATTTTGTCACTTCCACTTACTTTGGTTCTTTTCTCAACTCTTAAGGTAGAATTGTATGCTACTTATTGATAGATCCCTTGTCTTACAAGAGCATTTAAAGCTATACATTTTCTTCTATGCACTATAAAGAATCTGGACTTGCTCAAAGAGAGGTTTACCTTTATCCCTAGCTCCTGGAAGATTATCTCTAAAATCTTGAAATTTCCCCAAGAGATAGGAGTATCTTTGTTAATTATGGTGGACCCTTTAAAGCACAGAATCTATGCTAATAAGGTGGCTCACACTGCACATATCCCTTAAATAGGGTGATTCCTTCATGACAGTCCTTGAATCAATTCACTGGATTGCAGTAGGCAATAGTAGATACAAATTTGGTACTTGGTAGTCATCCATTACAATTCTTATTCACACTATTTTTAGATAGCAGGAGGCTATTTAAAATGCAGGTCATTTGAAACATCCATAGTAGTATTAAACAATAAAAATTACACATACTCCACTGCAACCTGTAAATGGAATACCTAAAACACTTGGTACTGAGTGTTAAACACAAGGCTGTTCCACTAAAATTTAAGTAATTTAGGTCTGTTAACAATTTTGTATAGAATTTTAAATTCCCTGATTGAAGTTTTGAGATTTTCAAACGTTACACATCCTTAGGTAATGCATTTTCCAATATCAAAATTACGTCTTCATGATGAATCTAGATTTTCTTAAAGCAAAAAGGATTAAGATATGAAAGATTAATTGGCATTTTAGTATATCACACAGAAATGACTTAACAATTAGGCAAAAGTGACTCTTCCAAAGTTTGGTTATGTAGGGTTTATTCTGTCTGTCCTTGATGATGAAATACCTAGTGTCAATGTAATTGTTACGCCTATCTGTTTAAGTTCACAGGGGTTCTTTTGTGGTCTGTTAATCTTAGATGCACTGTAGATCAAACTTTCCATCCTAAAATAACAATTTTTAAGTTCCCATTATATTGTAAGAATTATCTTTTAGGACCATGGTTTACATACTGCTGAGCAAATTTATAATGTTCACGACGACACTGTTGCAGTTCGTTTTGGGGGAAGAAGATGACAGCAAAGTCGAAGGACTTGAGTTAATCTGCTCTCATTAAGACATCAAAATCACAACTAACTGCTGAACAACCAGTGAAAGGAAAAACTGGAACCTACCAACAAAGATATTCTACATGCAAAAACAAAGAAGACGCCGCGAGATGGTAAGAGGGGTACTTTCACAATATAGTCAAATCCCATAACCACCAGGTGGGCAGTCCCCAAACTGAGAAAATAATTATATTGCTAAGGTTCTCCCACAGGAGTGAGGGAATGTAAACTGGTACAGTTGCTGTGGAAAACACTATGGAGATTTTTCAAAAAAAAAAAAAGAACAACCCAGACCTATCATATGATCCAGCAATCCCATTTCAGGGCATGTATCTGGAGAAAACCATAACTGGACACAGTAGTGCTGGAATGAACACGGGGGTGCATGTATTTATAACAGCCAGGGTATGGAGGCAACGTTACTGTCCCCTGACTGAGAAGTGGATAAAAACGTGTACATATATACAATGGAGTATTACTTAGCTGTAAAGAATAAAATACTGCCATTTGTAGCAACATGGATGAATCTAGAGATGGTCATACTAAGTGAAGTACACACAAAAAACAAACATCGTAGATAGGACATCCCTTATAATGTGGACTCAAAAAAAAAAAGATACGAATCAACTTATTTAAAAAAATGAAAACAGACTCAAAGACTTCCAAACCAAACATATGTTACCACGGAAAATGTGGGGATAAATTACGAGGTTGGGATTAAAAATACATACTACTATAAAAGTAGATAAACAACAGGGACCTAGTGTATAGTCCAGGGAATTACACTCAATACTTTGTGATGATCTATATGGCAAAAGAATCTGGAAAAGAATAGATAAATGCATCTGTATAACTGAATCACTTTGCTATATACTTGAAATTAACACAACATTGTAAACCAACTATACGCCAATATGAAATAACAGTTGTTTAAAAAATAAATTGTATATTCCATTTTAGTTGCCCCTGACAATAACTCTACGAGTTAGTTTTTGTATTTTTTAGAAATTAAGATTTATCAATAGCGTAACATTTGAGACTATCTCTAATGGAAATTTCTTCAGCTTTTTAGGTGAACTCCCAAAGGATTTTCACATGCATTTCTGTGATGTCTGTGATATTTTGCTACTCACCTTTTTTAGGTGGCTTGGGTGGTACAACTGGACCAGGTTCTATGTTGTCATAAAAATTATTCATAGCCTTTGGATCAAAGTTCCCTATGAAGAAAATAAAATCAGCCATTTAGAGGTGTTTTTCTTGTTATTTGAATTTTTCATTAAGGTAAATATGGAAGGAAAAAAACAACATATAAAAAGGGTACTGTTTTTCCAGGAGTTCATAAAATTCATTATACTATCCTACCACTGTCTCACAGAAACTGTTTTAGCATTGTGAGAAAAGAACCAAGCAAACTACAACATTAGTGTCTTTCTACAATGTATCACCTAAAGGAACATTTTTTAACTGTAAAGCTCATCTCTTTTCACAGGATTAACTCTGTGGCGCATGGAGGTAAATGAAGAGAAATGAAAGGATGACTGAACTGATTTCCCTTTTTGTTTCTTCTGATTTTAATGAAGAAAACCATGAGAAAGCTCACGTTTGTCTTTTGTTTTATCTTAAAATGAAAACAGACTCAAAGACTTCCAAACCAAAAAAAAAAAATCGAGATAGGACATCCCTTATAATGTGGACTCAAAAAAAGATACGAATCAACTTATTTAAAAAAATGAAAACAGACTCAAAGACTTCCAAACCAAACATATGTTACCACGGAAAATGTGGGGATAAATTACGAGGTTGGGATTAAAAATACATACTACTATAAAAGTAGATAAACAACAGGGACCTAGTGTATAGTCCAGGGAATTACACTCAATACTTTGTGATGATCTATATGGCAAAAGAATCTGGAAAAGAATAGATAAATGCATCTGTATAACTGAATCACTTTGCTATATACTTGAAATTAACACAACATTGTAAACCAACTATACGCCAATATGAAATAACAGTTGTTTAAAAAATAAATTGTATATTCCATTTTAGTTGCCCCTGACAATAACTCTACGAGTTAGTTTTTGTATTTTTTAGAAATTAAGATTTATCAATAGCGTAACATTTGAGACTATCTCTAATGGAAATTTCTTCAGCTTTTTAGGTGAACTCCCAAAGGATTTTCACATGCATTTCTGTGATGTCTGTGATATTTTGCTACTCACCTTTTTTAGGTGGCTTGGGTGGTACAACTGGACCAGGTTCTATGTTGTCATAAAAATTATTCATAGCCTTTGGATCAAAGTTCCCTATGAAGAAAATAAAATCAGCCATTTAGAGGTGTTTTTCTTGTTATTTGAATTTTTCATTAAGGTAAATATGGAAGGAAAAAAACAACATATAAAAAGGGTACTGTTTTTCCAGGAGTTCATAAAATTCATTATACTATCCTACCACTGTCTCACAGAAACTGTTTTAGCATTGTGAGAAAAGAACCAAGCAAACTACAACATTAGTGTCTTTCTACAATGTATCACCTAAAGGAACATTTTTTAACTGTAAAGCTCATCTCTTTTCACAGGATTAACTCTGTGGCGCATGGAGGTAAATGAAGAGAAATGAAAGGATGACTGAACTGATTTCCCTTTTTGTTTCTTCTGATTTTAATGAAGAAAACCATGAGAAAGCTCACGTTTGTCTTTTGTTTTATCTTAAAATTTGATCAGTTATAAATTCAGGTAAGGAAGACGCTACACAGAAGCACTAACAAAGATTGTGTTATGACATCAGAAGCTCAGGGATTCCAATCTTGAAGAAAAGGAGAATCTTAAATGTTGCCCGTAGACTTACCAATAATAAATGATATGCTGCTAATTTGGGAATAACAGAACAATCTCACCCCTTTTAAACTGTTCACTCCCTGATAAAATCTCTGTAGCAGTGCCTTCGCCTGACATGATTGCTTTAAGGTCAGTTTTGATCCAGTGCCCACTTTGGGTCCTATGTTCACATCTGTGACTCTGTCACTGCAATCTGCCAATAGTTCTGCACAACTGCAGTTAAGCTTTTAAACTATATCCATGTTTATTTACAGAGGATGCTATGTGGTATCAATAGTTTAAATATATTGGAGCTCCTGATTTCTAGACCCAGTTCCCCCTCCCCCCAAGAAATCTTTTACTCACCAAAACAAAAAATAAAGTGGCCTTTCATGAAGTCATGCACTGATTTCTAGCAAATCTAAATGCTGCACCCCAGAAAATATCTAGATTCATTCTCTCTCTCAAAAGTTGAGGTTGGAACTCAATATAAAAATTTCCCAGAAGTTCTAAGAGTAGAACTTACTACAAAATAGATATATTTGGACCCGTTACGAAGGGAGATTGGAAGCTGCCTCCAATGCAGCAGACCCAGGTTCAACTCCCGTGGTTGGGAAGCTCCCCTGGAGAAGGGAATGGCTACCCTTCCAGTATTCCTGCCTGGAGAATGCCATGGACAGAGGAGCCTGGCAGTTTCGCAGAAGTTCTGAACCTAAAAGGTTTTGGGTTCATTATACTATCCTACCTCTGTCTCACAGAAACTGTTTTAGCATTGTGAGAAAAGAACCAAGCAAACTACAACATTAGTGTCTTTCTACAATGTATCACCTAAAGGAACATTTTTTAACTGTAAAGCTCATCTCTTTTCACAGGATTAACTCTGTGGCGCATGGAGGTAAATGAAGAGAAATGAAAGGATGACTGAACTGATTTCCCTTTTTGTTTCTTCTGATTTTAATGAAGAAAACCATGAGAAAGCTCACGTTTGTCTTTTGTTTTATCTTAAAATTTGATCAGTTATAAATTCAGGTAAGGAAGACGCTACACAGAAGCACTAACAAAGATTGTGTTATGACATCAGAAGCTCAGGGATTCCAATCTTGAAGAAAAGGAGAATCTTAAATGTTGCCCGTAGACTTACCAATAATAAATGATATGCTGCTAATTTGGGAATAACAGAACAATCTCACCCCTTTTAAACTGTTCACTCCCTGATAAAATCTCTGTAGCAGTGCCTTCGCCTGACATGATTGCTTTAAGGTCAGTTTTGATCCAGTGCCCACTTTGGGTCCTATGTTCACATCTGTGACTCTGTCACTGCAATCTGCCAATAGTTCTGCACAACTGCAGTTAAGCTTTTAAACTATATCCATGTTTATTTACAGAGGATGCTATGTGGTATCAATAGTTTAAATATATTGGAGCTCCTGATTTCTAGACCCAGTTCCCCCTCCCCCCAAGAAATCTTTTACTCACCAAAACAAAAAATAAAGTGGCCTTTCATGAAGTCATGCACTGATTTCTAGCAAATCTAAATGCTGCACCCCAGAAAATATCTAGATTCATTCTCTCTCTCAAAAGTTGAGGTTGGAACTCAATATAAAAATTTCCCAGAAGTTCTAAGAGTAGAACTTACTACAAAATAGATATATTTGGACCCGTTACGAAGGGAGATTGGAAGCTGCCTCCAATGCAGCAGACCCAGGTTCAACTCCCGTGGTTGGGAAGCTCCCCTGGAGAAGGGAATGGCTACCCCCTTCCAGTATTCCTGCCTGGAGAATGCCATGGACAGAGGAGCCTGGCAGTCTATAGAGTCGCAAAGAGTCAGACATGACTGAGTGACTATCATAGACAAGCACCAAATAAGAACTCTGCTTACAGCTGCTAGGCTGTAGAGTTCCAAGGTTCTGAAAATAAGGATAGCCAACCAGATTGCTCAGGAGTTCATAATTTGTTATACTACCCTGGAAATGTGCTTCTGTTGTTCACAGAGTTCCATATCTTTTTTATTTTCCTGCTTATACTGTTTAATCTTGCTGTAAAATGGTACTGGGGTACTTTACCATAAAGTAGAAGGTCTCTTAACTGCATTAATTAAGAACAGTAAGTTGCGGTAGGGGGTGACTGACTGAAACACGAAATTCCTAATAAATACACAGCAACCCTAATGATATAAGAATAGAAACATAGCAATATTTTAATGTTAGACCAGAGCTTTTCTTTGTGTGTCTGTTGACCAGACTTCTATAGTGTCTTTCTGAAATAAACCACACCCATCATGATGACCTACAGTGGGGGTGGGCAAACTTTCCCATAAAGGGCCGGACAATAAAAATTTGAGGCTTTGTGGAACTGAAATACAATTGTAAGCCCTCAACTGTGGTGCTGAAACACAAAAGCAGCCCCAGACAATATGCAGACTAATGGGTGTGGCTATGTTCCACTGAAACTATTTACAAAAACAGCAGGCTAGTTAGTTGCACCCCGATCTATAGTTTCCTGTTTTCATTTTAGAATGGAGCAAAAACAGATATTTTAAGAACAGTTGATTTGAGACTAGAATCCTCTTCGTTGCTGATGATTTTCCTCCCTAACCCTTTTGAGTTGCTTTCACCCATATCTAATTCACAGTCTTTTTTCTTTATAGTGTTTGCCTTTGAGTTTTTATAAAGCATTTGCTCATGGTTTTTATAGAAAGAGCAGCTTCTCATGAATCCATATGCATTTTAAAAACATTATGCCAGTTACCATCCTTTTGTAATGCAAACAGATTTGAAAATGGGCACAACTGACTCTTGGTAAGCAATTTAACTGATGGGCGCAAGAGTACATGGACATGCCAGAATGCAGCCTCCTGGCTGTATATTTTACAGAGGAAAATGAAACATATCTCTAACCCGGTGAGCTGAGTAAATCAGAGTCAATTCAGAGAGCTTTTACTGTGATAGACTTCTATAAGCAAGCCACACACATGAAATCTCTAAGATACAGTTGAATATTTTCATGTAACAGATAACAAAAAAAATTACAGAATTTCCTTTAAGCTGAGTAATCTGATGTTCTGATTTGGGGTCCCTGTTTTTACAGACATGTTAGACGACTATCACATAAATCTGTTTTAGAAGTAAAACCCAACAGTTTTTCACATAATTACAACAATGAGTAAAATAGGATAAATGTAGAGTACCAACATAAAACAGTCTAAATGATAAGAACTTAGTGATGAGGTTGTGAAAGTAAAATTATTTTTTGATCACCCAAATCTGATATGAGTGTGGGGTGAGGGATGTCTTTATCAGGATTGTGTCCTTTCAAAAATTTTTAATCTATAATATCCGTAAAACCCAAATGATTGCTATTTAATCAGCGTAAAACACCACAGTATTTACTTATGGTTTACCAAATAATCAAGTCTATACCTCTAGATTGAAGGAGATCAACTTCTTTCAGTGTACAGTCAACATTTATCTGGAGTTGTCTGTTCATGCTTCTCAATCTTGTCATTTCCTCAGGCTAGTAAGAAAGGACCCAAAATAGCAATTGTGGGAAAGTCATTATCAAGCCCAACATTTAAGAACTGGTATTCATGTTAACTGTCTTGAAAGGTTATTACCAAGAAAATGGCCTTAATTCATTAGAGGGCATGTTTAAGAAGTCTTCATACTATGTTTTTTAAGAAACAGGTAAAACAGTGACATCCATATGGTCACATAAAAACAAAATTCTCGTATAATGTGACAGGGCTATCATAGTACACTATGTCTCTCATACAAATACTGCCATATATTAATCACAGAGCACTGATAATATTTTCTTTCTACATTTGCGTGGTAAGGGAAACTTAAGAATTAACCTTTTAAATAAGCAGCCTCCATGATTTTAGTCTTGTCAAGGTTGGTAAAAATTACAGTGGTACTAATTTTAATTAATGCTTGCTAATTGTCAGGCACTATGTTCACCAGAATCCTCTTATTCTTGCCTCAAAATAATCTTGCCAGGTAAGTACTGCTATCAACCCCAGTGTATACATGTCGAAGGTGACGCACAAAGAGGTTATATAATTTTCCCGAGGTTATTAAAACTTGTAATTGGCAGAGAGAGAATTTATGTAGAAGTCTTTTTTATAAACTTCAATAGAGATCTTTGTATCTTGTTTTTTTTCTAGATCAAAGGAAGCTATTAACCTAGTACATGAAAACTGCAGGAACCAATGGATTCCATTCTCCCTCCAACTCTTGTTTCTTTCTGCCTTGAAATGAACATTAGACACTGAAATGTGAAGAAAGCCTTATTTTTCAGTTAGGTAAAGCTTTTTGGAAGCCTCTACTTCCCCCAATTGTGAATTTATTTACTATTCACATATACGTAGAGTAAAAAATGAAGTTAGAGTTTAGACTCCAGAGGCATGAGTACTGAAGCTTTCAGTACACTACAGCTATGAAGTCAGCCATTAAGGTGATTTTACATGATGTAAAAGATAAACAACTATCATAGGAAATTTCTGAAACTACAGTCAACATTTATCTGGAGTTGTCTGTTCATGCTTCTCAATCTTGTCATTTCCTCAGGCTAGTAAGAAAGGACCCAAAATAGCAATTGTGGGAAAGTCATTATCAAGCCCAACATTTAAGAACTGGTATTCATGTTAACTGTCTTGAAAGGTTATTACCAAGAAAATGGCCTTAATTCATTAGAGGGCATGTTTAAGAAGTCTTCATACTATGTTTTTTAAGAAACAGGTAAAACAGTGACATCCATATGGTCACATAAAAACAAAATTCTCGTATAATGTGACAGGGCTATCATAGTACACTATGTCTCTCATACAAATACTGCCATATATTAATCACAGAGCACTGATAATATTTTCTTTCTACATTTGCGTGGTAAGGGAAACTTAAGAATTAACCTTTTAAATAAGCAGCCTCCATGATTTTAGTCTTGTCAAGGTTGGTAAAAATTACAGTGGTACTAATTTTAATTAATGCTTGCTAATTGTCAGGCACTATGTTCACCAGAATCCTCTTATTCTTGCCTCAAAATAATCTTGCCAGGTAAGTACTGCTATCAACCCCAGTGTATACATGTCGAAGGTGACGCACAAAGAGGTTATATAATTTTCCCGAGGTTATTAAAACTTGTAATTGGCAGAGAGAGAATTTATGTAGAAGTATTTTTTATAAACTTCAATAGAGATCTTTGTATTTTGTTTTTTTTCTAGATCAAAGGAAGCTATTAACCTAGTACATGAAAACTGCAGGAACCAATGGATTCCATTCTCCCTCCAACTCTTGTTTCTTTCTGCCTTGAAATGAACATTAGACACTGAAATGTGAAGAAAGCCTTATTTTTCAGTTAGGTAAAGCTTTTTGGAAGCCTCTACTTCCCCCAATTGTGAATTTATTTACTATTCACATATACGTAGAGTAAAAAATGAAGTTAGAGTTTAGACTCCAGAGGCATGAGTACTGAAGCTTTCAGTACACTACAGCTATGAAGTCAGCCATTAAGGTGATTTTGACTACATGATGTAAAAGATAAACAACTATCATAGGAAAACAGAAGAAAATCTTCTCTGAAACATGCTGTTTTGCTACAAAGTAAATATAAAAATAAAGGAAAAAGAAAATGGGTTAACTCCCAATGATGCAAGACAGTGTCCTGTTAGGACACGTGAGAGTGTCTGGGAATGTCCATTAAATTTCCAGGTGTTATGATTTAACAAGCAATATAACAGGCAATCTTAGAATGGTAGGGGAGCAAAAAATATCATTGAGAAATACCTAGGACAGATTGTTCTTTTCGTTCCTATGTTTACATGTAAAATAAATGCTTATACCTCATCTGTATTAACTACTGGAAACTTAAAACACATCTGAGCACTGATAGTAAAGCACCTGTTGAAGGGTTTCAAAGAGACATGCTGTCTTTCTAGGATTATGTGAACAAATCTAGTCTTTGCTTCACAGAATATTGGAAACGTCAAATACCTAAGGCGCAAATCTTGCTGATACATTTGCATGCAGAGAGAAATATTTCTGTCACAGTGGTCTTGAATAGTGAGGCTGTGTAACCAACTATGGAAATACTGCAATAGACTTTATAGTCAAGAGGCTACTGTACATTTGCTGGTAACAACCAAAAATCTCTCGTCAACATGCTCATTTCCAAAGATAGAGCCCTTGAAACTCGCTAAATTAACATCTGTTATGATTCCTATGTCTCTCCTAATAGCTTTTGAGTGCGGGAAAAATAGCTGTTTCTGGAACGTTACTTCTATTCATTGAAAAGTACATTGTATTTTCATGAAGGAGAGGTTTCAAGGTTGGCATATAATTTTAACCTTGCTTGTTTGTAAAATTCCAGCAAAGAATAAGTTTTATGTTCAAAAGGAGGCTGAAATACCTTCATTCACCTGTTCTTTAAGAAGTTTCTCAAAGAGACAAAGGTCTCAGCCTACTGATGGTCTTTTATGGTTTATCCTCGATTACACGTCAGGGAATGTAGGTTGCTTGGTTCTACTACCAAATTAATCAGAAGATGAATGAAGGGGAAAAACTTGTGGGATGGAGTAACTGGAAGCTCTCTGATGATTAGAATCTTCTTTATTCTTCAAGGTATGACTTAAATTTCCCCCTTCTCCATGAAAGTGTCACATTTTTGAAATCTCACATTTTGAACTATACTTAGAATTTAGTACTTATCATTACCATGTAGTTGGACAGAACTATTGATTGACTGTTACAGTATCTTTTCTTGCCCCACCCCTTTCTCTCACATGTACAGCTTCATAAATAGATATATGTGTGTCTTTTCTAATATACATGTCATTATGAGATGACATCACTCACAGAATTTAATACAAAGTTTTGCAAACAGCAGCATGATAGAACTGATGGCTGTCAAGCAACTTTTACTTCTGTCCGCCTTGGAAAGAGTGTTTCACTGATTGTCTAAGGTTTTACAACAACTACACATATAGCTGGTCACAAATATGCATTTCAGTTTCATAAGGCACATGATTTTCTAACCAATTATTCACATACTACTTGTTAAAGAAGAAATCTGTAAGCAATCTAAACATTAGCAATGACCCTCTAGGAACAAAAAAGGGAACTGTGCCTAAATGTTTTGACATCTTTCTTTGGTATATATGATCTGCAAATGAAAACATGATTTTCAAAATATTTCATATTTGTATCATGTGTGTATATATACCACAAGCCCATTTATCCACTATCGTGCAAACAAAAATGATTTTGTTAGAAGGTTATTTTTTGGGCGTTATATAACTTATAATGCATATTATCTCAAGTACTTATGTAACTGTAAAAATAAAAATCTATATGAAGGGTGGTCATAGACACTGCAGGGGAGAAAACAAGTATACAGTAAGTAGTTTATACAAAGATGGACGAGGGGAGGATATGTCATACATGGGGAAGGTCAATAAAACTACGATAGTGGAAATGGGACAAGCGCTGGCAATATGGAATTTCTACACTTCACAGACGGGAATTTGAGAAATATGTACAAATGTTCTTAGGGTGTCCACGTCTACACAGGCTTCAGCTTCCTAAGCTCGACATGGATGCATTGGACCATGCATCCGTCATTATCTGACAGAAATATCAAGGATCCAGGGAATGTAGGTTGCTTGGTTCTACTACCAAATTAATCAGAAGATGAATGAAGGGGAAAAACTTGTGGGATGGAGTAACTGGAAGCTCTCTGATGATTAGAATCTTCTTTATTCTTCAAGGTATGACTTAAATTTCCCCCTTCTCCATGAAAGTGTCACATTTTTGAAATCTCACATTTTGAACTATACTTAGAATTTAGTACTTATCATTACCATGTAGTTGGACAGAACTATTGATTGACTGTTACAGTATCTTTTCTTGCCCCACCCCTTTCTCTCACATGTACAGCTTCATAAATAGATATATGTGTGTCTTTTCTAATATACATGTCATTATGAGATGACATCACTCACAGAATTTAATACAAAGTTTTGCAAACAGCAGCATGATAGAACTGATGGCTGTCAAGCAACTTTTACTTCTGTCCGCCTTGGAAAGAGTGTTTCACTGATTGTCTAAGGTTTTACAACAACTACACATATAGCTGGTCACAAATATGCATTTCAGTTTCATAAGGCACATGATTTTCTAACCAATTATTCACATACTACTTGTTAAAGAAGAAATCTGTAAGCAATCTAAACATTAGCAATGACCCTCTAGGAACAAAAAAGGGAACTGTGCCTAAATGTTTTGACATCTTTCTTTGGTATATATGATCTGCAAATGAAAACATGATTTTCAAAATATTTCATATTTGTATCATGTGTGTATATATACCACAAGCCCATTTATCCACTATCGTGCAAACAAAAATGATTTTGTTAGAAGGTTATTTTTTGGGCGTTATATAACTTATAATGCATATTATCTCAAGTACTTATGTAACTGTAAAAATAAAAATCTATATGAAGGGTGGTCATAGACACTGCAGGGGAGAAAACAAGTATACAGTAAGTAGTTTATACAAAGATGGACGAGGGGAGGATATGTCATACATGGGGAAGGTCAATAAAACTACGATAGTGGAAATGGGACAAGCGCTGGCAATATGGAATTTCTACACTTCACAGACGGGAATTTGAGAAATATGTACAAATGTTCTTAGGGTGTCCACGTCTACACAGGCTTCAGCTTCCTAAGCTACGACATGGATGCATTGGACCGCACATGCATCCGTCATTATCTGACAGAAATATCAAGGATCCAGGGTCCATGAGAAATCAGCCACTAATAAGGTATGTGTTCAACCTAATTATCTATGATATGCGATACAACACTGATAAGGTATGGGTCTAGCCTAATAATCTCAAGGAAACTAGTGGCAGGGTAACTGTCCAATCTTCTAGATTCCTATTAACCTAAAGCCATAGTTCCCAAGGACCCTACAGTCCTACTTAACAAGAATTTACACCAGACATCTAGTCACCTAGAGCCTTGGATCCTAGGGACTTAACTCCATAGTGTACTGAACAATTTGTCTACTAGAGGCCTAAACTAAAGATTGTGCCTTGGAGAATGCTGATCTAATACAGTTCCAGTCACAGAAGAACATGCTCACACAGAGTATGATCTGCTAGACTCCTAGTCTCCTAGAGTACTCGTCTCATGGAGCCCTTGCCTCCTAGAGTCCTAACCTGCTAGTCGCCTAGAGTCCTAACCTCTTGGTCTCCTAGAGTTCTAGTATTCGAGAGTCCTAGCCTCCTGGTCTCCTAGAATCGTAGTCTCCTAGAGTCCTAACCTCCTACTCTCCTATACTCCTAGCCTCCTAGAGTCCTAGCCTCTAAGAGTTCTAACCTCAAGGTCGCCTAGAGTCTGAGCCTCCAAGAGTCCTAACCTGCTAGCCTCCTAGAGTCCTAGCCTCAAGAGTCCTAACCTCCTAGCCTCCTACAGTCCTAACCTCCTAGCCTCCTAACCTCAAGAGTCCTAGCCTCCTAGAGTCCTAACCTGCTAACTGCCTAGAGTCCTAACTTCCTAGTCACCTAGAGTCCTAGTCTCCTAGAGTCCTAGCCTCCTACATTCCTAACATCCTAGTCTCCTGGCTTCCAAACCTCCTAGAGTCCTAGCCTCCTAGTCTCCAAGAGTCCTCACCTACTAGAATCCTAGTCTCCGAGAGTCCTAGCCTATTAGAGTCCTAACCGCTGAGCCTTCTAGAATCCTAGCCTTCCAGAGTCCTAGCCTCCTATAGTCCTAACCTCCTAGTGTATTAAAGTCCTATCATCAAGAGTCCTAACCTCCTAGCCTCCTACAGTCCTAACCTCCTAGCCTCCTAACCTCAAGAGTCCTAGCCTCCTAGAGTCCTAACCTGCTAACTGCCTAGAGTCCTAACTTCCTAGTCACCTAGAGTCCTAGTCTCCTAGAGTCCTAGCCTCCTACATTCCTAACATCCCTAGTCTCCTGGCTTCCAAACCTCCTAGAGTCCTAGCCTCCTAGTCTCCAAGAGTCCTCACCTACTAGAATCCTAGTCTCCGAGAGTCCTAGCCTATTAGAGTCCTAACCGCTGAGCCTTCTAGAATCCTAGCCTTCCAGAGTCCTAGCCTCCTATAGTCCTAACCTCCTAGTGTATTAAAGTCCTATCATCAAGAGTCCTCACCTCCTAGTCTCCATGAATCCTAATACCTTAGTGTCCTAGCCTCCTAGAGTCGGAATTTCCTAGCCTCCTAACCTCCTAGAGTCCTAGCCTGCTACCCTCCTCGCCTTCTAGAGTCCTAGTCTCCTAGAGTCGTACCCTCCTATATTCCAAGTGTCCTAGCCTGCTAAAGTCCTAATCTCCTAGAGTCTGAGCCTTCTAGTCTACTAGAGTTCTAGTGTGCTAGTGTCCTATCCTCCTAGAGTCCTAGCCTGCTAGTCCCCTAGAGTCCAATCTCCTAGTCCTATTGTCCTAGCTTCCTAGACTCCTAGAGGCCTAACCTCGTAGAGTATGTCTCTCAGAACCCTAGTGTCCTATTCTCCTAGAGTCTCCCAGCCTTCTAGTACCCTAGCATCTGAGTGTCCTAGCCTCCTAGAATCGTCATCTTCTAGTCCTAACCTCCTAGAGTTCTACATCCCCGAATCTTACTTTCTAGTGTCGTAGCCTCCTACAGTCCTAGTCTCCCAGTGTCCTGCGTCCTAGAGTCTTAGTCTTCTAGAATTGCAGTCTCCTAACATACTAGAGTACTAGTCTTCTAGAGTTCTAGTGTCTTACTCTCCTAGATGGCTAGCCTCCTAGCGTCTTACTGGCCTAGCCTGCTATAGTCCTACTCTCCTAGGCTGTTTGCCTCCTACAGTCCTAGAGTCCTTTCCTCTTAGCTACTGCCGTATTCTCATAGCTTCTAGCCATAGTCCTGTTGTCCTATCCTCAGTGCTATTTTGTTTGCTACAGCCCTAGTCTCCAAGGCTTCTAACGTCTTAACTGTTCTTGAAGTCTTGTAGTCTACTGCCTTCATCTGCATCTCCTGTTGCCTAGTAGGTCTGATGTCCTCACCTGCATCTTGTTTTGCAGTGTTAGCAGACGCAGTGCTGGTGAGTACAGGAATTGCAGGAGAGATAGGAAGAATCGAAAAGTCTTGAGTTATTACACTAGGATGAAGTGTGTTAAGGGAAGGAATATGCACACAGTGATGTGGAGTAAAGAGGCACTAGATTTTTTATTTTTGGAATTCGTGTAGAGGTGTTTTGAACTCTCTGCTAGTGTCAGGACTTGCAGGGCCTATACCTCATTATCAGAGGATGGTTTCTAAGGGCTAGGAGGGAAGTTGAAGTATTGTCAAGCTGGTAAGTGGTGTAATGGTTAAGTCAGCCTTGAAGGTACAGGGTTGTAAGTTTGAGGCACAGCAGTGGAAGTTCAGGGTTCTAGGCAGGAGGCCAGAGACAAAGGAAGGGAGAAGGGGACTCTCTTGTATCTATCTTATGTCTGTCTGTCTTCTGATCCCCCAAAGGTCCTGTGTTTCCTTTCTGAGTAGCCTACATCTCCTCCCTCTCCAGAGGCTGTTTTCTTCTTCTCCTCAGTCTCCTGTTCTCAGTGTTGTCTCCTCTCATCTGCTCTTTTCCTGCTAATGGTCACATACACTGCCCCCATGATCGCTTACATCCATATATAGACACAGAATACAAACGAGAAAGTGGATTGCACAGGAATTACCACGCTGCCAGATGTCCACGTAGATCTGCTCCACCGCGAGTCCCCAAACACTAGGATCCTAGATGCCTGGCGGCCTAGGGTCCCAGTCTCCTACTCTCCTAGATGGCTAGCCTCCTAGCGTCTTACTGGCCTAGCCTGCTATAGTCCTACTCTCCTAGGCTGTTTGCCTCCTACAGTCCTAGAGTCCTTTCCTCTTAGCTACTGCCGTATTCTCATAGCTTCTAGCCATAGTCCTGTTGTCCTATCCTCAGTGCTATTTTGTTTGCTACAGCCCTAGTCTCCAAGGCTTCTAACGTCTTAACTGTTCTTGAAGTCTTGTAGTCTACTGCCTTCATCTGCATCTCCTGTTGCCTAGTAGGTCTGATGTCCTCACCTGCATCTTGTTTTGCAGTGTTAGCAGACGCAGTGCTGGTGAGTACAGGAATTGCAGGAGAGATAGGAAGAATCGAAAAGTCTTGAGTTATTACACTAGGATGAAGTGTGTTAAGGGAAGGAATATGCACACAGTGATGTGGAGTAAAGAGGCACTAGATTTTTTATTTTTGGAATTCGTGTAGAGGTGTTTTGAACTCTCTGCTAGTGTCAGGACTTGCAGGGCCTATACCTCATTATCAGAGGATGGTTTCTAAGGGCTAGGAGGGAAGTTGAAGTATTGTCAAGCTGGTAAGTGGTGTAATGGTTAAGTCAGCCTTGAAGGTACAGGGTTGTAAGTTTGAGGCACAGCAGTGGAAGTTCAGGGTTCTAGGCAGGAGGCCAGAGACAAAGGAAGGGAGAAGGGGACTCTCTTGTATCTATCTTATGTCTGTCTGTCTTCTGATCCCCCAAAGGTCCTGTGTTTCCTTTCTGAGTAGCCTACATCTCCTCCCTCTCCAGAGGCTGTTTTCTTCTTCTCCTCAGTCTCCTGTTCTCAGTGTTGTCTCCTCTCATCTGCTCTTTTCCTGCTAATGGTCACATACACTGCCCCCATGATCGCTTACATCCATATATAGACACAGAATACAAACGAGAAAGTGGATTGCACAGGAATTACCACGCTGCCAGATGTCCACGTAGATCTGCTCCACCGCGAGTCCCCAAACACTAGGATCCTAGATGCCTGGCGGCCTAGGGTCCCAGTCTCCTACTCTCTCCTCATCAGGAATTGAACCTATGACCCTCTGTTTTTGGAACTACTCCCTAACCACTACACTAGCTTACTAACTTCTTGACAACCCTTGCCTGCTACTTCCCTAACTCGCAGAAGGGATCCTCCATCTAAAGAGGTATAGAATCTACCATTTCTGACAGTGGCCCAATGCTCAAGAATCCTGGACACTAATCCCACAGAACATCTACTGCACTCCTACCTCCACAAAGAGAAGTCACTCAACAGGAGGAAGCTTCTGGTATGCACTGTACGTCCATAGCAAATGAAGATACACATATGAGTCAACAAATGACAACTGGAAAACAGTCTGAGACTCCAGAGTCAAACAAGTGATTTCCAAAAGTAAATAAAGAAATAAACAGATACAATGAGGAGCCTGGAATGAATTGGGAGTTCCATTTGAGAATGACAACACTGCCTCTGTAATGGATAATCCACATTTATAGCCACATACTCACAAAATGCACTTAATCCACCTAATCTCCAAAATCCACAGAATCACATAATCCACAGAATCATAGCCACAGGCCTGGACCTTGAAGTATCATCCACAAAGAGAAGTCACTCAACAGGAGGAAGCTTCTGGTATGCACTGTACGTCCATAGCAAATGAAGATACACATATGAGTCAACAAATGACAACTGGAAAACAGTCTGAGACTCCAGAGTCAAACAAGTGATTTCCAAAAGTAAATAAAGAAATAAACAGATACAATGAGGAGCCTGGAATGAATTGGGAGTTCCATTTGAGAATGACAACACTGCCTCTGTAATGGATAATCCACATTTATAGCCACATACTCACAAAATGCACTTAATCCACCTAATCTCCAAAATCCACAGAATCACATAATCCACAGAATCATAGCCACAGGCCTGGACCTTGAAGTATCATCCACAAAGAGAAGTCATTCAACAGGAGGAAGCTTATGGTATGCTCTTTATGTCCATACCAAATGAATATACACACAGATTCAACAAATGGTAATCAGAAAAGAGTCTGAGATTTCAGAGTGATACACATGATTTCCAAAAGTAAATAAATACAGTGAGGAGCCTGGAATGAATTGGGAGGTCTGTATGAGAATGACAACACTGCCTCTGTAATGGATAATCCACAATCTTAGTCACATACTCACAAATTCCACTTAATCCACATAATCCATAATTCACTCCTATCCCCATGACCAGGCGAGTAAAGGCCATTTCCGAATGTGAGTGCGGTGGTTTCCCTGCCATGGTACTAGCCCTCCTATTGCTGGGACCCATGGAGGGAGACAGCCTGCACTCCCAGTGCCTGCTCTGGCTGCTGGCTTTTCCCGTGCAGCCCAGGGGCAGAGACGGTGGGTAGCATCTCAGTCCCTCTGGGCCTGGTGACACAGGAAGGATCCACACTCATGCTGTGCCACTCGGTAGCCCTGCACTTGGGAGTTTTACGCAGAAGTGACATCTGGTTGACACCTCAGGTGAAAATACAGTCTTAAAGCAGTTTCTGCCCAGGCTTCTTCCTGCTTCATAGGCTGAGAAGATGCCCCAGAGGTGGGGTGCTGGTTACCTCCAGCCTGGGGATGGCAGCATTCTTTCCTGCCCCAGGGCCAGGCCGGCCCCCCCAGGAGGACTGTGTGGGGAGCACCCTGTTGCTCCGTCACTGACCAGTGGGCCACGCTCCCGTGGAGAGTGCCCCTCTGCCCTATCCAGCTTTCCTCTGAGGGCCAGCAGAAAGGACTCAAACCCTTAACCAATGCGTTGGGAAGCTAATGCCTAACCTCTAAACCATCTAGGATCTCCACCACATGTCACTTCTTTGTTCCTCTTTACTCTGAGAAAGTATCGTCAATTAACAGAGACTAAGAATGGCTCCAGCAAAAAGTAGATAACAAGCTGAGTCCTAAAGAACAAAGAAGACTTACACACAGAGAGCTTTAAAGGACGTTTCCTGAGAGTGAAGTATATTCAGTACACGGATAAACTAACATATCAGTTCTCTCATGACCTAAGATAATTATCATAGTGTATTCATGTTAAGAAGACTTACACACAGAGAGCTTTAAAGGACGTTTCCTGAGAGTGAAGTATATTCAGTACACGGATAAACTAACATATCAGTTCTCTCATGACCTAAGATAATTATCATAGTGTATTCATGTTAACATTGAGGGCTGGCTTAATGTTTTCCACTCGCAGGTATACCTCCCAGCATAGGACTTCAGTCATAAATGTAAAATATGCTTGCTGAATGAATGTTGAAATTTCAAATATGCTATGCCCAAAGAATTTGCATTTCAGTGAATTTTAAGATACTTGTTTCCTGAGTTTTTAAAAAACTGTAGAACTCAAATATTAACCAACATGTAAAAAATGATGACCTAGGGCTTCCCTGGTGGTCCAGTGGGTAAAGAGTCCACCTTGCAGTGCAATAGGCACCACTTCAATCCCTGGCCCAGAAAGATCCCATGTGCCATGGAGTGGCTGGACCAGTGTGTCCAATTATGAGCCAGTGCTCTGGAGTGCATGCACCCACAGCTGGTGCTTTGCAACCAGAGAGGCCACTGCAATGGGAGGCCCACACAGGCCAAAGAAAAAAGACAGATGACAAATAAATAAATAAAATATCAATAAAAAGAGGCCAGAATTAAAAAAAAAAATGATGACCTAAATGTATTCATGATACCATCTCCTGTAACCTCTGGGACAAGTCCTGTTAATACCATTATCTTAGTTCCTATGACTACTTACACTTCCAAATTACTTGGCTTTAAAATACTCTAGGCTCAACGCTTTCCCAAGATGCATATTAATCTTGCTCTAATTTATGTATATTAATGTACTGAGGAAAAGAACTGTTTAAAATATATATGTACATAATATGCAGAAAACAATAAATGACTACATCTTGACACAATAAATATTGGTATTTGGTCAAGTTGTACTTCATTTCTAACCAATAACAATTTGTAATGAATGCCATGCTATATATTAATTACCTTTGAACTACTCAAGAAACTATGGAATGCCCACCATTTTAGTTTGCTGAGAACAGAAGGCAGAAATCCTTTATGCATTCTTGACAAAGGAAAACTCTACCAGATACCTTAACAGAAGAAGAAAAAGTCCAGATAGCCAACCTCCCCCAACCCCCGACCCCATACGTCCCTGAAGATCCTACTTACCGTTGGGATTGCAGTGGTACAGCTGACCCTTCTGAGTCTCCTCTGCATCAAGTCATGTTCCATACCATTAACTTCAGCCTTCAGTCGCTCTAGCTCCTCTTTCTCAAGTTTCAATTGCTTTGCTAACCTCTCCATCCTTGCTCGCTGATGTAACAGCAAGGCTATAGCATTACAGACAAAGTCATTGCAGAAAATAACAATGAACAAGTGACAGGAAAATTTCTACATGTGTGGCTAACGTATGAACTACCCATAAAGAACCCCGTCAATCACCTTCAGTTGCCATTTACTCTCAAATCTTTCTCTTGCTGTTCAGTCTTTATATCTGCTTTAATTTGGCTCCTGTACCTTCTGCCAAAATGACACCATCTATATAGCCTCCTAAACATTCTCTTTAACTATACCTTTATATACTCTTTAACTATACCTGGATGTTTATTTAAATATAATGAAAGAATATTAAAGGGCTTCCCTGGTAGCTCAGATGGTAAAGAATCTGCCTGCAATGTGGGAAACCTGGATTCCATCCCTGGGTTGGGAAGATCCCCTGGAGGAAGGCATGAAAGAATACTAAGCTCTCACCTGTCTTTTAACAAACTTTTAAAATACTCTGCTCTCTTTATATTGAGTTAGGTTCATTGTGAACTAATGCAATAATGTTCTTCATTACCAACCGCACTTCTTGTAAATACACAATACTTAAAAACTTCATTTTACTCTTCAGGGCATACACTTAGAAAACACTCAAATTTTTCCCCTTGAAAAACATTAAGGCAGCCTCGAGGAATTGGTTGGTTCCCACCCACCCCACCCCCTCCCCGTAGTTGGAATTTTGGACAGTGTTGACTTCACTAGCCTACATTTTTCTCCCAGTGAATGTACTTCCTAAAAAAAAGCCTTTTAGGGCATTCTTACCATGCCTATATTTTTATATTTTAAATTAAAGTTTGTAGATGATTCTGCAGCACTAACCCTATTCTTAATGATAATGCTACTGTCCAATATTTAACAAATATGAAATAACTAGAAGCAAACAGCTAATACTAATTATTTACTTTTGACTAGAAGATTGCCATCTCACCACAAAGATTACATTTTACAAAAGGGCTAAAATTACCTTGTGTATAGGCATAGTCATCAGATCCAGAACTGGAACTTCTCTGATATTTATGGCTTCCCCTTTCTCCCCCAGAGCCTGGTATCACTGAAATAGGCTGAATAGGTTCTGGGGCTGCAGAACGTTCTTCTTGGTCCACTAAATTTAAAAGATTTTCAGTCGTGGCTCGGCCTACAGTAATTTTAAAAACTGTAGTAGGATTTGGTATCATCCGAGGAGATGGTGATGGAGCGCAAGAAGGTCCAGTTGGCTGTGTATATGTAATATACACAGGATTGACACTAAACGGTGGTTTTGGTTGACTGGATATTCCTCTTGAAGGAGAACTTGAAGGTGGTGTCGTTGCTGTGTACAAAGAGTGCTGATTCCGTGGAGATGGCTGGCTACTAATAGGTGACGGACTCCTATTAATGGCTGTCCCAGATCTCTGAGAGGGTTCGACTGTAATTTCTATTTTCTTCATGGATCCTTTGGGTAAGCTAGATGTTGTATATGGGAGATAAGCTACTGAATGGCTTCCCTGTTTCTGATAGCTAGGAGGTCCTTGTTGATATGGATGGGGTGGAGTCGTTGAAGGACTTGGTGGCATAAAAACATGGGTACTGGGATGGCCCAACTGAGGAGGTTGTACTTGATGCTGAGGAGAGCTGAAGGGTGAAGGACACTGAGAAGGAGGTGGTGAATGGTAAGCAGGTTGAGGGATCTGCTGTTGCTTGGGAGAATACTGAGAAGGTGGATAGCTTTGTTGATGTGGATACACAGGTAAAGGACGCTGGCTATAATGAGGCACTGGGCCCTGCGGTGAGGATTGCCATGGTGTATTCTGAGGAGCTTGTCTTCCTGATGAACTCTGAGATGTCTGTCTAATATAAATAGAACCAGGAGACCCATAAAGATTGCTTGGAATTTGTGGAAGAATTTGTAAAGCTCTTGGTACAGTCTGTCCAGAAGGAAGGTTTTGGGATACTGTAACAGTAATTGGATTGGTACTATACCGAGGTATGTGCAGGTGTGGTAACTAGAAGCAAACAGCTAATACTAATTATTTACTTTTGACTAGAAGATTGCCATCTCACCACAAAGATTACATTTTAAAAGGGCTAAAATTACCTTGTGTATAGGCATAGTCATCAGATCCAGAACTGGAACTTCTCTGATATTTATGGCTTCCCCTTTCTCCCCCAGAGCCTGGTATCACTGAAATAGGCTGAATAGGTTCTGGGGCTGCAGAACGTTCTTCTTGGTCCACTAAATTTAAAAGATTTTCAGTCGTGGCTCGGCCTACAGTAATTTTAAAAACTGTAGTAGGATTTGGTATCATCCGAGGAGATGGTGATGGAGCGCAAGAAGGTCCAGTTGGCTGTGTATATGTAATATACACAGGATTGACACTAAACGGTGGTTTTGGTTGACTGGATATTCCTCTTGAAGGAGAACTTGAAGGTGGTGTCGTTGCTGTGTACAAAGAGTGCTGATTCCGTGGAGATGGCTGGCTACTAATAGGTGACGGACTCCTATTAATGGCTGTCCCAGATCTCTGAGAGGGTTCGACTGTAATTTCTATTTTCTTCATGGATCCTTTGGGTAAGCTAGATGTTGTATATGGGAGATAAGCTACTGAATGGCTTCCCTGTTTCTGATAGCTAGGAGGTCCTTGTTGATATGGATGGGGTGGAGTCGTTGAAGGACTTGGTGGCATAAAAACATGGGTACTGGGATGGCCCAACTGAGGAGGTTGTACTTGATGCTGAGGAGAGCTGAAGGGTGAAGGACACTGAGAAGGAGGTGGTGAATGGTAAGCAGGTTGAGGGATCTGCTGTTGCTTGGGAGAATACTGAGAAGGTGGATAGCTTTGTTGATGTGGATACACAGGTAAAGGACGCTGGCTATAATGAGGCACTGGGCCCTGCGGTGAGGATTGCCATGGTGTATTCTGAGGAGCTTGTCTTCCTGATGAACTCTGAGATGTCTGTCTAATATAAATAGAACCAGGAGACCCATAAAGATTGCTTGGAATTTGTGGAAGAATTTGTAAAGCTCTTGGTACAGTCTGTCCAGAAGGAAGGTTTTGGGATACTGTAACAGTAATTGGATTGGTACTATACCGAGGTATGTGCATGTAGGAAGGAGGTGGCGGCGGTGGTGGTGAAGGCCCTTGCATAGCAGATGGAGTCATTGTTTGAATGGAAGATGGCTGTTGAGGTGGCTGTGAAGGAGGAGTAGCTGCACTTCTGTTCTGTTCATTCATAAAAAAAGGATTGTAGTTGGGAGTAGCAGCAACAACAGCTGGAGCTGAGTGTGGTTCCTGAACTAAACATATTAGCTGTTTACCTGCTGCATGCTGTGGATCAATATGTCCATCACTGGAACTATGGACTAGCGTTCGACCGCCATTAAGCTGCACTCCATCTCCTGGGTGGTAGCTACCAGGAGAATGAATACCCAGGTTAATATGCAAAAGGCGATTTCTATTCATCCTGTTGTCATCTGGACTATGGTATTCCATATATAAGTATTTGCTACTCTCCTGGGAAAGGGCTCGGCAACAGGCTTCAAGATTGTTGTTATTCTACAGGAGAAAAATGGTAAACAACGTTGGAAATTTAACAGATTGTAATAGCGCAACTCAAGCTTTGCCACAGAATTATATAAATATAATTGTCAGAAAATAAGTAGAGAATAGAATTTTTACACACACAGGCTTCACGGTCATCAATCCTAAAAAGGATATCCCAAACAATTCATATTATTTTACAGACATTTAGCTCACATAACTAGTACTACCGCTACAGCTACTACTACAAAAATGTAAAGTACCTACTAATGAACCTTGTGACTCAACCCCAACTTTTCTGACTCCAAATCCAGGACTCATCTTACACTTGTTGCATCTCAACAAAATAAAATGTTGCGCTAATCTTGGATTCACCACACTTGCTGTAATATACAAGTATAAGTAACATCCATCATTATTTAAAATGATACACAGGGGAAAAAAACATGCTTTTGTTTTCAAAATGAAAAGAAACCTCAAAGTGGAAAAAGTTATAATAAAGCTCTGAAATACTCAACACAATAAAAACTCTAAAGCAGCCTTTACTTTTCATTTAACCTAAGTTATCCTGATATATATAACTTCAACTGTTTAAAAAAAAACCGGTACAGTCTGTCCAGAAGGAAGGTTTTGGGATACTGTAACAGTAGTAGGAAGGAGGTGGCGGTGGTGGTGAAGGCCCTTGCATAGCAGATGGAGTCATTGTTTGAATGGAAGATGGCTGTTGAGGTGGCTGTGAAGGAGGAGTAGCTGCACTTCTGTTCTGTTCATTCATAAAAAAAGGATTGTAGTTGGGAGTAGCAGCAACAACAGCTGGAGCTGAGTGTGGTTCCTGAACTAAACATATTAGCTGTTTACCTGCTGCATGCTGTGGATCAATATGTCCATCACTGGAACTATGGACTAGCGTTCGACCGCCATTAAGCTGCACTCCATCTCCTGGGTGGTAGCTACCAGGAGAATGAATACCCAGGTTAATATGCAAAAGGCGATTTCTATTCATCCTGTTGTCATCTGGACTATGGTATTCCATATATAAGTATTTGCTACTCTCCTGGGAAAGGGCTCGGCAACAGGCTTCAAGATTGTTGTTATTCTACAGGAGAAAAATGGTAAACAACGTTGGAA
Organism: Tragulus kanchil; assembly: GCA_022376925.1. Taxonomy (NCBI): domain Eukaryota; kingdom Metazoa; phylum Chordata; class Mammalia; order Artiodactyla; family Tragulidae; genus Tragulus; species Tragulus kanchil. The sequence continues at coordinate 101,656,285 of JAIOJX010000001.1, read as the reverse complement.
ATTTAACAGATTGTAATAGCGCAACTCAAGCTTTGCCACAGAATTATATAAATATAATTGTCAGAAAATAAGTAGAGAATAGAATTTTTACACACACAGGCTTCACGGTCATCAATCCTAAAAAGGATATCCCAAACAATTCATATTATTTTACAGACATTTAGCTCACATAACTAGTACTACCGCTACAGCTACTACTACAAAAATGTAAAGTACCTACTAATGAACCTTGTGACTCAACCCCAACTTTTCTGACTCCAAATCCAGGACTCATCTTACACTTGTTGCATCTCAACAAAATAAAATGTTGCGCTAATCTTGGATTCACCACACTTGCTGTAATATACAAGTATAAGTAACATCCATCATTATTTAAAATGATACACAGGGGAAAAAAACATGCTTTTGTTTTCAAAATGAAAAGAAACCTCAAAGTGGAAAAAGTTATAATAAAGCTCTGAAATACTCAACACAATAAAAACTCTAAAGCAGCCTTTACTTTTCATTTAACCTAAGTTATCCTGATATATATAACTTCAACTGCTTCATTATGAAAGATAACGTTAACAAAAGAAATAAGTAAAAAACAAAACAAATCCAATTTTTGAATTATGGTTCCAGGACTCTGTCGAACTTACAGTAATTGAACACAAAACCAAGTCGTGACTGCCTTAATGAAATTCATTCAGACTCTCACAGTCTCAAAGTCTTTACTCAGTCAAATGCAGCTTGGTAAACTTTCAAAAGTCTTTTAAAAATTTCAATCTTTTGAATTACACATACACACAAAGATGGTAAATAACAAACTGACATTTTAGATGTCACAATCACCAGCAATCAAATTAACAAAAGATTCTGAAAGATTTTTGAAAATTAAAAGATACTATAACGTACTTTTCCATTAAATGACAGGAATCAGAGCTATTTGTCTAAGACACATATTTATTCACTGCCTTTGAAGTAATCTGTTGAAATTTCTCAATGATCATGTCCTCTGTATTTCATACATATATATACAGATATGAACATATACACTTAGTACTGTATTTCAGGGAGAAGGACATTTTATAAAAAAGAAATAAATAAAAGCAAACATTTCACTTCTGCTGAGAACCATATAAAGCTAAATGTAAAACATGACATAAAATGCTTTAATTTTAGAGCAGGAAGAACTCTTAGGCTTCATTTATTCCAACTCAACTCATTCCCAGATGAGAAAAGAGATGCCTGGGAAGTTACAAGACTTAACAACAAGTACGTAACTAGTCCACTGGAGAGCCAGTTCTAGATTCTTGGTCTCTGTATTCCCAGTGCTCTTTCCACTGTAACACAGTTATTTTCAAGGGCCAGTGTGTGACACCCAAAGCACATTATTATACTGAAACTTTAGGAAGTGAAAGAACATTCAGGCAAGCAAGCCTATGTAAAAGGAATTCTCAGAAATACAAAAAACTGGCTTTATCAAAACTCCACAATAACTATTCTCCTTTTACTTACACAAAACTTTTGATACTAACATTCAAATACCTTTTATAGTATTTTTTGAGCCAAAAAGTAATTGTTGAAATTTAAGAGGAAAAGAATTGCATTTGGGCTTTTTCTTATCCTGCTTTAAACCATGCTGATAAACGGCGGGGGTGGGGGGCAGAAAGACAGATATTAAGATAGAAGACAGATATGGCTAGACATTAAGCAAATTGGGAGCCAAAAGGTTCAAACTGATCGCCAACTAGAAAACGTCACTGACAGATATACCAAGGGAAGAAAAAAAAAAAAGGAGAGAAAATAAAGAAAAAGAAAATAACATAAAAAATGTTTCTTAGGAGAAACATGCAAAACTACAAATAAAAGATGGTTAATTATTATCTGTATGGAAGTATTTAAAAAATACCACCATAACTGATTCAAATTTCTTATCGGACCTGCTAAATGTTTTAAAATGAAAAAAGAAAAAAAAAATCAAACAATAAATATGAAAAATAAAAAAATAACTTTTGCTGGATAAAGAGGTCAGAATTTCTAGGAAAACATGTAAACACTCCTAGAAGGACTGAGGCAATAAAGCATCATACCCCTAAAAACTGATTCTAACTTGGGGGATGACAGTCTAGAGGCACGCTTTACGGCTTCTATATGAAATGCAAACTACTGGAGAGGCAGGAAATGGAAGAGGGATATATTTATAGTCTGGGATAAAACAGATAAATAAGGACCAACTGTACAGCATAATGAACTATACTATATTCAACATCTTTAATAACCTAAAAGAAAGTGAAAAAGAATGGATATATATATAACTGAATCACTTTGCTATACACCTGAAACACAACATTGTAAACCAACTATGACTACAGTTAAAAGAACAAAAAAGGCAAGACTACTGAGTCTTTTATGTATTACCACAAACAGAAACTTGCCAGAGCCAGTAGGTGATAAGTCTCCATACTGATAAACAACATTAATCCCAAATGAAGAAAAGAGTCAAAAAACTGAAGGACAATTTAAGTTATCAACACATCTTCACTGAGTGGAATTTAAAGTTCCATTCTTTCAACTTAATAAAATGAAAACAATAAGCCATGAAAAACTACAGAAAAATATTTTTAAAACACATCTTCACTGAGTGGAATTAAATTAAATTTAAGTATTTTTGAGCCAAAAAGTAATTGTTGAAATTTAAGAGGAAAAGAATTGCATTTGGGCTTTTTCTTATCCTGCTTTAAACCATGCTGATAAACGGCGGGGGTGGGGGGCAGAAAGACAGATATTAAGATAGAAGACAGATATGGCTAGACATTAAGCAAATTGGGAGCCAAAAGGTTCAAACTGATCGCCAACTAGAAAACGTCACTGACAGATATACCAAGGGAAGAAAAAAAAAGGAGAGAAAATAAAGAAAAAGAAAATAACATAAAAAATGTTTCTTAGGAGAAACATGCAAAACTACAAATAAAAGATGGTTAATTATTATCTGTATGGAAGTATTTAAAAAATACCACCATAACTGATTCAAATTTCTTATCGGACCTGCTAAATGTTTTAAAATGAAAAAAGAAAAAAAAAATCAAACAATAAATATGAAAAATAAAAAAATAACTTTTGCTGGATAAAGAGGTCAGAATTTCTAGGAAAACATGTAAACACTCCTAGAAGGACTGAGGCAATAAAGCATCATACCCCTAAAAACTGATTCTAACTTGGGGGATGACAGTCTAGAGGCACGCTTTACGGCTTCTATATGAAATGCAAACTACTGGAGAGGCAGGAAATGGAAGAGGGATATATTTATAGTCTGGGATAAAACAGATAAATAAGGACCAACTGTACAGCATAATGAACTATACTATATTCAACATCTTTAATAACCTAAAAGAAAGTGAAAAAGAATGGATATATATATAACTGAATCACTTTGCTATACACCTGAAACACAACATTGTAAACCAACTATGACTACAGTTAAAAGAACAAAAAAGGCAAGACTACTGAGTCTTTTATGTATTACCACAAACAGAAACTTGCCAGAGCCAGTAGGTGATAAGTCTCCATACTGATAAACAACATTAATCCCAAATGAAGAAAAGAGTCAAAAAACTGAAGGACAATTTAAGTTATCAACACATCTTCACTGAGTGGAATTTAAAGTTCCATTCTTTCAACTTAATAAAATGAAAACAATAAGCCATGAAAAAACTACAGATAATAAAGGGCTACTGGGCTTCCCTGGTGGTCCAGTGAGTAAGAACACTGCCTTGCAGTGCAAGGGGCGCCGGTTCGATCCCTGGCCTGGGAAGATCCCATGTGTCACGGAGTGGCTGGACCGATGTGTCCAACTACTGAGCCGGAGCTCTGGAGTGCATGTGCCCAGAGCCGGTGCTCTGCGACAACAGAGGCCACTGTGATGGGAGGCCCACACAGTCCAAAGAACAAAGATGGATGAAAATAAGTAAATGAAAGACCAATAGAAGTGGCCAAAAAAAAAAAAAAAACCACAAAACTAAAGGTCTACGTAAAAATTTTAGGTCAGAGCAAGGTGGGGCCCTAAGTAAATTAGGAAAGTGATTACTAGGAAGTGGTTTAAGCTACAATGATTTCACTCCAGAAGCCAAAATAAGTCCAGAGAGTGGAAATTCAGACTGAAAATGTATGTGAGAAAAAATAAAAGCTCTAACACAAAAACAAGACCTAGTAGAAAGGCTTGCAAACAAAGCTATCATCTCTATTATCACCACTGATTTGTGAGTCCCTAGCCTCAATTAACCTCAGCTGTGTCTAGGCTTACATTATATCCTGGGCAGCTCACACTGTAAGGGACGGCTTGCATACAATGCAGTAAGGTAAAGTTTGGACTAGTCGTGTAAGGAAATTTAATGGACAAGACAGACATACTGCCCTCCAAAACTCAACCAAGTAGGGAAATGTTATAACCCCAAACACACTGAGATTTTGTGAAAGAAGATGCAAAATTCAACAGGTGGAGTGTAAGGCCTATTTCTCTGCTGCCCCTTGAGTGAGAAGGCACATTCCATCAAAGATGGAAAGATTTATTTCAATGAAAGATAGTAAGAAAAAACTAACATGATTAAAAAAAGAAGCCTTACACTTAAAACTGGCTATTAGTAGGCATTATCAACTAGAAAACAATTAAAAAAAAGAAAACTCTCTAAAAACTTTTAAAAATAGGCTAAAAAAGGTATATAGTCTATGAAAGTATAATGATAAACTTGATATTCAAAACTCAGTTCTAAGGATTTGGGGACTGATGACATACACCCCAAAACAATAAGCCATGAAAAAACTACAGATAATAAAGGGCTACTGGGCTTCCCTGGTGGTCCAGTGAGTAAGAACACTGCCTTGCAGTGCAAGGGGCGCCGGTTCGATCCCTGGCCTGGGAAGATCCCATGTGTCACGGAGTGGCTGGACCGATGTGTCCAACTACTGAGCCGGAGCTCTGGAGTGCATGTGCCCAGAGCCGGTGCTCTGCGACAACAGAGGCCACTGTGATGGGAGGCCCACACAGTCCAAAGAACAAAGATGGATGAAAATAAGTAAATGAAAGACCAATAGAAGTGGCCAAAAAAAAAAAAAAAACCACAAAACTAAAGGTCTACGTAAAAATTTTAGGTCAGAGCAAGGTGGGGCCCTAAGTAAATTAGGAAAGTGATTACTAGGAAGTGGTTTAAGCTACAATGATTTCACTCCAGAAGCCAAAATAAGTCCAGAGAGTGGAAATTCAGACTGAAAATGTATGTGAGAAAAAATAAAAGCTCTAACACAAAAACAAGACCTAGTAGAAAGGCTTGCAAACAAAGCTATCATCTCTATTATCACCACTGATTTGTGAGTCCCTAGCCTCAATTAACCTCAGCTGTGTCTAGGCTTACATTATATCCTGGGCAGCTCACACTGTAAGGGACGGCTTGCATACAATGCAGTAAGGTAAAGTTTGGACTAGTCGTGTAAGGAAATTTAATGGACAAGACAGACATACTGCCCTCCAAAACTCAACCAAGTAGGGAAATGTTATAACCCCAAACACACTGAGATTTTGTGAAAGAAGATGCAAAATTCAACAGGTGGAGTGTAAGGCCTATTTCTCTGCTGCCCCTTGAGTGAGAAGGCACATTCCATCAAAGATGGAAAGATTTATTTCAATGAAAGATAGTAAGAAAAAACTAACATGATTAAAAAAAGAAGCCTTACACTTAAAACTGGCTATTAGTAGGCATTATCAACTAGAAAAACAATTAAAAAAAAGAAAACTCTCTAAAAACTTTTAAAAATAGGCTAAAAAAGGTATATAGTCTATGAAAGTATAATGATAAACTTGATATTCAAAACTCAGTTCTAAGGATTTGGGGACTGATGACATACACCCCAAAATGTAAGAAGTGAAATACGTGAGAACTCTTTTTCTTTTTGCTACTTGCCTTTGTTTTCTCTACATCACTGATTCTCAATGAGGAAGACTTTGCCTCCCATGGAACATGGAGATCTTGTCTCCCGTGGAGACATTTTTGATCAGCACAACTGCAGGAATACTAATGGCATTTGGTAGGTGGAAGCCAAGGATGCTGTTATACATCCTACAGTGCACAAGGCAGATCCCCACAACAAAGAATATACCTAACCCACAATTTCAACTGTGCCGTGGTTGAGAACCCCTGTTCTCAATGTCCCACCAACATAAACAAGAAAACTGAGTTCCAGTCACTACAATACAAAGCCAGCTCTAATAAGGAAATTGTCACACAGTATCATTATCTTTGGTGGGTAATCTACCTGTAACATGCACTGAGACACCACACCCTCTGGAATCTCAGGGAAACGCTGTCGGAGGTCATGAAGAACCTGCATATCAAGCTGTGGACTGCTCTGCGCCATGCCAGAGCAAATGGTGGTCAAGCTTCTCTGAGAAAATGGATGCTAACCAGCCTTCCAATAGTAATGATCTTCCAATACTGCAGTCATTTTCTAGTAAAAAAAAATAAAATTAAAATTAAAATATGGTTACATTTAAATACATATTTCACTTTATTCAAAAAGAAACTGTTAATACATTAATATGAAGAGATCTAAAATCAAATTCTACAGTTGAGAAATTGACAAACTCTATTTAGCCAAAGATTTTTCTGATGTTATATATAGCTAATCACTGGTTTCAAAACAACAACAAAAAATTCCCCAACCTTCAGTTCATTTTAATGCTCAAAAAATGAAAAAAAAAAAACCCAAAACCCTGCTAGAGTAAAAATACAGAGTATTATTGTTTGGCAACCCTATTTTTCTAAGTTTTGAGAAATTCTTTTATTTTTTTTTTTAAAGATTTATTTATTTATTTATTTTGGGGGGTGGGGTGGGGAGGGAGGAGAGCAGGTGGGCTACTTCTATTGGTCTTCATTTGTCTATTTTCATCCATTTTTGTTCTTTGGCCCGTGTGGGCCTCCCATCATGGTGGCCTCTGTTGTCGCAGAGCACCCGCTCTGGGTGCATGTGCTCCAGAGCTCCGGCTCGGTAATTGGACACATCGGTCCAGCTGCTCCACGGCACGTGGGATCTTCCCAGGCCAGGGATCGAACCGGCGCCCCTTGCACTGCAAGGCAGTGTCCTTACCTACTGGACCACCAGGGAAGCCCGAGAAATTCTACCTACATATACACACTCATGTTTTCCTAAGGGCTATCACATCGCTCCTCTAAAGGAGTTAATCATTTTGGGTGTCTGAAGTAATAAAATCAGGCAACAGGAATTGACAATAACACCACAAATCACACATGTCCTGTTTGCCTTACATTCTTCCTGTACTTTGAAGTCAAAAGGATTGAATTTGCAGTCTGAATAAAGGAAACCCAATGTTTAAATGAAACTATCAAGCAAATAAATATGGACATGTAGACTCCTTTGTTTTTAGAGGCAATGCTGGTGGCCCATCAGTAGTCAAACCTGCCTAGCTATACTGCTACCTAGTTCTGGCGCAAATGGCACAGGTGCTAAGATGCCAGGATATGGGGGCACAGTTTGAGTAGAAGCAAGTGACCTCCAATCTCACTGCTACAGGTCAGGTTAAGCACCCATGCAAATAAAGGCAACTAGTGAGGTTAATAATGAAATCATAAATCAGGCAGCAGCATCAAGAATCAATTAACTGATCCATTTTTTAAACTATATTTCCCATTTTTATAAGGGGAAAACTGTACAATGTATACCATACAATCTCATAATATTTCTGCTGTGATCACTCATATATAGTCAAATATCTTTAGCACTGAGAAGCAAGCACCTGCATCTTCATAAGAAGCATGGAAATCATGACTGTCTAACATTCAAGTCTAAACAACACACACGAAGGAAGGTCTTCCCACACCCCATCTGTCTCTTGCACACAGATCCCCCTGAAACTTTAAATAATACCATTACCTGGGGCACTATGAGAACTTTAGAGAATGTTTTAAAACTTTCAAATGCTAAAGGAAAATACTGAATTATTTGTGCTGATTTATCATTAAGCATATAATTAAAATAAATACCATGAATTATCCTTTAATTAAAAATAAATATTTTATAAAAAAAAGAAGAAAAAAATACCATGTAAACTCTAATTTGACTTCAATTGTAAGCAGGAACCTTCATTTTGCATATAATCTGTTGACTTTTATTGAGCATCAAGCTCTCGCTTTTCTTTCTTCTAAGCAAAGACTATCAGGAGTAATGTACATTTTTTGTATCTATGAGGTGGCAACAACCCCCTATGTGTAAGACTTGGCCTAAAAACAGGTAAAAATAGCTACTAGGGATGTTTCAATGCTTTAGATATGGAGGATATCTGTGAACCTAAAAAAAAGTCAAAATATGGGCAAAGAATATAGATAACACATACACACGGAGATAAACACTTTCTGGCCTCCCTATACAATCTGCTCCCTGCAAGGCATTCTTGGTCTGCTCTAATCCGGCTCAAATCACTGATCACTGAAACAGTCCCTTCATCATCTCTCTGCTGCTAAATCCAGAGGACTTAGCTTCTGGATTCTATACCCCTTGAACTCTGCAGCATCTGACACTACTGATCAACCCTTTCTTTCAGTATCTATAACATCATACCAGCCTGGTTTCTTCCCACCTTTCCTGTCACATGAATACTTTCCTGGATTTTTCCCTCTTCTCATTCTACATCCTTGTGCCCAGTGATGATGTCCACTACTCATGTTTCAAAAACATTTAAAGGCTGGTTACCCAACTGCTATCTTAAGTGCCATGTGTGCTATCTCTATGACTCCAGACACACAGAGTTTACTGCCTACACATAGCATCATCTGGATAGTCCCAAAGATATTAGTCATTGTGTACAAAAAGAACTCCTGGCTACTGTCCTCCCCTAAACAGTGTTCTATGAATATTACTACTATTCACTCTTTCAACAAAGCTAGAAACCAGAGTGTGCGCTGTGACTTCCCATTCTTGCACAACCAACTAAACAGGTATAGTAAATCAAATGCGTGATGGTGTGCATCCTGATTCTGCCATTTAGTAGTATCTAGGAAAGATACACAAGCTTTATGTCTTTAAAGCTTCATCTTTAAAATGGAAATAATTGTAGGGTTATAGTATAAACAGCAAAAAGTAGTAAGTCAGGAAGCATTAGTTACCATTATTTAGGGCCTGTCTGAATACTGTCGTCATCAACATTGTATCAGCAACTTCCTTCTGCTCTCCCTGCCTCAGGCCGTGTCTTCCTCCACATCATAGAATATTATCTATTCTCTAATCTCATCCAAACAGAGCTATGTGTAATGTTGTGCATGGATGCCCTACAATGCCTCCTCTCAGGGCATTAGCCCATGATCATCCATGTGCCTGAGATGCTTTTCTATCTTCCTTTCTCCCCACTGCATCTCCAAGCCATATCGGTGCTGCAAAAGTTGGTACCAGTGGCTCTTCCTCCTACAAGGAGGCTTCCACTGACAGCCACCCTCCCCCTAACTTAGTCTTGCTGCCATTAACTCTCCTCCTCCTCCACTGGGCTCAAGGATCCTCCACTAAGCTGCCACAGCAGGCTGTGCTTATCTTCATAAGAGCACCAAACACACTATACTGAAGCCACCTGCGTATATGAAGGCCTTGGATATGGAATTATAGCTCCACCTAGAATGTGTTATTCCAGAGAGTGGGGAAGTACTCAATGATGGGAGTTTGTTATAAGGACCCGAGAGTCAGCCTGAAATGACTCCAACTGGCCATCTCTGTGACAATTTGAGCACCAAAGTAATAAAGAAGAAAAAATAAAGTACAGACCTGTATTAAACAGGAATCCATGAGTTCTTATATATAATAAATAACCCAATAATAAATAGTTAAATACACACATGCACAGATAAGGGAGAAGGGAGGGCTTTTGCTTACAGTAGAATCCAACTGGTAAATATGTGCAGAAAGCACTGGAGCTGGAAAAATCATCATTTTGTAGCCATCACAGGACACATTACTTCAAGAAAAAGTCTACTTGGGCGAAAAAGTGGCTGTGCCCATTCTTGCACAACCAACTAAACAGGTATAGTAAATCAAATGCGTGATGGTGTGCATCCTGATTCTGCCATTTAGTAGTATCTAGGAAAGATACACAAGCTTTATGTCTTTAAAGCTTCATCTTTAAAATGGAAATAATTGTAGGGTTATAGTATAAACAGCAAAAAGTAGTAAGTCAGGAAGCATTAGTTACCATTATTTAGGGCCTGTCTGAATACTGTCGTCATCAACATTGTATCAGCAACTTCCTTCTGCTCTCCCTGCCTCAGGCCGTGTCTTCCTCCACATCATAGAATATTATCTATTCTCTAATCTCATCCAAACAGAGCTATGTGTAATGTTGTGCATGGATGCCCTACAATGCCTCCTCTCAGGGCATTAGCCCATGATCATCCATGTGCCTGAGATGCTTTTCTATCTTCCTTTCTCCCCACTGCATCTCCAAGCCATATCGGTGCTGCAAAAGTTGGTACCAGTGGCTCTTCCTCCTACAAGGAGGCTTCCACTGACAGCCACCCTCCCCCTAACTTAGTCTTGCTGCCATTAACTCTCCTCCTCCTCCACTGGGCTCAAGGATCCTCCACTAAGCTGCCACAGCAGGCTGTGCTTATCTTCATAAGAGCACCAAACACACTATACTGAAGCCACCTGCGTATATGAAGGCCTTGGATATGGAATTATAGCTCCACCTAGAATGTGTTATTCCAGAGAGTGGGGAAGTACTCAATGATGGGAGTTTGTTATAAGGACCCGAGAGTCAGCCTGAAATGACTCCAACTGGCCATCTCTGTGACAATTTGAGCACCAAAGTAATAAAGAAGAAAAAATAAAGTACAGACCTGTATTAAACAGGAATCCATGAGTTCTTATATATAATAAATAACCCAATAATAAATAGTTAAATACACACATGCACAGATAAGGGAGAAGGGAGGGCTTTTGCTTACAGTAGAATCCAACTGGTAAATATGTGCAGAAAGCACTGGAGCTGGAAAAATCATCATTTTGTAGCCATCACAGGACACATTACTTCAAGAATCACCAATGGATGCGAAATCTAGGGGGAAAATTGGATGAAGTTAGGCTATATTAACGGTCTTAAAAGTGTCTCCCCAGAGAATTGCTTATTAGCTGCAAGGGGAAATTCACCTATACAGTGGGTAAAATGAACAACATCTCGGGTAATCAAAATTAACATCAGGGCTTCCCCTGGTGGTCCAGTGGATAAGGACACCGCCTTGCAGTGCAAGGGGCACCGGTTCGATCCCTGGCCTGGGAAGATCCCATGTGCCGCAGAGCGGCTGGACTGATGTGTCCAATCACCTAGCCAGAGCTCTGGAGCGCATGCACCCAGAGCTGGCGCTCTGCGACAACAGATGCCACCGCGATGGGAGGCCCGCAGGAGCCAAAGAACAAAGAAATGAAAGACCAATAGAAGTGGCCCACCCGCTCCCCTCCCTCCCCAACCCGACCCCCGCCCAAAATAAATAAATAAAGAAATCTTTAAAAAAAAAAAAATTAACATCAGCAATGAAGGACAGATGGACAGCGTATACCTTCATATATGATACACCAAGAACTTACCACTTTATAATATTCCAGTTAGGAATACATAATCTAAAACTATTAATGAAAAACAGACAAATCCAAAATGAGAAATGTGCTATTAAAAATAAAAAGCAGGGAGTGGGAAGGTGAGAATTTCACCTTAAAAAAGTGCAAATGTCGTAAGACACAAAAGCTAGAAAAATCAAAGATTAAAGAAAATACCAGAACCATGACAACTAAATCTAATATCTGATCCCAGACTGCATCCTATACAGTAAACGGAGAAAATGCTATAAAAGAAAGGAATGGATCAACTGACAAAGCTGAAATAATATATCAGGAAAAGTATTCTACGAATGTTAAATTCACTGAACCTAATAAATTTGCTGACTTGGTAACAGTGCTGTGGTTATATACAAGAATATCCCTATTTTTAGGAACTAGGCAATTAGGAATAAAGAGTATGACATAACCAACTTACTTTCAAATGGTTCACACACACACACACACAAATCCAAGTTTGTGTGTGATAGTCACTCAATTTTGTCCAACTCTTTGCAACCCCATAGACTGTAGCCCACCAGACTCCTCTGTCCATGGGATTCTCCAGGCAAGAATACTGGAGTGGGTAGTCATTCCCTTCTCCAAATATACATATATATGTGCATATATACATCATGCATGCACATACATGTACATAGAAAGAGGAAGCAAGTTACAAAGCACACAGAGAAAGGACTTATAACAAGATGGCGGAGGAAGAAGCCCCTGAGCTCACCTCCTCTAATGGGCACATCAAAATCACAACTACTTACAGAACGACTATTGATAAGAGACTCAGGAATCTACCAGAAAAGATCTACAGCTAAAGATACAAAAAAAGGAACCACAGACATGAGGAGATGAGAGAGAGTCGCAGTACACAGAAGACCCAAGACCCTGGGTGGGCAACACACAAACAGGAGGATAATTACAATTGCAGAGCTTCTCCCCAAGAAGCAAGCGATCGGACCCCATATTGGGCTCCCCAGCCCTGGTGTCCTGCAGTGGGATGACAAGCCCCTAGAATATTTGGCTTTGAAGATTCTCGCCTTCAGGAGAACCAAGGACAGTGGAAAATAGAGACTCCATTCTTAAAGTCACACACAAAATCTCACAAGCTCGAAAAATCATGACAGAAAAAGAAACTGGGGAGAAGCCTGGGTCAGACCTACCTGCTGACCTTAGTCTCCCAGAGAGGCAGGAGGCAACTAGTGGCAGCCATTTTGGGGAGCTCGCTCTGTCATACAGATACTGCGGCTGGCATGTGCCATTTTGCAATCTTCCATCTAGCTTATGAGCCTCAGGACACCACTATGTCCCTCGCATCAGCCTGTAGGCACCAGGACATGCCTCAGGCCACGCAACTAGCCAGGTGGAGACCAGCCTCAGCCACCAGCAAAGCAGCAGTAGCCACAGGACCCACCAGCCTCATCTCCACCCACTGCCAGGCCCACACCAGCTCTGAGGCATCCTGAGCCCATCAGCCAGTGACCCCAGGGTCCAGTCCCACTCACACAGAGGGCCAGCATCAGTTTTGAACACCATGGAACCCATAGCCAGTTGAGGCTGACTTTACTAACCAGCGGCTGACACTGACTAGAAGTTACGTTTGTGTGTGATAGTCACTCAATTTTGTCCAACTCTTTGCCCCCTGTGAGCCCACCAGACTCCTCTGTCCATGGGATTCTCCAGGCAAGAATACTGGAGTGGGTAGTCATTCCCTTCTCCAAATATACATATATATGTGCATATATACATCATGCATGCACATACATGTACATAGAAAGAGGAAGCAAGTTACAAAGCACACAGAGAAAGGACTTATAACAAGATGGCGGAGGAAGAAGCCCCTGAGCTCACCTCCTCTAATGGGCACATCAAAATCACAACTACTTACAGAACGACTATTGATAAGAGACTCAGGAATCTACCAGAAAAGATCTACAGCTAAAGATACAAAAAAAGGAACCACAGACATGAGGAGATGAGAGAGAGTCGCAGTACACAGAAGACCCAAGACCCTGGGTGGGCAACACACAAACAGGAGGATAATTACAATTGCAGAGCTTCTCCCCAAGAAGCAAGCGATCGGACCCCATATTGGGCTCCCCAGCCCTGGTGTCCTGCAGTGGGATGACAAGCCCCTAGAATATTTGGCTTTGAAGATTCTCGCCTTCAGGAGAACCAAGGACAGTGGAAAATAGAGACTCCATTCTTAAAGTCACACACAAAATCTCACAAGCTCGAAAAATCATGACAGAAAAAGAAACTGGGGAGAAGCCTGGGTCAGACCTACCTGCTGACCTTAGTCTCCCAGAGAGGCAGGAGGCAACTAGTGGCAGCCATTTTGGGGAGCTCGCTCTGTCATACAGATACTGCGGCTGGCATGTGCCATTTTGCAATCTTCCATCTAGCTTATGAGCCTCAGGACACCACTATGTCCCTCGCATCAGCCTGTAGGCACCAGGACATGCCTCAGGCCACGCAACTAGCCAGGTGGAGACCAGCCTCAGCCACCAGCAAAGCAGCAGTAGCCACAGGACCCACCAGCCTCATCTCCACCCACTGCCAGGCCCACACCAGCTCTGAGGCATCCTGAGCCCATCAGCCAGTGACCCCAGGGTCCAGTCCCACTCACACAGAGGGCCAGCATCAGTTTTGAACACCATGGAACCCATAGCCAGTTGAGGCAAGAACTGACTTTACTAACCAGCCGGCTGACACTAGAGCTGAGAACCCCAGCTCCACACCTACCCACCCGTGAACATGGGTTTGCCTACACCAATTAGCCAGCACTCACCCTAGGACCTGGCATTCCACAGCCACTTGCCTCCTGACCCAGCCCACCCACCCAACGTCTGCACAAAGCAGGGCCTGGTACCCAACCAGACCAGGGACCAGCCACACCAACAAAATGAAAAGCCTGCCACAACAGAAGGGGCACTCCTTAGAGAATACAGTTCTGGTAACCAAAGGGGAGTATGCTACTAGAACACATAGGATGTCTCCTACAAAGGCTACTTCTCCAAGGCATGGAAATATAACGAATCTACCAGATAAATAAAAAGAAAAACGGCAAATTAAAAAACTGAGTCAACAGGGCAACATGTTCCAATCAAAGGAACAAGATAAAACCCAGTAAGAACAACTAAATGAAGTGGAAATAAACCTATTAAAGAGTTCAAGGTAATAAACTACAGTTGATCAAAGAAGCGGGAGAAGAATGAACACAGTGAGAAGTTTAACAAAGAGTTAGAATAAATAAAGAACTGAAAATTATACTACAAGGAATTAACAGTAGACTAAATGATACAGGGGAATGGATCAGAGATCTGGAAGACAGGACAGGGGTAATCACTGAGCTGACCAAATTAAAAAAAAAAAGAACTGATGACAGTTTAAGGGACCTCTAAGACACTGTCTACTACACTAACATTCCTGTTATAAACATCCCAAGATAAGACAGTAGGAAAGGGGCAGAAAACATATTTGAAGACATATTAGCTGAAAGTTTTCCTAACCCAAGAAAGGAAATAAATATCCAAGTCTAGTAGCCAAGAGTCTCAAACTGGATGAATCCAAAGAGGTCACACCAAGACACAATGTAATTAAACTGGCAAAAATTAAAGACAAGGACAGAATACTTAAAGTAGCAAGGAAATAGCAAGAAGTTACATATAACGAAACTTCAAGATAGCTATCAGCTATTTTTGAACACTGAAAGCGTTGAGGCAAGACTGCTTTACTAACCAGCGGCTGACACTGAGCTGAGAACCCCAGCTCCACACCTACCACCCGTGAACATGGGTTTGCCTACACCAATTAGCCAGCACTCACCCTAGGACCTGGCATTCCACAGCCACTTGCCTCCTGACCCAGCCCACCCACCCAACGTCTGCACAAAGCAGGGCCTGGTACCCAACCAGACCAGGGACCAGCCACACCAACAAAATGAAAAGCCTGCCACAACAGAAGGGGCACTCCTTAGAGAATACAGTTCTGGTAACCAAAGGGGAGTATGCTACTAGAACACATAGGATGTCTCCTACAAAAGGCTACTTCTCCAAGGCATGGAAATATAACGAATCTACCAGATAAATAAAAAGAAAAACGGCAAATTAAAAAACTGAGTCAACAGGGCAACATGTTCCAATCAAAGGAACAAGATAAAACCCAGTAAGAACAACTAAATGAAGTGGAAATAAACCTATTAAAGAGTTCAAGGTAATAAACTACAGTTGATCAAAGAAGCGGGAGAAGAATGAACACAGTGAGAAGTTTAACAAAGAGTTAGAATAAATAAAGAACTGAAAATTATACTACAAGGAATTAACAGTAGACTAAATGATACAGGGGAATGGATCAGAGATCTGGAAGACAGGACAGGGGTAATCACTGAGCTGACCAAATTAAAAAAAAAAAGAACTGATGACAGTTTAAGGGACCTCTAAGACACTGTCTACTACACTAACATTCCTGTTATAAACATCCCAAGATAAGACAGTAGGAAAGGGGCAGAAAACATATTTGAAGACATATTAGCTGAAAGTTTTCCTAACCCAAGAAAGGAAATAAATATCCAAGTCTAGTAGCCAAGAGTCTCAAACTGGATGAATCCAAAGAGGTCACACCAAGACACAATGTAATTAAACTGGCAAAAATTAAAGACAAGGACAGAATACTTAAAGTAGCAAGGAAATAGCAAGAAGTTACATATAACGAAACTTCAAGATAGCTATCAGCTATTTTTTGAAGCAGCAACTCTGCAGGCCACAAGCAACTGGCATGATCTTTTTAAAGTGATGAAAGGGAAGAACCTACAACCAGGAGTAGTCTATATAGCAAGCCACTTACCCACGTTTGATAGAGACATCCAAACTTTTACAGACAACACTACTGAACCAACACTACTGGTTCAACACTACTGAACTGTTGAAAGAGTTCAACACTACTGAACCAGCTTTAAAAGACATGTTAAAGGGCCTTCTCTGAGAAAAAGAAAAGGCTACATCTAGAAACGTGAAAAATATGAAAGACAGCACAGGATCAAGATGGCAGAGGATCTCACCTTCTTCCACAAACACATCAAAAATACACCTAGATGAGGAATGATTACCACAGAACATCCACTCAATGCAGACAGAGAAGACTTCACACTTCCCAAAGAGCAAGAAAATCTCCATGTAACTGGAGAGAATAGAAGAAAAAAGAGAGAGAGAAATTCAGAGGGGTCCTGAGCCTGTAGCAGGGAGTTGGGTCCTGAGCCTGTAGCAGGGAGCTCTTGAAGACAAAAGGTTTCCACAAACTGGGAAGTTGCCCGAGAAGCAGAAAGATCATCTGGGACAAAGGGAGAGCTTCAGACCCTCAGACTGCAATAAGCAGTCTGCGGAGGGCAAAGCAAAGTGAGACCTAGCAAAGACTGTTGGTGCGGACACCCAGCACTTCCCAGCCTGTCCCTGGGGCAGTGGGGGGCTGGATGCTAAGGCTTGGCCTTCCTTCTTGGAGAACGGTGGTGGGGGATGGGACTAGGGTTGGCTGCGTGCGGACAGCCTGAGGGAGGTAGGGTGTGGTGTACCACAACCAAGGGTACTGGAAGACTGGGCCCACCATGGAGGCAGGGTGCCACCGATGTGGAGTACATGAGGAAAGAGGCAGGGCCACCATAGTATTTTCTTTCTCTGCATGTGCTCTCAGGCAATAGGACCTACATGAGCTCTGGTGCGGGCATGAGCCGTCACTGTTATCTCCCAAGGCAATACGAATAAAAAAAAGTCAAAAAATAGGGAACTTCACTAGTGGTTCAGTGGCTAAGACTCCATGTTCCCAGTGCAGGCCACAAGCAACTGGCATGATCTTTTTAAAGTGATGAAAGGGAAGAACCTACAACCAGGAGTAGTCTATATAGCAAGCCACTTACCCACGTTTGATAGAGACATCCAAACTTTTACAGACAACACTACTGAACCAACACTACTGGTTCAACACTACTGAACTGTTGAAAGAGTTCAACACTACTGAACCAGCTTTAAAAGACATGTTAAAGGGCCTTCTCTGAGAAAAAGAAAAGGCTACATCTAGAAACGTGAAAAATATGAAAGACAGCACAGGATCAAGATGGCAGAGGATCTCACCTTCTTCCACAAACACATCAAAAATACACCTAGATGAGGAATGATTACCACAGAACATCCACTCAATGCAGACAGAGAAGACTTCACACTTCCCAAAGAGCAAGAAAATCTCCATGTAACTGGAGAGAATAGAAGAAAAAAGAGAGAAATTCAGAGGGGTCCTGAGCCTGTAGCAGGGAGTTGGGTCCTGAGCCTGTAGCAGGAGCTCTTGAAGACAAAAGGTTTCCACAAACTGGGAAGTTGCCCGAGAAGCAGAAAGATCATCTGGGACAAAGGGAGAGCTTCAGACCCTCAGACTGCAATAAGCAGTCTGCGGAGGGCAAAGCAAAGTGAGACCTAGCAAAGACTGTTGGTGCGGACACCCAGCACTTCCCAGCCTGTCCCTGGGGCAGTGGGGGGCTGGATGCTAAGGCTTGGCCTTCCTTCTTGGAGAACGGTGGTGGGGGATGGGACTAGGGTTGGCTGCGTGCGGACAGCCTGAGGGAGGTAGGGTGTGGTGTACCACAACCAAGGGTACTGGAAGACTGGGCCCACCATGGAGGCAGGGTGCCACCGATGTGGAGTACATGAGGAAAGAGGCAGGGCCACCATAGTATTTTCTTTCTCTGCATGTGCTCTCAGGCAATAGGACCTACATGAGCTCTGGTGCGGGCATGAGCCGTCACTGTTATCTCCCAAGGCAATACGAATAAAAAAAAGTCAAAAAATAGGGAACTTCACTAGTGGTTCAGTGGCTAAGACTCCATGTTCCCAGTGCAGGGATCCAGGTTCAATCGGAGGAACTAAATCCCACAGGCTGCAACTAAAACATCTCATGCTGTAATGAAGATCAAAGATCGTGAATGCTGCAACTAAGACCTGGCACCGCTAAATAAATAAACATTTTTAAAATTAATTTATTTTTGGCTGCTCTGGGTCTTCACTGCTGCACACAGCCATTCTCTAGCTGTGGTGAGCAGGGGTTACTGTTCATTGTGGTGCATGGGCTTTTCATTGTTGTGGCTTCTCTCATTACAGGGTACCAGCTCTGGGCACACAGGCTTAGTTGCTTTGCAGTCTGTGGGATCTTCTTGAACCAGAGATTGAACCCATGTCCCCTGCCTTGGCAGATGGATTCTTAACCTCTGGACCACCAGGAAAGTCCAATAAATAAATATTTTAAAAATAATAAATAAAAACAAACATATAGGACCTAACTAAATTTACACCCCTTTCCACAACAAAGGAAACAATCATTTAAAGATGAAAAGATAACCTACAGAATGGGAAAAGGAACTTGCAAATGATGCAACAGACAAGGTCTTTTTTTTTTTTTTAAATAAGCTCTTGGGCTTCCCTGGTGGTCCAGTGGGGGTTAAAGAGTCCGCCTTGCAGTGCAAGGGGCACTGGTTCGATCCCTGGCCCAGGAAGATCCCACATGCCATGGAACAGCTGGACCATTGTGTACAATTACAAGCCAGCACTCCGGAGCGCATGTGCCCAGAGCCAGTGTTCTGCAAGGAGACAGGCCACTACAATGGGACGCCCACACAGGCCAGAGAATAAAGATGGATGAAAATAAATAAATCAAAAACCAATGAAAGAGGCCAAAAATTTAAAAAAAAAAAAAAGCTTGCCAGTTTTAATTAAAGAAAATTTGTACATGAGTTACTTTTCACCAGTCTATTCTGGCATGCTTCTGATGATATCAGAATTACCTGGATCAATGATAGCCAGTGTACATACACTGTAGCATTTTCCACATGCGGTGCCCAACTCAGTATTATTGCACTGTAGATAAACACCATTTTCCTACATGCCATGATCGAAGTCAAAATAGGGAACTTCAAAGTGGCTAAGACTCCATGTTCCCAGTGCAGGGATCCAGGTTCAATCGGAGGAACTAAATCCCACAGGCTGCAACTAAAACATCTCATGCTGTAATGAAGATCAAAGATCGTGAATGCTGCAACTAAGACCTGGCACCGCTAAATAAATAAACATTTTTAAAATTAATTTATTTTTGGCTGCTCTGGGTCTTCACTGCTGCACACAGCCATTCTCTAGCTGTGGTGAGCAGGGGTTACTGTTCATTGTGGTGCATGGGCTTTTCATTGTTGTGGCTTCTCTCATTACAGGGTACCAGCTCTGGGCACACAGGCTTAGTTGCTTTGCAGTCTGTGGGATCTTCTTGAACCAGAGATTGAACCCATGTCCCCTGCCTTGGCAGATGGATTCTTAACCTCTGGACCACCAGGAAAGTCCAATAAATAAATATTTTAAAAATAATAAATAAAAACAAACATATAGGACCTAACTAAATTTACACCCCTTTCCACAACAAAGGAAACAATCATTTAAAGATGAAAAGATAACCTACAGAATGGGAAAAGGAACTTGCAAATGATGCAACAGACAAGGTCTTTTTTTTTTTTTTAAATAAGCTCTTGGGCTTCCCTGGTGGTCCAGTGGGGGTTAAAGAGTCCGCCTTGCAGTGCAAGGGGCACTGGTTCGATCCCTGGCCCAGGAAGATCCCACATGCCATGGAACAGCTGGACCATTGTGTACAATTACAAGCCAGCACTCCGGAGCGCATGTGCCCAGAGCCAGTGTTCTGCAAGGAGACAGGCCACTACAATGGGACGCCCACACAGGCCAGAGAATAAAGATGGATGAAAATAAATAAATCAAAAACCAATGAAAGAGGCCAAAAATTTAAAAAAAAAAAAAAGCTTGCCAGTTTTAATTAAAGAAAATTTGTACATGAGTTACTTTTCACCAGTCTATTCTGGCATGCTTCTGATGATATCAGAATTACCTGGATCAATGATAGCCAGTGTACATACACTGTAGCATTTTCCACATGCGGTGCCCAACTCAGTATTATTGCCACTGTAGTGATAAACACCATTTTGGCCAACATGGCGTAACAGTCTATTTCAGATTTCCTCAAGGCTGGGAAGTTGTTGGCAAGGATGACCAGTTTTGCTTTGCCTTTGTCTGATCATTTTCAGAGTCTGCTTGTACCCCAACACATACTTTCCACTTTTCATTACCAGCTGGAGCCTAAAGTTGACTGACTCCAGTGACTTTTTCAACTTCTTTGCGGCCACCATCTTCCTGCCTTAGGTGCAGGACGCCCCAACCAAGAGCAGCTGCCAAGATGGCCAAGGAGCAAGAAAGCCAGACAAGGGTTTAATCTCCAAAATATACAGTTTATACAACTCAAAAACACAAAAAAACAACCCAATCAAAAAAAAAAAGGCAGAAGACCTTAACAGACATTTCTCCAAAGAAAACATACAGAGGGAGGGGGGCCAAGATGGTGGCGGAATGAGGGGAGGATTTCACCAGCTCCCCAATAGAATCACCAGAACTAATCAAGAAATTAAACACCACCAATAAACCAGCCACCAGACAACAAAAGAACTACTCAGGTGTATGAGGGTTGGAGAGCGAACAGCCAGAATTTTTCCGGAGCTCCTGTTCTGAGACCCCTGTACCCCAACCCCCACACCGGACCGGACGGAGAGAGCGCTGGGAAGTGCACCAGGAGGAGAGAAGGCAGTGCTCACCGCGAAAATCCCACCGGGTCGCCAGGCCTCAGGTGAGCTGAGACACTGCTGGCGGAGGCATGCAGAACGGAACAGGGAAATCCCCCACGGGCTGCAGTCCAGGGACCTGGCTCAAGCTGTACGGGGAGGTGCGCCAGGAGAGAGCACTGAGAAGTGTGCCAGGAGGACAGAAGGCAGCGCTCAGGGCGAAAATCCCGCCGGGTCACGGGGCGTCAGGTGAGCTGAGACACTGCTGGTGGGGCGTGCGCAACGGAACAGGGAAATCCCCCATGGGTTGCAGCCCCAAAACCCGGCTCTAGCTGGACGGGGAACATTGTGCCCTCATTTGGGGTTTAGTCCCATATCCAGCAGTGTGCGCAGGCCAGCAGCCTAAAATGTCCGTGCAGCCCCAGAGCTGCAGCAGGGAAGCCGTTGTCCTGCAGGCAGTGGAGAGCTGCGGCAGAGGAAACCAGGAGAAGAGCAGGGATTGGAGGCTACCAGCAGGTGCGCAGTGGAACCGGGGAGCCCCCTCCAGCAGGGGACCGCGCACGCGGCCCCCACCTGACAGACTAGGAACAGCCTGCCGCCCCGGCCAGCACCTAAGCTCACTGCAAAGCGTTTGTTTTGCTGAAAAAAAGAAGAGAAAAAACAACCAGAAACCACAGCAACCAGCTCTGCAAGGGAAAGACTAGGGAAACCTGGGACAACATCATCAAGAGCAAACTGGTGGAAGGTCCACATACAGATGAGAAGATAAAAACCAGGGACAGTATTTACCCTTTTGTTTGTTCGCTTGTTTGCCTTGTTTTGTTTTTTGTCTCTTCTTGTTAATTTTTTTCTCTTTTTTATTTTTTAATTCTTTAAAATTTTTATTTTTTTAATTGAAAAAAATTTTTTTTTAATTTTATTTATTTTTTAAATTTAAAGATTTATTTATTTTGGGGCGGGGTTCGGGTTGGGGAGGGAGAGGAGCAGGCAGGCCACTTCTATTGGTGCTTCATTTCTCTATTTTCATCCGTCTTTGTTCTTTGGCCCGTGTGGGCCTCCCATCGCGGTGGCATCTGTCGTTGCAGAGCACCGGCTCTGGGCGCATGTGCTCCAGAGCTCCGACTCGGTGATTGGACACAACTGTCCAGCCACTCCGCGGCACTTGGGATCTTCCCAGGCCAGGGATCGAACCGGTGCCCCTTGCACTGCAAGGCAGTGTCCTTACCCACTGGACCACCAGAGGAAGCCCTTTAATTTTTTTTAAAATTTTAATTTTCTTTCCTTTTTGCCACTGCTTCCTCCTTCTATGTTCTAAATGTAAAATCTTTTTCTATCTACTAATAACCTCTATATAAATATTTCCTATCTTCCTGTCTCTATTATTCTCCTCCAGCTGTACCAAATTCTACAAAACACTAATCTTTGTTACCTAACCCTACAAAATCCTTGCAAGACGAATCTGTTTCTTCTCATTAACCATACACTCTGGTCTTCTTCACCCCCAACACGCCTAAAATGTCCGTGCAGCCCCAGAGCTGCAGCAGGGAAGCCGTTGTCCTGCAGGCAGTGGAGAGCTGCGGCAGAGGAAACCAGGAGAAGAGCAGGGATTGGAGGCTACCAGCAGGTGCGCAGTGGAACCGGGGAGCCCCCTCCAGCAGGGGACCGCGCACGCGGCCCCCACCTGACAGACTAGGAACAGCCTGCCGCCCCGGCCAGCACCTAAGCTCACTGCAAAGCGTTTGTTTTGCTGAAAAAAAGAAGAGAAAAAACAACCAGAAACCACAGCAACCAGCTCTGCAAGGGAAAGACTAGGGAAACCTGGGACAACATCATCAAGAGCAAACTGGTGGAAGGTCCACATACAGATGAGAAGATAAAAACCAGGGACAGTATTTACCCTTTTGTTTGTTCGCTTGTTTGCCTTGTTTTGTTTTTTGTCTCTTCTTGTTAATTTTTTTCTCTTTTTTATTTTTTAATTCTTTAAAATTTTTATTTTTTTAATTGAAAAAAATTTTTTTTTAATTTTATTTATTTTTTAAATTTAAAGATTTATTTATTTTGGGGCGGGGTTCGGGTTGGGGAGGGAGAGGAGCAGGCAGGCCACTTCTATTGGTGCTTCATTTCTCTATTTTCATCCGTCTTTGTTCTTTGGCCCGTGTGGGCCTCCCATCGCGGTGGCATCTGTCGTTGCAGAGCACCGGCTCTGGGCGCATGTGCTCCAGAGCTCCGACTCGGTGATTGGACACAACTGTCCAGCCACTCCGCGGCACTTGGGATCTTCCCAGGCCAGGGATCGAACCGGTGCCCCTTGCACTGCAAGGCAGTGTCCTTACCCACTGGACCACCAGAGGAAGCCCTTTAATTTTTTTTAAAATTTTAATTTTCTTTCCTTTTTGCCACTGCTTCCTCCTTCTATGTTCTAAATGTAAAATCTTTTTCTATCTACTAATAACCTCTATATAAATATTTCCTATCTTCCTGTCTCTATTATTCTCCTCCAGCTGTACCAAATTCTACAAAACACTAATCTTTGTTACCTAACCCTACAAAATCCTTGCAAGACGAATCTGTTTCTTCTCATTAACCATACACTCTGGTCTTCTTCACCCCCAACACATGTGTTAGTTAAAAACTGCTTCCATTGTAATATTCCAAGCTGGGACCTTGCCCCGGATCTATTTTTCCAGACAGTATTTTAATTAATTTACAGCTCAGTGGTGAGGTACCATCTTTGATTGCACTGTTTGCAAGAAAAATTTCCTATGCTTTATCCCTGTAAGACTGTTCAGTTGTGGTTATTGATGTGTATGTATGTGTATAATTTTCCACTATGTTAGAAAATATTTGCATGATTTTATGACTGTCACACATCCAAGAGGGATGCACCTCTTGTTCCTCATATGCTTATATTTGAACAAATACCACTGAACACCATAGCAAACCAGACATAGAGCCTACACCCCCGGGCCAGACATGAAACCAAGGATCCTCGGAGTGGAAGCCCTGATTCCAAGACCCCACACAATCAAAGAACATACAACACTAGAGATTATTAACCCGGAAATAAGACTTAACACCACCCAAGACACAAACCACTGAACCCTTTTACAAGGACAGAAACCCAAAGGAAGGGAGAATTCAATCACGAAGACTGGTGGGAAAAGGAACTCCACACACACAGACACACACAAAGGAAAAAAAAATTAACATAATAATGAAAAGACAGAGAAACACTGCACAAATGAAGGAATGAAATAGACAAACACAGCTACAGATGACAGAGGAGGAGATAGACAAATTATCTGAAAGAGAGTTCAGAAGAGCGATACTAGTGAGGGTTCAAAACACTGAAAAAAGAATATTAGAGGAAATTAGTGCACTGAGAAGAGACATGCAAGAAATGAAAAATAAGCAAATAAAGACAACTCAATTGCTGAACTCAAAAATACTACAGAAGGTCTCAACAGTAGAATATCAGAGGCAGAAGAATGAATAAGTGAGCTGGAAGACAGAATGGTGGAAATAACTGCTGAAGAATAGAACAAAGCACAAAGAATCAAAAGAACTGAGGATAGCCTCAGAGACCTATGGAACAATATCAAAGCACCAACATTAGAATTATAGGAGTTACAGAAGAAGAAGAGGGAAAGAAAGGCTATGAAAAAATTCTTGAAGAGGTTATAGTGGAAAACTTCCCCAGCATGGGAAAGGAAGTAGTCAACCGAGTCCAAGAAGCACAAAGAGTTCTATATGAGATAAACCCCAGAAGAAATACACCAAGGCACATTTTAATCAAACTAACACAGACTAAATATAAAGGCAGAATACTTAAAGCATCTAAGAATGAGCAACAAATAACATATAAAGGAAATCCCATAGGTTTGACTGCTGATCTTTCAACAGAAACTCTGCAGGCCAGAAGAAAATGGCAGGACACATTTAAATGGCTAAAAGAGAATAATCTCCAACCAAGAATTCTCTACCCAGCAAGGATCTCATTCAGAAATGATGGAGAAGTCAAAAGCTTCACAGACAAGCAAAAGCTAAAAGAATTTTGTATCATGAAACCAGCCCTACAACAAGTGTTAAAGGGCCTGATATATCCAATAAATACAGAAGTAGGAGAAGTCCTACAAATCAAACCCAAAATATCTAAGAAGATGACAATAGGAACATTCATATCAATAATTACTTTGAATGTAAACAGACTAAATGCTCCAACCAAAAGACACAGGCTGGCTGAATGGATACAGAAGCATGACCCATATATATGCTGTTTACAAAAGACCCACTTCAGACCTAGAGGCACTCATAGACTGAAAGTGAGAGGATGGAGAAAGATATTCCACGCAAACGGACATCAAAAGAAAGCTGGAGGGCTTCCCCTGGTGGTCCAGTGGGTAAGGACACCGCCTTGCAGTGCAAGGGGCGCCGGTTCGAGCCCTGGCCTGGGAAGATCCCACGTGCTGCGGAGCGGCTGGACTGATGTGTCCCAATTACCGAGCCAGAGCTCTGGAGCGCATGCGCCCAGAGCCAGCGCTCTGCAACGACAGACGCCACCGCGATGGGAGGCCCACAGGAGCCAAAGAACAAAGACGGATGAACAGAGAGAAACGAAAGACCAAGCTCCCCTCCCTCCCCAACCCGACCCCCACCCAAAAATAAATAAATAAATCTTTTAAAAAAAAAAAAAAAAAAGAAAGCTGGAGTAGCAATCCTCATATCAGACAAAATAGATCTCAAAATAAAGAAGATTAGAACAGACAAGGCAGGTCACTACACTATGATTAAGGGATCTATCAAAGGGGAAGGCGTAACAGTCATGAATATCTATGCACCCAACACAGGCGCACCTCAATACATAAGACAAATACTTTCAGACAGAAAAGAAGAAATCAACAGTAACACAGTAATAGTAGGAGACTTTAACACTCCTCTCACACCAATGGACAGATCATCAAAACAAAAAATTAATAAAGAAACACAAGCCTTAAATGCCACACTAGAAAAGATGGGCCTCATGGATATCTGTAGGACCTTCCATCCAAAAGCAAAAGAATACACTTTCTTCTCAAGTGCTCATGGAACCTTCTCCAGGATAGACCACATCTTGGGCCACAAATCAAACTTCAGTCAATTCAAGAAATTTGAAATTATACCGACCAGCTTCTCGGACCACAATGCAATGAGACTAGAGATCAACTACGTGAAAAAAACTGCTAAAAACACAAACACATGGAGATTAAACAACACATACCTAAAAAACAAACTGATTACACACCAAATCAAAGGAAAAATACAAAAATTCCTAGAAGAAAATGACAATGGACACACGACAGTGCAAAACCTATGGGATACCACAAAAGCAGTTCTAAGAGGGAAGTTTATAGCAATACAATCCCACCTCAAGAGACAAGAGAAATATAAAGCAGATGACCTAATTCTACGCTTAAAACAATTGGAGAAAGAAGAACAAAAACACCCCAGAGCCTGCAGAAGAAGGGAAATCATAAAGATCAGAGCAGAAATAAATGAAAAAGAAATGAAAGAAACAATAGTAAACATAAATAAAACAAAAAGATGGTTCTTTGAAAAGGTAAACAAAATTGACAAGCCACTGGCCAGACTCATCAAATAAAAAACAGAGAAGAACCAGATCAACAAAATCAAAAATGAAAAAGGAGAGATAACAACAGATAATGCAGAAATCCAAAGGATTAGAAGAGACTATTATGAACAACTATATGGCAACAAACTGGACAACCTGGAGGAAATGGACAGTTTCTTGAAGTAGATTAACCTCCCAAGACTCAACCAGGAAGAAATAGAGAGTATGAACAACCCAATCACAAGCTCAGAAATCGAATTTGTGATTAAAAATCTGCCCCAAAATAAAAGCCCAGATGGCTTTAAAAAGGGCCTTTAAAAAGGGCCAGATGGCTTCACAGGCGAATTCTACCAAACATTTAAAGAGCTAATGCCTGTCCTTCTAAAACTCTTCCAAAAAATTGCACAGGAAGGAACACTTCCAAACACATTCTACGAGGCTGCCATCACCCTGATACCAAAACCAGGCAAAGAACACAAAAAAAGAAAATTATAGGCCAATTTCACTGATGAATTTAGATGCCAAAATCCTCAACAAAATCCTAGCAAACAGAATTCAACATCAAAAAACTCATACATCACGATCAGGCCGGGTTCATCCCAGGCATTCAAGGATTCTTCAATATCTGCAAATCAATCAATGTGACACACCATATCAACAAATTGAGAGACAAAAATCACATGATCATCTCAATAGATGCAGAAAAAGCCTTTGACAAAGTACAACATCCATTTATGATAAAAACTCTTCTGAAAATGGGCATAGAAGGAACCTATCTCAACATAGTAAAAGCCATATATGAGAAGCCCACAGCGAACATTACCCTTAATGGTGAAAAACTCAAAGCATTCCCTCTAACATCAGGAACAAGAGGGGTGTCCACTTTCACCACTATTATTCAACATAGTCCTGGAAGTTCTAGCAACAGCAATAAGAGAGAGAAATAAAAGGAATTCAGATGGGAAAGGAAGAAGTCAAACTCTATTTGCAGACAACATGATATTATACATAGAAAACCCCAAAGACACTATTACAAAGCTACTAGAGCTAATCAGCGAATTCAGCAAAGTCACAGGATACAAAGTCAATGCACAGAAATCACTGGCATTCCTACATACAAACAACGAAAAATCAGAAAATGAAATCAAAGAGGCAATCCCCTTCACCACTGCAACCAAAATAATCAAATATCTAGGAATAAACCTACCCAAAGAAACAAAAGAACTGTACACAGAAAATCACAAGACACTCATGAAAGAAATTAAAGAAGACTTAAACACATGGAGAGGTATTCCATGTTCCTGGGTCGGAAGAATCAATATTGTGAAAATGACCATACTACCCAATATCATCTACAGATTCAATGTGATCCCTATCAAATTACCAATGACATTCTTCACAGAACTAGACCGAAGAATAGCACAGTTCATATGGAAACACAAAAGACCCCAAATAGCCAAAGCAATCCTGAGAAAGAAAAATGGAGCTGGAGGAATCAGCCTTCCTAACACATTCTACGAGGCCACCATCACCCTGATACCAAAACCAGGCAAAGAACACAAAAAAAGAAAATTATAGGCCAATTTCACTGATGAATTTAGATGCCAAAATCCTCAACAAAATCCTAGCAAACAGAATTCAACATCAAAAAACTCATACATCACGATCAGGCCGGGTTCATCCCAGGCATTCAAGGATTCTTCAATATCTGCAAATCAATCAATGTGACACACCATATCAACAAATTGAGAGACAAAAATCACATGATCATCTCAATAGATGCAGAAAAAGCCTTTGACAAAGTACAACATCCATTTATGATAAAAACTCTTCTGAAAATGGGCATAGAAGGAACCTATCTCAACATAGTAAAAGCCATATATGAGAAGCCCACAGCGAACATTACCCTTAATGGTGAAAAACTCAAAGCATTCCCTCTAACATCAGGAACAAGAGGGGTGTCCACTTTCACCACTATTATTCAACATAGTCCTGGAAGTTCTAGCAACAGCAATAAGAGAAGAGAGAGAAATAAAAGGAATTCAGATGGGAAAGGAAGAAGTCAAACTCTATTTGCAGACAACATGATATTATACATAGAAAACCCCAAAGACACTATTACAAAGCTACTAGAGCTAATCAGCGAATTCAGCAAAGTCACAGGATACAAAGTCAATGCACAGAAATCACTGGCATTCCTACATACAAACAACGAAAAATCAGAAAATGAAATCAAAGAGGCAATCCCCTTCACCACTGCAACCAAAATAATCAAATATCTAGGAATAAACCTACCCAAAGAAACAAAAGAACTGTACACAGAAAATCACAAGACACTCATGAAAGAAATTAAAGAAGACTTAAACACATGGAGAGGTATTCCATGTTCCTGGGTCGGAAGAATCAATATTGTGAAAATGACCATACTACCCAATATCATCTACAGATTCAATGTGATCCCTATCAAATTACCAATGACATTCTTCACAGAACTAGACCGAAGAATAGCACAGTTCATATGGAAACACAAAAGACCCCAAATAGCCAAAGCAATCCTGAGAAAGAAAAATGGAGCTGGAGGAATCAGCCTCCCTAACTTCAGACTATATGACAAAGCAACAGTCATCAAGACAGTATGGTACTGGCACAGAAACAGAAATATAGACCAAAGGAACAAGATAGAGAACCCAGAGATAAACCCACACACCTATGAGTACCTTATTTTTGACAAAGGAGGCGAACATATAAAATGGGACAGAGATAGCCTCTTCAACAAATGGTGCTGGGAAAATTGGACAGTTACACGCAAAAAAATGAAGTTGGAACATTCCCTGACACCATGCACAAAGATCAACTCAAAATGGATTAAAGACCTAAATGTAAGGCCAGAAACCATCAAACTCTTAGAGGAGAATATAGGCAAAACCCTCAAGGACATCAAGCAAAACAAAATCTTCTCTGGCCTACCTACCAGAAAAGCGAAACTAAAAACAAAAATGAACATGTGGGACCTAATAAAACTTAAAAGCTTTTGTACAGCAAAAGAATTTACAAAAATATGGACAGCCCACAGAATGGGAGAAAATCATAGCAAATGAAACAACAGACAAAGAATTAATCTCCAAAATCTACAAGCAACTCAGACAATTCAGCACCGGAAAAATGGAACAACCGAATCAAAAAATAGGAAAAAGATCTAAATAGACATCTCACCAAAGAGGACATACAAATGGCCCCAAAGCACACGAAACGATGCTCAACCTCGCTTATTATTAGAGAAATGCAAATCAAAACTACAATGAGACACCACCTCACACCCTCGATGGCCATCATCCACAAATCTGCAGACAATATCTAGGAATAAACCTACCCAAAGAAACAAAAGAACTGTACACAGAAAATCACAAGACACTCATGAAAGAAATTAAAGAAGACTTAAACACATGGAGAGGTATTCCATGTTCCTGGGTCGGAAGAATCAATATTGTGAAAATGACCATACTACCCAATATCATCTACAGATTCAATGTGATCCCTATCAAATTACCAATGACATTCTTCACAGAACTAGACCGAAGAATAGCACAGTTCATATGGAAACACAAAAGACCCCAAATAGCCAAAGCAATCCTGAGAAAGAAAAATGGAGCTGGAGGAATCAGCCTCCCTAACTTCAGACTATATGACAAAGCAACAGTCATCAAGACAGTATGGTACTGGCACAGAAACAGAAATATAGACCAAAGGAACAAGATAGAGAACCCAGAGATAAACCCACACACCTATGGGTACCTTATTTTTGACAAAGGAGGCGAACATATAAAATGGGACAAAGATAGCCTCTTCAACAAATGGTGTTATGGACAGCTACATGTAAAAAAATGAAGTTGGAACATTCCCTGACACCATGCACAAAGATCAACTCAAAATGGATTAAAGACCTAAATGTAAGGCCAGAAACCATCAAACTCTTAGAGGAGAATATAGGCAAAACCCTCAAGGACATCAAGCAAAACAAAATCTTCTCTGGCCTACCTACCAGAAAAGCGAAACTAAAAACAAAAATGAACATGTGGGACCTAATAAAACTTAAAAGCTTTTGTACAGCAAAAGAATTTACAAAAATATGGACAGCCCACAGAATGGGAGAAAATCATAGCAAATGAAACAACAGACAAAGAATTAATCTCCAAAATCTACAAGCAACTCAGACAATTCAGCACCGGAAAAATGGAACAACCGAATCAAAAAATAGGAAAAAGATCTAAATAGACATCTCACCAAAGAGGACATACAAATGGCCCCAAAGCACACGAAACGATGCTCAACCTCGCTTATTATTAGAGAAATGCAAATCAAAACTACAATGAGACACCACCTCACACCCATCAGAATGGCCATCATCCACAAATCTGCAGACAATAAATGCTGGAGAGGGTGCGGAGAAAAGGGAACACTCTTGCATTGCTGGTGGGAATGTAAACTGATACAGCCTCTATGAAAGACAGTATGGAGATTCCTTAAAAAACTAAAAATAGAAGCACCCTATGACCCAGCAATCCCACTACTAGGCCTATATCCTGATGAAATCAGAACTGAAAGAAGCACCTGTACCCCAATGTTCATTACAGCTCTCTATACAATAGCTAGAACATGGAAGCAACCTAGATGTCCATCGATGAATGGATGGATAAGGAAGTGCTGGTACATATATACAATGGAGTACTACACAGCTATAAAAAGACATGCAGAAGAATCAGCCCTAATGAGGTAGCTGGATCTAGAACCTATCATAAAAAGTGAAGTAAGTCAAAAAGAGAAAGACAAGTACAGTATATTAACACATATATATGGAATCTACTAAAAGGGTCATGATAACACATGCAGTGAACCCATGGAAAAACAGACAGAGAATAGACATATGGACATTGTGGGGAATGAATAGTGGGTGGGAGACATAGAAGGAGTAACATGGAAACCTATACTATCATGTGTGAAAAAGATAGCTATTGTCATTGTGCTAAGAGAATAGGAGGTCTTACGATGGCTTGATGCGACGGCCTGGAGGGGTAGGATACGGGGTCTGGGCAGGGGAGGAGACCAGGGATATGCATATGACTGATCTGGGAACATGCATGTCTGTGAACAACAAAACTCCGTAAAAACTTCAAAATAAAGAAAAAAAAAAGATATTTTTTGAATGGGTAAACAAGAGTTACAAACCTCTGGCCAGGCTCACCAAGAAGAAAAGAAACAGAACCCAAATGACCAAAATAAGAAATGAAAAAGGGGGAATAGCTCATACCTCAGAAATACAAAAAACCTTAAGAGAATACTAGGAACAGTTTTTTGCCAACAACCTGGACTACCTAGAAGAGACAGACAAGTTTCTAGAAACATATAATCCTCTAAAATGAATCAAGAAGAAACAGATAATTTGAACAGACTGATCACTAGCAGTGAAATAGAATCTATAATAAAATAAATCCCTTCAAAAAAAAGTGAAGTCCAGGATTGGCTTCACTAGGAAGTTCTATCAAACATACAAAAAGTTCTATCAAAAGTTGATATAGCCACTATGGAAGACAGCATAAAGATTCCTTAAAAAACTAGGAATAGAACCACCATATGACCCAGCAATGCCACTATTAGGTATATACCCTGAGGAAATCAAAATTGAAAGAGACACATGCATCCCAATGTTCACTGCAGCACTTTTTACAATAGCTAGAACATGGAAACAACCTAGATGTCCATCAACAAATGAATGGATAAAGAAGCTGTGGTACATATATACAATGGACTATTTCTCAGCTTTAAAAAGAGTCATTGGAGTCACTCCTAATGAGGTGGATGAACCTAGAATGTATTATACAAAGTGAAGTAAGTCAGAAAGAGAAGGATAAATATTAGTAACACATATATATGCAGTCTAGAAAGATGGTACTGATAAAGGTACATGCAGAGCAGCAGTGGAGAAACAGACATAGAGAACAGACTTATGGACATTGTGGGGAGGGAAGAATGGGTGAGATGAATGGCAAGAGTAACATGGAAACTTACACTACCATATGTAAAACAGACAACCAATGTGAATGTGCCGTAAGACTAAGGAGACTTACGTAGAGGTTATGAAACAACCTGGAGGGGTGGTATGGGGAGGGAGTGGGAGGGAGGTTCAGGTGGAAGGGTCAAGGAAATACCTATGACTGACTCAGGTTTATGTATAGCCGTAAACAACAAAACTCTGTAAAAAATAAAATAAAAATAAATTAATAATAATAATAAAAACATTAAAAAAAGAGACATATACATGGCCATAGGCACATGAAAAGATGCTCAACATCACTCATTACTAGAAATACAAATCAAAACTACAATGAGGTACTACATCACACCAGTGAGAATGACCATTATTAAAGAGTTTACAAATAAATACTGCAAAGTGTGTAGGGAAAAGGGGAGTCTCCTACACTATTGGTAGGAATGTAAGTTGATATAGCCACTATGGAAGACAGCATAAAGATTCCTTAAAAAACTAGGAATAGAACCACCATATGACCCAGCAATGCCACTATTAGGTATATACCCTGAGGAAATCAAAATTGAAAGAGACACATGCATCCCAATGTTCACTGCAGCACTTTTTACAATAGCTAGAACATGGAAACAACCTAGATGTCCATCAACAAATGAATGGATAAAGAAGCTGTGGTACATATATACAATGGACTATTTCTCAGCTTTAAAAAGAGTCATTGGAGTCACTCCTAATGAGGTGGATGAACCTAGAATGTATTATACAAAGTGAAGTAAGTCAGAAAGAGAAGGATAAATATTAGTAACACATATATATGCAGTCTAGAAAGATGGTACTGATAAAGGTACATGCAGAGCAGCAGTGGAGAAACAGACATAGAGAACAGACTTATGGACATTGTGGGGAGGGAAGAATGGGTGAGATGAATGGCAAGAGTAACATGGAAACTTACACTACCATATGTAAAACAGACAACCAATGTGAATGTGCCGTAAGACTAAGGAGACTTACGTAGAGGTTATGAAACAACCTGGAGGGGTGGTATGGGGAGGGAGTGGGAGGGAGGTTCAGGTGGAAGGGTCAAGGAAATACCTATGACTGACTCAGGTTTATGTATAGCCGTAAACAACAAAACTCTGTAAAAAATAAAATAAAAATAAATTAATAATAATAATAAAAACATTAAAAAAAGAGACATATACATGGCCATAGGCACATGAAAAGATGCTCAACATCACTCATTACTAGAGAAATACAAATCAAAACTACAATGAGGTACTACATCACACCAGTGAGAATGACCATTATTAAAGAGTTTACAAATAAATACTGCAAAGTGTGTAGGGAAAAGGGGAGTCTCCTACACTATTGGTAGGAATGTAAGTTGGTGCAGCCACTATGGAAAACAGCATGGTGAGTGCTCACCAAACAAAAAAAACAGAATTAGCATGTGATCCAGCAATGCCACTGTTAGGCATATACTCAGACAAAACCGTAATTCAAAAACATACATGCACCACTATGTTCACAGCAATACTATTCCCAATAGCCAAGACACTGAAACAACCTAAATGTCCATCAACAGATGAAGGGATAAAGAAGATGTGTTACATATAAATAATGGAATACTACTCAGCCGTAAAAAAAAAAAAAAGAATGAGCCAATACCATTTGCAATGACATGGATGCAATTATAGATTATCAAACTAACTGAAATAAGTCAGAAAGCAAAAGACAAACATAAGGTATCACATAGATGTGGAAGCGAAAATCTGGCATAAATGAACCTACCTACAAAACAGAAACAGATTCAAACACAGAAAACAGACCTGTGCTTGCCAGGGGGGAACTGGGGAGGAGAGATATGGACTGGGAATTAGGGGCTAGTACATGCAAACAATTACATTTAGAATGGATAAACAACAATGTTGTACTGTACCTAGCACAGGGAACTATATCCAATCTCTATGGACAAACCATAATGAAAAAGAAGATAAGAAATTGTATATATGTTTATAACTGACTCACTTTGCTGTACAGCAGAAATTAGCACAACACTGTAAATGAACTATACTTCAATTTAAAAAAATCACAAAAATAAAAAACTCACTGGTAAAGGCAAATACAGAGTAAAGGTAGCAAATCAACCAAATACAAAGCTAGTAAGAAGTTCAAAAGACACAAGCAGCAAAATCATCTATATCCTCATTAAGGGGTACAAAATCAAAAAAGAGAAAATCCTATGTAAAAAAGGTAAATTGGAGGGTGAATGGAGTGAAAATAAAAGGTTAATACAATGTATTTGAAATAAGAGATCAGCAACTTACAACAATCATACAGAGAGATGACTATATATAAACCTCATGGTAACCACAAACCAAAAACATGTAACAGGAAACAAAATAGAAAGGAATCCAAACATAACAGTAACTTTATTCATCAAATAAAGGGAAGAAAAAATGGAAAAAAAATAAATGTGAGGGAAAAGGGGAGTCTCCTACACTATTGGTAGGAATGTAAGTTGGTGCAGCCACTATGGAAAACAGCATGGTGAGTGCTCACCAAACAAAAAAAACAGAATTAGCATGTGATCCAGCAATGCCACTGTTAGGCATATACTCAGACAAAACCGTAATTCAAAAACATACATGCACCACTATGTTCACAGCAATACTATTCCCAATAGCCAAGACACTGAAACAACCTAAATGTCCATCAACAGATGAAGGGATAAAGAAGATGTGTTACATATAAATAATGGAATACTACTCAGCCGTAAAAAAAAAAAAAAGAATGAGCCAATACCATTTGCAATGACATGGATGCAATTATAGATTATCAAACTAACTGAAATAAGTCAGAAAGCAAAAGACAAACATAAGGTATCACATAGATGTGGAAGCGAAAATCTGGCATAAATGAACCTACCTACAAAACAGAAACAGATTCAAACACAGAAAACAGACCTGTGCTTGCCAGGGGGGAACTGGGGAGGAGAGATATGGACTGGGAATTAGGGGCTAGTACATGCAAACAATTACATTTAGAATGGATAAACAACAATGTTGTACTGTACCTAGCACAGGGAACTATATCCAATCTCTATGGACAAACCATAATGAAAAAGAAGATAAGAAATTGTATATATGTTTATAACTGACTCACTTTGCTGTACAGCAGAAATTAGCACAACACTGTAAATGAACTATACTTCAATTTAAAAAAATCACAAAAATAAAAAACTCACTGGTAAAGGCAAATACAGAGTAAAGGTAGCAAATCAACCAAATACAAAGCTAGTAAGAAGTTCAAAAGACACAAGCAGCAAAATCATCTATATCCTCATTAAGGGGTACAAAATCAAAAAAGAGAAAATCCTATGTAAAAAAGGTAAATTGGAGGGTGAATGGAGTGAAAATAAAAGGTTAATACAATGTATTTGAAATAAGAGATCAGCAACTTACAACAATCATACAGAGAGATGACTATATATAAACCTCATGGTAACCACAAACCAAAAAACCTGTAACAGGAAACAAAATAGAGAAAGGAATCCAAACATAACAGTAACTTTATTCATCAAATAAAAGGGGAAGAGAAAAAAATGAAAAAAATAAACAGAAAAAATAACCTCAAAATTATTTACAAAATGGCAATAAGTATGCACCTATTAATAATTACTTTAGGATTTCCCTGGTAGTCCAGTGGTTAAGAATTTGCCTGTCAGTGTAGGGGACATGGGTTCAATCCCTAGTCCAGGAAGATTCAACATGTCAAGGAGTAACTAAACCCATGCATCACAACTACTGAGCCTGTGCTCTAGAGCCCGGGAGCCACAACTACTAAAACCCATAAGTCCTGGAACCCATGCTCCTCTACAAGAGAAGCCAACACAATGGCAAGCCCATGCACTACAAGTAGAGAGTAGCCCTTGCTCACTACAGCTAGAAAAAGCCCATATGCAGCAAAGAAGACCAGCAAAGCCAAAAATAATAAAATTTACTAAAAGTCAATAAATACATAAAGCCAATCTTATTATTTTAAATAATAATTACTTTAAATGTAAATAGATTACATGTTCCAGTCAAAAGACATAGAATGGCTGAACAGATACAAAAACCATATTTAGGGCTTCCCTGGTGGCCCAGTGGGTAAGGACACCACCGCCTTGCAGTGCAAGGGGCACCAGTTAGATCTCTGGCCTGGGAATATCCCATGTGCTGCAGAATGGCTGGACCAATGTGTCCAACTAATGAGCCAGAGCTCTGGAGCACATGCGCCCAGAGCCAGTGCTCTGCAGAGAGAGAGGCCACTGAGATGGGAGGCCCACACAGGCCAAAGAACAAAGATGGATGAAAATAAACAATGAAAGACCAACAGAAGTGGCCAAAAAACCCCAAACAAACCATATTTATGCTGCCTATAAAGGACTCACTTCAGATTTAAAGGCACACACAGGGGGATCCCCCTGGTAGTCCAGTGGTTAAGAATCCGCCCTGCAATACAAGGGATGCACTTTTGATCCCTGGTCACGGAACTAAGATCCAACATGCCACCAAGCAAATAGGTCTGCATTCCACAACTAAGACCCAAGGCAGCCAAAAATAAATAAATAATTTTTAAAAAGACACACACAGATTGAGAGAGAATGGAAAGCATTATTCCAAATAAATGAAAATCAAGAGAGAGGCAGGATAGCAACACACACATCAATCAAAAGAACAGAGAGCCCAGAAAACAAACCACATTTGGTCAATTAATCTACGACAAAGGAAAATACACAGTTTCTCCAGTAAGTGGCACTGGGCGAACTGGATATCTACATATAAAGAAATGAAAATCAACATTTTCTCACACCATATATAAAAGCAAATTCAAAACTGATTAAAGATCAAAATATAAGACTTGAAACCATAAAACTCCTAGGGTAAACCGCAGTGGAACAATATTTGACCTAAATCATAGCATATTTTTTATAATTTGTCTCCTAAGACAAAAGAAACAAACAGAAAAATATATAAATGCTACATAATTAAACTTAAAAGATTTTGCAAAGCAAAGAAAACCACTAACAAAAGAAAAAGACCTACTGAATGGGAGAAAATACTTGCAAATGATATGACTGATAAGGAATTATTAGTAATATCCAAAATATACAAACCACTCACACAATTAAAACAATAAGTAAACGACCAAAATAGATAATTTTCCACAGAAGACATACAGATGATCGACAAGCACATGAGAAGATGCTCAACACTGCTAATCACCAAAGAAATGCAAATAAAAACCACAATGAGGGATTAACTCATACCTGTCAGAATGGCTATCATCCAAAAGACCACAAATAACCAACACGGGCTATAATGTGAAGAAAAGGGATCCCTTGTACACTGCTACTGGGAATGTATAATGGCACAGCCACTGGGAAAAAAAGTGTGGAGGTTCCTCAGAAAACTGAAAATAGAGTTATCACATGATCCAGCAACTGCATTCCTGGATATGTATCCAAAGAAAACAAAAACACTAATTTGAAAAAAAATGTCTTCCCCAATGTTCACAGCAGCATTACTAACAACAGCCAAGATACAGAAGCATCCTAAGTGTGCAACAAGAGATGAATGGATAAAAATGCTATATATATATACACACACACACACATACATATAAATATATGTGTGTATGTATGTATGTAATAGAATACTACTCAACCATAAAACAAAAATCTGTCATTTGCAACACAACAGATGATAAACCTAGAGGGTATTATACTTAGTGAAATAAGTCAGAAAGGGAAATACACATGTTATCACTAATATTCAGTCTCTAAAAAATAAAACTAACTAGTTACTATAAGACAGAAACAGACTCACGGATATAGAGAGCAAAGCAGTGGCAACCACTGGGGAGAGGAAATGAGGGAGAAGCAAAATAGGTGCAGGGGATATGAAAGTAAAACTAAAAAGTAAGGGGCTTCAAAAGAAAAAATTTCACCATATATTTAAATCTTGTCTCCTAGGGTAAACCGCAGTGGAACAATATTTGACCTAAATCATAGCATATTTTTTATAATTTGTCTCCTAAGACAAAAGAAACAAACAGAAAAATATATAAATGCTACATAATTAAACTTAAAAGATTTTGCAAAGCAAAGAAAACCACTAACAAAAGAAAAAGACCTACTGAATGGGAGAAAATACTTGCAAATGATATGACTGATAAGGAATTATTAGTAATATCCAAAATATACAAACCACTCACACAATTAAAACAATAAGTAAACGACCAAAATAGATAATTTTCCACAGAAGACATACAGATGATCGACAAGCACATGAGAAGATGCTCAACACTGCTAATCACCAAAGAAATGCAAATAAAAACCACAATGAGGGATTAACTCATACCTGTCAGAATGGCTATCATCCAAAAGACCACAAATAACCAACACGGGCTATAATGTGAAGAAAAGGGATCCCTTGTACACTGCTACTGGGAATGTATAATGGCACAGCCACTGGGAAAAAAAGTGTGGAGGTTCCTCAGAAAACTGAAAATAGAGTTATCACATGATCCAGCAACTGCATTCCTGGATATGTATCCAAAGAAAACAAAAACACTAATTTGAAAAAAAATGTCTTCCCCAATGTTCACAGCAGCATTACTAACAACAGCCAAGATACAGAAGCATCCTAAGTGTGCAACAAGAGATGAATGGATAAAAATGCTATATATATACACACACACACATACATATAAATATATGTGTGTATGTATGTATGTAATAGAATACTACTCAACCATAAAACAAAAATCTGTCATTTGCAACACAACAGATGATAAACCTAGAGGGTATTATACTTAGTGAAATAAGTCAGAAAGGGAAATACACATGTTATCACTAATATTCAGTCTCTAAAAAATAAAACTAACTAGTTACTATAAGACAGAAACAGACTCACGGATATAGAGAGCAAAGCAGTGGCAACCACTGGGGAGAGGAAATGAGGGAGAAGCAAAATAGGTGCAGGGGATATGAAATGTAACAAACAACTATGTATAAATAAGCTACAAGGGGCTTCCCGGATAGTTCAGTGGTAAAGACTTCACCTGCCAATGCAGGAGACTCGGGTTCAATTCCTGATCCAGGAAGATCCTACATGCTGTGAAGCAACTAAGCCCGTGAGTCACAACGATTGAGCCTGTGCTCTAGATCCTCAAAGCCGCAACTATTGAGTCCATATGCTGCAACTACTGAAACTCATGAGCCCTAGAGTCCGAGTTGCACAAGAGAAGTCAACACAAGAAGCCTGCTCACCTCAACTAGAGAGCAGTCCCCACTCCCTGCAACTAGAGAGAAGCCTCTGGTAGCAGTGAAAACCCAAAAATAAAAATAAATAAAAATTTTTAAAAAAGGAAAGAATCCAGTGAATGTGTTGATATATAGAAGAGAGGGAGCAGGGAAGGGAGGCTTACCAATAATAGCTTTTTAGCACCTGGTTCTGGACCTTTCTGAGATACAGCTACAGTCTGCCTTGAGTTTTTATAAGCCACCCCAATGGCTTTAATACTCCCTTTTCTACTTCAGCCAAAAATTCACAACAAAAAAATTAACCAATCAAATAACAAGGATGCAAGGATATATTGTATAGCATAGGAAACATAGCCAATATTTTATAATAACTATACACGGAGTATAATCTATAAAAATTTGAAGAACTATGTCATAATAGTTATATAGTTATAATAGAACAAATGTGTTAGTGTATTACATTTTTTCAGTGTTTTTAAAAAGCAAGCTGGAAAAAATGCTAACAATACATAAATTTGCAAAAAGAATACATACAGTATTCTTTGTACTATATTTATTCTCACAATTTCTTTAGGTTTAGAATTATTTTCCAAAAACAAAGTCAAACAAACCTTTAGTTATAACTCAGGGATTATCCCTCTTTCACCACTGTACCTTGCTCAAATGCTTATTAAATAATGAAGAATG
Organism: Tragulus kanchil; assembly: GCA_022376925.1. Classification (NCBI taxonomy): domain Eukaryota; kingdom Metazoa; phylum Chordata; class Mammalia; order Artiodactyla; family Tragulidae; genus Tragulus; species Tragulus kanchil. The sequence goes on along the minus strand of JAIOJX010000001.1, from coordinate 101,615,370 downwards.
TATTTCACTACACTAAACCCATCTAGCTAGTAAGATTAACATATATACATAGATGAACCTTGCTCCCTACCGTCTATACACTCCAACTCCCAATAAAATACTGAGGAATCAGGAATCAACTATGTATAAATAAGCTACAAGGGGCTTCCCGGATAGTTCAGTGGTAAAGACTTCACCTGCCAATGCAGGAGACTCGGGTTCAATTCCTGATCCAGGAAGATCCTACATGCTGTGAAGCAACTAAGCCCGTGAGTCACAACGATTGAGCCTGTGCTCTAGATCCTCAAAGCCGCAACTATTGAGTCCATATGCTGCAACTACTGAAACTCATGAGCCCTAGAGTCCGAGTTGCACAAGAGAAGTCAACACAAGAAGCCTGCTCACCTCAACTAGAGAGCAGTCCCCACTCCCTGCAACTAGAGAGAAGCCTCTGGTAGCAGTGAAAACCCAAAAATAAAAATAAATAAAAATTTTTAAAAAAGGAAAGAATCCAGTGAATGTGTTGATATATAGAAGAGAGGGAGCAGGGAAGGGAGGCTTACCAATAATAGCTTTTTAGCACCTGGTTCTGGACCTTTCTGAGATACAGCTACAGTCTGCCTTGAGTTTTTATAAGCCACCCCAATGGCTTTAATACTCCCTTTTCTACTTCAGCCAAAAATTCACAACAAAAAAATTAACCAATCAAATAACAAGGATGCAAGGATATATTGTATAGCATAGGAAACATAGCCAATATTTTATAATAACTATACACGGAGTATAATCTATAAAAATTTGAAGAACTATGTCATAATAGTTATATAGTTATAATAGAACAAATGTGTTAGTGTATTACATTTTTACAGTGTTTTTAAAAAGCAAGCTGGAAAAAATGCTAACAATACATAAATTTGCAAAAAGAATACATACAGTATTCTTTGTACTATATTTATTCTCACAATTTCTTTAGGTTTAGAATTATTTTCCAAAAACAAAGTCAAACAAACCTTTAGTTATAACTCAGGGATTATCCCTCTTTCACCACTGTACCTTGCTCAAATGCTTATTAAATAATGAAGAATGTATTTCACTACACTAAACCCATCTAGCTAGTAAGATTAACATATATACATAGATGAACCTTGCTCCCTACCGTCTATACACTCCAACTCCCAATAAAATACTGAGGAATCAGGAATCACCTATATAATGGCTTGTGAATGCTTAGGAAAAATGAAAAATAAGTTTAGGCTACTCAATCAGTGGGTACACTCTCTAGTTCGCCCCCTTCAAAGCATCACAGATCTGAAATGCTAAAAGATCTACCAGTTTAAGCTTTAATTAAAAATGTAAGTTTTTAAAGTCTTTAGTGCTTAACTTTTTTCTGAAACAAGGGTTGAATTTTCCATCTTTTTGATCAAAACAAACACTACCTGCCATTTTCACAGTACGGCGATCTATAATTTTCACTAGGCACAGGCTTCCTACCTGGATGAGTAACCTTGCCAAGTCACAGAAGCACTAAGGCAGTGTGGCCTGATGAAACCATAATGTAATTCATTTTAAATGTTTAAATGTAGTTGCATTAAATAAGAAGAAACAGGTGAAATTATTATTAATTCTAATATACTTAATCCAAGATAGCAAGACTATCATTTTAACATAAATTTAATATGAACATTACTGATAAGATATCTTACAAATCATTTTTTCAAACTAAGTTCTTGGTGTGCAGTGTGTACTTTATATTTACAACACACCTCAATTGAGACTGCTCACATTTCAAGTGCTCAGAAGCCACCTGAAGTTACTCAAGACTACTTTACCGGTCAGCTCAGCTCTAAGGCTTTTGGATTTTCATTTAAATCACAAGGTAAGAGCTACAACTCTTAGATTCCCTAATTTAGAATCTTCTTTAAGAGTATACAGGGCGGGGCTTCCCCTGGTGGTCCAGTGGATAAGGACACCGCCTTGCAGTGCAAGGGGCTCTGGTTTGATCCCTGGCCTGGGAAGATCCCACGTGCCGCGGAGCAGCTGGACTGATGTGTCCAATCACCGAGCCGGAGCTCTGGAGCGCATGTGCCCAGAGCCAGTGCTCTGCGACAACAGACGCCACCGCGGTGGGAGGCCCAAACGGGCCAAAGAACAAAGACGGATGAAAACAGAGAAATGAAAGACCAATGGAGGTGGCCCGCCTGCTCCCCTCCCTCCTCAACCCGACCCCCGCCCAAAAAAAAAATAAATAGTAAATTGACTGCTTAGGAAATCAGGAATCACCTATATAATGGCTTGTGAATGCTTAGGAAAAATGAAAAATAAGTTTAGGCTACTCAATCAGTGGGTACACTCTCTAGTTCGCCCCCTTCAAAGCATCACAGATCTGAAATGCTAAAAGATCTACCAGTTTAAGCTTTAATTAAAAATGTAAGTTTTTAAAGTCTTTAGTGCTTAACTTTTTTCTGAAACAAGGGTTGAATTTTCCATCTTTTTGATCAAAACAAACACTACCTGCCATTTTCACAGTACGGCGATCTATAATTTTCACTAGGCACAGGCTTCCTACCTGGATGAGTAACCTTGCCAAGTCACAGAAGCACTAAGGCAGTGTGGCCTGATGAAACCATAATGTAATTCATTTTAAATGTTTAAATGTAGTTGCATTAAATAAGAAGAAACAGGTGAAATTATTATTAATTCTAATATACTTAATCCAAGATAGCAAGACTATCATTTTAACATAAATTTAATATGAACATTACTGATAAGATATCTTACAAATCATTTTTTCAAACTAAGTTCTTGGTGTGCAGTGTGTACTTTATATTTACAACACACCTCAATTGAGACTGCTCACATTTCAAGTGCTCAGAAGCCACCTGAAGTTACTCAAGACTACTTTACCGGTCAGCTCAGCTCTAAGGCTTTTGGATTTTCATTTAAATCACAAGGTAAGAGCTACAACTCTTAGATTCCCTAATTTAGAATCTTCTTTAAGAGTATACAGGGCGGGGCTTCCCCTGGTGGTCCAGTGGATAAGGACACCGCCTTGCAGTGCAAGGGGCTCTGGTTTGATCCCTGGCCTGGGAAGATCCCACGTGCCGCGGAGCAGCTGGACTGATGTGTCCAATCACCGAGCCGGAGCTCTGGAGCGCATGTGCCCAGAGCCAGTGCTCTGCGACAACAGACGCCACCGCGGTGGGAGGCCCAAACGGGCCAAAGAACAAAGACGGATGAAAACAGAGAAATGAAAGACCAATGGAGGTGGCCCGCCTGCTCCCCTCCCTCCTCAACCCGACCCCCGCCCAAAATAAATAAATAAATAAATCTTAAAAAAATGAGTATACAGGGCTTCCCTGATGGACCAGTGGGTAAGGACACCACCTTGCAGTGCAAGGGGCGCCGATTCGAGCCCTGGCCTGGGAAGATCCCACATGCCGCGGAGCGGCTAGACCAATGTGTCCAGCTACTGAGCCGGAGCTCTGGAGCGCATGTGCCCAGAGCCAGTGCTCTGAAGAGAGAGGGACCACTGAAATGGGAGGCCCACACAGGCCAAAGAACAAAGATAAATAATCAAAGACCAATAGAAGTGGCCAAAAAAAAAAAAATAGAGTATACAATAGTAGTAGGCACAGGGCCTAGCACAGACTAGGTTTTCAAAGAATATTTCTTAGGTGAAATGAACAAAGTGTAAGTCATTAAACTTAATGATAGGAATGACTTTAGGTAATCAAATCTGCTGGTATTCATAAAATGATAATGGTTTTCCTTCCAGGAAGGGATTTAACCAAGTTCAGAAAACTTGATGGCTCTTTAATCATTGTCAATAAAGAGCTTCAGAAGCACCCAAAGGCTTACCTCAAGTTTTCCAAGGGACTTCAAAGAACAGTTTCTATTCATTTCTCAACCCTAATTCCAAGTCTTTAAAATATAAGGGCAATATAGCTGCCTTTTTTTTTTACCTTTTTTTTTTTTGGCCACTTCTATTGGTCTTTCATTTACTTATCATCCATCTTTGTTCTTTTGGCCTGTGTGGGCCTTCCACTGCAGTGGCCTCTTTCATTGCAGAGCACCGGCTCGGTAGCTGGACACATCAGTCCAGCCGCTCCGTGGCATGTGGGATCTTCCCAGGCCAGGGATCGAACCAGTGCCTCTTGCACTGCAAGGCGGTGTCTTTACCCACTGGACCACCAGGGGAAACCCCTAACTGCCTTTTTATGAGAAAGAAGAAAAAGCAACAAAGGTCAGTAAGAACAAAGATATTTCAGATGTCAACAGTCTGAGATCCACAAACTACTTCAGAGCTCTTGGGAGTTCCTTGCTCCCAGGTAGCCTTATCAGAACCTCAGGCGCACTGAGACCAAAGTTACTACTGCCTTTATCACTATTATTATCAGATACCATCTACTGAACAACTCTGCCCTGAAAAGTAGCTGTAACTACCTTCACTTTACAAATAAGAACTCAAGTTCAGAGAATGGGCACATGGCAGATTTGTGACTCAAATCCAAACCTGCCTTCTCCAAAGTCTTTTCTTTCCACTATGTCACTGGTAGGTACCAAGGACATTCCCAGAAGAGTGATGATGAGCACCCTTCTTTCACTAGCTGGCAGGCAGGGGGATGGGGGCAGACAGCAAACCCTCATCAGTTTATCAGCCACATAGGGAGTTACAGGTGTGTAGGATGTGGAGGACAGAGAAGGCAGGAAATAATTTTCTTTTTTTTTTTCTGAAAACAAAAAATAGTAGTAGGCACAGGGCCTAGCACAGACTAGGTTTTCAAAGAATATTTCTTAGGTGAAATGAACAAAGTGTAAGTCATTAAACTTAATGATAGGAATGACTTTAGGTAATCAAATCTGCTGGTATTCATAAAATGATAATGGTTTTCCTTCCAGGAAGGGATTTAACCAAGTTCAGAAAACTTGATGGCTCTTTAATCATTGTCAATAAAGAGCTTCAGAAGCACCCAAAGGCTTACCTCAAGTTTTCCAAGGGACTTCAAAGAACAGTTTCTATTCATTTCTCAACCCTAATTCCAAGTCTTTAAAATATAAGGGCAATATAGCTGCCTTTTTTTTTTACCTTTTTTTTTTTTGGCCACTTCTATTGGTCTTTCATTTACTTATCATCCATCTTTGTTCTTTTGGCCTGTGTGGGCCTTCCACTGCAGTGGCCTCTTTCATTGCAGAGCACCGGCTCGGTAGCTGGACACATCAGTCCAGCCGCTCCGTGGCATGTGGGATCTTCCCAGGCCAGGGATCGAACCAGTGCCTCTTGCACTGCAAGGCGGTGTCTTTACCCACTGGACCACCAGGGAAGCCCCCTACAGCTGCCTTTTTATGAGAAAGAAGAAAAAGCAACAAAGGTCAGTAAGAACAAAGATATTTCAGATGTCAACAGTCTGAGATCCACAAACTACTTCAGAGCTCTTGGGAGTTCCTTGCTCCCAGGTAGCCTTATCAGAACCTCAGGCGCACTGAGACCAAAGTTACTACTGCCTTTATCACTATTATTATCAGATACCATCTACTGAACAACTCTGCCCTGAAAAGTAGCTGTAACTACCTTCACTTTACAAATAAGAACTCAAGTTCAGAGAATGGGCACATGGCAGATTTGTGACTCAAATCCAAACCTGCCTTCTCCAAAGTCTTTTCTTTCCACTATGTCACTGGTAGGTACCAAGGACATTCCCAGAAGAGTGATGATGAGCACCCTTCTTTCACTAGCTGGCAGGCAGGGGGATGGGGGCAGACAGCAAACCCTCATCAGTTTATCAGCCACATAGGGAGTTACAGGTGTGTAGGATGTGGAGGACAGAGAAGGCAGGAAATAATTCTTCTACAAATAAACTGTTTTCAGAGATACAAGACACAGAGCTGAAGAGGCAATGTCCCCATTTGCCTTTTAATGATTACAAATACTTGCCTTTGAAAAAACATAAAGCATCTTTAAAATTGAGGCCAACAGCTTGCTAATCCACAAAGATGGCTACTGTTGGAAAGAAGATGCTTAAGCGTAAGATCTACTTTTATAACGAGTGGGAATCTAAACTGATAAAAATCTATTCTCCTAAAGGGATTATGCCAATAATCTTAAATGTGATTAGCACTCTGCTCTGTAATTCACTCATGTAACCACTAACATGGATAATCATTAAGTATTTCACAGTATATAACACTCTCAAACTAAACTATCTGGGCGTGATAAAACACTAGAATATTTTTTAAAAAGCTATTTCCTTCCTGCTTAGTGGGGAAGGTTAAATCAACAAATTGTTTACAAATAGAAAATATTCCAAGAAAAGCAGCCAATTTCTTAAACAAGCAAAGTTTTACAGTAAAATACTAAACTGTATTTCTGTATTTAATCCCACAAAATACAACTAGAAACTATAGACTGTCATATAGGATCTCACATTACATTTTTGCATGATACAGACTAAAACATACAATCAATTCTTGCCCATATACATTACAGTACTCAACAACTATGCAAAATACATACATTTTGTTACTTAACAATATTATAATGGGGCTGCTACCTCCTAATCATATTAAAATAATGAGTGATGATTTGACACCTTAAAACCAGCCAGAAGACATAAGTAGTACCTGACCTGAACTAGGACGTGACCAAACTCCTGGGACACCCCTGAAATACCCCCACTAAACCACAGATGGCCACAGCTGCAGACTGTGGAGCTGGTAGGTGGGAACCCTAGATCAAGAAGGAAGAAATATCGAAGGCATAAATGCTGTGACTGTCACACAGCTCCAAAGACACATAAACCAGAGATTCTGTCACGGTGAGCCTCTGTTGTCTGTGAGCTTCGCAGGGACTCCTAATTTCTGAAGGCTTTACAGAGACTGAGGGGCTGGGATGGTATGCTTTACCTTCCAGTGGTGGTAAAGTCTTTCTCCAGTGGTGCAGCTATCCTCCCAATTCAGGAGTGTGGGCATGAGGCACAGTGGGATTTCTTCCTCAAAATGCAGGTGCTGGGCTTTCTCTCAACAGAATTCCTCCTTCCAACCAGAAAGGAAACTCCTCCAGAGCTCTGCTCCTATGCCACAACTCTTTACACTCTAGAAGATGACCTCAACACCTAGCGCTTTGTTTACACAGCCTTATCTGAGCTCAGCAAATATTCAGGGCTGTTGTGGCCTTGACTGTTTACCTCTGTCAAAATTTTAGCTCACTTTCTAAGATAATTATATCACAGGTTATAAAACAATGATCTGTGGGCCACAACCATCCCATCAATCTGCTTGGTCTGGCCTTAACATAATAAAGAGAATAAAAGTTGAGCCACACTTTAGGACAATTTTGCATAAAATCTTGGGTATCCAGTTTTTTCTCGGAAAAATAAGATCTAGCAAAAGTAGTCAACAACTAGCTAGAGCTAAAGACACACGCTCTCTAGCTTGCCTAATCTCTGATCCTCGCGTGTCTCAGACACTGAGGCCTGGCCTTGCTCCATTCACTGACAACAGAAGCATGCTGGGTTTGTTGACACCTGAAATGTATTCACAGAGAAGTTGAAAGGTACTATATGTATTAGTTTGCCTAGTATGTCTGTACAGTATGCTATTAATGCAGTAATTTGGGGCACAACAATCCATCATGCAAGCCTGTGGTATATATCACATGTTTAGCATACTGGTTCCCCCATGTAAAATCCCCACAGCACCTCCAAATCATCCCAAGAAAGGCAATCGTATCTCTGGCTGACAATCACTGCTGGCATGTTTAGTGAGGTGAGCATTTTCCAGGTGTGAAAACAACTTAGTCTTATCTTGAGAGAACTTTTAAGAAGATCTTTTAGTGGAAAGGTAAGAGTTCCAATTTCAGGATTTTTCATGCATATATATGTAAGGATGCTACCAAATAATAAGTGAGAAACAGGAATATGATAGCTTTTCTTTCCCCTAAATGAGCCTTCCAAATAATTTCTAAAACTATCATCCTCCAGGATTTTCATTCATGGTAGAAACTATTTTGAAATAGTCACATACTCACTTCATCTATCTCATGTTCTGTTATATTCTCAAGAGACTAAAGATCAAAATAATATTCATATTCAAAGATTTCATCAAAGTTATTTTCAAGTTAAATATAAACACCCAGCAAAAAACATAAACATATACAGATTATATTTAACCTTAACACCCCTTCCTACCTATACAGGACATACCATACAAGCCATTACCTGCCTTCCCCCACTAGCCTCTCCAACAAAAATAAAAATAAAGGTACTTGGTATTTCCTCCCAATTCTGAGGCTAGTAACAAAGAGGTAGGATATTAAAAAAACAAAGCTTAATGACCTTATATAACGGTAACTGACAAAAGAAATGAGAAAGCCTTGATTCTTATATATTAGAAATACTTTGTTCAATTGAATGAATTGGTGGTGGTTCAGAAAATGGTATCTAGGTTAGAGAAATTACAGATTTCCTTTATAAGGTCACTTTAAAAATATCTAAAGAACATTCTAAAAGAGACAAAACTATAGAAGACAGTAAAAAGATCAACAGTTGCCAGAGGCTTGTGTGGAGGAAGACAGGGTTCACAGGTGAAATATAGATGTTTAGGATAATGAAATTATTCTGTATTATACTGTAATGGTCGGTACATGAGTTTATGCACTTGTCGAAACTCACAGAACTTTTTAACACAAAGAACCAACCTTAAAGTATGCAACTTTTTTGGGGGGGAGGGGCGCGGGTTAGGGAGGGAGGAGGGTGGGCGGGCCACTTCTATTGGTCTTTCATTTGTCCATTTTCATCCATCTTTGTTCTTTGGCCCGTGGGCCTCCCATCACAGTGGCCTCTGTTGTCGCAGAGCACCCACTCTGGGCGCATGCACTCCAGAGCTCCAGCTCAGTCATTGGACACATGGGTCCAGCCGCTCCGCGGCACGTGGGATCTTCCCAGGCCAGGGATCGAACTGGCGCCCCATGCACTGCAAGGCGGTGTCCTTACCCACTGGATCACCAGGGAAGCCCCCAAGTATGCAACTTTTTAAAACTTCTTTAGAAGGTAAGAGAGTCCCAGGAAAGAATGGAGACCATATGATAGAATCTAACTGTATTACTACTATATGAAACAGTATATCTGCAGGTGATGGGGGAATCTGCTGATCAATGTAATGTTTGAGTAGTCTGTAAACCTGAAGACAAAAGGAACATAAGCAAAATATCCTAATCTAGCTGTTTGCCATCAGGGTACAGGTTAACAAAACTGATGTACAACTATACGTGTACAATGGGATTAATCAACTAAGTGGATGGTGAATAGTGGGAGTTAGATTTCTCACTGTTGGAGTGGGAGGCTGCAGAAAAGCAAGGGAAGGCTAGAATGACCTACATGGCTATATGGTAATGGATTAGACTCGGAGACATCAATTTGAACTCATGGATACCTTAATACTGATAGATAGATAGATAGATAGATAGATAGACAGACAGATATACACATACACACACACACTTAATACTGATATATACGTGTATGTATATACATATATATACAGAAATGAATACACAGCAATACTTACAGATAAGCATACATATACAGGTTATACATACATAGGATTTTAGATAAGAGGGCCTAAAAACAGGAAAATCTTAGTAGCCACACGCACACCAAGCACCCAGATCTTCATTTCCAATAGCATTCTCTAATAAAAGAAATCTGCCTTTGTAGCACCAGAAGGTAAGGACATGTTCCAAAAACAAAGAAAAACAAAAGTGAAACAGGAGCCAATCAAATGAACTCCCAATGGCCAAATCATAATAAATTTGAGCAACAAAATAAATAAGGTGGTATTGGATTATGACCCAACATATAAAACAAATATCCATAAACCCATACTGATATAAAAAAATGAATGAATGGGGCTTCCCTGGTGGTCCAGTGAGTAGGGAGTCTGCTTTGCAGTGCAGGGGGCACCGGTTTAGTCCCTGGCCTGGGAGGACCCCGCCTGCCACGGAGTGGCTGAACTGGTATACCCAATGAGAAGCCAGTGCTCTAGAGTGCATGTGCCCAGAGCCTGTGCTCTGCAGTGAGAAAGGCTACTGAAATGGGAGGCCCACACATGCCAAAAGAATAAAGATGGATGAAAAATAAATACATAAATACATAAACAAAAAAAGAAGGCCAAAGTTAGAAAAAAAAAAAAAATGAATGAATGAATAGATAAATAAATGGAGGAGAAAAGAGACAATCTCCCAAACAGAATTCCCAGTAATTTATGTAGAACACCCTCAAGGAAACAGAGCAAACTTCCCACTCCTAAGGACTGGGACAGGACTACACTTACTGACTTATTCCCAAACAACACGGCATGGAAAAGAGTTTTGACAGAAGATAAAAATGTAACTTGACAGCAGAGAAACTTGACATATTCTTAGCTAGGTTACTAGAGTCAACATTAACACTGATAAATCATGATGACAGTATATACCCTTGATATGATGTAATGAGAATAGCATGCTACCTCTGTGGTCTTCCTCCCAAAACCCATAAGCCCAGTCTAACCCTGAGAAAAATGTCAGATAAATTTCAACTGAGGGATATTCTACAAAATACCTGATCAATTCTCCTCAAAAATGACAAGGTCATCAAAACAAGGCAAGTCTGAGAAACTGTCACAGCCAAGAGGAGCTTAAAAAGACATGATGATAACTGTAATACGGTACTTTCATGGAATTCTGAAAGAGAAAAAACACATTAGGTTAAAAACTAAGGAAATTTGCATAAAATATAAATTTTAGTTAATAACACTGTTTTAATATTGGCTAATTAATTTTAACAAATATACCATGATAATGTAAGTTATTATTAATAAAAGAAACTGAAAGCAGGGTATAAAGGAACCATCTCTTATACCATCTTCTCAATTTTTCTGAAAAATTAAAACTATTCTATAAAATAAACTTTCTTTAAAATTACCTCAAAATGGTTTATGAGCTGTGCACAGGACTCTCACATCTCCAGCTCTCAAAGCACATTCTTTTCAGTAGACTAGAAATCTGACAAAATGAGGAGATAAGTTGTCCTTTTATTAGATTCATAGCTCAGTACAATGGCTTAAGGAGAGAGGGTGCTAGACCACACGTTTAGGACAAGCGGTTCTCTCCCAAATATCATCACAAACAGAACCTTCTTTTCCTTTAGGTCACAAATATCTTCTACAGTAAATTCTATATTATCCCACAGAATAGAGCAGTTCAGAAAGACAAAAAGGTAATTCACTGCCTGTTACCTTACAAGGCTTTTGTAACACAACTGATTGTGATTTACCACCTTAAGCCCCTATTCTATCAAGAGATGAAAGGAGGAAACCCAGGCCTATCAATCATACACAAAGTTTTCATTTGCACAGTCAAAATGGTATATAACTTTTTAAAAAGGGGTACTATGGGACTTCCCTCGTAGTCTAGTGGTTGGGACTCTGTGTTCCCAATGCAGGGGGCCTGGGTTTGATTCCTGGTTGGGGAACTGGATCCCACATGCTGCAACTAAGACCCAGTGGAGCCAAATAAACAAATTTTTTAAAAAAGGGGGGTATTTATAATCCATTTCTGCTCCATAAAGAACAATTTTTATATATAATAGTGACCTTACTGGCTTATCTTGACAGAAGAGCATTCTCTCTCTCCATTGTTTAGAAACTACATTCATTCTTAGTAAACCTAATAATTCAATGTTAAACTTTCATTTTAGAGCAAATGCCGGCTTGTATTAAATATCAGAGCCATCATGCATATAAGTTTGCAATTAATCTACTGAACTCAACTTCATTTTATAACCCCAGTAGAGCTAAAATAACATTCCCTGTTTATAATGTATTTTTTTCAGTGATTTACTATACTTTTCCTTATTTTTTAACTTCTCACTTTATCTTAAACAGTACCTGAAAAATTAATACTTCAAGTATGAGCAAGAAGTGCTTATACCTACATGAATGCTGTTCTTTACCACGTGAAATAACTTTTCCTGATCTCTGATATATGACAATGCAAAATCCACCCCACAGTCATGTTATCTCCATCAACTTTTTTTTTGTAAACCTTTATTTTACTTTTAACTTTTACAGAGTTTTGTTGTTTACAGATATGCATGTTCCCAGATCAGTCATATGTATATCTCCCCCTTCCCACCCCTCCCGACCATCACACAGCACCCCTGTAGGATCCTCTTTTCTCACAGAGAAAACTTTAATAAGAACAGTTTTTCTCCTCCCTAAATGCCTATAAAAGTTATTGTGTGTTTGTTACCATATTTAGGACTTGAAATAGTTTATCAACTTTTTATTTTCGTCTGGGTCTTATAACTGTAAACCTTGAGAATGAAAACCAAGCATGTTCTTTGACCTACAGTGCCTTGCACAAACTAAATACATAAATGTATAAATTTTCAAATAATTCCAAATCTAATTTGCTCTGGTTGCGGTGTTCCAAGGTCTTCGTTAGGTCAGTTATTAAAAGAGATCATTTAGGGCTTCCCTGGTGGTCCCGTTGGTAAGGACGCCGCCTTGCAGTGCAAGGGGCGCTGGTTCCTTCCCTGGCCTGGGAAGATCCCACGTGCTGCGGAGCGGCTGGACCGATGTGTCCAACTACCGAGCCGGAGCCCTGGAGCGCATGCGCCCAGAGCCGGTGCTCTGCGATGACAGACGCCACCGCGATGGGAGGCCCACACAGGTCAAAGAACAAAGATGGAAATAAATAAAAGACCAAAAGAAGTGGTCCAAAAAAAAAAAATAATGTTTAAAAAAAACAAGAGAGATCATCTAAAAAGACACAGGACAGTTCGGCAGAAAACAGCAAAACAAAGTTATTATTCTCCAATTAAAAAAAATAAAAATAAAAAAAGACACAGGACAACCTATTGGTAACATATGCAAGAGGCAAATCATCCTGAGATTTTATTTAAGAGTTCACTTCAAATAGCGTTTTACAAATGGTGGGCTGTGACCTATTAGTAAACTATATAATAAATTTACTAGGTGGTAACAAGTAAATTTAAGAAAAAATAAATAATAGAAAATATCAGAGTGCTTCACACTTGGGGCTTCTGAAGTGGTGCTAGTAGTGAAGAACCCTCCTGCCAATGCAGGAGATGTAACAGATCCGGGTTCCAGCCCAGGGTTGGGAAGATCCCCCGGAGCAGTAAATGACAACCAGTATTCTCACCTGGAGAATCCCATGGACAGAGAAGCCTGGTGGGTTACTGCCCATGGGGTCACAAAGAGTCACACATGGCTTCACACTTAGTATAGTAAATACTGACTCAACAAACATGGACTTAAAAGTTATTGTGTGTTTGTTACCATATTTAGGACTTGAAATAGTTTATCAACTTTTTATTTTCGTCTGGGTCTTATAACTGTAAACCTTGAGAATGAAAACCAAGCATGTTCTTTGACCTACAGTGCCTTGCACAAACTAAATACATAAATGTATAAATTTTCAAATAATTCCAAATCTAATTTGCTCTGGTTGCGGTGTTCCAAGGTCTTCGTTAGGTCAGTTATTAAAAGAGATCATTTAGGGCTTCCCTGGTGGTCCCGTTGGTAAGGACGCCGCCTTGCAGTGCAAGGGGCGCTGGTTCCTTCCCTGGCCTGGGAAGATCCCACGTGCTGCGGAGCGGCTGGACCGATGTGTCCAACTACCGAGCCGGAGCCCTGGAGCGCATGCGCCCAGAGCCGGTGCTCTGCGATGACAGACGCCACCGCGATGGGAGGCCCACACAGGTCAAAGAACAAAGATGGAAATAAATAAAAGACCAAAAGAAGTGGTCCAAAAAAAAAAAATAATGTTTAAAAAAAACAAGAGAGATCATCTAAAAAGACACAGGACAGTTCGGCAGAAAACAGCAAAACAAAGTTATTATTCTCCAATTAAAAAAAATAAAAATAAAAAAAGACACAGGACAACCTATTGGTAACATATGCAAGAGGCAAATCATCCTGAGATTTTATTTAAGAGTTCACTTCAAATAGCGTTTTACAAATGGTGGGCTGTGACCTATTAGTAAACTATATAATAAATTTACTAGGTGGTAACAAGTAAATTTAAGAAAAAATAAATAATAGAAAATATCAGAGTGCTTCACACTTGGGGCTTCTGAAGTGGTGCTAGTAGTGAAGAACCCTCCTGCCAATGCAGGAGATGTAACAGATCCGGGTTCCAGCCCAGGGTTGGGAAGATCCCCCGGAGCAGTAAATGACAACCAGTATTCTCACCTGGAGAATCCCATGGACAGAGAAGCCTGGTGGGTTACTGCCCATGGGGTCACAAAGAGTCACACATGGCTTCACACTTAGTATAGTAAATACTGACTCAACAAACTGGTAGGTATGTACTAGATCATGATTAAAATGTATTTCCTACTATGGGTTGCTTTGAGAAATACTAACTACAATGAAGTATTTTAGATTATATAGTAATATTATTTACTACCTTTCCTTTTTATTATTACCTGAATAGATGGCACCTTTCTAATTAACAAAGTGGAGTTATCTGAAAAACATCTCGATATGAAACCTGGAAGACTTCTATTATGAATTTTCATATGATTTATTATTTTTCTCAAAAGCAACCTCAGTCTGTTTTGTGTAGCTCCTGCAAACACTTTAGGGGACTTCTGCCTTCTAAAAGATTAAAAAAAAAAAAGTGAGTTGTCAATCTTACTGCCCAGAAATTAAAGGTCACAAACTGTAGTAGTTTCTGACTGGAATTTGAAAGATGAACAAAAATGCCATTTTAATCACTGATTTTAAAATGTTTAACTTTCAAAACTCCTAAATCCATTGTTCATTCATTTAATAAAATCTGAGCACTTGGCTTGGAGGCCCATGCCCTCAAAGTGAGACAAATTCACTGAGAGATACAGTAGGGTGGGGTTAAATCCTGTAAGTCGGCAGAAAAAAAGAGTGCAAGGCAAAGCTTCATGGAAGAGATGATATTTACACTGGGTTGGAAAGAGCAGAATTTTTAAAAATTAAAACAATAGGATTAGAAAGCTGGAAAGAAATATACCCATAATCTAACATAGTGTTTTCCAACTGGGAATGACTTTGCCTCAAAAGGCCCATTGGGCAATGGCTGGAAACAATTCTGGTTGCCATACTGGGATGCAGTGGGCACAGGCCAGCGATACCGGTCATCACCCTACAGTACACAGGACAATTCCTGACAACGAATCCAGTCCAGGAGGTCAACAGTTCCAAGACCGAGAAATCCTGAATCCAACCTCTATACAATGTTCTTGTTTTACACAGGAAGACAGTGAAGGCCAGACAGATTTAAAAACCTGCTAGAAATCTTGGACTACAAAAAGGTCTCATAATATCTCCAGAGCTTAATTCACAACACACACTCACATATGTTATTATAGTAGAAAACAGATGTTGAAAAGAACAGGAACATTATTATAAGGTAGAAAAATAAACTATCCAGAAATCCAAGGTGACACTGTTGATACAGATATACTAATGGAATTAGACTACAATACCACTTTAAAGATTATAGTCTTTTTTTTTTTAAATTTAATACTAGACTTCTCATCTATATAACTCATTTATTCAGCATGTCCCTGGGACTAAGACGTATTACAATAAAAACCAGCAAGTTGGAAGATCACCCAGAGGCATGCATACCCAGTTACTCCTTGGAGCAGGTCTTATAAACCTCACTACCTCCAACCACTGGGTCCCTGGGACCTGGGTAGGAGGTCGTTTTATTCAAAATCAACAGCTAAGTTACTCTTTCATCTGCTGATGAGTTTCTAATAGCAAATGAAACGGACAAAGAACTTGCTTTGGGTCCTGATTTGGGGTCTAATTTTAAACACATGAACCTACCTGAACATTTTTTATTTTTTCATCCTTGCTCTTAAATGTACAAAAAGGATGGGATCAACGGGATGGAGTAAAACAAACATGGTGACAGCAATATAGATTAGTTTTCAAAAACTTTTCTGCTCTAATATGACTACAAAAATACACAGAGAAAACATTTCTTACCTCCAATGTTTCAACTGGTGAAACTTCAACTGAAATACCTTGTCAAGTTTGACATGCAATAACAATTGAATTCACAGTAAAAAAAAAAAAAAAAAAAACTTGAAGGTTGAAGACACTGTCCAAAATAAATGAAAGATCAAGAGGTAAGATTCAAACTATGAAACACTTAAGGAAGATCACATGAGCAAGTGACACAGTATACAAATAAAAGATCACAAGAGGGCTTCCCTGGTGGTCCAGTGGGTAAGGACACCGCCTTGCAGTGCAAGGGGCGCCGGTTCAAGCCCCGGCCTGGGAGGATCCCACGTGCCGAGGACCGGCGGGACTGATGTGTCCAATTACCAAGCAGGAGCTCTGGAGCGCATGCGCCCATAGCCGGTGCTCTGTGACAACAGAGGCCACTGAGATGGGAGGCCCACACGGGCCAAAGAACAAAGATGGATGAAAATGGACAAATGAAAGACCAATAGAAGTGGCCTGCCTGCTCCCCTCCCTCCCCACCCCACCCCCCTCAAATAAATAAATAAATAAATCTTTAAAAAAAAAATCACAAGAAAGAAAAGCAACCATCTGTACACATTTACCACCTGAAATTTCAATGAGTGACATTTGCATTCAATCAGTAACAATAAGCACACTGACTGCCTGAGCCACCCTGCTCCCCTTCCCCGTCAGTCACCTCTAGTACCTAAGGCAGAACTCACAACAGCAGGAAAGTTGAGAGTGTTAGTAGTCACTCAGTTCCATCCAACTTTTTGTGACTCCATGGACTACAGCCTGCTGGGCTCCTCTGTCTATGGGACTCTCCTGGCAAGAATACTGGAGCAGATTGCCATTTCCTTCTCCAGGGAATCCTCCTGACCCAAGGATCAAACTCTGGTTTCCTGCACTGCAAACAGAGCTTAACCATCTGAGCCACCACAACAGCAGAAGGAACGGCCAAAGTTTTTCTGAGGTTTCTGCTGCATCCCTGGAAGACCAGCAGGGGTCCTTGCAGCACTGCATGACATACTAGTCATTACATTTTAAAGGGTTTGATTACAAAACTGTGCTAAGACCCTTTAAAGGCCATAGGTCTTTAAATTTAAATGACTCTATATGAGTCTATACAGACTTCATATTTAGTCTAATTTATTCTCTGGGAAAGTAGAAGAATGTTTACAATTTCTATACCTCAAGTGAGCACCACAGCCTCAGTACAAGACCCAACCTTTAACAGGGGATATCTGGGGGGCTTTTTTGTCTTCCCATCCCCCACCACCCACCATACCTTAAGAGTATTAGAACTGCTCACTCAAGACTGGGAGGCTGGGCTTCCCTGGTTGTCCAGTGGGTAAGGACATCGCCTTGTAGTGCAAGGGGCGCCGGTTCGATCCCTGGCCTGGGAAGATCCCACGTGCCGCGGAGCGGCTGGACCAATGTGTCCAATTACTGAGCCAGAGCTCTGGAGCACATGCGCCCAGAGCACATGCGCCCAGAGCCGGCGCTCTGCGACAACAGAGGCCACCGCGATGGGAGGCCCACAAGAGCCAAAGAACAAAGACGGATGAAAATAGACAAATGAAAGACCAATAGAAGTGACCCGCCCGCTCCCCTCCCTTCCCACCCCACCTCCCAATAAAATAAATAAGTAAATAAATAAATGTTTAAAAAAAAAAAAAAAAAGACTCGGAGGCCCTCCCAATAATCCAACCTACAAAATCATTAATCTACCACTCAAGAATAACTTCCTCAGGAAGAGAGAAAAGGACTTCAAGCCTTACTGAAATAATACAAAGTCTTAGCTAAAAAAGAAAGCAGTCTTCTTTCCCCAGAGAGGATATTAACAACTCAAGAACTAACGAGATATTTTAGGTTAACCAACTAGTCTGAGCGAATGAGGAAAAGGTTCTTTGACAGAAAAGTTTCAGCTAATAATGGCAGAAGTGACCAAATTACAACACTCACTATTTTGCAATTTTTAATTTAATAACTACTCCATGCAACTGTAAGGTTTCCTTCTGCTCAGCAATAAAGAACCCACCTGCCAAGCAGGAGACACGGGTTCAATCCCTGGATCGGGAAGATCCCCTGAAGAAGGAAATGGCAACCTGTTCCCGTATTCTTGCCAGGAAAATCCCATGGACAGAGGAGCCTGGCAAGTTATAGTCTATGGGGTCACAAAGAGATTGACACAACCGAGCAAGTCCAACCACCACCATGCAACTGTAAATAATGAATTGTAAAAGCATTAGGTGAAAATTGGGGATTCACGAAGAGATCAGGCTGTCAACATTTGAACCTTCTAAAGAATCAAACAAACTGACAACAAAAAGAAATTTTTTTTGGATAACTGGCAAACTTGAACATGGACTAGTAAGTATTATACCTGTAATTAAGGAATCATTATTAAGTGTGCTGCATATGAGAACACATTGCGACTATGTATGAAAACGAGTTGTTTAAGATACATGTTCTTTACACATGAAATAATGTCTTGAATATGCCATAAATTATCTCAGCAAAAAAGAGCAGTAAGGGGAAGACAACACAAGTATGGTGAAATGTTGATGCATCCAGCATAGAGGTTCACTGAACTTTTTATTTGTGTACATTTGGAAGTGTTCGCAAATAAAATTTTAAAAATAAAAACAATCACTACAGAGTCCTATAAGGAGGAAAACAAACACTGTATCTAAAATACTTAACAGTTGATGATTTCTATTCTCTTGTATAGACATCACAGAAAAAGCAAGTTAAAGAGATAAAAGTACAAGCTGCCCATGCCATGTCTTAAAGCTTACTCTTGAGCTGGTGAAAAAAAGAACATATACACTCTGTACCCTGATAACAAAAAGAGTTCAGAGAAAGGAGAGATGGATTCAAGTAAATCAAGTATACTGAACAAAATAATTAGACAATAGAAAACATACAGGATTAAAAGAGAAGGAAGAGAGAAAAGTGCAAAGGTCTGAAATAGGAGGACACCCAAAAGACACTGGTACCAATCACAGTTCTATCAACATTTTAAAGCATGACAGTTTTGTGAATGAGATGGGGGCAGAAAACCAATGAATGAACTTCTAAGAAAAGAATCCTTAGATAGGTAAAGAGAAGAGAATATACCTATGACTGATTTGTGTTGATGTTGGACAGAAATCAATACAGTAAAGTAATTGCCCTTCAATTAAAAATAAAATTAATTAAAGATTACAAAAAAGAATCCTTGAATAGGGACCAAAAGAAAAAACAACACCTAAATTTGAAGAGACCGCATCCTCATACCTTTAAGCAAGCAGTAACTGAACACTATGTAACTGAGTAAGCTTCAAGTAAACAAGGGCATCTGACATTCACAGTTGGATGGCAACACCAATTCAATAGATATGAACTTGGGCAAACGCTGGGAAATGCTAAGGGATGGGGAGGCCTGGCATGCTGCAGTCCATAGGGTCGTAAAGAGTCAGACACATTTGGAGACTGAACAACAACAATTTAAGACAATTGTTCAAGGTTTTAACTACAAAGGGGCTGGAAATAAGATGGGAGCAGCATTCAGAAGCAGAAGCACCACCAGACATACAGAACCATTGATTCTACTTCTAGGAAAAGGATCTGAGGCATAAAAGCTTTTTGCTTTCTATAAAATTCAGAGGATCAGAACAAATAAGATTTACACTAGGATCACATAAAGAATGATTAGAAAGGAAAGCTTATAGAAAACACCCAGTAAGGTTGGTGTTTGAGTTTAACCATAAGAGCAACAAGAAAGATGACAAGTACATTGGAAACCAAAAACAGGTATCTTGTTATAATTTTAAAAAATTGAGGCATGAGTCAACAGGGAAAGGGACTAACTCTACACGTGGGGCGAGAAAGCATCAGAGACAAAGCAAGCTTTACAACAGGGCAGAGAGGCTGGCAAATTCCAGTGCATGACAATATTCTAGAAATGGGGTGAAATGAGAGGCAGTGAGGATGGGATATGGAGGGAAAACGTCCCAATTATCCCAGTCTTTAGCACATGAGTTATAAGAAATGAGAGGCAAAAGACACTGGTACCAATCACAGTTCTATCAACATTTTAAAGCATGACAGTTTTGTGAATGAGATGGGGGCAGAAAACCAATGAATGAACTTCTAAGAAAAGAATCCTTAGATAGGTAAAGAGAAGAGAATATACCTATGACTGATTTGTGTTGATGTTGGACAGAAATCAATACAGTAAAGTAATTGCCCTTCAATTAAAAATAAAATTAATTAAAGATTACAAAAAAGAATCCTTGAATAGGGACCAAAAGAAAAAACAACACCTAAATTTGAAGAGACCGCATCCTCATACCTTTAAGCAAGCAGTAACTGAACACTATGTAACTGAGTAAGCTTCAAGTAAACAAGGGCATCTGACATTCACAGTTGGATGGCAACACCAATTCAATAGATATGAACTTGGGCAAACGCTGGGAAATGCTAAGGGATGGGGAGGCCTGGCATGCTGCAGTCCATAGGGTCGTAAAGAGTCAGACACATTTGGAGACTGAACAACAACAATTTAAGACAATTGTTCAAGGTTTTAACTACAAAGGGGCTGGAAATAAGATGGGAGCAGCATTCAGAAGCAGAAGCACCACCAGACATACAGAACCATTGATTCTACTTCTAGGAAAAGGATCTGAGGCATAAAAGCTTTTTGCTTTCTATAAAATTCAGAGGATCAGAACAAATAAGATTTACACTAGGATCACATAAAGAATGATTAGAAAGGAAAGCTTATAGAAAACACCCAGTAAGGTTGGTGTTTGAGTTTAACCATAAGAGCAACAAGAAAGATGACAAGTACATTGGAAACCAAAAACAGGTATCTTGTTATAATTTTAAAAAATTGAGGCATGAGTCAACAGGGAAAGGGACTAACTCTACACGTGGGGCGAGAAAGCATCAGAGACAAAGCAAGCTTTACAACAGGGCAGAGAGGCTGGCAAATTCCAGTGCATGACAATATTCTAGAAATGGGGTGAAATGAGAGGCAGTGAGGATGGGATATGGAGGGAAAACGTCCCAATTATCCCAGTCTTTAGCACATGAGTTATAAGATCATTTTATTACATGGTGTGCAGAAAGAAGAAAGCAAAACGTGACAAAACTGGGAAGTTAGTGAGCGTCTACAGGCAAGCATTAACTGGCCACAATAGCTGATATAAAACACTAATAGTCACAGATGACACAAACCACTTATCAGCTGTGAGCTCTCAGACAAGTTACTTAACCTCTGTTAGGCCCTGTTTCCAAATCTTCTGCTGAATACCACATCTCACAAGATGTTGTAGAAATTAGCTCACACAAAAGGGAAACGTTTGTAATTTGTAAAGCACAGTATTCATTCAAGAGGATGCTTGAGAACTTTCATAATGCAACAAACAAGAACCTCAGCAGAACTGCCTCCTTTCTTCTATTTCACAAGGAAAAACACATATTATATCTGCAAATGGGTACACTAAGACAGAAGTCATGATGCAACAGTACAATAAGAAAACCATTCTTTTCAACAAGCGGGGGAAGAAAACCTAGTTGATATTGTATACTCCAATTTTAATATCAATTAAAAAGCACTTCATGTTCTGTCATTCCAGAGACTTATTTTTATCTGAAACTTAAATAAATTTGTCCATTGTCAAGGACTAGAAACTGCGCTAGGTGCAGGAGACTAAAATTCTGTTGAGTATTCAGGCAACTTTATTTATAATATCACACACACACAGAGACAAACCTTTTAATTAAAATGTACAGTCAAGTGACTACAGCTACATAAAGCAAAATTTAAAGAAAACTAGGGGCTGAGTCTGACTTAGAAAATAAGACAAAATCATTTTTTGCCATAGAGAGCCAATGGGAAGGCTCCTTCTCTTGGTCGTGGCATATTAGGTAATTTGAACCAATCTTCTCACTAAAGACAAATAATAAAGTTGGAAAAAAAATATAAAAAGTGACCTTTTTAAGGGATCATAGAGCCAACAGGATAGTGCTTTCCGATCCATTAAAGGACTGGAATTCAGAGAGGTGAAACCAGCAATCCAGAAGAAACTAAAAGTTAAATTGTGTCTGACAGCTAGATAGGCCTAAAGGGACAAAAGGAAAATTCTCTTAGCTATCCTCAGATGAGGAACCTGAAAGGAAACAACTTAAAAATACAGGTGAGTCAGAAGTTAAACAGTCCATTAAACTGAAAGCAATTTGCCCCCGAGTCATCTGGTTGGGCCAAAAATATCTTGAAAGCAGAGATTCCGCCAAGCAGATGCCACTACCCCTGATCCCTGCTCCAGAAAACTCCTTCCTGGAAAATATCATCTTTGGCTGATGATTTCTCAAGTAATTTTTCAAATCCAATACCCAGCAAACAACTGAAGACAACTAGGCACATGGGGAAACGAGATGCAAGATCACAAGTCACAGAAATATAAAATAATAAAAAGAGACTCACTGAGACTCCAAATAATGGAACTATTAAACAAAGACTTTGAATTATATTTAACATGTTCAAGGGAATGAAAACCAAACTTTAGAATCTCAACAATGAACCTGAAACCATAAACACTGACATACTAGATTTTTATAAGAAGCAAAGAATTATTTTACTGAAAAATACAAAAACTGAAATCACCTGTTTAATGAACAGGTTTAACAGCTAATGGACACAGCTGAGAGTGAATCAGAAACAGTTCAGCAGGGAAAAAAAAAAAAACAGCTCAGAATAAAGAGAGGGAAAAAAAAAACATAGGCAAACGATATGAAAGGCTAACATCCAACACAGTTAATT
Organism: Tragulus kanchil; assembly: GCA_022376925.1. Lineage (NCBI taxonomy): Eukaryota > Metazoa > Chordata > Mammalia > Artiodactyla > Tragulidae > Tragulus > Tragulus kanchil. The sequence continues at coordinate 101,592,563 of JAIOJX010000001.1, read as the reverse complement.
GGAATTCCAGAAGGAAAGGAGAGACAGTATGGGGCAGATGCAATATTTGAATAGCTGAAAATTTCCAAAACTGATGAAAGGTTTCAAGTCATAAATTTAAGAATGTCAGTGAGTTCTTAGCTGAAAATGAACAAAGAAAAAGCCACTAAGGCATCCTGAAGGGGATACAAGGATTACTTTCAAAGAAGCAACAGTGCTTAATCCTCAACAATAAAGATGGAAACGAAAAAAACATATACAATAGAATCTCTAAGTAGCAAAAAGAAAAACAATAGCCAACCTAGTGTTCCAACGCAAAGAAAATACCAATCAAGACTGAAAATTAAGGGAAGGGAGACCCAATGTTGGAGCAGAATAAAGTGAGCTGATTTCTCTTACAAAAACACCAAAATCCTAACTAACTGCTGCATGACTACTGACAAAAAAAGAAAAAAAGACACAACGCTGAAACCTTCAAGAAAGATATCCTATGTCCAAAGACAAAGAAGTCCCAACAAAATGGTAGGAAGAACACAATCGTGATAAAATCAAATCCCTTAACAGCCAGGTGGACAACCCACAAATTAGAGAATAATTATACCACAGAAGCTTTCCAACAGAAGTGAAAGTTCTGAGTCTCCGTCAGGCTCCTCAGCCTGAGAGTATAGCAACAGGAAGAGGAACACCCAGAGAATGTAGCTGTGAAGGCCAGTGGGGTTTGATTGGAGGAATTCCATCACACTGGGAGAAACAGAAACTCCCAGAGGAGGGGTAATACAGGGTCTTGTGCACACTGGCCCCAGGGGAAAAAACACTGACTTCATAAGAGCCTGGGCTAGAGTTACCTGCTGATATTTTAGGGCTTTCTGTGGAGGCAGGGGGCAGCTGTGGCTCACTGCACAGACAAAGACACTGGCAGTGGTAGTTCTGGGAAGTACTCATGGGCATGGGCCCTCCTGGAGGTAGCTATCTTCTCACCAAGAACTGGCCCCACCCAACAAAGTACAGCCTCTAATGCTGGGATGCTTCAGGTCAAACGACAGGGCAGGAACACAGCCCCACCCATCTGCAGACAAGCTGCTTATAAAGTTTTCCTGAGCTCACAGCAGCCTGATAAGCACACCTGACAGGGTCCTGCCCACCAAAGGGATAAGACCCAGCTGCACCCACCAGTGGGCAGGAACCAGTCCCTCCCACCAGGAAGCCTGCATAAGCATCTAAGACAGCCTCATCCCCCAGAGGAAAGACAGCAGAAGCAAGAACTACAACTCTACAGCACGTAGAACAGAAACCACAATCACAGAAAGTTAGACAAAACGAGACAGTAGAAATGGAGGAATAAGATAAAACCCTAGAAGAACAACTAAGTTAAGTGGAGACAGGCAATCTACCCAAAAAAAGAATGTGGAGAAATGATAGTAAAGATGATCCAAAGTCTCGGAAAAAGAATGGAGGTACAGGTGGAGAAGATACGAAAAATGTTTGACAAAGACCTAGAAGAACTAAAGAACAAATACACAGCATGAATAATACCAGAACTCATATAAAAAATACACCAGAAGGAGTCAATAGCAAAATAAGTGAGGCAAAAGGAGAAGTCATCTGGAAGACAGAATGGTAGAAATTACTACTACAGGATAAAGAAAAAAGAACAACAACAACAAAATGAAGATGGTCTAAGAAACCTCTGTTGTTCGGTAACTAAATCATGTCCAACTCTGTGATCCCATGGACTGCAGCACACCAGGCTTCTCTGTCCTCCACTATTTCCTGAAGTTTGCTCAAACTCGTTATCTATTGAGTTGGTGATACCATCCAACCATCTCATCCTCTGTCACCCACTTTTCCTCTTGCCCTCAATCTTTCCTAGCATCAGGGTCTTTTCCAGTGAGTCAGCTCTTTGTATCAAGCAGTCAAAGTATTGGAGCTTCAGCTTCAGTCCTTCCAATGATTATTCAGAACTGATTTCCTTTAGGATTGACTAGCTTAATCAAACCAGTCAAGAGACCGCTAGGAGACCATTTAATGTACCAACAATTGCATTATAGGAGTCACAGATGGAGAAGAGAGAGAGAAAGAATGTGAGAAAATATCTGAAGAGATAAAAGCTGGAAAGTTCCCTATCATGGGAAAGGAAACAGTCACCCAAGTTCAGGAAGCATAGAGTTCCAGGCAGGATAAACCCAAGGAGAAGCATGCAGAGACACCGAGTAATCAGACTAACAAACATTAAAGACAAAGAGAAAAATATTAAAAGCAACAAGTAACTACAAGAGAATTACCATAAGGTTATCAGCTGATTTCTTAGCAGAAACTGCAGACCAAAATGGAGTGGCAGGACACATTTAAAGGCTGAAAGGGAAGGACCTGCAATCAATACTCTACCCAGCAAGGCTCTCATTGAGATATGATGGAGAAATCAAAAGCTTCACAGACAAAGACTAAAAGAATTCAGCACCACCAGACCAGCTTTGCGACAAATACTGAAAGAACTTCTCTGGGGCGTGGGAGCAAAATTAGAAACAAGAATACTACAAACTGGAAAGCTCACTGGTAAAGGCAAACATACAGTAAAGGTAAGACATCATCCATATACGAATAGGTATCAAAACCAAAAATCATGAGGACAATACAACTCAGATAATGGGAAGCTTAAAATGATCTTGTTTATATAAACTAGAAGAACAAATACACAGCATAAAAACAGAACTCATAAAAAATGAAGATGGGAAAAATCTGGAAGACAGAATGGTAGAAATTACTACTACAGGATAAAGAAAAAGAACCACAACAACAAAATGAAGATGGTCTAAGAAACCTCTGTTGTTCCGTAACTAAATCATGTCCAACTCTGTGATCCCATGGACTGCAGCACACCAGGCTTCTCTGTCCTCCACTATTTCCTGAAGTTTGCTCAAACTCGTTATCTATTGAGTTGGTGATACCATCCAACCATCTCATCCTCTGTCACCCACTTTTCCTCTTGCCCTCAATCTTTCCTAGCATCAGGGTCTTTTCCAGTGAGTCAGCTCTTTGTATCAAGCAGTCAAAGTATTGGAGCTTCAGCTTCAGTCCTTCCAATGATTATTCAGAACTGATTTCCTTTAGGATTGACTAGCTTAATCAAACCAGTCAAGAGACCGCTAGGAGACCATTTAATGTACCAACAATTGCATTATAGGAGTCACAGATGGAGAAGAGAGAGAGAAAGAATGTGAGAAAATATCTGAAGAGATAAAAGCTGGAAAGTTCCCTATCATGGGAAAGGAAACAGTCACCCAAGTTCAGGAAGCATAGAGTTCCAGGCAGGATAAACCCAAGGAGAAGCATGCAGAGACACCGAGTAATCAGACTAACAAACATTAAAGACAAAGAGAAAAATATTAAAAGCAACAAGTAACTACAAGAGAATTACCATAAGGTTATCAGCTGATTTCTTAGCAGAAACTGCAGACCAAAATGGAGTGGCAGGACACATTTAAAGGCTGAAAGGGAAGGACCTGCAATCAATACTCTACCCAGCAAGGCTCTCATTGAGATATGATGGAGAAATCAAAAGCTTCACAGACAAAGACTAAAAGAATTCAGCACCACCAGACCAGCTTTGCGACAAATACTGAAAGAACTTCTCTGGGGCGTGGGAGCAAAATTAGAAACAAGAATACTACAAACTGGAAAGCTCACTGGTAAAGGCAAACATACAGTAAAGGTAAGACATCATCCATATACGAATAGGTATCAAAACCAAAAATCATGAGGACAATACAACTCAGATAATGGGAAGCTTAAAATGATCTTGTTTATATATACAGACCACTATATCAAAATTCATGGGAACCAAAAACCAAAACTCTACAGCAAATATACACACAAGAGAGATAAGGCAGGAAATTCCCTGGTGGTCCAGTGATTACAACTCTGTGCTCCCACTGCAGGGAGCACAGGTTTGATCCTGGGTCAGCGAACTAACATCTTGCATGAGGAAGAGGGCGAGAAAGCAATACAAACACAACATTAAAGATAGTCATGAAATCACAAGAGAACAAAAGAGGAAGCGGAAAAAAAAGACCTACAAAACCAATTAACAAAACAGACATACCAATAATTACCTTACACATAAGCAGTTACTCATCCTATGAGGCCACCATCACCCTTATACCAAAACTAGACAAAGATATACCAAAAAAAAAAAAAAACCATGAAAATTACATGCCAATATCACTGATGAACAAGGACACAAAAATCCTCAAGAAAATACTTCAAACTGAATCCAACAACACGTTAAAAGGATCATACACCATGATCAAGGAGAATTTGCCCCAGGGATGCAAGGTTTTTTCAATATTCACAAATCAGTGTGATACAACACACCAAAAAATTGAAGAACAAAAACCTTATGATCGGGCTTCCCTGGCGGTCCAGTGGGTAAGGACACCGCCTTGCAGTGCAAGGGGCGCCGGTTCGATCCCGGGCCTGGGAAGATCCCACGTGCCGTGGAGCGGCTGGACCAATGGTGTCCAATTACTGAGCCGTAGCTCTGGAGCGCATGCGCCCAGAGCCGGTGCTCTGCGACAACAGAGGCCACCGCGATGGGAGGCCCACAAGAGCCAAAGAACAAAGACGGATGAAAATAGACAAATGAAAGACCAATAGAAGTGGCCCGCCCATTCCCCCTCCCTCCCCACCCCACCCCACAAAAGATAAATAAATAAAATAAATGTTTAAAAAATAAATAGTAGCTAAAAAAAAAAACCTTATGATCATCTCAATAGATGCTGGAAAAGCTTTTGACAAAATCTAACACTCATTTATGATAAAAATAAAAAAAACCTCTTGGAAAGAAGGCATAGAGGGAACATACCTCAACATCATAAATGCCATATATAACAAACCTACTGCTAACATCATACTCATCAGCGAAAAGTTGAACATATTTCCTTTAAGATAATGAACAAAAAAAGGATGTCCATTCTTGCCACTTTTATTCAACAGTTTTAGAAGTCCTATCCATGACAATCACAGATGAAATAAAAGGAATCCAAAATAGAAAAGAAACAAATAAACCTATCACTCTTTACAGATAACATGATACTATACACATGCATGTTCATAAATAGCACAGTTCATATGGAAGTACAAAAGACCCTGGATAGCCAAAGCAATCTTCAGAAAGAAGAATGGAGCTAGAGAGAGCAACCTTCCTAACTTCAGGCTATTCTACAAAGCAACAGTCATCAAGACAGAAAGAAACACCTGTACCCCAATGTTTATTGCAGTTCTCTATACAATAGCTAGAACATGGAAGCAACCTAGATGCCCATCAACGAATGAATGGATACAAAAGCTCTGCTACATATATACAATGGAATACTACACAGCTGTAAAAATAAATGCAGAAGAATGAGACTTAATGAAGCGTCTGCTACATATATACAATGGAATACTACACAGACTGCTAACACACCAAAAATTGAAGAACAAAACCTTATGATCGGGCTTCTGGCGGTCCAGTGGGTAAGGACACCGCCTTGCAGTGCAAGGGGCGCCGGTTCGATCCCGGGCCTGGGAAGATCCCACGTGCCGTGGAGCGGCTGGACCAATGGTGTCCAATTACTGAGCCGTAGCTCTGGAGCGCATGCGCCCAGAGCCGGTGCTCTGCGACAACAGAGGCCACCGCGATGGGAGGCCCACAAGAGCCAAAGAACAAAGACGGATGAAAATAGACAAATGAAAGACCAATAGAAGTGGCCCGCCCATTCCCCTCCCTCCCCACCCCACCCCACAAAAGATAAATAAATAAAATAAATGTTTAAAAAATAAATAGTAGCTAAAAAAAAAAACCTTATGATCATCTCAATAGATGCTGGAAAAGCTTTTGACAAAATCTAACACTCATTTATGATAAAAATAAAAAACCTCTTGGAAAGAAGGCATAGAGGGAACATACCTCAACATCATAAATGCCATATATAACAAACCTACTGCTAACATCATACTCATCAGCGAAAAGTTGAACATATTTCCTTTAAGATAATGAACAAAAAAAGGATGTCCATTCTTGCCACTTTTATTCAACAGTTTTAGAAGTCCTATCCATGACAATCACAGATGAAATAAAAGGAATCCAAAATAGAAAAGAAACAAATAAACCTATCACTCTTTACAGATAACATGATACTATACACATGCATGTTCATAAATAGCACAGTTCATATGGAAGTACAAAAGACCCTGGATAGCCAAAGCAATCTTCAGAAAGAAGAATGGAGCTAGAGAGAGCAACCTTCCTAACTTCAGGCTATTCTACAAAGCAACAGTCATCAAGACAGAAAGAAACACCTGTACCCCAATGTTTATTGCAGTTCTCTATACAATAGCTAGAACATGGAAGCAACCTAGATGCCCATCAACGAATGAATGGATACAAAAGCTCTGCTACATATATACAATGGAATACTACACAGCTGTAAAAATAAATGCAGAAGAATGAGCCTTAATGAGGTGGCTGGATCTAGAACCTATCATAAAAAGAGAAGTCAGTCAAAAAGAGAAGGACAAGTACAATATACTAACACATATATATGGAATCTAGTAGGATGGTAATGATAACACATGCAGTGAAGTGATGGAAAAACAGACATGGACAGTAGACATATGGACATTGTGGGGAATGAACAGTGGCTGGGAGACGTAAAGGAAGTAGCATGAAAACCTGTACTATCATATGTGATGAAAATAGCTATAGTCATTGCTCTGTGAGAAAAGGGGATCCTGCAGGGGTGTTGTGTGATGGTCTGGAGGGGTGGGATGGGGGGCATATACATATGACTAATCTAGGAACATACATATCTATAAACAACAAGACTCTGTAAAAGTTAAAGTAAAATAAAAGTTTACAAAAAATAAAATAATCTGCCTGCCAATGCAGGCAACATGGATTTGATCCCTGGTCCGGGAAGATTCCACATGCCATGGGGTAACTAAGCCATGCACCACAACTACTGAGCCCTCACTTTAGAGCCCACAAGCAACAACTACTGCAGCCTCTGCACCCAGAGCCTGTGCTGCACAACAAGAGAAGTCACCACAATCAGAAGGCCATGCACAGCACTGAAGAGTAGCCCTTGCTCGTGACAACTAGAGAAACCCCATGCGCAGTACAGCAAAGCCTCAGCGCCGCCATAAATCAATCAATGAATAAAAACAATAAATTAGAACATTCTTTAATACCATTCATAATAATAAACTCAAAATGAATCAAAGACCTAAATATAAGACCTGATACTACAAAACTCTTGGAGGAAAACTCTAAACAGTGGAGTATAACTCATAATGCCATGACGGCAACATGGATGAACCTAGAGATTTTCACACTGAGTGAAGTTAAGTCAGACAGAGGAGGAGAAATATCATCAGATATCCCTTGTTTGCAAAATCTAAAAAGAAAATGATACAAATAAAGTTACTTACAACACTGAAACAGACTCAGATTTGAAGAATGAACTTATGGTTGGGGGGAGGTGGGTAGCTTAGGTGGAAGGGATAGTTAGGGTGATGGACTGACACGTACACACTGCCATATTTAAAATGGATAACTGACAAGGTCCTACTGTATAGGACAGGGAACTCTGTTCAGTGTGATGTGGCAGCCTGGATGGGAAAGGAGTTTGGGAGAGAACAGATACATGCATATGTATGACTAAGTCCCTTAGCTGTCAACCTGAAACTATCACAACATGGTTAATTAAGCTGCTATATTTCAATGTAAAACAAAAAGTTTAAAAAAAGAGCAAGGAGGAAAAAAAAGATACACATACCCAGTATTAAGAATGAAAAAGGGGCTTCTCTGGTGGTCCAGTGGGTAAAGAAAGAGTCCATCTTGCAGTGCAAGGGGCACCCGTTCGATCCCTGGCCCAGGAAGAACCCACATGCAGTGGAACAGCTGGACCAGTGTGTCCAATTACGAGCAGGTGCTCTGGAGCACACGCACCCAGAGCCAGTGCTCTGCAGCAAGAGAGGTCACTGCAATAGGAGGCCCACACAGGCCAAAGAATAAAGGTGGATGAGGGCTTCCCTGTTGGTCCAGTGGGTAGAGAGTCTGCTTTGCAGTGCAAGGGGCACTGGTTCGATCCCTGGCCCAGGAAGATCCCACGTGCCGTGGAGTGGCTGGACTGGTGTGTCCAAATAGTGCCAGTGCTCTGGAGTGCATGCGCCCAGAGCTGGTGCTCTGCAATGAGAGAGGCCACTGCAATGGGAAGCCCACATAGGCCGAAGAATAAAAGATGCATGAAAATTAAAAAAAAAGAATAAAGGTGGATGAAAATAAATAATAAATTTTTAAAAAAACAATAAAAGTGACCAAAATAGATATTAAAAAAATGAAAAAGGTCCAAGACAAATAATTACGTATGTCTGCCCCAAAACTTATACATGAATGTTCATGGCAGCATTATTCCTAATAGCCAAAAGGCGAAAACAACTCAAATGTCTATCCACTGATGAATGAATAAATGAAATATGGTATATCCATAAAGTGGAATATTATCTGGGAGCAAAAAGAAATGAAGCACAGTTGAACCTTGAACAAGACAAGGATTAAGGTTGCTAATCCTCCACATAGTTGAAAATCCAAGTATAATTTATAGTTGACCCTCCATATGCATGATTCTTCCACATATACCGTTTCTCTGTATTCATGGTAGCATATTTGTAGATTAAATCAAATGTGGATTGTGTAGTACTGTATAGCATTTACTACTACTAAAAATCCCCATGTAAGTGCACCCACACAACTCAAACCCTTGTTCACGAGTCAACTGTACTGATACATGCTACAACATAAATGAACTTTGAAACCATTATGCTAAGTGAAAGAACCCAGTACCAAAGAACCACAAATTGTGTGATTCCATTTCTATTAAAATTTTAGAAGAAACAGATATATAGAGGCAAAAAGATGTGTGACTGTCTAGGGCTGATGGTGTATGAAGTAGCTTGAGGAAGATGAGGAGTAACTGCTATAGGTACAGCATTTATTTTTGTTTTGAAATTGATTATGCTGATATTTGTACAACTCTGTGAATGTCACAGAAACCACTGAAAATGGGCAGAAGATATGAATAGATATTTTCCCAATAAGACATACAGATGGCCAAAAGGTACATGAAAAGCCGCTTAACATCACTAATCATCAGGAAATGCAAATCAAAACCACAATGAGACACCACCTCACACCTCTCAGAATGACTATTATTAAAAAGACAAGAAATAACAAACGCTGACAAGGATGTGGAGAAAAGTGAACCCTTGCACCTGCTGGCAGGAATATAAATTGGTACTGCCACTATGGAAAACAGTATGAAGGTTTCTCAAAAATACTAAGAATAAAACTACCATACGGTCCAGCAATTCTATGTTTGGGTATTTATCTAAAGAAAACAAAAACACTAATTTGTAAAGCTATATGTACCCCCATGTTCACTGCAGCATTACTTTAAATGGTCAAAATATGGAAACAACCTAAGTGTCCATCAAGGATAAAGGAAACTATAGTATATATATCCCCAATGGAATATTATTCAGGCTTAAAAATTAAATTTGGGGTCAAAATATGGAAACAAAAAAAATCTTAAGTGTCCATCAAGAAAACATTTATATTGGAATGGAGGGAAAGGAGTAAGGTTGCTCAGCCTCCACATAGTGGACACTCCAAGGATGATTTATAGTTGACCCTCCATATGCATGATTCTTCCACATATACCGTTTCTCTGTATTCATGGTAGCATATTTGTAGATTAAATCAAATGTGGATTGTGTAGTACTGTATAGCATTTACTACTACTAAAATCCCCATGTAAGTGCACCCACAACTCAAACCCTTGTTCACGAGTCAACTGTACTGATACATGCTACAACATAAATGAACTTTGAAACCATTATGCTAAGTGAAAGAACCCAGTACCAAAGAACCACAAATTGTGTGATTCCATTTCTATTAAAATTTTAGAAGAAACAGATATATAGAGGCAAAAAGATGTGTGACTGTCTAGGGCTGATGGTGTATGAAGTAGCTTGAGGAAGATGAGGAGTAACTGCTATAGGTACAGCATTTATTTTTGTTTTGAAATTGATTATGCTGATATTTGTACAACTCTGTGAATGTCACAGAAACCACTGAAAATGGGCAGAAGATATGAATAGATATTTTCCCAATAAGACATACAGATGGCCAAAAGGTACATGAAAAGCCGCTTAACATCACTAATCATCAGGAAATGCAAATCAAAACCACAATGAGACACCACCTCACACCTCTCAGAATGACTATTATTAAAAAGACAAGAAATAACAAACGCTGACAAGGATGTGGAGAAAAGTGAACCCTTGCACCTGCTGGCAGGAATATAAATTGGTACTGCCACTATGGAAAACAGTATGAAGGTTTCTCAAAAATACTAAGAATAAAACTACCATACGGTCCAGCAATTCTATGTTTGGGTATTTATCTAAAGAAAACAAAAACACTAATTTGTAAAGCTATATGTACCCCCATGTTCACTGCAGCATTACTTTAAATGGTCAAAATATGGAAACAACCTAAGTGTCCATCAAGGATAAAGGAAACTATAGTATATATATCCCCAATGGAATATTATTCAGGCTTAAAAAATAATGAAACTTGCCATTTGGGACAACACGAACGGACCTCAAAGGCATTATGTTATGAAGAAAGACAGAGAAAGAAAACATCATATGGTCTATATTGTATGTACAGTTCTTAAAAAGAAAAAACAAAGCTCACAGATCCAGAAAACATTTATGATTGTAAGACATGGGAGTGGGAGAAATGGGGGTGAGCTTTTGTTTTAAACAGAATTAAAAAAAAGTTTTTTTAAAAATAAAGAGCAGGTACATTCCTTAACTCATTTTGCAAGGCAACCAAAACTGGACAAGACAAAATTAGAGACCAATCTCACTCAAGGACAAAGATAAAAAGTTCCTGTGTAAAGTAAAAGGACAATGGAACAATGACCAAATTGGGTTTATTCCTAGAATGCAGTTGATCTGGCATTAGAAAATCAACTGGCAGTTTGATTCAAGAAACAAAATAATATCATATTAATAGCAGGAAAAGCATTTGATAAAATCCAGTATCATTCATGATATAAGATCTTACCAAACCAAGAACAGAATGAAACTTTATAATAGAGTATGGGGGGATAAATTACAGTAAGTATCATATTTAGAGAAGAAAAGTTAAAGTTTTCCCTTTGAGAAAGGCAATAAGACAGTACTACCACTTCTATTCATTAGTTTATGTTATAATCTAAGTACTAGTCAGCACAGTAAGAAACAAAAGTATCACAATTTGAAAGGAAAAAAAAAGATTCTACAGATAAATTAGTAAAATTAATAAACCACACAAGTGACACAAAGTTGATATAAAAAAGTCAATTGTATATTTATAAACAACAAAAATATACAAAAACTTACAATATCAAAGAATCTCAAGTCTAGGAATAAAACTCTCCGAAGTTGTGAATGACTTTTGGAGAAAAGTATAAACATTACTGAGAAAAATTAAAGAGGACATAAATAAATGGAGTAGTATGTCAAGTTCATGAATTAGAAAGCAACATGATAAAGATGTCAATTCTTCTAAATTGCTCTAAAGATTCCATATAAATTCAATCAGAATCCCTCAACATTTTGTGTCAGTATGTATGTGTGTGATGTGTGGGAAGTTTCTAGATGATACTAAAATTCACCTAAATGTGCAAAGGGCCAAGAATAGTCATGATGCTCTCAAAGGACAATCAGTTGGAAGATCTTGTTCTACTGAACATCAAGACCTATGATAAAGCTACAGTAAAGAAGACACTGTGCTATCATTGCAAGGGCCAATGGAATATGACAGCCAAGAAACACTACAGAAATATGAGTATCTAATTACTGACAACAGGATGGAAAAGACAGTGTTCTCGAACAATTAGCTATCGATGCATAAAAAAGTAATATTGTTCTCTTCCTCACACAATGCACAAAAATAAGTTTGAAGGAGATGTGAGATATAGACCAGCCAAAACAATAAAGCTTGTGGAGAATGAGAGAGAGTATCCTCAATATCTTGGGACAGGTAAGGATATTTTAAACTGAACCAGATGTCTAGTTTAAACATAAAGGAAAACACTGATAAGTCAGACTCCATTAAAATTAAAATCTCTCATTTATCAACAGACACACTAAAAATGAAAAAGCACATCCTTGCAGTGAGTGAGAGCTCATTTCTAGCATAGTCAAGAACTTCTACAAATCAGCGAGACAGAATAATCAAGGAAGCACATGACACATTTCAGAAGGAATTCCACCCAAAACAGTTATAAAAGCACAAACCTCAGTCACCTATATCTTGTTATAAATACTGACACTTTCTCTAAGATTTTCAGAGTAAAATGTTTTACTATATATTAACGTTTTCAAAATTGTTTACAGATGGCCATAGTAAAGTAAGCCAGGTTTCTCATTCTCTAGCCATAACTCCAAAACAAATATATACCACTGAAAATGTCCAGTTTAAGAAGCCTTTGCCTGTCCTAAGACAAAAACTGAGACCTACCTACATACTCATCAACAGCAGAATGATAAATGATGATAGAGTCACACAATGAAATACACAGTAATGAGAAAGAACACAACAATTATATACAATATAGATAAATCTCATTCATAATTTGACATTTATCTATATTCATAATGCTGTACAAGAGAGTACAGTAGGATTCCATTTATATAAAATACAAAACTAGGCAAAGCCAATCTTTGATGACTTTAAAAGTCAGGGAAATGGTTGGAGGATAGGGCAAATAGTGATCAAAAGGATACACAAAGGGGCTTCTAAGTGGCTGATAATGTTCACTTTCTTGATCTGGCTCCTCGTACACAAGAGAGCTCAGTTTGTAAAAATTCACTAAACTGCTCACTACTGATGTGTACTTTCTGCACATATATTACATTTAATTTAATTTCTTAAGTGTAAAGGAGTACCTATTTTTCAAAAGTGATTAGGGTATATGAAAGCAAAAACGTTTGAAGTCCACTGATTTCAGGGCAAAGCACAGAAATTAAATAATAAAAACTTAAAACAGGTATCAGACTATGTGCCAATTACCAAAAAAAATCGCTAGAGCTCTCAAACCAACTAGAGACTCTCAAACTTACAGTAACAATGGCCTGAAACTACTTAAACCACAAAACATAAATTGATTTATATCTAAGATTAGTGACTAGTGCTGATTTATAAAGATGCAAGACAAGCAACTTGATCTGATAAGAGTTTTAGTTTACTTTATTTGAGTATAAATGTTGTGTTACTTTCTGCAGTACAGCAAAGTGATTCAGTTATACATATATACATTCTTTTTCACATTCCTCTCCATTTTGGCTTATCACAGGATACTGAATATAGTTCCCTGTGCTATACAGTAGTCTTTTTTTTTTTTTTATTAAAAGATCTTTCAAATCTTAGAAATGAAGAGACTGACACACCTTGTCACATCTAATTTTACAAACGAAGAAACTAATGTCCTTTGAAGTTGCATGATATGTCCAAGGTCATAAGCTGCTCTTGATATGTAGAAACAACTGAAGCTATTTAATTAAGTTCTCCCCTCTCCCAATTTTCTTTAAGTTTTAGGGGATTTCCACCCACAAAGGGTTTGCTCATTGGCAGGGTCCCTCAATACATGCCATATTCAACTGAAACATTTTCATCCAAATGTTACCAACTCCAAAGTAATGTTTGCATCCATGACTAATAGCCAAATGCTATTTCTGGGACAGAAAAGATAAGACTTTCTAAAGTAAAGTTCATGACGTGCAACCTAGCAGATAAGTTTCTGTTTACACTATATGATGACTGTGACATCAAATGTAAGGCATAGGTGACAATTTCGAATGACAATGGCACCCATAGCATATGGTACCCCTGAAAAAAGACAAAATAAGATCGATCATGACCACAAACTGAAGTCAATACATATAAACAAATGTGATAAATTAGTAACAAGTTCAAAGGGCTATTAAACACTAATTTACTATGTTCTTTACATATATTACATTTAATTTAATTTCTTAAGTGTAAAGGAGTACCTATTTTTCAAAAGTGATTAGGGTATATGAAAGCAAAAACGTTTGAAGTCCACTGATTTCAGGGCAAAGCACAGAAATTAAATAATAAAAACTTAAAACAGGTATCAGACTATGTGCCAATTACCAAAAAAAATCGCTAGAGCTCTCAAACCAACTAGAGACTCTCAAACTTACAGTAACAATGGCCTGAAACTACTTAAACCACAAAACATAAATTGATTTATATCTAAGATTAGTGACTAGTGCTGATTTATAAAGATGCAAGACAAGCAACTTGATCTGATAAGAGTTTTAGTTTACTTTATTTGAGTATAAATGTTGTGTTACTTTCTGCAGTACAGCAAAGTGATTCAGTTATACATATATACATTCTTTTTCACATTCCTCTCCATTTTGGCTTATCACAGGATACTGAATATAGTTCCCTGTGCTATACAGTAGTCTTTTTTTTTTTTTTATTAAAAGATCTTTCAAATCTTAGAAATGAAGAGACTGACACACCTTGTCACATCTAATTTTACAAACGAAGAAACTAATGTCCTTTGAAGTTGCATGATATGTCCAAGGTCATAAGCTGCTCTTGATATGTAGAAACAACTGAAGCTATTTAATTAAGTTCTCCCCTCTCCCAATTTTCTTTAAGTTTTAGGGGATTTCCACCCACAAAGGGTTTGCTCATTGGCAGGGTCCCTCAATACATGCCATATTCAACTGAAACATTTTCATCCAAATGTTACCAACTCCAAAGTAATGTTTGCATCCATGACTAATAGCCAAATGCTATTTCTGGGACAGAAAAGATAAGACTTTCTAAAGTAAAGTTCATGACGTGCAACCTAGCAGATAAGTTTCTGTTTACACTATATGATGACTGTGACATCAAATGTAAGGCATAGGTGACAATTTCGAATGACAATGGCACCCATAGCATATGGTACCCCTGAAAAAAGACAAAATAAGATCGATCATGACCACAAACTGAAGTCAATACATATAAACAAATGTGATAAATTAGTAACAAGTTATCATACAAACAACACTAATCTCTCAATCAGAATTATAAGTACTTTCTGCAGTTCATTCCAGTTAGCTTCTATACCCAATATGAAGTCTTTTATAGATTTTTAATATTTTAAACAGATGCCTTGTCATTCTGAAGCTAAATCCACCAAAAGTGAACAGTACATGAAAAAAAAAAACATTTACTTCAACATATTTTTAAATTATAAAAATACTTTAGTCTCCAACCAAACACCACAGCATTCTTTCCTCTATTATAGGACTCTCTTCTTTAATTTCAGACTATACAGTTCACTGCCAAGATGAATCCCTGAACTAGATATCCCCAGGGGGAAACACCTAGCCTTTTGAGGACCTATAGAAAAATTAAATCAGAAAATGGTTTTATGGTCACAGAACTTACCCCCTAAAGATTAAAAATGACCTAGTAACTAAATGCAACATAGTATCCTCAAATGGATCCTAAAACAGAAAAGTAGTGGGAAAAAACAAGTGAGAGCAAGTAAATCTCAGTTTAGTTAATAATAATATACCAACGTCAGTGTCTTAATTTTGACAAATGTACCACTGTTACATACACCTGGATAAAGAGTATATGGGAACTCTGTACTATTTTTGCCTATTTTTTAAAAATTGACTTAGTGAGAACCACCAAATGTCAGAAAGTTTGCACCTCAGTTCCAACCTACAGTCAGTATCTTCAAGCAATGCATCACCACAACCCTATAAGGCCTAAAAAGCGGATGAGGAGATGTTTACAAAAGGGACTCTTTACCGCCTACTTCTCCAATTCTCCATTACTAAATAAACTCCCAGAAAAGTCTCAAGAAAAAAAGATGCTTACTTTAGGCAGGGATGAAAATGAAAGACTATGAAACTAATTCTCAGCAGAAGGAAGGCGAATAATCCTATTTAAGTTCACTAAATATGCGCAATGAACAGCCAAAGCTTAATTTTTACATATATATATATATATATATATATATGACATTTCTTATGCACTCACCAATGGGTCAGGTACTGTTTTAATGATTTATTAACACATTTAACCCTGCCAAGAGCCTTGTAAAGTATGTGATACTTACATCTACATTTTACACATAACAGAAATTTGAGAGTAACCAATAGGCGTGCTGCAGTTCATGGGGTCACAAAGAGTCATACACAACTAAGCAACTGAACAACTACACTGCAGCTTTTTGAGGAGCCAAGCCAGGTAAAACCTCCTGCCTCCTAAAGATCAGGTGCTCTGTGCTTAGCTCCCACCAGAGAAGAAAGCTGTCTGCCCAAGGCTTGCTCCCCAGTCCATAATAGAACTGTGAATGAATGTGACCCCCGCCACCCCATCTTCAAGACTGTGTTCATAATCTCTTAGTATCTGAGGCACTCAGTGCACATTCTAGTTGAGACACTGTTATACAGTGTCTCAAAACTTAGTTGTTACAGTACTATTAGTCTTTACATTCAGATATGCTGAGCTGGCTTGGAAATGAAGGCCATAAGTGACATTATTTCTGTGGCAAAATGGTGCTGATTATCAAAAAGAAAGTCTTATAAAGGAACCATTTAGAAATTAAGGTTCTGTCTACATAGACTCTGGCCTTGTAGTTAAACAAATTTTAGTAAAGACTCTGTGATTACTCAAACAATCCAGTTTTGCTCATAACATCAAAATGGCATAGTTTCTTATACCTAACACAATGGAAACAGTGTTACTGAAAACAATTAGTTTAATATTTTATGGATTTTCTGCACTGTGACCAGTTTCGGAGGTATCTAGCAATGAGTATTACTCTCCCTTCTACCTTTCCACCAAGCTTTGCATTAAAAGATTATTACCAAATAAACACATATATCTTATACATATACATTACACAGAAATCCCCAGAGCAGAAGGGGTATCAAATCAGAAAGTAGCTAAAGTAGTAACAGCAGTAGTAATAATGACAATGACAAAGTAATAACAGAACTAGCTCTTCTCAAGCATTTGCCATTGCCAGGCATATTCTAGGGCTTTCCTGATACCTCAGCTGGTAAAGAATCCACCTGCAATGCAGGAGACCCTAGTTCTATTCTTGGGTTGGGAAGATCCCCTGGAGAAGGGATAGGCTATCCACTCCAGTATTCTTGGGTTTCCCTGGTAGCTCAGACAATAAAGAATCTGCCTGCAATGTGGGAGGCCTGGGTTCAATCCCTGGGCTGGGAAGATCCCCTGGAGAAGGGAACAGCTACCCACTCCAGTATTCTTGCCTGGCATGTTCTAAGTACTTTCACCCTCTGGCTCATTTAGTCTTTGTGAAAATCCTATGAAGTAGATATTACACTATCCCAATTTCAAAAATGAGGAAACAAGTCAGAGATTAAGCAACTTCCCCAAGATAACACAGCTAGTTAGTGTGAAAAGTAAGATTTGAACATCTGAGCACTTCAACCCTAGAGATTATATTTTAACCACTGAAATCTGTGTGTAGTTAAATTATTTGGTAAACTCTTAAACAAAGGGCGTGAGTGCTTGCTCAGTCACTCAGTTATGTTCAACTCTCTTTGACATCGTGGACGGTAGCCCGCCAGATTCCTCTGTCCATGGTATTCTCCAGGCAAGAATACTGGAGGGGGTTGCCATTTCCTCCTCCAGAAGATCTTCCCGACTCAGGGATCAAACCTGTATCTCCTGCGTCTCCAGCATTGGCAGGTGAATTCTTTACCACCTTAAACAAAGGGCACTTAACTCAAACTCATTTTTTAAAAAAGATCTTTAGTTGTGACATGTGGGATCTAGCTCCCTGATTAGGGATTGAACCAGGGCCTCCTGCATTGGGAGCACAGAGCCTTATACTTTGGACCATCAAGGAATTCCGTTAAATTCATTTTTAAAACGAGTAGTTTGGAGACAAAAGGGGTGGGGGATCATCTTGCCTTTTATTAGGAATATGTCCTTCAAACAAGCTAAGACTGAACACATTTATGAACAGCAAAATTTAAACGTATTTTGCTTTGCATTTATCACTTTGAAATCCCTTACTTAATTGTTTGAACAATACAAATGGTAGTAACAGCATGTGACTTCGACAACAAAGTAGTAAAACTTTATTTTAAAATCTTGTGATAAAACACACTATCCATATTTACCACTAAGCAAATTATCTTGTGTAAAATAACCACAAGAGTTCCAATGCCCTTGAAAAGTTTCAGAACAGCAGCAAAAAAAAAAAAAAAAAGTGGGAACAAGATACTCTTTTATGACAAAGAAAAACTCTGTTCTTTCCACAACATTGTAACATCTGCTCTAAGGACAAACATTAATACCAGATAGACTGAACTTCAACTGTATTTCAAAATACTGTCTAAATTCAGAAATTCTCCACTCAACATCTAAAAAGACTACCAGCTTATTTCCCTGAAGAGCCACCTGATTCACCTAACGTGTAATCACGGATAGCTAAACACGTGTTCCCTACCATCCCACCAAATAACAAAAAGCACACAACCCCAAACAACTTCTGGAGCACAAGCTGGTTTTCTAAATCATCTCCCTGAACCTAAGAACTTGCTTTCCCAGCAAACAAAGACTCCATGTGGCAAGTTACCAAGCTAGTCCACTAAAGGTTAAAGAACCATAAGGTTACAGAAGTATAATAAAACACCAAACCTGCACAGAGAATGTTTCTATCAGGAAACTCATTTAACAGTCAACTTAGAATAAAACAATATCCTTGCCCCACTAAACCTTGAGAGTAAAAAAGAACTCTTCCCTCCCCTAGCTGAGTCAGCTCCCCTAGAACCACAGACCTAGGCTTCCACAATCAAGGCCAAGCAGGAGGAAAGGTATCAAGGAGGGCAGCGGACAGTGCTAGGCTCTGAGTTAGAAGGGCAAACAGGCAGAGCTGTGGTGGCAGGAGATCCTGGGATGAAAAGGCTTTACCTACTCGGGAGTGAAGGCTAAAGGGCGGGTGGGGGGATGGCAGCTAAAAGGAGCAAGTCAAAAGTGTATGAGGGTTGGGCTGGGCTGCAGAAGACAATGAGGGAACAGTGGCTACTCCTGCATCAGATGGGCTGTTACAAGCTCTCCTTAATGCTCAGGAGGTAACTAGGCAAAGAAACCATAATTGTTTGAACAATACAAATGGTAGTAACAGCATGTGACTGACAACAAAGTAGTAAAACTTTATTTTAAAATCTTGTGATAAAACACACTATCCATATTTACCACTAAGCAAATTATCTTGTGTAAAATAACCACAAGAGTTCCAATGCCCTTGAAAAGTTTCAGAACAGCAGCAAAAAAAAAAAAAAAAAGTGGGAACAAGATACTCTTTTATGACAAAGAAAAACTCTGTTCTTTCCACAACATTGTAACATCTGCTCTAAGGACAAACATTAATACCAGATAGACTGAACTTCAACTGTATTTCAAAATACTGTCTAAATTCAGAAATTCTCCACTCAACATCTAAAAAGACTACCAGCTTATTTCCCTGAAGAGCCACCTGATTCACCTAACGTGTAATCACGGATAGCTAAACACGTGTTCCCTACCATCCCACCAAATAACAAAAAGCACACAACCCCAAACAACTTCTGGAGCACAAGCTGGTTTTCTAAATCATCTCCCTGAACCTAAGAACTTGCTTTCCCAGCAAACAAAGACTCCATGTGGCAAGTTACCAAGCTAGTCCACTAAAGGTTAAAGAACCATAAGGTTACAGAAGTATAATAAAACACCAAACCTGCACAGAGAATGTTTCTATCAGGAAACTCATTTAACAGTCAACTTAGAATAAAACAATATCCTTGCCCCACTAAACCTTGAGAGTAAAAAAGAACTCTTCCCTCCCCTAGCTGAGTCAGCTCCCCTAGAACCACAGACCTAGGCTTCCACAATCAAGGCCAAGCAGGAGGAAAGGTATCAAGGAGGGCAGCGGACAGTGCTAGGCTCTGAGTTAGAAGGGCAAACAGGCAGAGCTGTGGTGGCAGGAGATCCTGGGATGAAAAGGCTTTACCTACTCGGGAGTGAAGGCTAAAGGGCGGGTGGGGGGATGGCAGCTAAAAGGAGCAAGTCAAAAGTGTATGAGGGTTGGGCTGGGCTGCAGAAGACAATGAGGGAACAGTGGCTACTCCTGCATCAGATGGGCTGTTACAAGCTCTCCTTAATGCTCAGGAGGTAACTAGGCAAAGAAACAGAAACAGCGGCAAGGGTCCTGACATTGCCTCTCTCTTTGGGGCTACTCTCACTCTCCTCTGCAAGAAGAATGCAGTAAGTTAAACGATCTTGTCCTGGTCCCTCTTGACCTCATAGAGCACCTGGATTTGGAGAAGGGGAGTGGACCTAGAAGTGTCTTGTTGCCCTCACTGAACTACGGGAAAGGTCCCGGTACTAGCAGGAACAGCAGCAACATCACCAGAAAGAAAGGAAGGAAAGGAAGGACAGAAATCTGAAGCGGGGGGAAGTGGGATGTTGGAGGGGTGGACAAATAAATTAACAGAACCGCCAAGAAATCAAAGTATCATAAATGTTCTTAAATATTTAGAATTCATTTTGACAGTTTTAAATATTTCTTCAGGACCATTTCACTTTTAGACATGAATATTTGTGGTCATGGTAATAAACTGAGGCTTATTATAAGGAAGGTATGAAGATAAACTTTTAAATACATATGAGACAATTTCTCGGTGTCTTTTCTTTATACAGTGGCAATATAAATCATTTCAAAAAGGCTTTTTTATTTACTTGGTGAGCACTCAGTTACATTATCATTTGTTGACATTTTTGTCCCAACAGCCCAAATACCATGAGTAATTACCTGCACAAATAAGGAATATATTTAACCCTTTCTTGGGAGTATAACTATTATGAAAAAAGTGCTCAATCATTACCAAATATCACCCACAAGGACTTCAAGATATTACATTTCAAACAAAGCTCCAAACTCCAAAAAAACCATGAACATGTCCTGAGGAGCAAAGGACTTCTCTTTCCTCCATCCTCTTTTGCCCATGTTTCCAGGACTTTCAGCTGGGGTTAATTAATTCCACAGGTAAACCTAACTAAATGAATGGCTACAGGACAGTGCCAGCATGTAGCTTTTTTTTTTTTTTTTTTTAAATTTCAGCTTTCAGCAGCTACTTTTCCAGCTGAACTCTCTCTTGAGCAGATAAGTAGAGATAACGGTCAGGTAGGCAAGTTCAGCAGCAAGTCAAATATGCAAGAACAGACACCAGTGGGGGACAAAAGTGAACAATGGGCCATACACTGGGAAGATGTTTCCACTGTTTCACCAACATCTCAGAAGGTCTTTCACTCCCTAGTCCCGTAAAAGATTATGCTAGATCCCAGAACAGCTGCTGTATTTTTCTGCAAATCACGGACTCAGTCCAAAACCTCTGT
The DNA here is from genome assembly GCA_022376925.1 of Tragulus kanchil. NCBI lineage: Eukaryota > Metazoa > Chordata > Mammalia > Artiodactyla > Tragulidae > Tragulus > Tragulus kanchil. Next base: position 101,571,031 of record JAIOJX010000001.1, on the reverse strand, counting down.
AATCAACTGAAGAAAAGAAAAACAGCATCTGCTGTTAATTACTTCACTTGCTGGAGAAGGTAGGTGGGTGGGTGAGTGAGTAGGTGGGTGGATATGTGTGTATACACCTCCAAGTTATAATAAAGCAAATTCACATCCTTATAAATAGTTTATATTTTATTTTAGTCACATTATTTGAAAAACTACTCAGGACCGGAATAAACAAGATAATTGATCTCTGAAGTATACTGGGCATGCTGAAACCGAAGGCAAAACTATTGAAAACACCTGAATTTCAGATAGGTCACTACAGGCTACTAGGAATTCTCACTTATCAACAGGCTTCTACTAAAATGTTACCTCTGGCTAGTAAAATGACACATCTGAAAAGGAAAAAAAAAATGAGATAATCTTCAGCCAAGGACACCAAAAGCTTTCAAGATTACCAACAGAACTGAAAGGTTTGTTTGTAAAAAAAATTTCCATTTTTCACAAAATGTGTATTAGTCAGCACATACACCTATGCACCATATAGCAGAAAAAGCACATATTCTAGAATCAGACAAACAGCAGTTTGAGTTCTAGCTCCACAATTTACCAGCTATATGGCCTACTCAGGAAAGTTACTGAAGAACACTGGAGGTTAGTGTCGTTATCTGTACAACAAAGATAACATTATTATCTTTACCACACGGTAGTTATGAGAATTAAACGCAAGCGTACATAGCCCACCAAGCCCAGTGCCTGAATCCTCAATGTCTGCTCCCTCAGCTACAACACAACCTGTGCAGAGTGTGCTAACAGTCTCAAAGAAACATATGGAAGAAAATTCTGAGTGACAGGACACACATCAAATGTACACTCCATCAAATGTAAAGATCAAAATCACATATGTAATATTTAGCTTCACTAAAGTCCCTTGACTAAGATGGGTGTAAGGGGGAAGGGGTTAAACTCAGAAAAACTTCCTTTCACACACTCAGTTAAAATCAGGCATGTGTATATGTTTGCATTCTGCCGGTATTCGTAACAGATACCATCACAAAGCTTACCACATGAGTAACACAAGCCTGTAAATCAACTATATTCCAATAAAAAATTTTTAAGCAAATTTAAAAAAACCAAAACCTTACCATAGGTGATGCCTATGGTAATGCCTTTAAAAGCTAGGGTGATACCTTTAAAAGCTAGTACTGTGAAACGTTAAACTCTCCTCTCAAAAGCCCTTTCTTAATCTAAATGTTTCTTCTTAACAAATATTCTGGTATATTGTTGCAAAGCATCTGCAAAGCAAAGAAATGAAGTAAATCCCCTTACAGCTCCAAAGTGAGAAAGTGTGTAAAAAAAACTAAGTTGGTCAAATTTTTCTTCTTGCTCACTCATTCGTGTTCTTTTACAAACCAGAATACATGGCATGCCAAAATTATTGACCGACTGGCAAACGTCAGTGCAGAACTCATGGAATTGACAAGCCATGTCTGGACCAAAGGTGACAAGTTTTCTTAAGCAATGTAAAATAATTTACCTTTCAGTAAGGACAGAAATACTCTGCATCAATGGTATATGAACTTTTGATTTATATGCATCTTACTTCTTAACCCACCTTGTCCACTATTCCATCCCTCCTCCTCAAATCCTGCATTTAGGCACTTTAGTGAGCTGGCACACAGCACTAAATTATAGAACTCCGACTGGGAATAATCCTAATCTGTTGTTGGACCTCCAAGGACTGCTTGTGTGATCTTCTTTAAATGAACGTCAACAATCTGTTCTCCTTACTCGACACCTGCCAACAACCACTGGCAAACGTCTTTTCAAACAAATAACTACTATTGCTACTAGTCTTCCCCAGGTTCTCTCAACACCCTCAAAAACCCCAACCTTGCTAATCTTCATTCCCAAACGCTTTTGAGAGGCTTGAAGTGAGTCCACAGAGGTTCACTATTTGCAATGCCCAGGGTCCAGCGAGGAAGGACATCATCTCCTTTGCTGGGGGGCGAAGGCCAACCCAGGCCCCCGGCCACTCCCTCTCTCCTCGGCCTCCCGGGGCGTCCCGGGCGGGCGCGCCAGGCCCTGCGTAGACCTCCGGCAGCCCTGCAGTTCCCCGAGTCCGCCGCAGCCCCAGGCCGAGACGAGCCCCGGGGACACCGGCAGGCCAGCACACGCCCACCGCCCGGGAGCGGGGTCACTGAGACGACCCCGAGGCCACTTCCGACGCCCCGGATCGGGCAGGTGCCGGGCCTCCTCGCGAACACTCACCCACAGCCGCTGATCCCTGTTCGCCGCTGCCGCCGCTTCGCCTTCACGCCAGCGGTCAGCTCCCGCGGGGGGTCCGGGCCCGGCACCGCTTCCCCGCCCGACCCCCCTTGGGTGCGCGCCGCGCGGGGCCCGAGTCCGGTGAGAACCGCCGCCGCCGCCGCCGCCGCCGCCGCCGCCGCCCCCTTTCCTCCCTCCTCCTTCAGTGCGTCCCTCCCACCGAGGCCCGCCTCGTATTTCCTGGATCCGGTCTCGGCGACTGCTTGGCAAGCGAACCTCCAGCGTCAGGGTTCGCGTTGAGCGCCGTCGCTCGCCAGGTACAAAGATGGCGCCGCCGGGGACGCCCGATGGCGATCTCGCGAGGCTTCCCCCACAAACACGGGAGGGCGGGGACCCACGGGAAAGGCGGTCAAGGAGGGTAGCCTGAGCTGACTTCAGAGCAAATCCTACCCCAAATCGGAAACCGGCAGCACCAGGCGAAAGTTACTGCGCCTGTGCACTGAAGGACGAGCACGCATGCCCAGAACAGCCCCTGAAATAGTACCCAGTTCCCGGTCTTTTACCTGTTTCCTCCGGAGCTGCGGGGCGGAGACCGAGGGGGAGGAGTAACCTGAACTGAAACCCGGGCAAGGACTGAGCGGGACCTGGAGGCTAAGTGAGATCCGTCCCATAAAACTTGGTCATCCCTTGAGAACTCGAACCTCCTGCACACTTCGGAGGCTCTGGTCATCCTCCAGCCCTTTCCTGTCCCTACTCTCCCTGTCACCAACTATTCTTTGCGAAAAGTCTCAGCGGCCCCTTTATTCTATTCTCGGTTCGCTTGCTGTGTGCAACCACCGTCCTGTTTCCCAGGGCACCGTCTTAACTTTCTCTTTCATTTTTGACGCTACAGGACCCTTCCAAATCTCATACAAAAATCGCTGCGTTTGTGCCAGTTTTTCCTCGCGCTTTCATTTATTCATTCATTCAAACGCTCTGTTTTTCAGAGTTTCCTATGTGCCAGTCACTGAGGAAACATGTGCTCAGACTTCGGGGATTTGTTGGCCTAGGATGGAGGCAGGCGAGAAAAATTAAAATGATGATAGTTCTATCATAATCAATGCTATGATAGAAAAGACTACAGAGACAGATACTGGGAGCAAGAAAATTCTTGAGGGGCGACTCACAGTCATGGGATTTAGTCCAGTGATGGGATTTAGTTGGGGTGATGTCGGGAAAGAAACCATCTCAATGATTTTCACGGAATTTAAGGAATTGATCATTAGATGACTGAACAGGCAAGAAGAGAACTGAATATATTGCTGAGGTATCAACTGCAGTAAACAGCTACTATGCCTAGAGCTACTGGAACCAGGGAAAGCAGTTGGGATTATTACAGTCATTATAATTGAGATATTTAGACCAGGGGCGTTGTGGAGCTGAAACCTCTGAGGAGGAAGCAGCATCTGCTGATGCCGGTATCTCTGAGGGAGCCTTGAGACGCTGTTCTGCAAGTGTGTGCAAAACTGCCAACTGCTTCCAGCTACTGCTATGGGAGGGAGCCACTGTCCTGAATGCCTCCAATCTCCTTGCAGCCTGGGAATGAAAATGAGACAAACAGAGCAAAGCTGCACCTGAACCGCATTCTGAGGCTGAGCAGCTCTGGTGATAAGAACCACTTATTTTGGAAGCTGGATGTGGTCAGAAGGGGGTCATTCACTCTTGTCACACACCCACACATAGGGGGAACCAGTGTATTAAAACATTTGTAGAAAACCTACTTCAAAATCAAAGATTCATACCACATGGAACTGCTCCAGCCAACTCACAAAAGCATTTAGTTTAGTTCAGTCACTCGGTTCTGCCCAACTCTTTGTGACCCCATGAACTGCAGCATGCCAGGCTTCCCTGTCCTTCACCGTCTCCTGGAGTTGGCTCAAACTCTCGTCTGTTGACTCTGATGCCATCCAACCATCTTGTCATCTGTCATCCCCTTCTCCTTCTGCTTTCTCTATTCCCCACATCATCAGGGTCTTTTCCAATGAGTTGTCTCTTCCCATCAGGTGGCCAAAGTCCTGGGGCTTCAGCTTCAGCATCAGTCCTTCCAATTAATAGTCTGCACTGATTTTCATTAGGACTGACTAATTTGATCTCTGCAGTCCAAGGGACTCTCAAGAGTCTCCTCCAACATCACAGTTCAAAGGCACCATTTCTTCCATGCTCAGCCTTCTTTATGGTCCAACTCTCACATCCATACATGGCTACTGGCAAAACCACAGCTCTGACTATACAGACCTTTGTTTACAAAGTGATGTCTCAATGATTTTCACGGAATTTAAGGAATTGATCATTAGATGACTGAACAGGCAAGAAGAGAACTGAATATATTGCTGAGGTATCAACTGCAGTAAACAGCTACTATGCCTAGAGCTACTGGAACCAGGGAAAGCAGTTGGGATTATTACAGTCATTATAATTGAGATATTTAGACCAGGGGCGTTGTGGAGCTGAAACCTCTGAGGAGGAAGCAGCATCTGCTGATGCCGGTATCTCTGAGGGAGCCTTGAGACGCTGTTCTGCAAGTGTGTGCAAAACTGCCAACTGCTTCCAGCTACTGCTATGGGAGGGAGCCACTGTCCTGAATGCCTCCAATCTCCTTGCAGCCTGGGAATGAAAATGAGACAAACAGAGCAAAGCTGCACCTGAACCGCATTCTGAGGCTGAGCAGCTCTGGTGATAAGAACCACTTATTTTGGAAGCTGGATGTGGTCAGAAGGGGGTCATTCACTCTTGTCACACACCCACACATAGGGGGAACCAGTGTATTAAAACATTTGTAGAAAACCTACTTCAAAATCAAAGATTCATACCACATGGAACTGCTCCAGCCAACTCACAAAAGCATTTAGTTTAGTTCAGTCACTCGGTTCTGCCCAACTCTTTGTGACCCCATGAACTGCAGCATGCCAGGCTTCCCTGTCCTTCACCGTCTCCTGGAGTTGGCTCAAACTCTCGTCTGTTGACTCTGATGCCATCCAACCATCTTGTCATCTGTCATCCCCTTCTCCTTCTGCTTTCTCTATTCCCCACATCATCAGGGTCTTTTCCAATGAGTTGTCTCTTCCCATCAGGTGGCCAAAGTCCTGGGGCTTCAGCTTCAGCATCAGTCCTTCCAATTAATAGTCTGCACTGATTTTCATTAGGACTGACTAATTTGATCTCTGCAGTCCAAGGGACTCTCAAGAGTCTCCTCCAACATCACAGTTCAAAGGCACCATTTCTTCCATGCTCAGCCTTCTTTATGGTCCAACTCTCACATCCATACATGGCTACTGGCAAAACCACAGCTCTGACTATACAGACCTTTGTTTACAAAGTGATGTCTCTGCATTTTAACACACTGTCTATGTTTGTCATAGTTTTCTTCCAAGGAGCCAGCATCTTTTAATTTCATGGTTGCAGTCACCATCTGCAGTGATTTTGGAGCCCAAGAAAAGAAGGTCTGTCACTGTTTCCATTGTTTTCCCATCTATTTGCCATGAAGTGATGGGGCCAGATGCCATGTGAGCAATAAACGTGTATCATAGTCTGGCACTTAGGCTTTTGCCTATTACATGTCATTAGTGTACTAATACAGCAGCACTGTCCCACAAAGAGAGCAAGAGTTGTGTGCTAAATCACTTCAGTCGTGTCCTACTCTTTGCAATCTCATGGAGCCTGCCAGGCTCCTCTGTCTACGGAATTTCCCAGCCCTCCTCCAGGGGATGTTCTTGACCCATGAGTCAAACCCAGAGATCTTAACTTATGGCTCCTGCATTGGCACAAAGGTTCTTTACCACTAGCGGCACCTAGGAAGCCCTGTACAAGAGGTAGTCTCCTTCAGTCTTAGAAGTCCTGTGCATGAGATAGTCAGTCTCCTTCAATCTTGTTACTTCCCCATCCCTAGACTGTCATCCTGGTATATTTGGTGTAGTATGGCTGAGCACCACATGATATACTAGGAAAAGGAAGACATTACCTATTTTTTTAAGGGCACTACTGTGGGTTGTTAACATCACTTAACCATGTTATTGTATTTACATGCACAGTAGACTGGAAAATGGAGTCTTATTCTAAGCAGTCTTGTGATTTTAGAAAAAAAGATTGTGAACACAACCAGCAGCCTCACAAAATAATCAAAACTCAGACGTTGGTTTAAAATTATATCTTATCTCTCCCAGTTGGGTCCTTCCTTCAGTGAGGAGCTTAAAGACCAAGAGGCATAATGTATAACCCTTATCTTTCTGTTCCTTAGGCTTCTATTCCTCCCCCTCCCCATCCCTGTTTTGCTAACCACAGTCTCTTCTCCTCTAGGGAAGAAGAGTGGGAATGGAGGTGGTAAATTATTGCTTTACAAGTACAATCATAGGATAGCTTTGTTGTCTCTGAACATGACAGATGTCTAAAATTAGCTCTTTCTCTCAGTTGCATTTCGGGGTTCTTCTTAAGCTCCCACTAAGAAGATTTGATAGCACATCCAAGGACACAAATGATGCTCTTTCTTCTATCTGGTCCCTCTCTCCTCAGCCCTTGTCTCTTACTTTTGATGCTATTGTAAGGCCTCTCTAGTCTGTCCATGCCTGCTGTGTAACAGGCATCCAAATGCTGGCTCTCTTAGGGGGAGAGCATGACTCTTCAGCACTTCCTCATGGCTCAGTTCTTTGATATGAATCAAGCTTTTCTGATTTCTCATGTCCTTCCTCTTGTAGAATACCTACAACTTCTTACTTCCAGTATCCCCTTATCCAGCGACAGGGCACAAGCAAGAGGCTCAACCTTTTTTGCTTTCTGTGCAAATCACTTGGTCTGTGGGAAACTCACATATCCTGGTCATGCCAAATAACACACATAGTACCCTGTCTCTACTGCTCAACAAGCTTCCTGCCTTTAGAATTCGGGCAAAAAGCAGGCTGCAGTGTCTACATCACCACAGGTCTGCAAACTCCAAATATACGTGGTTGACTCTCCCTGAAATTCTTTCTCTAGATTGGACCTATAGGTAACCAAGCAGTGGGACAAGGATACATCTTGAAGACACTTCTCACTCAGATTTTAGAAGTCCCCTCGCTTAGCTTTGCCTTTCTCAATGGGAGGAGAAAACCTATAACACTCAAAGATAATAACTAATAAAAAAATTTCCCTTGTAGTCTTCTTTCATTTAAGCTAGAGGAAGTGATTGAATGATACATAGTTACAGAACCAGTTTTGCCACCTTCTGATGAACCTTTAGGGAAAGGCCTAGAAGCTTTCTCCTCAATGTTCATTACAACATTATTTACAATAGCCAGGACATGGAAAGCAACCTAAATGCCCATCGACAGAGGAATTGATAAAGAAGTTGTGGTACATGTATACAATGGAATATTACTCAGCCATAAAAAGGAAAGAAATAATGTCATTTGCAGAAACATGGATGGACCTAGAGACTGTCATACAGAGTGAAGTAAGTCAGACAAATATCATATAATATTGCTTATATGTGGAAGCTAGAAAAATGGTACAAGTGAACTTATTTGCAGGGCAGGAGTAGAGTCACAAATCTAGAAAACAAATGTACCAAGAGGGGGAGCAGGATGAATTGGGAGACTGGGATTGACATATATACACTACTGTATATAAAATGGGTAACTATTCCCTGGTGGCTCAGACAGTAAAGAATCTGCCTGCAAGGCAGGAGACCTGGGTTGGGAAGATCCCCCAGAGAAGGAAATGGCAACCCACTACAGTATTCTTGCCTGGAGAATTCCATGGACAGATTAGCCTGGTGGGCTACAATCTATATGGTCGCAAAGAATTGGACACAACTAAGCAAATAAGCAAGCAATGAGAACCTGCTCTATAGCACAGGAAACTCTACACAGTGTTCTGTGGTGACCTAAATGGGAAGGAAATCTAAAAATGAGGGCATAAGGACTTCTCTGGTGGTCTTGTGGTTAAGAATCCGCCTGTCAATGCAGGGGACACAGGTTTGATCCCTGGTCTGGACAGATCACACATGCTGTCGAGCAACTAACCCCCTGTGCCACAACTACTGAGTTCACCTGCTAGAGCCCATGCTCTGCAAGAGAATCCAGCACGATGAGAAGTCCACACATCACAATTAGAGAGTAGCTCCTGCTCACCACAACTAGAGAAAGCCCATACACAGCAATAAAGATACAGTGCAGCCAAAAATAAATAATACAAAAAGACTGGATATGTGTATAAAACCTATAACACTCAAAAACTAAAAAAATTTCCCTTGTAGTCTTCTTTCATTTAAGCTAGAGGAAGTGATTGAATGATACATAGTTACAGAACCAGTTTTGCCACCTTCTGATGAACCTTTAGGGAAAGGCCTAGAAGCTTTCTCCTCAATGTTCATTACAACATTATTTACAATAGCCAGGACATGGAAAGCAACCTAAATGCCCATCGACAGAGGAATTGATAAAGAAGTTGTGGTACATGTATACAATGGAATATTACTCAGCCATAAAAAGGAAAGAAATAATGTCATTTGCAGAAACATGGATGGACCTAGAGACTGTCATACAGAGTGAAGTAAGTCAGACAAATATCATATAATATTGCTTATATGTGGAAGCTAGAAAAATGGTACAAGTGAACTTATTTGCAGGGCAGGAGTAGAGTCACAAATCTAGAAAACAAATGTACCAAGAGGGGGAGCAGGATGAATTGGGAGACTGGGATTGACATATATACACTACTGTATATAAAATGGGTAACTATTCCCTGGTGGCTCAGACAGTAAAGAATCTGCCTGCAAGGCAGGAGACCTGGGTTGGGAAGATCCCCCAGAGAAGGAAATGGCAACCCACTACAGTATTCTTGCCTGGAGAATTCCATGGACAGATTAGCCTGGTGGGCTACAATCTATATGGTCGCAAAGAATTGGACACAACTAAGCAAATAAGCAAGCAATGAGAACCTGCTCTATAGCACAGGAAACTCTACACAGTGTTCTGTGGTGACCTAAATGGGAAGGAAATCTAAAAATGAGGGCATAAGGACTTCTCTGGTGGTCTTGTGGTTAAGAATCCGCCTGTCAATGCAGGGGACACAGGTTTGATCCCTGGTCTGGACAGATCACACATGCTGTCGAGCAACTAACCCCCTGTGCCACAACTACTGAGTTCACCTGCTAGAGCCCATGCTCTGCAAGAGAATCCAGCACGATGAGAAGTCCACACATCACAATTAGAGAGTAGCTCCTGCTCACCACAACTAGAGAAAGCCCATACACAGCAATAAAGATACAGTGCAGCCAAAAATAAATAATACAAAAAGACTGGATATGTGTATACATATAACTGATTCACTTTCACTTTGCTGCACACCAGAAAGTAACATAACATTGTAAAGTAACTATACTCCAATAAAAATTAATTTTAAAAAAGATAATGTGATAGAATTTGGAAATTATCCTCTTCAGCTATATCAGAGACATACCATTTAAGATAGTTTTGGCTTCATTTGTTGGATTAATAAACTATTGCCATGTAACCAAAGCACTCTAAAGCATAAGAACCTAGAATAATAACCATTTTATTTGCTCATTATGCAATATATTTGCAGTTTGGGCTGGGCTCAGCTGGCAATGATTCTTCTCCTCTCACCCAAGGTCACTTATGGTGATGTGAATAGAGGCAAATCATGGCACTGACAAGAGCTCCCTTCCACCAAGTCACCTTAACTCTACAGAGTATGGTCTAAAAGCTAAACAGTTAGCTGAGCCTTTAATGGGCCATTTCATTAGGCTGTCTGAGATATGTGATGAGACCAGTTATTCTTATGGTCATGTGCAATTCCTTTGCAGTAACACAGGTCCATTGGTTTTAGGCAATACTGTGTGGGAGACCACATCAGTAGGTGACCGTTTTATAAACTCTTGAATGGTGGTGCTGCTGGGGGAACTGTGAATAGGAAAGGCAAACTCATAACGAGAGTATGAATCAGTTCTGGAAAGAATGAATTTCTGCCCCACAGTCACACACACACACCCAATGTGGAAGGGATCCAAAGCAATCAATTTGCCCAAGTGGCTGGCTGGTCTCCTTGAGAAATGGTGCCATACTGTGGCTCAATGTTGGTTTCTGCAGGTGGTAGGCTGGGCTAGCAGTGCCTAATTGTGCCTGAGTGAGAGGAAACTCTTGTTGGACCTGAAGGGCCAGCCTGGATCCAATTGACAGGATCACTGGCTCTCCCTTCTCATAGAGCAAGCCGACAAGGAAACATTGCTGACAGGCTGCTGGGTGCCAGGAAATCTGGATTTTGGCTGCCAGCTGTTTAGAGGCAGTGTCTGGGTGTCTGAGGCTGAGATGTTTCAGTCCTCCTGTGAGAGAAGGAAGTCCCCTGGGAAACTGAGCTCCGGTTCAACCTACCCCTCTGGGAGAAGGGCAAGTCTCTGGTTCCAGTTAGCTTTATGCCTGAAACCCAGCATGAATTTTTTTCCTAATTTATTTATTGAAAAACAAGAACCCAGTATATTTATTTCATCATTTTTTGCATTTGAAGTACTCCTCGAAGACATCCTTGGCCTGAGACTCTTTGCCATAGTCCTTTACCACCACACAACTGCAATCAACCACTTTCCAGGGCTTTCCCTCTCTGTCAATTTTGCAGAGGCCTACACATTCCCCTAGTTTCTTGTTGTCATCAACCTTAATCAGATTGATCTGGTGCTCAGAACAAAGGGCCTCCACCAATTTGACATACATAGCTTCATCACAATTAGAAGTGAGAACACATAGATGGGTTTGGCGCTTGTCTAAGGCTTTGGCAGCTTCGTGAATTCCACGCGCTAGGCCAAAGTGGATGAGGGCAGTCTTCAGCACCTCTTGCAGAGCAGTATTAACGTCCATTACACCTCCAGCAGCACTGCCTTCCTCGGCCATGGCAATGGGTTACGAGTGGAGCTAAATCTTGAATGTACCTGAGCCTCCGCGCGACTCCATGGCGGCAGGGAAAGAGCCTAATTTATTTTTAATTGAAGAGTAATTACAATACTGTTCTGGTTTCTGCCATACATCAACATAGACCAGCCAGAGGTATACATACGTCCCCTCCCAGCACAGATTTTTCAAGGTCACTTTCAGACAAATTTGTACTAAAAATACTGTATTTAAATTATGTTAGTTTTCACTTCTGTGTAGTCCCTTGACTTTTATCTTGTGATTTGGTGATTCTCAATGGGAAAGGGCTTCCTTATAATCTAAAATTTCCCCTATAATCTACTTTGCTTCCCACCTCACCTTCACTTAGCACTTACCCAGTATTGGCCAGCAACCTAAATAATGGAGAGTGTCAGAATGCTTTTTGAGTTTTCTGGAAGAACTAAAGGCAGCCTATGCTCACTTTTCCAATCGTAACAACAATGAACAACAGAACTGAGCCTTTTTATACCAAGAAACCTAAAGAGGGCTTTCGGATCCACCATCTGCGGTGGAACTACCATCAGGATGCAGATTTTCATGAAGACACTGATGGGGAATACCATCACTGTCAGGGTTAAGCCCTCAGACACAATAGAAAATGTAAAGGCCAAGATCCAGGATAAGGAAGGAATTCCTCCTGACCAGCAAAGACTAATCTTTGCTAGCAAACAACAGGAAGATGAATGTAGTCTGTCTGACTACAACATTTAAAAGGAGTCCAGTCTTCACCTTGTGTTGAGACTTTGTGATGGCATTAAGAAAAGGAAGAAGTCTTACATCACTCCCAAGAAGAACAAGAAAAAGAGAAAGAAGGTTAAACTGGCTGTTCTGAAGTACTATAAGGTGGATGAGAATGGCCAAATCAGTCTGCTTCACCGAGAGTGTCCTTCAGATGAATGTGGCGGTGGGGTTTTTATGGTCAGTCACTTTGACAGACATCATTGTGGCAAACGTTGTCTGAACCATTGTTTGAACAAAGCAGAAGACAAGTAATTGTATAGTGGTTAATAAAAGACATGAACTAACAACAACAACAGAAAAGAAACCTAAAGAAGGGAACCACTATTAATTAAGTGCAAAAGATGGAGAAGGGAGAGACAGCAGTTGTCCATCACCCCCATGCTTTCGCCCCTGGTCCAAGGGCAGAATGTGCTCATTGTTTCAAAATTCTCAGACTTGGGAGTTGTGTATCTGGTGACAGACAGTGGGTTAGTGCTCCTCCTGGAATGTGACTCACCTATACTCACCAGGAGTCTTCTTGGAACAAACCAGAGGAATAGAGTTGGGTCTCAGGCTGTCACCTGAAGAGGATGCCTATAGTACACCAATCTCAGCAACTTCATCTGGTGACAAGGATCAATCCTTTCACAGTCCTCCGTTTCTCTGCTAGCCCCCATTTCTAAACACCAATGCTCCCATCCAGTGGTCAGCTTCCCATTGGATTATCTCTGCCAAGGTGATCATCTCAGCAGTGGTAACCTTTCTCTCAGAACAGTCTCATTAAAATTGGCTCAACATCTTTTTCTTGTCTGGAGTCAAAAGTCAATTCATAATAGGAATAAAAACATAGAGGAAGCCAGTTCTCTAAGTCAGTACAAAGTAATCTATAATTTCATTTCCCTAAAATACATTTCAAATAAAAAATATGGTCTATATTTACTCCTAAATAAATGTATTGTGACTTTCCTTCATGCTAGATCAGCTCAATGATGCTGTTAAGAGAATCGTCATACACAGGCTGCCAGAGCGCACCTTCTTTAACTGTCAGGTGGAAAGAATCACAAATAGATTTTAAAAAAAAACCTCTTCTTTAGAAAGCCAGAAAATTAGGTTTGCTACAGATCCAGTGGGTAGATAAATGGCGGAAAGGACCCCTCCAAGACAGGAGAGGAAAACACCCTATTTGGCTACGTGGTAGAAGAGACTGAGTGGGTAGGTGAATCAGAAAGAATTTTGTATGGAGTGACCTCAGTAAGATTCCAATAATGGTACAGAACATATGTAGTGAGTACTATGATACTCCACCAAGATCCTCTCTTCAGGGCAATGTATCTATCTATTCTTGAGTTGCTGGAGCTCCTGGTTTCCAACAGCTTACATCTCTCTCCCTTGCTGGGAACGATCTTTGCCTTCAGGGGGCTGCCTCGCAAAGGTTATGGCCTCTCCCAGTAGATGACCCAAAACCAATGACTAGTTGCTATGGAACTATAAAGGTCTGGCATTTTTGCATTAATTTAGGACATGAGGTCACAAAGAGTTGGACAAGAGTTAATGACTAAACAGCAACAAAACAGGACATCTCTGAAGAACCAAGCTCCAGAGCTCCATATGAGACAGGCTGAAGCCTTGGTTGAAACCTCCTTATGGATTAGTGTCTCCCTCTGTCTAATTTTCTTTTCCTCACTTCTTACAGGTGTATTTTCCAAGAGAATTTCTCAATGACCTTCTGCACTCAGTTATTCCTCTCAAAATCTGTTTTCAGAGAAACTAAGACCTCTGTGTAGTTTTTATTCAGGATTCCCATGGTTATCTCTGCCAAGGTGATCATCTCAGCAGTGGTAACCTTTCTCTCAGAACAGTCTCATTAAAATTGGCTCAACATCTTTTTCTTGTCTGGAGTCAAAAGTCAATTCATAATAGGAATAAAAACATAGAGGAAGCCAGTTCTCTAAGTCAGTACAAAGTAATCTATAATTTCATTTCCCTAAAATACATTTCAAATAAAAAATATGGTCTATATTTACTCCTAAATAAATGTATTGTGACTTTCCTTCATGCTAGATCAGCTCAATGATGCTGTTAAGAGAATCGTCATACACAGGCTGCCAGAGCGCACCTTCTTTAACTGTCAGGTGGAAAGAATCACAAATAGATTTTAAAAAAAAACCTCTTCTTTAGAAAGCCAGAAAATTAGGTTTGCTACAGATCCAGTGGGTAGATAAATGGCGGAAAGGACCCCTCCAAGACAGGAGAGGAAAACACCCTATTTGGCTACGTGGTAGAAGAGACTGAGTGGGTAGGTGAATCAGAAAGAATTTTGTATGGAGTGACCTCAGTAAGATTCCAATAATGGTACAGAACATATGTAGTGAGTACTATGATACTCCACCAAGATCCTCTCTTCAGGGCAATGTATCTATCTATTCTTGAGTTGCTGGAGCTCCTGGTTTCCAACAGCTTACATCTCTCTCCCTTGCTGGGAACGATCTTTGCCTTCAGGGGGCTGCCTCGCAAAGGTTATGGCCTCTCCCAGTAGATGACCCAAAACCAATGACTAGTTGCTATGGAACTATAAAGGTCTGGCATTTTTGCATTAATTTAGGACATGAGGTCACAAAGAGTTGGACAAGAGTTAATGACTAAACAGCAACAAAACAGGACATCTCTGAAGAACCAAGCTCCAGAGCTCCATATGAGACAGGCTGAAGCCTTGGTTGAAACCTCCTTATGGATTAGTGTCTCCCTCTGTCTAATTTTCTTTTCCTCACTTCTTACAGGTGTATTTTCCAAGAGAATTTCTCAATGACCTTCTGCACTCAGTTATTCCTCTCAAAATCTGTTTTCAGAGAAACTAAGACCTCTGTGTAGTAAATTGATATATAATTGGATTGAGTTATTTGTGTAGTGTCTACCAACCCTTCTAATGATTGTCTCAGATTTCCCTTGCTGGGAGATGGAGGAAACTACTCTCCTCTTTAAATATACTTGCTTTTACTGAAGTTGCCTCCAACCCCAAGGAGGATCATATTACTCTGGTCATTCAGAGCCTCAGATTCCTCAGGCCACAATAATTGTTTCAGTGGTGGGTACAGGACAGAGGCAGAGCCAATTAGATACAATGAGGCTCTTTCTGAGACATCCAGGGAAGAATTTTTTGTTTCTGAGTGTTTAGATGATCTGGAGTTTTTATGGCCATTTCATGACTATAATGAAAACTCCTGTATAAGGAATGGTACCAACCCAAAGAAAATGAACTTAGAAAGGAAGAAACAGAGAGGAACTAGGTCTGGGGGACATCATTTGAACTCTTGCATCACACAATACCTAACACCAGTCCTATCTTCTATACTATTCAGGTACATGAAATAAAACATTTTTCTGCATAAGCCTATTTGAGATAAATTTTCTTTTGCTTGCAAACAAAAGAATCTAAACTGATAAACTATGAATCAATGAGTAAAAAAAAGTGAATGGTTTGAACATTCAAGACCATGATCGAGTATAAGAAGGCAAAGTGACCAAAAATATTTATATTCTGTATTAATAGAATGAATCCAATCCTCATCTAATGCTTAATGCTCAACACAGAAGCTCTCAAGATTTAAGTTTCAATAACCATCTGTTAAATTAACTGTGATTCTACAAAATGAAACAAACCTGGAGAACCTAAGCAACACAACGAGTTTGAAAAAATTTAAATGCCTTCTCACCAAAAATGATGTGTTGATTGGCATTGCTTACAAAATATTATAACTGAAAATCTACTTTGTGCTTGTGAAGATCTAGCCAACCCCTAAATATTCATAAAAATGGCTTTTATTGCAGCCATTTTTTCTCCCAAGTGATCTTGAGGTCTTTCTTAACATGGGATAGTAGAGACATTTGACAGATGGAAATTGAGATTAAGTTAATTGCCCAAGGTAATAGGTAACTGTTCAGCTAAGATGGGAGTTTGGGTCTTCCCTTCTCAAACACAATAAGCTCTCTTCCAGGAACACCAGAAAAAGTCCGTGTACTTTATTCACATCCATAGGAATTCATTCATTGTTCCACATATGTTCACTGAGCCAGATTCTGTTTTCTTTTGGCCATGCCATGTGTCATATGGGATCTTAGTTCCCCAACCAGGGATTGAACCCACACCCTCTGCATTGGAAGCATGAAGTAACCACTAGACCACCAAAGAAATGTGCCATAAATTGTTTAATAGAGCCAATTTTACTCAGCTGAATTTTGTTTTAATTTTTACCTTGCCCCTATGTATTTTATTCTTTCTGATGCTTCTGGTGTCTTTTTTTTTCTTTTTTTTTGCCAGAACTTTCCGGGTCAGGGATCAAATCTGGGCTCCCTACAACGGAAGCTCATAGTTTTAACCATTGGACTACAAGGAAGATCTCAAATTTTATTTATTTACTTTTTAAAATGTAGTAACTAATACCTGTGTGTTCATTCTTTTTAAAAAACAAAAATGTATTTACTTATTTCAGCATATTGAGTCTTCAGTCACAGCTGCATGTGAAATCTTCCCAGACCAGGGTTGAACCCATGTCTCCTGCACTTCAAGGCAGATTCTTTACCACTGAGCCACCAATGTGTGTATCAGTTGCTCAAGTTATGTCTGACTCTTTGTAACCCCATGAGCTGTAGCCCACCAGGTTCCTCGCCATCAGAAGCTCTCAAGATTTAAGTTTCAATAACCATCTGTTAAATTAACTGTGATTCTACAAAATGAAACAAACCTGGAGAACCTAAACAACACAACGAGTTTGAAAAATTTAAATGCCTTCTCACCAAAAATGATGTGTTGATTGGCATTGCTTACAAAATATTATAACTGAAAATCTACTTTGTGCTTGTGAAGATCTAGCCAACCCCTAAATATTCATAAAAATGGCTTTTATTGCAGCCATTTTTTCTCCCAAGTGATCTTGAGGTCTTTCTTAACATGGGATAGTAGAGACATTTGACAGATGGAAATTGAGATTAAGTTAATTGCCCAAGGTAATAGGTAACTGTTCAGCTAAGATGGGAGTTTGGGTCTTCCCTTCTCAAACACAATAAGCTCTCTTCCAGGAACACCAGAAAAAGTCCGTGTACTTTATTCACATCCATAGGAATTCATTCATTGTTCCACATATGTTCACTGAGCCAGATTCTGTTTTCTTTTGGCCATGCCATGTGTCATATGGGATCTTAGTTCCCCAACCAGGGATTGAACCCACACCCTCTGCATTGGAAGCATGAAGTAACCACTAGACCACCAAAGAAATGTGCCATAAATTGTTTAATAGAGCCAATTTTACTCAGCTGAATTTTGTTTTAATTTTTACCTTGCCCCTATGTATTTTATTCTTTCTGATGCTTCTGGTGTCTTTTTTTTTCTTTTTTTTTGCCAGAACTTTCCGGGTCAGGGATCAAATCTGGGCTCCCTACAACGGAAGCTCATAGTTTTAACCATTGGACTACAAGGAAGATCTCAAATTTTATTTATTTACTTTTTAAAATGTAGTAACTAATACCTGTGTGTTCATTCTTTTTAAAAAACAAAAATGTATTTACTTATTTCAGCATATTGAGTCTTCAGTCACAGCTGCATGTGAAATCTTCCCAGACCAGGGGTTGAACCCATGTCTCCTGCACTTCAAGGCAGATTCTTTACCACTGAGCCACCAATGTGTGTATCAGTTGCTCAAGTTATGTCTGACTCTTTGTAACCCCATGAGCTGTAGCCCACCAGGTTCCTCTGTCCATGGGACTCTCCAGGCCAAAATACTGGAGTGGGTAGCCATTCCCTTCTCCAGGGGATCTTCCTGACCCAGGGATCAAACCTAGGTCTCCTGTGCTGCATGCAGACTCTTTACCATCTGAGCCACCAGGGAAGCCCTGGGAAGTCCTCTAATTTGATTTTTTAAACTTGATTTGTAATAAAGAATATATCTGGGGCTTCCCCTGGAGGTCCAGTGGATAAGGACACCGCCTTGCAGTGCAAGGGGCGCCGGTTCGATCCCTGGCCTGGGAAGATCCCACATGCCGTGGAGCGGCTGGACTGATGTGTCCAATCACCGAACTGGAGCTCTGGAGCGCATGCGCCCAGAACCAGCGCTCTGCGACAACAGAGGCCACCGCGATGGGAGGCCCGCAGGAGCCAAAGAACAAAGATGGATGAAAATAGAGAAATGAAAGACCAATAGAAGTGGCCTGCCCGCTCCCCGCCCTCCCCAATCCGACTCCCGCCCAAAATAAATAAATAAATAAATAAATAAATAAATAAATCTTTAAAAAAAAAAAAATCTGGTCTTTGTCCTCATTCGTGGCACAGAGCTCTAAAATCCTTGGAATTTCTGAAGTGAAGCCTCTAAGCAACATAGTTGGTCAACAAGGGAACCAACAACAGTGACTAGAGGACTGGAACTTTCAGTCCCATCCCCCAGTCTGTGTTGTTGCTGTTCAGTTGCTCTGTCATGTCCGACCCTTTGCGATTCCACAGACTAGCATACAGGCACCCCTGTTCTTCACTATCTCCAAGAGCTTGCTCAAACTCATGTCCACTGAGTCAGTGATGCCATTCAACGATTTCCTCCTCTTCTGCCCCCTTTTCCTCCTGCCCTTAATCTTTCTCAGCATCAGGGTCTTTTCCAATGAGTTTGCTCTTCGCATCAGATGGCCATAGTATTGGACCTTCAGTTTAAGCATCAGTCATTCCAGTGAATATTCAGGGTTGATTTCCTTTAGGATTGATTGGTTTGACTCTTTGCTGTCCAAGGGACTCTCAAGAGTCTTCTCCAGCACCACAGTTCGAAAGCATCAACTCTCAGCATCAATTCTTTATGGTCCAACTCTCACATCCGTACATGACTACTGGGAAAACCATAGCTTTCACTATAGGGACTCTTGTCGGGAAAGTAATGTCTCCGCTTTTCAATTCACTATCTAGTCTTGTCATGGCTTTTCTTCCAAGGAGCAAGCACCTTTTAATTTCATGGTTGCAGTCACTGTCTGAAGTGATTTTGGAGCCAAGGGGAGAAGGACTGGAGGTTGAATTAATCACCAGCAGCCAATGATTTCATCAACCATGCCAACTTAATGCAGTCTCCATAAAACCTCAAAAAAACAGGGTTGGGAGAGCTTCCAGGTTAGTAAACATGTGGATGTTCTGGAAGGATGGTGTGCCCTGAAAGGATGGAAAAGCCCCGTGCCCTTTCCTGATACCTTGCCCTCGGCATCTCTACCATCTGGCGTTTCCTGAGTTATACCCTAAATTTCCCTAAATTCTATGAGCTATTCTAGCAAAATTTATCAAACCTGAGGAGGTGGTCATGGGAACTACTACTGCAGCAAAATCTAGCAAAAGCTGACTGGTACAATCATTATAACAATTGCATATTATTTCATTCTGTTATGTACCCTGATTATTTAGCCCATTCTTCCTATATTGGACATTTAGGTGGTTTCCAATGTTCTGATGCAGTATTATTAATATAAATGATGCTGAAATGGACACCTATGTACAATTTTTGTTGTTGTTTCTTTTCAATTATTTCCTTTGGAAACAGTTTTCAGCACAAAAAACTGGATCAGCATGTATGACCATCATTACAGCTCTTATTCCCCAAAGCAGTATATGTATACTTGAATCACATTCCAGCAAAAAACATGAAAACCACTTTAGTACTTTTAACAGAGGCAAAATGAAACAGGAAATTGGCTTCACAAGTAATAAAGAAGCTAAGAAGTCAGGAGTGAAATAACCCAGAGAAAAGCAATAGCAGAAAGATTCTGCCACCCTTAAGGATGGAGGGACATTTGGATAAAATCATATTATTGGGGGCAGAAACTAGGACCATCTAAACAGAAGTACAACTATAACTGAGTCTTCCTGGTCAGATTCTCCATTAGTAGCTGGTATCATCAAGGAAGATATGGTTTGGGAAAAGGTAGATACATGGAAGAGATGCTGAACAGAGAAAAATACTTTGGACTCTTCCATCTTCTTGCTCTCCAATCTTCTACAAGTACTATCCATTGAGAAAACCTACCCAGAAGCTAGAGAACAAAAGAACTTGGAAAACATAGTTTTCTTTGACACAGAGGGCAAGAGAAGGACAGCAAGGTGTCTGAAAGCAAATTGGACAGTAATGGATGAGTAAACCACTTGACCAATCTTTCTAGCCTTATGCATTATCATCGTTATAAATGTTGTTGTTTTGGCATGAGATGCAAAGTAATTTAGTAGTTGAAAGTACTGACTCTGAAGTCAGACACTCTTGGATTTGAAATCTGCTCAAAGCTTTTCTTAGTTATATGACCAATTTTTTAAGTTATACCCTAAATTTCTAAATTCTATGAGCTATTCTAGCAAAATTTATCAAACCTGAGGAGGTGGTCATGGAACTACTACTGCAGCAAAATCTAGCAAAAGCTGACTGGTACAATCATTATAACAATTGCATATTATTTCATTCTGTTATGTACCCTGATTATTTAGCCCATTCTTCCTATATTGGACATTTAGGTGGTTTCCAATGTTCTGATGCAGTATTATTAATATAAATGATGCTGAAATGGACACCTATGTACAATTTTTGTTGTTGTTTCTTTTCAATTATTTCCTTTGGAAACAGTTTTCAGCACAAAAAACTGGATCAGCATGTATGACCATCATTACAGCTCTTATTCCCCAAAGCAGTATATGTATACTTGAATCACATTCCAGCAAAAAACATGAAAACCACTTTAGTACTTTTAACAGAGGCAAAATGAAACAGGAAATTGGCTTCACAAGTAATAAAGAAGCTAAGAAGTCAGGAGTGAAATAACCCAGAGAAAAGCAATAGCAGAAAGATTCTGCCACCCTTAAGGATGGAGGGACATTTGGATAAAATCATATTTTTGGGGGGCAGAAACTAGGACCATCTAAACAGAAGTACAACTATAACTGAGTCTTCCTGGTCAGATTCTCCATTAGTAGCTGGTATCATCAAGGAAGATATGGTTTGGGAAAAGGTAGATACATGGAAGAGATGCTGAACAGAGAAAAATACTTTGGACTCTTCCATCTTCTTGCTCTCCAATCTTCTACAAGTACTATCCATTGAGAAAACCTACCCAGAAGCTAGAGAACAAAAGAACTTGGAAAACATAGTTTTCTTTGACACAGAGGGCAAGAGAAGGACAGCAAGGTGTCTGAAAGCAAATTGGACAGTAATGGATGAGTAAACCACTTGACCAATCTTTCTAGCCTTATGCATTATCATCGTTATAAATGTTGTTGTTTTGGCATGAGATGCAAAGTAATTTAGTAGTTGAAAGTACTGACTCTGAAGTCAGACACTCTTGGATTTGAAATCTGCTCAAAGCTTTTCTTAGTTATATGACCTTGGGTGATTTGCTAAACCTCATTTTCTCTTATATAAAATTGTTGTGAAGGGAACTTCCTGGCAGTCCTGTCATGAAGACTCCATTCTTCCACTGCAAAGGGGAATGGGTTCAGTACCCTGTTGGAGAGCTAAGATCCTGCCATGCCACATGGCACAGCCAAAAAATAAAGAAAATAAAATGTTGTGAAGATGAGAATTCCCTTATGGTCCATTGATTAGGACAACATGCTTGCACTGCGGGGTTTGATTCTTTGTTACAGAACTAACATCCTGCAAGCCATGTGACCTGGCCAGAAAAAAAAATGTGAAGACTAAATGCATGAATATAAATATAAAACACTTAACATAATGTGTAGCATGAAATAGGCTGTATGCTCAGGCTACTCAAGATGGCTGTTCCTTTGCTCTCTGTACATCTCCTGACCAACCACAGTGCCTGCTTCGCCTCTACCCTACACACATGACTGACCTTCCTATGTATTGATGCTTGCCCCAGGCCCCAGCTAATGATTGTTCTTATCCTATTTGTGCCCCTCTACTCATTTCCCTGATAATAATGAACCTACTTGATGTCAGTTCCTCTATAACTGGCAATCCCCTTCCCTCTCATAGACCATTGGCCAGAACTTAGTTCCATGACCATGTCTAAGTACAATGGAGACTAGAAATGAAGTTTCTATAATGATAACAGAAGTGGCAAATATATTGAGGAGAAAACTACCAGCCTCTCCCATTCTGCTGTTGTGGCCAAACAAGCATTTATCTGTACTCTTCTTCCCATGCATATTAACAGAACATATCCATCACCAAGGGAAACGCCCAAGTACAATGCCATTATACTGAAGGGAAGCAACATTTGCTATCCCCAAATATGATTATCTTAAGCTAGTTAAGTTCAAGTAGCAAAAAACAGGAGAAGCTCTGAAAACAGAGAAGTTATTCTTTTGCAAGAGACATTTACATTTATAAGGTTAATGTTCACTTGTAAGGGTGTCTCCCTCTCTGTACTAGGAAAAGGAAGGTGACTAAAACTCTAGACACGTATCCATAGAGAAGGCAAAGACTTAGATCTGCATCACAACTTTACTGTGTTTTTCCTGGTCACCTCCCATAACTGGCCTCTCCACTCCCTCAACATCCTTCTTTTGTCTTTAAGTGAAAATGCTGGTGGCTCAGACTGTGTCAGGGAGTTATTCAGTTTTCCTGGGTATCTCACATGTATACAGGGAAGTACACAGTGTATCAAACTTCTGTTTTCTCCTATTAACCTATCTTTTACTATGGGAGTGTCTCAACCAAGAACCCAGAAGGGAGCTAGTGGGTAGAGTTCGCCTTGTGCTGCAAGGGGCGCTGGTTTGATTCCTGGCATGGGAAGATCCCACATGCCGCGGAGCGGTTGGACCAGTGTGTTCAATTACGAACCAGTGCTCTGGATCGCATGCGCCCAGAGCCGGTACTCTGCTACAGGAGAGGCCACTGCAATGGGAGGCCCACACAGGCCAAAGAACAAAGATGGATGAAAATAAATAAATGAAAGACCAATAAAAGTGGCCAAAAAAAAAACCAGAAGGTCAGAGGGAAAAGTATTTTTCCTCCCCTTCAGTGACCCTATTAATAATAGTCGTGGTCATTTGCCAGGGTTGTGGTTTCTTTGCCTTTCAGATTTCAGTAACACTTAATACTAGGCTTCAGTTCCATTTGCTGCTTGTCAATTACATGTAGAAGCAAGGAGCTGTCAAGCAAAAGGAGTCTGTTTTTGACCATAAACTTCACTGGATGAAGAAGGCAGACAGCAGCAGGTGCCCAGGGATAGACAGGCTCACAGACTCCAGGAACCAGACCATGATGTGCAAGTGCTCAAGGCCCAGTCCTGAGACCTGTCATGGCACCCTGGAGTTTGGGCTTCTCATGGAGATCAAAGCCATCCTGCCCCAGGCACCCTCCTGCAGCTGCCCCAGTTCCACAGCTTCTCAGCTGAAGATTCATAGCAACTGGTGGACACAAAGGGGAAACAGTGGTTCTCCCTGCCGCCAGGGGACCCCAGCACTGGCTCTCATTCAAGTCAATCTGGGTCACTTCCTGCAAGTGAGCCGGATCTGATACCCTTGGTGACCCCACAAGCCCTGCTCTGAATGCTCATTTATGGCACAGTCTGGCAACACTGGCCATCCATCCTGCTCAAAGGCCTGTCCTGCTGGGGAAGAATGCACATCCACCCTGCCTCAGGGCTCCCTGGGGATTGTGACATCATCAGTGGCATGTAGCCTAATTGTGATGTGACTGTGTTCATCAATGGGCCCTGGCAGATGAAATACCCTTCTTCCTCTCTGTCAGTGGGGTGATCCTGATTCCAGGGAATGCAGATGCCTTTCTGCTGCCCAAGTATTTCCAGAAGGCACTCAGCTATGCCCTATCCCAAGGCCCCTCTCCTGGACTGGTAATGAATTAACAGTGTCATAGTAGCCCCAAGCACAGCTCCAGAGGATAAAGGATGTTCCAACAATAACACAGTCATTCTTAAAAAACAGATATGCAAAAAGATAATCAAAAAAGAAAGTTGACAAAGAAGAAGTAATCACAGCCAAAGACCTGTTCCAGGCAAATTCTCTTATTGTTTCACTCTCCTCTATGCTGATTCATCTGCTTCTCGTTTAACTCGATGGCTTCTTCCTTAAGCTCTTCTTAATAGGTCTGGGCTGGAAACTGATATCCTTTATACAGTTGTCCCTCTGTATCCTAGGGGGATGAGTTTTATGATCCGCATGATACACAGATCTGTAGATGTTCATGTCCTTTATATAAAACAGCATAGTATTTGCATGTAACCCACATACATTCTCCCATCTCTAGATTACTTATGGATGAGATGGTTAGATAGCATCATCAACTCAACAGACATAAATTTGAACAAATTCTGGGAGACGGTGAAGGATTGGGGAGCCTGGTGTGCTGCAGTCCATGGGGTCACAAAGACTTGGACATGCTTGAGCAACTAAACAACAATAACATAATGTAAAAGCTATGTAAATAGCCACACATTCAATGTAAATGCTACAGAAATATTTGCCATTGTGATAAATACAGATTTTGCTTTTTTGGAACTTTCTGGAATTTTTTCCCTTAAAATTTTGTCCCTGCCGCCAGGGANCCCAGCACTGGCTCTCATTCAAGTCAATCTGGGTCACTTCCTGCAAGTGAGCCGGATCTGATACCCTTGGTGACCCCACAAGCCCTGCTCTGAATGCTCATTTATGGCACAGTCTGGCAACACTGGCCATCCATCCTGCTCAAAGGCCTGTCCTGCTGGGGAAGAATGCACATCCACCCTGCCTCAGGGCTCCCTGGGGATTGTGACATCATCAGTGGCATGTAGCCTAATTGTGATGTGACTGTGTTCATCAATGGGCCCTGGCAGATGAAATACCCTTCTTCCTCTCTGTCAGTGGGGTGATCCTGATTCCAGGGAATGCAGATGCCTTTCTGCTGCCCAAGTATTTCCAGAAGGCACTCAGCTATGCCCTATCCCAAGGCCCCTCTCCTGGACTGGTAATGAATTAACAGTGTCATAGTAGCCCCAAGCACAGCTCCAGAGGATAAAGGATGTTCCAACAATAACACAGTCATTCTTAAAAAACAGATATGCAAAAAGATAATCAAAAAAGAAAGTTGACAAAGAAGAAGTAATCACAGCCAAAGACCTGTTCCAGGCAAATTCTCTTATTGTTTCACTCTCCTCTATGCTGATTCATCTGCTTCTCGTTTAACTCGATGGCTTCTTCCTTAAGCTCTTCTTAATAGGTCTGGGCTGGAAACTGATATCCTTTATACAGTTGTCCCTCTGTATCCTAGGGGGATGAGTTTTATGATCCGCATGATACACAGATCTGTAGATGTTCATGTCCTTTATATAAAACAGCATAGTATTTGCATGTAACCCACATACATTCTCCCATCTCTAGATTACTTATGGATGAGATGGTTAGATAGCATCATCAACTCAACAGACATAAATTTGAACAAATTCTGGGAGACGGTGAAGGATTGGGGAGCCTGGTGTGCTGCAGTCCATGGGGTCACAAAGACTTGGACATGCTTGAGCAACTAAACAACAATAACATAATGTAAAAGCTATGTAAATAGCCACACATTCAATGTAAATGCTACAGAAATATTTGCCATTGTGATAAATACAGATTTTGCTTTTTTGGAACTTTCTGGAATTTTTTTCCCTTAAAATGTTCTATCCTAGGTTGGCTGAATCCATGGATACAGAACCTGTAGACCTGCAGAGCTAAGGTATGCTCTTTACTTCTGCTCCAGCTCTCATTTATTGGTCGAGAATGAAGGTCCTTGGGAAGCGGTAGTATTATCTCTGGTCAAGTCTTCCCTTTTTGGCAGCCCCTTTAAATGGCTTCACTATGGAGCTGCAGAAAGCAGTTCACTGTTTCAGTTGTGTATGGCTCTGAAATCTCAGGCCAAAGGCAAAAAGGGACTCTTGACTGAGGTATGTTCTCTTCCATTTTGGGATGCTGTGTGGCTAGCTCTCACTGGGGTCCACCCACCTGTGGGATGTTGCTAAAAGTAGGAAGAAGCCATAGACACTTCTCAACTTGTATATCTTTTTTATCCACCCCAATTCTATTGTTTCTGATGCCTATGAGTTGCTATCCAAGATCTTGCCAAACTTGGTGAATGCTGTGCCTAGCTAAGATTCTATTTTCTTAGAAGAAAGAGCAAATGCATGCTGGGGGAGAACTAGCATTTTCTGCCACAAATGCCTATTGATTCAGACAGGTTCTTAATTCCCCCTCATAAAGTGAGTCAGCAACTTGCAGCAGGCACAGGGGCCAGCGAAATAAAAAACTGGCACCCTTAGATTGCCATATCATACCGTAGCAAAGGGCTCACTTTCAAAAAGCAAACAGACAGCTCCTCCCACAAAAAAAAAAAAAAAAAAACTGCAGCTAAACTTTTGTTAGTTTTGGTATGATTGGTATAAATGCTCAAAGTGTGTCTCATAACTAGCAATGAAGCTGACTTTCTGGGCTCTGCCAAGAACTTGATTTTCAAAGTCCAGTAAAACAGCAACACAGTGACTTTAATAACTGTAAATATGAGAAAACCCATGCACTGGTATAATTTTTTAATAAGCCTGTCAGACTGCTGACGTTACTTCCCAAATTGTTTTATTATTTTTCAGAAATATTTAATGTGAATTTGGAGCTTGGAATATATTCCAAACACCTGATAATGTTTCCTCCCCTTCTTATAAAATAAACTTTAAAAAGGATGGAAAATTAATGATTGTCACAAAGAGATGTTTGTTTTTCTTCTCAATATGTCCATTTATATGTTATTTTCTTAATGTTCATTTATTGTGATAACTCAAAATAGCTTCATTAATTTGCACTGTCTAAATACAAATTACATACCAATTTTATTTGGGAATGGAGGCAATGACCATTCTACTAGTAATTTCTGAACAAAGTCAACAGATCTTAAGAAATGTGTATTATTATAGTCATCTATACTGGTATGAAATGTAAAGGGCTGTTTGGTTTATTTTGTTCACTGCTCTATACCTGGTACCTATAACAGTATTTTGTGAACACTCAACATATTTTTATTTGGTTAATGCATTAATGTATTTTCCTTTTTAATAATCCTAAAATATACTGGAATATATTTAACCAAAGTAATTGCAAGAGAGTTGGATCTTTTCTAGTCTAACAAGGAGAAGGCATGGTGGGATTATATAATTCAGACTATTAAAATTCATGAAAACAATCACACTGGGTAAAAAGACATTTAGCCTCACTTTAATGATTCTGAATGTTCAACCAAGAGAGAGGATTAAGGGCACAAGCTGTGGGAACACAATTATGTGACACACTGTCTCAGTTACATAGCTCTGGTGTGAGTTAATGGCTGAGAAGACACCAGTCCAAATGACTGGGAACATTAATATGGCAATAAACATTTTCATGTGCTCTTCATATAGTCTCTTGGTCTCATAACAAATTGGAGAAGTGGTTTCTATTACCATGCTAAGAGTATTTACAAATGTGGAAAATGAGCTACACATAGGAGAATAACTTGTCCAAAGTCCCATAGCTCATGATTGGTAGAGTCAAGATCCAAAGGTGTTTAACAATAAGGCGCATATTTGATAGATGTCATGTTTTTGTTCCACTGGCTGCAGCTACTCTGTAGCTCTCTTTGCCCCTCACCCACTTCTGCAATATATTTCTTCCTTTCTTGTTAAGAATATCATATGTTCTAATGTCATTATCTCTGAGTTAATAAAGGACTTCTTTTCTTTTTTAGTGTTCAAACTGATATATAACATTTGCTGAGTCTTTTGGATCATTTGTATCAATAATTACTTTGAATGTCAATGGACTAAACGCCCCAACCAAAAGACACAGAGTGGCTGAATGGATCCAAAAATACAACCCGTACATATGCTGCCTCCAGGAAACTCATTTCAGACCTAGAGACACTCATAGACTGAAAGTGAGAGGCTGGAAAAAGATATTCCATGCAAATGGAAATCAAAAGAAAGCTGGAGTAGCAATCCTCATATCAGATAAAATAGATTTTAAAGTAAAGAAGATTCTAAGAGACAAGGCAGGTCACTACATCATGATTAAGGGATCCATCCAAGAAGAAGACATAACAATCATAAATATCTACGCTCCCAATGCAGGAGCACCCCAATACATAAGACAAACACTTTCAGACATAAAAGAAGACATTGACAGCAACACAATCATAGTAGGAGACTTTAACACCCCTCTCACACCAATGGACAGATCATCCAAACAGAAAATTAATAAAGAAACACAGGCCTTAAATGCCACACTAGAAGAAATGGACCTCATTGATATCTTTAGGACTTTCCATCCAAAAGCAGAAGAATACACTTTCTTCTCAAGTGCTCACGGAACATTCTCCAGGATAGACCACATCTTGGGCCACAAATCAATCCTCAGTCAATTCAAGAAAACTGAAATTCTATCAACCATCTTCTCGGACCACAATGCAGTGAGACTAGAGATCAACTACAGGAAAAAACTGCTAAACCACAAACACATGGAGATTAAACAACACATACCTAAAAAACCAACTGATCATTGAGGAAATCAAAGGAGAAATAAAAAAATTCCTAGAAGAAAATGACAATGAACACACGACAGTGCAAAACCTATGGGATACTGCAAAAGCAGTTCTAAGAGGGAAGTTTATAGCAATACAATCCCACCTCAAGAAACTAGGAAAATCTCAAAGAGACGACCTTACCTTACGCTTAAAACAACTGGAGAAAGAAGAACAAAAACACCCCAAAGCCAGCAGAAGAAGGGAAATCATAAAGGTCAGAGCAGAAATAAATGAAAAAGAAACAAAAGAAACAATAGTAAAGATAAATAAAACAAAAAGCTGGTTCTTCGAAAAAGTCAATAAAATCGACACACCACTGGCCAGACTCATCAAGACAAAGAGAGAGAAGAACCAGATCACCAAAATCAAAAATGAAAAAGGAGAAATCACAACGGATAATGCAGAAATCCAAAGGATTATAAGAGACTATTATGAACAACTCTATGGCAACAAACTGGACAATCTGGAAGAAATGGACAGTTTCTTAGAGAAGATTAATCTCCCAAGACTCAACCAGGAAGAAATAGAAACTATGAACAAGCCAATCACAAGCTCAGAAATCGATCTTGTGATCAAAAATCTACCCAAAAATAAAAGCCCAGGGCCAGATGGTTTCACAAGTGAATTCTACCAAACATTTAAAGAAGAGCTGATGCCTGTCCTTCTAAAACTCTTCCAAAAAATTGCACAGGAAGGAATACTTCCAAACACATTCTACGAAGCCACCATCACCCTGATACCAAAGCCAGGCAAAGACATCACAAAAAAAGAAAATTATAGGCCAATTTCACTGATGAATCTAGATGCCAAAATCCTCAACAAAATCCTAGCAAACAGAATTCAGCAACACATCAAAAAGCTCATTCATCACGATCAAGTTGGGTTCATCCTAGGCATGCAAGGATTCTTCAACATCCGCAAATCAATCAATGTGATACACCATATCAACAAATTGAAAGACAAAAATCACATGATCATTTCAATAGATGCAGAAAAAGCCTTTGACAAAGTACAGCATCCATTTATGATAAAAACTCTTCAAAAAATGGGCATAGAAGGAACTTATCTTAACATAGTGAAAGCCATATATGAGAAGCCCACAGCGAACATTATCCTCAATGGTGAAAAACTCAAAGCATTCCCTCTAAGATCAGGAACAAGACAAGGGTGTCCACTTTCACCACTCTTATTCAACATAGTCCTGGAAGTTCTAGCAACAGCAATAAGAGAAGAGAAAGAAATCAAAGGAATCCAGATTGGAAAAGAAGAAGTCAAACTCTCTCTATTTGCAGATGACATGATATTATACATAGAAAATCCCAAAGACACTATTACAAAACTACTAGAGTTAATCAGCGAATTCAGCAAAGTCGCAGGATACAAAATCAATATACAGAAATCACTGGCATTCCTATACACAAACAATGAAAAATCAGAAAATGAAATCAAAGAGGTAGTCCCCTTCACCATCGCAACCAAAAGAATCAAATATCTAGGAATAAACCTACCCAAAGAAACAAAAGAACTGTACACAGAAAATTACAAGACACTCATGAGAGACATTAAAGAAGAGTTAAACAGATGGAGAAATATTCCATGTTCCTGGGTCGGGAGAATCAATATTGTGAAAATGACCATACTACCAAATGTCATCTATAGATTCAATGCGATCCCTATCAAACTTCCAATAACATTCTTCACAGAACTAGACCAACGAATAACACAGTTCATATGGAAACACAAAAGACCTCGAATAGCCAAAGCAATCCTCAGGAAGAAGAATGGAGCTGGGGGGATCAGCCTCCCCAACTTCAGACTCTACTACAAAGCAACAGTCATCAAGACAGTATGGTACTGGCACAAAAACAGAAATATTGACCAATGGAACAAGATCGAGAACCCAGAGATCAACCCACGCACCTATGGGTACCTTATTTTTGACAAAGGAGGCGAACATATAAAATGGGACAAAGACAGCCTCTTCAACAAATGGTGCTGGGAAAATTGGACAGCTACATGCAAGAAAATGAAGTTGGAACATACCCTGACACCATACACAAAAATCAACTCAAAATGGATTAAAGACTTAAATGTAAGGCCAGAAACCATCAAACTCTTAGAGGAGAATATAGGCAAAACCCTCAAGGACATCAATCAAAGCAAGATCTTCTCTGACCCACCTACTAGAATAATGGAACTGAAAAGAAAAATGAACATGTGGGACCTCATGAAACTCAAAGCATTCCCTCTAAGATCAGGAACAAGACAAGGGTGTCCACTTTCACCACTCTTATTCAACATAGTCCTGGAAGTTCTAGCAACAGCAATAAGAGAAGAGAAAGAAATCAAAGGAATCCAGATTGGAAAAGAAGAAGTCAAACTCTCTCTATTTGCAGATGACATGATATTATACATAGAAAATCCCAAAGACACTATTACAAAACTACTAGAGTTAATCAGCGAATTCAGCAAAGTCGCAGGATACAAAATCAATATACAGAAATCACTGGCATTCCTATACACAAACAATGAAAAATCAGAAAATGAAATCAAAGAGGTAGTCCCCTTCACCATCGCAACCAAAAGAATCAAATATCTAGGAATAAACCTACCCAAAGAAACAAAAGAACTGTACACAGAAAATTACAAGACACTCATGAGAGACATTAAAGAAGAGTTAAACAGATGGAGAAATATTCCATGTTCCTGGGTCGGGAGAATCAATATTGTGAAAATGACCATACTACCAAATGTCATCTATAGATTCAATGCGATCCCTATCAAACTTCCAATAACATTCTTCACAGAACTAGACCAACGAATAACACAGTTCATATGGAAACACAAAAGACCTCGAATAGCCAAAGCAATCCTCAGGAAGAAGAATGGAGCTGGGGGGATCAGCCTCCCCAACTTCAGACTCTACTACAAAGCAACAGTCATCAAGACAGTATGGTACTGGCACAAAAACAGAAATATTGACCAATGGAACAAGATCGAGAACCCAGAGATCAACCCACGCACCTATGGGTACCTTATTTTTGACAAAGGAGGCGAACATATAAAATGGGACAAAGACAGCCTCTTCAACAAATGGTGCTGGGAAAATTGGACAGCTACATGCAAGAAAATGAAGTTGGAACATACCCTGACACCATACACAAAAATCAACTCAAAATGGATTAAAGACTTAAATGTAAGGCCAGAAACCATCAAACTCTTAGAGGAGAATATAGGCAAAACCCTCAAGGACATCAATCAAAGCAAGATCTTCTCTGACCCACCTACTAGAATAATGGAACTAAAAAGACAAATGAACATGTGGGACCTCATGAAACTTAAAAGCTTTTGTACAGCTAAAGAAATTACAAAAAAGCTGAACAGACAGCCCACAGAGTGGGAGAAAATCATAGCAAATGAAACAACAGACAAAGAATTAATCTCCAAAATCTACAAGCAACTCAGACAACACAGCACTGGAAAAACGAACAACCCAATCAAAAAATGGGAAAAGGACCTAAACAGACACCTCTCCAACGATGACATACAGATGGCCCAAAAACACATGAAACGATGCTCAACTTCACTAATAATTAGAGAAATGCAAATCAAAACTACAATGAGATACCACCTCACACCCGTCAGAATGGCCATCATCCACAAATCGACAGACAATAAATGCTGGAGAGGCTGCGGAGAAAAGGGAACACTCCTGCATTGCTGGTGGGAGTGTAAATTGATACAGCCTCTATGGAAGACAGTCTGGAGATTTCTTAAAAAACTAAAAATAGAAGCACCCTATGACCCAGCAATCCCACTCTTAGGCTTATACCCTGATGAAATCAAAACTGAAAGAAGCACCTGTACCCCAATTGCAGCTCTCTATACAATAGCTAGAACATGGAAGGAACCTAGATGCCCATCGACGAACGAATGGATCCAAAAGCTCTGGTACATATATACAATGGAATACTACACAGCTGTAAAGAGAAATGCAGAAGAATCAACCCTAATGAGGTGGCTGGATCTAGAACGTATCCTAAAAAGTGAAGTCAGTCAGAAAGAGAAGGACAAATACAGTATATTAACACATATATATGGAATCTAGTAGGATGGTGATGATGGCACATGCAGTGAAGCAACGGAAAGACAGACATGGACAGTGGACATATGGACATTGTGGGGAAGGAACAGTGGGTGAGAGGCATAAAGGAAGTAGCATGAAGGCCTGTACTATCATAAGTGAAGAAAATAGCTCTAGTCATTGCTCTGTGAGAAAAGGGGATCCTTCAGGGGTGCTGTGTGATGGTCGGGAGGGGAGGGAAGGGGGGGATATACATGTGACTAATCTGAGAACATGCATGTCTGTGAACAACAAAACTCTGTAAAAGTTAAAAGTAAAATAAAGGTTTTAAAAAAAAAAAAAAGAAGGAAATAATGATGATGGGAGCCAAAGTCCCAGAATTCCGCACAAGCAACCTGCCATGTTACAGATTTCTGGGAGAACTATTTGGTAGAAACACCCTATTACAAACTGAAGGATTAGTCTCCCTCTTCACTGCTGGTATTTTTTTTTTTTTCACTCTGAAATTTGCTATGATATTAATATAACTGGGCTTCCCTGGTGGCTCAGTGGTAAAGAACTGACCTGCCAATGCAGCAGATGGGGATTCAATCCCTCCAGGGGAAGAACCCTAGAGGAAGAAATGGCAACTCACTCCAGTATTCTTGCCTGGGTAATTCCATAGACAGATGAGCCTGGCAGGCTAGAGTCCAAGAGGTGGCAAAAAAGTCAGACACTATTAGCAACTAAATGACAACAATTATTGTAACTGCTGCAGCTTTATTTTGATGTGTTAATATGCTATATATTTCTCTATGCTGTGTTTATACTTTTAAACTATTTGCATCTTTAAATCCAAACCAGGGGCTTGGAAGCAGCCTATTTGGATCTTGTTTTATTCATTCAATCTGATTATCTCAAAAGTTGTTAGAAAGTCTACACATGCTTCTTTTGTATTTCAACCATTTAAAAATGCTTTATTGTGTTTGTGTGCATAAGTATAAATTTTATAGATAAAGGGACACACATATACATGTATATAGGAGAGTGTGATCCAAAATCTTCTTAGTAATAGGATGAATAATCAAAAATTTAATGAGGAATTTCCCTGGTAGTCCAGTGGTAAAAAATCTGCCTGCCAATGCAGGGAACTGGATTCCCTGCCTGGTTGGGAAAGATTCCATATGCCATGGAGCAAATAAGCCCGCATGCCACACTACTGAGCCTGTGCTCTAGAGCCTGTGAGAAGCTACCACAATGAGAAGACCAAGCACCACAATTAAGAGTAGCCCATAGCCCTGGCTGGCCGCAACTCGAGAAAGTCTGTATACAATAAGACCAAGTGGAACCGAAAATAAATCTTTTTTAAAATTTCATAGGGGCCTTCCCTGATGGTCCAGTGGGTTAAGAGTCCACCTTGCAATGCAAAGGGCACTGGTTC
This sequence comes from Tragulus kanchil, assembly GCA_022376925.1. Classification (NCBI taxonomy): domain Eukaryota; kingdom Metazoa; phylum Chordata; class Mammalia; order Artiodactyla; family Tragulidae; genus Tragulus; species Tragulus kanchil. The sequence goes on along the minus strand of JAIOJX010000001.1, from coordinate 101,537,080 downwards.
GATCCCCAGGCTGGAAAAATCCCACATGCCGCAGAGCAGCTGGGCCACTGTGTCCAATTACAAGCAGCGCATGCGCCCAGAGCCGGTGCTCTGCGACAAGAGAGGCCACTGAAATGGGAGGGCCACATATGCCAAAGAATAAAGATGGATGAAAATAAATACATAAATACATACATAAATAAAATACAAATTTTTTTTTAAAAAGCTGAGGTATTAAAAAAATAATAAAAATTTCATGGAAACATGGCTTTAAGGACAATGTAAGCAAGTGACCAATCCTCATTTCAAGTGAACAGAAATAGAACTGCAGGGTGAGGCAGGGTCTAGACAGCACACAATTCTAACCGAATGGCACCCTTTGGATCAGGTGTGTGACTGATACTCCCCAGAATTGTGCTGAGCTATGGACTCTGCTACAGGATCCATTTGGAGAGAAGAATTAGAGTCACACATGAAAAATCTGTTCTGTTCCCAAGTGGACACAGGCCAAGCAAACTGTCCCCTATTCACATCATTGTCATTGTACAGGAAGAAAACCAACCTTCCCTCTAGCTTTCCAAGTTATTGTCTGATAACCTTCCTGTAATAAAAGAGTAACAGAAGAAAGCAAACATAAATTCAGTAACATATCTTCCTCCCATGGGAGAGATCTAGGAAAACTGAAGAACTCCCTGATATGGCTCAAGCTACCAACTTAAATACCATCTCCAAGTAAAGACAAGGGAGGATATGGTGGACAGCCAGTTATGGGAGACTGTCTGGAGAAGCACTGTGGTCAAAGGTAAGGTTGCTATGCAAATTTAAGCCCCTACCTTCTCCACTGGTGAAGATTCTAGAGACTTAGAGTAATCCTCCTCTTTCTTTTTATTTTATTTTTTACAGAGCTTTGTTGTTTACTGCCACACATGGACCCGAATCAGTCATGCCATAAGTATACACAAGCTCCCAATCCTCTTTCTGATGCAAAGAGAAAGACACCATTACAAATGGAGATTTCCTTCATACATGCAAATGTTTTTTGCAAAAGCGCAGCTTCTACTCTGTTTTCAGAGATCCTTCTCGGCTGAAATCTAATTAGTTCAAGGATTTGCAGACCTCTTCACTAAGGATTCGGATTTCATTCACCTCAGCTCCAGAAATGGCATCAGTATTTTTAAGGGCTCCCAGGCTAGTCTTAGTCTGCAGCTTCAGCTAAAAGGAGGTGGAGCCTGGGACCTCACTAAGACTCGGTTTTCTTGTAAGGGGATGGGGACTTCCCAAGGCTCTGAGCTGAGGAAAGACACATTTGAACTTGCTTTTAAAACCGACAGAAAAAAGACAGGCAAGAAGGCGATGCCTGAGGAGGTGGCTGCGACCACCCAGGCATGGGCCACTTTGGACTGGTTGGTGGAGCTAAGGTGGTGAGAACTGGTTGGATCCAGGTATGTTCTTACCAGCCCCTATTTAAATCAGGTGGTAAGAGAGAAAGGACTGAACTTAGAATTTGCCTGAGCAGCTAAAAGCCAGTTTTCTGTTTTTCCTTCTGAGATAAACCACACAGGACACAGTGGTTGGCTGATGGGAGCAGTAACCTAGTTTTGGACATCTTCAGCTTGAAATCTAAGGCAGAAGCTGAATAGCCAGGTGTGAAGGAGAACTGAGCCCATTAATTTAGAAAGGGAACCTTTACAGGGTTCCTTCGAAGAAATAAGGCTCTTACTTACTCTTACCTCTGCTGATAGCTGTGTTTTTTTCATCCCAGAATAAATGAAATTAATGACATGAGAAAAAATAATAATAACCAGCCCTAAACAATCCATATGCTGAAGAGGCATATGTTGGGGGTGGCAAATTCTGTTTGCCTTCACTTGTGAATCCCCAAAAAATGGTCCAGGGACTTCCCTGGCTGTCCAGTGATTAGGACTCTGAGCTTCCACTGCAGGGGGCACAGGTTTGATGCCTCATCCAGGAAGTAAGATCCCGCATGCTGTGCAGCCAAAACTGCCACACATGGACCCGAATCAGTCATGCCATAAGTATACACAAGCTCCCAATCCTCTTTCTGATGCAAAGAGAAAGACACCATTACAAATGGAGATTTCCTTCATACATGCAAATGTTTTTTGCAAAAGCGCAGCTTCTACTCTGTTTTCAGAGATCCTTCTCGGCTGAAATCTAATTAGTTCAAGGATTTGCAGACCTCTTCACTAAGGATTCGGATTTCATTCACCTCAGCTCCAGAAATGGCATCAGTATTTTTAAGGGCTCCCAGGCTAGTCTTAGTCTGCAGCTTCAGCTAAAAGGAGGTGGAGCCTGGGACCTCACTAAGACTCGGTTTTCTTGTAAGGGGATGGGGACTTCCCAAGGCTCTGAGCTGAGGAAAGACACATTTGAACTTGCTTTTAAAACCGACAGAAAAAAGACAGGCAAGAAGGCGATGCCTGAGGAGGTGGCTGCGACCACCCAGGCATGGGCCACTTTGGACTGGTTGGTGGAGCTAAGGTGGTGAGAACTGGTTGGATCCAGGTATGTTCTTACCAGCCCCTATTTAAATCAGGTGGTAAGAGAGAAAGGACTGAACTTAGAATTTGCCTGAGCAGCTAAAAGCCAGTTTTCTGTTTTTCCTTCTGAGATAAACCACACAGGACACAGTGGTTGGCTGATGGGAGCAGTAACCTAGTTTTGGACATCTTCAGCTTGAAATCTAAGGCAGAAGCTGAATAGCCAGGTGTGAAGGAGAACTGAGCCCATTAATTTAGAAAGGGAACCTTTACAGGGTTCCTTCGAAGAAATAAGGCTCTTACTTACTCTTACCTCTGCTGATAGCTGTGTTTTTTTCATCCCAGAATAAATGAAATTAATGACATGAGAAAAAATAATAATAACCAGCCCTAAACAATCCATATGCTGAAGAGGCATATGTTGGGGGTGGCAAATTCTGTTTGCCTTCACTTGTGAATCCCCAAAAAATGGTCCAGGGACTTCCCTGGCTGTCCAGTGATTAGGACTCTGAGCTTCCACTGCAGGGGGCACAGGTTTGATGCCTCATCCAGGAAGTAAGATCCCGCATGCTGTGCAGCCAAAACAAAAACCATCATAAAACCAAAAAACCAGAAAGATTGATCAGTGGAAGGAGATGTGTATGCTGGGCAGAGTACTAGAAGGGACTAGACAGAAGAAATCCATGAACCCACACAGGGTGCTTTGATGTCTAAAATAGTAAGCTGTGTATATGCAGGATTTAAATATATAGTGTGTCAAGAAGTTGTGAAAGCAACAGTTTAAAGTATTGTCTCTGAAAAGGAGACAGTCTATAAAAGCTAATGCTTGTGAGATGTATGGAGAGACTAACATGGAAACTTACATCACCATATATAAAATAGATTCCCACTGGAAATTTGCTGTATGACTCAGGGAACACAGTAAGGGGCTCTGTAACAACCTGGAGGGGTAGGATGGGGTGGGAGATGGAAGAGAGGTTCAAGAGGGAGGGGACATATCCCTATGGCTGATTCATGATGATATTTGACAGAAAATAACAAAATTCTGTAAAGCAATTATCCTTCAAATAAAATAATAATAAATGTATATATATATATGTGTTTGTGTGTGTGTATATATATATATATATATATATATATATATATATATATACATATACATAGCTAATGCTTATAAAACATGCTCTCCAAATAGTTTCCATACTCAGTCACTTCAGTCATGTCTAACACTTTGCAACCCATGGACTGTAGCCTGCCAGGCTTTTCTGTCCATGGGATTCTCCAGGCAAGAATACTGGAGTGGGTTGCCATTCCCTTCTCCAGGGGATCTTCCCAACCCAGGGATGAAACGCAGGTCTCTTGCATGGCAGGTGGATTCTTTACTGTCTGAGCCACGAGGGAACCCCCTCCCCCAAATAGTTTACTTGAGTAAAAAGGTACCTTCTGCTGAAGAATATTAGTAATCACCTATTTTAAAATGATAGTTTTAAAGACTAAATGTGTGTGTGGACTTACTGAAGCTTATATCACTCAACAATATCAGGCTTCTTTTGAATTTATTTTGTGAATGTTTTTCCAAAACCAATCTAAATCTTGGTATTTTGCAAGTTGTGGATTGAAAGTATGAATTTCCTCCAGCCCTTGTAGGGAAGCACTTTTGAATTCATTTCCCTGACATGAGATTGCTCTCCCCAAAGCAATTTTGGAGGGAACATTAAGTGCTATAAGAGTGGAATTGGAGAAATGTGTCCCAGAAAATGTTTTTAATCAGGGCTTTGTGGGAGCCTATTTAGTTACTGGACAATGGAAGGTGTTTAAGGAACAATACTTTGTTTAAGGGATTTACTGACCAAGAAGTTCATTTAAACTGGATCCTCTCTTTTCTGGCTTCTCATTTTGAAATTGTTTGGCCATGATTGAACTCAATATTTCTAGTAGACATTCTGCAGCCTACCCCTACCACCCACCCCCAGCATCTTCATCCTTTGACTTACAAATGGAAATTCATGTGCTTTGCTTTTTGTCTTTACAAATTATAGTTGTCTCTGACAATTCCCTTTGTATTTGAGAAAAACCAGAGTGGTGGTGTGTATTTTCAGTCATAGTCTCTCAAATGTCACAGCTGGGTTGCATGAAGGTTTATTTGTATTATAATAGCATTTCCTTTAGATCTCAGGGGGCCTCTACCTCTAAAATCACTTGTCTATGGGAACTTCAGGGAGAATAACTTGACCTTTCTAAAAGTAAACTTTCCAACTGAATATCTTTCTCTGAATCTAAGTTCAGATGGTTCTGAGTGTGTGTGTGTGTGTGTGTGTGTGTGTGCCCTAAGCTTTTAGGTTAATGTAGAGTCTGACTTTGCTCAAACAGAGAGAACTTTTGTTAATTATGGGCACAAGTAAACTTTAAATATTGTGGTGGGATTATTTATTGAGAGCATAATGTATGTTCTTCCTCCCTCCATTCCAGAAGATCAGTCAATTCTTTTTATGCTCCTTCTCAAACTTATGTTTGTAGACTGAAATATGGGGACCAACTCACCCAGTTTGTCCAGGACTTGCTTAGAGGGAGTTCCTGGCATGTGCAACTCCAATACCAAAACTGGGAAAGTCCCAGGCAAGCTGGGACAAGTTGGTCATCTCAGGCAGAAGACACCTCCCGTCCTGGAATTTTTTATAAACCCGAGTTCACTGAAGGGAAGCGGCCCTGAGGGCAAAGGGAGAGTGGGATACCATGTTAATGTACACTTCTACTTGAAATATAACATATATAATGCACAAATTATAAGTATGTAGCTATACAAAATTTCACCATGTGAACACACACATGTAACTAGTATCCAGATCAAGAAAGGGAATATATCCAGGGTCACAGAAGCCTTCTTGTGCATTCTTTCCCTTGGATAACCATGTAATAGAAAAAAAAAATATTTTTTTCCTCTACCCTTCAGAGGTCTTGGCTTAGACTCCCAGTGATAAGAGATAGATTAACAAGAGAAAAAAACAACCCACTTCAATATTATGTATTTCTTCTGTGTACATGGGAGAGACCCAGGGAAACTGAGTAAAACTCTCTAACATGGCCCAAGTGTGTGTGTTAGTTGCTCAGTCATGTCTGACTCTTTATATCCCTATGGAGTCTATCTCACCAAGCTCCTCTGTCCATGGGATTCTCCAGGCAAGAATACTGGAGTGGGTTGCTATTTCCTTCCCCAGGGATTTTCCCAACCCAGGAATTGAACCCAGGTCTCCTGCACTGCAGGCATATTCTTTACTTTCTGAGCCACTAGGGAAGCCCCATATGGCCCAAAACATCACCTTAAATGCCATTTTTTAGGAGGGGGTAAGGAGACCAGTTCTGGAAGATTATCAGGAAAACACAGAATGTTAGCAGATTTAGGTCCATGCCTTTTCCACAGTGAGAGTTCCTTGTGATTTAGAGTCATCCTCCTCTTCCTGGTGGGCTTCACTGGTGGCTCAGACAGCAAAGAATCACCTGCAATGCATGGGTTTGATCCCTGGACATTTGGACTATTTCAAATTGGGGGCTATTATGGACAGTGTTACTATGAATAGTTTTATTGATAAGGAGATAAAGGGATCAGTGATTTGGCAGAATCTCTGGGAGGCAACAACAAAGAGGTTGGTATAAGGTGCACATAGCCATGGGGGTTTGCACCTCTACAAATTCTGTGACCCACGTAGGGTGCAAGAGAAAAGGACTGGGGACTTCTCTGGTGGTCCAGTGACTGAGACTCCATGCTCCCAATGCAAGGTGCCCAGGTTTGATCCCTAGTCAGAACGCTAGATCCCACACACCACAGCTATGAGTGTGAATTCCTCAGCTCAAGATCCTGCACGGTGGCAACTAAAACCTGGTGCAGCCAATAAATAAATACCTACATGACTCATTGGAAAAGACCCTGATTTTGGGAAAGACTGGAGGCAAAAGAAGAGGGCAGCAGAGGATGAGACGGTTAGATGCAGTGATCAACTCAATGGACATGAATGTGAGCAAACTCTGGGAGACAGTGAAGCACAGAGGAGCCTGGCATACTGCAGTCCATGGGATTGCAAAGAGTCAGATATGACTTAGTGACTGAACAACAACAAATATATATATATATATATATAAGCTATTTTTAAAAAGAATTTACAAAGAAGCCAAGGACTGCTATATCTCAAGGGTAAATCAGTCTATGACAACAGAATAATCAGCTGTGATGATTTGGAGCCTACTTTGAATTAGCCTGACTGTAAGGTTAAAGCCAGAGTCTAACATTGCCGGGATTCTCCAGGCAAGAATACTGGAGTGGGTTGCTATTTCCTTCCCCAGGGATTTTCCCAACCCAGGAATTGAACCCAGGTCTCCTGCACTGCAGGCATATTCTTTACTTTCTGAGCCACTAGGGAAGCCCCATATGGCCCAAAACATCACCTTAAATGCCATTTTTTAGGAGGGGGTAAGGAGACCAGTTCTGGAAGATTATCAGGAAAACACAGAATGTTAGCAGATTTAGGTCCATGCCTTTTCCACAGTGAGAGTTCCTTGTGATTTAGAGTCATCCTCCTCTTCCTGGTGGGCTTCACTGGTGGCTCAGACAGCAAAGAATCACCTGCAATGCATGGGTTTGATCCCTGGACATTTGGACTATTTCAAATTGGGGGCTATTATGGACAGTGTTACTATGAATAGTTTTATTGATAAGGAGATAAAGGGATCAGTGATTTGGCAGAATCTCTGGGAGGCAACAACAAAGAGGTTGGTATAAGGTGCACATAGCCATGGGGGTTTGCACCTCTACAAATTCTGTGACCCACGTAGGGTGCAAGAGAAAAGGACTGGGGACTTCTCTGGTGGTCCAGTGACTGAGACTCCATGCTCCCAATGCAAGGTGCCCAGGTTTGATCCCTAGTCAGAACGCTAGATCCCACACACCACAGCTATGAGTGTGAATTCCTCAGCTCAAGATCCTGCACGGTGGCAACTAAAACCTGGTGCAGCCAATAAATAAATACCTACATGACTCATTGGAAAAGACCCTGATTTTGGGAAAGACTGGAGGCAAAAGAAGAGGGCAGCAGAGGATGAGACGGTTAGATGCAGTGATCAACTCAATGGACATGAATGTGAGCAAACTCTGGGAGACAGTGAAGCACAGAGGAGCCTGGCATACTGCAGTCCATGGGATTGCAAAGAGTCAGATATGACTTAGTGACTGAACAACAACAAATATATATATATATATATATAAGCTATTTTTAAAAAGAATTTACAAAGAAGCCAAGGACTGCTATATCTCAAGGGTAAATCAGTCTATGACAACAGAATAATCAGCTGTGATGATTTGGAGCCTACTTTGAATTAGCCTGACTGTAAGGTTAAAGCCAGAGTCTAACATTGCCAATTCGGCCTAAGAATTCTGACACTAAGTACCAGTGCAGGAATTTCTTTCTGTTCTTTTCAGTTTTATTGAGGTTTAATTAACATACAATACTGTATAATTTTAAGGTGTATAGCATGCTCACTTGATATATATATATATGTGTGTATATATATATATATATATATATATATATATATATACTGCAAAATGATCACTAAAATGTTTAGTTAACATCCATCACCTCATATAGTTATCAAAACAAATTTTCTTTGAGGTGGGAACTTTTAGGATCCACTACTCTCCTAGCAACTTTCAAATGTACCATACAAAAGTGCTATCATGTTTTCTATTACAGCATCGATATAGAGTCTCCTCAACTTACAATGAGGTTGCCTTGCCTTGCTAAGTTGTTTCAGTCATGTCAGACTCTCTGCGACCACACAGACTGTAGCCTGCCAGGCTCCTCTGTCCATGGGCTCTTCCAGGCAGGAATACTGGAGTGGCTGCCATGCCCTCCTCCAGGGGATCTTCCTGACCGAGGACTGAATTAACGTCTCTAAGTCTCCTGCACTGACAGTTAGGGTTTTTGCCACTAGTGCCACCTGGGAAGCCTACAATGAGGGTAAACCCATTGCAAACTGAAAAACCCATTGCAAGTTGAACCCAGGTAAAGCCATTGCAAGTTGAAAACACTGTAAGTTGAAAATACGCTTAGGACTTCCCTGATGGTACAGTGGTTAAGAATCCACCAGCCAGGGCTTCCCTGGCGGCTCAGTGGTAAAGAACCTGCCAGCCAATGCAAGAAGCCACCAGCCAATGAGGAAGACATGGGTTCAATCCCTGATTAGGGAAGATCCCACATTCCGAAGAACAAATAAGCCTGTGTACCACAACTACTAAGCCTGTGCTCTAGACCCCGGGAACTGCAACTATTTAGCCCATGTGCCGCAACTACTGAAACCTGTACACCCTAGACCCCGTGTTCTGCAACAAGAGAAGCCACCATGATGAGAAGTCCTCACCCTGTAATTAGACAGTAACCCCTATATACTACAACGAGAAGTCCTCACCCTGTAACTAGACAGTAACCCCTATATACTACAACTGCAGAAAGCCTACATAGCAATGAAGACCCAGAGCAACCATAAATATATAAAGAGAAAATGTACTTAATATATCTAATCTATTGAATATCATACCTGTATCTGACCTACCTTAAATGTGCTCAAAACATTTACATTAGGTTACACTTGGGCAAAATCATCTGACACAAAGCCTATTCATAATCCCATGTAATTTATTGAATACTCTACTGAAAGTGAAAAACAGAATGGCTATATGGGCACAGAATGATTGTTAGTGCTCTCCTGGTTTATTCTCATGATCATGTGGCGGACTGAGAGCTGTGGATCACTTTTGCTGCCCAACAACATGGGAGAACATTGTTGCACATATCCCTAGTCTGGGAAAAAAATCAAAATTCAAGATGTGAAACACAGTTTCTATGGAATATGTATCACTTTCACACCACTGTAAAGTGAAAAAAATGGCTAGCTGAATCATCAAAAGTCAGAGACTATCTGTACTTATTTATCTTATAACTGAAAGTTTATAATTTTTGGCCATCTTGATTCAATTTCCCAACATCCCCCACTCTCACATTTTATAAAAAATTATTTATTTGTTTATTTATTTATTATTTATGGGCTGTGCTCAGTCTTTGTTGCTGCTTGAGCCTTACTCTAGTTGTGGTGAGTGAGGGCTACTCTATAGTTGTAGTGTGAGGGCTGGTCATTGTTGTGGCTTCTCTTGTTCTGGAGCATGGGATCTAGACACACAGGCTTCAGCAGTTCAGTAGTTGCAGCTCCCAGGCTCAATAGTTGTGGCACATGGGTTTAGTTGCTCTGCAGCATGTGGGATCTTCCCAGACCAATGATCAAATCCACATCTCCTGCTTTGGCAGGCAGATTCTTTACCACTAAGCCACCAATGAAGCCCCCAACCTCACCTTTGATAACAAAGAATCTAATGTCTTTTACATGAGCTTGGTTTCTTGTTTTATTTTGCTTTTAAAATTTATTTATTTAGCTGTGCAACACAGCATGTGGGATCTTAGCTCCCTGACAAGGGATCAAACCTGAGCCCCTTGCATTAGAAGCATGGGGTGTTAACCACTGGACCAAGAGGGGAAATCCCTATTTTGAAAAGTGCCAATTTTGTTGTTTTTTGGATTCCATATATAAGTGAGATCACATAATATTCATCTTCTCTGTCTGGCTTATTTTACTCAGCATAATATGCTCAGAGTCTATCCACCTTATTGCATACAGCAGGATTTCCTTCTTTTTAATGATTGTATAATATTTAATTTACACATATAATCACACACATATGTATGTAACTTTTTCTTCATCAATTCGCCCACTGATGGACAGACACTAAGGTTGTTTCCATGTCTTGGCTATTATAAATAATGCTATAGAAAACATGAGGATGTAGGTGTGTGCTGTCCTTAGTTGCTCAGTCATCTTTGACCCTTTGACCCCATAGCCCCGGCTTCTCTCTCTATGGAATATGTATCACTTTCACACCACTGTAAAGTGAAAAAATGGCTAGCTGAATCATCAAAAGTCAGAGACTATCTGTACTTATTTATCTTATAACTGAAAGTTTATAATTTTGGCCATCTTGATTCAATTTCCCAACATCCCCCACTCTCACATTTTATAAAAAATTATTTATTTGTTTATTTATTTATTATTTATGGGCTGTGCTCAGTCTTTGTTGCTGCTTGAGCCTTACTCTAGTTGTGGTGAGTGAGGGCTACTCTATAGTTGTAGTGTGAGGGCTGGTCATTGTTGTGGCTTCTCTTGTTCTGGAGCATGGGATCTAGACACACAGGCTTCAGCAGTTCAGTAGTTGCAGCTCCCAGGCTCAATAGTTGTGGCACATGGGTTTAGTTGCTCTGCAGCATGTGGGATCTTCCCAGACCAATGATCAAATCCACATCTCCTGCTTTGGCAGGCAGATTCTTTACCACTAAGCCACCAATGAAGCCCCCAACCTCACCTTTGATAACAAAGAATCTAATGTCTTTTACATGAGCTTGGTTTCTTGTTTTATTTTGCTTTTAAAATTTATTTATTTAGCTGTGCAACACAGCATGTGGGATCTTAGCTCCCTGACAAGGGATCAAACCTGAGCCCCTTGCATTAGAAGCATGGGGTGTTAACCACTGGACCAAGAGGGAAGTCCCTATTTTGAAAAGTGCCAATTTTGTTGTTTTTTGGATTCCATATATAAGTGAGATCACATAATATTCATCTTCTCTGTCTGGCTTATTTTACTCAGCATAATATGCTCAGAGTCTATCCACCTTATTGCATACAGCAGGATTTCCTTCTTTTTAATGATTGTATAATATTTAATTTACACATATAATCACACACATATGTATGTAACTTTTTCTTCATCAATTCGCCCACTGATGGACAGACACTAAGGTTGTTTCCATGTCTTGGCTATTATAAATAATGCTATAGAAAACATGAGGATGTAGGTGTGTGCTGTCCTTAGTTGCTCAGTCATCTTTGACCCTTTGTGACCCCATAGACTTTAGCCCACCAGGCTTCTCTCTCTATGGAATTCTCTAGGCAAGAATACTGGAGTGGTTTGCTGTGTCCTCTTCCAATGGATCTTCTCAACTTGGACTGAACTCAAGTTTCATGTCTACTGCAATGGCAGGAGGGTTCTTTGCCAATAGTGCAACCTTGGAAGCCCAGGGGTGTAGGCATCTCTTCAATGTAATGATATCATTTCCTTTAGATATATGCCCAGGAGTAGAATTGCTGCATCATATGGTACTTCCAGTCTTAAGTTTTAGAAGAACCTTCATAGCATTTTCTATAGTGGCTGCGTCAATTTACATTCCTACCAAGAGTACAGAAGCAGAGGTATCTCAGCTACATTCAGGTTAAATATTTCCTGACAAAGACTCATATAACTCAGTGAGACTCACACAATTCATCACTTCTTGCAAATAGATGGGAAACAATGGAAACAGTGTCCAGACTATTTTCTTGGGCTCCAACATCACTGTGGATGGTGACTGCAGGCATGAAATTAAAAAAGGCTTGTTCCTTGGAAGAAAAGCTTTGACAAACCTAGGCAATGAATTAAAAAGCAGAGATATCACTTTGCCAACAGAGGTCTATACAGTCAAAGATACGGTTTTTCCAATAGTCATGTATGGATGTTAGAGTTGGACCATAAAGAAGGCTGAGCACCAAAGAATTGATGCTTTTGAACTGTGGTGCTAGAAAAGACTCTTGAGAGTCCCTTAGACAGCAAGAAGATCAAACCAGTCAATCCTAAAGAAAATAAACCCTAAATATTCATTGGAAGGACTTATGCTGAAGTTGAAGCCCCAATACTTTCGCCACCTGATGTGAAGAGCTGACTTGTAGGAAAGCCCCTGATGCTGGGAAACATTGAGGATAGGAGGAGAAGGGGATGACTGAGGATGAGATGGTTGGATGGCATCACGGACTTGTAGTTTAGAGAGCTCCAAGAGAAGGTGAAGGACAGGGAAGTACAGCTTGTTTCCATGTCTTGGTTTTTGCTATAGAAAACATGAGGATGTAGGTGTGTGCTGTCCTTAGTTGCTCAGTTTGACCCTTTGTGACCCCATAGACTTTAGCCCACCAGGCTTCTCTCTCTATGGAATTCTCTAGGCAAGAATACTGGAGTGGTTTGCTGTGTCCTCTTCCAATGGATCTTCTCAACTTGGACTGAACTCAAGTTTCATGTCTACTGCAATGGCAGGAGGGTTCTTTGCCAATAGTGCAACCTTGGAAGCCCAGGGGTGTAGGCATCTCTTCAATGTAATGATATCATTTCCTTTAGATATATGCCCAGGAGTAGAATTGCTGCATCATATGGTACTTCCAGTCTTAAGTTTTAGAAGAACCTTCATAGCATTTTCTATAGTGGCTGCGTCAATTTACATTCCTACCAAGAGTACAGAAGCAGAGGTATCTCAGCTACATTCAGGTTAAATATTTCCTGACAAAGACTCATATAACTCAGTGAGACTCACACAATTCATCACTTCTTGCAAATAGATGGGGAAACAATGGAAACAGTGTCCAGACTATTTTCTTGGGCTCCAACATCACTGTGGATGGTGACTGCAGGCATGAAATTAAAAAAGGCTTGTTCCTTGGAAGAAAAGCTTTGACAAACCTAGGCAATGAATTAAAAAGCAGAGATATCACTTTGCCAACAGAGGTCTATACAGTCAAAGATACGGTTTTTCCAATAGTCATGTATGGATGTTAGAGTTGGACCATAAAGAAGGCTGAGCACCAAAGAATTGATGCTTTTGAACTGTGGTGCTAGAAAAGACTCTTGAGAGTCCCTTAGACAGCAAGAAGATCAAACCAGTCAATCCTAAAGAAAATAAACCCTAAATATTCATTGGAAGGACTTATGCTGAAGTTGAAGCCCCAATACTTTCGCCACCTGATGTGAAGAGCTGACTTGTAGGAAAGCCCCTGATGCTGGGAAACATTGAGGATAGGAGGAGAAGGGGATGACTGAGGATGAGATGGTTGGATGGCATCACGGACTTGATGCACATGAGTTTGAGAGAGCTCCAAGAGAAGGTGAAGGACAGGGAATCCTGGTGTGCTGCAGTGCATGGGGTTGCAAAGAGTCAGACATGACTGAGCAACTGAATAGGACTAACTCAGTGAAATATATTATATTCAAAGTTACCTTCATCATAGGAAAAAGATACATTAAAATCAGCCAAAGAGGGACTTTTCTGGTGACCCAATGGTAAAGAATCTGCCCTGCAATGCAGGAGGTGTTGGTTAGATTCTTGGTCAGGGAACTAAGACCCCACATGCCCCAGGACAGCTAAGACCATGCACTGCAGCTACTGGAGTCCAAGTGCCACCATGCATGATGCAAGAAGATACCAACTGCTGCCGCTAAGACCTAACACAGACAAATAAATAGTAATTAAAAAAGATCAGCCAGAGGTATACATAGAGAATAGTCTATGAGGACTCCAAAAGGTTCCAAATTCGAAGATTCATTGTCTTCGGAATGTATTACCCTCTAGACATGGATATGTAACAAAATTCTGTGGGCATTCTCAATCTAGGAAGCTCATCCATGCTTTATTAGCTCAGAGTTGTTATTGGAACTTCATTATGTAGGTATGATTGATTAAAATGTGGCTGAATGGAATCCCATCCCCCTCCCTACCATCTCTCTCTGTTTAGTCTTCCTAGTGTGGCCAGACAAATAGAAAAACTTTGTAGTGTGCCTGGCTCCACCCTGAGCATTAACATAAAATACCAGGTGTGGTCCAAGGAGATCACTATGCATAACAAAGACACTCCTATCACAAGGGAATTTCCCAGTTTTTAGAAGTTACCTCCTAAAGCCAGGACAAAGAACAGACCACTCATTTGGCAATATCAAATTCCTTACTGCAAATGGCTTTCCCCTCCTTTCTCTGTAAGACTCTTGGATTCTGATGTAAGATGCAAGAGGGGAGTTGTCCCTGTAATGCTCGACATTATCTGCCCAGTAAGAATTGAGACAAAACAGAATTTAAGGTGATTGGTTTATAGACAAACAAGGGCTTCCCTGGTGGCTCAGATGGTAAAGGATCTGCCTGGAGCATTCCATGGACAGAGGAGCCTGGGGGCTACAGTCCATGGGGTGGCAAAGAGTTGGACACAACTAAGTGACTTTCACTTTATAGATAAATAAAGCAGTGCTATATTTCCTATAGCAGAACAGTATTTTGAAATTTAAAGCAAATATGATTTTCATTATCAATAATTCCTTTATAACCCACATTCACTTCCCTTAGTAAGAGGAGCAGAGAGAGAGAAAAGAATCATTTACCTTTGTGCTACAAAAATATGCTTTTGAGTCTCTCTGAAGAACTGATATTTATGAGAGAAAAGATTTTGGATCACAAGAGCCTGAGTGGTTTGGGTATCAAAAGCCAAGGCCCTGAAGGCTTCAGGGTAGACAAGAAAGATCTGGAAGAACACCAGATCAATCAGAATCACCTAAAGCTATATAAAGTCTTCCTAGGACTAGAAAAGAGAGCAGAAAAAAGAAACTTACAAATGCAGTCCTGAGAAGAGGCTCTATATTCTGCCTGTACTTTGTCCACCCCCACCTAGGCAAAGGGAATGAAAAGGCAGAGACACAGTCCAAAGGAGCTTGTAGCTGACACTCTCAGTACCCCATCCGCCACCCTCCCGTCTGAATCACTGCATTGCGTTCTTTCTGACCCACTGGTCAGCAGATGGCATCTCTATGCCGAAAGCTTTTTTTTTTTCCCTTTTTCCTGGAACTACTCTGTTTGGTGCAGCAGGGCAAAAGTGCCAGGGAATGAACTTGCTGCCAACAGCCCTCAGCCAAAACTCTTATTGTAATTATTATCTCCTATTATAAATCATATCTCATTATTAATACCTTAGCTCTGGCTTCCCTTGGGTGGCATAATTCGGATCTGTGTATTTGATACCATTTCTCCAGAGATGCCCCATAAAGTTAAACTTCAGGTGCACATCATAGTAATTGGTTTAAAAATGCTCCTTATTGGATTTTCCTGGGAGTCTAGTGGTTAAAAAATCAGTGCTTCCAATGCGAGGGGTGCAGGTTCAATCCCTAATCAGGGAACTAAGATACCACGTGCCTCACCTCAGCCAAAATGTGTTGGGGGTGGAAAGCGCTTTGCCTTCTCTGCATCATTTCCTACACCCAAGTGATTTCTGTACAGCCTGAATGACCTGCCTGCACTAAATTGCTTGTCTCAGAATCAGCTTCCAGTGGTGCCCAAACCAAAACACAAGCCTTTCCATTGGCTAAAGAGGCAAATGTTCCTTTGTAATTCCCCCACATCTATTATATTTCTCTGTGGTTCCTTACAAGGGATTCTTTGATTATCAGCACCACTCAGAGCAGACCCTCTAGGCAGAAAGTGTCCTCAGGTACTTGTTAATTTTTTTTTTTTTGCTCTGAGCTCATTTTCAGTGGGAACTCTCTTCCCTGAGAGTCCTCAGTGTGCCTTGGTTGAGTAGGTATCTCAATTAGCTGGTTTAAGATTTGTCTCTACTTTGGCCTTGCAAAATTCAGATTCCAGATGAGTTTCAAGTAAGTTTTTTAGCAGAGGAAACTCATACTCTAAAGTAGAGCAAACTTGTACCCAACACCCAGGCAGACATCATGCTCAGGGTTCCAGTTTCCTGTAGTAGCTCCATTTCCTCCAGTGGCCACGTGTGTAACCTTCTTGGGTACATTCTACTTCTACTCTCTGACTGAGGACAAGGAAACCCCTTTCTAGTGCCCACCTTTGTTTTGAGAGCCTCGGTCTGTTCCTAACTTGACCGGCTCCTTTAGCCTGGGGTCCAGTCCTGTTCTAATGCTATAGAAAACATGAGGATGTAGGTGTGTGCTGTCCTTAGTTGCTCAGTCATCTTTGACCCTTTGTGACCCCATAGACTTTAGCCCACCAGGCTTCTCTCTCTATGGAATTCTCTAGGCAAGAATACTGGAGTGGTTTGCTGTGTCCTCTTCCAATGGATCTTCTCAACTTGGACTGAACTCAAGTTTCATGTCTACTGCAATGGCAGGAGGGTTCTTTGCCAATAGTGCAACCTTGGAAGCCCAGGGGTGTAGGCATCTCTTCAATGTAATGATATCATTTCCTTTAGATATATGCCCAGGAGTAGAATTGCTGCATCATATGGTACTTCCAGTCTTAAGTTTTAGAAGAACCTTCATAGCATTTTCTATAGTGGCTGCGTCAATTTACATTCCTACCAAGAGTACAGAAGCAGAGGTATCTCAGCTACATTCAGGTTAAATATTTCCTGACAAAGACTCATATAACTCAGTGAGACTCACACAATTCATCACTTCTTGCAAATAGATGGGAAACAATGGAAACAGTGTGCAGTATATGTTCTTGGGCTCCAACATCACTGTGGATGGTGACTGCAGGCATGAAATTAAAAAAGGCTTGTTCCTTGGAAGAAAAGCTTTGACAAACCTAGGCAATGAATTAAAAAGCAGAGATATCACTTTGCCAACAGAGGTCTATACAGTCAAAGATACGGTTTTTCCAATAGTCATGTATGGATGTTAGAGTTGGACCATAAAGAAGGCTGAGCACCAAAGAATTGATGCTTTTGAACTGTGGTGCTAGAAAAGACTCTTGAGAGTCCCTTAGACAGCAAGAAGATCAAACCAGTCAATCCTAAAGAAAATAAACCCTAAATATTCATTGGAAGGACTTATGCTGAAGTTGAAGCCCCAATACTTTCGCCACCTGATGTGAAGAGCTGACTTGTAGGAAAGCCCCTGATGCTGGGAAACATTGAGGATAGGAGGAGAAGGGGATGACTGAGGATGAGATGGTTGGATGGCATCACGGACTTGATGCACATGAGTTTGAGAGAGCTCCAAGAGAAGGTGAAGGACAGGGAATCCTGGTGTGCTGCAGTGCATGGGGTTGCAAAGAGTCAGACATGACTGAGCAACTGAATAGGACTAACTCAGTGAAATATATTATATTCAAAGTTACCTTCATCATAGGAAAAAGATACATTAAAATCAGCCAAAGAGGGACTTTTCTGGTGACCCAATGGTAAAGAATCTGCCCTGCAATGCAGGAGGTGTTGGTTAGATTCTTGGTCAGGGAACTAAGACCCCACATGCCCCAGGACAGCTAAGACCATGCACTGCAGCTACTGGAGTCCAAGTGCCACCATGCATGATGCAACGAAGATACCAACTGCTGCCGCTAAGACCTAACACAGACAAATAAATAGTAATTAAAAAAGATCAGCCAGAGGTATACATAGAGAATAGTCTATGAGGACTCCAAAAGGTTCCAAATTCGAAGATTCATTGTCTTCGGAATGTATTACCCTCTAGACATGGATATGTAACAAAATTCTGTGGGCATTCTCAATCTAGGAAGCTCATCCATGCTTTATTAGCTCAGAGTTGTTATTGGAACTTCATTATGTAGGTATGATTGATTAAAATGTGGCTGAATGGAATCCCATCCCCCTCCCTACCATCTCTCTCTGTTTAGTCTTCCTAGTGTGGCCAGACAAATAGAAAAACTTTGTAGTGTGCCTGGCTCCACCCTGAGCATTAACATAAAATACCAGGTGTGGTCCAAGGAGATCACTATGCATAACAAAGACACTCCTATCACAAGGGAATTTCCCAGTTTTTAGAAGTTACCTCCTAAAGCCAGGACAAAGAACAGACCACTCATTTGGCAATATCAAATTCCTTACTGCAAATGGCTTTCCCCTCCTTTCTCTGTAAGACTCTTGGATTCTGATGTAAGATGCAAGAGGGGAGTTGTCCCTGTAATGCTCGACATTATCTGCCCAGTAAGAATTGAGACAAAACAGAATTTAAGGTGATTGGTTTATAGACAAACAAGGGCTTCCCTGGTGGCTCAGATGGTAAAGGATCTGCCTGGAGCATTCCATGGACAGAGGAGCCTGGGGGCTACAGTCCATGGGGTGGCAAAGAGTTGGACACAACTAAGTGACTTTCACTTTATAGATAAATAAAGCAGTGCTATATTTCCTATAGCAGAACAGTATTTTGAAATTTAAAGCAAATATGATTTTCATTATCAATAATTCCTTTATAACCCACATTCACTTCCCTTAGTAAGAGGAGCAGAGAGAGAGAAAAGAATCATTTACCTTTGTGCTACAAAAATATGCTTTTGAGTCTCTCTGAAGAACTGATATTTATGAGAGAAAAGATTTTGGATCACAAGAGCCTGAGTGGTTTGGGTATCAAAAGCCAAGGCCCTGAAGGCTTCAGGGTAGACAAGAAAGATCTGGAAGAACACCAGATCAATCAGAATCACCTAAAGCTATATAAAGTCTTCCTAGGACTAGAAAAGAGAGCAGAAAAAAGAAACTTACAAATGCAGTCCTGAGAAGAGGCTCTATATTCTGCCTGTACTTTGTCCACCCCCACCTAGGCAAAGGGAATGAAAAGGCAGAGACACAGTCCAAAGGAGCTTGTAGCTGACACTCTCAGTACCCCATCCGCCACCCATTAGCTCAGAGTTGTTATTGGAACTTCATTATGTAGGTATGATTGATTAAAATGTGGCTGAATGGAATCCCATCCCCCTCCCTACCATCTCTCTCTGTTTAGTCTTCCTAGTGTGGCCAGACAAATAGAAAAACTTTGTAGTGTGCCTGGCTCCACCCTGAGCATTAACATAAAATACCAGGTGTGGTCCAAGGAGATCACTATGCATAACAAAGACACTCCTATCACAAGGGAATTTCCCAGTTTTTAGAAGTTACCTCCTAAAGCCAGGACAAAGAACAGACCACTCATTTGGCAATATCAAATTCCTTACTGCAAATGGCTTTCCCCTCCTTTCTCTGTAAGACTCTTGGATTCTGATGTAAGATGCAAGAGGGGAGTTGTCCCTGTAATGCTCGACATTATCTGCCCAGTAAGAATTGAGACAAAACAGAATTTAAGGTGATTGGTTTATAGACAAACAAGGGCTTCCCTGGTGGCTCAGATGGTAAAGGATCTGCCTGGAGCATTCCATGGACAGAGGAGCCTGGGGGCTACAGTCCATGGGGTGGCAAAGAGTTGGACACAACTAAGTGACTTTCACTTTATAGATAAATAAAGCAGTGCTATATTTCCTATAGCAGAACAGTATTTTGAAATTTAAAGCAAATATGATTTTCATTATCAATAATTCCTTTATAACCCCACATTCACTTCCCTTAGTAAGAGGAGCAGAGAGAGAGAAAAGAATCATTTACCTTTGTGCTACAAAAATATGCTTTTGAGTCTCTCTGAAGAACTGATATTTATGAGAGAAAAGATTTTGGATCACAAGAGCCTGAGTGGTTTGGGTATCAAAAGCCAAGGCCCTGAAGGCTTCAGGGTAGACAAGAAAGATCTGGAAGAACACCAGATCAATCAGAATCACCTAAAGCTATATAAAGTCTTCCTAGGACTAGAAAAGAGAGCAGAAAAAAGAAACTTACAAATGCAGTCCTGAGAAGAGGCTCTATATTCTGCCTGTACTTTGTCCACCCCCACCTAGGCAAAGGGAATGAAAAGGCAGAGACACAGTCCAAAGGAGCTTGTAGCTGACACTCTCAGTACCCCATCCGCCACCCTCCCGTCTGAATCACTGCATTGCGTTCTTTCTGACCCACTGGTCAGCAGATGGCATCTCTATGCCGAAAGCTTTTTTTTTTTCCCTTTTTCCTGGAACTACTCTGTTTGGTGCAGCAGGGCAAAAGTGCCAGGGAATGAACTTGCTGCCAACAGCCCTCAGCCAAAACTCTTATTGTAATTATTATCTCCTATTATAAATCATATCTCATTATTAATACCTTAGCTCTGGCTTCCCTTGGGTGGCATAATTCGGATCTGTGTATTTGATACCATTTCTCCAGAGATGCCCCATAAAGTTAAACTTCAGGTGCACATCATAGTAATTGGTTTAAAAATGCTCCTTATTGGATTTGCCTGGGAGTCTAGGGGTTTAAAAAAATCAGTGCTTCCAATGCGAGGGGTGCAGGTTCAATCCCTAATCAGGGAACTAAGATACCACGTGCCTCACCTCAGCCAAAATGTGTTGGGGGTGGAAAGCGCTTTGCCTTCTCTGCATCATTTCCTACACCCAAGTGATTTCTGTACAGCCTGAATGACCTGCCTGCACTAAATTGCTTGTCTCAGAATCAGCTTCCAGTGGTGCCCAAACCAAAACACAAGCCTTTCCATTGGCTAAAGAGGCAAATGTTCCTTTGTAATTCCCCCACATCTATTATATTTCTCTGTGGTTCCTTACAAGGGATTCTTTGATTATCAGCACCACTCAGAGCAGACCCTCTAGGCAGAAAGTGTCCTCAGGTACTTGTTAATTCATTTTTTTTTTCTCTGAGCTCATTTTCAGTGGGAACTCTCTTCCCTGAGAGTCCTCAGTGTGCCTTGGTTGAGTAGGTATCTCAATTAGCTGGTTTAAGATTTGTCTCTACTTTGGCCTTGCAAAATTCAGATTCCAGATGAGTTTCAAGTAAGTTTTTTAGCAGAGGAAACTCATACTCTAAAGTAGAGCAAACTTGTACCCAACACCCAGGCAGACATCATGCTCAGGGTTCCAGTTTCCTGTAGTAGCTCCATTTCCTCCAGTGGCCCACGGTGTGTAACCTTCTTGGGTACATTCTACTTCTACTCTCTGACTGAGGACAAGGAAACCCCTTTCTAGTGCCCACCTTTGTTTTGAGAGCCTCGGTCTGTTCCTAACTTGACCGGCTCCTTTAGCCTGGGGTCCAGTCCTGTTCTCAAAAAGTACTCCACAAGTAGTGTGCTTTCAATTTCTCCTCAGTGTTTTGATTCTAACATTCCCTGTTCTTTTGACACCTGGAAATTTCCTTTTGAAGTGAGCTATGTTAATTTTATTTCTTTTTTGAACTCAGCTATGTTTAAAAAAAATTTTTTCCCTCATCTTATCTAGCATTTCTATGTGTTAGGAGAAGAAAAGGCTCCAGTATCTTTCCAGGCATCAATAATTCCCACGACACAAAGCAGCATAAACTCTCAGCATGTCACCCTGCCTACAAGGAAAACAATTCTTTTTGCATTATACAGAGTAGATTCATTCTTCATAGTCCATTCTGGAATAAGACCTTGGCTTTACTTTAATGTCTCCCAAAGAATTCCCAAAGAAAAAGAACCCTCAAAGAGGAGACATGTGTATACCTATGGCTGATTCATGTTAATGTTTGGCAATAAACAACAAAACTCTGTAAAGCTATTATCCTTCAATTAAAAATTTTTTAAAAATATTTCAAAAAAGAGCCCTCAAACAGGAATTCAAACTCTGTTTCAAACACTTAGGCTTTGTTTCAAGGTTTCAAAAATCTTAGAAAACAATTCTTTTAGGCTAATCTCATAGTCAATGCACTTGAGTTATTTCTTTCTCTAGAATCACTGCCAAGAGAAAGCTCTTCTCAAATTCATAAGCCAAGGTGGGGACCTACTCTTGATATGAACAGAGGTATGCAGCATAAGATCTCTTTCTCAGTTCTAGAGAAAATTAACCTCAGAGGGTCACACTTCTTTTAGTGCTCCAGTACATACCAGGAGGATGCCCATCTTGAAGGATCACCTATTATAGGGCAAAATCAAAGACTTCGAAATCAAATATCATGGTGTCAAAGACAGATTTTCCAAAGTTAAAAACCTGGTTCTCACCAATTTGGAATTATACTTACCTGTAAATTACAAAACTCTGTAAAAGCCAAAAAGCAAAAAAAAAAAAAAAAAAAAAAAAATATATATATATATATATATATGTATGTATATGTATATAAAACATGGTTCTCATACCAAAATGGAATGGATATATATCAATGATTTTTTTCAACTCATTTATGAAGGGATCAATAAGACGGTAATGCTGGTTCAAAGAATATTTTGAGGACTACCGTATTTGTTGTTCCCCAGGAAAGGCAGTTTGAAATAAATTTACTAAAAGAAGAAGCTGGTTAATGCTCAAAGAGCAACGAAACTGTAACTTTAGGTTATACTTTCTAATGGACAGAAAAATCACCATACAACTTGAGAGTCCGAGCCCTTAATTAAACGTAAATGGCAGTCGGTTCTCTTTGAACTGACCTGCTGTTCTAGCAGCATCTTCCATGCTGATTCTCCCTTAAACCGGCCCGCTGTACTGGCAGCGACTCTCCCTTCCCCCACTTGAATAAACTTTACTTTTCCCTCAAAAAATAAATAAATAAATGATCCTCAGATTAGCATTGAAAGGACAGGCAAACCAATTTTTCCCTTGTTTCCAAAGTTTTAAATAATGTCTCATAGCAATAGCTAGTATACCTAGCTGTGCAATGACCTAAATTCCCTGGGACTCAGTTTATTCATCTGTAAATTGAGGTAACATTATCTATGTTGCCTTTATTTTTTCTTGTTCTCCAACTATAGGAGACCAAGCAGGTATAAACCCCGTGTAGGCAGAAGATAGAGCTGGGTGCCTTTTACTGTCATGACTGGGAGCAGAGACCTGAGGGTACGTACCCAGGGTGTGCATCAGGAAATGGACCAATGCCTGTATCACTGTATCTGAGGAACAGAGAAGGAAACCCAGGTGTAGTGAAAAGGAGAAGCTCAGAGGTGAAGCCAGGAAAATGTGTCAGCCAAAGTTGTACACAGATTCAGAGTTCAAAAACTGAAGCAGTGGGAGAGAGGGGACTGGAATGAATCTGAACCTGAGTCAGGGAAGGTGGCAGCTTTGGTTCTGCTCAATTTTGCCAATAGTGTCCATCCTTGGAGATAAGGGTCACCCATGAGCAATAAATAGTGTAAAGGTTAAAGAGAATTTCTACTAGGCACCTTGGTCAGTATTTAAAAATAGCATGTGCTTAATAAATAGTATTAATAAATACTATAGTATTGATGACATACTTTTGTTCTACTTTTCTCTCTGTAGAGGTTGCAGTTTTCTTTAAAAAAAAGTAGCCATGAGAATAAAATTCTCCTTAACTTACTTGTTTAGCATAGAAGATATTCATCTTACTGATGAAAATGAGGCAGACATCTGTTGTTTTCCCCTGCGATGGCAAACTTGTATCTTCATTCAAGAAAGAACTTATTTTGGGACTTCCCTGGTGGTCCAGTGGTTAGGACTCTGCGGTTTCACGGCAGGGCACACAGGTTCGATCTCTCTCCAGGAACTAAGATCCCACATACCACAAAGAAAGAAAGAAAGAAAGAAAGAAAGAAAGAAAGACCTTGTTCATTAGGTGCAAAGACTGCAATCAGCTGATATCCCCGCCTGCGCACGTCATGGTGAAGTCCAGCTCTACAGGGCTGAGCCCTAGCCAGTGACTGAACCCCATGTGGCTACAAAGGCCCAGCCATTGCTGCCAAACATAGATGTTCACTAACAGGCATTTTTGTTCAGAGCTCCCCAGTTGGGTGGCTGAGACTCTGTCAGATCTGCATTGCAGCCTGAGGTGCTCTCTCTCTTTGATTCTATTAATACTTTCTCCTCCATTTTTTTCCCGTAGGTGTCTAACCTGCATCACAGTTTAAAGGTGACACAGATTGGAACCTGGGACCTTTTGCTGCACAGCTGCAATGCTTGCACCTGAACACACTTCTCCTCGAGCTGCAAAATACAAAAAAACTGTATGGGACTAAAAACAATTGCGTGCACGTACATTTGGGACAAATTCTGGGCAAAGACTACAAATAGACCAAAAAATCCAACTGTCACTTTCAAGAGCCTGGAGCAAAAGCTGGGTCCTGCATGTGCCTGCCCTCTGAATACAACATCACCTAAGGGTGCGAAACCACTTAGGCCACACCCTGCACACACCCTGCCCTCATCCCACATGAAACAACTATCTTGAGCAAAAAGGAAGGTGGCAGCTTTGGTTCTGCTCAATTTTGCCAATAGTGTCCATCCTTGGAGATAAGGGTCACCCATGAGCAATAAATAGTGTAAAGGTTAAAGAGAATTTCTACTAGGCACCTTGGTCAGTATTTAAAAATAGCATGTGCTTAATAAATAGTATTAATAAATACTATAGTATTGATGACATACTTTTGTTCTACTTTTCTCTCTGTAGAGGTTGCAGTTTTCTTTAAAAAAAAGTAGCCATGAGAATAAAATTCTCCTTAACTTACTTGTTTAGCATAGAAGATATTCATCTTACTGATGAAAATGAGGCAGACATCTGTTGTTTTCCCCTGCGATGGCAAACTTGTATCTTCATTCAAGAAAGAACTTATTTTGGGACTTCCCTGGTGGTCCAGTGGTTAGGACTCTGCGGTTTCACGGCAGGGCACACAGGTTCGATCTCTCTCCAGGAACTAAGATCCCACATACCACAAAGAAAGAAAGAAAGAAAGAAAGAAAGAAAGAAAGACCTTGTTCATTAGGTGCAAAGACTGCAATCAGCTGATATCCCCGCCTGCGCACGTCATGGTGAAGTCCAGCTCTACAGGGCTGAGCCCTAGCCAGTGACTGAACCCCATGTGGCTACAAAGGCCCAGCCATTGCTGCCAAACATAGATGTTCACTAACAGGCATTTTTGTTCAGAGCTCCCCAGTTGGGTGGCTGAGACTCTGTCAGATCTGCATTGCAGCCTGAGGTGCTCTCTCTCTTTGATTCTATTAATACTTTCTCCTCCATTTTTTTCCCGTAGGTGTCTAACCTGCATCACAGTTTAAAGGTGACACAGATTGGAACCTGGGACCTTTTGCTGCACAGCTGCAATGCTTGCACCTGAACACACTTCTCCTCGAGCTGCAAAATACAAAAAAACTGTATGGGACTAAAAACAATTGCGTGCACGTACATTTGGGACAAATTCTGGGCAAAGACTACAAATAGACCAAAAAATCCAACTGTCACTTTCAAGAGCCTGGAGCAAAAGCTGGGTCCTGCATGTGCCTGCCCTCTGAATACAACATCACCTAAGGGGTGCGCAAACCACTTAGGCCACACCCTGCACACACCCCTGCCCTCATCCCACATGAAAAACAAGCTCACCCCACCTCACCCCACCCTCAGCCATCGAGTAAGCAAGAGAATCTGCTGTTTGTTCTGGTTCCCTTCTACTGCAGATAGAGCCCCAACAAAACCTTGCCTGAAGTTGTCAGTGTGTTTTCTAGTCGATATCTATGGATTAAGGAGGCCAAGAACCCTAGTTAGCAACAAAGACTTTCTCTGTTGCTTCCACTTTCTCTCTCTTTATTTTCCTCAAGTGTCAATCAACCTCAATAAACACTGCCTCCCCATTTGCTCCCCAGGTGACCTGACACAGTTGACTGGAAATGGTCTGAAAACATAGGAGTAAAAATCGAAAGTGCTTAGGTCTTCCCTGGTGGTCCAGTGGTTAAGATTCTGTGCTTCCATTGCAGGGAGCACAGGTTGGTTCCCTCACTGGAGAATGAAGATCTCACATGTCACGCCGCCAAAGTTTAAAAAAAAAAAAAAAGATGCGAATTGGTGACTAGCCACTTACCACCTGTCTGGCAATGAGATTCCAATCCTGCGGTGTATGTAGGACATGAACAGTCCCAGGCCTCATGTTGTGGTCTGATTGCTAACACTGACACTGGTGGTGGTAATTTGGGAGAAGGTTCTGTTGGGAGGGGAATGCTCAGGCTGGAGCCAGGAATGATGTGAAAACTTCAGAGATGCTGAGTGGGAGTGGGGTGAGGGAGAGAGGTGGCAATGCAGATAAGGAAAATAAAGTTGTGCAATTCTCTGGTTGCTATTAAGTTTCAGTGACAATCTATAGATAGATAATGAAAAACTGAGGGCAGTTAGTAAACAGTTGAAAAGCAAATGTCAAGGCCAGAAGACCTCTTTGGTAGTTTACAGAGAGGCCCTTATCTTTTGCAATGGAAAAGTCAAAAAAGCAGAAGAAAAAATTCCAGATTTAATAGTTATATTCACTGAACCTTCAAAGATGACTAAATACTCAACTGAGACAGTCTGTTATGCCAAGGTCAGAACCTTGTTCTGGACAGTCTGGGATTCTGATACACAGGATGAGAATTTTGTGGGATGCTCCTAAAGATTTTGGCTTCCCAGTGTTAAAAAAAACAAAAAGGCAAAACAGATTAGTCCCAAGATGGAGTTGCTCATGTTAAGCCCCACATGAGCAAACCAAAGCTTTACTAACTTTCAATTCTCTCTCTCCCAGAAAAGGAAGTCTGGATCAACCAACCAGTGCCTGCCCACTCAGCACAAGTTACCTGACTCAGCGCCAAGACTTCCCTTACACCATATTAGGAGAGTAACCATGTTTTACCCTCACAGCAAATGCCGGTCAACTTCCTTGTTTACTTTTTGGAGACCTGTCATCCCATTTGCTCCCCAGGTGACCTGACACAGTTGACTGGAAATGGTCTGAAAACATAGGAGTAAAAATCGAAAGTGCTTAGGTCTTCCCTGGTGGTCCAGTGGTTAAGATTCTGTGCTTCCATTGCAGGGAGCACAGGTTGGTTCCCTCACTGGAGAATGAAGATCTCACATGTCACGCCGCCAAAGTTTAAAAAAAAAAAAAAGATGCGAATTGGTGACTAGCCACTTACCACCTGTCTGGCAATGAGATTCCAATCCTGCGGTGTATGTAGGACATGAACAGTCCCAGGCCTCATGTTGTGGTCTGATTGCTAACACTGACACTGGTGGTGGTAATTTGGGAGAAGGTTCTGTTGGGAGGGGAATGCTCAGGCTGGAGCCAGGAATGATGTGAAAACTTCAGAGATGCTGAGTGGGAGTGGGGTGAGGGAGAGAGGTGGCAATGCAGATAAGGAAAATAAAGTTGTGCAATTCTCTGGTTGCTATTAAGTTTCAGTGACAATCTATAGATAGATAATGAAAAACTGAGGGCAGTTAGTAAACAGTTGAAAAGCAAATGTCAAGGCCAGAAGACCTCTTTGGTAGTTTACAGAGAGGCCCTTATCTTTTGCAATGGAAAAGTCAAAAAAGCAGAAGAAAAAATTCCAGATTTAATAGTTATATTCACTGAACCTTCAAAGATGACTAAATACTCAACTGAGACAGTCTGTTATGCCAAGGTCAGAACCTTGTTCTGGACAGTCTGGGATTCTGATACACAGGATGAGAATGTGTGTGGGATGCTCCTAAAGATTTTGGCTTCCCAGTGTTAAAAAAAACAAAAAGGCAAAACAGATTAGTCCCAAGATGGAGTTGCTCATGTTAAGCCCCACATGAGCAAACCAAAGCTTTACTAACTTTCAATTCTCTCTCTCCCAGAAAAGGAAGTCTGGATCAACCAACCAGTGCCTGCCCACTCAGCACAAGTTACCTGACTCAGCGCCAAGACTTCCCTTCACACCATATTAGGAGAGTAACCATGTTTTACCCTCACAGCAAATGCCCGGTCAACTTCCTTGTTCTTGCTCACTTTGGTCTTGAGGGGAACAGAACCTGTCATCCCATTACATGCCTCTTTAGCGTAGGGATTATCTTGAGCTGATTATTTTTAAGAATTGGCAGATGCAGAAGAATCTCTGAAAACAGAGTAGAAGCTATCCAAATGTTGTAAGACACGTTTACATTTATAAGGGAAATCTTCATTTGTAATGGTGTCTCCCTTTCTGTTCCAGGACGACAAGAAGGACTAAATTTCTAGGACCTCTTAGCAGTGGAGAAGGCAATGATTTACACTGTATAAAAACCTTACCCTTGGAAAATCCCACATGCTACAGAGTGGCTGGACCGATGCGTCCAACTACCGAGCCGGAGCTCTGGAGTGCATGTGCCTAGAGCTGGTGCTCTGCAACGAGAGAGGCCACTTGCAATGGGAGGCCCACCCAGGCCAAAGGACAAAGATAAATAAATGAAAGAACAATATTAGTAAAAAAAACCCCTTACCCTTATTTCCTGTTTTTTTTTTTTTTTTCTTCCATAACTGGCTCCCCAATCCCCCAACATTTTTTATCTTTAGCTGAATATGGTACTTAACATGGTGGTTTAGCCATCTTGGGTTTTTTCCTCATTTTCCTAGGATAGACATATTTATTTGGCAATTAACTCCCACAGGTACCTGTCCTGTGTGTGAGATAAGAGCTTTTATAATGGGGCAGAAAAGTAGATGAAACACTTTCTCACTCTCATTCCCAGCTGTTAAAGTAGTAACTCAAAAAAAAAAATATTGTATCCTAGGGAATGGCATAGAATATTGGTATCCCTAAGAATCTAAAAGGATCTCACAAATCCTTTAATTTGGTAGTCTGGACCCTGCAGAAACTGGATAAATTCTGGGGAATGATCTTGGACCACTGCATAATAGGTCCATCCAGAGCTGCCATCCCAGACCTGTTACCTATGTACAACAAATTATCATGGTGTCAGGTACATGATATGTAGCTGCTGATGTGGCAAATGTGTTCCTTTTTATCCCAATCAGTACAGAGTAAAATTCTCATTTATTGAAAATGGACAAACATATGCATTGACAAGACTCACCTTTTAAAGGAGAGTAACCATGTTTTACCCTCACAGCAAATGCCCGGTCAACTTCCTTGTTCTTGCTCACTTTGGTCTTGAGGGGAACAGAACCTGTCATCCCATTACATGCCTCTTTAGCGTAGGGATTATCTTGAGCTGATTATTTTTAAGAATTGGCAGATGCAGAAGAATCTCTGAAAACAGAGTAGAAGCTATCCAAATGTTGTAAGACACGTTTACATTTATAAGGGAAATCTTCATTTGTAATGGTGTCTCCCTTTCTGTTCCAGGACGACAAGAAGGACTAAATTTCTAGGACCTCTTAGCAGTGGAGAAGGCAATGATTTACACTGTATAAAAACCTTACCCTTGGAAAATCCCACATGCTACAGAGTGGCTGGACCGATGCGTCCAACTACCGAGCCGGAGCTCTGGAGTGCATGTGCCTAGAGCTGGTGCTCTGCAACGAGAGAGGCCACTTGCAATGGGAGGCCCACCCAGGCCAAAGGACAAAGATAAATAAATGAAAGAACAATATTAGTAAAAAAAACCCCTTACCCTTATTTCCTGTTTTTTTTTTTTTTTTCTTCCATAACTGGCTCCCCAATCCCCCAACATTTTTTATCTTTAGCTGAATATGGTACTTAACATGGTGGTTTAGCCATCTTGGGTTTTTTCCTCATTTTCCTAGGATAGACATATTTATTTGGCAATTAACTCCCACAGGTACCTGTCCTGTGTGTGAGATAAGAGCTTTTATAATGGGGCAGAAAAGTAGATGAAACACTTTCTCACTCTCATTCCCAGCTGTTAAAGTAGTAACTCAAAAAAAAAAATATTGTATCCTAGGGAATGGCATAGAATATTGGTATCCCTAAGAATCTAAAAGGATCTCACAAATCCTTTAATTTGGTAGTCTGGACCCTGCAGAAACTGGATAAATTCTGGGGAATGATCTTGGACCACTGCATAATAGGTCCATCCAGAGCTGCCATCCCAGACCTGTTACCTATGTACAACAAATTATCATGGTGTCAGGTACATGATATGTAGCTGCTGATGTGGCAAATGTGTTCCTTTTTATCCCAATCAGTACAGAGGATCATAAACAGTTCTCATTTATTGAAAATGGACAAACATATGCATTGACAATTTTGCCACAAGGCTATAGTCACTTGCCTATCCTCTGTAATCATATAGTCCAAGCAAATATGGGCAGTCCCACAGAATATCACATTGGTCCATCGCATTGGTCACATTATGCTGCTTGGGCAGGATGAGGAAGAAAGTGGTTAGTGAGCTGCAGGCCAAGGTAAGCCTCATGCACTCCAGAGTGTGAGAGATAAACTCTATGCTTCAGTATATGATAGAGAAATAAACTTCATTCCAGTTCAAGCAATGTTTCTTGAGTTGCTACCACTCCTAGCTAAGCTTAATTGTGATACAGGATCACCTGCCCCAAATAATGGTGTTTCAGAGTAAATGATCTTAACAAGTATTTCTGATGATAATTAGATAGCAGAACCAATTGTCTATTGATATCACTAAGTTCATGTCAATTAAGAAACATACTGATCTTTCTATTCTACAGAGCGAGTTAAAGGACCTATTTTGCTTACATAATTTTTTTTTTACTTAAAACATTTTTCTAAGGCAGTAAGAAGTTTGTAATAAGGGTTACCTTTAATAAGATCCTCCCAGGTGGGCTTCCCTGGTAGCTCAGTGGTAAAGGTTCACCTGCCAATGCAGAAAACACGGGTTTGATCCCTGATCTGGGAAAATCCCACATGCTATGGAGCAACTGAACCCGTGAGCCACAACTGTTGGCCCTGTGCTCTAGAGCCTTGGAGCCGCAACTGTTGGTCCCATGTGTTGCAACTACTGAAGCCTGTGTGCCCTAGAGTCCGAGTTCCATGACAAGAGAAGTCACCGCCACAGGAAGCCTGTTCGCCTCAACTGGAGAGTGGCCCCCACTTCCTGCAACTAAAGAAGAGCCTCCAACAGCAGTGAAAACCCAGAATAGCCAAAAATAGATAAATAAATAAATAAATAAATAAATCTAAAACACATACAAAGATCCTCCCAGGTGACCTCTTTGGGATCTCATTTCACACGGCACCATGTAGGCTAAAGCTTTGTTTTGTTTCACTGCGTCCCAATAACACTTGCCAAACCAGAAACTAGGAGGGTGAGGCCCACATTTACCAAAACCTGGAACATGATTTTAATTTTCATTGGTCTGTTCGTAGAAACGAAAGAGGAAGTATCTGTCACTCAGGAACTGAGGGCAATTTCAGGAAACAGCAGGAAATTGCCAGTGGAATTGAAAAAAAAACCAACAAACTTCTTGCTTTGAATTACTTGTCTCAATGTTTGAATCTCCCTATCCAATTAGACTAATTAGACTTCTAGGCAGGTCACGAATTGAAGTGAAAGGGAACTACACATGTTCTACAGAGCTCCAAATAACCTATAATAAAATACAGAGCACTGGCTTCAAGGCTAGAGACAATATTTTCCCAAGATGTGTCACATTTCTTATCACTCAGCACAATGCTATTTATAATTAGTTTGTTGAGAAACTTTACACTTAAGAAAATACAGCTCTCTTAGAAACTAACTAGTTATGGAGAACTAGCCCTGGCTTCCCATTGTCAGTTGGGAAGTTAAGATTTCCAAAGTGGATCTTTAAATAATAAAGATTATTAAGATTGGCAAAGACTAACATAGAGAAAAATACAATCTCATGCACATGTGAAATATTAATCGGAATAGATTTTTCTGAAGGATAATTTGGGAAATGTATGCTGGAACTTTAAAAAGTACACTTTTTCTAAGCATCTTTGCTTTAAGGGTTTTTTATAAGAGCATAATCACATAATTGAATGAAGATATTTATTATGGTTTTGATTGTGGCGGTATAGTTGCTAACTCATGTCTGACCCTTGCAACCCTATATACTGTAACCTGCCAGTCCATGGTATTTTCCAGGCAAGTATACTGGAGTAGGTTGCTATTACCTTCTCCAGGAGATCTTTCCAACCCAGGGATCAAACCCACATTTTCTCTGTCTCCTACATTGGCAGGCTGATTCTTTACCACTGAGCCACCAGGAAAGTCATGATTTTGATTATGATAATGAAAACTGGAAACAAATGTATGAGAAGACTGGTTTAAAATTATGATATAAATATGTAATGAAATATTATAAGCCATTAAGGTATTTTAGATATATATATACACACACACATTAATATATGCATAACTAAGATCATAGCATCTGGTCCCATCACTTCATGGCAAATAGAAGGGGAAAAAGTGGAAGCAGTGACAGGTTTTATTTCCTTGGGCTCCAAAATCACTGAGGATGGTATAAGCCATGAAATTGACTTTAGGTAATTTTAGTATTGAAAAAACCAACAAACTTCTTGCTTTGAATTACTTGTCTCAATGTTTGAATCTCCCTATCCAATTAGACTAATTAGACTTCTAGGCAGGTCACGAATTGAAGTGAAAGGGAACTACACATGTTCTACAGAGCTCCAAATAACCTATAATAAAATACAGAGCACTGGCTTCAAGGCTAGAGACAATATTTTCCCAAGATGTGTCACATTTCTTATCACTCAGCACAATGCTATTTATAATTAGTTTGTTGAGAAACTTTACACTTAAGAAAATACAGCTCTCTTAGAAACTAACTAGTTATGGAGAACTAGCCCTGGCTTCCCATTGTCAGTTGGGAAGTTAAGATTTCCAAAGTGGATCTTTAAATAATAAAGATTATTAAGATTGGCAAAGACTAACATAGAGAAAAATACAATCTCATGCACATGTGAAATATTAATCGGAATAGATTTTTCTGAAGGATAATTTGGGAAATGTATGCTGGAACTTTAAAAAGTACACTTTTTCTAAGCATCTTTGCTTTAAGGGTTTTTTATAAGAGCATAATCACATAATTGAATGAAGATATTTATTATGGTTTTGATTGTGGCGGTATAGTTGCTAACTCATGTCTGACCCTTGCAACCCTATATACTGTAACCTGCCAGTCCATGGTATTTTCCAGGCAAGTATACTGGAGTAGGTTGCTATTACCTTCTCCAGGAGATCTTTCCAACCCAGGGATCAAACCCACATTTTCTCTGTCTCCTACATTGGCAGGCTGATTCTTTACCACTGAGCCACCAGGAAAGTCATGATTTTGATTATGATAATGAAAACTGGAAACAAATGTATGAGAAGACTGGTTTAAAATTATGATATAAATATGTAATGAAATATTATAAGCCATTAAGGTATTTTAGATATATATATACACACACACATTAATATATGCATAACTAAGATCATAGCATCTGGTCCCATCTCTTCATGGCAAATAGAAGGGGAAAAAGTGGAAGCAGTGACAGATTTTTATTTTCTTGGGCTCCAAAATCACTGTGGATGGTGACTAAAGCCATGAAATTAAAAGATGCTTGCTCTTTGGAGGTAAAGCTTTGACAAAACTAGACAGCATATTAAAAAGCAGACACATCACTTTGCTGAC
This sequence comes from Tragulus kanchil, assembly GCA_022376925.1. Classification (NCBI taxonomy): domain Eukaryota; kingdom Metazoa; phylum Chordata; class Mammalia; order Artiodactyla; family Tragulidae; genus Tragulus; species Tragulus kanchil. The sequence continues at coordinate 101,503,585 of JAIOJX010000001.1, read as the reverse complement.
AAAGGTTGGTATAGTCAAAGCTACGGTTTTCCAGTAGTCATGTACTGAAAAGTGAAGTCAAATGGGCTTTAGGAAGCATCACTAAAAACAAAGTAAGTGGAGGTGATGGAATTCCAGCTGAGCTATTTCGAATTCTAAAATGATGCTGTTAAAGTGCTGTACTTAATATGTCACCATATTTGGAAAACTCAGCAGTGGTCACAGAACTGGTAAATGTCAGTTTTCATTCCAATACCAAAGAAGGGCAATGCCAAAAGTCCTTCAAACTACTGCACAATTGCAGTCACTTCACATGCTAGCAAAGTAATGCTCAAAATCTGCCAAGTTAAGCTTCAAAAGTAAGTGAACTGAGAACTTCCAGATATAAAAGATGGATTTAGAAGAGGCAGAGAAACCAGAGATCAAATTGCCAACATTCAGTGGATCATAGAAAAAGCAAGGGAATTCCAGAAAAACATCTACTTCTGCTTCATTGTCTATGTGAAAGCCTTTGGCTGTGTGTATCACGACAAACTGCAGAAAATCCTTAAAGAGATGGGAATACCAGACCATCTTACCTGCCTCATGAGAAGCCCATATGCAGGTCAAGAAGCAACAGCTAGAACCAGACATGGAACAACAGACTTTGAAAATTGGGAAAGGAATACATTAAGGCTCTATATTATCACGCTACATATTTAACTTATATGCAGAGTACATCATGTGAAATGCCAGGCCCAACGAAGCTCAAGCTGGAATCAAGATTGCTGGGAGAAATATCTAGAACCTCAGATATGCAGATGATACCACACTAATGACAAAAAGTGAAAAGGAATTAAAGAGCCTTTTAATGAGGGTGAAAGACAAGAGTGAAAAAGTCTGTTCCATAAGTCTATTCTCTATGTCTGTTCTGTTTCTCCTTTGCTGCTCTGTGTATGCATTTATCAATACCATCTTTCTAGATTCCCTATATGTGTGTTAGTACACAATATTAATCTTTCTCTTTCTGATTTATTTCACTCTGTATAATAGGGTCCAGGTTCATCCAACTCATTAGAACTGACTCAAATACATTTCTTTTTATGGCTGAGTAATATTCCATTGTATATATGTAACACAGCTTCTTTATCCTTATTTGGGGGGAGGGAAGAAGAGGCAAGATGTATGGAAAGAGTGACATGGAGACTTACATCACCATATGTAAAATAGATAACCGATCGGAATCTGCTGTGGGACTAAAGGAACTCAAACAGGGGCTCTGTGACAACCTAGAGGGGTGCAATGGGAAGGGAGATGGGAGGGAGGGAAGTTCAAGAGGGTGAGGGCGGGGACATATGTATACAGCTGATTCAGGTTGATGAGTGGCAGTAAACAACAAAACTCTGTTAAAAAAGAAGAAAAAAAAAGCCTCAACATTCAAAAAACTATGATTGTGGCATCTGGTCCCTATCACTTCATGGCAAATAGAAGGGCAAAAAATGGAGACAGTGGAAGATTTTATTTTCTTGAGCTCCAAAATCAATGCAGATAGTGACTGCAACCATGAAATGAAAAGATGCTTGCTTATTGGAAGAAAAGTTGTGACAAAAGTAGACAACGTATTAAAAAGCAGAGACATCACTTTACCAACAAACTCTGTATAGTCACAGCCGTGGTTTTTCCAGTAATCAAGTATGGATATGAGACGTGGACCAAAACAGAAGGCTGAGTGCTGAAGAACTGATGATTTTTAATTGTGGTGCTGGAAAAGACTCCCAAGAGACCCTTGAACTGCAAGGCGGTCAAACCAGTCAATCCTAAACGAAATCAACCCTGAATACTCATTGAAAGGATTGATGCTGAAGCTGAAGATCTGATACTTTTGGCCACTTGATGAGAAGGGCTGACTCATTGGAAAAGACCCTGATGCTGGAAAAGATTGAAGGCAGGAGGAGAAGGGGCTGACAGATGAAGAGACGGTTGGATTGCATCACTGACTCTATGGACATGAGTTTGAGCAAACTCTGAAGGACAGGGGGGACAGTGCAGTTCTGTTTCTCCTTTGCTGCTCTGTGTATGCATTTATCAATACCATCTTTCTAGATTCCCTATATGTGTGTTAGTACACAATATTAATCTTTCTCTTTCTGATTTATTTCACTCTGTATAATAGGGTCCAGGTTCATCCAACTCATTAGAACTGACTCAAATACATTTCTTTTTATGGCTGAGTAATATTCCATTGTATATATGTAACACAGCTTCTTTATCCTTATTTGGGGGGAGGGAAGAAGAGGCAAGATGTATGGAAAGAGTGACATGGAGACTTACATCACCATATGTAAAATAGATAACCGATCGGAATCTGCTGTGGGACTAAAGGAACTCAAACAGGGGCTCTGTGACAACCTAGAGGGGTGCAATGGGAAGGGAGATGGGAGGGAGGGAAGTTCAAGAGGGTGAGGGCGGGGACATATGTATACAGCTGATTCAGGTTGATGAGTGGCAGTAAACAACAAAACTCTGTTAAAAAAGAAGAAAAAAAAAGCCTCAACATTCAAAAAACTATGATTGTGGCATCTGGTCCCTATCACTTCATGGCAAATAGAAGGGCAAAAAATGGAGACAGTGGAAGATTTTATTTTCTTGAGCTCCAAAATCAATGCAGATAGTGACTGCAACCATGAAATGAAAAGATGCTTGCTTATTGGAAGAAAAGTTGTGACAAAAGTAGACAACGTATTAAAAAGCAGAGACATCACTTTACCAACAAACTCTGTATAGTCACAGCCGTGGTTTTTCCAGTAATCAAGTATGGATATGAGACGTGGACCAAAACAGAAGGCTGAGTGCTGAAGAACTGATGATTTTTAATTGTGGTGCTGGAAAAGACTCCCAAGAGACCCTTGAACTGCAAGGCGGTCAAACCAGTCAATCCTAAACGAAATCAACCCTGAATACTCATTGAAAGGATTGATGCTGAAGCTGAAGATCTGATACTTTTGGCCACTTGATGAGAAGGGCTGACTCATTGGAAAAGACCCTGATGCTGGAAAAGATTGAAGGCAGGAGGAGAAGGGGCTGACAGATGAAGAGACGGTTGGATTGCATCACTGACTCTATGGACATGAGTTTGAGCAAACTCTGAAGGACAGGCAAGTCTGGCATGCTGCAGCCCACAGGGTCACAAAGAATCAGACACAATAGAGTGACTGAACAACAACATGTATTAATACAAAAGGTATGCTACTATGAAGTCTAGGAGCTCAATATTGTTTAAACATGAACTGAGATAATTGTGTACATATGCATAGCGGATGTCTGGAAATTTACAGTAGAAAATGTTAACTTTTGTTAGGTACAAGAAATATTTCACTATGAAGTATTACAAACACACAAAGCTATGGAAAATAAAATCTGTGTACCTAACACTTGACTTTATCAAATGTTAACATTTTGCCATATTTGCTTCAGGCACATTCTAAGTAATGAAATATCAAAGACAAATGCAGTCTCTGTATTGACCCCTCCAACTGATTTCTCTGTCTCCTCAAGTTCACCACTATCCTGAATTTGCCAAAATGTTATATTTTCCAGAACTATATATTAAATGTAATAATATGAATATTATAACTCCTTATATGCATAAACATACCTAATGTAATTATTATATATTGTATACATGTGTCATTTCTTACAGTTAAAAGCCTTTATATAAATGTTATTATAAATTATGGGTCCCACAACTTCCTTTTTTCTATTTATAGTCTGTTTTTGAGATTTAGACAGATTGATACATGTAGCTCTGGATCACTTAAAGAGTTAATCTAGCATTCTGCTTTTTGACGTACCACAAATTATTTATGCATGCAACTACTGATTCACATATAGGTTATTTTCAATTTTATGCTATTATGAAAAGTGCAATTCAAATTACAGATAAAAACTCTTCACCATCTTTTTGTAGCCATCTGTGTAATGGACCAAAACAGAAGGCTGAGTGCTGAAGAACTGATGATTTTTAATTGTGGTGCTGGAAAAGACTCCCAAGAGACCCTTGAACTGCAAGGCGGTCAAACCAGTCAATCCTAAACGAAATCAACCCTGAATACTCATTGAAAGGATTGATGCTGAAGCTGAAGATCTGATACTTTTGGCCACTTGATGAGAAGGGCTGACTCATTGGAAAAGACCCTGATGCTGGAAAAGATTGAAGGCAGGAGGAGAAGGGGCTGACAGATGAAGAGACGGTTGGATTGCATCACTGACTCTATGGACATGAGTTTGAGCAAACTCTGAAGGACAGGCAAGTCTGGCATGCTGCAGCCCACAGGGTCACAAAGAATCAGACACAATAGAGTGACTGAACAACAACATGTATTAATACAAAAGGTATGCTACTATGAAGTCTAGGAGCTCAATATTGTTTAAACATGAACTGAGATAATTGTGTACATATGCATAGCGGATGTCTGGAAATTTACAGTAGAAAATGTTAACTTTTGTTAGGTACAAGAAATATTTCACTATGAAGTATTACAAACACACAAAGCTATGGAAAATAAAATCTGTGTACCTAACACTTGACTTTATCAAATGTTAACATTTTGCCATATTTGCTTCAGGCACATTCTAAGTAATGAAATATCAAAGACAAATGCAGTCTCTGTATTGACCCCTCCAACTGATTTCTCTGTCTCCTCAAGTTCACCACTATCCTGAATTTGCCAAAATGTTATATTTTCCAGAACTATATATTAAATGTAATAATATGAATATTATAACTCCTTATATGCATAAACATACCTAATGTAATTATTATATATTGTATACATGTGTCATTTCTTACAGTTAAAAGCCTTTATATAAATGTTATTATAAATTATGGGTCCCACAACTTCCTTTTTTCTATTTATAGTCTGTTTTTGAGATTTAGACAGATTGATACATGTAGCTCTGGATCACTTAAAGAGTTAATCTAGCATTCTGCTTTTTGACGTACCACAAATTATTTATGCATGCAACTACTGATTCACATATAGGTTATTTTCAATTTTATGCTATTATGAAAAGTGCAATTCAAATTACAGATAAAAACTCTTCACCATCTTTTTGTAGCCATCTGTGTAATGGTACCTTTACACAATATTCCTAGTGGTGAAATTGCCGAGTTTATTTCTGTCCCAATGTCCCAATCTCATAGTTTATATAGCTTTATAATAAGGAAGTATATCATACAAAAGAAATCTCCCCTCTTTGACTGTCTCCTTTCAAATGACTTTAGCAAATCTTAGTACTGTATACCACTAAAAGAATTTTACAATCAGCTTTGCAGATTCTGCAAAATCAACACAAATGAGAGAAACCCAAACTGGATACGTACATATACATACATTACCCCAGCTCCTACCCTCAAAAGCAGAAATAACCAAGCTGGAATTTTTTTTTTTTAAGATTTATTTATTTATTTATTTTGGGCGGGGGTCGGGTTGGGGAGGGAGGGGAGCGGGCGGGCCACTTCTATTGGTCTTTCACTTATCCATTTTCATCCGTCTTTGCTCTTTGGCTCCTGTGGGCCTCCCATCGCCGTGGCGTCTGTCGTTGCAGAGCGCTGGCTCTGGGCGCATGCGCTCGAGCTCCGGCTCTGTGATTGGACACATCGGTCCAGCCGCTCCGCGGCACGTGGGATCTTCCCAGGCCAGGGATTGAACCGGCGCCCCTTGCACTGCAAGGCGGTGTCCTTACCCACTGGAACACCAGGGGAAGCCCTGGAATTTTTTTTTTTGAATTGCTTCAAACTAACCACTTTATTTTGGAATAATTGACATCTTTTCAGTATTGCGTTATCCTATGTGTGGTTGAGGACACAATTATTCAAAATGTTCACTTCCTCTTTCTAGAACAGCATCATATATTCACATCCACTTGAGATAAAGCTTGGCCATATGACTTACTTTAACCCAGTTGATGTAAGAAGCGACCTGTACTGCTTTTATTGTAAGGCACGGAGCTCTCTGTGACCCATTTACTACCGTTTTAAAACTCAGCCTAAACTAACTAAAGGAGATAACCAGGAGCCAAACTGAGGTGCTACGGTAAAACACATCCAATTAGGTGGCATTGGTTCTGAAGTTAAGTGGTGTTTGGAAAATAAAGTTATTAAAGGCTGGGAAGAAGGCAATCATATTATGAAGTGGCTAACATTTGATAAAGCGTCACTAGTGACCCCTCAGAGAGGCAGTCATTGTGCTCTATGAGCCTGTGGGTTTAGGGGGAGAGGGCAGGAGACAATATTAGTCATGTGACTTCACTCCTATAGGCAGCATTTGAAGAGATACTATAAGCAAGAGATATACCTAGTGAAGATGTGGTCCGTTTTTCAAGCAAGGAGAAAGAGTAGAGTGAGCTTTGAATTCTGGGACTTTGTTGGATAAGAAGCAATAGATTCTTACCTTAAAAGTGAGGACAATTTAGCCTAAGCTGACTGCTGCAAGATCCTTGAACACCCTATCTCTTTTTTTCTTTAGATATTCTTTTATACCCTTATTTATTTATTTATCTGACTGTGCTGCCTCTTAGTTGCGGCATGCAGAATCTAGTTCCCCCACCATGGATCGAACCTGGGTCCTTGCATTGGGATCACATAGTCTAAGCCACTGGACCACTACAGGCAAGTCCCGTTTTTACATCCTTTAATAACAGTTGAACTGATTGGTAGTGATACAAGCATTTTTGTTTTTGTTGCAAATGAGATCTCTTTTTTAAAAATACTTTTTGTTTTATGGGTAAAATATACATGCATATTTTAAAAAAACAGAACAAATCTACCAAAATATTAGTAATTCCCATGATCACTGTTGTTTTTCATCTTCTCTTTAGTTTCATGTTCTTGTGGGCCAATTTTTTTCCTTTACTATGTATTAATACTTTAGGGCCAGTCTGTGAGTCTGTGGCAAACTGGTTCCCACCCTTGAATTTTAGTTTTGCTATCTGTCATCAGGCTGTCATTTTGATGCAGATCATCCTTTTTTCTCTCTCTTTGATAGCTGTGGCAGACACTAGCTACATGATTAACAATCCAATTTTCTTCTCTTGGGTACAGAGCTAAACCACATATCTCAGTCCCCTTGCATCTAAGCAGAGCCATGTGACTAGTAGCTCTTGCCCCTGTAATGTGACTGTAAGTGATGTGTCATTTCAGATGTGAGGCAAAGAGCTGCTGTGCTCACTCCTTATTTCCTTATTGGATACAGCAATATCAAGGGAAGACCACAAGGATCTAGAAAATAGAGATTGGATTTTAGAAGGTCATGTGAGAGACTCTTCTTTTTCCCCCAGTGTTTTTGAGATATAATTGACATATGACATCATGTAAGTTTAAGATGTGCAATGTTTTGATTTGATCCATCTGTATATTACAAAATGATCACAAGCACAGTGCTAGCTAATAACTCCACACATCACATAACACTTATTTTGTTTTGATCTGATAGAGTGCCTGAAGAACTGTGAACGGTGGTTCATAGCATTGTATGGGAGATGGTGATCAAAATCATCCCCAAGAAAAAGAAATGCAAAAAGGCAAAATGGTTGTCTGAGGAGGCTTTACAAATAGTAGAGAAAAGAAGAAAAGTGAAAGGCAAAGAGAAAAGGAAAGATATACCCACCTGAATGCAAAGTTCCAGAGAATAGCAAGGAGAGATTAAAAAAAAACCCTTCTTAAGTGAACAATGCAAAGAAATAGAGAAAGACAATACAATGGGAAAGACTAGAGATCTCTTCAACAAAATTAGAGATACCAAAGGAACATTTCATGAAAAGATGGGCACAGTAAAGGACAGAAATTATATGGACCTAAGAGAAGCAGAAGATACTAAGAAGAGGTGGCAAGAATACACAGAAGAACTGTACAAAAAAGGTCTTTATGACCTGGAAAACCACAATGGCGTGATCACTTACCTAGAGTTAGACATCCTGGAGTGTGAAGTCAAGTGAACCTTAGGAAGTATTACTATAAACAAAGCTAGTGGAGGTGATGGAATTCCAAGTGAGCTATTTCAAATCCTAAAAGATGCTGCTGCTAAAGTGTTGCACACAATATGCCAGCAAATTTGGAAAACTCAGCAGTGGCCTCTGGATTGGAAAAAGTCAGTTTTCATTCCAATACCAAAGAAGGGCAATGCCAAAGAATATTCAAACTACAAGACAATTGCACTCATTTCACATGCTAGCAAGGTAATGCCCCAAATCCTTCAAGCTAGGCTTCAGCAGTAAGTGAACTGAGAACTTCCCAATGTACTAGCTGTATTTAGAAGAGGCAGAGGAATCAGAGATCAAACTATCAACATCTGTTGGATCATAGAAAGAGCAAGGGAATTCCAGAAAAACACCTGCTTCTGCTTTATTGACCACACAAAAGCCTTTGATTGTGTAAAAGCGAATTTTGAGATATAATTGACTTTCATGTAAGTTTAAGATGTGCAATGTTTTGATTTGATCCATCTGTATATTACAAAATGATCACAAGCACAGTGCTAGCTAATAACTCCACACATCACATAACACTTATTTTGTTTTGATCTGATAGAGTGCCTGAAGAACTGTGAACGGTGGTTCATAGCATTGTATGGGAGATGGTGATCAAAATCATCCCCAAGAAAAAGAAATGCAAAAAGGCAAAATGGTTGTCTGAGGAGGCTTTACAAATAGTAGAGAAAAGAAGAAAAGTGAAAGGCAAAAGAGAAAAGGAAAGATATACCCACCTGAATGCAAAGTTCCAGAGAATAGCAAGGAGAGATTAAAAAAAAACCCTTCTTAAGTGAACAATGCAAAGAAATAGAGAAAGACAATACAATGGGAAAGACTAGAGATCTCTTCAACAAAATTAGAGATACCAAAGGAACATTTCATGAAAAGATGGGCACAGTAAAGGACAGAAATTATATGGACCTAAGAGAAGCAGAAGATACTAAGAAGAGGTGGCAAGAATACACAGAAGAACTGTACAAAAAAGGTCTTTATGACCTGGAAAACCACAATGGCGTGATCACTTACCTAGAGTTAGACATCCTGGAGTGTGAAGTCAAGTGAACCTTAGGAAGTATTACTATAAACAAAGCTAGTGGAGGTGATGGAATTCCAAGTGAGCTATTTCAAATCCTAAAAGATGCTGCTGCTAAAGTGTTGCACACAATATGCCAGCAAATTTGGAAAACTCAGCAGTGGCCTCTGGATTGGAAAAAGTCAGTTTTCATTCCAATACCAAAGAAGGGCAATGCCAAAGAATATTCAAACTACAAGACAATTGCACTCATTTCACATGCTAGCAAGGTAATGCCCCAAATCCTTCAAGCTAGGCTTCAGCAGTAAGTGAACTGAGAACTTCCCAATGTACTAGCTGTATTTAGAAGAGGCAGAGGAATCAGAGATCAAACTATCAACATCTGTTGGATCATAGAAAGAGCAAGGGAATTCCAGAAAAACACCTGCTTCTGCTTTATTGACCACACAAAAGCCTTTGATTGTGTACATCACAACAAACTGTGAAAAATTCTTAAAGAGATGGGAATGCCAGACCACCTTACCTGCCTCCTTGGAAGCCTGTATGCAGGTCAAAAACCACCATTTAAAAAATAAAAAGCCCTAGTTAGAACCAGACATGCAACAATGGACTCTTCATATTTGGGAAAGGAGTATCTCAAGGCTCTATATTGTCACCCTGCTTATTTAACTTATTTGCAGAGTACATCATGTGAAATGCCGCACTGGATGAAACTCAAGCTGGAATCAAGATCACCGGGGCAAATATCAATGACTTCAGATATGCAGATGATACCACTCTAATGACAGAAAGTGGAGAGGAACTAAAGAGCCTTTTGATGAGGGTGAAAGACCAGAGTGAAAAAGCAGGCTTAAAACTCAACATTCTAAAAACTAAGGTCATGGCATCTGGTCCCATCACTTCAAATAGATGAAGCAGAAATGGAAACAGTGATAGGTTTTATTTTCTTGGGATCCAAAATCACTGCAGATGGTGCCTGCAGCCATGAAATTGAAAGACGCTTGCTCCTTGGAAGAAAAGCTATGACAAGCCTAGACAGTGTACTGAAAAGCAGAGACATCACTTTTCTGACAAAGGTTTGTACAGCCAAAACCATGGTTTTTCCACTAATTATGTACAGATGTGAGTGTTAGACCATAAAAAGGTCAAAGAACTGATGCTTTTGAACTGTGGTGTTGGAGAAGACTCTTGAGAGTCTCTTAGACAGTAAGGAGATCAAATCAGTCCATCCTAAAGGAAATCAACCCTGAATATTCAGTGGAAGGACTAAGGCTGAAGCTGAAGCTTCAATACTTTGGCCACCTGATGCGAAGAGCCGACTTATTGGAAAAGAGCCAGATGCTGGAAAAGATGGAGGTCAAGAAGAGAAGGGGGAGACACGGGATGAGATGGTTGGATGGCATCACTGAGTCAATGGACACGAGTTTGAGCAAACTCCTGCAGATAGTGAAGAACAGGGAAGCCTGGGGTGCTGCAGTGCATGCGGTTATAAAGAGTCGGACACAAATGAGTGACTAAACAAGAACATGTAGAGTAGGTAACTAAAATTTTCTTTCAGTCTTTGATATATTGCAGCTTACTACAACATACAGGTATACCTCAGAGATGTTACAGGTTCAGTTCCAGACCATCACAACAAAGCGAACAGCAGAATAAAGCAGTCACACAAATTTTTGTTGTCCAGTGCATATAAAGTTGTCTTTACACACCTTTAAATTGTGTAACTTTTAATTGTGCAATTAGACATAATGTCTATGTCTATAAGAATGTACATACCTTAAATTGAAAATACTTTCGTGCTAAAAATGCTAACCATCTGAACTCTCAGCAAGTTATAATCTTTTTGCAATAGCAAAGACCACTGGGCACAAACAACCATAACAAATATAATAATAATGAAAAAGTTTGAAATGTGAGAATGACCAGATGTGACACAGACAGTGACCAAATGCTTTTAGAAAAATGGTGTTGGTAGATTCGCTCAATGCAGGATTGCCACAAACCTTCAGTTTGTAAAAAACACAATAAATGCAGAGCGCAATACATGAGATAGGTGTATCTGATTGTGATTTCACTTTATTCTGCATGATACTTGGGGTATTCTCTTTTAAAAAGTGAAGACTCAATTCTTTAAGCACAGGAAAATTCTCAAACGCTGTCTTCAGACATTGCCCTTTTTGCTCTTTCCCTCTTTTGCTTCTTCTCTAACCCTATCAGACAAATCTTGTAACTTTACAATCTATATTTTCCATGTCCCTATCCTCTCTCTGAGACTTAATTGTGGCAAAATATACATAACAAAAAATTACTTAGCATTTTAAGTACTTTTAAGTGCGCGATTCAGTGCCATTAAGTGTGTTCACAATGTTATTCATACATCATCACTATCCATCTCTGAAACTTTATCATTCTAGACAGAAACTCTGTAATAATTAATAATAATTAATTATCATTAATTATTAATAATAATTATCCATTAATAATTCTCTATCACTCCCCTCACCATAACCCCTGATAACTTTCATTCTACTATTTCCCCTATGAATTTATCTATCCTAGGTACCTGATATAAGTGAAATTATACAATATTTGTCTTTTTGTGTGTGGCTTATTTCACGTAGCAAAATGTTTTCAAGTTTCACCCCCATTGTAGCATGTATCAGAATTTCCTTCCTTTTTAAGGCTGAATAACATTCCAGTTCATGTATATATTACATTTTGTTTATCCATTATCTGTGGACACACATTTAGTTTGTTTCCACCTTTTGGTTATTATGATCAATACTTATGAAAACTGATTTAAAATTATCTGTTGAGTTCCCGTTTTTAATTTTTTGGGTATATTGTGAGAAGTGGCATTATTGCACCATATGGTAATTCTATGTTTAACTTTTTGAGGAACTATCAAAGTGTTTTCTGCAGTGGTTGTAACATTTCACATTCTATCAGTAATACACAAGGATTGCAATTTTAATTTCTCCACATTCTGCAGTGCTTATTTTGTTTGTGATGAAAAAGTTTGAAATGTGAGAATAAATGGTGTTTGTTTTAGATTCGCTCAATGCAGGATTGCCACAAACCTTCAGTTTGTAAAAAACACAATAAATGCAGAGCGCAATACATGAGATAGGTGTATCTGATTGTGATTTCACTTTATTCTGCATGATACTTGGGGTATTCTCTTTTAAAAAGTGAAGACTCAATTCTTTAAGCACAGGAAAATTCTCAAACGCTGTCTTCAGACATTGCCCTTTTTGCTCTTTCCCTCTTTTGCTTCTTCTCTAACCCTATCAGACAAATCTTGTAACTTTACAATCTATATTTTCCATGTCCCTATCCTCTCTCTGAGACTTAATTGTGGCAAAATATACATAACAAAAAATTACTTAGCATTTTAAGTACTTTTAAGTGCGCGATTCAGTGCCATTAAGTGTGTTCACAATGTTATTCATACATCATCACTATCCATCTCTGAAACTTTATCATTCTAGACAGAAACTCTGTAATAATTAATAATAATTAATTATCATTAATTATTAATAATAATTATCCATTAATAATTCTCTATCACTCCCCTCACCATAACCCCTGATAACTTTCATTCTACTATTTCCCCTATGAATTTATCTATCCTAGGTACCTGATATAAGTGAAATTATACAATATTTGTCTTTTTGTGTGTGGCTTATTTCACGTAGCAAAATGTTTTCAAGTTTCACCCCCATTGTAGCATGTATCAGAATTTCCTTCCTTTTTAAGGCTGAATAACATTCCAGTTCATGTATATATTACATTTTGTTTATCCATTATCTGTGGACACACATTTAGTTTGTTTCCACCTTTTGGTTATTATGATCAATACTTATGAAAACTGATTTAAAATTATCTGTTGAGTTCCCGTTTTTAATTTTTTGGGTATATTGTGAGAAGTGGCATTATTGCACCATATGGTAATTCTATGTTTAACTTTTTGAGGAACTATCAAAGTGTTTTCTGCAGTGGTTGTAACATTTCACATTCTATCAGTAATACACAAGGATTGCAATTTTAATTTCTCCACATTCTCAGCAGTGCTTATTTTCAGTGTGTGTGTTAATAGCCATCTTAATGCACGTGAAGTGGTATTTCATTGTGGTTTTCTTTTTTTGTTGTTTTTGTACTTTTGGCCTCTTTTGCTGGTTTTTTATTTATTTATTTTCATCCATCTTTATTCTTTGGCATGTGTGGGCCTCCCATTGCAGTGGCCTTTCTCAGTGCAGAGCACCAGCTATAGGCGCAGGTGATCCAAAGTGCTGGCTCGTAATTGGACGCACTGGTCCAGCTGCTCCTCAGCACATGGGATCTTCCCGGGCCAGGGATTGAACCAGTGCCCCTTGCACTGCAAAGTGGACTCTTTACCCTCTGGACCACCAGGGAAGCCCTTCATTATGTTTTTTTTTTTTTTTTTTTTTTTTAAAAAAAACATCTCTAAGCCTTTTTATTTATTTATTTTTTGGGGGGGTGGGGTGGCAGACGGAGGGGCCTGTTGGGGAGGGAGGGAGGCGAGTGGGCCACTTCTATTGATCTTTCATTTATCCATTTTCATCCATCTTTGTTCTTTGGCCCGTGTGGGCCTCCCATCGCAGTGGCCTCTGTTGTCGCAGAGCACGGGGCTCTGGGCGCATGCGCTCCAGAGCTCCGGCTCGGTGATTGGACACATCAGTCCAGCTGCTCCGCAGCACGCGGGATCTTCCCAGGCCAGGGATGGAACCGGCGCCCCTTGCACTGCAAGACGGTGTCCTTACGCACTGGACCACCAGGGAAGCCCTTCATTATGGTTTTGATTTGCATGTTCCTAATGACTAATGACATTTACCATCTTTCATGTACTTATTGGTCAGGTTTTTTTTTTTTTTTTTGGCCTCTATTATTGGTCCTTCATTTATTTATTTTCATCCATCATAATTCTTTGGCCTGTGTGGGCCTCCCATCGCGGTGGCCTCTCTCGTTGCAAAGCACCGGCTCCGAATGCAAGCACTCCAGAGCGCTGGCTCGCAACTAGCCATGCCGGTCCAGCTGCTCCGCGGCATATGGGATCTTCCTGTGCCAGGGATCGAACCAGCACCCTTTGTACCGCAAAGAGGACTCTTTACCCACTGGGCCACCAGGGAAGCCCTATTGGTCATCTTTGTATCTTCTTTGAAGAAATGTTTATTCAAATCTCTTGCCCATTTTTGAGTTGGATTGTTTGGGTTTTCCTGTTGTTGAGTTGTAGGACTCTATATATTCTCTCTGATATATTTTCTCTCTCTGTGTTGCTTCTCTGCAGAAAACCCACAAAAGCGTGAGCAGGGAGATTCAGGCCACAGCAGTGAACCTTAACACCAGGGCACACTTCTGCCTCCAGGCAAAAGAACTCGGGACTGTGATGTCCCAAGGATGAAACAACAAGGGAAACTAGCAGGGTCTTGGAATGCAGGACCAGATAAACCAGATGCTTCCTGTCCTTCCTTCCCCCAAGCTGTAACCATTATTCTTCCCCACCCAGTACACCATATCTCATCTAAGCAGCAAATGATCCGTAAGATTTCAATCCCACTCCTTGGACCCTGGCTATAAAAATGGATCAAAGGGGGCTTCCCCTGGGGGCTTCCCCTGGTGGTCCAGTGGATAAGGACACCGCCTTGCAGTGCAAGGGGCGCCGGTTCGATCCCTGGCCTGGGAAGATCCCTATGTGCCGTGGAGCGGCTGGACCAATGTGTCCAATTACTGAGCCGGAGCTCTGGAACGCATGCGCCCAGGGCCGGTGCTCTGCGACAATAGACGCCACCGCGATGGGAGGCCTGCAGGAGCCCTGCAGGAGCCAAAGAACAAAGACGGATGAAAAATAGAGAAATGGAAAACCAATAGAAGTGGCCCGCCCGCTCCCCTCCCTCCCCAACCCGACCCCCGCCCAAAATAAATAAATAAATAAATCTTTGAAAAAAAAAATGGATCAAAGGCTCCTGCTCTAGGTCGGTTCTCCCTGACTATCAGGAAGCTGGCCGGCTGTTCTAACAGCGTCTCCCACTCTAATAAACTTTATTCCCCTCTCACTCTGCCTCACGTCTGGAAATTCTTTTCCAACACGCGCACAGACCTCGACAGAGACCTTCATTTTTACGTACACTGATGTGCGTGATCATTGTTCTCTTGCTGATATTTGGGCCATGTATCTTAAATTGGGGGTCGCTCAGGGCTACACGCAGCCGGGTCGAAGAAGACAGAACTGAGGCGGCGGGAGTTCTGCTCCTGCACCTGTGCCATCAGGAGGATGGCCACATGCAGCAGGGCGCAGAGACACAAGACGGACCGGGGCCGTTCAGTGCCCCTCGAGCACGAGGAGCAGGACACAAGGCAGAGGAATGGGGTGTCCCCTGCTGAGCCCTAATATTAACAAAGCCCAGGAAATATTGAGTCTGAGTAACAAAATAAAGTCTAACCTTTTTTTCCTTTGAGCTCAGTCTAGTTCCACTTGCTCACAGGGGGTTTGTGCGCAGAGCCCTCCCACCGGCTCTTCAGACAAGAGTCCAGGGAGAAGTGGGAGTGCAGACACCTCAGCTCTGCACCCCTGGGCGGGCCCGACTGGTCACTCAAGATGGTGGGGCCGTGTGCAGCCGTGAGATCCAGCCATGCACCTTTGGCTGGGCCGGCCTCGCGAGAACTCCTCCGCGCCCCTCCCCAACTGCGGAGAGCCCTTGAAAGCCGCCCCGCCCCATCTCCGGCCTCAGCCTGGAGCCGCTTGAAGCAGAAAGGCAGCTTCACAGGCCAGAGACTGAGGCTGGTTCTAGGGGAGGAGGGCACTGAGTGCTAGCCGCTAGACCAGCGGTCACTGACAAGGCTCAGGCTCTTCAGTTTTGCAGAAGAGAATTCCCACAGAGATGAGAAGTATTGAAGCAAGTGTTTATTAGGGGGAGAAAGGGGTACTGAGCCCGCAAAGGCAGTGGCTCAGCGGTAAAGTATGCACCTGCAATGCACGAGCCCCAGGAACCTCAGGAGGTGTGTGTTTGATTCCTGCGTTGGGAAGATCCCCTGTAAGAGGAAATGGCAACCCACTCCAGTATTCGTGCCTGGAGAATCCCAAGGACAGAGGAGCCTGGCGAGCTCTAGTGCATAGGGTCGCAAAAGAGTCAGACACAACTGAGTGACTTAGCACACACCCACAAGGGAGGAAAAAGACTACAGGAGGAGTGGATAGACATATGCATGGACTCAGAGAGTTGCACCCTCGTGGTGGTTGTTTAAATCAATCACTTTTATGGGAGATTTCTTCTGGGTTTCCTTTGGCCAATCTTTTTTTTTTAACTTTTATTTAACTTTTAACTTTTTGGCCAGTCATTTTGACTTGCTTGGTTCTGAGCCCGCATTTGGTACATCCCAGGGTCTTCTCATGTGCGCGTGCACATCTCTCAATCTGGAGTCCAGCAAAGAGGTGTATGGGTAGCTTTGCATCACTCCTCTTTTGACCTCCAAGGAGTTTTCTAGTTGGGAAGGTTTCCTTGACTTTGAGAATGAGAAACATATGGTCTCCTATTTTGTATATGAGACATTACTCTGCCGACAAAGGTCCATATCGTCAAGGTTATGGTCTTCCCAGTGGTCACTTACGGTTGTGAGAGCTGGACTGTAAAGAAGGCCAAGCACCAAAGAATTGATGCCTTCAAAATATGATGCTGGAGAAAACTCCCGAGAGTCCCTTAGACAGCAAGGAGATCAAACCAGTCAATCTTAAAGGAAATCAACCACAAGTACTTGTTGGAAAGACTGATGCTGAAGTTGAAGCTTCAATACTTTTCCACCTGCTGCAAACAGGCAACTCATTGGAAAGATTCCTGATGCTGGGAAAGACTGAGGGCAGAAGAAGAGGGTATTAGAGGATGAGGTGGCTGAATGGCATCCCTGATGCAATGGACATGAACTTGAGCAAACTTTGGGAGATGGTGAGGGACAGGGAGGCCTGGCATGCTGCAGTCCATGGGGTTGCAAAGAGTCAGACACAACTCAGAGACTGAACAACAGCAACATCTCTTATCTGGGCAGGACCAAACTTCCTTCCTTGATTGTCCTGCTATAGGTATTTTGGCATTTCTGTCCACAAGGAATGAACTCCAGTTGTTCACCGGGGGTGGGGTAGGGACATCTAACTCCTGCCCCAAGTTCAACGGAGTTGAACCAAACGGAGTTGAATCAATTGGTCCCATTGATTGAGTTTCTTTTGAGTATCTATAATGTTTCATATCAGATAATATACTTTTGATCTCAAAATTTTGTTAGGACATTTATCACATCTTTCATTTCTCTTCTCACTATGCTCATGTTTTCCTTTAAATACTTGAACATAGTCATGACAGTTCTTTTAAAGTCTTTTCCCACTAAATCCATCATTGCTGTCATTTCTGATTCCACTTCGAATGACTGATTATTTCCTCCTGGTTATGAGTCACATCTTCCTGATTCTTTGGATGCCTGATGATTTTACACTGTGGCATGCTAGGTCTTGTTTTTCTTTAGAGAGTTGGGCATTGTACTAACAGACATTTAAATAATTTACGAAACAACCTGATCCCAATCGAGGCTTGCTTGTACCTCTATTAGGATGGATTTAGAACAATTTTTCATATGGTCTCCTATTGATGGCCTTCCGACAAAGGTCCATATCGTCAAGGTTATGGTCTTCCCAGTGGTCACTTACGGTTGTGAGAGCTGGACTGTAAAGAAGGCCAAGCACCAAAGAATTGATGCCTTCAAAATATGATGCTGGAGAAAACTCCCGAGAGTCCCTTAGACAGCAAGGAGATCAAACCAGTCAATCTTAAAGGAAATCAACCACAAGTACTTGTTGGAAAGACTGATGCTGAAGTTGAAGCTTCAATACTTTTCCACCTGCTGCAAACAGGCAACTCATTGGAAAGATTCCTGATGCTGGGAAAGACTGAGGGCAGAAGAAGAGGGTATTAGAGGATGAGGTGGCTGAATGGCATCCCTGATGCAATGGACATGAACTTGAGCAAACTTTGGGAGATGGTGAGGGACAGGGAGGCCTGGCATGCTGCAGTCCATGGGGTTGCAAAGAGTCAGACACAACTCAGAGACTGAACAACAGCAACATCTCTTATCTGGGCAGGACCAAACTTCCTTCCTTGATTGTCCTGCTATAGGTATTTTGGCATTTCTGTCCACAAGGAATGAACTCCAGTTGTTCACCGGGGGTGGGGTAGGGACATCTAACTCCTGCCCCAAGTTCAACGGAGTTGAACCAAACGGAGTTGAATCAATTGGTCCCATTGATTGAGTTTCTTTTGAGTATCTATAATGTTTCATATCAGATAATATACTTTTGATCTCAAAATTTTGTTAGGACATTTATCACATCTTTCATTTCTCTTCTCACTATGCTCATGTTTTCCTTTAAATACTTGAACATAGTCATGACAGTTCTTTTAAAGTCTTTTCCCACTAAATCCATCATTGCTGTCATTTCTGATTCCACTTCGAATGACTGATTATTTCCTCCTGGTTATGAGTCACATCTTCCTGATTCTTTGGATGCCTGATGATTTTACACTGTGGCATGCTAGGTCTTGTTTTTCTTTAGAGAGTTGGGCATTGTACTAACAGACATTTAAATAATTTACGAAACAACCTGATCCCAATCGAGGCTTGCTTGTACCTCTATTAGGATGGATTTAGAACAATTTTTACTTTAGGGCTAGTTTAGTCTCTCTACTAAAGGGTGATCCTCTGAGCTCTATATCAAAGGCCTGGATGTTCAACATGAAATTTCTCTAGCTGCCCAGAATTTGAACATCTCACAGTCCTCTGTGATCTCTGGGAATTATTCACATTACAGCTCCAATTTCTCTTTTGACCAACATCAAGTATTTTTACCCTATGTGTGTGTACCTTAGTTTTCAGCTAATAATTCAATGGTACTCCTAAGTTTATTCTGGGGGCTGTTTTCTTTGGACATATCCCTTTTCCCTGGTGCTCTCTCTACAATTTCCAGTCATCTAAGTTTTCCTGAACAGTCTCTGTTTCTTTCATTTCAGCATCACCTCCCAGCTCTGCTTGGAATTCTATCTCACAGTCTGGAAATTGCCTCTAGACAGAAAGCTGGAGTGACTGCCTATCTCACCGTATTTATTTATTTCTACACTCTTGTGATCCTGTACTGCCTGTTATTCAATGTCCAAAAATTATTGTCTCATATATTTTGACCAGTTTTGTGGTTTAGGCTAGGAGTGTATGTTGAGTGCCAGTTATTCCATTATGACTGAGAGTAGGACTCTCAGTCTTTGAGTTTGTAAAGCCACATTTCTGGAACTTCCCTGGTGGTCCAGTGGCTAGGACTGTGAACTCCCATGCTGGCGGCCCGGGTTCGATCCTGGGTTCGGGGAACTGGATACCACATGACACAACTCAAAAGGCTCACATCCTTCACAAGGGAAACTGAAGCTTCACAAGTGCTGCAACCATGACCTGGAGCAGCTAAATAAATAAATCAATATATTTTAAAAAGCCACATTTTCTCCTCAGGAACTTGGATATAACAACAAAATAAACAATGCTTTTCCATTTATGAAGGTACTTTGTCAATGTGGGGAAAGTCATGGAAGTGGGGGTGAACTGTGGCCCTCCTGAGTTACTGAGAAAGATAAGTTTGGAGATATTAAATTTGGAAGCTCTGAGAGATTTGCTTGGAGATCTTGGCACAGGAGACATTAGGGGAGACACGGTATCTAATATAACTAAATGCCCTTGATATTGTGCTTAATATCCTCTGGACTTGCCTGAGTCACTTGAAGCTATGGAGGTTCCCAGTAAGCTGTAGCTTCCCATTGCCAAGTGTCTGTGTATCTCTGCTCCTTTGCCAAAGGCTTTCTCTGGCATTGCAAAAGCTTGCTCAGCTTTATGGGGGCACAACCTATGCGGGCCAGTTGATAGCCCCAGGGACAACTCTTAAGCCAGGAGTAATAGAAGTAGCTGGATAAATTCCTCAGTGTCTTCAACCTCCGATGGGACCATTTTTATTTTTAGAAGATTTATTTAATTTTTGGCTTTGCTGGGTCTTCACTGCTGTGCATGGGCTTTCTCCAGACGTAGCAAGTGGGAGTTACTCTTCCTTGTGGTGCGAGAGCTTCTCATTGCAATGTTTTATCTTGTTGCAGAGCACAGGTTTTAGGACACCTGGGTTTCAGTAGTTGTGTGTAGGCTTAGTAGTTGTGGCTGGCAGGCCCCAGAGCACAGGCTCAGTTGTTATGGTGCACAGGTTTAGTTGCTCCGAGGCATGCAGGATCTTCCCAAAGTGGGGATTGAACCTGTATTCCTTACATTACAAGACAGATTCTTTTTCTTTTTAAAGATTTATTTATTTACTTATTTTGGTGGGGGTGGGGTGGGGAGGGAGGGGAGCAGGCGGGCCACTTCTATTGGTCTTTCATTTGTCCATTTTCATCCATCTTTGTTCTTTGGCCCATGTGGGCCTCCCATCGCAGTGGCCTCTGTTGTTGCAGAGCACCCGCCCTGGGTGCATGCGCTCCAGAGCCCAGGCTCGGTAATTGGACACATCGGTCCAGCCGCTCCGCGACACGTGGGATCTTCCCAGGCCAGGGATGGAACTGGCGCCCCTTGCACTGCAAGGTGGTGTCCTTACCCACTGGCCCACCAGGGAAGCCCACAAGACAGATTCTTAACCACTGGACCAGCGGGGTAGTCCCACCATTTATTATTAGAGGATGTCATCATCCAAGTAAAGCAGCTAGATACAATTCGCCCTTCTCTCTTCTGTGCACTCTCTTTATGGTAACATTTACTCCGATTTTTAAGAATCAGTTTATACTAGGGTAAAATTGTTCAAAATAGAAGGAAGAAGCATCAGATATCAAGTATTGTGGGTCTAACCACCATAGGAATAGCCTGATACATGATCAAGAGTGAGAAAGGATTATGAAAAGGTCCCCCAACTTGTAGAAATTCTCTGACACTTTCTGGGCACCTTCTTTCTGATTTCAAGTTGAGTGTCCCACATTTTCCTTTTCATTTTAATTCAAAGCCATGGGCTGTTTGGGTTGACTGACCTGAATATGTTAATGGTATGATCAATGTTTTCTGAGGATGTCATCTTATAACTAATTATGCATAACACAAGAAGAAAAATGAAGCCTAAAAGTAGCTTTGCTGCCTAGAAGAAAAATCAGCTACTATTATAGCTAATGCAAATTTTTGCAAAAGGGAATCATGCCCTAGAGAAGTAAGGTATTTTGTTAAAGAATATTATGCCCAAACAAGTTTACAAATTCAGGTTTTAGAATCATCAATTGTGAACTGCTTTGTTTTTTCTTTTTACCCTGAGAGTTTGAATAAGACTAAGTTCAAATGAAGAAGATATTGTCCATTATAAAGACAATAGTTGAAATGTCACCTTCTATTTTTTTTTTTTTTTTTGTTACAGAGGCGTTTAGTTTATTCTCTTCGTCAGTATCACCGACATCCTCGTGGTTCACATTTCCCAGTGAGGCTCCTCTTCTTACAGTAGTTAATGTGCAATCTCACTTCCGGGCCGGGGGTAGGGGAGGGGGCAGAGGGCTCGACCCAGGCGGGGAGGGTGTTGGTTGGCGCTCCACGCGGACAGGGGTGGTCTGTCCTCATGTAAGAGGCGAGGGTAAATGGGCGGCCCGGGCAGAGGGGGACCCCCACAGTCTTTTTTTTTTGCGTTGGTTGGAAGGGAGGGCGCAGGGGTGGCTCCCGGGGTAAGGCACAACCCTGTCTTTGGCTCTCCTGGTGAGGAGTTTCCTCCTCTGCGCCCCTGCCCAGCCCCGCTCCCTACCCTCATTCCCCCAACACAGTCCAGAGAGCCAGGGGGCACCTCCTGGGGTCCCTGAAACAAGAGGGCTCTGCCACCCAACCCGGTGGAAAAAGGTGAGGGAAGACTGGACAGGGGCCTGCCCAGAACAAGGCGGGGAGGGAGAAGGCCTCAGTCCTGGAGAGCTGGCCCCACTAAGGCCAAGAAGGAGGGGAGCGCCTTGGAACCCCAGCTTCCCTGTGGGGTCTGACTGGAGCTCCAGCCTACCCCTCCACCTCGGTCGGCCCGGCAGCTTGCCAAGTGACCAGGATATTGTGCTTTGGGATCTCGGCTGGGGTGGAGGGTGAGGCCAGGGTGGGGGGCAGGGAGGTGCGACTATGGTGCTTGTGCTTTACCTGGGGGGGGGGTCGACGCCCCCCAAGGGCCGGCCATGGGCCCCAGCTGGACTGACCCACCCACACCTGCAACAAGCAAATGTCAGAAAGGACCCCCTCCCTGCAGGCTGTCGGGGGCTCCTGGGGAGGGGTGGGCAGGTCTCCCAAATCCAATTCCTAGGGTCCAACTGGCTCCTCTCCCCTCGCCCTGGAGCCAGCCCCTGGCCTCTGGAGAGGCTGCTGGGCACAAGGGCTAGTCAGACAGGGCGAAGACAGAGGCATGAGAATGGGGGTAAAGACAAAAATGTGAAAAAAGCAAAGAAAGTCACAGCCAGGGGGTGTCTGTATGGGGGGAAGGGGTGGAGTTAAAACAACAACAACAAACCCTGTGAGTTTACATGTAGAACTCAAAACCTAGGCCACCTGTGCAATGGAGCCCCAGGCGGAGGCATCAAAGGGTGAGTGGGAGCTGGCCAGACCCATAGGATCCCAGGCGGGTTTGTACCTCGGAACGGTCCAAGACACATCAGCCTGCCCCTCCCCACCCAGTCCTGCCTTCCACGCGGACAGGTGGTCTGTCCTCATGTAAGAGGCGAGGGTAAATGGGCGGCCCGGGCAGAGGACCCCACAGTTTTTTTGGAAGGGGCGAGGGTGGCTCCCGGGTAAGGCACAACCCTGTCTTTGGCTCTCCTGGTGAGGAGTTTCCTCCTCTGCGCCCCTGCCCAGCCCGCTCCCTACCCTCATTCCCCCAACACAGTCCAGAGAGCCAGGGGGCACCTCCTGGGGTCCCTGAAACAAGAGGGCTCTGCCACCCAACCCGGTGGAAAAAGGTGAGGGAAGACTGGACAGGGGCCTGCCCAGAACAAGGCGGGGAGGGAGAAGGCCTCAGTCCTGGAGAGCTGGCCCCACTAAGGCCAAGAAGGAGGGGAGCGCCTTGGAACCCCAGCTTCCCTGTGGGGTCTGACTGGAGCTCCAGCCTACCCCTCCACCTCGGTCGGCCCGGCAGCTTGCCAAGTGACCAGGATATTGTGCTTTGGGATCTCGGCTGGGGTGGAGGGTGAGGCCAGGGTGGGGGGCAGGGAGGTGCGACTATGGTGCTTGTGCTTTACCTGGGGGGGGGGTCGACGCCCCCCAAGGGCCGGCCATGGGCCCCAGCTGGACTGACCCACCCACACCTGCAACAAGCAAATGTCAGAAAGGACCCCCTCCCTGCAGGCTGTCGGGGGCTCCTGGGGAGGGGTGGGCAGGTCTCCAAGTCCAATTCCTAGGGTCCAACTGGCTCCTCTCCCCCTCGCCCTGGAGCCAGCCCCCTGGCCTCTGGAGAGGCTGCTGGGCACAACGGGCTAGTCAGACAGGGCGAAGACAGAGGCATGAGAATGGGGGTAAAGACAAAAATGTGAAAAAAGCAAAGAAAGTCACAGCCAGGGGGTGTCTGTATGGGGGGAAGGGGTGGAGTTAAAACAACAACAACAAACCCTGTGAGTTTACATGTAGAACTCAAAACCTAGGCCACCTGTGCAATGGAGCCCCAGGCGGAGGCATCAAAGGGTGAGTGGGAGCTGGCCAGACCCATAGGATCCCAGGGAGCGGGGTTTGTACCTCGGAATTGCGCGCCCACACTCCACACATGCACACATTCAGCCTGCCCCTGCGCCCCCACCCCACCCAGTCCTGCCTTCCACAGCTCTGGGGACCGAAGGGGACATCAGACACGGTCCTGTTTGTTTGAAAAATAAAAGGAAATCTTATACTTCAATATTTTGTTAGCTAAAAAAAATGTTTTAAAAAGTATGTACGGGGGGTGGGGGGGGGGGGGGGTGGGGAAGGGAGGGAAAGGCAGCACCCCCCCCCCACCTGGCTCCCCTGGACCCACCCCTGGTCCTACTGCCTCTTAGTCTTCATTTGTTTAAGAGCAAAACTTACACACGCATGCACACACACACACATGCACACTCATACACTTCTGTGAGCCCTGGAAACCTCTCCTCCTGTCCTCAGAGACCCTCGCTCTGCCCCCTAGGGGCCCCTCACTCAGGACCTGCCCCTCTCAGGCCCCAGGGGGCTGGAGGTGGTAAGGGGTTGAGCACGGGGAGGGAAAGAAAGGGTGTTGGACCTGCTACCGCCCACCACCTTGGGTGGAGTTTCTCTGAGTCTCAGTTTCCTCAGCTGTAAAATGGGCAGTCCTCACGGCCTCGCCTACCCCAGCCCCCAGGCGCGGGAGACAGGAAGGTGCTTTTGGAAACTTGGAAGCACTGGGAGGTGGTGGCGGGAGGGGTCCTGAGAACCTGGGGCCCCTGCCGTCCCAAGGGGCTGCAGTGGGGGCGGAGGCCAAGGAAGGCTCCAGCTCCGTGGCCCAGGGCCTGGGAAGGAGGTCTTCCCAAGCCCCCTGGCCGGCCACTCCCTGGGTCCGGCCTGGTGAGTGGGGAGATAAGTCGCTAGGGGTCAGGAGAGGAGCACACGAGCCCCCCGACTGTGCGTGAGTGTGTGCTGGAGAAGGCCACGCCGACCTCCCCCCACCTGCCTTCCTCTCCCAGCCTGGATCCCGGATCGCGTGGGGTCAGGAGGTGGGACAGGGGAGGCAGAGGGGCTGGGAGCATGCAGCGGCCCACGCAGGGTCCTGGGGAAGGACAGACACTAGTTCGTGATCAAGATGGTAGGCGGGCTTGACAGGAGGGAGTGTGACCCCTCAGGAGGGGCGGGGGTTACTGGAGGGCCTTCTCGGCCAAGGGACCTGCCTCGCTGTCGTGACTGGCTGTCTGGAAGCCGACACATTCAGCCTGCCCCTGCCCCACCCCACCCAGTCCTGCCTTCCACAGCTCTGGGGACCGAAGGACATCAGACACGGTCCTGTTTGTTTGAAAATAAAAGGAAATCTTATACTTCAATATTTTGTTAGCTAAAAATGTTTTAAAAAGTATGTACAGGGGTGGGGGCGGGGTGGGGTGGGAAGGGAGGGAAAGGCAGCACCCCCCCCCCACCTGGCTCCCCTGGACCCACCCCTGGTCCTACTGCCTCTTAGTCTTCATTTGTTTAAGAGCAAAACTTACACACGCATGCACACACACACACATGCACACTCATACACTTCTGTGAGCCCTGGAAACCTCTCCTCCTGTCCTCAGAGACCCTCGCTCTGCCCCTAGGGGCCCCTCACTCAGGACCTGCCCTCTCAGGCCCCAGGGGCTGGAGGTGGTAAGGGGTTGAGCACGGGGAGGGAAAGAAAGGGTGTTGGACCTGCTACCGCCCACCACCTTGGGTGGAGTTTCTCTGAGTCTCAGTTTCCTCAGCTGTAAAATGGGCAGTCCTCACGGCCTCGCCTACCCCAGCCCCCAGGCGCGGGAGACAGGAAGGTGCTTTTGGAAACTTGGAAGCACTGGGAGGTGGTGGCGGGAGGGGTCCTGAGAACCTGGGGCCCCTGCCGTCCCAAGGGGCTGCAGTGGGGGCGGAGGCCAAGGAAGGCTCCAGCTCCGTGGCCCAGGGCCTGGGAAGGAGGTCTTCCCAAGCCCCCTGGCCGGCCACTCCCTGGGTCCGGCCTGGTGAGTGGGGAGATAAGTCGCTAGGGGTCAGGAGAGGAGCACACGAGCCCCCCGACTGTGCGTGAGTGTGTGCTGGAGAAGGCCACGCCGACCTCCCCCCACCTGCCTTCCTCTCCCAGCCTGGATCCCGGATCCGCGTGGGGTCAGGAGGTGGGACAGGGGAGGCAGAGGGGCTGGGAGCATGCAGCGGCCCACGCAGGGTCCTGGGGAAGGACAGACACTAGTTCGTGATCAAGATGGTAGGCGGGCTTGACAGGAGGGAGTGTGACCCCTCAGGAGGGGCGGGGGTTACTGGAGGGCCTTCTCGGCCAAGGGACCTGCCTCGCTGTCGTGACTGGCTGTCTGGAAGCCGTGCTCCACGTCCATCATGTCCGGCTCTATCTTGCCTGTGTAGCTGATGAAGGTGGTGTAGGTGTCGCCCTCGGCCATGAGCGGCTTCACCTTGGGGATCCAGCTCACACGACCCGGCGGGCATTAGTGCACATGTCTGCTGCGATGGCGTTCATCTTGCTCTCCTTGAAGTTGGGGGCGAAGTTCTGGCAGTAGTACTTGATGGCTTGGAGGACGCGGCTGTCCAGCGGCTTGTGGCTGGGGTTGTTACTGGAAGAACAGATGCCAGTGCCACAGCTGTTGGCCAGTGTGTTCCGGTCAAAGAAGGAGGCAAGCAGGCGCTGCAGCAGGACTTTGTGTCGCGTGCTCATGCTCACGTAGCAGTTCATGAGCTGCGCCCTCGTGATGTACATGTTGGTGCCTGTCACCAGCGCTAGCTTCTCCGAGGGGTCACCCTGGTCTACAGTTTGGGGTGGCAGCGGTTGCTGATCTGGTTGATGAGCTCCGCCGGGAGAGACGCCAGGTCCTGCCGCACTCAGATGCGATTCTGAGACTCGGGGGCCACCTGCTCGGGGAAGGCCTCCACCTTCTCTGTTGTCTGGCCGACGTTCATCATGCTGTACATGGTGTACATGTTACAGATCTGCCGGTACTGCTTGTCTGTGCCCCCCTCGCCCGCGTCCTCCTCGCCGGCGTCCTCCTCCTTGTCCTCCTCATTGTGGTAGGAGCCGGGGCTGTCGCTGGTGTAGGCATTCGAGGTGCCTGGGCTGGTCCGCTCCAACGTGCTGGGCGCATTCACCACGCTGCCTGCTGCAGCTGCGGCCGCCGCCGTGCCTCCCGTCGGTGCCCAGCCCCGGCCCCAGTTGTCACCCGAATAGGCTGCACGACCGCCACCACTGGGGCCTGTTGAGGCGGCCGGTTGGTGGCCAGGTCCGGCATGGAGAACTTGGCCATCTTGTGGCTGCCGTTGCCCCCACCCCCAACCCCCCGCCGTCCCCGGCCTCCTGGCCGCGGTCCCACAGCCACTTGGCCACAGGCATGCACTGCATGGAGTCCTACTCCTGCTGCTCTGTCTTGACGCGCGACACCAGGGGCAGCGGGGTGCCTCAGGCCGGCCAGCTTGATGTCTGGGCCACCAGGCTCCGGGGCTTGGACGACGGGGCCTCCTCAGCATGCAGGCCCTGGGAGTCGCAGCTAGGGGAGCTCACCTTCAGGAAGAACTCGGTGCCCTTCTCCATGATCTCATGGATCTGCAAGAAGCCGGCCATGTACATGAGCAGGAACTAGTTGCCCATGTTCATGCTCAGCCGGCCCGTGTAGCAGAATCTGAGGATCTGCTGGAAGGACTGGGCCTGCACAGCTGCCGGCAGCTCCACCACCGTGCTCCAGCTGCTGTTGAACAGGTCCCAGAAGTAGGAGCTGCTGGCGGCCAGCAAGGCCTGGTGGGCCTTGAAGGCATGGCCCTTGACGACCACTGAGGTGTCACAGTACAGGCCCTGCAGCTGCTGCTCATTGAGGCACTCCAGGATGCTGTTGCTGAAGCTCGGAATCTCCATCTGCAGGGTCTGGGCCATGGCTGCGGCGGCTGTGCCGTGGCCCCGATCCGGGGGCTCCCGGCAGGCTCCGCAGTGGCAGCAGGGGCTGGGCCTGGGCCCGGGGCGCGCCCCTCTGTGCCGGGGCCTCGGCCTCTGCGGCCTCCACCTTAGCAGCCGCGGCAGCCACGGTGGCCATTCCTCACCTTCTATTCTTCTTCTAAAGAGATTTAGAGTTTTCAAAGAGCATACCTAACTCCCCCCACCCCCACCGCCCCCCGCGTCCAATTTCACTCTCTTTGAAATCTCCTAAGTGAACTAGAGCAAGAGGCTTAGCCATAAACGACAAGCTAAGTAAGAATGCGTGATGAGCTAAGAGTAATTGCTATCCCAGACCAGGTCGGTTCTATTAGGGGTAGGACAGAGTGATTTTGATGCTGAAAACTCAGCCTCTGTGCACCGGTGGCGGATCGAATCTCAGAGACAGAGTTTTGGGTGAAGTAGAAAAGAACAGCTTTCTTGCTTTGACAGGCAAAGGCGGACACAAGGATCCTGCCCTGGAGCTGTGTGTTCCAACCTGTGGGAATTTGGTGAGAAGTTTTATAGTAACAGTTCAAGGAGTTGGGGAGGGTTGCTGATAAGATTAGGGTGTACTCAGGGCTTGCCCTCCTTTAGTCTGGCCTCAGGCAGTCTTCTAATCTTGATGAATTTTTCTGGTTCCTTTAATCTTGCCTCAAAGGGTCTCCTAATCTTGATTAGTTTCTCTGGTTTCTGTAATCTGGCCTCAGGTGGTTTCTTGAGTGCTCATCCCTGGTTTCTGCATCCCCTCGAGCAGGAACTAGTTGCCCATGTTCATGCTCAGCCGGCCCGTGTAGCAGAATCTGAGGATCTGCTGGAAGGACTGGGCCTGCACAGCTGCCGGCAGCTCCACCACCGTGCTCCAGCTGCTGTTGAACAGGTCCCAGAAGTAGGAGCTGCTGGCGGCCAGCAAGGCCTGGTGGGCCTTGAAGGCATGGCCCTTGACGACCACTGAGGTGTCACAGTACAGGCCCTGCAGCTGCTGCTCGTTGAGGCACTCCAGGATGCTGTTGCTGAAGCTCGGAATCTCCATCTGCAGGGTCTGGGCCATGGCTGCGGCGGCTGTGCCGTGGCCCCGATCCGGGGGCTCCCGGCAGGCTCTGCAGTGGCAGCAGGGGCTGGGCCTGGGCCCGGGGCGCGCCCCTCTGTGCCGGGGCCTCGGCCTCTGCGGCCTCCACCTTAGCAGCCGCGGCAGCCACGGTGGCCATTCCTCACCTTCTATTCTTCTTCTAAAGAGATTTAGAGTTTTCAAAGAGCATACCTAACTCCCCCCACCCCCACCGCCCCCCGCGTCCAATTTCACTCTCTTTGAAATCTCCTAAGTGAACTAGAGCAAGAGGCTTAGCCATAAACGACAAGCTAAGTAAGAATGCGTGATGAGCTAAGAGTAATTGCTATCCCAGACCAGGTCGGTTCTATTAGGGGTAGGACAGAGTGATTTTGATGCTGAAAACTCAGCCTCTGTGCACCGGTGGCGGATCGAATCTCAGAGACAGAGTTTTTGGGTGAAGTAGAAAAGAACAGCTTTCTTGCTTTGACAGGCAAAGGCGGACACAAGGATCCTGCCCTGGAGCTGTGTGTTCCAACCTGTGGGAATTTGGTGAGAAGTTTTATAGTAACAGTTCAAGGAGTTGGGGAGGGTTGCTGATAAGATTAGGGTGTACTCAGGGCTTGCCCTCCTTTAGTCTGGCCTCAGGCAGTCTTCTAATCTTGATGAATTTTTCTGGTTCCTTTAATCTTGCCTCAAAGGGTCTCCTAATCTTGATTAGTTTCTCTGGTTTCTGTAATCTGGCCTCAGGTGGTTTCTTGAGTGCTCATCCCTGGTTTCTGCATCCCCTCCCTTCCCTGATAAACAACTGTTTGAATCTGGCCTTTGGGACTCAGGGAAGGTCTAAGAGGCTGGAGTCTGTTCCCTACAAACAGGCAATGGGGTGCTGCTGGGAATGTAAATTGATACAGCCTCTATGGAAGACAGTATGGAGATTCCTTAAAAATCTAAAAATAGAAGCACCATGTGACCCAGCAATCCCACTCTTAGGCTTATACCCAGATGAAATCAAAACTGAAAGAAGCACCTGTACCCCAATGTTCATTGCAGCTCTCTATACAACAGCTAGAACATGGAAGCAACCTAGATGTCCATTGACGAATGAATGGATAAGGAAGCGCTGGTACATATATACAATGGAATACTACTCAGCTGTTAAAAGAAATGCAGAAGAATCAGTCCTAATGAGGTAGCTGGATCTAGAACCTATCATAAAAAGTGAAGTAAGTCAAAAAGAGAAAGACAAGTACAGTATACTAACACACATATATGGAACCTAGTAAAAGGGTCATGATAACACACGCAGTGAACCCGTGGAAAAACAGACAGAGAATAGACATATGGACATTGTGGGGAACGAACAGTGGGTGGGAGGCATAGAGGGAGTAACATGGAAACCTAGACTATCAAATGTGGAAAAGATAGCTATTGTCATTGTGCTAAGGGAATACGAGTTCCTACAAGGGCTCGGTGCGACAGCCTGGAGGGGTGGGATGAGGGGTCTTGGAGGGGGAAGGGGCCCAGGGATATGCATATGACTGATTGGGGAACATACATGTCTGTGAACAGCAAAGCTCTGTAAAAACTTTAAAATAAATAAATAAATTAATTAAATTAAATAACAAAGCAAAACAAAAAACAAGCAATGGGGGACACACGCAAAGTCTTTCTTGCCCAGGAGCCCCACAGGGTCCTGTTTGGTTTCAAAATCAGGAGGGGAAATGAGGGAGTCAGAGATTAGCGGGTGCCCCTGAGAGAGTACTGGTGCCTGGCCCCACTCTCTGGGGTTGGTCTGTGGCCTCGGGGAGTGATGCCAGCCTCTCAGGAGTCTGTGGGTATGTGAGGATGGAAGGAAACCTGCCACACTTAGCAGACGTAGCCAGGAGACTGCAAGGCTCTAAGAGAAGATCCTCACACAGCCAGACTCAGGGGTAGAGGATACCATGCTGAGAGGTCCTGCAGCAGATGGCCCTGATCTCAGCCTTCACAGAGGCCCCTGCACCTCAGCCTGCTGTGGGGACAACAGCTGAGTGTTTTTAAACCTCTGAGAGAGCACTTGTGGGTCTGCAGGTACCTGGGGTCAGGATGGAGAAAAATCAGAATTGTGTCCCAGTGACTACTACAAGGCCGTGATGGGATTAGGGACTTAAAGCAATGAATCCCAGAACTCAGTGACAAAGATCAGATGAGTGAAAACGAACACAAAAAAGGAAAAAATAAATATTATTTTTTTAGAAGAAGAAGACAAAAAAGATCAGATGAGTGAGCTAAATTCTGGTGAATTCTGGCAAAAGACAGGACCTCTGTATCAAGAACCCTCTTCTTATTGAAGCCTAATTTGTAATAAGTCACCAGAAAGAACTAGCTTTATTTCTGAGGAAAACAAACGATGGTGAATACAAAGTTATTCGAAAGAGTTGGAGTCTCAAGCTGAAAATGACTGTTAGCTTGAATTGGTAAGGGTAAGGCTTTTTGTTTTTTTCTTTCTTAGATTTTATTGAAGTATTATTGATTTACAGTGTTGTGCTAATATCTGCTGTATAGCATAGTGATTCATTATAGTTTATCACAAGATATTGAATCGTTTCCTGTGCTACACAGTACGACCTTGTTGTTTATCCAGTCTGTGTATAATAGTTTGTATCTGCTCATCCCAAACTCCCAGTCCAGCCCTCCCCCTCCCCCTTCTATCCCTCACTCTCACCCCATCCCAGCAAGAGTAAATTTTACACTGCTGACTGTATTGGGTGCTCAGTAGCTAAATTAAATATAGTTAAGGAGAATGGAAGAAAGTGACATTTTTCTACGTTTTTTGGTTAGTTATTTTAAATAAAATACATTTAAAGTACATTATTTAAAGGATTTTTGTAGTAATTACTCTACATGATAGAAAACTGTCTCATAATTTGGGCTTCTCTGGCAGTGCAGCAGTTAAGATTCTATATTTCTAGTGCAGGTGGCATGGGTTCAATCCTTGGTCTGGGAACTGAGATCCTACATGCCTTGGGTCAAAGAAAAAGAAAATTGCCTCATTATTGACTTTTCTCATATTTGCACATTAGATTTAAATGTTACATCTTTAAGTACTCATATTTGGGGATCATGAATTTAATATCCATGACCTTTGTGTGAATAAGTTGCCCATTTCCTTCTCATTGGGAAAAGGTCTTCTGCTTTTGGAGACATTGCAGGCAGGAGGTATCTGCATATAATTCACCATCTCTGTCTCATTCTCTTGTGTTCACAGACTCAGGAGCTTACCAGGTGAAATATGAAACTAGTCCCTGTACATGGGGGTCATGGAACAATGGAAGGAAAAGCAACATCCCTCCAGATTGGCAAGTGGCTGGTTTAAGCAAGGAGGGTATTCACCCACAAGACTTGTCTTGAGCACCACAAGGTGAGCAGATCTCCACGCATGACTGTCAGAATGTTTAACGTTTATGGGTTCAGTCACATATACTATCCAGATGGTCACAACAACACATTAGTTTCTCAAGGTGTTGTCCTTGGGGCAGCTTCTGTGTAAGAAAGGCAAGCAGAAGACATTCCACGGGTTTCCCAGGTGGCTCACTAAAGAATCTGCCTGCAAATGCAGGAGACATGTGTTTGACCTGGTCCAGGAAGACCCCATATGACACAGAGCATATGATTTTGTTTGTATTCATTATAGTTTATCACAAGATATTGAATCGTTTCCTGTGCTACACAGTACGACCTTGTTGTTTATCCAGTCTGTGTATAATAGTTTGTATCTGCTCATCCCAAACTCCCAGTCCAGCCCTCCCCCTCCCCCTTCTATCCCTCACTCTCACCCCATCCCAGCAAGAGTAAATTTTACACTGCTGACTGTATTGGGTGCTCAGTAGCTAAATTAAATATAGTTAAGGAGAATGGAAGAAAGTGACATTTTTCTACGTTTTTTGGTTAGTTATTTTAAATAAAATACATTTAAAGTACATTATTTAAAGGATTTTTGTAGTAATTACTCTACATGATAGAAAACTGTCTCATAATTTGGGCTTCTCTGGCAGTGCAGCAGTTAAGATTCTATATTTCTAGTGCAGGTGGCATGGGTTCAATCCTTGGTCTGGGAACTGAGATCCTACATGCCTTGGGTCAAAGAAAAAGAAAATTGCCTCATTATTGACTTTTCTCATATTTGCACATTAGATTTAAATGTTACATCTTTAAGTACTCATATTTGGGGATCATGAATTTAATATCCATGACCTTTGTGTGAATAAGTTGCCCATTTCCTTCTCATTGGGAAAAGGTCTTCTGCTTTTGGAGACATTGCAGGCAGGAGGTATCTGCATATAATTCACCATCTCTGTCTCATTCTCTTGTGTTCACAGACTCAGGAGCTTACCAGGTGAAATATGAAACTAGTCCCTGTACATGGGGGTCATGGAACAATGGAAGGAAAAGCAACATCCCTCCAGATTGGCAAGTGGCTGGTTTAAGCAAGGAGGGTATTCACCCACAAGACTTGTCTTGAGCACCACAAGGTGAGCAGATCTCCACGCATGACTGTCAGAATGTTTAACGTTTATGGGTTCAGTCACATATACTATCCAGATGGTCACAACAACACATTAGTTTCTCAAGGTGTTGTCCTTGGGGCAGCTTCTGTGTAAGAAAGGCAAGCAGAAGACATTCCACGGGTTTCCCAGGTGGCTCACTGGCAAAGAATCTGCCTGCAAATGCAGGAGACATGTGTTTGACCCCTGGTCCAGGAAGACCCCATATGACACAGAGCAACTCAGCCTGTGTACCATAACTATTGAACCTGAGCTCTAAAGCCCAGGAACTGTAACTACTGAGCCCACAAGATGCAGCTATGGAACCGTGAGCGCCCTAGAGCCCATGCTCCACAATAAGAGAGTAGCACCTGCTCACCACAGCTAGAGAAAAGTCTGCACAGCAAGGAAGACCCACCATGGTTCAAATAAATAAGTAAAATTATATATACAAAAATGAAGACACAGACCAAGGAAAAGGTTGGGGAGGAGGAGCTTCCAATTGCCTGAGTCCAGCTTGAGGATCAACTTGTGGTCATGTGCTCTCTTTGACCTCCTGCAACAATCTCTATCTCCATCTCTGTCTTTATCTCTCACTTTTAAGGGACCTTATGATTACATTTGGCCCACTCAGGTAATGCAGAAAAATCTTGCTGTCTTCAGGTCAGCTGATTATCAGGCTTCATTCCACCTACAACCGACATATTCAAGGCCATGTCAGAATCTTGATAAGGTGACTCTAAATATCATGTGAGAGTGATAGTGTACAAGAATAATAAGAGATTTTTGAAACATATAATGACAGGAGACTTGCTCTACCAGACATAAAACATACTAGAAATTTTATTATAAAAACACTTGCATTTCTGAGTGATAGGTGGTGTCATGAGAACTGGAAATTCATTGGGTTAAAAGTAGAGCCTTCTGGGCTTTCATGGTTACACAATGGATAAAAATCCACCTGTCAATGCAGGGGACACTGGTTCAATCCCTGGTCCAGGAAGATCCCACATGCCTTGGGGTAGCTAAGCCCATGTGCCACAACTACTGAGTTAGGGCACCCTAGAGCCCGTGCTCTACAACGAGAGAACCCACTGCAATGAGAAACCCACATACCACAGCTAGAGACTAGCCCCTGCTCCCTGCAATTAGAGAAAGTCCTCGTGCAGCAATGAAGACCCAATACAGCCCAAAATAAATAAAATCAAAAAGTAAAGCCCTTCTGTACATTGAATACTAAGTAAATTCCAGATGAATTAAATATTGTTAAAAACTGTAGGAAGGACTAGAGGTAAACACACACACACACACACACACAGTCTCAGAGTGGAGAAAACTTTTTAAAAAATCTGGAGGTCATAAAGGAAACTATGGACTTACTTGAATACATGCAAATCTAACATTTCTGTACATTGAAACACACCATAAACAAAGATAAAAAATTACTGACAGCCTGGGAATATATTTTAAATACACATATCAAAGAATCAGCACCCATTACATATATATGTATATATATGCAAAAGAAAAACAATCCAATTAAAACTGAATATAGGAATTTGTAATTTTTTTTTTTTAAAAACATTTATTTATTTATTTATTTATTTATTGGGGGGTGGGATGGGGAGAGAGGGGGATGGGTGGGCCACTTCTATTGGTCTTTCATTTGTCTATTTTCATCCGTCTTTGTTCTTTGGCTCTTGTGGGCCTCCCATCGCAGTGGCCTCTGTTGTCGCAGAGCGCTGGCTCCGGGCGTATGCGCTCCAGAGCTCTGGCTCGGTAATTGGACACATCGGTCCAGCTGCTCCGCTGCACGTGGGATCTTCCCAGGCCAGGGCTCGAACCGGCGCCCCTTGCACTGCAAGGCGGTGTCCTTACCCACTGGACCACCAGGGAAGCCCAGAATTTGTAATTTATTGAGGAAGGAAATCAAATGTCCAATAAACATAAAGACTAATAATGGTTTGAAATCAGGAAAATGAAAATTAAGCTATAGTAATGTCTCTGATTAGATTAAGAAGAATAAAAAAAAAAATTCTGTAATATCT
Source organism: Tragulus kanchil (assembly GCA_022376925.1). Classification (NCBI taxonomy): domain Eukaryota; kingdom Metazoa; phylum Chordata; class Mammalia; order Artiodactyla; family Tragulidae; genus Tragulus; species Tragulus kanchil. Next base: position 101,468,277 of record JAIOJX010000001.1, on the reverse strand, counting down.
GGTATTCACTGCTGTGGGAGAAATGGACCTTCATATCCTGTTTGGAATAGCATTTTTTTGGAGAGTAAATTTGGGAGTACTTTTGCAAGTTAAAACTATGCTCATTTCTATAAATAGAAGTGCTCTAATGTTTACAATCTAGTATGTATAATTATATTTGTTGAGGCATTTTTTTAAAGAAGCATGCACATAATTACATTGTTTCAGTAAAATACTGGAAAGCATCTATGTACACAGATAAGAGAGTAATTGAATAAGATATATTACATGCCTCATTTGTAATTTGAAAAAAAATGTGGCAAATCCACATGGCCTGATATAGAAAGATCTCCAAGACATACTGGCAAGTGAAAGAGAACATTACAACAAATTGATCTCGAATTATCTCATTTGTGTAAACCCAAAACATACAATATCTGCAATAAGTAAGATATAATCATAATACAATGTTTAATATAATATGTGTTTGGAAGGGCATATACTAGGCTGATACTTCCCTGCTGCCAACCTCAGTGAAATATGCACACACACACACACACGCACACACACATGTGTATGTACTCAATGGAATTGGAATATTATTCAGGCACAAAAAGAAGGAAATTCAGCCCTTTGCAACAGCATGGACACATGCATAGGTCTTGGGAGCATTATACTAAAGGAAATAACTCTGGTAACTCAAAGAGGGAAAGATAAACCTGTGGTCTCACTTACCTGTAGTATCAAAAAAAAAAAAGAAAAAACCAAACCAAAAAATAAACAAACTCATTGAGAAAGAGATCAGATTTGTGCTTATGAGAGGCAGAAGGTGAAGGGTGTAAGAACTGGATAAAGGTGGTTAAAAGGTACAAACTTCCAGTTATGAGATAAATACTGAAGATGTAAACACACAAAAGCAAACTGGATGACTTCCCTGGTGGCTCAGATGGTAAAGAGTTTCCCTTGCATTGGGAGAGACCTGAGCTCGATCCCTGAGATGGGAAGATCCCCTGGAGGAGGGCATGGCAACCTACCCCAGTGTTCTTGGCTGGAGAATCCAATGGACAGAGGAGTCTGGTGGGCTACAGTTCATGGAGTCACAGAGTTGGATGTGGCTGAGCAACTAGGCACAAACAAGAGCAAACCCTGATGACTCTAGACCCACTGCAATATATTTTTGTAATAAAAAAAATACTCGAATCTGAGTGCATTCTTGACTTGCCCTTGTTATTTTAATGAAATGCATGACATTCAGTCAAAAGACTAAATTGAAGGTTTTTTTCCTCATAAGCTATACTAATCATGCAGTTAGCCATCTCAGAAAAGTAGAATGACTTCTTCATGCCATTCTTAAAGAGTGACAGTAAAACTTGTCTTCGATGGGCTGACTCTAGGACAAAATTGTTGAAAAAGATGAGGGGGTGATGACAATATATAGAAGGACCTCAGTGTCCCTGAATCAGTCACGAATGGAGACTTTAAAAAATAAAACCTACAGCACTTTAAAAAGTCTGCCGCAGGCAATCTCAAAATGTTTGATGTTTCATTTATTGGAAAAATGTAGCTTTTTGTAATTAAAAAAGTTTTGACAACTGAAAGTGACTTTAAGGCCTGTTAAAATCAGGTCAGTGAAGCTGCTGCTGATCTCAAAGTTTTTATCTTAATGTTGCGAGATTGGAGGCTGTGGATTTTTTGCTGTACATGAAATAGGTACTGCAGAGGGAAAACGCATCCCAATGAAACATTTTTAGATTGCCATGATGCATAGGCTTGCAGAAGTCTGGGGAATCCAAAATAAGTTTATGCCTGTCCTACTTTTATATGGTAGCTACAAAAGAAATGAGCCTAGCGTTCTGTTGGAAATAATCCTTATTGGATTTGTCAACTCCTTCAAAAATATCTTGAGTGCAATGGTCACTAGTGTTCACCGGATCAAGACAGCCACTGAAAGCCATACAAGTGAACACAAGGATTAATTATGCCAGCAGGGTCCTCACGTCACCTTCTGTGTCTGGGTTCAGTGCCTCATTTATTGTTTGGGCTCACGCTAGTGGATGCTGGGATGGTTAAATCATGGTTGACAGTCCACTCTAGATACATCGTCTCTGCAGCAGTAATTGCTAAGGAAAATCGTCTGCTTCCCAAACTGCCTCTGATTGATTATCAGACTGCAGCTTCATTTACTTGCAGAGCGGTGCAGTCCTCAGTGGCCTTCACTACCAGTTCAGCCTATTCTCTGCTCAACCTCCTATGATCTGCCTTGTCTGGGGATGAGAGGAGTGTTACAGCCTCTTTTCAGTTGATGGGAAAGAATTTACAGATTGGGGTTCTTAACAAATATGAAGTCTTTTGAATTTTCAGCTTCAGTTGAGGTGCTTTGGTTTGGAAATAGAGTAACTGGCTCTTCTACATTAATATGAAAACTGACTTTATTGGAAAGATATGAAGTTGTTCACCAAATCAGAGCAAAAGCAGAACTCAGCAGGCTTTAGAAAAGACAGGAACCAGGAACAGAAATCAAGGACACTTTCAGAGAAATTCTAAAGGTGGGAGAGGAAAAGGATTGTGTTGGTCCGACTTGTCAGAGCTTCTTCATAGACAGTCCAAGGTGATTATGTAATGTGAGAGGAGGTTATTGTTCCAGGAAACTTGACACACTACTCAGCAAATGACGTGGCAGGAATGCTGGGTGGACCAAAACAGCAGATCTTCCTACATTTGGAAAGATATTGTAGATGCCACAGTGCTCATGGTCAAGCAGAACTGCAGAAGTCCACAGTTGGGATTTTCAAGCATTCCCATCCCTCAAGTTCACAGGACTAGGCTTGGCATCACTTATTTAGAATCTGGAGCCAGACTGCCTGGATTTGAAGTCCAGTGTTGCCAGTTCCTAGCTGTGTGTGCTTGGGATTGTTACTTAACCTCTCTGGATCTTGGTGTCTTTATCAGAAAAATGGGGATAATAACAGTACTTTCTTTTTTTTTTTTTTTTAGTGTGAAAACATTTTTATTTCAAAATAAAGAGCACAAGATCTAATACAGCATATAAAATTAGTGTTACTGCCTTCAGTGGTCAAGGCTAGCAGCTTTTCCGGTGTATACTCATTTATTATGAACAATAGGCAGACCGAAGAGCCTCTAAGTGCAGCTGGAAGGTCTCATGGTGCAATTCCCTTTGTTGATCTAGTGGCAAAATTATTAGGTTCCATTTAAAATTGAAAATAATAGCAGCTCCCCAAACTGTATTCAGAACTCATCTGTTAAGATCTTAAGTTAAAAACTTTGTATAGCTATATCATTATAATCAACATTTTTAACAACTGCAGTGTAAGAAATTTAACCTTGGCTAATGGTTTTTCTCATCATGAAATCAAGTGAAATAACATATTTTTGCTTCTTTCATAAACAGAAAATGACCAAACATTACAAACACTTTATTCATGTTTACTGATTATATATACAAAGAATATTCAATGATTAGAACTTACCATCTGCAATACTATGTACATTAAATTATAATATAAGCCCTACAACAATAACTATCTGTTGACCCAAGATAAAAACTGTCTCCAGAGATTAAATACATTAGGAAATTACATTTTAAAAAAGGAAATTAGCAAGTGATCTTCAAATGCTAAAAATCTAGAAGAATTCTCCAACATCTGCTCTCTTATCTCGACATTTGCTTCGAGCTTTCGTTCGAGCTTTGAAGGCTGCAGAATTATATAAATGCCTTTCAAAACGAGAAATCTTCATTGTCTTCAATGCTGCAGCATCAAGCATCACTGGGGGTCCAAGTTCAAATACATTGCGAAGGAATTCATTTGACTGCAAGTGGTACTGCATCCCGGATCCAAGCACCTCCTTAAAGGTGTCATACGTATGTTTTTTGACTCAGCAATCAATATACATGCGTTCAGGACCAAATTTAACAGTTTCTGTTGGAAAATCTCGTTCCTCCACTGCCCTCAGGATGTCTCTGAACACTGACCGCTGCTTTTTCTTGTCCACTTTGGCCCGTTGCTTATTTCCATCTGTAGCCAAAGTCCTAAGCATCTGAGTTAAAGAGTCCATGTCTTCATAAAAAAAATCACTCTCCATCCCTCTGGCCAATTCAAACAGAAATGCCAAAGATTCACCAGCAGCTATTCTCATGTTTACATCATCAGAAGAGAGGAGGCTTGGAAGTTTATGGAAATGCATCTCAAGCTTTTTCTTCAGTTCATTGATTGGGCATATGGTCAGTAATAACATCCATGCAAGAAGTGAGCTTATATGAAGTGCTGTATTAGGGGTGCTGCAGATAACATTAGTGTCTTTCTCTTTGAGACAGGACTTGGAGAAGATATTTTCCAAACACTGCAGAGTTGAATACAGCTCAGTAATGTCATCTGTGGCAACAAGACAGCAAACCCCAAAGCAAGTTGCACAAGTTTGCCTAGCCTGTATACTAGCTGTTGCATCACAAATTATTTTCTTCAGGATTGGTGCAAGAGTCTTTAAAACCTCTTCACTTTCTATTCCAGGGCCCAACTGAATACAAAGAACAGATGCTAACGCTGCAGCTGCACGCTGCTCATCACCTTTACCTTTTTTCAGGCAGCATTCAATGCTATCAGTTAAAGTCATTCTTCTTTCCAGAACAAATTCATAAAGCATCTTGGAAGCCAGTACATTTTTAATACCTTCAAGGCCTGCCCAGAATTATATAAATTTTGGCAAGTGATCTTCAAATGCTAAAATCTAGAAGAATTCTCCAACATCTGCTCTCTTATCTCGACATTTGCTTCGAGCTCTCGAGCTTTGAAGGCTGCAGAATTATATAAATGCCTTTCAAAACGAGAAATCTTCATTGTCTTCAATGCTGCAGCATCAAGCATCACTGGGGGTCCAAGTTCAAATACATTGCGAAGGAATTCATTTGACTGCAAGTGGTACTGCATCCCGGATCCAAGCACCTCCTTAAAGGTGTCATACGTATGTTTTTTGACTCAGCAATCAATATACATGCGTTCAGGACCAAATTTAACAGTTTCTGTTGGAAAATCTCGTTCCTCCACTGCCCTCAGGATGTCTCTGAACACTGACCGCTGCTTTTTCTTGTCCACTTTGGCCCGTTGCTTATTTCCATCTGTAGCCAAAGTCCTAAGCATCTGAGTTAAAGAGTCCATGTCTTCATAAAAAAAATCACTCTCCATCCCTCTGGCCAATTCAAACAGAAATGCCAAAGATTCACCAGCAGCTATTCTCATGTTTACATCATCAGAAGAGAGGAGGCTTGGAAGTTTATGGAAATGCATCTCAAGCTTTTTCTTCAGTTCATTGATTGGGCATATTGTCAGTAATAACATCCATGCAAGAAGTGAGCTTATATGAAGTGCTGTATTAGGGGTGCTGCAGATAACATTAGTGTCTTTCTCTTTGAGACAGGACTTGGAGAAGATATTTTCCAAACACTGCAGAGTTGAATACAGCTCAGTAATGTCATCTGTGGCAACAAGACAGCAAACCCCAAAGCAAGTTGCACAAGTTTGCCTAGCCTGTATACTAGCTGTTGCATCACAAATTATTTTCTTCAGGATTGGTGCAAGAGTCTTTAAAACCTCTTCACTTTCTATTCCAGGGCCCAACTGAATACAAAGAACAGATGCTAACGCTGCAGCTGCACGCTGCTCATCACCTTTACCTTTTTTCAGGCAGCATTCAATGCTATCAGTTAAAGTCATTCTTCTTTCCAGAACAAATTCATAAAGCATCTTGGAAGCCAGTACATTTTTAATACCTTCAAGGGCTGCCTGCCTTGTCTTCGCACTCTTATCCAGGGTCAGGTCAATGAATCCCTTCAACTTGTACTCTAGGTCTTCTTGAGTTCCTTCCTCATCAAGGACTTCTGGCCCATCTTCAGCAAAGCTGGAAGGGTCACTGTAACCACTGCAATGGCTCATTGTTTCAATCGAAGCATCCTCATCACTAAACGGTTGAACATTTCGATGCTGACCACCTGCTGTCGCCGCCGTCGCTGCAGCTGCCCCTGAGCCGCCGCCACCACTGCCACCGCGGTGGGGAGTGTTCCGCTTCTTGCTCTTCGGCATCATGGGACGCCCGGTGCCGCCTAAACTCGAGCTTAGCAAGGATCAGCCGATGGAGCTGCACTTTTTACTCGTGCGTCTGTGCGGCGGGCGGCTAAAAGGCGAATCTTCGGCTAACAACAGAGGCGAGAAACGGCACGGGTAAGAGTGGGGGGTGGCGGCAGCAGAAATCCCCGTGAAGAGCTGTGATCGGAAACGATACATGTTTCTCTGTAGCGCGGGAGCTAAGGCCAATAACAGTACTTTCATCATAGTGTTCTTATGATGGCTGAATGAATTAACACATTAAACACCCTTATAATTGTGTCTGACACCTAAGAGCTGTGTGTGTGTGTGTGTGTGTGTGTGTGTTCTTACTCACTCAGTCGTGTCCAACTCTTTGTGACCCCATGGACTGTACCCTGCCAGGCTCCTCTGTCCGTGGAATATTCCAGGTAAGAATACTGGAGTGGGCTGCCATTTCTTCTTCCAGGGGATCTGAGCTATTATTAGGGACAGGTAGTAGATGGTTGTATTGTCTGAGATAATTAGCTATGGCTCAAAATACTGATTGTGCTTATTAAAATGAAGAAGTAATCTCCCTTTCCTGGCTTCACTGGCCACAGTATTCTATTAGTATTTTCCTCATGATGGCACTCTATTCATAGACTGTCACTGTATTCATCTTATCTGATATGTGACAGATTGTCACAAGTTTAGTTGGCTTAATTATATACATTTATTATCTGACTGTTCTGGAGGTCGGAGTTGCATTAGGCTAAAATCAAAGTGTAGGTAGGGCTGTGTTCCCTTTGGAGTCTCTATAAGAGAACATGCTTCTTGTCAGTTCAGTTTGCATTCTTTGGTCCGTGGTCCTTTCTTCCATTTCAAAGGCAGTGATCACATCCCTCTGACTTCCTTCATTACATTTCCTTCTGTTCCTACCTCTTTCTCTTTGAAGGATCCTTAACATTGGGCTTCCCAGGTGGTGGTAGTGGTAAAGAACTCGCTTGCCAATGCAGGAGACACGAGAAACATGGGTTTGACCCCTGGGTTGGGAAGATCCCCTGGAGAAGGGCATGGCAATACACTCCAGTATTCTTGCCTCGAGAATCCCATGGGCAGAAGAGCCTGGTGGGCTACGGTCCATAGGGTCACAAAGAGTAAGACACGACAGAAGTGCCTGAGCATGCACAGACCCATAAGTCAGTACATTACAGACTATAAGAAAGGTTTTCTAGGGCTTCCCTGGTGGACCAGTGGGTAAGGACACTGCCTTGCAGTGCAAGGGGCGCCGGTTCCATCCCTGGCCTGGGAAGATCCCATGTGCCACGGAGCGACTGGACCGATATGTCCAATTACCAAGCCGGAGCTCATGCGCCCAGAGCCAGTGCCCTGCAACAACAGAGGCCACTGCGATGGGAGGCCCACACGGGCCAAAGAACAAAGATGGATGAAAATAGATAAATGAAAGACCAATAGAAGTGGCCCGCCCCCCCCTCCGCCCCCTCCCTCCCCAGCCCACCCCCTCAAAAAAAAAAAGGTTTTCTAGCTAATTGAATTGAGATTTTACCAAATCATGTTTTCCTATCATTAAGCAAATACAATTTGGTCTGTTAAAACTAAGCAAAAGTTTATGATGATTCTTTTAGAAAAATAATGATATACTGAAGAAAATTCTGGATATAAGCGGCAAATTCATTCTATTTTCATTTTTTATAGATGTATACTTGATATACAATATTACATAAGTTAGAGGTGTAGAATATGGTGATTCGTAGTATTTAAAGGGTATACTCCATTTATAGTTATTATGAAATACTGGCTGTGTTTCTTGTGCTGTACAATATATCCTTGTAGATTATTTTATTTAAAAAATGTTTTTGACTGTGCCTCACAGATTGCAGGCTCTTAGTTCCCTTACCAGAGACTGAACCCAGGTGCTCAGGAGTGAAAGCACAGAATCCTAAAAACTGGACCACCAGGGAATTCCCTCTTGTAGCTTATTTTATACATTACAGTTTGTATCTCTTCATTTCCTACCCTCTTCTGCCCCTTCCACCCTCCCCTCTTATAGCCACTAGTTCTCTCTATCTGTGAGTCTGTTTCTTTTTTGTTATAGCCACTAGTTTATCATATTTTTTAGATTCCATATATAAGTGATATCACACAGTATTTATCTTTTCCTGTCTGACTTACTTCACTTAGTATAATACCCTCAAAGTCAACCATGTTGTTGCGAATGGTAAAATGTCATTCTTTTTTTAATAGCTGAGTAGCATGTGTGTATGTGTGTGTGTGTGTGTGTGTATAACATCTTCTTTATTCATCTGTTGATGGACACTTAGGTTGCTTCCAGATCTTGACAATTATAAATAATGGCGCTATGAACATTGATGTGCACATATGTTTTCAAATTAGTGTCTTCTTTTTTTTTTTTAAGATATATACCCAGGAGTGGAAATGCTGGGTCTTATAATAGTTCCACTTTTCATTTTTTGAGAAACCTCAATAACCATACTCTTTTCCACAGTGGCTGCACCAATTTTATATTCCCACTAACAGTGTATGAGGGTTCCCTTTCCTCCACACTCTTGCCAACGTTTGTGATTTGTGTTCTTTTTGATGATAGCCATTCTGACAGGTGTGAGGTTATATTTCACAGTGGTTTGATTTGCATTTCCCTCATGATTAGCAATGATGGAGGCAAATTCATTATAGACTCAGTGTTTTGGCTTTTTTCTTTCTTTTTTTTAACGTAACTGATTTAAATAAAACATTTATTTCCTTTCTGTGAGAGGGGAGCATGGCTATAATTACAAATGTTTTCTCAATGGAGGGTTTGTGAATCTTTTAAGACACGAACTTTCCAGTTTTCTACATCAATCATTAATCAGTCATGTGAGGCTATAAATTCAGACAGTATTTGATGTAGATGAGGAAACAGTATAACATGGCCTTCTGGTCTCTACCTGGACACAGGGGTCACAATCCCTCCCTCAGAGATCTATAAAAGAGAAACGAAGAATGAGCTATAGGTCAGTCCACTGAACCAGGTGATTTTCATTCAGAGCTATGACTTTCTACTTACAGCTGAAGGCTTGCAGCTGGGTGAAAATCACCCAGCCCCCTGGAGATGGCAGTAGCACGCTGGGATGGAGCTATTTCACGAAGCAGCCACAGCAAGAACGGCGGGCTCCTGCTCCGGATCTTGGTTTGTTTAGGCAACCATGATGCTTCCTTGCGAGTGCAGAGAGCTGATACTGGTGGTGGTCCTAACAGTGAAATTTCACCTTTTCCTTCTCGGAAATTTAGTTCTCAAGTGCTGCCTTAAGTGCTTGCTGAACAAGGTCTTGTGTAAGTGAATGAATTAGTTTTCCTTTTCCTGTTTAGTTGCTAAGTTGTGTCTGACTCTTTTGCAAACCTGTGAACTGCAGCCTGCCAGGCTCTTCTGCCCATGGGATTGTGCAAGCAAGAATACAGGAGTGGGGTGCCATTTCCTCCTTCTGGGGATCTTCCCGACCCAGGGATTGAACCCGAGTCTCTTGTGTCTACTGCATTGGCAGGCGGAGTCTTCACCACTAGTGCCACCTGAGAAGCCCAGGTGAATGAATACATAAATAATTTTCGTAGAGCTGATTAACTCCTACCACGCCTGCTTTATGTGTAAGCCCTACCACCTTTGAAAACCTATTGGACTGAAGGTACAATATTGACAAGGCATGAGAAACCAAAGGTGGTAAGAGCAAATTCTTGGGCTACAGACATTCAAAAACATATGAATCAATGACAGTATAATACTCCATGACCAAACAAGTGCTGTGAAAGCCCATGGATCAATTTAACCGAGCCAGAGGGTTCAGAAACACTTTTCTGATAAGACAGCATCTGAGCTGAGTTGAAAAGAGTAAATGAGAGTTACCCAGGTGAAGAGAGTTACAAAGAGTGTTCAGGCAGGAGATACGGCATGAAGAAAGGTATGGGGGTAGGAAACCTTGTGACATTTACTGGATTACTGGGTTGCAAAGTGTTAGGCAGGGTAACTGGAAAGTTATGTGGCAGCTAAATCATAGATGTGCTAGAAAATAAAATGCTTTGGAATTAAAGATGTCAGAGGTGTGCAGAAGACTCCTCTTGGGTTCTTGTGTTCAATGGATTTCTTGTCTCCATCTGCAGAGATTGCTCCACACGCTGCCAACCCGTGGACCTCACGCTGGAGGTGAGTGACTCACATTCCCTAGTTCAGAGCGCGTTGTCATGTCTGTGCAAATTCCTTCTCTTTTATCCTTACGTGTTTGCAGCTTATGATTTTCCATCCCCTCACCCCCTTATCCTTGGGCCTCACTCTTATTCCACTTCCCTTCTGCTACCCTCTCTGTTCATGGATCTTTGTTTAAGAAGAAATTGTGTATCTATTTATTTTTGTCTGGGCTGGATCTTCATTGCTGTGTGGGCTTTTCTCTAGTTGCTGTGAGCAGGGGGCTACTATCTAGTTGCAGTACACAGACTTCTCTTTGCTGTGGCTTTTCTTGTTGCAGAGCACGGGCTCTAGGGTACACAGGCTTCAGTTGTCGCAGCTCCTGGCGGGCGAGCACAGGCTCAATATTTGTGGGACATGGGCTTAGTTGCTTGGTGGTATGTGGGTTCTTCCCAGACCGGGGATGGAACCTGTGTCCCCCACGTTGGCAGATGGATTCTTTATCACTGAGCCGCCAGGGAAGCCCAGAAATAGTGTATTTTTAAAAAAGTATGTCTTTGAAATTCATGTTAATGATGCTGTACTCTGAATTACTTTTCTTGCAGTTTTCACCTAGCACTTTGTTCTTTTGCCCTTGCCACATTGTTCTATGGTGCATCCGGTTCCTGACCTGTGACTGCAGTGTGGCTCCCTGCGTTTTGCTTACCCAGTGGATCACGGTTAATATATTGTATTTCTCTTCCAAATCCTTCCCAGGGCAAACAGCTCTTTGAAGAGCATTCTCGTTCACATCCACATCCCTTTATGGGTTACATGAACTTGTTTCTACCTCCAAAGGTTTTGTTTTGACCCATCTGAGGTCAGGCCCAAATAATTTAAATACAATTAGGCTGCTAGGCACTGAGGTGATTTACTGAGAAGAAAGGAGACAGTGATTCTCTTACTTCTGGCTTCATCAAAATCTCCTGGAGGGCATGGAAGACACCAGCTGGACTCAGGGACTGACCCTGTACTTGCACAACCCCACTCTGACTCCCAACCCCAAGAAGTAGGCATCTCTGTTAATTTTGCCTGATCCTAATTGTGGCCATGGCTGCGAAACTGAGTGGGACCTTGGGGACCTCTTGGGCACAAAAGCCTTTCCATGTGCTCCATTTCTTGTTTGCAGGAAATAGGCTTTATTCAGCCTCTGTGACCTTCTCTGAGTTCCAAAGGGCAAGTTCAAATGGTTGTTAATCAGGGAAGGAAGGGGTATGGGGGACAGAGGAAGGAGACACAAAACAATAGTGGGGCATCAGAGTAGGGTCCTGGTTCCCCTCAAGACATATACATAGCAATATCTTTTAAGCTGTTTTGCAGGTGGGAGAAGTTAACTGTAGGCCACCCACAAGCACATAGACCCTAGACCTGTTGGAAGATGCTGACTCCCAATTGTCTTGGCATCAACCACTCAGAAGAACGTCCATGATCTGATTCATGCCCCCCTGTGGAACCATTTTTGTAGTTGCTTGGTGGTATGTGGGTTCTTCCCAGACCGGGGATGGAACCTGTGTCCCCCACGTTGGCAGATGGATTCTTTATCACTGAGCCGCCAGGGAAGCCCAGAAATAGTGTATTTTTAAAAAAGTATGTCTTTGAAATTCATGTTAATGATGCTGTACTCTGAATTACTTTTCTTGCAGTTTTCACCTAGCACTTTGTTCTTTTGCCCTTGCCACATTGTTCTATGGTGCATCCGGTTCCTGACCTGTGACTGCAGTGTGGCTCCCTGCGTTTTGCTTACCCAGTGGATCACGGTTAATATATTGTATTTCTCTTCCAAATCCTTCCCAGGGCAAACAGCTCTTTGAAGAGCATTCTCGTTCACATCCACATCCCTTTATGGGTTACATGAACTTGTTTCTACCTCCAAAGGTTTTGTTTTGACCCATCTGAGGTCAGGCCCAAATAATTTAAATACAATTAGGCTGCTAGGCACTGAGGTGATTTACTGAGAAGAAAGGAGACAGTGATTCTCTTACTTCTGGCTTCATCAAAATCTCCTGGAGGGCATGGAAGACACCAGCTGGACTCAGGGACTGACCCTGTACTTGCACAACCCCACTCTGACTCCCAACCCCAAGAAGTAGGCATCTCTGTTAATTTTGCCTGATCCTAATTGTGGCCATGGCTGCGAAACTGAGTGGGACCTTGGGGACCTCTTGGGCACAAAAGCCTTTCCATGTGCTCCATTTCTTGTTTGCAGGAAATAGGCTTTATTCAGCCTCTGTGACCTTCTCTGAGTTCCAAAGGGCAAGTTCAAATGGTTGTTAATCAGGGAAGGAAGGGGTATGGGGGACAGAGGAAGGAGACACAAAACAATAGTGGGGCATCAGAGTAGGGTCCTGGTTCCCCTCAAGACATATACATAGCAATATCTTTTAAGCTGTTTTGCAGGTGGGAGAAGTTAACTGTAGGCCACCCACAAGCACATAGACCCTAGACCTGTTGGAAGATGCTGACTCCCAATTGTCTTGGCATCAACCACTCAGAAGAACGTCCATGATCTGATCATGCCCTCTGTGAACCATTAGTATAAAACTCCTCACTACCCTCTCCAGGTTGGGACACACAGTTCTGAGGGTATTTGCTTGTTGTAGGGTGGGGGGCTTTTTGCTTGATAAAGCAATAATGCTCTTCTTTTTTACTTCACCCCAAACTCTGCCTCTGAGATTGAAGTCGTTCTCTGTGTACAGGGGCTGAATTTGGCATCAGGTGCAATGGACTCCACTTGTAGTCTGTGATTCAGTAAATGAAGAGATCAGGGTTAGGGAGAGGGGAAAAGAGGAGACCTGAGAATTTGCTTTTCTAACCCATTCCCAGGTGCAACTGATGCTGCTGGTCCAAGGACCACACTTTGAGAAGCATTGCTTTAGGACCTTGCTACTTCAAGATCAACCACACTCAAGTTACATAGGAGCCTGTTAGAGATACAGAATTTTTCTTTTTTTTTTTTTTTAACACCAAAAGCATTTTGTATTAGGGTATAGCCAGTTAACAATGTCGTGATTGTTTTAGGTGAACAGTGAAGGGACTCAGCCATACATACACATGTAGAATGTTGCTTTGAATATTAGGGTGACAGTGGCCTCATAGAATGAGTTTAGGAGTGCTCTTCCCTCTTTAATTTTTTTGGAACAGATTGAGAAGGATAGGTGTTAGCAGAACAAATGTATGGACACCAAGGGGGAAAGATCGGGGGTGGAATGAATTAGGAGCCTGGGATTGATAGGTATCCCTATTGAGCTTACATATAAAATAGGTGACTAATAAGGACCACCTGTGCAGCACAGGGATCTCTAGTCAGTGTTATGTGGTGACCTAAATGGAAAGGAAGTCCAAAAAAGAGGGGATATATGTATATGTATAGCTGATTCACTTTGCTGTATAGCAGAAGCTAACAAAACATTGTAAATCAACTATGCTCCAATAAAAATGAGTTAAAAAAAGATAGATGCTGAGTGTTGAGCCTCACCTCAGATCTACTGAACCAGAATCTGCTTTTGAGCAAGATTCCTGGGTGCTTGATAAGCACAGTAAAGTTTGAGAAGCACTGGCTTGAGAGATACAAGGAGGGTATGTTTTTATACCAAAGGAACTGATTATAAGGAGGCTCCCAAATCCCCTGAAAGCCACCTGGGGATATTTTTCAGGGGAGTGAATGTATCTACCTAGGCTGTCTCCACTACAGGCACACCATGTCTGTTTGCCCTTTTCTGGTGCTGTTAATTTTGATCACTTGGCTGGAGTACACTCTGATTTTTCTACTCGGAAGATATGTGTTGAGAAATTATGTTCACTTCCTGTTTGATGGCAGTTACTAGAGGGGACTGCCCTTGAATGAGACATGGAAGTTCGATTGGCTATATGCTCTCCCCTTCATTTCTTCTCCAGGACGGAGAAGAAAATAGACATCTCCCTCTTTTCAAACAGTGCCCTGGATGGGCCTGAAGGACTTGGCTGTGGAGTGGGCTCAGTTCACTCCTGACACCTCATGAGCTATGGCAGCTTGTGATTCAGGGCATCCCAGAAGCGGGTGTTGAGTAGAAGGCTGGAAGAAAGTGTGCAGATGGTACACTATATGATGGCACTGAGAATTGTCTTGGACAGGGAATAAAGAGTTAAAATCCCTACGCCGCCTTCCCCCCAGCACAAATAGGCAAACCTGACTACTGGTGTTCAGAAACTATCTTGTTGATATTAAGAGGATCATGCTGCCTTGTTCAGAGAAAGTAGCCATGCCTAACTTTTGCAAGGATCTCAAACACCACCCTGCCTGAAATGAATATAATGATATGTCAATTGTTGTTTAATCCCTAAGTTGTGTCGGACTCTATGTGACCCCATAGACTGTAGCCAGCCAGGCTCCTCTGTCCATGGGATTCTCTGGGCAAGGATACAGGAGCAGGTTTCCATGTCCTTTTCCAGGGGATCTTCCTGAGCCAGGGATAGAACTCATATCTCCTGCACTGGCAGGCAGGTTCTTTACCACAGGGCCACCTGGGAAGCCCAGGTATACCTCACTTAAAAAACAAAGCAAAATAAATGAAGGACCAATAAAAGAGGCCAAAATTAAAAAAAAAAAAAAAAGCAAAAGACCACCCAGTCACATTTCTCCCCTGAGGCAGCGTACGCACACTCACCTACCTGCTTGAGCAGATTCCGTGCATGATATCTCTCAGAAAGTGAATCCCCCTAATAAAGGTGACACGGGTATATTATATAATGATGTGACCTCCCCTTAGTGTGAGTCAAGTGAAAATATTCATGTGTGTGTCGCTGAGGATTATGCTTGTTCAAAGTAAGCCAAGTAGGACTTTGCTGTGGCCCACGTGGGGAATGCTGAGCAACCAGCTGTTGCCTAACCCAGTTCTAATGGGAGAGCATCAGCTCCCCCAACTGGGAAGGTATGAGATGGAATGAATAAACTAGACTTGTTACCATTTCTTAGATATGTGGCATACTTTTTTGACTCTGGGCTTGCTCACATTGCCTCACTGCCTGGAATACATCCTCCCTTTCTCCCCTTCACCCCAACATCCAGCTTGAAATTCTCCAAGGCCAGGCTGATGTCATTATCTCTTCCACGAAGCTTTACTTGATTCCGCCTGTAACCCATTTACCAGCTAGAATCCTTCTCTATCTGGCTCTTACGGTATTCTTTGTTTCTCTGTTAGAGAGTCCAGATCCTTCATTAAAATAGTGTATTTTTATTATGGTAAAATATGGATAACATGAAATTTATCCTTTTAACCATTTTCAGGTAGTCAATTCAGTGGCATGAAGTGCATTCACAACATTGTCCAACTATTGCCACTACCCATTTCTGGAATGTTTTCATTTCTGTACCCATTAAACAATAACCTCCCTCCTTCTAGCACACACAGCCCCTGGTAACTTCTTTTTTTTATTATTTTAAAGCTATTGTTTTCTTTTAATACTTATTTGGCTGCATTGGGTCTCACTTGTGGCACGTGGGATCTTTTATATTTGTGCCATGCAGAATTTTTAGTTGCAGAATGTGAGATCTAGTTTCCTAACCAGAAATTGAACCTAGGCCTGCTGCCTTGGAAGCATGGAGTCTTAACCAGTGGACCACCAGGGAAGCCTTGCCCCTGGTGAGTTGTACGCTCTCTATGAATTTGCCTGTCCTAGATACCTCATATAAGGAGCATCATACAATATTTGTTCTTTTTTGTCCATCTTATTTCACTTAGTTCATCTGTATTGCTTAGTTCATCTATGTGGTAGCACATGTCAGAATTTTCTCCTTTTTTGAGGCTGAATAATATTCCATTGTATGTATATGCTGCATTTTCTTTGTCCATTCATCTGTTCATAGGTATTTGGTATGTTTCCACTTTTTGGCTATGGGCTTCCCTGGAGGCTCAGGTGGTAGAGAATCTGCCTGTAATGTGGAAGACCTGGGTTCAATTCCTGTGTGGGGAAGATTCCCCGGAGGAGGGCATGCACCCCATTCCAGTATTCTTACCTTCAGAATCCTCATGGACAGAGGAGCTCTACAGTCCATAGGCTCACAAACAGTGGGACACTGAGTGACTAAGCATGCACCTTTGGGCTATTGTGAGTCATGCTGCTGTGAACACGGGACTGCAGTTATCTGTTTGAATCCCTGCTGTTAATTCTTTTGGGTCTATATCCAGAAGTGGAATTGCTGGACCATATAGTATTTTTAACTTTTTGAGGAAGTGTCCTTCATTTTCTCCTCTACATAAACAAAGGAAGCAAACCAGCAAAACAACAACAACAACAAGCCAAGAGCCTAACTAATAATGTATGAGAGACTGGTCAGAGCTCCTAGCTAAACTTCTGGAACAATATCAACTGACAGTTCAAATCAGTTGAACCACTTCAGTCTCCTGCTGCTCTAAACAACATGCTAACTCCAAGTGTGGGGATCCTCAAAGCATAGGAACAATTGTTTAATGCCTTTGATAGATTTATTCTGACCAGAATTTATTTATTTTTTTCTGGCTCTTGGGTCATGGTCATTTGTGGCATAGGGCTGCTCTTCTGGTTTCAACTGTTGGTGATCTGCTCCCCTATTCCCAGTGAGGAGCACAGCATTTTCTGGAAAGGAGAGTGACTTCCTACCTGCCCTCCCCTCCACTTTATGTCATCTCTTTCAGTTTCCTTGAACAGTTGAGCACTGAGAATTTATAGTTGTTGAATTGCTCAAGAAGTAGTCTTGCTATGGTCAGAATTGTTGGTGTTCTTGATTTCCTGTCCTAGATACCTCATATAAGGAGCATCATACAATATTTGTTCTTTTTTGTCCATCTTATTTCACTTAGTTCATCTGTATTGCTTAGTTCATCTATGTGGTAGCACATGTCAGAATTTTCTCCTTTTTTGAGGCTGAATAATATTCCATTGTATGTATATGCTGCATTTTCTTTGTCCATTCATCTGTTCATAGGTATTTGGTATGTTTCCACTTTTTGGCTATGGGCTTCCCTGGAGGCTCAGGTGGTAGAGAATCTGCCTGTAATGTGGAAGACCTGGGTTCAATTCCTGTGTGGGGAAGATTCCCTGGAGGAGGGCATGCACCCCATTCCAGTATTCTTACCTTCAGAATCCTCATGGACAGAGGAGCTCTACAGTCCATAGGCTCACAAACAGTGGGACACTGAGTGACTAAGCATGCACCTTTGGGCTATTGTGAGTCATGCTGCTGTGAACACGGGACTGCAGTTATCTGTTTGAATCCCTGCTGTTAATTCTTTTGGGTCTATATCCAGAAGTGGAATTGCTGGACCATATAGTATTTTTAACTTTTTGAGGAAGTGTCCTTCATTTTCTCCTCTACATAAACAAAGGAAGCAAACCAGCAAAACAACAACAACAACAAGCCAAGAGCCTAACTAATAATGTATGAGAGACTGGTCAGAGCTCCTAGCTAAACTTCTGGAACAATATCAACTGACAGTTCAAATCAGTTGAACCACTTCAGTCTCCTGCTGCTCTAAACAACATGCTAACTCCAAGTGTGGGGATCCTCAAAGCATAGGAACAATTGTTTAATGCCTTTGATAGATTTATTCTGACCAGAATTTATTTATTTTTTTCTGGCTCTTGGGTCATGGTCATTTGTGGCATAGGGCTGCTCTTCTGGTTTCAACTGTTGGTGATCTGCTCCCCTATTCCCAGTGAGGAGCACAGCATTTTCTGGAAAGGAGAGTGACTTCCTACCTGCCCTCCCCTCCACTTTATGTCATCTCTTTCAGTTTCCCTTGAACAGTTGAGCACTGAGAATTTATAGTTGTTGAATTGCTCAAGAAGTAGTCTTGCTATGGTCAGAATTGTTGGTGTTCACCGGTCTGGCTCTTTTCTATGCTGGAAACACAGCTAAACTAAATTTCTCAGCCATCCTTGCATCTAAGTGGGATCATGTGACTGAGTTCTCATCCATGAAATTGGGCAGAATTGATATACGTTGCTTCCAAGTATGACCTGTAAAATATTCCACATCGTTGTCCATGTGTTTGTCTCTTCATCTATTAGCTGTCACCAAAACTACCTTGAAGTCACAATATGAAAGCACTTGAATCCCCAAGTCATCACTTGAGGGGCAGAGGTTTGGAAGAACTGCCCAAACAAGAATGTTGGCCTAGCATTTTGAAGGAGGGAGAAAGAAATTTTTATTGTGTGCAGTCCCTGAAATTGTCAGCCCTGATGAATATGTTTGCCCTTTCAGTTTTACATCAAACTTTAATATGTTTTTTTAGTTTCTTAAAAAATAGAAGTATAGTTAATTTACAATGTTGCTTTAGTTTCAGGTGTACAGCAACGTGATATATATGTGTGTGTGTATATATATATATATATATCCTTTTTCAGATTCTTTTACATTATAGGTTATTATCAGACAGTGAGTGTAGTTCCCTGTGATAACAGAGTAGATATTTGCTGTTTATCTATTTTATATATAGTAGTGTGGGTATGTTAATCCCAAACTTTTAATTATGTCTGTCTCCACCCCTGCTCTCCCCTTTGGTAACTATAATGTTGTTTTCTATGTCTATGAGTCTATTTTTGTTTTCTAATTAAGTTCATTTGTATTATATTTTTGATTCCACATAGAAGCAATATCATATGATATTTGTTTTCTCTGTTTACTTCACTTAATATGATAATCTCTAGGTCTATCCATGTTGCTGCAAATGGCATTATTTCATTCTTTTTTATGGTTGAATAGTATTCTACTGTATATATGTACCACATCTTCTTTACCCATTCCTCTGTCAGTGGACACTTAGGTTGCTTCCATGTTTTGGCTATTGTAAATAGTGCTGCCATGAACATCGAAGTGCATGTATATTTTCCTATTGGTTTAAATAGGATCTCTCTTCAGTTTCCCTTGAACAGTTGAGCACTGAGAATTTATAGTTGTTGAATTGCTCAAGAAGTAGTCTTGCTATGGTCAGAATTGTTGGTGTTCACCGGTCTGGCTCTTTTCTATGCTGGAAACACAGCTAAACTAAATTTCTCAGCCATCCTTGCATCTAAGTGGGATCATGTGACTGAGTTCTCATCCATGAAATTGGGCAGAATTGATATACGTTGCTTCCAAGTATGACCTGTAAAATATTCCACATCGTTGTCCATGTGTTTGTCTCTTCATCTATTAGCTGTCACCAAAACTACCTTGAAGTCACAATATGAAAGCACTTGAATCCCCAAGTCATCACTTGAGGGGCAGAGGTTTGGAAGAACTGCCCAAACAAGAATGTTGGCCTAGCATTTTGAAGGAGGGAGAAAGAAATTTTTATTGTGTGCAGTCCCTGAAATTGTCAGCCCTGATGAATATGTTTGCCCTTTCAGTTTTACATCAAACTTTAATATGTTTTTTTAGTTTCTTAAAAAATAGAAGTATAGTTAATTTACAATGTTGCTTTAGTTTCAGGTGTACAGCAACGTGATATATATGTGTGTGTGTATATATATATATATATATCCTTTTTCAGATTCTTTTACATTATAGGTTATTATCAGACAGTGAGTGTAGTTCCCTGTGATAACAGAGTAGATATTTGCTGTTTATCTATTTTATATATAGTAGTGTGGGTATGTTAATCCCAAACTTTTAATTATGTCTGTCTCCACCCCTGCTCTCCCCTTTGGTAACTATAATGTTGTTTTCTATGTCTATGAGTCTATTTTTGTTTTCTAATTAAGTTCATTTGTATTATATTTTTGATTCCACATAGAAGCAATATCATATGATATTTGTTTTCTCTGTTTACTTCACTTAATATGATAATCTCTAGGTCTATCCATGTTGCTGCAAATGGCATTATTTCATTCTTTTTTATGGTTGAATAGTATTCTACTGTATATATGTACCACATCTTCTTTACCCATTCCTCTGTCAGTGGACACTTAGGTTGCTTCCATGTTTTGGCTATTGTAAATAGTGCTGCCATGAACATCGAAGTGCATGTATATTTTCCAATTGGAGTTTTCTCCAGGTATATGCCTAGGAGTGGGATCCCTTGATCATATGGCAACTCTATTTTTAGTTTTCTGAAGACTCTCCATACTGTTCTCCACAGAGGCTGTACCAATTTATATCCCCACCAGCAGTGTAGGGAGGTCCCTTTTCTCCACAACCCCTCCAGCATTTGTTATTTGTAGAATTCATGATGATGGCCATTCTGACTGGTGTCAGGTGACACTAAATTGTAGTTTTTATTTGCTTTTCTCTAATAATTAGTGATATTGAACATCTTTTCATGTGCCTGTTGGCCTTATCTTCTTTGGAGAAATGTCTATGTAGATATTTTGCTCATTTATTGATTGGATTTTTTTATATTAAGCTGTATGAGCTACTTGTATATTTTGGAAATTAATCCCTTGTCACTCACATCATTTGCATATATTTTCTGCCAGTTCCTAGATTGTTTGTTTGTTTTACTTATGGTTTCCTTTACTGTGTAGAGCTTAATTTGGTCCCATTTGTTTATTTTTGTTTTTATTTCCATTACTCTAGGAAATGGATCCAAAGAAATTATTGCTATGATTTATATCAAAAAGTGTTCTGTCTACATTTTCATCTAGGAGGTTTGTAATACTCAGTCTTACATTTAGATGGTTAATTCATTTTGAGTTTGTATTTATGGTATTAAAGTATGTTCTAATTTCATTCTTTAACATGTGACTATCCAGTTTGAAAAGACTATCTTTTTTCCATTATATATTCTTGCCTCCTTTATTGTATACTAATTGACCATACATGCAGGGGTCTATTTCTGGCATGAGCATAAGAGGACATAAATCAGTTTTTTCCTATTCCATTGATTTATGTCCTTTTATGCCTGTACCATACTGTTTTGATTACTGTAACTTTGTAGTACAGACTGAAGTCAAGGAGTGTGATTCCTCCAGCTCCATTCTTCTTTCTTAAGATTATTTTGATTACTTGGGGTCTTTTGTGTTTCCATACAAATTAAAAAAAATTTTGTTGCAGTTCTCTGAAAAGTGCCACTGGTAATTTGATAGGGATTGCAGTGAATCTGTAGATTTACTTAGGTAGTATAGTCATTATAACAATATTGGTTCTTTCAATCCAAGAACTCAGTATATGTTTCTATCTGTTTATTAATATATCATCTTCAGTTTCTTTCATTAATGTCTTATAGTTTTTGGAATACAGGCCTTTTGCTTCTTTAGATATGTTTATTCCTAGGTATTTTGTTCTTTTTGATGTGATGGTAAATGGGATTGATTTCTCTTTCTGATATTTCATTGTTAGTATACACTGCAGCAGTCCCCAACCTTTTTTGACACCAGGGAGTGGTTTTGTGGAGTACAATTTTTCCACAGGCTGTGGGTGAGGACATGCTTTGGGGATTCAATGCATTACATTTATTATGCACTTTATTTCTATTATTATTATATTAGCTCTACCTCAGATCATCATCCCAGTGGTTAGGTACTCCTGGTGTATAAAAATACACCAGATGTCTGTATATTGATTTTGTGTCCAACAACTTTACCAAATTAATTGGTGAGTTCTAGTAGTTTTTTGGTAGCCTCTTTAGTATATTTAATGTACAGCATCATCGTCTGCCAACAGTGACAGTTTTACTTCTTCTTTTCCAATTTGGATTCCTTATATTTCTTTCTTTCTTTTTTTTTTTTTTTTTTGGTGGGTGGGGCAGGTTGGGTAGAGAGGAGGACGGGCGGGCCACTTCTATTAATCTTTCATTTATCTATTTTCATCCGTCTTTGTTCCTTGGCTCCTGTGGGCCTCCCATCGCGGTGGCCTCTGTTGTTGCAGAGCACTGGCTCTGGGCACATGCACTCCAGAGCTCCGGCTCGGTAATTGGACACATTGGTCCAGCTGCTTTGCGGCATGTGGGATCTTCCCAGGCCAGGGATCAAACCTGCGCCCCTTGCACTGCAAGGAGGTGTCCTTACCCACTGGACCACCAGGGAAGCCCCTTTTATTTCTTTCTTATTGCCATGGCTAGGACTTTCAAAAAGTGTACTAAATCAAAGTGGCTAGAGTGGACATACTTGTCTTGCTCTTTTTTTATTTCTTTAAGTAAATTCTACTTATTAACTTTTAGCTCTGCTGGGTCTTTGTTGCTGCAAAGGCTTCTTTCTGGTTGCAATATGTAGGCTTCTCATTGTGGTGGCTTCTCTTGTTGTGGATCCCAGGCTCTAGTGCACAGGCTCAACAGTTATTGTTTACTGGCTTAGTTGCTCCACAGCATGTGGGATCTTCCCGGACCAGGAACTGAACCCATGTCTCCAGCATTGGCAGGCACATTCTTTGCCACTGAGTCACCAGGGAAGCCAGCGAAGCCTGCTTATGTTGTTCTTGATCTTAGAGGAAATGCTTTCAGCTTTTCACTATTGAGAATGATATTAGCTGTGGGTTATCCACCTCGGAGAAGTTGCATCCTAGCAGTGCACGCCTCTCTTAACACCTAAGAACTAAGGGCCAGCTGGTTTCAGAGTATTTTCTGGCCTGTGTTTGCCAATTCAGTTGGCAGACTGTGAGATCATACATTTCTTGCTTCTAGTGTCTACCTCCTCGTGAGTGAGGCTGATTTAGAGGCTTGTGCAAGCTTCCTGGTGGGATGGGCTTGTGCTTGTCCACTGGTGAGTAGAGCTGGATCTTGGCCCTCTGGTGGGCAGGACCGTGTCTAGAAGTGTGTCTAGAAATGTCTGTGGGCCCAGGAAGTCTTTAGGCAGTCTCTCTGCTAATGGATGGGGATGTGTTGTTTGACTTAAGGCATCCTAGCACTGGAGCCTGCTGACTGTTGGTTGGGGCCAAATCTTGGTGCTAATGACTCAGGCAAGATGTCAGCCTCTAGAAGAGTTCATGCAGATAAATACTCCCCAATATGACTATCACCAGTGTCTATGTCCCTAGGGTAAGCCATAGCCACGCCCCTCACCCCTAATTCCCCAGGAGAGTCTCCAAGACCAACAAGTAGGTCTGGCTCAGGCTGCTATGAAATTACTGCTTTTACCCTGGGTCCTGATACTCGTCAGATTTTGTGTGTGCCCTTTAAGAATGAAGTCTGTAATGTAGTTATTATCCAGGTTGTGGGT
Source organism: Tragulus kanchil (assembly GCA_022376925.1). Classification (NCBI taxonomy): domain Eukaryota; kingdom Metazoa; phylum Chordata; class Mammalia; order Artiodactyla; family Tragulidae; genus Tragulus; species Tragulus kanchil. Next base: position 101,444,904 of record JAIOJX010000001.1, on the reverse strand, counting down.
CACCCATGGAGGAGGGTTATGATTTGATTGTATCACCAGTTCACTCCTTCCTTCAGTCTCCTTGTGATTCCTTTTCTATATCTTTAGTTGTAGAAGATCCTTTGTGGTTTAAGACTTTTTCAATGATGAATGTTCTGTAGATGGCTGTGATTATGGTGTGCTCATGAGAGGAGGTGAACTTAGGGTTCTTCTACTCTACCATTTGGCTGCTCTCCTTTCTCTTATATGAAGACCTAGACCAAGACCATTGGAAACTGTTCTCTGCTTCCTGATCTTGATAATTCTATTAACCATCTTTCCTTGTGTCTCGGGGTAGGTGCCCTCCATCTTTTGGCTCATCCCCCGCCCCCACCCCCCACCCTAGGCTCTTTTTAGTTTGCTGTCCATTCCTCCCGGGGGCAGGAAGTCAACCCTGTCCCAGTTTTTTTATGGAAGAGTTGTAATTCCAGTGTTTGCTATCCATTCTTGGGCTGCAAAGTACCCCTCAAAATTCTTTACAAGAGGACTTAGGAACCATATATAAATAAGACCTTCTATGGGCAGTTATGACATTTCCGGTTACTGAGTAAGATTACATTTTAAGTATGGTCCTATGCTATCCACTTATTATTCTTTAATTTACAGTGATTAGTTAAGTGCATGGCCTTTTTTTTTTTTATCACCACTAGGCCAAAAATAATCAGCAATCACTTGAGAGTGGGAATTCTGAATTATTCATCTTTATATCTCTAATAATGTCCACCATGGTATCTGGGGATGCTGTTGCTTTGACTTCAGGTTTTCAAGGCATCCTAGCACTGGAGCCTGCTGACTGTTGGTTGGGGCCAAATCTTGGTGCTAATGACTCAGGCAAGATGTCAGCCTCTAGAAGAGTTCATGCAGATAAATACTCCCCAATATGACTATCACCAGTGTCTATGTCCCTAGGGTAAGCCATAGCCACGCCCCTCACCCCTAATTCCCCAGGAGAGTCTCCAAGACCAACAAGTAGGTCTGGCTCAGGCTGCTATGAAATTACTGCTTTTACCCTGGGTCCTGATACTCGTCAGATTTTGTGTGTGCCCTTTAAGAATGAAGTCTGTAATGTAGTTATTATCCAGGTTGTGGGTCACCCATGGAGGAGGGTTATGATTTGATTGTATCACCAGTTCACTCCTTCCTTCAGTCTCCTTGTGATTCCTTTTCTATATCTTTAGTTGTAGAAGATCCTTTGTGGTTTAAGACTTTTTCAATGATGAATGTTCTGTAGATGGCTGTGATTATGGTGTGCTCATGAGAGGAGGTGAACTTAGGGTTCTTCTACTCTACCATTTGGCTGCTCTCCTTTCTCTTATATGAAGACCTAGACCAAGACCATTGGAAACTGTTCTCTGCTTCCTGATCTTGATAATTCTATTAACCATCTTTCCTTGTGTCTCGGGGTAGGTGCCCTCCATCTTTTGGCTCATCCCCCGCCCCCACCCCCCACCCTAGGCTCTTTTTAGTTTGCTGTCCATTCCTCCCGGGGGCAGGAAGTCAACCCTGTCCCAGTTTTTTTATGGAAGAGTTGTAATTCCAGTGTTTGCTATCCATTCTTGGGCTGCAAAGTACCCCTCAAAATTCTTTACAAGAGGACTTAGGAACCATATATAAATAAGACCTTCTATGGGCAGTTATGACATTTCCGGTTACTGAGTAAGATTACATTTTAAGTATGGTCCTATGCTATCCACTTATTATTCTTTAATTTACAGTGATTAGTTAAGTGCATGGCCTTTTTTTTTTTATCACCACTAGGCCAAAAATAATCAGCAATCACTTGAGAGTGGGAATTCTGAATTATTCATCTTTATATCTCTAATAATGTCCACCATGGTATCTTGCATCTTGCAGACTGAAGGGTTCAGTGATTTAATAGGGGAAGATAGTAGAAGTTTTACCAATAGACCTATGACCTCATTGATTTAACTTACCTCCTCTTGCCTACCTCTGTGTGATTTCACAGAGAGGCTGATATACAATCTACCTGTGTACTCTGAGAAAAAGTTGTTTACACCCTTGACTAGACTTTATTATGAATTTTCAGTCACATATATTATGATATAATTTATGCACAGTGTAATTCATGGGTATTAGGTTTAGTGATGACTTTTCAAAAAATAAAGGTTGTGTTTGCTTTCCTTTTAAAAAAATATTTATTTTTGGCTGTGCTGGGCCTTCATTGTTGCAGTGAGTGGGGGCTACTCTGTATTGTGATGTGCAGGCTTCTCAGTGCAGGGGCTTCTCTTGTTGCAGTGCATGGGCTCTTGGGTGGGTGGTCTCAGTAGGTGTGGCTCACAGGCTTAATTGTCTGATGGCATGTGGGATCTTGCCAGACCAGGGATTGCACCTGTGTCCTCTACATTGACAGGTGAATTGTTAACCATTGGACCACCAGGGAGGCCCCTGGTCTGGTGAATTTTGACAAATATGAACAGCCTCAAAACAACCATACCAATAAAGACAAACATTTTCATTTCCACTTCACCAGAAAGTTCCTTTATTCTCCTTTAAGGCAAGCCACCTTCCACCCGTCTCCATTGCCATCCCAGGTGCCCCCAGAGAACTAATGATCTTATTTCTATCATCATAGATTTGTTTTTCACGTGTTCTAAAACTATGTAAATGAAAACAAATGCAGCCTCAAATAGAATTTGTATTTTCAGGTGTCGGCTCTGATCTCTTACAAGAGGACTTAGGAACCATATATAAATAAGACCTTCTATGGGCAGTTATGACATTTCCGGTTACTGAGTAAGATTACATTTTAAGTATGGTCCTATGCTATCCACTTATTATTCTTTAATTTACAGTGATTAGTTAAGTGCATGGCCTTTTTTTTATCACCACATAGGCCAAAAATAATCAGCAATCACTTGAGAGTGGGAATTCTGAATTATTCATCTTTATATCTCTAATAATGTCCACCATGGTATCTTGCATCTTGCAGACTGAAGGGTTCAGTGATTTAATAGGGGAAGATAGTAGAAGTTTTACCAATAGACCTATGACCTCATTGATTTAACTTACCTCCTCTTGCCTACCTCTGTGTGATTTCACAGAGAGGCTGATATACAATCTACCTGTGTACTCTGAGAAAAAGTTGTTTACACCCTTGACTAGACTTTATTATGAATTTTCAGTCACATATATTATGATATAATTTATGCACAGTGTAATTCATGGGTATTAGGTTTAGTGATGACTTTTCAAAAAATAAAGGTTGTGTTTGCTTTCCTTTTAAAAAAATATTTATTTTTGGCTGTGCTGGGCCTTCATTGTTGCAGTGAGTGGGGGCTACTCTGTATTGTGATGTGCAGGCTTCTCAGTGCAGGGGCTTCTCTTGTTGCAGTGCATGGGCTCTTGGGTGGGTGGTCTCAGTAGGTGTGGCTCACAGGCTTAATTGTCTGATGGCATGTGGGATCTTGCCAGACCAGGGATTGCACCTGTGTCCTCTACATTGACAGGTGAATTGTTAACCATTGGACCACCAGGGAGGCCCCTGGTCTGGTGAATTTTGACAAATATGAACAGCCTCAAAACAACCATACCAATAAAGACAAACATTTTCATTTCCACTTCACCAGAAAGTTCCTTTATTCTCCTTTAAGGCAAGCCACCTTCCACCCGTCTCCATTGCCATCCCAGGTGCCCCCAGAGAACTAATGATCTTATTTCTATCATCATAGATTTGTTTTTCACGTGTTCTAAAACTATGTAAATGAAAACAAATGCAGCCTCTAATAGTAGAATCATAAATACAGTCAGGTTTTCAGGTGTCGGCTCTGATCTCTTATCAACTAGACTGCATTGCCTTTCAAGGGAGAAACATGAACCAGTATTCTTTCTATTACTGCAGGGGTGGTATGAACTGGGCATTACATAGAGTTTATTCTAGGGAGGTGATAGTTTTTCAAGTATAATTTGGACTGGAAAAAACTGCAATTCTGGAAGAATTATGTGCATGTCAGGAACTGGCAACAATTTTGAAGTTCCTGTTCATGTTGTGAAACCAGGCTGTTTTGTACTCAAAAGAGGAGACATCTTCCCCCCCATCCACTTTTGTTAAAGTAGAAAAATGCAGACTTTCTTCATTGTAGGTGCATTCAAACTAATGATCAGCAAAGAGGCAAAAGTCAGAAGCTGTGACAGATTACATGGGGAGAAGGTAAGAATCCAAACAAGCTCAAAGTTGATCTTGCTCAGCAAGAAAATATAATGAACATTATTATGAAGTCCGATTCAAAGAACTAGTTATTCTAGGGTGAAAGTACATTCCTTCTGAGAATGATGAATTTGAATATGTAAGTAAAAGAAGAATTCTAAGTAGTGAGGCCAAGAATGTGGATTTGAAAAAAAAATCTGTTAGGAATGATCACCATTTTGAATATCTGCTCAGTGTCACAATTATTCTCCTTGTTGAGATGTAATTTGATGCCACTGTTTTGTCGCATACTTCTCTGCTCCCAAAACTGCTCATTGGGTAGAGTAAGTGAGACGAGTGGCTTCAGCCCTCTTACGTTGGGGTCCTCACTGTGGATTCAGTGGGCAGCGTCTTTCAGGGACAATTGGTAGGGAGATAGAGGCAGCTTCCCAAGTTTACATTAAAAGAGCCATTTGGGGCTTACCTGGTGGTTCAGTGGTAAAGAATCTGCCAGTCAATGAAGGAGACATGGGTTTGATCTCTTATCCGATAGGATCCTACATGCCTTGGAGCAACTAAGTCTGGGCGCTGCAAATACGGAACCCATGTGATGCAACTAACTGAAATCTGAGCATCTAGAGCCTATGCTCTGTAACAGGAGAAGCCACCACAGTGAGAAGCCTGCCCACTGTAACTAGAGAGTAACCCCCACTCACCAAAACTAGAGAAAAACCCACATAGCAATGAAGACCCAGGACAACCATAAATACATATGTACATACATACATACATAAATACAGAAATAAATGAAAGAGACATTTGACTCATTTATCACTCACTAATCAAGTCTTACCCAACACCACCTTCAAGGCAAAAAACATTGATTGCCTCTGGTCTTTTCCCTGATAACCCTCATGTTGTTCATTTGTGATCTCTTTTCTCCTAAAGCTGTTCTTAACTAAATTAACGTGACTTATGCATGGTATTTGTTGTTGTTTAGTTGCTAAGCTTTGTCTAGCTCTTCTGAGACCCCATGCCAGGCTTCTCTCTCCATGGGATTTTCCCAGGCAAGAAAACGAGTGACTTGCCATTTCCTTCTCCAGGAAATCTTCCTGACCCAGGGATCGAAACTGCATCTCCTGCACTGGCAGGCGGTTCTTTACTTCTGAGCTACCTGGGAAACCCAATGCATGGTATATAGACAGCAAATATGAGCTCCCATTCATTCACTTGTGTGATTAATGTCTATTCAGGTCCTGTTGTGTACCAGATAGTGTTTTAGGTACTGATCATATGTGTGTGTGCATGTTCAGTTGCTCACTTGTGTCTGACTCTTTTTGTGACCCCATGGGCTATAACCCACGAGGCTCTTCTGTTCATGGGATTCTCCAGGCAAGGATACTGGAGTGGATTACGATGCCCTCTTCTAGGGGATCTTCCAGACCCAGGGATTGAAGCAAGTCTCCTGCATCTCCTGTGTTTCAGGTAGATTTTTTACCCAGTGAGCCACCTGGGAAGCCCTGCTGAACATATACAGTAGTGAATAATAATAATAAAAAAATCTCTGCCTTCATACCAGTAGGGGGAGACAGATAATAACAATTATACATGTGTAAATTATAGAAAGTATTAGAAGGTGGTATATATGGGGAAGAAAAGAAGCAGGATAAAGGGAGTAGGGAGTGTTAGGGGAGGGAGGGAGTACCCCCGGGATAACAATAAGCTACTACTAAAATCAGTGTTTATCAAAGTCAGATTTCACCTGACCCACAAAGTAGAATTTATCTCACCCCTCTCTGCACTGCCACAGCAACCTAGAGCTATGTCAAAATGATTTCTAGATGATCTAGTCCCTGCTCTGGAGAAGGAGGATAAATTGGGATATGGTTATGTTCTGTGTAGGAAATGGCATTATATCATCATGCACCTCAGTACTTGGAGGGTATCAGGTGATCAGTGAAGACCAGGAAATTAGGCAACAGAGCTGCTGTATACAGTTTAACTTATGGTGGAAAGTCTGCCCCCACCCTGGGTTGTACCATAAACATATTGACTTTTTTTTAAAAAAATTAATTTAATGAATTAATTTATTTATTTTACAGAGTTTTGTCATTTACTGTCACAATCGACCTGAATCCACCATAGAACATACTGAACTTTTAAAAGAATTTTATTTTTTAAATTTTATTTATTTGACTGCAATGGGTGTTAGTTGTGGCATATGGGATCTAGTCTTAGCCACTGGACCACTGGGAAGTCTCAAATACTGATTGATGGCCTGAGTTTTTCTTTTTATGAAAGTAGCATATTTCTCTTCAGCTGGTAAAGAAGCCACCTGCAATGCAGGAGACCAGGTTTGATCCCTGGATTGGGAAGATCCTCTGGAGAAGAGAATGGCAACTCCTTCCAGTATTCTTGCCTGGGGAAGCCCATGGACAGAGGAGCCTGGTGTTGCAGAGGAGTCCCTGGGGTTGCAAAGAGTTGGACACAACTGAGTGACTAATACTTTCACTTCAAACCTAGAAATAGTAAAAAAAAAAAAAAAAAAAAAATTTATTTGGCTGCACTAGGTCTTTAGTTAACACATGTAAACTCTTTAGTTATGGCATGTGGGATCTAGTTCCCTGACCAGGGATTGAACCTGGGTCCCCTGCATTGGGAGAATGGCATCTTAGCCACTGGACTACCAGGGGAGTCCCAGGTCTAGAAATATTTTTTGTAGTGTGGTTTTATCCCTAGCCTTGTATTTGATTTTGCATGTGTCATGATTTTTGAACAATTCTATTATTTTAGTATTGTTAGTTAGTTTACAAATTTTTCAAGTTGATGAAATACTTATACATGTAGCTTTGGACACATTTGTGGGTTTTTCCTTAAGATAACTTGCAAAAAAAGTAGATATTCATATCCTGGGGCTGCCGGAGTTAACGTCGGGAGCATTTAACTCTGGCGGCCCAGTACAGGGGCTGCTGTAGCCGCCACTGGCCTGGGCCCAGCCGAGGCACCCATGGAGTTGCTGTAGCCCTGGGGAAAGGCGCCTGCCACCAACTCAGGAGGGTGCGCCGCTCCCAGGGAGCATGGACAACCCCCACCTGATGGAAAACACAATGGATCTGGAATCCTAACATTTCAGAGTGGGAAGAGACATTAGCGGTCACCCCAAGCAGCTGTCCCTTGTGCAGCCTCTGACAAGTGAGGAGGTGGCCAAAGGGAAGAATGCCATCCTTGGGATGAGCCAATGGAATTCTAATGACCTGGTGGAGCAGATCGAGACCGTGGGGAAACTGGAAGAGTATCAAAGTGACATTCGGCTTCTTTGACGACTGGGTGTCCACATGTGTTGTGAGGAGTGGTGGGGAGGCGGGTCCAGATGGATGGCATTTTGGGGCTAGAGCCTGGCTTTTCTATGAAGAGCCATTTATCTCTCTGGGGAGCTCGCCTACCACTGCTGAATTCTGCGACCTCCGGGAGCCCTCATGGGGACTTCAGCAGGGCTTTCTGTGGCAGAAAAGCTCTAGAATACACCAACAGAGCTGCCTTTGTCTGTTAAACGATCATCCAGCAGGACAGGTAATTAAGACCAGTTGGTGGGGTCCAAGCTTCTAGGACTGCCAGGCCTGTGGTGCTGGAATCTGCTGGAGCAGCATTTGAGAATGGGCAGAGGAGAGGGGCAGCAGTTGGAGTTGTCCCTTGCTTTGGTTCAACTGTTGAAGAAGGAAGGGGCTGGGGATTCATCCAGAAGTTTTTATGGAGGGGCGTTTTGACCAAGAGCTTAGTCAGCAGGAAAAGCAGGCATATCCTTTCAGGTATCCACCCCTCCTGGCCATCTGACCATGTAGCATCATGAACAGAATGTTCGTTGAGCAGCTACTATGTGAAAGTGCTGGGTAGGAGGGACCCAGGGCTTCCCAGGTGGCACTAGTAGTAAGGAACCTGCCTGCCAGTGCAGGAGACATAGGAGATGTGGGTTTGATCTCTAGATCAGGAAAGTCCCCTGGAGGAGGGCATGGGAACCCGTTCCAGTATTCTTGCCCGGAGAATCCCATGGACAGAGGAGCCTTGTGGGCTACAGTCCAAAGGGTCACAAAGAGTCAGACACGACTGAAGCTACTTAGCATGCACACATGCAGGAGAGACCAAAGGTAATTTAACTGAGCCTTCTGTGTTGTAATGTGTGACACAGTGCAAGTCAAAACATAAGGAGCTGTAAAAGTGAAAGATAAAAATTAAAAAAAAAGGGAGGGCTCAAAGCTTAAGCAGAGGGGTGTTGGGCCCAGAGGAGAAAAGTAGGAGAGGGGCCTCAAGGAAGTGTTCTTGACAGTGAGCCTTTGGAGCCAGGCTTTAAAAGGCCATTGGAGGATGAAGCCAAGAAGCTCATAGGATCTTAGGTGACGCATGGGGAACCTGAGGCTCAGAGAGGGGCTGTAGTTGGTTACTGTCCCATAGGAGTGAGGAGCAGAGCCGGGACTAGTACCCTCTCTGGGATCTAGGGTGCCTCTGCTTCTGTTAGCTTCTATCCCTCCTGCCCACCCAGTGCATCACTCTTCCTACTTCCTCATCTCTTTTCCTTTCTCCCTCAGCCCATCATTTCTCAGTCATGGTCTGGGTCATGCCATCCATCAGGAGTTGCTCAGCGAGATGGTCCTGGCCCAGCCCAAGAGAATGACCATCTTGGTGCTGGCCGTCTTGCCCCAGCATCTCTTGCTTTTCTTACGCTCTCCCATCCCTGGTTCAGAGCCCTCCGCATACTGGGTTGCCCATCCTGAGAAATGGACAGGCCTGGCATGACTGTTCCATTTTACAAAGGACACACCCAGGGTCAGGGAGGCTGCATCTTGTCCAGCGTCCTCCAAGCCAGGGGGGAGCATCACCCTCAGATTGCTAGTGTCCTGAATTCCCAGACTAGGATTTCCCATCCCAAAATGGACCAAGCTAGGCAGTTCTGAGCCCTAGAAAAGGCTGGGAAACCCATAGTCTTAAAATCAAGACCCCTCCTGAGCCACTGTCACATTCACAAAAAGGATGGGCCCTGAGTCTGGTCCCCAAGACCAGTCCACAAATGATATTCCAGGCTCTCCAGCCACTCATGTGCAGAGGGACTCTTCTCTTCCCTTCATCCCAGGAACCTGGTGGGAGTCCAGAAGGGGTCCTAGGCTCCAAGTGCTTCCCAGGAAGTGTTTGGGAGAAAGGGCATTCCCAGACATGTACAGTAAGGTCACAAAAGTCAGAAGAGAAGTTGAGGCGGGCAAAGGTAATTTAACTGAGCCTTCTGTGTTGTAATGTGTGACACAGTGCAAGTCAAAACATAAGGAGCTGTAAAAGTGAAAGATAAAAATTAAAAAAAAAGGGAGGGCTCAAAGCTTAAGCAGAGGGGTGTTGGGCCCAGAGGAGAAAAGTAGGAGAGGGGCCTCAAGGAAGTGTTCTTGACAGTGAGCCTTTGGAGCCAGGCTTTAAAAGGCCATTGGAGGATGAAGCCAAGAAGCTCATAGGATCTTAGGTGACGCATGGGGAACCTGAGGCTCAGAGAGGGGCTGTAGTTGGTTACTGTCCCATAGGAGTGAGGAGCAGAGCCGGGACTAGTACCCTCTCTGGGATCTAGGGTGCCTCTGCTTCTGTTAGCTTCTATCCCTCCTGCCCACCCAGTGCATCACTCTTCCTACTTCCTCATCTCTTTTCCTTTCTCCCTCAGCCCATCATTTCTCAGTCATGGTCTGGGTCATGCCATCCATCAGGAGTTGCTCAGCGAGATGGTCCTGGCCCAGCCCAAGAGAATGACCATCTTGGTGCTGGCCGTCTTGCCCCAGCATCTCTTGCTTTTCTTACGCTCTCCCATCCCTGGTTCAGAGCCCTCCGCATACTGGGTTGCCCATCCTGAGAAATGGACAGGCCTGGCATGACTGTTCCATTTTACAAAGGACACACCCAGGGTCAGGGAGGCTGCATCTTGTCCAGCGTCCTCCAAGCCAGGGGGGAGCATCACCCTCAGATTGCTAGTGTCCTGAATTCCCAGACTAGGATTTCCCATCCCAAAATGGACCAAGCTAGGCAGTTCTGAGCCCTAGAAAAGGCTGGGAAACCCATAGTCTTAAAATCAAGACCCCTCCTGAGCCACTGTCACATTCACAAAAAGGATGGGCCCTGAGTCTGGTCCCCAAGACCAGTCCACAAATGATATTCCAGGCTCTCCAGCCACTCATGTGCAGAGGGACTCTTCTCTTCCCTTCATCCCAGGAACCTGGTGGGAGTCCAGAAGGGGTCCTAGGCTCCAAGTGCTTCCCCAGGAAGTGTTTGAGAGCAATGAAAGGACATTCCCAGACATGTACTCACTGCCCATATGGCCATCCCCTCCCATCCCAGTCTGCGCTTGTCTGCCAAAGAATGTGCGACTCAGATGCAGGGTGAGCTAAGGAGATGGTAAGTAAGAAGCAGTGTGAGCTGGGAGGGCAGGGGAGGAGGAAGCCAAAGGAGATCGTGGGGAGATGCTGAAACAAAAGCACTGGAAGCTAAGAGGTCTGGATTTGAACCTTGGTCCTTCTGCCACTGTGACTTTGTGGCCAGGAGAGTCACATCACCTCACTGAGCCTCGGTTTCTTCATCTGCAGAATGGGGCTGGCACACAAACTGTGAGCATTAAATGAGCTAATCCTTGCAAAATGCATACAGTGACAGGTCATTATAACGTGGGATGGGGGAAGAAGAGGGAAAGATCTTTCATAAATATAGTTCTAACAAATGCTTCATGGAGCTCATGAGAGGTTGGATTAGAGGCAGCTGCTTGTCTTTGAGAGCTGATGCCATTTTCTCTCAGCAAGAGGCCGAGACAGAGGATAGGATAGGATGAGGAAGAGGAAACCAATCATGTTCCTGGCTCTTTCTGAGTCCCATTCCCCTGTTGACTCATGACGTGAATTCCTACCACACGGGAGAACACAGTTGTCAATTTCTTTCATTCCAGCAGTCACTTTTGGAGCTGAGACATGGGCCCCACTCAAGATGGTATGGAAATGAAGACAAGCAGGTTGGCCTCGTGGTCCTAGTAGGAGCTCACAGCCGAGAAAGAGGGTCATAGTCAAGGCGGCAGTGTAGTAAGACAGGCTCAGTCCAGGGCCTGAGGAGAGAGCCACTGGGAGCTGTTTTGGGGAGAGGACATTTCTAGAAATGGCTGCGATCAAAACTGGTGGTCCACCTGAGGAAGCCAGAATCGAAAAAGACCTATGCACTGCAATGTTCATCACTGCACTATTTACAATAGCCTGGACATGGAAGCGACACAAGACAGTGCGCTTGTGTTCAGTGTCCCTGGGGGAAAGCTGTGGTCTGCTGGGCATCCCCACGGTGCCTTCTGCTCGCCCATCAGGGCAGTGGTGGCCTGCCAGGGGGACACCACTTCGGGAGGCTCCATGATATTTGGTAATTTACCCGACCAGATTCCTTCTTGCTGTCATAATTCCAGCGCTCTTCCTGCCACGTGCGGGCTCCTCATGGCTTCTTTTGCTCCCATCTGCCATAGTCCCAAACCCGGAGGAGACCTGGGATCTGGGCCATGGTGGGAGAGGGCAAAAGGTGCCGCTCTAGCTCCTAGCCCCCAGGCCCAGGCCAGGGGTCCTTAGCTCTCCAAGGTGAGCAGGTGGCAGGGGGTGTTGATCTGCAGCTCCATGGAACAGTTCTCCAGCTTCAGGGTAACGTTGCGCAACGTGCAGTTTCTTCTTGAAAAGTAGTCATCAGCTCCTTCCGAAAGTGTTCCATTTTGGCTGGTTTGCCCTGCCTGCTGTGCAGCTGGACCTCAGCTGCCCATTGAATGGGAGGTGGAGGAGGTCAGCAGAGGAGGAAAGGTCATGTGGGAGAAGTCTGAGTCCACCTACCTGGGCCCTCTGTTCTCTTTCTTCCTGAAAGGCTCAAGGCTACTCAGCCAGGAAGAGCCTGTCTGGCTTTGAGCCCCACGCTGCCCGACCCCAGAGTACCCTGAGAGTCTGGATGGGCTTTGGGAGACGGGTTCCCACTCACACAGACCCACGAATGAACCTTAGATATGGCAGATATCACTCCGCTCCAGCCGGGCTTGGCCTGGGTTCTGCTCGCCCTGCTCCTCAATCTTGGATTTCAGCCTATGGATCTTGGCTGTATGGTCAGCAATGATTTTAGTATATGGGCTATGCAATAGGAGATATTGAGCAGGTGGGGAGGCCCATGGAATTTCCCAGGCCAAGAATACTGGAGTGGGTTGCCACGGGCCTCCCTCTTGTTGGTGTGATTTCTTGTTAATAATACTCTGAATGCTCAATTCACTCTTTTAAAGATCTGTCTCTTTTTACCATTAAGTTAATGGAGAGAGAAGACTCAATGTATCCAGCTCCTGAGACAGTCACTGGCAAACTAATGTGTTAAGGAGAATGTCAGTTAGATTCTTAGGCTCCTATGGGGTGGGGCCAGGTGACCTCATCGAGGGTAGTATTCTGACCCACTGAACAGTAAAGCTTAGGAAACCTTGGAAACCAGGCAGACTCAGCCAGTCTCTGCCATCCCTACCCACCTGGGAAGCCACCTAGCTCCCTTCAGCCTGCCTTTCCTCAACGGTAAAATGAGGACAGAAATAATGCCTGCCTCATTTGAGAATTACATGAGATGATTTAATAAAGGGCCCAACATAAGTGCTCAGGAGCAGCCACTCCTATTTTACCTGTTAAGATTAGGGACTTTCGAGAAGTCAGTGTCTGAATGAGCATCTTTTAAGATGAAAATGGGAAGGTGGAAGGGATTTTGGGGCTGGAGGCATAGACCTGCGGGATGCTAGGCACAGACCTGGAACAAGAAGGGGACAGGGACTTCCCTGGGGGGTCCAGTGGTTAAGAACCTGCCTGGCAATACAGGGAACATGGGTTCAATCTCTGGTCTGGGAAGATCCTATATGCCACGGGGCAACTAAGCCTTTGGGCCACAACTACTGCGCCCAGACATACCAGAGCTCATGCTCCGAAACTAGGGAGTAGCCCCACACTCACCACAGTCAGCCAAAGCCCACATCCAACTAATCTTGGATTAGACATACCTGTAAACAACAAAACTCTGTAAAAGCAAAATAAAAAAATAATGGTGGAAATAGACATGGACAGTAGACATATGGACATTGTGGGGAATGAACAGTGGGTGGGAGGCGTAAAGAAAGTAGCATGAAAACCCGTACTATCATATGTGAAGTAAATAGCTATAGTCATTGCTCTGTGAGAAAAGGGGATCCAGCAGGGGTGCTGTGCGATGGTCTGGAGGGGTGGGATGGGGGCCATATATATATGAATAATCTGGGAACATACGTATCTGTAAACAACAAAACTCTGTAAAATATTTTTAAAAAGTAGAACTATGAGCTCAGAAGTTCTGCAGAGTTTTAATATTTTTGATGTGAATTACAATTGCCCACTAGAAAGCATGGATTTCACTCTACCTCTCCAACTATGTACGAGAATGTTTATTTTTCTGTATTCTTACCATTGCTTATGTCATCATTTTTTTAATTTTATTAATTTGAAAGGTGGTACTTGGTGTTTCAGTAATGTTTTCAATTGCCCTATCTTTGATTGTGAGGTTTACTGAGATCTGTATATCTCCTTTTGGAAATTGTTCATTTTTAAAGAAATCTTTTGGCCATGCCTCACCTCATGTGGGACCTTAGTTCCCTGAACCAAGAATTGAACCCTCATCCCCTGCATTTGTCATGTGGAGGCTTAACCACTGGACTCCCTGGGAAATCCCCTGGAAATTATCCATTTTTACTTGGAGTGTATCTCTTTCCTGTTGATAGCTAAGAGTTCTTTAGATATTAAGGATCTCAGCTCCTTTGTTGCAAATATTTCCCCTAGTTTAAAAATTGTGCTTTAACTTTACTTGTGGAGGCTTTTTTTTTTTTTTTTTGCAGGAAGTGGGGAGCTGTGCTGTGTGGCTTCAGAATCTTAGCTTCCTGTCCAGAGATCAAACCCAGGCTCCTTGCAGCGAAAGCACTGAGTGCTAACCACTGGACTGCCAGAGAATTCCCTGTTCGTGGAGTTTTTTAAAAAATTTATGTTTGACTGCTCTGGGTCTTGATTTCTGTGCACAGGCTTTCTCTAGTGATGGTGGGCAGGCTTCTTATTGCAGTAGCTTCTCTTGTTGTGGAACACGGGTTTTAGAGCACAGGTTCAGTAATTGTGGCACACGGGCTTAGATGCTTTGTGGCATGTGGGATCTTCCAGGACTAGGGATTGAACCCGTGTGCCCTGCATTGGCAGGCAGATTCTTAACCACTGGACCACCAAGGAGGTCCCTGTGGAATTTTTAGAAGATCAGTGTTGATGTTTTGGCATCAACATAATATTTAATTTAAAAACCTTATTTAAATGTATTATGGCTTTAACCGGTGCTGTTTTTTTTTTTTTTTTGACAAATAGTTTCTGTACCCTCCCCAAATGTGCAAGCATTCATCTAGAATTAGTTTTTGTCTATGGATTGACAGAGGATTCCTGATTTACTTTTCCCCAAATGCCTATCTAACAGTCCCATGACCATCTGTTAAATAATCCATCTTATTCTCAAAAATATAAAATGTCAAGTCTCTCATATACTAATTACTTACAGGTACTGTAGGAAGTTAAATATGAAGCTGCTGTTTCAGAGTCAAAGCTAGTTAAATATTGGCAATTCCATATGATTCAACCTTATACTAACTTCCAGCTCAAGTGAAATATCCTTTTATTAAGGATGTTGTCAAATATTTGTATAATTGACAAAAAAGCAGCTCAATTTAAAATGATTTCAGGTGTGTATAACCAGGACCTTTTAACTGGCAAGAATAAATAAGTTGAGATGAGATGAGGTTAATGGGTGGAGTTGACTCTCTGACATTTTTTTCCCCTAAAAATAAAAGTAAATGCTGAACACTACATTTTAAAAATATAATAGTTTCTTCTGTGGATTTTCCTGTCTACTTCACACCAGCTGAGCTGCCTCACTAAGCTGAGCTCTCCCTGTAAAGTCTTTCCTCCTCTCGATCTTCTCCTTGCTGGCCTCATTATTAAAAATGTGCTGCTGTCAGATATAAATGATGTTTCTCACTAAGTACACTCAATAGCATTTTCCTTTCACTCTGTTTTCCTCCACACTTAAAAATTTATGTTTGACTGCTCTGGGTCTTGATTTCTGTGCACAGGCTTTCTCTAGTGATGGTGGGCAGGCTTCTTATTGCAGTAGCTTCTCTTGTTGTGGAACACGGGTTTTAGAGCACAGGTTCAGTAATTGTGGCACACGGGCTTAGATGCTTTGTGGCATGTGGGATCTTCCAGGACTAGGGATTGAACCCGTGTGCCCTGCATTGGCAGGCAGATTCTTAACCACTGGACCACCAAGGAGGTCCCTGTGGAATTTTTAGAAGATCAGTGTTGATGTTTTGGCATCAACATAATATTTAATTTAAAAACCTTATTTAAATGTATTATGGCTTTAACCGGTGCTGTTTTTTTTTTTTTTTTTTTGACAAATAGTTTCTGTACCC
The DNA here is from genome assembly GCA_022376925.1 of Tragulus kanchil. NCBI lineage: Eukaryota > Metazoa > Chordata > Mammalia > Artiodactyla > Tragulidae > Tragulus > Tragulus kanchil. The sequence goes on along the minus strand of JAIOJX010000001.1, from coordinate 101,429,224 downwards.
TCCCCAAATGTGCAAGCATTCATCTAGAATTAGTTTTTGTCTATGGATTGACAGAGGATTCCTGATTTACTTTTCCCCAAATGCCTATCTAACAGTCCCATGACCATCTGTTAAATAATCCATCTTATTCTCAAAAATATAAAATGTCAAGTCTCTCATATACTAATTACTTACAGGTACTGTAGGAAGTTAAATATGAAGCTGCTGTTTCAGAGTCAAAGCTAGTTAAATATTGGCAATTCCATATGATTCAACCTTATACTAACTTCCAGCTCAAGTGAAATATCCTTTTATTAAGGATGTTGTCAAATATTTGTATAATTGACAAAAAAGCAGCTCAATTTAAAATGATTTCAGGTGTGTATAACCAGGACCTTTTAACTGGCAAGAATAAATAAGTTGAGATGAGATGAGGTTAATGGGTGGAGTTGACTCTCTGACATTTTTTCCCCTAAAAATAAAAGTAAATGCTGAACACTACATTTTAAAAATATAATAGTTTCTTCTGTGGATTTTCCTGTCTACTTCACACCAGCTGAGCTGCCTCACTAAGCTGAGCTCTCCCTGTAAAGTCTTTCCTCCTCTCGATCTTCTCCTTGCTGGCCTCATTATTAAAAATGTGCTGCTGTCAGATATAAATGATGTTTCTCACTAAGTACACTCAATAGCATTTTCCTTTCACTCTGTTTTTCCTCCACATCTAACAATAAGCCATTTTGCTTTAGTGAAAAAAGATCTCAAGCCTCTCTGAGTATTCCCAGGCTTGCAAGTTGGCATGACGGGCAGTCTCAGTGATTGATCCGTAACCTTTGGGCACTCAGGCAATTACGAGTTGCCCATATGTCTTGCTCTGCCAGCAGTGCCAATAAAAAACTTGCGGATCTAATTCTGGGTCAGCAGAGCTCTCTTTTCATGTTGTTATATGAAATAAGAATTTCAACTGTAAGAGGGAATTCTTTAGAGAACAGTAAAAATTATTTATATTTTCCCTTATCATCACAAAACATGATCCTGATGATTTCTTTTTATCCTTCTTCATCTATGCCTACCAGTTTTTCTGCTTCCAACCTTCAATATTTCCTTCTACAGTCATTCTATTATATTGGGAATAGAGATGGAGAAACCCAAGTGTCTGGTGTTCAAAGAAAAAGGAAGAGGCTTCCTCAGTAGTCCAGTGGCTGAGACTCCACACTCCCAATCCAGGGGTCCCAGGATTTAGTCGGGGAACTCTATCCCACATGTTGCAACTAGGAGTTCCTATGCCTCAACTAAAGATTCCACATGACACAATGATGATTGAGGACCTCATGTGCTACAGCTAAGACCCAGCACAGCCAAATAAATAAAGATATATTAAAAGAAAAAAAAAGGAAAAGGAAAGTCAGAAATACCCTTATAAACCAAAGTTTCAGATTTTCATTTCCATAATTCAAGGAGTTGCCCATGATTTTTATTTTCACTAATGAGGCAATGTAACTCAAGAGCTGGTCCTCTTCTGTCAGGAGACAAATATTATGAAACAAAACTGTCATTTGTCTCAGAGCTCTGCTTTCTGCAGAGGCGTATGTGTATGTGCTTGTAAGAAAAAAGGATATTTTTCTCAGCCAAGACAAAATGAGCTGTAATAGACTGATTACTAAATGGTTTATCATAAAAATCTCAGTACTGGAAAAGAACATTAAAGGTCGGATGGTTCAATCTCCTGTCTACAAATATACTCATTTAAAACATAAGGGCTGGGCTTCTTCTGGTGGTCCAGCGGGTAAGGACACAGCCTTGCAGTGCAAGGGGCGCCGGTTCGATCCCTGGCCTGGGAAGATCCCACGTGCCGCGGAGTGTCTGGACTGATGTGTCCAATTACCGAGCCAGAGCTCTGGCGCGCATGCACCGAGAGCCGGCACTCTGTGATGACAGAGGCCACCCTGATGGGAGGCCCACAGGAGCCGAAGAACAAAGACGGATGAAAATAGAGAAATGAAAGACCAATAGAAGTGACCCACCCATCCCCCTCCCTCCCCACCCCACACCCTCAAAAAGATAAATAAATAAAATAAGTGTTTTTTAAAAAAATGTGAACCTCATTTATTAAATGAAATAAAAGTTGACTAAGATCTTTTTTTTTTTTTTAAAGATTTATTTATTTATTTATTTTGGGCAGGGGTCGGGTTGGGGAGGGAGGGGAGCGGGCGGGCCACTTCTATTGGTCTTTCATTTGTCCATTTTCATCCGTCTTTGTTCTTTGGCTCCTGCGGGCCTCCCATCGCGGTGGCCTCTGTTGTTGCAGAGCGCCGGCTCTGGGCGCATGCGCTCCAGAGCTCCGGCTTGGTGATTGGACACATGGGTCCAGCCGCTCCGCGGCACGTGGGATCTTCCCAGGCCAGGGATCGAACTGGCGCCCCTTGCACTGCAAGGCGGTGTCCTTATCCACTGGACCACCAGGGGAAGCCCTTGACTACAGATCTTTAAAAAAAAAAACAAAAACCAAAAAACGTAAGAGCCACATTAACATGTTCTTGAAGCTGCAAAACACTATCATTATCTAATTGTATGACTTCTCTTTTCTCAAAATGTTCTATGACACCTGTATTTTTCAGGTTATCTTTAGAATTTTGGGACATTGAGAAAAATTGCAGATGTCCTAGACTAGGTTATAATACTCTTTGGAAAATGATTGTTTTTTCAGAAGAATAAGTGGTTTACTTTTCTGTTTAGTTTTAGGTGCTGTTTACTGGCTGCAACAAGAGAGCCCTGGTCCTAATCTCTTTGTCATTGATGGTTAAATTAAGGGTCCTCCAAGCATCATACATCCCTGTCTGCCCTGTGTAGGTTCCTGCCTACCCCATCAACACTAAGGTTGGTCTTGTGGCTTCCTTTGGCCAATGAGACATAAGCAAGTGTGATACAGACTCTAGTAAAGTGCTTGTGCCTTGGGGCTTGCTTTCCCTTTTGTTGTTTAAAAAGCCCACCTTTCACATGAACAAGTTCAGGCCAGTCAGCTACAGATAAGTGGCCCAGCCAACCGCCAACATCTGTTGCCAGACATGTGAGTGAGGCCATCTTAGACCATTCAGTTCCAGTTGAGCCACCAGAAACTGAAACTGCATAAGGCAAGATGAGCAAAAGAACCACATAGTTGAACCCCAGCCCCAACTTCTCACTTACAGAATCATGAAGAAATAATATGGTTGTTGTTACAGGTCACTAAGTTTTACGGTGGTTTGTTTTGAAGCAATAGGTAACTATGCACTCCTGATGTACAGGGAATCATATGTTTCTTTAGGGTTGGGTTTTCCAGTTAATGTGTAAGGCAAAAATCATGTGAAGTCAAAATTACTGTTGGAAATCCCTTTGGCAGTTAGCATTATAATCGAAGCAAACACGCTCCCTTGATCATTGGAAGAGATGGTTAATTTTCTTTTGAGCACCAGATGAAATAATTGGTTTGTGTTTGAGTCTGTGTTATGTGAAACACACATTCTGTATCTTTCAATTATTGTCATATAATCCACTGGCTGGCCCACTGGATCATCACTAAAGTAATTCCTCTCTTGCAAGCACCACTAGCTCTTTGTCCAATCCCTCCTGCCCCTCATTTCTCTTGAGTAAATACTTAGAATGGAATTGCTGGGTCAAAGGGTAGGTATATTTGCCTAGAATTTACCATCAGATTTAAGTACTCATGAGTTTTGCTGGCATTGCAGGAAGTAGCTTTCAGGCGATCTTCTCTGGCATGCAGACCCTGGTTTATTGCTTGCCATCCTAAGCCTGGGGCACCTTAGCAAACTTCTCTGCCGTCCAATGGGCTACAGCCCCACCCTTGCCAACAAACTCTGAAACTCTGAATTGGTGTCCTCCTCTACATTTCTTCCTTCTTTGGCTGTTTTCCCAAACTCCTACAGGTAGTGACTTCTTCCTTCAACAGCCATTCCTGTAGAATTAGTAGTTAAACCTCTTAGTTTTTAGTAGGTAAACTTCTGTTTACTAGCTAAAATAATTTGGATTAAATTTTCCCGGTTCAAATTACTGACAGGACAAGGAGCACATTACTGATGTGGTTTTTGTCTCTTAACTAGACCCTGATTAATATACCTTTCAACACCAAATCTTTTCCACTATGCATCAAGAACATGGCCTGAAATTTCTACCTTTTTCCAGCAGAAAACAGCAGCCAAGCTAAGGTGCCAACATGTTTTATTTAAACAAATACAACAGCTTTTATCTGTTTTTCCTACTTTTCCATTGTCCTCTCCCCAGATCTACACAATCCATTCTCTCTATAATAACCACAATGAGTTTTATTGTTAATCAATCGTATTACTACATTGTTTTAAACTCTCCAAGAAGGACTTCTGGTTTTAGGTTGGAGTTTTCCAGTTAATGTTTCTTTAGGGTTGGGTTTTCCAGTTAATGTAAGGCAAAAATCATGTGAAGTCAAAATTACTGTTGGAAATCCCTTTGGCAGTTAGCATTATAATCGAAGCAAACACGCTCCCTTGATCATTGGAAGAGATGGTTAATTTTCTTTTGAGCACCAGATGAAATAATTGGTTTGTGTTTGAGTCTGTGTTATGTGAAACACACATTCTGTATCTTTCAATTATTGTCATATAATCCACTGGCTGGCCCACTGGATCATCACTAAAGTAATTCCTCTCTTGCAAGCACCACTAGCTCTTTGTCCAATCCCTCCTGCCCCTCATTTCTCTTGAGTAAATACTTAGAATGGAATTGCTGGGTCAAAGGGTAGGTATATTTGCCTAGAATTTACCATCAGATTTAAGTACTCATGAGTTTTGCTGGCATTGCAGGAAGTAGCTTTCAGGCGATCTTCTCTGGCATGCAGACCCTGGTTTATTGCTTGCCATCCTAAGCCTGGGGCACCTTAGCAAACTTCTCTGCCGTCCAATGGGCTACAGCCCCACCCTTGCCAACAAACTCTGAAACTCTGAATTGGTGTCCTCCTCTACATTTCTTCCTTCTTTGGCTGTTTTCCCAAACTCCTACAGGTAGTGACTTCTTCCTTCAACAGCCATTCCTGTAGAATTAGTAGTTAAACCTCTTAGTTTTTAGTAGGTAAACTTCTGTTTACTAGCTAAAATAATTTGGATTAAATTTTCCCGGTTCAAATTACTGACAGGACAAGGAGCACATTACTGATGGGGTTTTTTGTCTCTTAACTAGACCCTGATTAATATACCTTTCAACACCAAATCTTTTCCACTATGCATCAAGAACATGGCCTGAAATTTCTACCTTTTTCCAGCAGAAAACAGCAGCCAAGCTAAGGTGCCAACATGTTTTATTTAAACAAATACAACAGCTTTTATCTGTTTTTCCTACTTTTCCATTGTCCTCTCCCCAGATCTACACAATCCATTCTCTCTATAATAACCACAATGAGTTTTTATTGTTAATCAATCGTATTACTACATTGTTTTAAACTCTCCAAGAAGGACTTCTGGTTTTAGCTTAGATATGTAGAAAACTGGAATGAGAGTCTCTCCTATCCATACAGCCAGGAAAATCTGGACAAATTGCAAAATAATGACTTATCTTGAGGAAATCTGAGATCTGAGGCTATAGGGCTATGTGTGCATGCTATGTTGCTTCAACTGTGTCTGAGTCTTTGCAACCGCATGGACTGTAGCCCACCAAGCTCCTCTGTCCATGGGATTCTCCAAGCAAGAATACTGGAGTGGGTTGCCATGCCCTCCTCCAAGGGATCTTCCTGACTGAAGAATCGAACCAATGTCTCCTGTGTCTCTTGCACTGCAAGGGGATTCTTTATGGTTGAGCCACCAGGAAAGTTCTATAGGGCTATGATATAGCCCCGAATCTGAGGAAAACCAGGTTTTGTACAGGGAGCTGTAGGACCTGAAGATTTGCTTACCTGAGGCAGATGCTGCTGGATTCCATATAAGCTGATAAGAGGATTCAGTCAAATGTTTTAAAATCGTTATTTTTTAATTGAACAATAGTTCCTTTACAATATTGTCTTGGTTTCTGCCATACCACAACATGAATCAACCATAGGTGTACACATGGCCCCTGCCTCTTGAACCTCCATCCCACCCCTCGAGGTTGTCACAGAGCACCAGGCTGAGTTCCCAGGGTGATAAGCAACTTCCCACTGGCCATCTATTTTACAAATAGTAATGTGTATGCTCCAGTGTTTCTTTCTCAGTTCATCCCACCCTCTTCTTACCTCTTTCTTTACCCTCCCTACCCTGCATCCACAAGTCTGTTCTCTGTCTGCTTCTCTATTGCCCTGCAAATAGGTTCATCAGTACCGTTTTTCTAGATTCCATTCTGCCATATGTTTTTAATGAATTGCTCAAGGCCAAGTTTGGGCTAACAACTTCATCCTCTTGTAAGATTTTCCTTTACAAACCTCACAAGGAATTCATGTGGAAGACCAAGGAGAATTCTGATAAAGCTCCACCACATTGCTGGCTGATTGTGGGGAATGCACTGCTGAAACTCTGTTGAACCCATCTTTCCTGCTTTCCCTATGGAACAAAAGCCTCCATTTGTTGGGGGAAGAACAATAAAAACAGTTATTTAAGGCACTGGTGAGAACCTGTTGTAGTTAGGGAAGACAGAAGAAAAGAAGAAGCTCAACTTCAGCAGGAAAGGCTTCAAAAAATTATTTTGCCTCTGAAAGCCAAATACCTTGTGTAGAATAGTGAAGGTGAATCTTTTTATGCGTGGACATGAACATTCTTTTCCTCCTGCTAGGCCTTTAGCATGGAGTTTTGTGTTAACCTGGTCAGAATGTAAGATTTGTTGTTGCTATGGTTACCCTTAGAACATCACAGTCTTCAAATTCCTCTAGTGGTATCTTCTGTCTTACACAAGATATTTGACTTTCAGGAAAAAAAAAATGAAGTATACAAAACAGCAAGAATAAACATTCCCAAGAGACAAAGCAATCTTCAGAACCAAACTTGTGCCCCACAAGTTTGTGTGACATATGTCAAAAAATCATATGAGGAATTTAAAATAATTATGACTAGTATGCTAAAGGCTGTAATGGAACAGCAAGGCCACATTTCAACAGAGAGATGAATATTCTAAGAAAGAAACACGTGGAAATGGTAGAAATAAAAATAAAACAAACCTCCAATGACTTTCTACCGTACTTAGAATAAAATCCAAACTCCTTCATAACCTTCGCAGATCTCTTTATCCCTGTCTTGTACAGTTTTCTCCACTGTTCACTGTCCAACCATATATATCCCCTCTCAAGGCCTTTACACTATTGGTTGCTTGTGCTAAGAGTGCTCATTCTAAATATATGTATTTTCACCTGGCTTTATTTTCATCATTTATATCTTAGGCCAAGAGGCCTTTCAGACTAAGCTTCTAAAGATATCCTATTGCCCTTTACTCCCATCCGTTGTTCTTTGTCCTATTGTTTTATTTTCTTCACATGATTCATCTCTATGAGAAACCATTGGTTTCTATATTCATCGTGGTTTGTCTGCAATACAGCATAAGTTTCATGAGAGCACAATCTCTTTAACATTTTCCAGATGAAGTTATTTATCTTTTTTAAAGAGATAACTTTTTTGTTTTCTTTTTTCAAAAAGATTATTTATTTATTTAGTTTTGGTTGTATCAGGTCTTCATTGCTGCACTCGAACTTTCTCTAGCTGGAGTAAGGAGGGCTACTCTTTGTTGCATTGTACAGGATTCTCATTGCAGAGACTTCTTTTGTTGTGGGGCACAAGCTTTAGGTGCATGGGCTTCAGCAGTTGCAAAACATGGGCTCAGTAGTCGTGGCACATGGACTTCAATCACTGTGGAATCTTCCCAGACCAGGGATCAAATCTGTATCCCATCTATTGGCAGGTGGATTCTTAACCACTGCACCACCAGAGAAATCTGAATGTATCTTGTTTGCTGCTGTATCTCTGGAACCTAGAACAGCACTGGTGCATAGGAATTCCTCAATAAGCATCGAATGAATGAGACTCTGTTAGCTGCTATATACAGAGATGAACTTGGAGGACATCAAATTGCTATTTCATATCTCATACTCTTTCTCCCTAGAAAACATTCTCATTGAGTGAACTAGTAGTCAGAATTATCTGATGCTTAAATATTTAAATAGTATTTTATTTAAATGTAAATATATTAAAATAAATATTATTTACATTATAATTTTTCCATTTTATTACTATTTTGCCTAATGCATTAGTTTTTATTTCTTTAATTGAAGGATAATTGCTTTATATAATTTTGTAGTTTTCTGTCAAATATCAACATAAATTGGTCATAAGGATACATATGTCCCCTCCCTCTTAAACTGCTCTCCCATCTCCCACCCTATCCCACCCCTCCAGGTTGTTATATAGCCCCTGATTGCGTTCAGTGAACTATACATAGTTTATTTCATGTAAGTTAAATGAATAGCATGTAATGATGTGCCACTAGAGTATCTTTTCTCTTGTAACAGCTATCTGTGCCTTTCAATGTTGCAATCATGCAAGCAATGTAGCTGTATCTTAACCTGAAATGATCTGTTTCAAAAATTATTCAAGTGTACATATGACTAATCTGGGATCATACATATCTGTAAACAACAAAACTCTGTAAAAGTAAAAAGTAAAACAAAAATTAAAAAAAATTATTCAAGTGGTGGTTTTTTCATCAATAGTTGGTCAAACAATGACATATCTAAGAAAATCTAGGAAAAGCAGTCCCACTGTTTTTTGGATCATAATAGACATGATCCCAGAATCTTTATTCATGTATAAAATGTGTGAGGGTGGAGGACTTTGGGAAAGGAATCCAAACATCAACCAAATAATGCACCTTTGGATTTTTATATTATCTTACAGGTTATACTTCAACTCAATGGGCAGCTTTTTATTATTTATAAATTGGTAGGATTGGACCAGTGGCCTCTATTGTTCATTCCAGTTTGTTAAAATTACTAAAGAAAACTAAAGAAAAATGTAGAGTAGATAGTATGACCTAAATAGGAACCATACTACAGCCTCTAAATATATACATGGGCACCCCCCCCCACCACCCATATTCTAGTGCATTTGTCATATGCTTTGTTTCCTCTCCTCCATGTCTGGTGGTGTGTGTGCACCTCTGTGCATCTGTGGGTGCTAATGTGTGGGTGTTTTAGACTCAACTCAGTGCTTATTAGGTGATAAAATCATTCTGATAATCTAAAATTAGGCTTAGATGCCCAGGTCACCGCTTCACTTCTGCATCACAGACATTCTGCTTTTGATATTTAGGTGGAGTCAGAAATAAGAAAAGAGAAAAGTAGAGTGATTAAATAATTTCGTGACTCTGTTATGTTGGTTAAGTGTGCGGTGTGCATCTCTGCTTGGTCGTGTCTGACTCTTTGTGACTCCATGGACTGTAGCCCGCCAGGCTCTTCTGTCCATGGAATTCTCCAGGCAAGAGTATTGGAGTGAGTCATAATTTCTTCCTCCAGGGGATCTTCACCACCTAGGGAACGAAGCCGTATCTCCTGCATTGGCAGGTGGATTCTTTACCACTGAGTCAGTAAAAAGTCCCTTTAATTGGCAATAATTTAAGGACTCAGTTCAATAAGTGTTTAGGTGATTGTTTTAAATATATCTGCCTCTGAAAAAAATGATATATTTGTTTCTTTTATCAACTAGGTTGAATATAACTTTAATTTTTAGAACCCATATTGTTTCTAGATTGATCGATAAATACATTGACTCACTAAAACAAACTTCTGTGAAATGACTACTATGTGTCAAGCATTGGTTTCAATTATGAATAATATATAGTTCTGGAGTTCAAAAAACTCTTGGAACTGAGTAAAGATAGCGCAAGGGGGAAAATGTAGCAAACTAGCATAATGTGTGTTTGAAAATTTGATAGGGTGATAGAATGTTGCATAATAAAAAAACAAAGTGCTTTTGGAAAAATGTATAGCAATCCTAGTAGTTCTTTCATTTGCTATTAACTCAAGCTTACTGATAAGGAAGAATTTCTTTAAGGGATTGAGAGTGTTTTTTTCCCTCTATTAATTGAAACACATAATTTATTTTTGTCCTGATTTTATTTTTCCATTTTAAGTTATTTTTTACAACTCAATTTTATCTGCCTGTAGTTGAAAGCAGTGATTCTCAAAGTGTGGTCTGCAGACTCCTTGGAGTCTCCAAGATATTTTCTCAAGGCCCATGAGGTCATCATAATATTAATAATACAAAGACTTCATTTGCACTTTTCTCTCTGTTGCTGTTACATTGATAGTACAGAAGAAAAGTGTGTAAACTGCTGACTCCTTAACACAAATTAAGCCACTGACACCAAACTGTACTAATAGTCATTATGTTCATCTCCACATAGTTGCAAAACGAAAAAGCCAATTTCACTAAAATGTCATTGACTATGCAGTAGAAGTCAAAAAAATGAAAAATTTTTTGCGTGGGTTTAATGTGACTCTGTTATGTTGGTTAAGTGTGCGGTGTGCATCTCTGCTTGGTCGTGTCTGACTCTTTGTGACTCCATGGACTGTAGCCCGCCAGGCTCTTCTGTCCATGGAATTCTCCAGGCAAGAGTATTGGAGTGAGTCATAATTTCTTCCTCCAGGGGATCTTCACCACCTAGGAACGGCGTATCTCCTGCATTGGCAGGTGGATTCTTTACCACTGAGTCAGTAAAAAGTCCCTTTAATTGGCAATAATTTAAGGACTCAGTTCAATAAGTGTTTAGGTGATTGTTTTAAATATATCTGCCTCTGAAAAAAATGATATATTTGTTTCTTTTATCAACTAGGTTGAATATAACTTTAATTTTTAGAACCCATATTGTTTCTAGATTGATCGATAAATACATTGACTCACTAAAACAAACTTCTGTGAAATGACTACTATGTGTCAAGCATTGGTTTCAATTATGAATAATATATAGTTCTGGAGTTCAAAAAACTCTTGGAACTGAGTAAAGATAGCGCAAGGGGAAAATGTAGCAAACTAGCATAATGTGTGTTTGAAAATTTGATAGGGTGATAGAATGTTGCATAATAAAAAAACAAAGTGCTTTTGGAAAAATGTATAGCAATCCTAGTAGTTCTTTCATTTGCTATTAACTCAAGCTTACTGATAAGGAAGAATTTCTTTAAGGGATTGAGAGTGTTTTTTTCCCTCTATTAATTGAAACACATAATTTATTTTTGTCCTGATTTTATTTTTCCATTTTAAGTTATTTTTTACAACTCAATTTTATCTGCCTGTAGTTGAAAGCAGTGATTCTCAAAGTGTGGTCTGCAGACTCCTTGGAGTCTCCAAGATATTTTCTCAAGGCCCATGAGGTCATCATAATATTAATAATACAAAGACTTCATTTGCACTTTTCTCTCTGTTGCTGTTACATTGATAGTACAGAAGAAAAGTGTGTAAAACTGCTGACTCCTTAACACAAATTAAGCCACTGACACCAAACTGTACTAATAGTCATTATGTTCATCTCCACATAGTTGCAAAAAACGAAAAAAGCCAATTTCACTAAAATGTCATTGACTATGCAGTAGAAGTCATTAATGTTATTAAAATTTAATCCTCGAACACATGTTGTTTTAATAGTCTGTGCGATGAAAGAGGTGTTGGGCTGTATCCTAGAGGATGACAGTTGTCTCGAGGAAAAGGACTTGAGGGATTGTTTGCTGTACAAATCAAATGAACAGTTTTGTTCAAGGAGCACCACTCGGCAGGTGGGATCTTAGTTCCTGAACATGAATCAAACCTGCATGTCCTGTAGTGGAAAGTGAATTATTAACCACTGGACCACTGGAAGTCCCCATGTTTACTCAAAAGAATGATCGATAGACAAAGTGGGGTATTTCTGATGTGGGTATTTGGCAGACATTTCCTAAAATGAATGAAGTGACGCTGTCCCTATCGGAAAATCAGTTGAGACTCTTTCTTTTTTTTTTTATTCTTTGGCTTATGTGGGCCTCCTATCACAGTGGCCTCTCTCACTGCAGAGCATCGGCTCTTGGAGCATATGCTCCAGAGTGCTAGCTTGTAATTGGACACACTGGTCCAGCCACTCCATGGCATGTGGGATCTTCCCGGGCCAGGGATTGAACCAGTGACCCTTGCACTGCAAGGTGTACTCTTTACCCATTGGACCACCAGGGAAGCCCAGTTGAGACTATTTTTGACTGATAAAAATTTATTAACTCGCCTTCTTGTTCTTTTTCAGCATTGTCAGTGTCTCACAAATGTTAAGAAATTTGTGAGGTGCATGGGACTGAAAGACCTTTGGAATTTGTTGAAACACATCTTGGTTTCCATGAGAAACAAAGTACAAAGATGAGTACAAAGTTCTGAACATTTTGTAAATTAATCTAGATGTGATTTCTTTCTCAGCCCTGTGGTTCATGACTAAGTATTGCAGGCAATTCAAGGCCTTAAGAATTTACTCTCATATTTTATGACTTAGAGAGATTTCATTATGAAGGAAACAGAGCTCACAGAAGAATAAATAGCTTGCTTACTCTCTGCCATGTCTACTCTTTTACTAAAATGTCCATAACTGTAATCACAGAAGACACTGTCACCTACACAGAGATGGTCACAGCATGGGAATAGGTCTTACAGATACTGACTGGACTGAACTATTGGCAGACAAATTAAACGATAACAACATGTATTATATCTGTAAAGTTAATTTTAAAAAGTATTCTAGTTTAGAACATTAAAACATTATTATTAAAAGGAATAATTTTCTCATTACATAAATAACATTGTTGTTTAGTTTCTCAGACATGTCTGACTCTTTGCCACTTCATGAACTGTAGCCCACCAGGCTCTTCTGTCCACGGGATTCTCCAGGCGTACTGGAGTGGGTTGCCATGCCCTCCTCCAGGGGATCTTCCCGACCCAGGAATCAAACCTGAGTCTCCTCCATTGTTTGCAGGTTGTCTACCCTCTGAGCCACCAGGGAAGCCTGGTATTCAGTAGGAACAAAATCCCTTCAATGCCCTTTGATATGATATTCTTGTCTGCCTTTTTCTTGCTTGCTTTGCTCCTGCCAGCCATGGAGGTCTTGGCTCTGTACTTTGGGTGCCGCTGGAGAAGAATGGGTTTCTCCAGCTGCATCCAGTATAACTGGAGTAGTCAGCACTTATTGACTCCTCTAGTCCTTCAGTACTAGAGAGGTCGAGGTCCACTGACAGTTCATCTCTGTGCAGGGTTGCTTTGAGGAAGGCGTGCATACATAAAGATAAACAACATTCTCATGGAAAATTTGGTATTTTTCAAGAGAAAAAAGCATAAGGAAGAAAGCGAAAATCTTACCAACTAACCACAATTAGTCATTTCATGTGTTATCTGCCAGTCTTTTCCCTAATAGGAGCCAGGCAGAGCTGGGAGGGACTTCTGAGATGATCTAGTCCCACCTACTTAGTCTCCAGATGAAGAGGCTCCTTTAAAAGGTTGACTCTATTTTCAGTTTTGTCTCTAGTCAGTTAAACAAGAATGGTAGAATCAGGATAAGACAGCTCATTATGCAGTGTAGATATATTTGGAATATATTATACTGGATTAGATCATGGACCCAAAGGAGTTGGCCCAAAGAGTCTGATATGACCCAGGTGACTTCTAAGGCCCTTCTACTTTGATCATTGTCTGCGATGATGTGACATTTGGTGCTACAGTGGCTACTTTGTGTGATCTGAGGTGACAAGCTGCAGAACAAAAAGCTCACACGCTGAGGGTGACAGAGTGGAATGAGAGAACATGGGTCCTTAATGACATAATTGAGCTGCCAGACCAACCCTAGCATTGGCTACCCTCAGGTCTCTCAGTGAGAAAAGTAAATACTTCCATTGTTTAAGTTCCTTTAAGTTTGCTATTGTTACTCATCAAACCCAAAATCTGAATTCATGAACCCTGAGACCTTGAGCACATAGAAATATTTACTTTCCTCTACCTAGGTGTCTTTATTGGTAAAACACAGGTTATATTTATAAATTTTCAAACAAAATTTATATATTCCCAGGTTGTACTGGGTCTTTGTTGCTGCTCAGGCTTTTCTCTAGTTGTGGGGCTCAGGCTTCTCTTGAGGAGAACAGACTCTAGGGCACAGGGTCTTCAGTAGTTGCAGCTCCCCGACTCTACAATGTAGGCTCACTAGTTGTGGTGCACGGGTTTAGTTGCTCCATAGCATGTGGGGTCTTCCCGGACCAGGGCTTGAACCCATGTCTCCTACATTGGCAAGCAGATTCTTTACCACTGAGATACCTGGGAAACTCACGACTCTTTCCATAAATTTTATTGGGAATGGAACAGAAGAATAGAACTATTAATCTTTTTTTTCTCTAAAAATGCAATATTTAAAGATGATACCCTTGATCACGTTTCCCTTTTGCTACAAATCAGATCATCCCAATTCTAGTGGCTTAAAAGATAATTTTAAAAAGGAGAAATATTTATACTTTCTTATTATTTGGCAGGTTGTTCTTCTGGTCTGGGTAGGCTGGGCAGATGATGGCTTATCCTGATGGCCTCATTCACATGTCTGATTGTTGGCTCTATGACAAGAATGGTAGAATCAGGATAAGACAGCTCATTATGCAGTGTAGATATATTTGGAATATATTATACTGGATTAGATCATGGACCCAAAGGAGTTGGCCCAAAGAGTCTGATATGACCCAGGTGACTTCTAAGGCCCTTCTACTTTGATCATTGTCTGCGATGATGTGACATTTGGTGCTACAGTGGCTACTTTGTGTGATCTGAGGTGACAAGCTGCAGAACAAAAAGCTCACACGCTGAGGGTGACAGAGTGGAATGAGAGAACATGGGTCCTTAATGACATAATTGAGCTGCCAGACCAACCCTAGCATTGGCTACCCTCAGGTCTCTCAGTGAGAAAAGTAAATACTTCCATTGTTTAAGTTCCTTTAAGTTTGCTATTGTTACTCATCAAACCCAAAATCTGAATTCATGAACCCTGAGACCTTGAGCACATAGAAATATTTACTTTCCTCTACCTAGGTGTCTTTATTGGTAAAACACAGGTTATATTTATAAATTTTCAAACAAAATTTATATATTCCCAGGTTGTACTGGGTCTTTGTTGCTGCTCAGGCTTTTCTCTAGTTGTGGGGCTCAGGCTTCTCTTGAGGAGAACAGACTCTAGGGCACAGGGTCTTCAGTAGTTGCAGCTCCCGACTCTACAATGTAGGCTCACTAGTTGTGGTGCACGGGTTTAGTTGCTCCATAGCATGTGGGGTCTTCCCGGACCAGGGCTTGAACCCATGTCTCCTACATTGGCAAGCAGATTCTTTACCACTGAGATACCTGGGAAACTCACGACTCTTTCCATAAATTTTATTGGGAATGGAACAGAAGAATAGAACTATTAATCTTTTTTTTCTCTAAAAATGCAATATTTAAAGATGATACCCTTGATCACGTTTCCCTTTTGCTACAAATCAGATCATCCCAATTCTAGTGGCTTAAAAGATAATTTTAAAAAGGAGAAATATTTATACTTTCTTATTATTTGGCAGGTTGTTCTTCTGGTCTGGGTAGGCTGGGCAGATGATGGCTTATCCTGATGGCCTCATTCACATGTCTGATTGTTGGCTCTATGACAGGCAGGTAAAGAAGAAAGTGACTTGACCATGTGTCCCATGTCATCCAGCAGGTTAGCCTGGGCTCACTCACAGGCTCATGATTACAGAACTTCCAAGAGCAATGCACACTTTTCCAGTCTTTGCTTATGTTACACTTGCTATTGTTCCGGTAACCAAAGCAAGTCACACAGGCAAGCCAAGAGTGGGGAGGAAATGCTCAAGAACATGAAAAGAGAGGAAATTATTGCAGTCCTTTTTGCAAATAATCTCCCACAACTATTAATGTATTTCTAATGATGCAGATTCATCCTCTGCGTTGCTCATGTTAGAAATCTCCAAGTTATGTTCTACTTCTCTTCTCCTCTCTGAGTGTAAAATGGGAATTATTTAATTTACTATGTAAAAATGCCTTTTGTGGGAAATCATTTTCTCTCTGTACTTTAATAATCTAAATATTAATATAAACTTTGATCACAGACCCATTACTGTTTTAATTAATTATACACAGAAGCTGGAGAGAAATAACATAATTGGCAGACTAAAATATGAAATTTATTTAAATCCCTTATAACAAAATGTGGCTTAATAACCCAGTAATACATTTCTTGTTATTTGTTTTCTTACAAATATGCAAAGAGGTAATCCCCACTCAGTGGTAATATTTAAACACTTGGAAAAACATTAAACGGTTCTGCTGTCTTAGGTGACTGTGCATATGCTTCTTATCTGAAGTTGGCAGCAAGTGAAATTAAATGGTTTTCCAAATGACTGCCTTGTCAATCCACCTACTTTCAGATAATTGACCGATTGCCATCATTGCAGCCTCCCAAGGGGTCATGTGCAATGATGAGGCACGTGACAATCCTATATGTCACCAAAGCTTCCTACAACCATAGCTTGCTGCAAGCCTACAGGGGACTTCTCTCTCTCTCCCTTTCTCTCTTTTTTTTTTTTTTGCCTACAGGATCTTAGTTCCCTGACCAGGGATCAACCCTGCACCACCTTCATTAGAAAATAGAGTCTTAGCCACTGGATCGCAAGGACGTCTCTCCAAAGGGCCTTTTAGACAACAGTAAACTGAGGTTCCTTTGGCAGAATGTGATATAAGGAGGGCAATGCTGAGAGGTACCCTCAAATTAGCTATGTAACAATTCAGGGCCTCAGTTTACTCATCTGGAAAGCAGGAGATTGGGGGCTTCCCTGGAAGTGCAGTGGTTAAGACTCTGAGCTTGCACTGCAGGGCATGTGGGTTCAATTCCTGATTCGAGAACTAAGATCTCACAGGCTGTGGGGCTCGGTCACAAAAAACCAAAGCAAAACAAAACCTAAAAACCCAGGAGATTGCCTTTAAGGTAGTCCCTCAGCTTGCAGCTCTGGGTATCATGGAATCTGCACTCTATTGACCATAGAAATGGACGAGCGGCCCTAACACTCCCAATTCTGGTGAAAACAGGAGGCAGGAGCAATTATAATCAGCATCTAAGAAACAAGTTTACCAGTCTGCAGACAGAAATCCAAAGTTCAAGGACACAAGTAATGGTAGCAAGATAGGAATCCAAAGCTTCACGTGCACCAGAAAGTGCCGATCATCTGTGAGGGGTGTTGGGGCCGTATAACTGACCCTTGAGTGCTTTTTTGGTGGGGGGGAGGCGGGGAGGAGCATCCCCTTGTGGCAGAACTGAGCATTCTCCTGCTTTCAGAAGTCCGTTAGGCCGACCAGATCAACAGGGAGGCTGCGCCACGTTCCCAGGTGCTGCCAGTCCTCAGTGTGACGCACGCACGCAGACGGACATGCACAGGTGCAAACCCAGAAACCCACTTCCTGGGTCAGAGGCGCCGTCCGGACTCTTGCTCGTTTGGCTCCCAACCCGTGCTCCTCCCAGTTTCTGGCCAGCGCTGGGACCTCACCTGTCACTGTCTCAGCCCCTGCTGTCACCCATGCCCGTCAGGCGACTCAATCCGAGAGGATATTCACCTCCAGGTAAATTCCACACCCCTCTGTGTTTACCTCCCTCACAGCTCTTTTTCTCTGTACTCCTCAGGGCTCCTGTGTTGAGTAAACTGTCCATCTAGCGCTGTATTTGAGATTTTAGAACAGATCTGGGAGTTTCAAGTTTCACGGTCTTTAGAGGTGAGTTCTGAAGAGTCTAGTTGATCTAGAATATCCCTAGGATTTCCCTGGCGAATCAGTGGTTAAGATGCCCGGCTTACACTGCCTGGGCGCGAGTTCTATCTCTGGTGGGGAACGGGAAACTGGGGTCAGGCCGATCATGCAGCGTGGCCAAAAAAGAAAAAAAAGATTAGGATATACCTTTCTCTTTTTTCCTGCCTCCCAGTCTTAAAAGTAAATAAATATCTATATTTATTTATATATATATTACTGAATCGCTTTGCTGCACACCTGAAACTTGTTCAGACGCTAAGTTGTATCTGACTCCTTGCAACACCATGGATTGTAGCCCATCAGGCGCCTCTGTCCATGGAATCTTCAAGGCAGGAAGACTGTAGTGGGTTGTCATATCCTTCTCCAGGTGCTCTTCCTGACCCCTAATCCAACCCACGCCTCTAGCAGGCAGATGCTTTACCACTGTAACACCTGGGAAGTTCACACCTGAAACTAACAATTGTAAATCGACTATGTTTCATAGATATTTTAAGCAAAAAAAAAAAAATAAAAGTAGATTAGGAACAGAAATAAAGACAAAGCCATTTAAAAATTATTTTAACCTATTAGTGTGAATTTAAGCACAGCATATTGGTTTGACTTAAAAAGATGAAACTGGAATTACTTGAATATCAGCTTGAATGATTGCAAAAAAGGTTAACAAAGCAAGTTATTGGTTAAGGGTGAATTTAAATTTGTTGTCCCCTGTGTGTGTTAGTTGCTCAGTCGTGTCTGACTCTTTTCCACCCCACTGACTGTAGCGACCAGGCTCCTCTGTCCATGGAATTCTCCAGGCCAGAATACTCCCTTCTCCAGGGGATCTTCCCAACTCAGGAATCGAACTTGGGTCTCCTGCATTGTAGGCAGATTGCACTGTCTGAGCCACCAGGGAAGCCCTTGTCCCCTGTAGTTTTCACACATTGATAATAAATCATGCCTATTTGGGGAAGAAAAAGCACATAGAGCCAAGAGCCTTCTAGTTCCCCAACTTCCCGCATTTTGTTCCTGATCATGCAACAACTCTATGATATGGTTGTTTCTAGTCAGTGTTGCAGAATCCTTCTCTTTGTGTGAGGAACTAAATAAGAGCTGCGTCTCCTGCGGTAAGGGGGGAGCATCAGGAGTAGTTTAAGTTGTAAGAAGCAGAAAACCTGCCTTTCATTGTTTTATAGTTGCTTTGTTGTTTTCTTTGTGACTCCATGGACAGTAGCCACCCGCTCTCCTCCCGGCTCCTCTGTGCATGGAATTCTCTAGGCAAGAATGCTGGAGTGGGTTGCCATTTCATTCTCTAGGGGACCCTCCCCACCCAGGGAACCAACTCAAATCTCCTGCATTGGCAGGAAGATTCTTTACCACTGAGCCACCAGGGAAGCCCCAAACCTGCCTTATAGCAGCTTAAATAAAAGTGAGTGGGCACTTCCCTGGCAGTCCAGTGGGTAAAAGTCAGCACTTCCAGTACAGGGATGCCAGGGGATATGGGTTCAATTCGTGGTGGGGGAACTAAGATCCCACATGCTGTATGGCACAGCGAAAAAAAAAATGGGGCTTGTTTTTCTCTTATAATAGAAAGTGTGAATGTAGGTGGCTACTGGCGTTGATCCAGCAGCTACTGGTATTGGCAGCCAGCTCTATGATCATGTGAACTTTTCCAGATGTTTGGTTTCTAAGTTTCTCCCCCTCCAGCAACTTAACTGAAATATAACTGTGGAAGTTGAAGGTGTACAGCGTGATGATATGATATACTTTTTTTGTGAAATGATCACCACAGTATGGTTAGTTCACCTTACCTAGCCATGATTTGTTTCTTTGTGGTGATAACATTTAAGATTTCCTCTCTTAGCACTTTTCAAGTATATAGTACAGTATTGTTCACTGTAGTCACCATGCTGTTTGTTAGTTCCCCAGAACTTACTCTTAGAATGGGATGTTTGTATGTTTTAGCTGATATCTGCCCATTTCCTTCCCTCTTAGCTCTTAGCCACCAGAATTCTACTCTCTGCTTTTATGAATCCAGCTTTTTTAGATTTCACATGTAAGTGAAATCTTACAGTATCTGAGTTTCCCTAATTTCACTTAGCATACTGCCCTCAAGAGAGGTCTATGTTGTTGCAAATAGCAGAATTTTTATATGCTGAATAATATTCCATTCTAGTCAGTGTTGCAGAATCCTTCTCTTGTGTGAGGAACTAAAGAGCTGCGTCTCCTGGTAAGGGGAGCATCAGGAGTAGTTTAAGTTGTAAGAAGCAGAAAACCTGCCTTTCATTGTTTTATAGTTGCTTTGTTGTTTTCTTTGTGACTCCATGGACAGTAGCCACCCGCTCTCCTCCCGGCTCCTCTGTGCATGGAATTCTCTAGGCAAGAATGCTGGAGTGGGTTGCCATTTCATTCTCTAGGGGACCCTCCCCACCCAGGGAACCAACTCAAATCTCCTGCATTGGCAGGAAGATTCTTTACCACTGAGCCACCAGGGAAGCCCCAAACCTGCCTTATAGCAGCTTAAATAAAAGTGAGTGGGCACTTCCCTGGCAGTCCAGTGGGTAAAAGTCAGCACTTCCAGTACAGGGATGCCAGGGGATATGGGTTCAATTCGTGGTGGGGGAACTAAGATCCCACATGCTGTATGGCACAGCGAAAAAAAAAATGGGGCTTGTTTTTCTCTTATAATAGAAAGTGTGAATGTAGGTGGCTACTGGCGTTGATCCAGCAGCTACTGGTATTGGCAGCCAGCTCTATGATCATGTGAACTTTTCCAGATGTTTGGTTTCTAAGTTTCTCCCCCTCCAGCAACTTAACTGAAATATAACTGTGGAAGTTGAAGGTGTACAGCGTGATGATATGATATACTTTTTTTGTGAAATGATCACCACAGTATGGTTAGTTCACCTTACCTAGCCATGATTTGTTTCTTTGTGGTGATAACATTTAAGATTTCCTCTCTTAGCACTTTTCAAGTATATAGTACAGTATTGTTCACTGTAGTCACCATGCTGTTTGTTAGTTCCCCAGAACTTACTCTTAGAATGGGATGTTTGTATGTTTTAGCTGATATCTGCCCATTTCCTTCCCTCTTAGCTCTTAGCCACCAGAATTCTACTCTCTGCTTTTATGAATCCAGCTTTTTTAGATTTCACATGTAAGTGAAATCTTACAGTATCTGAGTTTCCCTAATTTCACTTAGCATACTGCCCTCAAGAGAGGTCTATGTTGTTGCAAATAGCAGAATTTTATTCTTTATCATGGCTGAATAATATTCCATTGTGTGTGTATGTATGTAAATATATGCTATTAGTATATTTTCTTTCTCCATTCATCTATAGAAGGACAGTTAGGTTGTTTTCATCTCTTTGCTATTGTAAATAATGTTTCATTGAATATAAGAGTGCAGATATTTCTTTGAGACCCTGATTTCATTTCCTTTGGATACATACTCGTAAGTGGGATTGTTAGATCATAAGTTAGTTCTATTTTAAATTTTTTATAATTATTTTTATTTCACTTTTTACTTTTGCAGTTTTGTTGTTTACAGATATGTATAATCCCAGACTATATATATTTTTAATTTTTTGAGGAGCCTCCATACTGTTTCCCATAGTGGCCACACCAACTTACATTCCCACCTACAGTGTAGAGGAGAGCTTTTGTCTCCACATCCATGTCAACAGTTGTTGTTTGTTGTCTATTTTATAATTGCCATTCTAATGGGTGGAGGATGATATTGTGATTTTGAGTTGCATTTATCTGATACTGGTGATATTGGGTGTCTTTTCATGTGTCTGTTGGCCATTTGTATGTCTTCTTTGTAAAATGTGTGTTCAGTTCCTCTGCCCCACTTTTCTTTTTTTTGTGAGGGGGGCAACTACACCACAAGGCATGCAGGATCTTAGTTCCCTGACCAGGAAACAAACCTATGCCCCCTTCGGTGTAAGCAGAGAATCCTAACCACTGGACCACCAGAGAATTCCCGTCTGCCTATTTAAAAATTTTTACATTCTTTTTTGCGGAGTTGTATGAATTCCTTATATAGTTTGGATAATAACCCCCTATCAGATATTTGGCTTGCAAATATTTTCTCTGATTCAATAACTTGCCTCTTCATTTTGTTGATTGTAGTATTACTTATTTATTAAAAATTGTTGTCAACACCAATGTCAAGGAGATTTTCCCCTATTTTTTTTTTTATTCTGAGAGTCTTATGCTTTCGGCTGTTATGTTTAAGTTTTTCATCCTTACCAGGTTAACTTTTGTGAGTGTTGTAAGCAGGGGTCCAATTTTATTCTTTATCATGGCTGAATAATATTCCATTGTGTGTGTATGTATGTAAATATATGCTATTAGTATATTTTCTTTCTCCATTCATCTATAGAAGGACAGTTAGGTTGTTTTCATCTCTTTGCTATTGTAAATAATGTTTCATTGAATATAAGAGTGCAGATATTTCTTTGAGACCCTGATTTCATTTCCTTTGGATACATACTCGTAAGTGGGATTGTTAGATCATAAGTTAGTTCTATTTTAAATTTTTTATAATTATTTTTATTTCACTTTTTACTTTTGCAGTTTTGTTGTTTACAGATATGTATAATCCCAGACTATATATATTTTTAATTTTTTGAGGAGCCTCCATACTGTTTCCCATAGTGGCCACACCAACTTACATTCCCACCTACAGTGTAGAGGAGAGCTTTTGTCTCCACATCCATGTCAACAGTTGTTGTTTGTTGTCTATTTTATAATTGCCATTCTAATGGGTGGAGGATGATATTGTGATTTTGAGTTGCATTTATCTGATACTGGTGATATTGGGTGTCTTTTCATGTGTCTGTTGGCCATTTGTATGTCTTCTTTGTAAAATGTGTGTTCAGTTCCTCTGCCCCACTTTTCTTTTTTTTGTGAGGGGGGCAACTACACCACAAGGCATGCAGGATCTTAGTTCCCTGACCAGGAAACAAACCTATGCCCCCTTCGGTGTAAGCAGAGAATCCTAACCACTGGACCACCAGAGAATTCCCGTCTGCCTATTTAAAAATTTTTACATTCTTTTTTGCGGAGTTGTATGAATTCCTTATATAGTTTGGATAATAACCCCCTATCAGATATTTGGCTTGCAAATATTTTCTCTGATTCAATAACTTGCCTCTTCATTTTGTTGATTGTAGTATTACTTATTTATTAAAAATTGTTGTCAACACCAATGTCAAGGAGATTTTCCCCTATTTTTTTTTTTATTCTGAGAGTCTTATGCTTTCGGCTGTTATGTTTAAGTTTTTCATCCTTACCAGGTTAACTTTTGTGAGTGTTGTAAGCAGGGGTCCAGTTTTATCCTTTTTGTGCAACTATCTAGTTTTCCCAACATCATTCATTGAAGACACTGTCCTTTTCCATTGAGTGTTTTTGGCTCTCTTGTCAAATGTTAACTGATCACATATGCTTAGGCTGATTTCTGAGCTCTTGTCTCTGTTTCATTGGTCTATTTGTCTATTTTTCTGTGAGTACCATACTTGCTCTTTTAATGATCGTAGCTTTGTAATATAGTTTTAAATCAGGGCACGGGATGTCTTTAATTTTGTCCTTTTTGGGATTGTTTTGGCTCTTCGGGATCTTTTGGGGTTCTATAAAAGTATTGGACTTCCTAGGTGGTGCTAGGTAAAGAACCCATCTGCCATTGCAGGAGACATGAGATGCTGGTTTAATCCCTGGGTTGGGGAGATCCTCTGGAGGAGGGCATGGCAATCCAGTCTAGTATTCTTGTCTGGAGAATTCCATGGACAGAGGAGTCTGGTGGGCTACATTCCTTATGGTTGTGAAGTATCAGACATGACTGAAGAAGCTTAGCACACATGTACAAGTTTCAAGATTTTTTTTTACTTTTCTGTGAAAAATGCCATTGAAATTTTGATAAAGATTACGTTGAACTTATAGATGGTTTTGGCTAACATGAACATTTTAACAGGTTTTAGTTTTTTTGACCCTTGAACATGTCATATCTTTCCTTTTTGTGTCTTCAAATTCTTTCATCACAGTCTTAAAGTTTTAAATGTATAAATCTTTCCTGACCTTGGTTAAATTTATTCCTAAGTATTTTATTGTTTTTGATACTATTGTGAATGGGATTGTGTTCTTTCTTTTTCAATTGTTTCTTTGTATTGATATGCAACTGGTTTCTGTATGTTGATTTTGTAATGTGCAATTCTACTAAATTACTTCATTAGTTATAACAGTTTTTGGTGGGGTCTAGGATTTTTTGTATGATCATATCTGCAAACAGAGACAATTTTTACTTCTTTCTGATGTGGATGCCTTTTATTTCTTTCTCTTGCCCAACTGCTCTGGCTAGGACTTCCAGTATTATGTTGAATATGAAAGGTGAGAGTGGGCACCCTTATCTTGTTCCTGGTTTTAGAGGAAAACCTTTCAACTTTTCACTGTTGAGTTAATGATCTTAGCTGTGGGTTTGTCATACATGGCCTGTATTGTATTCAGATATGCTCTTTCTGTACCCAATTTGTTTGGCATTTTTATCATAAAACAATGTTGTATTTTATCAAATCCTTTTTCTGCCCTAGGCTGATTTCTGAGCTCTTGTCTCTGTTCTTTTATTTGTCTATTTTTCTGTGAGTACCATACTTGCTCTTTTAATGATCGTAGCTTTGTAATATAGTTTTAAATCAGGGCACGGGATGTCTTTAATTTTGTCCTTTTTGGGATTGTTTTGGCTCTTCGGGATCTTTTGGGGTTCTATAAAAGTATTGGACTTCCTAGGTGGTGCTAGGTAAAGAACCCATCTGCCATTGCAGGAGACATGAGATGCTGGTTTAATCCCTGGGTTGGGGAGATCCTCTGGAGGAGGGCATGGCAATCCAGTCTAGTATTCTTGTCTGGAGAATTCCATGGACAGAGGAGTCTGGTGGGCTACATTCCTTATGGTTGTGAAGTATCAGACATGACTGAAGAAGCTTAGCACACATGTACAAGTTTCAAGATTTTTTTTTACTTTTCTGTGAAAAATGCCATTGAAATTTTGATAAAGATTACGTTGAACTTATAGATGGTTTTGGCTAACATGAACATTTTAACAGGTTTTAGTTTTTTTGACCCTTGAACATGTCATATCTTTCCTTTTTGTGTCTTCAAATTCTTTCATCACAGTCTTAAAGTTTTAAATGTATAAATCTTTCCTGACCTTGGTTAAATTTATTCCTAAGTATTTTATTGTTTTTGATACTATTGTGAATGGGATTGTGTTCTTTCTTTTTCAATTGTTTCTTTGTATTGATATGCAACTGGTTTCTGTATGTTGATTTTGTAATGTGCAATTCTACTAAATTACTTCATTAGTTATAACAGTTTTTGGTGGGGTCTAGGATTTTTTGTATGATCATATCTGCAAACAGAGACAATTTTTACTTCTTTCTGATGTGGATGCCTTTTATTTCTTTCTCTTGCCCAACTGCTCTGGCTAGGACTTCCAGTATTATGTTGAATATGAAAGGTGAGAGTGGGCACCCTTATCTTGTTCCTGGTTTTAGAGGAAAACCTTTCAACTTTTCACTGTTGAGTTAATGATCTTAGCTGTGGGTTTGTCATACATGGCCTGTATTGTATTCAGATATGCTCTTTCTGTACCCAATTTGTTTGGCATTTTTATCATAAAACAATGTTGTATTTTATCAAATCCTTTTTCTGCATCTGTGAAGCTCATCTTAGGAATTGTGTCTTTCGTTCTAATAATGCATATGTTTATTAATTTGCACATATTGAATCATCATTGCAATCCAGGGATAAGTCCCTCTTGGTTATGGTGTATGATCCTTTTAATGTCCTGTTGAATTTGGTTTGCTAATATTTTATTGAGAATTTTTACATCTCTATTCATCAGATACTTGTCTGTAGTTTTCTTGTACTGTCCTTATCTGGCTTTGGTATTACGATATGTTGACCTTGTAAAATGAATTTGGGTGGTGTAACCTCCTCTTCAGACTTTTGTTAAGTGTTTGAGAAGGGTTGGCTTAACTCTTCTTTACGTGTTTCGTAGAATTCACCAGGGAAACTATCTGATCCTTTGTTGGGAGATATTTGATTACTGATTTGATCTCACTTGTTATTGGTCTATTAGGGTTTTCTATTCCTTCACTATTCAACCTTGGTAGGATGTATGTTTCTAGGAATTTATCCACTTTGCCTAAGTTATCTATTTTGTTGGCATGTAATTGCTTTTCCTGGTATCTTACAATCTTTCATATTTTTATGGTATCAGTTCTGTCTCTTATTTCTGTTGTTATTTATTTGAATTTTTTGAATCTTTTTTTTTCTTAGTTCAGTTGATCATTTCTGTTGTATTTCTGGTGTCTATTTTATTTATTTCTGCTCTAATCTTTGTTACTTTCTTCCTTTTACTAACTTTGGGTTTAGCTTATTCTTTTTTCCTAGTTATTTGAGAGGAAATTTAGATTGAGAACTTTCTTTTTTCTTAAGGCTTTTGTCATTATAAACTTCTCTCTTAGAACTGCTTTTGTTGTGTCTATCATTTCAAGATATTTTCTAATTTCCTCTTTGACCCATTGTTTATTCAGGGGTGTTAATTTATACTTCTTTCTGATGTGGATGCCTTTTATTTCTTTCTCTTGCCCAACTGCTCTGGCTAGGACTTCCAGTATTATGTTGAATATGAAAGGTGAGTGGGCACCCTTATCTTGTTCCTGATCTTAAAGGAAAACCTTTCAACTTTTCACTGTTGAGTTAATGATCTTAGCTGTGGGTTTGTCATACATGGCCTGTATTGTATTCAGATATGCTCTTTCTGTACCCAATTTGTTTGGCATTTTTATCATAAAACAATGTTGTATTTTATCAAATCCTTTTTCTGCATCTGTGAAGCTCATCTTAGGAATTGTGTCTTTCGTTCTAATAATGCATATGTTTATTAATTTGCACATATTGAATCATCATTGCAATCCAGGGATAAGTCCCTCTTGGTTATGGTGTATGATCCTTTTAATGTCCTGTTGAATTTGGTTTGCTAATATTTTATTGAGAATTTTTACATCTCTATTCATCAGATACTTGTCTGTAGTTTTCTTGTACTGTCCTTATCTGGCTTTGGTATTACGATATGTTGACCTTGTAAAATGAATTTGGGTGGTGTAACCTCCTCTTCAGACTTTTGTTAAGTGTTTGAGAAGGGTTGGCTTAACTCTTCTTTACGTGTTTCGTAGAATTCACCAGGGAAACTATCTGATCCTTTGTTGGGAGATATTTGATTACTGATTTGATCTCACTTGTTATTGGTCTATTAGGGTTTTCTATTCCTTCACTATTCAACCTTGGTAGGATGTATGTTTCTAGGAATTTATCCACTTTGCCTAAGTTATCTATTTTGTTGGCATGTAATTGCTTTTCCTGGTATCTTACAATCTTTCATATTTTTATGGTATCAGTTCTGTCTCTTATTTCTGTTGTTATTTATTTGAATTTTTTGAATCTTTTTTTTTCTTAGTTCAGTTGATCATTTCTGTTGTATTTCTGGTGTCTATTTTATTTATTTCTGCTCTAATCTTTGTTACTTTCTTCCTTTTACTAACTTTGGGTTTAGCTTATTCTTTTTTCCTAGTTATTTGAGAGGAAATTTAGATTGAGAACTTTCTTTTTTCTTAAGGCTTTTGTCATTATAAACTTCTCTCTTAGAACTGCTTTTGTTGTGTCTATCATTTCAAGATATTTTCTAATTTCCTCTTTGACCCATTGTTTATTTAGGAGTGTTAATTTATACTTTTGTGAGTTTTCCAATTTTCTTATTATTGATTTTTAGTTTCATATTGTTGTGATCAGAAAAGATGCTTGGTATGATTTCAGTCCTATTAAATATGCTGAGAATTGTTTTGTTGCCTAACATGATATATCCCAGAAAATGTTCCATGTGCACTTGAGAAGAATGTGTATTCTGACACTGTTGGATGGAATTGTCTGTATATGTCTGTTAAATCAATTTGGTTTATAGTTTCAGTCCAATGTTACCTTTTTGATTTTCTGTCTGGATGATCTATTCATTGTTGAGAGTGGGATACTGAAATCCCCTACTATTATTGTATTGTTGCCTATCTCTCCCTTTAGATTGATTAATATTTGGTTAATATATTAAGGTACTCTGACATTTGATTCATATATATTTATGATTGTTATATCCTTTTAATGAATTATGTAATGACTTTCTTTGTCTCTTGTTACTGTTTTCAGCTTGACATCCATTTTGAGTGATAAGAGTATAGCTACTCCTACTCTCTTTTGATTTCTACTTGCATGGGTATCTTTTTCCATGCTTTCACTTTGAGCTCATATGTGTCCTTAAAGTTGAAGTGAGTTTCTTGAAGGCCGTGTATAGTTGTGTGTGTGTGTGTTTTTTTTTTTAAATCCATCCAGGGGCTTCCCTGGTGGTCCAGTGGGTAAAGAATCTGCCTTGCAGTGCAAGGGGCACCAGTTGGATCCCTGGTGCAGGAAGATCCCACATGCTGAGGAGCAGCTGGGCCAGTGTGTCCAATTAGGAGCCAGACTCTGGAGCGCATGTGCCCAGATCTGGTGCTCTGCAACAAGAGAGGCCACTGCCTCTCTTGTTGGAGGCCCACACAGGCCAAAGAATAAAGATGGATGAAAAATAAGCGATACCTTAGAGGCCAAAAAAAAAAAAAAAAATCCATCCAGACTCTCTGTGCCTTATTTGAGAGGAAATTTAGATTGAGAACTTTCTTTTTTCTTAAGGCTTTTGTCATTATAAACTTCTCTCTTAGAACTGCTTTTGTTGTGTCTATCATTTCAAGATATTTTCTAATTTCCTCTTTGACCCATTGTTTATTTAGGAGTGTTAATTTATACTTTTGTGAGTTTTCCAATTTTCTTATTATTGATTTTTAGTTTCATATTGTTGTGATCAGAAAAGATGCTTGGTATGATTTCAGTCCTATTAAATATGCTGAGAATTGTTTTGTTGCCTAACATGATATATCCCAGAAAATGTTCCATGTGCACTTGAGAAGAATGTGTATTCTGACACTGTTGGATGGAATTGTCTGTATATGTCTGTTAAATCAATTTGGTTTATAGTTTCAGTCCAATGTTACCTTTTTGATTTTCTGTCTGGATGATCTATTCATTGTTGAGAGTGGGATACTGAAATCCCCTACTATTATTGTATTGTTGCCTATCTCTCCCTTTAGATTGATTAATATTTGGTTAATATATTAAGGTACTCTGACATTTGATTCATATATATTTATGATTGTTATATCCTTTTAATGAATTATGTAATGACTTTCTTTGTCTCTTGTTACTGTTTTCAGCTTGACATCCATTTTGAGTGATAAGAGTATAGCTACTCCTACTCTCTTTTGATTTCTACTTGCATGGGTATCTTTTTCCATGCTTTCACTTTGAGCTCATATGTGTCCTTAAAGTTGAAGTGAGTTTCTTGAAGGCCGTGTATAGTTGTGTGTGTGTGTGTTTTTTTTTTTAAATCCATCCAGGGGCTTCCCTGGTGGTCCAGTGGGTAAAGAATCTGCCTTGCAGTGCAAGGGGCACCAGTTGGATCCCTGGTGCAGGAAGATCCCACATGCTGAGGAGCAGCTGGGCCAGTGTGTCCAATTAGGAGCCAGACTCTGGAGCGCATGTGCCCAGATCTGGTGCTCTGCAACAAGAGAGGCCACTGCCTCTCTTGTTGGAGGCCCACACAGGCCAAAGAATAAAGATGGATGAAAAATAAGCGATACCTTAGAGGCCAAAAAAAAAAAAAAAAAATCCATCCAGACTCTCTGTGCCTTTTGATTGAGTAACTTTAAGCATTTACCTTTATATTAATTATTGACTAGTAAAGATTTGCTAATGCTTTTATTGTTTTGATTCTTTATCAGGTAAATCACAGATCTCCATGTCTTTGGGTTTGGTTACTGAATGATTACTGTGATGTTTCCTTAACTTTTCATGTTTTTTGAAATCTGGTATTGCTGTCTTCCCATCTGAAGCAGCAGTCATCTCCTCCAATGTTGACTGACTGCCTTCAGGAGAGATGAATCTCAGCTCTGCTAGGGATTCTGAAGCTTTCCCAGACCATCTATGGGTACACCTCCATGATTCTTGCTCCCTCTTGTGGCAAAACTCTTAAGCTTGCACTACCTTCTGCCCCTTCAGCAGTGTCCAAGCTAAGTGCTAACAGCCTCCCTTTTGCTTTCCCAAGATTGGAGCCAAAGCTTCAGTTTGTGGTCTCTTCCTGACCTGAAAATTTGAGTGGGCTTTCTGCACATGCTCAGTAGCCATCTGAAAAGCTTGGTCTTGCTAACCGGGACTGTGCAGAGGGAGCAACCACAGGATGAAGGTGTGTGGGAATGAGGCACAGAGCACTAGGTACACCCATGGGCCCTTTGAGGAGATCTGAACATGAGATGTTCCCAGCCACTCGTGGGTGGGCTTCTTGATGGAGTAGGATCTACATCTCTTGACTGCCCTCTACTCAAAGGGCCGCCACTCTGTCAGTCTCTTCCCAGCCCCCCGTTATGCAGGAAGCCTCTGTAGTCTGGAAAGGGTGAGAGAAAAATACATAGGCCTCCTGGGCAGCATTCCCCACAGCTGGGGACTAGTAACTCATTCAGACTCTGCAAGAGAAATCATGGGTCCAGAAGGTTTCTCTTGGCACAGAGCTGTGACACCTTGGGAAGGGGTGATACAGGTAAGGCCACTTTGTTCCTCTTATCCTATCCAGTGCATCCAAACTTATGTTTTTGGTTCCAGTAATATGCTGGAGCTTCTCTGCTGGAAACCTGGAGCTCCTTAAAGGCTGTCTTGTCTATGAGAGGTTGTCTAAGATTGTGTTCTCCAGGAGTTCCCGAACCATGGCCAAGAAGGGCTAGGGTTTATGGGCCGCTTTAAGCATTTACCTTTATATTAATTATTGACTAGTAAAGATTTGCTAATGCTTTTATTGTTTTGATTCTTTATCAGGTAAATCACAGATCTCCATGTCTTTGGGTTTGGTTACTGAATGATTACTGTGATGTTTCCTTAACTTTTCATGTTTTTTGAAATCTGGTATTGCTGTCTTCCCATCTGAAGCAGCAGTCATCTCCTCCAATGTTGACTGACTGCCTTCAGGAGAGATGAATCTCAGCTCTGCTAGGGATTCTGAAGCTTTCCCAGACCATCTATGGGTACACCTCCATGATTCTTGCTCCCTCTTGTGGCAAAACTCTTAAGCTTGCACTACCTTCTGCCCCTTCAGCAGTGTCCAAGCTAAGTGCTAACAGCCTCCCTTTTGCTTTCCCAAGATTGGAGCCAAAGCTTCAGTTTGTGGTCTCTTCCTGACCTGAAAATTTGAGTGGGCTTTCTGCACATGCTCAGTAGCCATCTGAAAAGCTTGGTCTTGCTAACCGGGACTGTGCAGAGGGAGCAACCACAGGATGAAGGTGTGTGGGAATGAGGCACAGAGCACTAGGTACACCCATGGGCCCTTTGAGGAGATCTGAACATGAGATGTTCCCAGCCACTCGTGGGTGGGCTTCTTGATGGAGTAGGATCTACATCTCTTGACTGCCCTCTACTCAAAGGGCCGCCACTCTGTCAGTCTCTTCCCAGCCCCCCGTTATGCAGGAAGCCTCTGTAGTCTGGAAAGGGTGAGAGAAAAATACATAGGCCTCCTGGGCAGCATTCCCCACAGCTGGGGACTAGTAACTCATTCAGACTCTGCAAGAGAAATCATGGGTCCAGAAGGTTTCTCTTGGCACAGAGCTGTGACACCTTGGGAAGGGGTGATACAGGTAAGGCCACTTTGTTCCTCTTATCCTATCCAGTGCATCCAAACTTATGTTTTTGGTTCCAGTAATATGCTGGAGCTTCTCTGCTGGAAACCTGGAGCTCCTTAAAGGCTGTCTTGTCTATGAGAGGTTGTCTAAGATTGTGTTCTCCAGGAGTTCCCGAACCATGGCCAAGAAGGGCTAGAGCTGGTTCATGGGCCGCTTCAGGGTCCACAGCCAAAACCAAGGTGTGTTACTTATTACTTAATGCATGGATAGATGAGGCTGCTCCCAAGTCCCTTGGCATAGAATGTTGGGTCACACAATCCCTGCAGAGGCACTTTTGCCTGTGGATAGATGGCAAATTGTTATCCTTGAGAAGGGTTATGAATAAAGGACATCTTATTTGGCCATGTTGCTGACATCACTTGTGACTATTTATGGTTTTAAAATGGCCTCCTCAGCCCCATATTTTCAGCAGACCCATTTTGGTTTAGACCACAAATCCAAAAGTTAACAGTTCCCAAAGCAGGTTGTCCCAAAGCTGAGTGACCGTGGGCGAGCATACATTGCAGTTTTATGTATGACATCAATCAAATATCCAACCAAATGTACAATTATAAATTGTGTTAAATTATATGAAGAGCATAAAATAAATTGTTTAAAGGCCCCCATTGTCATCTTTATAATGAGATAATATACTGTCTGTCTCAAGTCTTAATTGAGGTGATGTATGAAAAACACTTTGCATGGCACCTGTTATTGTTTTTTCTTTTTGGTAAGGAAAAGATTATTAATTTTGGACATGAGTTGTTTATGAGACAGATTTGCTATTATTAGGCATCTTAGTTATTACTTCTTGGGGAAAGTAAGTGCTCAGCAAACATGAGCTACTTTGATACTATATTTTTGCCATGCAATTCCAACTTATAAGTGTCTTATGTATCAGACTATGACTGGTGTATAGTGATGGATTCTTCTTTGAAACTTACAGTTTATTATTGTTGTTTACTATAGTTAATTCACCAACTCATTATTCTACCCTTGCACAGAAAGAATTTGGTGTATGTAGGTTCTATGTTCCAATACAAGCACATAGTATTTCTTCCTCTGCATGCTAATCGGATTCTTCACTTTGTTCCTCTTATCCTATCCAGTGCATCCAAACTTATGTTTTTGGTTCCAGTAATATGCTGGAGCTTCTCTGCTGGAAACCTGGAGCTCCTTAAAGGCTGTCTTGTCTATGAGAGGTTGTCTAAGATTGTGTTCTCCAGGAGTTCCCGAACCATGGCCAAGAAGGGCTAGAGCTGGTTCATGGGCCGCTTCAGGGTCCACAGCCAAAACCAAGGTGTGTTACTTATTACTTAATGCATGGATAGATGAGGCTGCTCCCAAGTCCCTTGGCATAGAATGTTGGGTCACACAATCCCTGCAGAGGCACTTTTGCCTGTGGATAGATGGCAAATTGTTATCCTTGAGAAGGGTTATGAATAAAGGACATCTTATTTGGCCATGTTGCTGACATCACTTGTGACTATTTATGGTTTTAAAATGGCCTCCTCAGCCCCATATTTTCAGCAGACCCATTTTGGTTTAGACCACAAATCCAAAAGTTAACAGTTCCCAAAGCAGGTTGTCCCAAAGCTGAGTGACCGTGGGCGAGCATACATTGCAGTTTTATGTATGACATCAATCAAATATCCAACCAAATGTACAATTATAAATTGTGTTAAATTATATGAAGAGCATAAAATAAATTGTTTAAAGGCCCCCATTGTCATCTTTATAATGAGATAATATACTGTCTGTCTCAAGTCTTAATTGAGGTGATGTATGAAAAACACTTTGCATGGCACCTGTTATTGTTTTTTCTTTTTGGTAAGGAAAAGATTATTAATTTTGGACATGAGTTGTTTATGAGACAGATTTGCTATTATTAGGCATCTTAGTTATTACTTCTTGGGGAAAGTAAGTGCTCAGCAAACATGAGCTACTTTGATACTATATTTTTGCCATGCAATTCCAACTTATAAGTGTCTTATGTATCAGACTATGACTGGTGTATAGTGATGGATTCTTCTTTGAAACTTACAGTTTATTATTGTTGTTTACTATAGTTAATTCACCAACTCATTATTCTACCCTTGCACAGAAAGAATTTGGTGTATGTAGGTTCTATGTTCCAATACAAGCACATAGTATTTCTTCCTCTGCATGCTAATCACAGGGTTCTGTTACCTCTCTTGGGGTCAGGTTAGAATTGAGAAACAAATTACGTGATTTATTTGCAATATTTTCTGTCAAAATAGTAAGAAGTTATAATATTTATTTACTGTAAAAATCAATCTGACATCTGCATCATCCTTGCTGGTTTTTACTCTCAGTCATGTACTGAGGTCTCTGTGCCCAGTCATCCTGCAGAGTCTTACTCTTTTGATTTCCTTCAGCTTGAATCCCATCTCTCCTCCACTTGGAAAGCATTCTTGGTGCCCCACGCTGGGAGGGAGGGTGCTGTCACAGGCAGCCTCTCTGCCACCCCAGGAGCATCCCTGGGTGACAGGGAGGGACCTGAATGCTTTTCTCTGAGGAGGAGAGGGTGGGGTTTTTCTCCAAAGTGCAGGTGGGGTCAGCCATGGGCTTGTATGGAGACACATCTCTGGTCGCTTTTGCTATCAGCTTCTTCTCACAAATTTGCAGGCAGTAAGCAGACCAGAGAGTCATAGGATTCCAAATTTTTGGCCTGTGAGGGCTGTGAGATCCATTTGGTCAGGCCCCTCAAAGTCTACTTGGATCACTTCTGCAGTATCTTCACCTCAAGTGGCCATTTAAATACATTCTGCCCCTTAGAAGAACGAGCCTTCTACCTCTCTGAGGAGAACTTAGGAGGAATTTTAGGTGCTGCCTTCACTAAGTGGAATCAACGTGGACTTGAAAGACCTTCATAAACTGGGAAGTAGAATTTCAGTTTAGGGAAGGGTTCTCTTGGTCTGTCATAAAGCTGAAGACGGCACCTGTATCTCCTAAAGAATAATCATCAGAATAAAACAGTAA
The DNA here is from genome assembly GCA_022376925.1 of Tragulus kanchil. Lineage (NCBI taxonomy): Eukaryota > Metazoa > Chordata > Mammalia > Artiodactyla > Tragulidae > Tragulus > Tragulus kanchil. The sequence goes on along the minus strand of JAIOJX010000001.1, from coordinate 101,394,648 downwards.
AATAACAATGTACTAGTTAACTTTACTAAATATTTACTGCCAGTCCTGCCCATTGAAAGGTCAAGTAAGCCCTTAACCTATTGCCTTATGTGATCTTGGTCACAATATACACACGAGATGTACTATTTAACCCTGAATGGGCCAGCTGAAGCTAGGAGAAATTGCACATCTTGTTCATGAGACTATTACAGAGGCCACATGATCACATGTCATTATCACATGATCACTCACTATCAACAGTATTATATACAATTATATATGTATATATATATAAACATTATAATTTCCCAAAATAATGTTGTATATACATGTATTGAGTTGAGAAACAAATTACGTGATTTATTTGCAATATTTTCTGTCAAAATAGTAAGAAGTTATAATATTTATTTACTGTAAAAATCAATCTGACATCTGCATCATCCTTGCTGGTTTTACTCTCAGTCATGTACTGAGGTCTCTGTGCCCAGTCATCCTGCAGAGTCTTACTCTTTTGATTTCCTTCAGCTTGATCCCATCTCTCCTCCACTTGGAAAGCATTCTTGGTGCCCCACGCTGGGAGGGAGGGTGCTGTCACAGGCAGCCTCTCTGCCACCCCAGGAGCATCCCTGGGTGACAGGGGGGGACCTGAATGCTTTTCTCTGAGGAGGAGAGGGTGGGGTTTTTCTCCAAAGTGCAGGTGGGGTCAGCCATGGGCTTGTATGGAGACACATCTCTGGTCGCTTTTGCTATCAGCTTCTTCTCACAAATTTGCAGGCAGTAAGCAGACCAGAGAGTCATAGGATTCCAAATTTTTGGCCTGTGAGGGCTGTGAGATCCATTTGGTCAGGCCCCTCAAAGTCTACTTGGATCACTTCTGCAGTATCTTCACCTCAAGTGGCCATTTAAATACATTCTGCCCCTTAGAAGAACGAGCCTTCTACCTCTCTGAGGAGAACTTAGGAGGAATTTTAGGTGCTGCCTTCACTAAGTGGAATCAACGTGGACTTGAAAGACCTTCATAAACTGGGAAGTAGAATTTCAGTTTAGGGAAGGGTTCTCTTGGTCTGTCATAAAGCTGAAGACGGCACCTGTATCTCCTAAAGAATAATCATCAGAATAAAACAGTAAAATAACAATGTACTAGTTAACTTTACTAAATATTTACTGCCAGTCCTGCCCATTGAAAGGTCAAGTAAGCCCTTAACCTATTGCCTTATGTGATCTTGGTCACAATATACACACGAGATGTACTATTTAACCCTGAATGGGCCAGCTGAAGCTAGGAGAAATTGCACATCTTGTTCATGAGACTATTACAGAGGCCACATGATCACATGTCATTATCACATGATCACTCACTATCAACAGTATTATATACAATTATATATGTATATATATATAAACATTATTATTTCCCAAAATAATGTTGTATATACATGTACTTTTTAGAGTTTACAAACTTGTTTGATTTACGTTATTTCCATTTGATTTTTCTCCTAACATGTTCATGAGGGTCTGATCCAAAAGCATCTTCCCTGCCATCTCCTGTACTTTTCATCAGAGGAACTAGAAAGCATGGTCTTTAGAATACTGTCTATATTTTAGAAACAAGGAGTTTGAGTCTGGACCTAAATGCTGCCTCTATCATTTGTTCTGGGCCAAAGAAAGTTTCTTACCCATGTAAATGGTGTTTTGGATAGAGAGACCGATAGTCTCTAATGTTCCCAAGGAGCCCTTTCACGTGTTCATCACTTAAACACTCAGCACAAACCCAAGTCCCTGTTTCCCTTCCTCACTGAAGTCACAGAGAAGCCAGGCGGAGCCAGAGCGGGTGGTTCCTTCCTGGCCACTAGAGGGCAGCACGCCACAGCAGCCGCAGCCGAGACCCTCCGCGCGGCAGGGCGCTGCTTCTCACATCATGAGGTTGGTTCATTCAAAAGGAGGAAAATGTTACTGGAACGTTTTTAAAAGGAAGAACTGCAAATATTTTCAATGCCTACTACTGAGATGCTTCTGGTTCTTAAGGCTTCCCGAGACTTCCTTGCAAGTCCATGTCCTTGAGGTGTCTATCCAATCTTCTCATAGCCGTGTGTACTCCTTTTCATCATGATTATTCCCCTTCCTTCCCATAGTTACTTGAAATGAAACACAAGTTTGAGTGTTCTCCCTCACCCACCATTGTTTCATTTCCCAGAAGCCATCATGAATGTTTCACTCTTTCCTCTCGTCTTGGGAGGCGGAATGGCCCACCCCTGTCTCTTTCTTTTGTCTCTCTTCTTGCTGTGTTGCCCTTCTAGAAGCGAGGGGGAGGGCTGTTGTGGCCTCTAAGGAGAAGGGAGAGCACATGGAGAGGACTTTTCCCAGCTGAGCAGTGAGGTGCCCTACTCTGGGCTTCCTACGGCTAGACACGGGGGCCCCCTTTCAGTGTTTTTTCTCAGAATTTTAAAGGATATTTAAGAAGATAGACTTAAAAAATATATACTGAAGTGTTTAGGGTACAGAGCCACAATGTAGACAGTTTAGTTTCAAATGATTCTGTGTGTGTGTGTGGGAGTGGGTATTAGAATACAAATGATAAAGCAAACGAGGCAAGATGTTAACAATAAGTGATTTGGGGTAAAAGGCCAGCTTATATGATTCATGTTCTTGAAATTCTTCTGTATGCTTAAAACAACCTCCAAATATTAAATGTAAAATGTTAAAGTCACTCTTTTTTTAATTAAAAAATGTTATTTATTTTTATTTTTGGCTGTGCTCCATCTTTTTTGCTGCTTAGGCTTTTCTCTATTTGCAGCAAACAGGGGCTACTCTCTAGTTGCAGTGCACAGCTTCTCTTGGTGGTGGCTTCTCTTATGGGGGAGCACAGGCTGTAATGCACATGGGCTCAGTACTTGTGGTGCATGGACCTAGTTGCTCTGTGGCATGTGGGATCCTCCCAGATCAGGGATCGATCCCCTGTCATTGGCCTTGGCAGGCAGGCTCATTTTCCCACTGAGCCACCACCAAAGCCCCAAGGCACTCTTTTTTCTTTCTTTCTTTTTTGTTTTTGGCCACTTCTATTGGTCTTTCATTCATCTATTTTCATCCATCTTTGTTCTTTGGCCCATGTGGGCCTCCCATCGCGGTGGCCTTTGTTGTCGCAGAGCACCAACTCTGGGCGCATGCGCCCCAGAGCTCCGGCTGGGTAGTTGGACACATCGGTGCAGCTGCTCCACGGAACGTGGGGTCTTCCCAGGCCAGGGATGGAACCGGCGCCCCTTGCACTGCAAGGCGGTGTCCTCACGCACTGGACCACCAGGGAAGCCCCTCCACTGGGATTTTCTCTCACTCTTTTCTCACCCCTCGGGCATCCACTTCTCAGGAAATGGGCCATCAGGCTTCTCCATCCTCCTTGCCACTGAGTAGACATGCACAGAGCTTTTGCTCACCCAGCACACGCTCTATCTCTTCTCTCCAGGAGTCTGCTTTGCCTGTCTTCCCAGGTAGCATGCAGAAGCCCTAATAAGGCTCCAGCGCCCAAGGGCTTCATGAAATGCAGTCAATACCATTTTCTTTTTTCAGTTGTTTCTTTTTCTTCTGTTAACTTCTGGGAGACTGACCAAGGGGAAATAGTTCAGGTGCCGAAAAGGAGATGGAGGCTAGGGCCTGTGTGTGCAATCTGTCAAAAGCTCTCACAGATTTTTGCCATCCCTGCATGCGTGCCCCTGTTCAGTGGGGCCAGGCAAATCTTTCCATGCAGAGGTGGCTTTTATTTTTGCAGGCTACCCACTCTAGTATGCTTACCTGGAGCATTCCATGAACAGAAGGAGCTTGGTGGCTACAGTCTATTGGGTCACAAAGAGTCGGACGTGACTGAGCGACTAAACCTAGCTACGTATGGGATGGCTTTGTGACTCAGCAACCTGACCCAAGCAGAGGGTCAACAGCCCAAGCACTTGAGCTTGTCTTCTTGTGGCTCTTGGGCCTCTGAGACCATCATGAAGCTGAGCCTGAGCTAGCCTGCTGGATGATGAGAGATACCCACATCCGCCCAGGCTGATGCTGAACCTGTTGCAGGAAACATGCGTGAGGCCAGCCAAGCCCATCCATGGCTTGCTGAATCATCAGCTGGCCCCAGACATGGTGTGAGTTCAACCTAAGTCAGGGAAGTTGCCCAGGCAAAAAGAACTACCCTGCCAGACCTCAGAAGAGACTCAGAAAGTATACTCATTTAAGGCAGAATTTATTGTTTGATTTGGCTGTGCCAGATCTTAGCTGTGGCGTGTGGGATCGTTAATTGTGGCATGTAAACTCGTAGCTGCCCCCTGCAGGATCTATTAATAGTTCCCCAACCAGGGATCGAACCCAGGCCGCCTGCATTGGGAGTGCAGAGTCTTAGCCTCTGGGCCACCAGGGAAGTCCCTGTACCCAATTTTGGCTTTAGGTCACTCATTTCTAGGAAGGCTTGGTCTGCAGCAAAAGCCAACTGAAGCAAGACACATCCCCAGCCAGCAGCGGTGACATAGTTGAGCTCTGACAGTCTTATGGCAGAATTTGGACCAACAGCCGCCTGCCTTACCAGTGCTTCTGCCTTCACCTGGCTGCCATCTTCATCAGCTGATCCTCACCCTAATAAGGCTCCAGCGCCCAAGGGCTTCATGAAATGCAGTCAATACCATTTTCTTTTTTCAGTTGTTTCTTTTTCTTCTGTTAACTTCTGGGAGACTGACCAAGGGGAAATAGTTCAGGTGCCGAAAAGGAGATGGAGGCTAGGGCCTGTGTGTGCAATCTGTCAAAAGCTCTCACAGATTTTTGCCATCCCTGCATGCGTGCCCCTGTTCAGTGGGGCCAGGCAAATCTTTCCATGCAGAGGTGGCTTTTATTTTTGCAGGCTACCCACTCTAGTATTCTTGTCTGGAGAATTCCATGGACAGAGGAGCTTGGTGGGCTACAGTCTATTGGGTCACAAAGAGTCGGACGTGACTGAGCGACTAAACCTAGCTACGTATGGGATGGCTTTGTGACTCAGCAACCTGACCCAAGCAGAGGGTCAACAGCCCAAGCACTTGAGCTTGTCTTCTTGTGGCTCTTGGGCCTCTGAGACCATCATGAAGCTGAGCCTGAGCTAGCCTGCTGGATGATGAGAGATACCCACATCCGCCCAGGCTGATGCTGAACCTGTTGCAGGAAACATGCGTGAGGCCAGCCAAGCCCATCCATGGCTTGCTGAATCATCAGCTGGCCCCAGACATGGTGTGAGTTCAACCTAAGTCAGGGAAGTTGCCCAGGCAAAAAGAACTACCCTGCCAGACCTCAGAAGAGACTCAGAAAGTATACTCATTTAAGGCAGAATTTATTGTTTGATTTGGCTGTGCCAGATCTTAGCTGTGGCGTGTGGGATCGTTAATTGTGGCATGTAAACTCGTAGCTGCCCCCTGCAGGATCTATTAATAGTTCCCCAACCAGGGATCGAACCCAGGCCGCCTGCATTGGGAGTGCAGAGTCTTAGCCTCTGGGCCACCAGGGAAGTCCCTGTACCCAATTTTGGCTTTAGGTCACTCATTTCTAGGAAGGCTTGGTCTGCAGCAAAAGCCAACTGAAGCAAGACACATCCCCAGCCAGCAGCGGTGACATAGTTGAGCTCTGACAGTCTTATGGCAGAATTTGGACCAACAGCCGCCTGCCTTACCAGTGCTTCTGCCTTCACCTGGCTGCCATCTTCATCAGCTGATCCTCACCCTGTTATTACTGGCGGAGATAAAGACCAGGCGAGGAAGGTGACATGGACTGTTATGACGAATTCATTTCTGAAATTTCTTCTCGGTCTGGCCTAGTGTGCATCGTCTTGAAGGCTGGAACATCATTTCCCTGAAAGGGCTAGTCCACTTTTCATTCTAGTCTGCTGTTCTCTTTAAGAGACCAAATAGTTAAAAGAACATGTGGCCTGCTTGTCTTGCAGACAGGTTGTATCTAGAGGGTGATATCTTTATCAAGAAGTACTGAAGATGTAGATGAGTACCAAAAAGGATTACTGGAAAAGGACTCCTCTGCTCTGTATTTCATAATAGCCGTGGCCCCATCTATCTCCAGTGAGAGAGGGAGGCGGCAGTCGGAGAGGGTTTTGTAGTTCTGTGAATAAAGGTTTATTACTTTCCTCTGCCTTCCATCAATCAGCTCAATGTTAGAAGAACTAAAAAGGAGAAAGCAAACCTAATCTTTGTGTCTGCTCATAAAATAAAACTGGCAGAGTATTCCCTCATGCCTGACCTTGAAAGTAACTTTTTCAAAGTTGAGTAAGACCAAGAAGCAGGATTTGATTAGACCCAGAAACTGGAACAGGAGATCTTTCACTTTGAGCCTCAGCCTAGACATTTTTTTTTTCTGGCTGTCACAGTTCAAGTCAGTGACCATTTATGAGCACCCACTCAGCACAGGGAGCAAGGCCGATGAAGAAGAGAGTGGTGCAAGGCTGCAAGGCACCATGTCTGTCCTCCCTGGACTCACAAAACAGAGAGCGAGCAAACACACAACTAAAATATGTAACAGAGGATGTTGGAATCAAATAACAAGTGAATGAAGAAACAGGGATGGGATCCATTAATTCTTACTTAGGGGATAGACCAACTTACAGAGTAAAGATGAGTAGATGGATCCTGTGAAGGAACTTGGCTTTCTTGGGGAGAAATGGCGAGCAAGGTGGCCAACTGAAGCAAGACACATCCCCAGCCAGCAGCGGTGACATAGTTGAGCTCTGACAGTCTTATGGCAGAATTTGGACCAACAGCCGCCTGCCTTACCAGTGCTTCTGCCTTCACCTGGCTGCCATCTTCATCAGCTGATCCTCACCCTGTTATTACTGGCGGAGATAAAGACCAGGCGAGGAAGGTGACATGGACTGTTATGACGAATTCATTTCTGAAATTTCTTCTCGGTCTGGCCTAGTGTGCATCGTCTTGAAGGCTGGAACATCATTTCCCTGAAAGGGCTAGTCCACTTTTCATTCTAGTCTGCTGTTCTCTTTAAGAGACCAAATAGTTAAAAGAACATGTGGCCTGCTTGTCTTGCAGACAGGTTGTATCTAGAGGGTGATATCTTTATCAAGAAGTACTGAAGATGTAGATGAGTACCAAAAAGGATTACTGGAAAAGGACTCCTCTGCTCTGTATTTCATAATAGCCGTGGCCCCATCTATCTCCAGTGAGAGAGGGAGGCGGCAGTCGGAGAGGGTTTTGTAGTTCTGTGAATAAAGGTTTATTACTTTCCTCTGCCTTCCATCAATCAGCTCAATGTTAGAAGAACTAAAAAGGAGAAAGCAAACCTAATCTTTGTGTCTGCTCATAAAATAAAACTGGCAGAGTATTCCCTCATGCCTGACCTTGAAAGTAACTTTTTCAAAGTTGAGTAAGACCAAGAAGCAGGATTTGATTAGACCCAGAAACTGGAACAGGAGATCTTTCACTTTGAGCCTCAGCCTAGACATTTTTTTTTTCTGGCTGTCACAGTTCAAGTCAGTGACCATTTATGAGCACCCACTCAGCACAGGGAGCAAGGCCGATGAAGAAGAGAGTGGTGCAAGGCTGCAAGGCACCATGTCTGTCCTCCCTGGACTCACAAAACAGAGAGCGAGCAAACACACAACTAAAATATGTAACAGAGGATGTTGGAATCAAATAACAAGTGAATGAAGAAACAGGGATGGGATCCATTAATTCTTACTTAGGGGATAGACCAACTTACAGAGTAAAGATGAGTAGATGGATCCTGTGAAGGAACTTGGCTTTCTTGGGGAGAAATGGCGAGCAAGGTGGCCACCTGACAGATAAGAAAGCTGGAGTTGTTGTTTTTGATCGAGAGATGAAAGTTGTATTTTTGGAAACTCCAGACTTGCTGTCCTTGGACTAGTAAGTGACAGAGAGACAAGTGTACATCTTGTATAAGCCATTGTTTCAAAAAACAATAGAAAAAGTGGTAGGTGGAGGTATTCCAACAGGTCTAAGATTCCTGTTATAATTAAGTCCTGGGGATGAGATGTATAGTATGGTTAACTATAATTACTAATGTATGTGTGTGTGAGTGAGTGTGTGTGTGTGTGTGTGTGTGTGTGTGTGTGTGTGTTAGTTGCTCAGTGATGTGACCCTATGAACTGCAGACCGCCAGGCTTCTCTGTCCATGGGATTCTCTAGGCAAGAATACTGGAGTGGGTCACCATGCCCTTCTCTTGGGGATCTTCCTCACCCAGGGATCAAACCTTGGTCTCCTACATTGCAGGTGGATTCCTCACCATGGCCTGAGCACCAGGGAAGCCCATAGTTACAATACTGCAGTGCATATTTGAAAGTGGCTAAGAGGTTCTTATCACAAGAAAACAACTTTTGTTAACGAAATATGGTGATGAATGTTAACTAGACTTATTGTGGTGATCCTCTCATACTATCTACAAATATCAAATCATATGTTGTAAACCTGGAACAAGTATAATGTTATGATGTCCATTATACCTCCATAAAGAAAGGGGTGGGAAGGGAATTCTAGAAAAAGAAGAGGACATAAGGAAAAGCAGAAAACTAAGAAACATGTTCTGCAGAACAGGAACTGCCAGGGTCCATTGAACAAACTCTGGATGGACCTACGGATGAGGCACGGAAAGGGGAAGGCTGGGAGTAGATTTTGGAGCGGTCGGTGATGGTGATGTGATGGAGGACCTGACTGTGTGCTTCAGCTTGTATTGGAAAATGTAATATCTCCCCACAGAGACGTTTGTTGGCTACTACCAGGAGCGCGGGAACACTAACAACTCAGGATCACTACATCCAGTTTTAGGGCAGAAATCTGATCCTCTGGGATGACTTGAGTCTAGGCTGCAAGTTCATGGGAGGTTTCCTTCTGGCTTTTTCTGACTCCTAGAGTGGTTCTCCAGGGTCCTCAGCTTGGACAGGCCGTTGGATGCTGACTTTCCTCTCCCAAACCCTAAGAATGTGCCAAAGCTGTGTGGTCAGGATCACCCATGGGCCCCAACAACCAGAGCAGTGGCTATGCTGCTGTCACCTTTCCGAATTTCCTCTCAGATTAGTCTCTCATCAGTATTTGGTTACCTACTTGATGCTTTTAAGCAGCCTTGAAAAATCTTTTGTCCAGCTTTTCTGGCTGGAGCGTTCGACTGAGTCACCTAGGTCTTGTCCCCGGGTGTGGAAGTTCTGCCGAGTTGCTCCTTTATTTATGATAAAATCTGAAGTGGACTCTCACCACTGCTGCGCCATTCTAACGCATCCAGTAGGTAATTCACTCCCTCTTTCTCTGAGATAATTAAAAATGCCTTCTTCTTTCTCCACAAATAGCCCTGCTGCCTCCTCACTCTCAGCTGGGGCTCTCAGTTTGAATTACACTGAAGGATGACAAACAAAATGAAGAGAATGGCCCCATCTTTCCACCACTGGTTGTCAGTGCTTGTGGCTCTGCTCACGTATTCTTCCTGTACCATGTATTCTTCCTGAACTCCCACTAGGACCAGGTGGTCTAGTTATCCCCTGATGCCTGCTCAGGGATTTTCTTCTGTCATTTTCCCCTTTGTCATGTATCGTCCCTTTTTCTGTTGTATCAAAACAGGCCTATCATATATTTAAACTGTCTCATTCAAAGACCCCAACCCCTTCTCTTTTTTTAAACTGACATTCTCAGATTCCACCACAATCCAGACCTTTACTGCACCAGCCAGCCAACTTATTTTGGATTATCTGCAGGTTGGAGGAAAGAGAAAGCTATTTTTTTTTTTTAAATTTTAAAGACTTTGTTTTTAGCTGTGCTGCGTCTTCATTGCAGTGCTTAAGCTTCTTACTGTGGTGGCTTCTTTTGTTGCAGAACACAGGCTCTAGGCACACGGGCTTTGGTGGTTGCAGCTCCTGGTCTCAGTAGTTGTAGCCCACAGGCTGAATTGGTCCATGGCATGTGGGATCTTCCTGGACCAGGAATTGAGCCTGTGTCCACTGCATTGGCAGGTGGATTCCTAACATCTAGACCATCAGGGAAGCCCCCAACCTAAGCAAAGCTCCCTGAAGGAGTCCTCTTTCACTTGATTATTTCTTTTTATATTTATTTTTAAAAATTTATTTGACTTTGCTGAGTCTTAGTTGCAACACATGGGATGTTCAATCTTGTAGGTGACACACAGTCTTTTAGTTGTGGCATGTGAACTCTTAGTTGTGGTATGTGGGATCTAGTTCCCTGACCAGGGATCAAACCCGGGCCCCTTGCATTGGGAGTGTGCAGTCTTAGCCACTGAACCAGCAGGGAAATTCCTTGATTCTTTCTTAATCTCCCACTCTCATCAACAGATTTCTATTATGTTTTCTTCCCCAGCTCTCTGCTGAAATCTCTCCTGTTATGGTTGCTCATGACTTCTGTTTTATTAAATCTAAAAGTCAGTTATCAAGTGACTTTTAAGACAGTGGGCCTCTCTTGCCTTTTTATTTTAAAGTAATTTTGAACTTACAGAAACAGAGTAGAACAAGATCCTCCTCCCCTTCCTTGGTATGTCATACCGAGAGGCATATAATGTCAGTTGATCCCATTCTTTGCGGAAAATGATTGCTTTTGAAGTCATCATTCTGTCTAGATTTATTAGCTGATGGTTGTAAGCATGTAAAAAAAGAGCCTTTTCTATTTATCGATATCACAGATTTATGTTTTATTCATGGAGTTATTATCCATTCATATCATGACATATTTTGATGTTAAATTGTACCAGATTTGACCAATGGAATCTTTTTCAGGCTGACTCCTGATATACACCATAATATTCTGAATGCTTTCTTACTTTCTGACACATACACACAAAATAATGTTTCCAGCTCATCTGATACTTCCTCTGTCCTAGCCCTGGAATCAGTTATTTGTCTAAGAATTCTTGGTACCTTTTGGTGAAAAATGGATTTGGTACTTGATAGTCTCATTGCCATTGTAGAATTTTGCTTCCCATACAGTAGACAGACCACTGAAAGAATTGGAGTTCATGCCAATTCACCATCAACATACTCTTCCTAGTCTTTACTCAATCCACATTTATATCTCCCATCTTCAGTCCTTAGACACCTGGATCTCAATAGCAGAAGTATATTTATTCATTTGGTCAACCCTCCAACACACATTGAAAAGTTTCAGAATTGCAGACCCACACCATTAAGAATATCAACATGAAACCCATCCACTAAAGTTCAAGGTTATTTTGCAGTTCCTTTTGTCTTTAGATGGAAGGTAAATTGTCAAAGAACCAAAAGTCAACATCTCAACTTTGTGTTCCGTGAGCTGGCTACTTCTGTTAAGGATTGAATGTTTGTATCTCCCCTAAAATTTATAGGCTGAAGTCTTAACCCCCAATGTGATATTATAATGTGGGCCTTTGGGGAGGTAAATATGTTTCACTGAGGTTGTGAGGATGGAGCCTCAGAACAAGATGAGTGTCCTTATATGGAGAGGAAGAGAAACCAGCATTTTCTCTGATTATACACAAGAGGTCATGTGAGCCAGCAGTGGGATGGTGGCTGCCTGTAGGCCAGGAAGGGAGCTCTCACCCAGAACCAAGTTTGTGATCTTGGGCTTCCCATCCTCCAGGACCATGGGAAATAAATACCTGTCATTTGAGCCGCCTGGTCTGTGATACTCTATAACAGCAGCCTGAACTAACAAAACTTCTTAGAGCCCAGATCTGCTTCTAGTTGCCAGATCTCTCATTTCCACCATTGTAATCCCTTCTAATCTAGTTTCTCTCCTTGTTCTCCTCCCCACCTATAGTTCATGCTTCCGCCAACCTTCAATGCCATCACTTCATGTCACTGTCCTGCTCCAAATTCTGTAACAGATTTTCCTCCTAGTTAAATTACATTAAAGAGTGATCTCCTTACCAAGGCCTACAAAAGCCAACCTAATCTAGGCCCACCCACCTTATGACCTCACTTCCTACCCTTCCTCCTTCCTCTTGCCAAGTAACAGATTTTTTCCTTAAGAATTCTTGGTACCTTTTGGTGAAAAATGGATTTGGTACTTGATAGTCTCATTGCCATTGTAGAATTTTGCTTCCCATACAGTAGACAGACCACTGAAAGAATTGGAGTTCATGCCAATTCACCATCAACATACTCTTCCTAGTCTTTACTCAATCCACATTTATATCTCCCATCTTCAGTCCTTAGACACCTGGATCTCAATAGCAGAAGTATATTTATTCATTTGGTCAACCCTCCAACACACATTGAAAAGTTTCAGAATTGCAGACCCACACCATTAAGAATATCAACATGAAACCCATCCACTAAAGTTCAAGGTTATTTTGCAGTTCCTTTTGTCTTTAGATGGAAGGTAAATTGTCAAAGAACCAAAAGTCAACATCTCAACTTTGTGTTCCGTGAGCTGGCTACTTCTGTTAAGGATTGAATGTTTGTATCTCCCCTAAAATTTATAGGCTGAAGTCTTAACCCCCAATGTGATATTATAATGTGGGCCTTTGGGGAGGTAAATATGTTTCACTGAGGTTGTGAGGATGGAGCCTCAGAACAAGATGAGTGTCCTTATATGGAGAGGAAGAGAAACCAGCATTTTCTCTGATTATACACAAGAGGTCATGTGAGCCAGCAGTGGGATGGTGGCTGCCTGTAGGCCAGGAAGGGAGCTCTCACCCAGAACCAAGTTTGTGATCTTGGGCTTCCCATCCTCCAGGACCATGGGAAATAAATACCTGTCATTTGAGCCGCCTGGTCTGTGATACTCTATAACAGCAGCCTGAACTAACAAAACTTCTTAGAGCCCAGATCTGCTTCTAGTTGCCAGATCTCTCATTTCCACCATTGTAATCCCTTCTAATCTAGTTTCTCTCCTTGTTCTCCTCCCCACCTATAGTTCATGCTTCCGCCAACCTTCAATGCCATCACTTCATGTCACTGTCCTGCTCCAAATTCTGTAACAGATTTTCCTCCTAGTTAAATTACATTAAAGAGTGATCTCCTTACCAAGGCCTACAAAAGCCAACCTAATCTAGGCCCACCCACCTTATGACCTCACTTCCTACCCTTCCTCCTTCCTCTTGCCAAGCCTGCAGTCACAGCGACCATTTTGGTGGTCTTCAAACACACCAAACTCATCCCTCTTTCAGAGACTTTGGCCTTGCAGCTACCTATGCCTGAAACATCTTTTTGGGGGCAAACTTTATATAGCTTTCTCCATCACTACCATCAAGGCTCTGTTCAAATGTTACTTCCTTTGAGTGGCATTCCCTGAAAATCCCATCTAAGCTTGCATTATTTATTTCCATCACTCTAAATCCCCTAAGCCTGCTACATTTTCCCCCAAACATTTATCATCATCTTATCGCTGTCTCCAGAATGGATTCCAAGTGGCTAGAATAGTATCTGGCACATGGCATTTAATAAATATTTGTTGAATAATTAAGTAAACGTATGAATTCTAAATTTTTGAGTCCCAGTCTCATTTGGATGCTTACATTGCTGAGAAATCATTTTACTTAATTTCTATTTATCCTCCTAATGGCTGCCTCAAACATTTACTGTTCTCTTCAAATTTTCTTCCTTTTCAGCTTACTTGGTATTGACAGAGAATATTTGTTTTGCTTTCTTAGCTTCCCAGTATCTGTGGAACACCCCTTTCTGTGCTCTGATCTCTCTGATGTGTGAGCTAGAACCGTGCTTTCCAGGTTTGTTTGAATCTTGACTTAAGGCAACTGCAGTGCTGGACCACATGGCATCTTTGTGCCAGTTAGATGAGGTGCCCCCTCTTGGGGGAGCCATTCCCACAGGCTTGTAGTCAAGTGTGAACACAGTGCTTTTATATGGTATAATGATATGGTTCTTGTTATACTAAGAAGGTGAGGCCCATCAAGTAATTCCCGTACACTGCTGACCTTATCCCCACCCACTCCTCCCTGCCTTGGAGGAAACACTGTCTCTAACAGCTTCTATCAAGTCTGACCGCTCTGCCTAGGTGCTGCATCATATCATGTGTCATAGCACCCACTGCATTAATTATGCTCATTCTCTCTGGAATCCTGATCTCCTGTCTGCTTTCTCCCCTCGAAATATAAATAGGTTCAGATTGCTGTCATCCTGAGTTGGTCTTCTCTTGACATCATGACCATCTCTCCCAACTCTGAAAAACAAATGCCTTACCTATTCCTTGACCTTCCACCAAGGTTTTGAGACCAGATCTACCTCAAGGCTATATCAGCACCCCGTAATATTCTTCTCATTATCTTTGACTTTTGTGCAGTGCTGGCACTCCCCAGTGGATGTCCGATTGTTCTCAAATACTTCTTTGTGTGGCTTCTGGACCTTCCCTTGTTTCTTCTGTCCTCTTCATCCCTTCAATTGTTGCTTTTCTTTTCTTGGTTCCTTTTCTCTTTCTTCCTGACCCTTGGATATTTGAATTCCTCATTTTCTCTCTTCAGGAAGTCTCCCTTTAAGCTGTGTCTCATGAAATGCATTGATTTCTGTATTATCAACTCCCACTTTCTAGACAATATATTATTGCATCTATATTTCTAATTACTTTTCTCAGTATAGACCATATTTCCTATTTCTGCAGATTTACCACTGGCATCTCAGACTGAACCTAACTGTGTCAGTCAGGGTTTCATCAGTGACATAGAACCACTGGGAAAGCACATATATATTTTTTATTACAGGGAATTGATATCTTGTCCTTGTTGATGTCTATAAGTGGTTTCTGTGAGGCTGTGGTCTCGACACAGGATTCTGAGGTTTGAAGTCTGCAGGACAGGCAATTAAGAAGGGAAGATGGCTATAAAATAGGATGGATCAAGGGACCGGTAGGAACCCATGAGAAAGGACTAGAGCTTTTGTCAGTTTCTCATGGCCTGTCCATACAATTTTGATGATGTAGGTGTCCTACAGGAAAAGCTGGCATCTTTTGCTATGAAGTTAATCATACACCAAGTCCAGGAGTCAGAACTGCAGTTGATAAACGTGCAAAGTGGAGCACCTGGAGCCCAGCTGCCACCCCATCCCAAGCATTGAGCCAACGCATAAGTGATAATGCATGAACTACAGCATCGCCTGGGGCCTCTGCACTGACCTTTCAAGTATTGGGTTGGCCCAAAAGTTGATTTGGGTTTTTCCATGCCATCTTAAGGCAACTCTGAATGAACGTTTTCATTAACACAATATAACAAAGCAGTGTTACCTTAGGAATCTCATACTGAATGTCTCTGGTAACCAGTCCTAAGCAGAAACATTCAGAGAAAGGAATACTGGGAAATAGAAACGTACCTAGTCATATCGATCTATCATAAAGCCACCACACTGTTCAAAATTGAACTCACAGTCTCCCTATGTACTCTTCCTTCTAGATGTCTAATCAAAGGACTTCTGAATCACCTTTACCTTTTTTTCTCTCACCAACCCTGTCCCCTCCCACTCATGCCATAACTGGTTAGCAACCAAGTCTTGCTAATCCTGACCCTTGGATATTTGAATTCCTCATTTTCTCTCTTCAGGAAGTCTCCCTTTAAGCTGTGTCTCATGAAATGCATTGATTTCTGTATTATCAACTCCCACTTTCTAGACAATATATTATTGCATCTATATTTCTAATTACTTTTCTCAGTATAGACCATATTTCCTATTTCTGCAGATTTACCACTGGCATCTCAGACTGAACCTAACTGTGTCAGTCAGGGTTTCATCAGTGACATAGAACCACTGGGAAAGCACATATATATTTTTTATTACAGGGAATTGATATCTTGTCCTTGTTGATGTCTATAAGTGGTTTCTGTGAGGCTGTGGTCTCGACACAGGATTCTGAGGTTTGAAGTCTGCAGGACAGGCAATTAAGAAGGGAAGATGGCTATAAAATAGGATGGATCAAGGGACCGGTAGGAACCCATGAGAAAGGACTAGAGCTTTTGTCAGTTTCTCATGGCCTGTCCATACAATTTTGATGATGTAGGTGTCCTACAGGAAAAGCTGGCATCTTTTGCTATGAAGTTAATCATACACCAAGTCCAGGAGTCAGAACTGCAGTTGATAAACGTGCAAAGTGGAGCACCTGGAGCCCAGCTGCCACCCCATCCCAAGCATTGAGCCAACGCATAAGTGATAATGCATGAACTACAGCATCGCCTGGGGCCTCTGCACTGACCTTTCAAGTATTGGGTTGGCCCAAAAGTTGTTTTGGGGTTTTTTCCATGCCATCTTAAGGCAACTCTGAATGAACGTTTTCATTAACACAATATAACAAAGCAGTGTTACCTTAGGAATCTCATACTGAATGTCTCTGGTAACCAGTCCTAAGCAGAAACATTCAGAGAAAGGAATACTGGGAAATAGAAACGTACCTAGTCATATCGATCTATCATAAAGCCACCACACTGTTCAAAATTGAACTCACAGTCTCCCTATGTACTCTTCCTTCTAGATGTCTAATCAAAGGACTTCTGAATCACCTTTACCTTTTTTTCTCTCACCAACCCTGTCCCCTCCCACTCATGCCATAACTGGTTAGCAACCAAGTCTTGCTAATCCTGACTCATCATTTTTTCCCCACATCTATCCTCTTCTTGTGATCCATATCCTAGGCATGGGCCACGATCGTGGTCCAGTTCATGAGCTAGATGCATTTGTGTCTGTGTGTCCAGTCCCTTCCCACCCAACTCACCTTCCATATGACCATCAGGATGAACATTCCAAAACTGAGATTCAATCATTTCAGTTCCTTAACATAATATCTTTTATTGATCTTGTAATGTATATAAAGAATGGAAACTCCCCAAAACGGGGATTGGATTGTTCCTAATTATTTCTTTTTTTAGAAAATTATTGTATTGAAGTATAGTTGATTTACAGTGTTGTATTAATTTCTGCTGTACTGCAAAGAGATTCAGTTATATTGCTGTTTCTCACTGTTCACTCTCCCAATGATAGAATTATACATCCTCAACCTTTGCCATGTGACATTGCAATCCTTGCCATAATGTGAAGTCCATATACTTTCTCACTGGCTTGCATGGGTCATGAAATCTTGACTGATACGATGAGAACAGACTTTAAGCCATGTGATTACATGGTTTGGATCCCCTCTCTTTGGGTTTAGCCATTGTCTAGCGGTCCCAGAATAAGAAACATGGAGCAGAACTGATCTGTAGCCTTGTGCCAAGCCCACTTTAACCCAACAGGCCCAACCAAATTGAACCCAAATAAGCCAAACCAGTGAGTATGAAAACAAATGCTCATTGTCATAAGCTACTAATATATTGGGGGTTGTTCATTACACAGCATTACGATAGCAGTTGTTGAGGAACATGTGTAATGTATAAGCCCTCCACAGTCTGAACTGAGCCAGACTTCTAGTGCCAATCTCAAGCCATTTTCTGCCATATACTCCTGGTAATACTTTTTCCATGTATTGAGCACCTTCTGTTTTCATGCCAGGTTAACTTGTCTAGCTAATGAGTGAGGAGTGGAACTAAGACTCATGTATGTCACAGTCCAGAGCAGCGTGTTCTGTTGTCACATTTCCAGGCTGTGAATCTGTTCTCCAGCCACAGAATTGCTTGGGAACCCCTAAACACACTTCTGCCATGAAGTCTGCATTTCTCTGTCTACTTTTGTAGGTCAAGTCTCAGACTCTCTTTTATGTGTAATCTGATGATATTAATCATGACATATTTATTGAGTACGCTGTTGCAGGTACTTTCTAAGTTACTGATTTACTCTTCACAGTGACCCTTTGGGATAGGTACTGTTATTATCACTGTTAACCCAGGAAGAAACCGAGGCACTTGCAAGATCCCATAGGGAATCACAGATCTGGAATTGAAATCCAGTTTGACTCCTGAGCCTCTGCTCAGAAGCACTGAACGGAATCTCCATCCACTGATGTACACTGGCCCATAGCTGCTGTTCACTAAATGTTTGTGAATGCTGTTTGCTGTTGAACTTCTTTGTCATCAGTCAGATTTCCTCCCCAATTCTCAGCAAACTGGTCCAAATTGCCTTTCTCTGAAACCCGAAAATGACACAACAGATTTTGAAAGTGATTTATAGAAAATAGTGTGTTTCATACACTTGGAAGGGATACAATGATAGGAACTTTTCAAATTTCCTCTCTAGCACTTGTCTTGGAAACATCGATCAAACAATCTGCAGATCATGACCCTGAGCCTCCTGTACATCAAAAAGAGGCCAGTCACTTGTCTTGGATTGGCCAAAAAAGTTCGTTTGGTTTTTTTCCTCCCATCTCTTTCGTTAAGATGTTAGGGAAAAACCTGATGAACTTTTTGGCCAACTGGGTGCTAGAGGTGGTCAAGTAATTACTTTGTGCTCTGATGAGCCTTTTTTTTTTTTTTTCTCAGACCCAGTTTTGTTTTTGTGTCTTTGAACCAGTGGGATCAATGAATATGGAATGAAGTGAAGAGAAAATAAAATTTTACCTCACAGCCTTTTCTGGAAGCTTCAATGACTCTGCGAGAGTTTATTGATTCTTACAGAAAAATTACCATTCTCCTGGTGAAACAGAGGAGGATTTAGTGAATAAAAGGAATTAGAGCAATTAGCATAGCCTAGGATTATCACTATTGATTAGACTGCCTTAGAATTGTTGATGGCAATGGAAATTACATATGTGAACTAGACAAGAGTTACATCTGTGAACCAAGACTCACCTTTTTGAAGAAAAAGCCCAGGGTTGAGAGAACTCAGTCAAGAACATGAAGCGAGAATTTCTGAAGGTTTCAAAGTAGAGTAGGAAAGAATATTTTTTAAAGTAAAGGTACTCACAGGCATGCACTGAGCTTTTTGAGACCAATTACAAAATATCCGGTTAAAACACAGTAATCAAAACAGAAAGAGAAACTAGAGGAAATCTTTATTCAACCTCTAAGACCTGTGAAAGGGAACAGGGCAGGTGATAACGGTCACTCTCATTCTTCTTAAAGTTCAAAGTTTGTTAGTGGATTATTTTCTTTCAGCAAATATATGAATATTTTTATTTGGTGGTGGGACATTTTTAGGCAGATTCTTTGTCCTAACCAAATGGAAAAGCCAAATACAATGGAATTCAGTATTTCAGCCCAGTTCATCAGAAAAAACATACAGACAAGCAACATTTTCCTAGTATTGATTTCTTACCACTTCTGCAGGAATCTACAGAATGAAAAAAAGTGATTTTTGAATGGCCAAGTGATTTGTTTGGTCAAATACTGCCTGGGTTTTAGAGAGTTAAAATGTGCATTTCCTGTGCACATTTTCTGTGTATGATCTACAGAACTGTTTGTAACACAAATGTGGGGAATGCAACTTCAGAAAAGTAAATCTCAAGGCTGAAGCAGGAATATAATGATGAAAAACATAATGGAGACAAGACAGTCTATTGTTAGCCATGGTAATGTTGAAGATGAAGAATTAAAATTTACTTTGTGCTTTGATGAGCCTTTTTTTTTTTTTTTTCTCAGACCCAGTTTTGTTTTTGTGTCTTTGAACCAGTGGGATCAATGAATATGGAATGAAGTGAAGAGAAAATAAAATTTTACCTCACAGCCTTTTCTGGAAGCTTCAATGACTCTGCGAGAGTTTATTGATTCTTACAGAAAAATTACCATTCTCCTGGTGAAACAGAGGAGGATTTAGTGAATAAAAGGAATTAGAGCAATTAGCATAGCCTAGGATTATCACTATTGATTAGACTGCCTTAGAATTGTTGATGGCAATGGAAATTACATATGTGAACTAGACAAGAGTTACATCTGTGAACCAAGACTCACCTTTTTGAAGAAAAAAGCCCAGGGTTGAGAGAACTCAGTCAAGAACATGAAGCGAGAATTTCTGAAGGTTTCAAAGTAGAGTAGGAAAGAATATTTTTTAAAGTAAAGGTACTCACAGGCATGCACTGAGCTTTTTGAGACCAATTACAAAATATCCGGTTAAAACACAGTAATCAAAACAGAAAGAGAAACTAGAGGAAATCTTTATTCAACCTCTAAGACCTGTGAAAGGGAACAGGGCAGGTGATAACGGTCACTCTCATTCTTCTTAAAGTTCAAAGTTTGTTAGTGGATTATTTTCTTTCAGCAAATATATGAATATTTTTATTTGGTGGTGGGACATTTTTAGGCAGATTCTTTGTCCTAACCAAATGGAAAAGCCAAATACAATGGAATTCAGTATTTCAGCCCAGTTCATCAGAAAAAACATACAGACAAGCAACATTTTCCTAGTATTGATTTCTTACCACTTCTGCAGGAATCTACAGAATGAAAAAAAGTGATTTTTGAATGGCCAAGTGATTTGTTTGGTCAAATACTGCCTGGGTTTTAGAGAGTTAAAATGTGCATTTCCTGTGCACATTTTCTGTGTATGATCTACAGAACTGTTTGTAACACAAATGTGGGGAATGCAACTTCAGAAAAGTAAATCTCAAGGCTGAAGCAGGAATATAATGATGAAAAACATAATGGAGACAAGACAGCATAGAGTTCAGTATTTTGTTTGTTTGGGTAATTAAAAAAAATATGTAAAGAGGAAATGAACGATGGTCCTTTGGTGGTTGCTTGGGTGGTGGGATAGCAGAAGATGAAGGTATGCAGTTAGGACCCCTATAAAGTCATGTTTCAATGAATAGGCTTTGAGTGCAGGCCTGCGTTCCCAGTGTAAGTCAGGCATCATTTCCTCAAAACACATACTCTCATCTCTTCCATTGCACAGTCACACCTGTTAGCTGTAGGTACATTCATTTATTCATGAATATGCTTTAAGTTCAGATTGTATGTTTGGTCGAGGACACAGTAACTCTTAGCCCCAAACCTATCACTCTTACCATCTTTCCTTTTGGGGCAGAAGTCACCATCTATTTTGTTTGTAGACCTGGGCCCGAGAGACAGGGTTCTTTCCCTGAAACCTGCCCTCTGGAGGGTCCCACTTGGGTCTTCTTTTGTTCACATCACTCACCAGGAGGTGAGCGGGCCACAGGGCTAAGGAGATAGGCCTGCTGAGAAACACAGTGCACTGAGAGCTTGTGTCCGCTGACAGCTGATACCCCTAGCCTTCTAGACCAAACTATGGGTCAGGGCTAGTCTCGTGGGCCTGCCCCCTGTGCAGTCATCCAGGGCCCTGTGCTCAGAGAGGTCCACCCTACACAGGGCACTATATTCAATATCCTGTGGAAAACCATAATAGAAAAGAATATGAAAAAGAATGTGCGTAATACACATATAGGCACAAATACATATGACTGAATCACTTGGCTATACAGAAAAAATTAACACAACATTGTAGATCAACTGTACTTGAAAGTAAGTTTTATATTATTATTATTAAAAAAAAATGTATTTGGCTGCATCAGGTCTTAGCCAGGGTAGGCAGAATCTTTGCTGCCATGTGTGGGATCTTTTAGTTTCAGCATGCAGGATCTTTAGTTGCCACATGTGAACTTTTAGTTGTAGTATGTGGGATTAGTTCTCTATGAGGATCAAACCCAGGCCCCTTGGATGATCTACAGAACTGTTTGTAACACAAATGTGGGGAATGCAACTTCAGAAAAGTAAATCTCAAGGCTGAAGCAGGAATATAATGATGAAAAACATAATGGAGACAAGACAGCATAGAGTTCAGTATTTTGTTTGTTTGGGTAATTAAAAAAAATATGTAAAGAGGAAATGAACGATGGTCCTTTGGTGGTTGCTTGGGTGGTGGGATAGCAGAAGATGAAGGTATGCAGTTAGGACCCCTATAAAGTCATGTTTCAATGAATAGGCTTTGAGTGCAGGCTCATGCTTCCCAGTGTAAGTCAGGCATCATTTCCTCAAAACACATACTCTCATCTCTTCCATTGCACAGTCACACCTGTTAGCTGTAGGTACATTCATTTATTCATGAATATGCTTTAAGTTCAGATTGTATGTTTGGTCGAGGACACAGTAACTCTTAGCCCCAAACCTATCACTCTTACCATCTTTCCTTTTGGGGCAGAAGTCACCATCTATTTTGTTTGTAGACCTGGGCCCGAGAGACAGGGTTCTTTCCCTGAAACCTGCCCTCTGGAGGGTCCCACTTGGGTCTTCTTTTGTTCACATCACTCACCAGGAGGTGAGCGGGCCACAGGGCTAAGGAGATAGGCCTGCTGAGAAACACAGTGCACTGAGAGCTTGTGTCCGCTGACAGCTGATACCCCTAGCCTTCTAGACCAAACTATGGGTCAGGGCTAGTCTCGTGGGCCTGCCCCCTGTGCAGTCATCCAGGGCCCTGTGCTCAGAGAGGTCCACCCTACACAGGGCACTATATTCAATATCCTGTGGAAAACCATAATAGAAAAGAATATGAAAAAGAATGTGCGTAATACACATATAGGCACAAATACATATGACTGAATCACTTGGCTATACAGAAAAAATTAACACAACATTGTAGATCAACTGTACTTGAAAGTAAGTTTTATATTATTATTATTAAAAAAAAATGTATTTGGCTGCATCAGGTCTTAGCCAGGGTAGGCAGAATCTTTGCTGCCATGTGTGGGATCTTTTAGTTTCAGCATGCAGGATCTTTAGTTGCCACATGTGAACTTTTTAGTTGTAGTATGTGGGATTAGTTCTCTATGAGGGATCAAACCCAGGCCCCTTGGATTGGGAACATGGGGTCTTAGCCACTGGACCAGCAAGTCCCTTAATTTTCAAAATTAATAAAGAAGGATACACCTGTGATTTAGTGCTCTGCTGTTCCTGTCTTGAAATTCTTAGTGATTTTATTTGAGAACTTGTGTTTGGTGGATGAAGTCAGGTGGGACAATGGATGAGCACAGGGGTAGAAAAGATACACTGTATTTCCCACATGATACATCTCAGTTGCTCAGTGCTACTGCTCTAGCAAGTAGCACGTGCAGTGTCCTGTGAACACAGAAATCTGGTGGGGCTACGTGTATGGGAGTTTAGTGAGACTCAAAGCAAGTACTGGGTGACTGTGTTACATCTGTGACTTAAGGAAGTAAGGCACAGCCTGGAGAGTCCGGGTTTCCCATTCGAACTAAACCTGCTTCAGAAAGAAGGCAATTCTAAGAAAGCATGGATAACCAAGGAACCCTGCCATATCCTTTCTTACTCATTTACTTTCCTGAGTTAACTACTTTTGCTGAAAATGAAGACATAGATGGAAAGGGAAAAACATGCCATTCCTACTGTTCTCAGTTCTTTTTGAAGATTGAGAGAATGGTAGAATGTGCCTGTGTCAAGAAGCAAAACAGAAACAGTTAATTCTGCATAGGCATTCCATTGTTCTTGTAAGAATGAAACACAAATGTATATTACTGGTTATAAAATTGGATTTACATAATCTCAGTGATTCTTCATATGTGTTAAAAGCTGTTGTATTTGCATTTCAAACTGCCATTGCACAATATAAAGAGGGATAATAAAACTCATGGAAGAATTTTAAGTTTTAATTTTTCTTTACTTAGAATGCCGTTAAATAGCAAGTGAAGAACAGCATGATGTGTTCAGAGAGACCGTGGAATAAATGAACGAGCTTTATGTTTTAGGACCGTTAGCACTTTTTTCCTGCATTGTGTGCCTTTTCGTTTTGCACTGGGCCACATGCATGATGTGGCCAGTCCTGCTCAGGCTATCTCGGATCCAAGAATCCCTTGGCTAAGGGATTCTCTTTAGGGACCCTCTTCCAGACCTTTCGCCCAGATGCATCCTTTTGAGGGCAGCCTGCATCATTGCTCTATGCACCCCTAGATAAGGGGAACCCAAGAGGCAGCTGTTGGCACAGCTTTGGAAGGAGAACTTGCAGACTGGGATATGCAGAGTAGGCTGCTAAGTTTGGGTTGTTCGTTACATGGCAACAGAAAACAAGAACACAGACATTGTTTTCTTATTTTCTGTTTCCTTCACTGAACTCTGAGTGCACATGGCCCCTTCTTTCCCATTGTTTCCACCTCCTAGTGCAGAGCAGGACTCAGACTAGATACTCTGTAAGTTACTTGCTAAGTTAGTGAATGAGTGAACAGACGTGAAGAGGAAAGTCCCTGACTTCAATTGTCTACGGTGGGAAAACATGAGGTTAAATTAGGTATCAGGTAATTAACAAAATGAATGAATGAATGACTGAATAAAGAAAAGGTGCTGTGGGCTCACAGAAAAGGGGCCCTTAACTCAGCTTTGATACTGTCTAGGCCAGCAGTCTTCAGCTTTGAGTGAACAGTATACTTATGTAGGGTAATTTTTTGATATATATATATATATATATATATATATAATTATTGGAAGATAATTGCTTTATGACCTGGTAGTCTCTGCTGTACATCAGCAAGAGTCATTTATAATTTTATATATATATATATATATATATATATGTATATATTTCCTCCTCTTGAGCCAAGCTGTGTAATTACAATTTGATTGAACAGTGCTAGATCAGTTAAAATTATACTTTCCTAGGCTTGGTACCCAGATAGTGATACTTTTTTGTAGCTCTGCAGGTGGTTCCGAGTTGAAACCCAAGCTGAGGATCACAAGTCTAGACTGGGTGTTGAAAGATGAGCAGAATCGAGGCACAGGGTGGTAGGGCAACCAGGGCAGGACGATGATGTAGCAAGAGAAGAGAAGGTGGAATGGAGGGTAAGGAATTTCACATTCTTGGGGTCTTGTTTATCTCACCTGTAAGAATTAGGGTGGAACTAGGCTTTATGTTTTAGGACCTAGCACTTGTGTGCCTTTTCGCACTGGGCCACAGGGATGGTGTGGCCAGTGCTGCTGAGGCTATCTCGGATACAAGAATCCCTTGGCTAAGGGATTCTCTTTAGGGACCCTCTTCCAGACCTTTCGCCCAGATGCATCCTTTTGAGGGCAGCCTGCATCATTGCTCTATGCACCCTAGATAAGGGGAACCCAAGAGGCAGCTGTTGGCACAGCTTTGGAAGGAGAACTTGCAGACTGGGATATGCAGAGTAGGCTGCTAAGTTTGGGTTGTTCGTTACATGGCAACAGAAAACAAGAACACAGACATTGTTTTCTTATTTTCTGTTTCCTTCACTGAACTCTGAGTGCACATGGCCCCTTCTTTCCCATTGTTTCCACCTCCTAGTGCAGAGCAGGACTCAGACTAGATACTCTGTAAGTTACTTGCTAAGTTAGTGAATGAGTGAACAGACGTGAAGAGGAAAGTCCCTGACTTCAATTGTCTACGGTGGGAAAACATGAGGTTAAATTAGGTATCAGGTAATTAACAAAATGAATGAATGAATGACTGAATAAAGAAAAGGTGCTGTGGGCTCACAGAAAAGGGGCCCTTAACTCAGCTTTGATACTGTCTAGGCCAGCAGTCTTCAGCTTTGAGTGAACAGTATACTTATGTAGGGTAATTTTTTGATATATATATATATATATATATATATAATTATTGGAAGATAATTGCTTTATGACCTGGTAGTCTCTGCTGTACATCAGCAAGAGTCATTTATAATTTTATATATATATATATATATATATATATGTATATATTTCCCTCCTCTTGAGCCAAGCTGTGTAATTACAATTTGATTGAACAGTGCTAGATCAGTTAAAATTATACTTTCCTAGGCTTGGTACCCAGATAGTGATACTTTTTTGTAGCTCTGCAGGTGGTTCCGAGTTGAAACCCAAGCTGAGGATCACAAGTCTAGACTGGGTGTTGAAAGATGAGCAGAATCGAGGCACAGGGTGGTAGGGCAACCAGGGCAGGACGATGATGTAGCAAGAGAAGAGAAGGTGGAATGGAGGGTAAGGAATTTCACATTCTTGGGGTCTTGTTTATCTCACCTGTAAGAATTAGGCCTAAGAATGTTGAACTCATTGGGTTTTTGTAAGAATTAAAGACTTAGTTCCTGTAAAGAGCCTGGTCCCTAAGAGATGCCCAGTGCAGCTAGAAGTTTCATGTGTGCAGCTATTGAGGATTTGTCTTTTCTATGAATGTTGTTTGGAGGGTGCAGAATATACTACCAAATCTCTGAATATTTCTCCAAGGGGTCAAGGACTTGCTGAAGGGCTCCTTGCAAGTGATGTCTGGAAGCAGAAGCCAAACCCTTCTCCCAAGGCCCACCAGGTCTCTGACCTCTTTGTGTATCCTGGTGGTACAATTCCTTATAATTAATACTTAATTTCTGCTCTGTTCTGTTTTTATTTTTTTTAATTTTGGCCTCTTTTATTGTTTTTTTTTTTATGCTCATCCATATTTATTATTTGGCCTGTGTGGGCCTCCCAATACAGTAGCCTCTCTTGGTGCAGAGCACCAGCTCTGGGCACATGTGCTCCAGAGCGCTGCCTCTTAATTGGACACAGTGGTCCAGCTGCTCTACGGCATGTGGGATCTTCCCCTGCCAGGGATCGAACTGGAGCCCCTTGCATTGCAAGGTGGACTCTTTACCCACTGGACCACCAGGGAAAACCTCTGCTCTATTCTTAATGCTTTTCAACCTGATTTTCAGCTTACTTCCTCCGCCTCAGCCAAATGCATTCCATCTTTGTTCTTAAAGAGAAACAGCATTTCTCAATAGCCTGGATGACTCTGGCATATTTCCTTTTGCGTTGGGGTCCTGGAATAGGACATGGGGGTTTCAAAGGGTCAGGTACTTGAGTCTGTATAAACAGGATGGAGTGCATGGATGCCAGGGAGCAATATTTTTTAAAATTTTGGTCTCTTTTATTGATTTTTTTATCCATTTATTTTCACCTATCTTTATTCTTTGGCATGTGTGGGACTTCCATTGCTGTGGCCTCTTTTGTTGCGGAGCACGGGCTCTGGGTGGATGCACTCCAGAGCACTGGCTCATAATAGGGCATACTGGTCCCACCTCTCTGTGGCACTTGGGATCTTCCCAGGCCAGGGATCGAACAGGTGCCCCTTGCACTGCAAGGCAGACTCTTTACCCACTGGAACACCAGGGAAGCCCCCATGGAGCAATTTTTGCTAAATCCTTGTATCGAAACCATCTAGGATTCAGTTAAGTGAGTTGGACCAGCCCAGATCTAAAGGATTGAGGTGCATCCAGATACCCTGGTAGGCTAAGACAGTCCCCATTTTTGTTCAGTCACTAAGTTGTGTTTGACTTGTTGTGACCCTATGGACTGCAGCATGCCAGGTTCCTCTGTCCTCCACTATCTCCCAGAGTTTGCTGAAATTCATGCCCATTGAGTCAGTGATGCTATCTAAACATCTCATCCTCTCCCACTCCCTTCTACTTTTGCCCTCAGTTCTTCCCAGCATCAGGATCCTTTCCAATGAGTCAGCTCTCCACTACAGGTAGCCAAAGTATTGGAGATTCAGCTTCAGCATCAGACATTCCAGTGAATATTCAGGGTTGATGTCCTCTAGGATTGATTAGCTTGATCTCCTTGCTGTCCAAGGTTCTCTTAAGAATCTTCTCCAATACCACAGTTCAAAAGCATCAATTCTTTGGCACTCGGCCTTTATGTATTTTCTGGACAGAATTCTGTTAGCATTTGCTCAGCTTCATTTTGTACTCTAAGATCAAACTTGCCTGGTATTCCAGGTATGTCTTGATTTCCTACTTTATTGGTTGGGCCATACACTTGGATTATTGTAACATTGAATGGTTTGCCTTGGAAACGAACCTAGATTATTCTGTCATTTTTGAGATTGCTACCAAGTACTGCATTTCAGACTCTTGTGTTGACTATGAAGGCTACCCCATTTATTCTTAGGGATTCTTGCCCACAGTAGTAGATAAACTTCCCCAGTAGCATATTGGATACTTTCTGACCTGGAGGCTTATCTTTCAGAGTCTTATCTTTTTGCCTTTTCATACTGTTCATGGGGTTCTCAAGGCAAGAGACTGGTGTGGTTTGTGATTCCCTCCTCCAGTGGACCACCTTTTATCAGAACTCTCCACTATGACCTATCCATCTTGGGTGACCATGCATGGCATGGTTTATAACTTCATTGAGTTATGAAGCTCCTTCACCGCAGCACAGCTGCAATCCATGAAGGGGAAGATTGTCCCTAAAGGAAAGCAATTAGGCCAGTGCTTCTCAAGTTATCTGTGGTCAATTATTAGACATTAAAATATTTCAGCCAACAGTCTGTTGATACTTTTGCAAAGTTACAACAAAACTAAAATATATAAAATTAAAGACATAAAATCCAAGCTTTTTTTATTAGATTAAAGAGCCATCAATTATATTTCAATAAATACAATCAAAGCAAATATAAAAAGCAAAAGAATTAGAGAAATCACACATGTTTAACAAAGTATGCATATAGATGATTAATATGATTAATTAATATAATTATTATTGCACCTGTTTGTAATTCTATCAGAAAAACCCCAAAAGTTGAGTGAACTAATTCCTCATATTAAATGCCTATGTACATTTTTGAATGAACATTATGTATATATATACCAGTATTTGAATTTTCAGTGTTAAAAATGAGTTTGCTTCTTGCTTGTTAACTGATCTATGGACTATTACTCATGGGGCATGATGCATATCTAAAATATTTATGTTTTGTTTTAATAACACTCATAGTAGAGATCAGTCTTACATATGGGTGGTGAGGAAGTGAAACAAGTTATTTTAAGGCAATTTCAGCAAGCTCAGGATATTATAATCCAAAATGAACTAAGTAATACTGTATTTCAGCTTCATTTT
This sequence comes from Tragulus kanchil, assembly GCA_022376925.1. Classification (NCBI taxonomy): domain Eukaryota; kingdom Metazoa; phylum Chordata; class Mammalia; order Artiodactyla; family Tragulidae; genus Tragulus; species Tragulus kanchil. The sequence goes on along the minus strand of JAIOJX010000001.1, from coordinate 101,366,033 downwards.
GTACTCTAAGATCAAACTTGCCTGGTATTCCAGGTATGTCTTGATTTCCTACTTTATTGGTTGGGCCATACACTTGGATTATTGTAACATTGAATGGTTTGCCTTGGAAACGAACCTAGATTATTCTGTCATTTTTGAGATTGCTACCAAGTACTGCATTTCAGACTCTTGTGTTGACTATGAAGGCTACCCCATTTATTCTTAGGGATTCTTGCCCACAGTAGTAGATAAACTTCCCCAGTAGCATATTGGATACTTTCTGACCTGGAGGCTTATCTTTCAGAGTCTTATCTTTTTGCCTTTTCATACTGTTCATGGGGTTCTCAAGGCAAGAGACTGGTGTGGTTTGTGATTCCCTCCTCCAGTGGACCACCTTTTATCAGAACTCTCCACTATGACCTATCCATCTTGGGTGACCATGCATGGCATGGTTTATAACTTCATTGAGTTATGAAGCTCCTTCACCGCAGCACAGCTGCAATCCATGAAGGGGAAGATTGTCCCTAAAGGAAAGCAATTAGGCCAGTGCTTCTCAAGTTATCTGTGGTCAATTATTAGACATTAAAATATTTCAGCCAACAGTCTGTTGATACTTTTGCAAAGTTACAACAAAACTAAAATATATAAAATTAAAGACATAAAATCCAAGCTTTTTTTATTAGATTAAAGAGCCATCAATTATATTTCAATAAATACAATCAAAGCAAATATAAAAAGCAAAAGAATTAGAGAAATCACACATGTTTAACAAAGTATGCATATAGATGATTAATATGATTAATTAATATAATTATTATTGCACCTGTTTGTAATTCTATCAGAAAAACCCCAAAAGTTGAGTGAACTAATTCCTCATATTAAATGCCTATGTACATTTTTGAATGAACATTATGTATATATATACCAGTATTTGAATTTTCAGTGTTAAAAATGAGTTTGCTTCTTGCTTGTTAACTGATCTATGGACTATTACTCATGGGGCATGATGCATATCTAAAATATTTATGTTTTGTTTTAATAACACTCATAGTAGAGAGATCAGTCTTACATATGGGTGGTGAGGGAAGTGAAACAAGTTATTTTAAGGCAATTTCAGCAAGCTCAGGATATTATCCAAAATGAGCTAAGTAACACTGTATTTACAGAATTCCTCTTTAATCTCTCCTCAGCATCTTCTAATTTTCTTTTTTTTTTTTTAAATTTGGCCTCATTATTGATTTTTTATTTGTTTATTTTTCATCCATCTTTTATTCTTCAGCCTGTGTGGGCTCCCATTGCAGTGGCCTCTCTTGTTGCAGAGCACTGACTCTGGGCACATGCACTCAGAGCACTGGCTCCTAATTAGACACACCAGTCCAGCCACCCCACGGCACTTGGGATCTTCCCGGGCCAGGGATTGAACCAGTGCCCCTTGCACTGCAAGGTGGACTCTTTACCCACTGGACCACCAGGGAAGCCCAGCATGTACTAATAATTAATCTTGTAAAGTGCTATTGAATTCAGATTATCTTTTTATGAGAGATTAATAATTTCTTACATGTGAAATATTTTTAATGAAAATAAAATCCAGAATGTCCTATCAGATTTTTAAGGCACACAGAGAAAACTTTTTCCAGAATTGTAATATTAAGATCCTTGACTAAGTCAGTGATAATTGTTTAATTATGGAATATGTCATAAAAATATGTAAAGCCTCTGTTCTTCCAAGATTCTAACTTTTCTTTCGGTTTTTCAGATCTTGTCTGCCATTGAAAACCACATTTCACTGTGTCCTTGGATGGGGTAAGTACAGAACTTGCATCACAAATATATTGAAAACATGACACAAAAATATTAAACTGTCTGATTTGTATCTTTGAAAAATTGGGTTAGACTGATGTTTTAAATTTGCTTTTTTAATTTTATTGTTTGGCCGTGCCTTTTGGCACACCCACATCCCTTGAGTGGATGCTTGGAGTCTTAAGCATTGGATCTCCAGGGAATGTCCCCAAATTGATTTCTTATCTTGCAGAAACACTGAGAATTTATTCCATTGCTTGTTAACTGATCTATGGACTATTACTCATGGGGCATGATGCATATCTAAAATATTTATGTTTTGTTTTAATAACACTCATAGTAGAGATCAGTCTTACATATGGGTGGTGAGGGAAGTGAAACAAGTTATTTTAAGGCAATTTCAGCAAGCTCAGGATATTATCCAAAATGAGCTAAGTAACACTGTATTTACAGAATTCCTCTTTAATCTCTCCTCAGCATCTTCTAATTTTCTTTTTTTTTTTTTAAATTTGGCCTCATTATTGATTTTTTATTTGTTTATTTTTCATCCATCTTTTATTCTTCAGCCTGTGTGGGCTCCCATTGCAGTGGCCTCTCTTGTTGCAGAGCACTGACTCTGGGCACATGCACTCAGAGCACTGGCTCCTAATTAGACACACCAGTCCAGCCACCCCACGGCACTTGGGATCTTCCCGGGCCAGGGATTGAACCAGTGCCCCTTGCACTGCAAGGTGGACTCTTTACCCACTGGACCACCAGGGAAGCCCAGCATGTACTAATAATTAATCTTGTAAAGTGCTATTGAATTCAGATTATCTTTTTATGAGAGATTAATAATTTCTTACATGTGAAATATTTTTAATGAAAATAAAATCCAGAATGTCCTATCAGATTTTTAAGGCACACAGAGAAAACTTTTTCCAGAATTGTAATATTAAGATCCTTGACTAAGTCAGTGATAATTGTTTAATTATGGAATATGTCATAAAAATATGTAAAGCCTCTGTTCTTCCAAGATTCTAACTTTTCTTTCGGTTTTTCAGATCTTGTCTGCCATTGAAAACCACATTTCACTGTGTCCTTGGATGGGGTAAGTACAGAACTTGCATCACAAATATATTGAAAACATGACACAAAAATATTAAACTGTCTGATTTGTATCTTTGAAAAATTGGGTTAGACTGATGTTTTAAATTTGCTTTTTTAATTTTATTGTTTGGCCGTGCCTTTTGGCACACCCACATCCCTTGAGTGGATGCTTGGAGTCTTAAGCATTGGATCTCCAGGGAATGTCCCCAAATTGATTTCTTATCTTGCAGAAACACTGAGAATTTATTCCAGAGTTCAAACACTCTCATCATACCCAGCATGCAATAATCGCTGTTTATATTCAGCTTATATGGTATCACAAAATATGGACAATAATCTGAAATGTAATGCATTAGCTTTTATGGAATTCTCAGATTTTACCACATCAGTAAGCACACTGTTGAGTGCTGGCTGACATTTTCCTAGCAGTGTTTTCTTGATGAAGGTAAACACGTTGATTTATGTTCTGAGGACACCCTAAAATGAGTGACTACTCAGTGTTTTCTTAAAATTGCACCTGAGCCATCAGAATGTTACTTTTACTGAAAACCTAAACTTTAAACCACATTGTTTGACAGTGCTTTTATCATGTGAAACACTTGTCTATGGAGTTTTATACAGGGCAGGGCTAGTCTTATTTTCAACAGTGATGTTGAAAAAAATTCTTCTTTAGTATTTCCATTATATTTAAATTGTGCATATGTTAAATTTGGTATTTTAACTCTTTGTTAGAAATGTCAAGTTGCATTGGAGAACCTTTTGCAAGCTTTATGTTTTCTGTGAGTTGGTCTTTAGTAAACTAGCCCATTCCTGCCTTTGCTGTTTAGTTGCTAGGTCATGTCTGACTCCTTTGTGACCCCGTGAACTATGGCCAGCTAGGTTCCTCTGTCCATGGAATTTTCCAGGCAAAAATACTGGAGTGGGTTGCCATTCCCTTCTCCAGGAGATCTTCCTGGCCCAGGGACTGAATCCAGGTCTCCTGCACTGCAAATGGAGTCTTTACCACTGAGCTATCTGGGAGCCCATTCTTGTCTTTGGAAAATGATATTTGAGCTGCTTCCTTTTTTTGGGGGGGAGGGTTGGGAAGGGAGTGGGGTGTGCGGGCCACTTCTATTGGTCTTTCATTTATCTGTTTTTCATCCATGTTTGTTCTTCGGCCCGTGTGGGCCTCCCATCACAGTGGCCTCTGTTGTCGCAGAGCACCGGCTCTGGGCGCACACACTCCAGAGCTCCAGCTTGGTAATTGGACACATCGGTCCAGCCGCTCTGCAGCACATGGGATCTTCCCAGGCCAGGGATCGAACCGGCGCCCCTTGCACTGCAGGCGGTGTCCTTGCCCACTGGACCACCAGGGAAGCCCGAACTACTTCCTTTACCATTAACTACACCCAGCATACCAAGCAAAAACCTTTATTGTGTCTCTCTAATGCCTTGGCAGTTGTAAATGAATTTTCCTTCTTAAACTTAAGGGATACTTTATAAGAAACCTGAACTAGCATTTATATGTGAAAATTGAATATGTGCTTATGTCAATTTTTTACTATAATACTATCTCTTTCAAAGATTTTTTTGGTTTTGAACTTATTTCTTTTTTTAAATTGAAGTATTGAAGATTTGCAATGTTTTAGTTTCAGATGTACAGCATGATTTGTTTTGGGGTGTTTTTTTTTTCAGATTATATTCCATTATAGGTTATTATAAGATAATGGGTTTGTAATGCCCTGTGCCATACAGTAGATGTTTTTTGACTATTTTGTGTAATCTGTGTATGTTAATCTCATATGTTTAATTTGTCCCTTGCCACCTCCCTCTCCCCTTTGATAAGCATAAGTTTGCTTTTTTATGACTATGAGTCTATTTCTGTTTTGTGTATAGATTCATTTGTACTATTTTTTAGATCACACATATAAGTGCCATCATATAGGATTTTTCTTTTTCTGACATATTTCACTAAGCATTATACTCTCCCAGTCCATCTACTTTGCTGTAATTGGCAGTATTTCATTCTTCTTTATGGCTGAGTGATAGTTCATTGTATACATGCAGCACAGCTTCTTAAGCTAGTCATTGGTTGTTGGGCAGTTGACTTGTTATCATGTCTTGGCTATTGTAAACAGTGCTGCTGTGAACGTTGGGGTACATGTAGCCATTAGAGTTTTCATTTTTTCTGCATGTATATGCAGGGGTGGAATTGCTGGATCATATGGTAATTCTATTTTTGCTTTTTTTCCTAGAAATTTCCTCACTGTTTTCCATAGTGGCTGCACCAATTTAAATTTGCACCAACAGTGTAGGAGGGTTCTCTTTTCTCCATATCCTCACCAGCATTTATTGTTTGTAGACTTTTGATGATGGCCATTCTAACCAGCATGAGGTGATACCTCATTGTAGTTTAGATTTGCATTTCTGTGCTTAGCGATGTTGAGCATTTTTACAGATGTTTTTGGCCATCTTTATGTCTTCTTTGGACTTCTCTGGTGGCTCAGTGGTAAAGACTCAGCCTGCCTGTGCAGGAGATGTGGGTTGATCCCTGGGTAGGAAAGAATCCCTGAAGAAGGAAAGGGCAACCCACTCCGGTATTCTTGGCTGGAGAATCCCATAAACAGAGGAGCTGGGGGGGCTACAGTCAATAGGATCACAGACAAGTAGGACACAGCGTAGGAACTAAACAACATGTTTTCCTTGAGAAAATGTCTATTTGTATCTTTTGCCATTTTTTTTCACTTTCACTTTCTTTTTTTGCCTTTTTAAAGAATTTTGTTTGCTGTTTTGCTTTTATAGAGTTTTGTTGTTTACAGATATGTCTAATCCGATTGTTTTGCCAATCTTTTTGAAAAAAATTTTTGGCCTCTTTTTTTTCGTTTCTTATTTATTTATTTCCATCCATCCCTACTCTTTGGCCTGCATGGGCCTCCCACTCCAGTGGCCTCCTGATGCAGAGCACTAGCACTGGTCGCATGCGCTCCAGAGTCCCAGCTCAGTAGTTGGGCTTGTGGGATTCACCCGGGCCAGGGATCGAACCGGCGCCTCCTGCACCGAAGGTGGACTCTTTACCCACTGGACCACCAGGGAAGCCCCCAAGTTTTTGATTGGGTTGTTTGTTTTTTGATATTAGTTTATATGAGCTGTTTGTGTATTTTGGAAATTAAGTCCTTGTTGGTCACATTATTTGCAAATATTTTCTCACATTCCTAGGCTGTCTTTTGGTTTTGTTTATGGTTTCTTCTGCTTTGCAAAAGTTTTTACATTTGATCAGATTCCATTTATTTGTTTTTGCTTTTCCTTTTGCTTTGGGAGACTGATGTAAGATAACAGTGCTACAATTTGTGTCAAAGGATGTTTTTCCTATGTTCTCTTCTAGGAATTTTCTGGTGTGTCATTTTTTTTTTTTTTTTTTGGACACTTCTATTGGTCTTTCATTTATCTATTTTCATCCATCTTTGTTCTTTGGCCTCTGTGGGCTTCCCATCACAGTCGCCTCTGTCGCTGCAGAGCACCAGTTCTGGGTGCATGTGCTCCAGAGCTCTGGCTCGTAATTGGACATACTGGTCCTGCCGCTCTGCAGCACATGGGATCTTCCCAGGTCAGGGATTGAACTGGCGCCCCTTGCACCGCAAGGTGGTGTCCTTACCAACTGGACCATCAGGGAAGCCCTGGTGTGTCATTTCTTAACTTTAGGTCTTTAAATCATTTTGCATTTATTTTATTATATATATATATATTTTTTTAAAGGTCACCTTTTTTTTTAAATTGACCTCTTTTATTGCTTTTATATTTATTTATTTTCATCCGTCTTTATTCTTTGGCCTGTGTGGGCCTCCTATTGTGGTGACCTATCTCCTTGCAGAGCACTGGCTCTGGGGCATGCGCTCCAGAGCGCTGGCTTATAATTGGACACACCAGTCCAGCCGCTCTGTGGCACGTGGGATCTTCCCCAGCCAGAGATTGAACCGGTGCCCCTTGCACAGCAAGGCGGACTCTCTACCTATTGGACCACCAGGGAAGTCCTTGAGTTTATTTTTGTATAAGATATAAGGGAAAAGTCCAAATTTCATTGATTTACATGTAACTATCCAGCTTTCCCAGCACTACTTGTTGAAGAGACTTTCTTTTTTTCCATTGCATATCCTTTCCTCCGTTGTCATACATTAATTGACCATATGTGTGAGTTTGCTTCTGGGCTCTCTATTATGTTTCATTCATTTTTGTGTCCATATTTGTGCCAATACCACACTGCTTTGTAGTATAATCTTTAGTCTGGTAGGGTTGTATCTCTAGCTTTGCTGTTTTTTCCCTCAGGATTATTTGGCCATTTTAGGTCTTTAGTGGTTCCATGTAAGTTTTAGTATCATTTGTTCTAGTTCTGTGAAAAATCTCATGGATATTTTAAAAAGTTATTTTTTAATTGAATTATAATTGCTTTACAAAATTGTGTTGCTTTCTGCCCAACATCAGCATGAATCAGTCATAGGTAATATATATACATATATATGTCCCCTCCCTTGTTGAACCTTCCAACCCCTTCCCATCCTACACTCCAGGTTCTTACAGAGTTCCCCCCCCCCCCCCGAGTTCTCTGAGTCATACAGCAAATTCCCATTGGGTATTTTACATATGGTAATGTAAGTTACCATGCTACTTTCTCCATACATCTCACCCTCTCCTTCCTGCCAACCCCCTGTTTCCATAAATCTGTTCTCTATGTCTGTTTCTTCATTGCTGCCCTGTAAATAAATTCATCAGTACCATTTTGCTAGATGGCATATATATGTGCTAGTATACAGTAATTATCTTTCTCTTTCTGACTTCACTCTTTATAATATGCTCTAGGTTCATCCACCTCATTAGAGCTGACTCACATGCATTCATTTTTATGGCTGAGTAATATTCCACCGTGTATATGTACCAAGCTTCTTTGTCCATTCATCTGTTGATGGACAGCTAGGTTGCTTCCATGTTCTAGCTATTGTAAATAGTGCTGCAGTTAACACTGGGGTACATATGTTTTTTTCAATTCTGATTTCTTCAGGGTATATGCCTAGTAGTGGGTTTGCTGGGTCATGTGGTGGTTTTATTCCTAGTTTTATAAGGAACCTCTCATGGATATTTTTATAGAAATTGCATTAAATTTGTTCATTTCTTTGGGTAGAATGGCCATTTTAAATGTATTAATCCAAGAGCATGAAATGTCTTTCCATTTCTTTGAAGTACCTTCAGTTTCCTTTATTATTCTTTTATAGTTTTCAATATATAGGTTGTTCATCTCCTTGTTCAAGTTCATTCCTAGGCATTTTATTTTTGATATAATATTGGATGGAATTTGTTTTTTTTAACTTTCCTTTTCTGATAGTCCATGATTAGTGTATAGAGATGCAGCTTTTGTGTGCTCAGTTACTCAATTGTGTCCGACTCTTTGGGACCCTATGGATTGTAGCCCACCATGGGATTTCCCATGCAAGGATACTGGAGTGGATTGCCATTTCTTCCTCCAGACTATCTTCCCAACTCAGAGATTGAACCCATGTCTCCTGCATTAGCAGATGGATTCTTTAGCACTGAGCCACCTGAAAAGCCCTTAGAAATGCAATAGATTTTTGTATGTTAATCTTATATCCTTCTACTTTGGTGAATGCATTACTTCTTTTTTTAAAAAAATTAATTAATTTGTCTGCATCAAAGTACTGAGTTGCAGTACTTGGGGTCTTCCTTGGGTCATGTGGGATCTTTTGTTGTGGCCTGAGGGCTTAATAGTTGTGGCATTCAGACTTAGTTGCTCCATAGCATGTGGCATCTTAGTTCCTCAACCAGGGATCAAATCAACATCTCCTCCATTGCAAGGTGGATTGTTAGACACTGGGCCACCAGGGAAGTCCCTGAATATGTCTAGTATACAGTAATTATCTTTCTCTTTCTGACTTCCATTCTAGGTTCATCCACCTCATTAGAGCTGACTCACATGCATTCATTTATGGCTGAGTAATATTCCACGTGTATATGTACCAAGCTTCTTTGTCCATTCATCTGTTGATGGACAGCTAGGTTGCTTCCATGTTCTAGCTATTGTAAATAGTGCTGCAGTTAACACTGGGGTACATATGTTTTTTTCAATTCTGATTTCTTCAGGGTATATGCCTAGTAGTGGGTTTGCTGGGTCATGTGGTGGTTTTATTCCTAGTTTTATAAGGAACCTCTCATGGATATTTTTATAGAAATTGCATTAAATTTGTTCATTTCTTTGGGTAGAATGGCCATTTTAAATGTATTAATCCAAGAGCATGAAATGTCTTTCCATTTCTTTGAAGTACCTTCAGTTTCCTTTATTATTCTTTTATAGTTTTCAATATATAGGTTGTTCATCTCCTTGTTCAAGTTCATTCCTAGGCATTTTATTTTTGATATAATATTGGATGGAATTTGTTTTTTTTAACTTTCCTTTTCTGATAGTCCATGATTAGTGTATAGAGATGCAGCTTTTGTGTGCTCAGTTACTCAATTGTGTCCGACTCTTTGGGACCCTATGGATTGTAGCCCACCATGGGATTTCCCATGCAAGGATACTGGAGTGGATTGCCATTTCTTCCTCCAGACTATCTTCCCAACTCAGAGATTGAACCCATGTCTCCTGCATTAGCAGATGGATTCTTTAGCACTGAGCCACCTGAAAAGCCCTTAGAAATGCAATAGATTTTTGTATGTTAATCTTATATCCTTCTACTTTGGTGAATGCATTACTTCTTTTTTTAAAAAAATTAATTAATTTGTCTGCATCAAAGTACTGAGTTGCAGTACTTGGGGTCTTCCTTGGGTCATGTGGGATCTTTTGTTGTGGCCTGAGGGCTTAATAGTTGTGGCATTCAGACTTAGTTGCTCCATAGCATGTGGCATCTTAGTTCCTCAACCAGGGATCAAATCAACATCTCCTCCATTGCAAGGTGGATTGTTAGACACTGGGCCACCAGGGAAGTCCCTGAATGTGTTAGTTCTAATAGTATTTTTTTTTAATTAATTTTTTAAAAATTTTACATTGGAGTATAGTTGATTTACAATATTGCCTTAGCTTCAGGTGTATGGCAATGTTATTTAGTTATACATTATGTCTATTCTTTTCCAGATTCTTTTCCCATGTAGGTTATTACAGATTAGACAGTAGAATTCCTTGTGGTGTACAGTAGGTCTTTTTTGATTATCTCTTTTATATATGGTAGTCTATATGTGTTACTCTCAATTTCCTAATTTATACTTCCTCCTCACCTCCTTTCCCCTTTGGTAGCCATAGTTTGTCTTTTAAGTCTGTAAATCTGTTTCTGTTGTGTAAATAAATTGATTTGTGTCATTTTAAAAAATTCCACATATAAATGATATTATGATACTTGACTTTGTCTAACTTCACCTAGAATGATACTCTCTAGATTTATCCATGTTGCTGCAAATGGCATTATTTCATTCCTTTTTATGACTGAGTAATATTCCGTTGTATGTGTGTTTGTATGTGTGTTTGTGTGTGTGTATATATATATACAGTTTTTTTTTTTTTTTACTGCAGTTTCTTTCTCCATTCATCTGATGATGGGTGTCTGGTTGATTCCATGTCCTGACTATTGTAAACAGTGCTACAGTGAACATTAGGTTGTGTATAGTTTTTTTTTTTTAATTTTCTTTTTTCCTTTTTTTTTGGCCACTTCTATTGGTCTTTCATTTATTCATTTTCATCCATCTTTTTTCTTTGGCCTGTGTGGGCCTCCCATCACAGTGGCCTCTCTCGCTGCAGAGCACTGCCCAGCTGTTCCTCAGCATGTGGGATCTTCTCAGGCCAGGAATCAAGCTGGCACCCCTTGCACTGCAAAGCGGTGTCCTTAGACACTGGGCCACCAGGGAAGTCCCTGAATGTGTTAGTTCTAATAGTATTTTTTAATTAATTTTTTAAAAATTTTACATTGGAGTATAGTTGATTTACAATATTGCCTTAGCTTCAGGTGTATGGCAATGTTATTTAGTTATACATTATGTCTATTCTTTTCCAGATTCTTTTCCCATGTAGGTTATTACAGATTAGACAGTAGAATTCCTTGTGGTGTACAGTAGGTCTTTTTTGATTATCTCTTTTATATATGGTAGTCTATATGTGTTACTCTCAATTTCCTAATTTATACTTCCTCCTCACCTCCTTTCCCCTTTGGTAGCCATAGTTTGTCTTTTAAGTCTGTAAATCTGTTTCTGTTGTGTAAATAAATTGATTTGTGTCATTTTAAAAAATTCCACATATAAATGATATTATGATACTTGACTTTGTCTAACTTCACCTAGAATGATACTCTCTAGATTTATCCATGTTGCTGCAAATGGCATTATTTCATTCCTTTTTATGACTGAGTAATATTCCGTTGTATGTGTGTTTGTATGTGTGTTTGTGTGTGTGTATATATATATACAGTTTTTTTTTTTTTTTACTGCAGTTTCTTTCTCCATTCATCTGATGATGGGTGTCTGGTTGATTCCATGTCCTGACTATTGTAAACAGTGCTACAGTGAACATTAGGTTGTGTATAGTTTTTTTTTTTTAATTTTCTTTTTTCCTTTTTTTTTGGCCACTTCTATTGGTCTTTCATTTATTCATTTTCATCCATCTTTTTTCTTTGGCCTGTGTGGGCCTCCCATCACAGTGGCCTCTCTCGCTGCAGAGCACTGCCCAGCTGTTCCTCAGCATGTGGGATCTTCTCAGGCCAGGAATCAAGCTGGCACCCCTTGCACTGCAAAGCGGTGTCCTTACCCACTGGACAACCAGGGAAGCCCTGTGTGTAGTTTTTGAAGTATGATTTTCTCCAGTTATATGCCCAGGAGTAGGATTGCTGGGCCATATGGTAGTGCTAGTTTTAGTTTTTAAGGAACCTCCATGCTGTTCTCCAGAGTGGCTATACCAGTTGACATGGCCACCCACAGTGTCAAAAGATTCCCTTTGCTCGACACACTCTCCAGCATTTGTTGCTTATAGACTTTTTTTTTTTTAAAGATTTATTTATTTATTTATTTTGGGCGGGGGTCGGGTTGGGGAGGGAGGGGAGCGGTCGGGCCACTTCTATTGGTCTTTCATTTCTCCATTTTCATCCGTCTTTGTTCTTTGGCTCCTGTGGGCCTCCCATCGCGGTGGCCTCTGTCGCTGCAGAGCTCGGGCTCTGGGCGCATGCGCTCCAGAGCTGCGGCTGAGTGGACACATCGGTCCAGCCGCTCCGCGGCATGTGGGATCTTCCCAGGCCAGGGATCGAACCGGCGCCCCTTGCATTGCAAGGCGGTGTCCTTACCCACTGGACCACCAGGGGAAGCCCGCTTATAGACTTTTTGATGATGGCCATTCTGACTGGTGGCTCATTATAGTTTTGATTTGCATTTCTGTGATAATTAGTGATATTGAGAATCCTTTTGTGTGTGTCTTCTTTGAAAAACATCTACTTAGATCTTCTGCCCATTTTTTGACTGAGTTGTTTGGTTTTTCGTACTAATAATTTTTGTGTGGAGACTTAAAGTTTCTCTATATAGAATATCACATCACCTACAAATAGTGACAGTTTTGCCTCTTCCCTGCCACTTTGGATATCTTTTGCTTATTTTTTGGTCTGATTGCTGTGGCTCAGACTTCCAATACTGTGTTGACTAGAAGTGGGAAAGGTGGGCATCCTTGTCTTGTTCTTGAATTTAGCGGGACGGTTTCCAGCTTTGAATATTGTGTTGAATGTTATGTTGGTTGTGGGTTTATCATAAATGGGCTTTATTATGTTGAGATATGTTCCCTCTCTGCTCACGTTGATGAGAGTTTTTATCATGAATGGATGTTGAATTTTGGGAAGTGCCTTTTCTGCATCTTTTGAGCTGACCATGTAGTTTTTTCCTTTTCTTTGATCGATGTAGTATATCTCATTGATTGATTTGCCTTTGGTAAGGCAAGCAGCATCACTGGCCCAGAGCTTAGGACTTAGTAAATGGTAATGTTTACCACAATTAGTTCACAATTATTTAGTGTTACCCTTCGGGAGACTAAAATTCCTTTATTTAGAAGTGTTCATTGCAAATGCATGTGTGCACATAGGTATGCGTGCACTCATAAATGCACATATGCACATGCTCAAATACATTCAAATACATGCATACTCACATGCCATAGACATTTTGTTTGAATCAGCCAACTATTTCTAGAGCACATCTTGAGGCTGAATTCATGATTACTTGAGGGCCCAGATAGGGCAAGTTAGATTTGTTTTGGGGGTAGAATAGGATGAAATAAGAAGCTGCCAGATTGGGAACTCTCGAAAAGCTAAGACCAGAATTTGATTCTGCTCCAAATCTCTGTGCTTAATGCGACTGATTTTTCTCTTCCATTGTTAAAGTCTCACTGTTTATTCTGATCCTGCCAGATGTATTGCATTTGACAGAATCCATGGAAGAAAGTATATCAGACAAGTGAGAACTGTTGTCGTCAACTAACCTTCACAGTTGATAATTCTCAAACATTCAACTGACCTTCACTACCTTTTCTCGAATAACTGACTCTCTTAAAAAGTGTACACACAATGTGATAAAACTTTCTTTAAAAAAAAGCAACAGTATAAATGTCTACAGAAAGAAAATGGTTTTCTTAGACTGATGGGATTCAGTATATTCCAAATGTCTCCTGTCAGTATGTATTTTTAAGAATAATCAGAAGCAGCCAACAAGCACTAGTGCTTTTTTCTTTTTTTTACAAAGCTAGGAAATAACCTACTCTTAGTAATATGAGGAGGCTTGTTCTTTTGTGCTTTCATTTTCATCAAGGCTGAGTGGAAGAGTGGAATTTATTGGTTTGGGAGTTGTTTTGAGAATTTCTCTTTTGGATTTTATCTCGACATTCTCTGAAAAACTGTTCTGTGAACTTACTACTCAGACTGCTTCACTAGTTTATTATTAGACAATCCTCCTCTAAACTTGGCCGGAAATCAAAGGCCCATCCAGATAAGAATCTCCACAATGTGCATGTTTTTGGCTTTGGTAAGGCAAGCAGCATCACTGGCCCAGAGCTTAGGACTTAGTAAATGGTAATGTTTACCACAATTAGTTCACAATTATTTAGTGTTACCCTTCGGGAGACTAAAATTCCTTTATTTAGAAGTGTTCATTGCAAATGCATGTGTGCACATAGGTATGCGTGCACTCATAAATGCACATATGCACATGCTCAAATACATTCAAATACATGCATACTCACATGCCATAGACATTTTGTTTGAATCAGCCAACTATTTCTAGAGCACATCTTGAGGCTGAATTCATGATTACTTGAGGGCCCAGATAGGGCAAGTTAGATTTGTTTTGGGGGTAGAATAGGATGAAATAAGAAGCTGCCAGATTGGGAACTCTCGAAAAGCTAAGACCAGAATTTGATTCTGCTCCAAATCTCTGTGCTTAATGCGACTGATTTTTCTCTTCCATTGTTAAAGTCTCACTGTTTATTCTGATCCTGCCAGATGTATTGCATTTGACAGAATCCATGGAAGAAAGTATATCAGACAAGTGAGAACTGTTGTCGTCAACTAACCTTCACAGTTGATAATTCTCAAACATTCAACTGACCTTCACTACCTTTTCTCGAATAACTGACTCTCTTAAAAAGTGTACACACAATGTGATAAAACTTTCTTTAAAAAAAAGCAACAGTATAAATGTCTACAGAAAGAAAATGGTTTTCTTAGACTGATGGGATTCAGTATATTCCAAATGTCTCCTGTCAGTATGTATTTTTAAGAATAATCAGAAGCAGCCAACAAGCACTAGTGCTTTTTTCTTTTTTTTACAAAGCTAGGAAATAACCTACTCTTAGTAATATGAGGAGGCTTGTTCTTTTGTGCTTTCATTTTCATCAAGGCTGAGTGGAAGAGTGGAATTTATTGGTTTGGGAGTTGTTTTGAGAATTTCTCTTTTGGATTTTATCTCGACATTCTCTGAAAAACTGTTCTGTGAACTTACTACTCAGACTGCTTCACTAGTTTATTATTAGACAATCCTCCTCTAAACTTGGCCGGAAATCAAAGGCCCATCCAGATAAGAATCTCCACAATGTGCATTTTCAGAGCAAGTCAGAAGCTGTTTTGTTTTAACTCTCAAAGAAAGCTTTTGTATTTTCAATTTCAAGTGCTCTACAGTACAGCAGCAGTCTATATAGATTATACAAAAGGATCATATGTTGGTTTGAGCTAGCTTCTAGAGGGGAAAAAAATTCACCATGGAGGAACAGCAAGTATTTAAACAATGAACTGACAGCTGCCAGTCCCTTACATCCCTCCACGGGGCCAGCTCCTGCTCTTTTCAATTTCACTGGGATCTGTAGATACTGCTCTCCAGGGCCGAGCTGATACTGATGGGCTATGTTCCAGTGGCACCTGCCCTCATAAGAGCAATACCTTTTATCAGAGAACTCGCACATTACATCCTTTATATGGAAGAGAAACAGTGCCGGCTTGGAATGGGAGAAGAAAATCTATACCTATTTCAAGTCCTGAATTGGCATTTAAGTACTTGTAGAGTTAGAACTGAAAACTTGAAGCTCTTGATTTATATTGTATTCTCATGGCCACTCTCAGGAATGTCAGGGTCCATCCTTTGCTAAATTTTGAGCCAAATAGTTAGACCTCGTAGTTTGCTAAGTTAAGTGCTATTTTAACAATGTCTCTCTTTAAAAAAAATCTTTCTGGTGATAGTCATAAATAAGCAACATGAAAGAATGTTTTTTCTTTTGTTCAGGCAACCACAATCATTTTAATTTTCTCTGTACTGAAGTCAGATGTCCATAATCATTCTTAGACTTTCAGTATATTCCAAATGTCTCCTGTCAGTATGTATTTTTAAGAATAATCAGAAGCAGCCAACAAGCACTAGTGCTTTTTTCTTTTTTTTACAAAGCTAGGAAATAACCTACTCTTAGTAATATGAGGAGGCTTGTTCTTTTGTGCTTTCATTTTCATCAAGGCTGAGTGGAAGAGTGGAATTTATTGGTTTGGGAGTTGTTTTGAGAATTTCTCTTTTGGATTTTATCTCGACATTCTCTGAAAAACTGTTCTGTGAACTTACTACTCAGACTGCTTCACTAGTTTATTATTAGACAATCCTCCTCTAAACTTGGCCGGAAATCAAAGGCCCATCCAGATAAGAATCTCCACAATGTGCATTTTCAGAGCAAGTCAGAAGCTGTTTTGTTTTAACTCTCAAAGAAAGCTTTTGTATTTTCAATTTCAAGTGCTCTACAGTACAGCAGCAGTCTATATAGATTATACAAAAGGATCATATGTTGGTTTGAGCTAGCTTCTAGAGGGGAAAAAAAAAATTCACCATGGAGGAACAGCAAGTATTTAAACAATGAACTGACAGCTGCCAGTCCCTTACATCCCTCCACGGGGCCAGCTCCTGCTCTTTTCAATTTCACTGGGATCTGTAGATACTGCTCTCCAGGGCCGAGCTGATACTGATGGGCTATGTTCCAGTGGCACCTGCCCTCATAAGAGCAATACCTTTTATCAGAGAACTCGCACATTACATCCTTTATATGGAAGAGAAACAGTGCCGGCTTGGAATGGGAGAAGAAAATCTATACCTATTTCAAGTCCTGAATTGGCATTTAAGTACTTGTAGAGTTAGAACTGAAAACTTGAAGCTCTTGATTTATATTGTATTCTCATGGCCACTCTCAGGAATGTCAGGGTCCATCCTTTGCTAAATTTTGAGCCAAATAGTTAGACCTCGTAGTTTGCTAAGTTAAGTGCTATTTTAACAATGTCTCTCTTTAAAAAAAATCTTTCTGGTGATAGTCATAAATAAGCAACATGAAAGAATGTTTTCTTCATCTTCTGCTTCAGGCAACCACAATCATTTTAATTTTCTCTGTACTGAAGTCAGATGTCCATAATCATTAGACCTTTTGAACAACTCAGGGCTTTGGTCCAGGGTTCTGTTGGAGGAGAGTAAAAAGTCCGAGGTGAAGACAAGCCTTTGATTCTTTTTATCAAGGTCTTTCCTCACCTTCAGTTTGATTCTTTGATGAATTGCTGTTTTCCTTCAGTCTCTTAGAATATCTTCCTTTGGGGTCTCTGGTTTAGTAATTTGGTTGGTGTTTCCATCAGGATTTGGGGCCACTGCTTGCTCTGCTCACACCTCAGATTTGCCAGATCTTTTTATTTTGTTTTTGTCCCACACCGCACGGTATGTGGGATATTAGTTCCTTGAGCAGGGATTGATCTCACGCCACCCGTGGTGGAAGCATGGAGTCTTAACCACTGGACTACCAGGGAAGTCCCTCAAGATCTGCCAGATGTTGCTTGCTTTCTCAGTTCTGAAGCCCATCACATCCCCTCACCTCTGATCCTGAAAAACTGCCCTCTACGTTCCTAGACACAGCGTTAACCTGCCCCTACCTCTGCCCAGCCTGAACCTAAGTTTCAGCTCAACCAGTTTGAACTGAGCAGTCAGTTCAGCCAAACAATCAATTCAATTTACATTAAAAAAAAAAAAAAACCTACTAGTTCTTCCGTTCAAAGGATTTACTTTCTTCATAATAAATGAGCAATTTTTTTTGTTATGATAACTTTTTTCTTTTTAAAGAGATATTTGTTTATTTTTGACTGCACTGAGTATTCGGTGCCATGCACGGGCTTTCTCTAGTTGTGGTGCGCAGGCTTCTCATTACGGTGGCTTATCTTCTTGTGGAGCACAGAATGTAGGGTGCATGGCCTCCGGTTGTTGTGGCACAGGGGCTTAATAGTTGTAGGTTTTGGGCTCTAGAGTACAGGTTCGGTAGTTGTGGCATACAGGCTTAGTTGCCCTGCAGCATGTGAGAGACTGCCGGATCAGGTATTGAACCTGTGTGCCCTGCACAGCAAGGGGTGTTCTTAACCACTGGATCACCAGGGAAACCCATGAGCGAAATTTTAACTTCACAAAATGAGAAAGTCAAAAGAAAAAACTGGTCCTGTGACACACAGCATTTTTTTTTTTTAGCTTCTCTTTCGCTACAAGAATACTACGTAAGCTTGGTAGATGTAGGGAAATTGCATTTTGAATTTGAAGTTTTATAGTGTGACTTCTAAGCACAAAGAGGCTGCCTCCTTTCATCAGACGGGACAGGATAGTAGAGGCAGTTGTTTAACAGGCATAGGAGAGGCAACTTAAAAAATTAATGCTATGGGATCAGTAGTCAGTCATCTCTGTATTGCCTAAAATCATCTAAAACCCAGTCCACGAGTTCTGTTAAGTAGCTGTTGGCTTCTGAGCGCTTCGTCCTCAAGACAAGTGTAAATATCTTAAAATCAGGCATGTCCCCACCACCTCTTATTTGTGCCTTTCACAATATCTGACACCAAACTCAGGGCCCAATGAGTCCCCCAAAGTCACTGAATTGAATTCATGGTTAACCTGAGGAAGGACTGAAAAACAGATTCATGCACTTTTTTGAGTGGTAACACCAGAATGAAGGAGGATGTAAATAATACCTGAGTGGAAGTGCTTCAAGGGGAGCCTTCAGCTACTCAGAATAGATTGATGTCATGTCACCTTGACTGTGGGACAAGCAAAGGTTTAGTATTCACAGAGCCACTTAAAACATTAAAGCTTCTTCTAAGTAAATCTAGTATAATGTTTTTACCGAAAAATCATAAGGCATCAGATGGCAAAGTAAGAGAAAAGATTCATTAGACCTGCTCCATCCATCTAGAATGAGATGAACTGTGGAGCAATTTTATCTGGACATGGAGGTACCCAGCCTCGTCTATATCAGACAGAAACATTCAAACTGCTGAGATAAATGCCAACACTGTGAAACATTCTCTATGTATCATCAGAATATAGAGCAATATAAGATATAAGAAAAAATGCTTAACGAAGTCTGAACTACTACTGCTGTCGAAATGCTAACATTGATTTTATTCACTTCTTGAGATCTAAATTGGAAAATCAAAAAGGCTCAGATTGCACACAGGTCTTTAAGATATACTATAGTCAAAGACAACATAGGGCTCGGACTACAGTGCATAATGGACGGTCTTGAAGGATGGAATTTGCTGATTCTGGGATGGAAAAATAAGCTGCCATTATCAAAGGGAGTTTTGTTCCTCAACTTAGTGATTTATTACTTGTGTTGCCAATTCACAGACCATTGTCTTGTCATTCAAAGTAATCTGAAGCTTTGTAAAGAATAAATAAGGAAAAGGAAAGATCTAAACTTACAAAATTGTGTGCAGCAGATAAAGAAAGGGAAGACTAATTTTCTATCAAATGGCTTTTATCTCTACTTAAAAAAAGTAAAGATGAACAAAGAAGCAATTCTTCTCTGCGGTTATACATACAAGTAGGGTTGCTTAAAATTTTTCAAATTAGCTTTCATAGAGAAATGCGTTCATAGAGAAAATAGGATTGGAGAGCACATGTCTGGACTCTCTTCCTTTGTCAGATGACTGCTCTGTTAATTAATGCGCTAGGTCAGGAATCTGTAAACTACTAAGAGGGTTTTTTTTTTTTTTTTTTGGCCATTTCTGTTGGTCTTTCATTTATCCATTTTCATCCATCTTTGTTCTTTGGCCTGTGTGGGCCTCCCGTTGCAGTGGCCTCTGTCGCTGCAGAGTACCGGCTCTGGGTGCATGTGCTCCAGAGCTCCAGCTTGGTAGTTGGACACATCGGTCCAGCTGCTCTGTGGCATGTGGGATCTTCCCAGGCCAGGGATTGAACTGGCGCCCCTTGCACTGCATGGCAGTGTCTTTACCCACTGGACCACCAGGGAAGCCCCTAAGAGGGTTTTTTTTTTGTTGTTTTTTTTTTCATTATTTCTCCCACCCCTTTTAAAAAAGTTAAAGTATGTTGATTTACAGTGTTGTGTTACTTTTAGGTATACAGTGAAGTAATTCAGTTCTACACACACATATATATATACATATTTTATTTCAGATTTTTTTCCCTTATAGATAATTACAAAATATGGAGCATATTTCCCTATACTACAGAGTAGATCTTTGTTGGTTATCTATTTTATATATAGTAGTATGTATCTGTTAATCATAAGCTCCTAATTTACCCCCTACCCCTTTTACTAAGAGGGATTTTGACATTTGTATATATATATATATATATATATATATATATATATATATATATATTTGAAAAACTTTGTTAGAAGAATGGTATCTCATGACATGTGACAATTACAGGAAGAGTTCGGTGTCCATAAATAAAGACACAACCATACCCATGCATTTACAGATGGTCTGTGGCGACTTTCATGTTCCAACAAAAGAGTTTAGTTGGGAGAGACCATATGGCCTGAAAATCCTAAATCCATTTATTATCTGGCCCATTATGGAAAAAATGGGTGTCCCCTATATTCAGTTGCTGAGTCATGTCCAACTCTTGGCTACCCCATGAACTGAAGCACACCAGGTTTCCTTGTTCTTTGGTCTCCAAGAGTTCGCTCAAACTCATGTCCATTGACTCAAATGATGTCATCTGTCGGTCCAGCCGACAAATCGAACAGGTCCAGAGAGGGAGAGAGTCATGGCTAAGAAAGAAAGATTATAGAAAAGATGGGGTTGAGAGGGCCAGCAACACAACAGAACACTCTGTTAGCTGCTGACAAATTTTATTCTTTCAAGCAAGTAATATTTAGTAAAAGCTTCATAAGATAATACATTTCCCAGGACGCGCATTTTGTTACTATGTTTTGTCCAAGGTTACGTGCTTTGCCCAAGGTTACATTATTATGCTTTGCCCAAGGTTACAGAGCCTGGGAACACAGGTGCTCTTTATGATATTTTGGCTATGTCTCCACAATATGTGGGGTGGCGGGACAGAGAGCTATGCTGTTATCAGCCCCTGTTGCCAGGGCAGCTCCCAGAGCTATGTTTCCTTAAAGGGAAACCCCTTGAAACAGGGCAGCTCCCCACAGTCATCCAAGCATCTCATCCTCTGTTGCCCCCTTCTCCTCCTTCCCTAAGTCTTTCCCAGCATCAGGGTCTTCTCCAGTGAGTTGGCTTTTCACATCAGGTGGGCATGTCTGAACTCAGAAAGAGAACATGTTTAGAAAGAGGCTGGAACTGCATGTAACTTTACATCTGAAGAACAGATAAATTCTACTATACAGATATACTTAGCTCCGTGCACTCACAAGGGGGCAGCTACAGATGACCTGTAAAGACAGCTAATACATCTCACGAATGCTTTTGATAGCAGAGTAAATTCACATATTTCTTGGAGAGCTACTTATGAGAATAGCATTTGGAAGAGATCCCTAGTTGGTTTTCTTTGTTCTCTTTATGACTGGAATAAATGGGCTGGATTTGACTGAGCTATTTCACACAATTCTAGACGTACACAGCAAGCAGATACCAACATTAGGTCTTTTCAAACTTAAAATATATTGAATGTCACCAGTACTAATGAGAACCTAATGATTCCTAGTGACTTGAAACATTTAAAAAAAAAAAAATTGCAGCATCCTTGGCACCATCTCACTTCTACACCCCAGGATGCACACAAGATTGTGTGTTTTCTGACTGCCTGAGGACGTGGTCAGAGAAAAAGTAGAGCATGCACAAGAAAATATATTGTTGAATTTCCTGGTTACATTTTGAAGTAGTGTTGTCCATGGCGACAAATCAAGGTCCAGAGAGGAGAGAGTCATGGCTAAGAAAGAAAGATTATAGAAAAGATGGGGTTGAGAGGGCCAGCAACACAACAGAACACTCTGTTAGCTGCTGACAAATTTTATTCTTTCAAGCAAGTAATATTTAGTAAAAGCTTCATAAGATAATACATTTCCCAGGACGCGCATTTTGTTACTATGTTTTGTCCAAGGTTACGTGCTTTGCCCAAGGTTACATTATTATGCTTTGCCCAAGGTTACAGAGCCTGGGAACACAGGTGCTCTTTATGATATTTTGGCTATGTCTCCACAATATGTGGGGTGGCGGGACAGAGAGCTATGCTGTTATCAGCCCCTGTTGCCAGGGCAGCTCCCAGAGCTATGTTTCCTTAAAGGGAAACCCCTTGAGACAGGGCAGCGCCCCACAGTCATCCAAGCATCTCATCCTCTGTTGCCCCCTTCTCCTCCTTCCCTAAGTCTTTCCCAGCATCAGGGTCTTCTCCAGTGAGTTGGCTTTTCACATCAGGTGGGCATGTCTGAACTCAGAAAGAGAACATGTTTAGAAAGAGGCTGGAACTGCATGTAACTTTACATCTGAAGAACAGATAAATTCTACTATACAGATATACTTAGCTCCGTGCACTCACAAGGGGGCAGCTACAGATGACCTGTAAAGACAGCTAATACATCTCACGAATGCTTTTGATAGCAGAGTAAATTCACATATTTCTTGGAGAGCTACTTATGAGAATAGCATTTGGAAGAGATCCCTAGTTGGTTTTCTTTGTTCTCTTTATGACTGGAATAAATGGGCTGGATTTGACTGAGCTATTTCACACAATTCTAGACGTACACAGCAAGCAGATACCAACATTAGGTCTTTTCAAACTTAAAATATATTGAATGTCACCAGTACTAATGAGAACCTAATGATTCCTAGTGACTTGAAACATTTAAAAAAAAAAAAATTGCAGCATCCTTGGCACCATCTCACTTCTACACCCCAGGATGCACACAAGATTGTGTGTTTTCTGACTGCCTGAGGACGTGGTCAGAGAAAAAGTAGAGCATGCACAAGAAAATATATTGTTGAATTTCCTGGTTATGGCTTTCTTATTTTAGACAGCTCAAGTGTAAATGAAATCCTGACCTTTAAACATCTACATGATGATGTGTGAAAAAATATACAATCCAAGCAATAAACAACCAGCCAAGCATTATATTTCTAATTGAATCTGCTACTGTCTTATAGCATGTTGATTTGCTAAATATAATTTGTAGTGTTGTTGTTGGACAGAAAGCCACTGCCCACAAGCAGGCTTTCTGAGTAAACCTGTCCTGTTTAAAAAAAAAAAAAAAAAACTTTAATACAGAAACAAATACATGTATGCATGAATGATCCTCGGAAGAAAATAACTAATGGGTGGATGAAATTGATGTCATTAGCTAATATGAAACGGTAGCGATTGCTATTGGAATTTTATCATGTTGGAATAGTGTGACACCTCTCTTAGACCCAGTTACTTAAGAGGCAAGTGGCTGTGGGAAGCGAGGATGAGTAGCCACGTATTTTTCATGGGGTGAAGAAGAAGATTTGTGCTTGGAGGACTCTGGACAAAGTGGTTGGTTGCAAAAAAGACTAGAGACTGAGCACCCATCTCTGCCTGGACGTCCTTTGCAAGTTAACATTACTGTTCTACCCATCAAGAGGTTGGGTCTGCTTTTCCACGCCTTGAACCTGTGCTTGGTCATAGGATACCAAACAAATCTGTTTTAAAATGTTTTATTGACTCAGAAGGTAAAGAATCTGCCTGCAATGCAGGAGGCCCAGGTTTGATCCCTGGGTCAGAAAAATGTCCTGGAAAAGGAAATGGCTACCCCTTCCAGTATTCCTACCTGGAAAGTCCCACATACAAAGGAGCCTAGTGGACTTCAGTCCATGCAGTCACCAAGAGTCAGACATGACTGAGCAGTGAACACTTTTGCTTTCATAGTTGATTAACAATGATGCATATGTTTCAAATGTACAGCAAGATGATTCAGTTATCCATATCCATATATCCATTCCTTTTCAGGTTGTTTCCCCGTGTAGTTTATTACAGAATATTGAATAGAGTTCCCTGTGCTACACAGTAGGTCCTTGTTGATTATTAGTTTTATAGATAGTAGTGTGTTATCTGTTGATCCCAGACTGCTAATGTATCCCTTCCCCACCTTACCCCTTTAGTAACCGCAAGCCTGTTTTCTAAGGGAATCTTCCCTTGCCCTGTGGAACTGCCCTCTCTTGCTGCTCTCGGCCACCCTGAGTTCCCTGTGTAAAGAAGCTCAGGGTAGCCTGCTGGACTTCATGGAACAGAAATGAGTCCTCCCAGCTGTGATACCTGAGACCAACCACCCTTCCAACTACTAGATACATGAATGAGACCGTACTAGGCAGCCTAGACCAGGAGAGGGTCTCAGCTGACCCCCAGAATCAGGAAAATGAACCAATGATTATTATTTCAAGTCACTAAATTTCAGTGGCTTGTTATGCAGCAAAAGTTAGAGGAGGTGCTGGACCCTGAGTGGTTCCTGCATGGGAGGTCCAATCAACCACACTGCTTTAGCCCAGAATTTGCCTGACAGTGGGAGCCATTATATACAAGTCCTCTGATGGTGATGGGCTGCATGCTGATTGCTGGGTTTTGTAGATGGGATCCAGGATTTCCTTAGGTCATGCAGGATGATGTAGAATCCTAGAGGACCTTCTAGTGCTGGCAGCCACTTCTGTGAAGGCTCTTACAAATAGTGGCTGCCGTGGGTTTTCTGCTGGAATGGCTCACATTTGAAGCTGCAGCATCCCCTGGAACTCCCCCACTAGCTGAAGAGTTCTTTGTACTCTACAGCCTCCAACAGCCGAAATGTTTCCTGGACTTGTCCTGACTAATGCAGGAGGCCCAGGTTTGATCCCTGGGTCAGAAAAATGTCCTGGAAAAGGAAATGGCTACCCCTTCCAGTATTCCTACCTGGAAAGTCCCACATACAAAGGAGCCTAGTGGACTTCAGTCCATGCAGTCACCAAGAGTCAGACATGACTGAGCAGTGAACACTTTTGCTTTCATAGTTGATTAACAATGATGCATATGTTTCAAATGTACAGCAAGATGATTCAGTTATCCATATCCATATATCCATTCCTTTTCAGGTTGTTTCCCCGTGTAGTTTATTACAGAATATTGAATAGAGTTCCCTGTGCTACACAGTAGGTCCTTGTTGATTATTAGTTTTATAGATAGTAGTGTGTTATCTGTTGATCCCAGACTGCTAATGTATCCCTTCCCCACCTTACCCCTTTAGTAACCGCAAGCCTGTTTTCTAAGGGAATTTTCCCCTTGCCCTGTGGAACTGCCCTCTCTTGCTGCTCTCGGCCACCCTGAGTTCCCTGTGTAAAGAAGCTCAGGGTAGCCTGCTGGACTTCATGGAACAGAAATGAGTCCTCCCAGCTGTGATACCTGAGACCAACCACCCTTCCAACTACTAGATACATGAATGAGACCGTACTAGGCAGCCTAGACCAGGAGAGGGTCTCAGCTGACCCCCAGAATCAGGAAAATGAACCAATGATTATTATTTCAAGTCACTAAATTTCAGTGGCTTGTTATGCAGCAAAAGTTAGAGGAGGTGCTGGACCCTGAGTGGTTCCTGCATGGGAGGTCCAATCAACCACACTGCTTTAGCCCAGAATTTGCCTGACAGTGGGAGCCATTATATACAAGTCCTCTGATGGTGATGGGCTGCATGCTGATTGCTGGGTTTTGTAGATGGGATCCAGGATTTCCTTAGGTCATGCAGGATGATGTAGAATCCTAGAGGACCTTCTAGTGCTGGCAGCCACTTCTGTGAAGGCTCTTACAAATAGTGGCTGCCGTGGGTTTTCTGCTGGAATGGCTCACATTTGAAGCTGCAGCATCCCCTGGAACTCCCCCACTAGCTGAAGAGTTCTTTGTACTCTACAGCCTCCAACAGTCCTCTGACATTTACATGTTTCCTGGACTTGTCCTGACTCTAGGAAGAGTTTTTGAGAGATTCTCAGAAGCTCCAAGGACAGGGACAAAGACACACAGCCATGCTCTAGGCTTGGGGTGAGGTGGGGGATGGTACCAGGCTCCCCAGAGGCACATGGTGCTCATGAAGGGGTTTGGCAGTCCTCAGAGGGCAGGCATTTTCATCAAGGGCCTGGATTCTAGATTGGATTTGGCACAGATTAGCTCTACATCCTGACAAAAAATGACTT
This sequence comes from Tragulus kanchil, assembly GCA_022376925.1. Classification (NCBI taxonomy): domain Eukaryota; kingdom Metazoa; phylum Chordata; class Mammalia; order Artiodactyla; family Tragulidae; genus Tragulus; species Tragulus kanchil. The sequence continues at coordinate 101,340,255 of JAIOJX010000001.1, read as the reverse complement.
CACTTTTTTGAGTCTCAGTTTCCATATCCATGAAGTCAGGAGAACTGGAGTGGATGGTACTTGACTGTCTCCACTACCTTTTTTTTCCTTTTTCCACTACCTTTTAACAGCCTTTGGAATTCATCTCCCACTTTGTACCATGTTCTTCTCTGGCCCTCACTTCGTTTGACTTTGTGCTGTCATCCTGGGACCTAGAATTGTGATTTTGAGGGAGAAGTGAGGCAGGCCCATTTCAGGATGGTGATAAGAGACATATGAGCAGATTTCATTCAGAGCTTGCCCAACTGATAAGTGACTTCTGACAGGAGTCTGGCTAGAATGGACTTAATAGAGGAATTGCTGGGGGTGGAATAGGGAGAAGCTCAAGAAGAAGTCTGAGAAGAGGGTCCAATCTATCATGTTGCCTTGTAAATAATCCACAGAGGGAGTCTTTACCCCCTCCTTCCCTGCCACCTAATCCCCGATGCCCACTGATCAGCTGACTTTGCAAATAGCACACAAGAACTTAAACCTTTGGTTTTTCACTTAATTTATCTTCCTCTCTCAATTCTGTTATCCTAACAAAATTTTAATTTCTACACTGCATTAGTAGACTACTCTGTTTTGCAAGGGTGTTTTGCTTTGCTAATGGAGTAAGGGAGTAAGGGAGTCAAAAAACCAACTATTTAAAAACATTGCAGTTTAGCTCAGGGCTTAAGAATTTTTTTTTATACTAAATGCTGACAAACTAGTCCCTGGTAAAAGCCATCAGTGACTTCCCATCATATAAAATCCATCCTAGGTCCAGTAGCCTCAACTCCTGTCCTGCTACTTGTTGTCCCTGAAGAGTTCTTTGTACTCTACAGCCTCCAACAGTCCTCTGACATTTACATGTTTCCTGGACTTGTCCTGACTCTAGGAAGAGTTTTTGAGAGATTCTCAGAAGCTCCAAGGACAGGGACAAAGACACACAGCCATGCTCTAGGCTTGGGGTGAGGTGGGGGATGGTACCAGGCTCCCCAGAGGCACATGGTGCTCATGAAGGGGTTTGGCAGTCCTCAGAGGGCAGGCATTTTCATCAAGGGCCTGGATTCTAGATTGGATTTGGCACAGATTAGCTCTACATCCTGACAAAAAATGACTTCACTTTTTTGAGTCTCAGTTTCCATATCCATGAAGTCAGGAGAACTGGAGTGGATGGTACTTGACTGTCTCCACTACCTTTTTTTTCCTTTTTCCACTACCTTTTAACAGCCTTTGGAATTCATCTCCCACTTTGTACCATGTTCTTCTCTGGCCCTCACTTCGTTTGACTTTGTGCTGTCATCCTGGGACCTAGAATTGTGATTTTGAGGGAGAAGTGAGGCAGGCCCATTTCAGGATGGTGATAAGAGACATATGAGCAGATTTCATTCAGAGCTTGCCCAACTGATAAGTGACTTCTGACAGGAGTCTGGCTAGAATGGACTTAATAGAGGAATTGCTGGGGGTGGAATAGGGAGAAGCTCAAGAAGAAGTCTGAGAAGAGGGTCCAATCTATCATGTTGCCTTGTAAATAATCCACAGAGGGAGTCTTTACCCCCTCCTTCCCTGCCACCTAATCCCCGATGCCCACTGATCAGCTGACTTTGCAAATAGCACACAAGAACTTAAACCTTTGGTTTTTCACTTAATTTATCTTCCTCTCTCAATTCTGTTATCCTAACAAAATTTTAATTTCTACACTGCATTAGTAGACTACTCTGTTTTGCAAGGGTGTTTTGCTTTGCTAATGGAGTAAGGGAGTAAGGGAGTCAAAAAACCAACTATTTAAAAACATTGCAGTTTAGCTCAGGGCTTAAGAATTTTTTTTTATACTAAATGCTGACAAACTAGTCCCTGGTAAAAGCCATCAGTGACTTCCCATCATATAAAATCCATCCTAGGTCCAGTAGCCTCAACTCCTGTCCTGCTACTTGTTGTCCCTGAAGTACTCCAAAATTGTCCCCACCTCCTAGTGTTTTTCCTGGATATTCTCTGTGCCTGAAATGTTCCTGCCCCAGAACTTGTCATTTACTGCTCTCTGGGGAGCAAGGACTTTTGTGAAACTTAAGTATAGCTGATTTTTATTATCACATTACTTAAAGCTGTTCAGCAAAGTGATTCAGTCATACATGTATATATGTTCCTTTTTAAAAATATTCTTTTCCATTATAGTTTATCCTAGGATGTTGAGTATAGTTCACTGTGCTGTACAGTAGGGCCTTGTTTATCCATCCTATATATAAAAACTTATATCCACTAGCCCTGACCTCCCACTGCATCCCTCTCCCAGCCCCAACCTCTGTCCACATGGAAACCACCAACCCTTTCTCTGTGTCTATGATTCTGTTTCTCTTTGTACATGGGTTCATTTATGTCATATTTTAGATTCCACATATAAGTAATATATGGGATTTGTCTTTCACATTCTGACTTACTTCATGTAGTATGATAATCTCTAGTCACACCCATGTTGCTGCAAGTGACATTATTTCATTCTTTTCTTGACTGAGTAGTATTCTACTGTATATATGTACTATATTGAAATGGGTACATAGGTAGACTTTGCAAGAAGGCCAGCCAGTTCCAAGGACAAGGAGGAGAAGAAGAAGGACAAGGAGAAATAAAGGCAAAGATCTTCAGTGTTGAAACTGAAAGCTTCTAGTCTTATGTTAATCTGGGCACTTACATTAGAATGTCTCACCTAGCCCTGAGACCTGGAGACTGTCCTGGCTAATTTCATGTTAATGTTGTGGGTGTGGGCCTACAGGGCCTTTGCAGCCTTAAGATATTCTTTTGATTTATTGTTTTGGTAAGTGACTGGAAGATACAAATTGTCATGCTTCAACTGGCAAAGGGGGATACTCTTCTATCCCCCTTCCAGAGTCTATGCTGGAAGCTTTTCCCTATCCTTTCTTACTTTAATAAACCTCTCACTGCACGAAGCTCTCAGTGACCATCACCGAGTCTTGATCCCACTGTGAATTCTTCTCCATTGGAGATTAAGAATCTGACACCGTTCATGGTAAACTACTGTCATTTATCACCTATCAATATAATCTTTATCCATTCATCTATCAATGGACATTTAGGTTGTTTCCATGTCTTAGCTATTATGAAGAATGGTGTTATGAACATAGAGGGCATATATCTTTTTTATTTTTTTTTAACACTTTATTTTTTGGGCCACTTCTATTGGTCTTTCATTTATTTCCATCTTTGTTCTTTGGCCTGTGTGGGCCTCCCATCGCAGTGGCCTCTCTCGCTGCAGAGCACCGACTCCAGGCACATGCGCTCCAGAGCTCCGGCTCAGTAGTTGGACATGTCGGTCCAGCCGCTCCACCGCATGTGGGATCTTCCCACTCCAGGGATCGAACCAGCACCCCTTGCACTGCAAGGCGGTGTCCTTACCCACTGGACCACCAAGGAAGCCCGCATGTATCTTTTTGAATTACAGTTTTGTCTGGGTATATGCCCAGGACTGGGATTATTGGGTCATATGCTAATTCTACTTTTAGTTTTCTGAGGAATCTCTGTACTGTTACCCACAGTGGCTGTACCACCTTACAGTCTCATCGACAGTGTAGGAGAGGGAACAAGGACTTTACAGACTCTCCAGAATGTTCTGATAGGGAGCTAGAGTTGAGAATAACTGAGCTAGAGTGTTATTTAAGGTCAGAGTCTTTCAAACTTAGGTATCGGTGGAAACCACCTTGGAATGCTTCTTGCGTGCAGATTCTGATTCAGGAGTGGGGAGGGGCTAGAGATTGTGCATTTCTAAGAAACTCCGAAGAACTGTTTTGCTCCCACCTGATGGTGAATTCCCTAAAACCAGGGAATGCATTTTAATCTGTGGCAACTGCAGACCAGGTGCCCTGTGAAGGTTTGCTGCCCACGAACCTGCCATTTGCCACAGTTTCCTTTCAAGGCCCTGTGTCAACACCAGTAGGTCTGATGACCTAAGATATGATGGGATATGTGACCCAATCAAGATGTCAGGCATACATATAGAGGTTCTGAAAGAACTTTACATGGGTAAACCTTTTATATGAAATCCTTCAATTCTAAAGCCATAGAGACATGATCCTGGCCCAAGAATGAAGCTTTCATCTCTCCTGCAGTGATAAAATGGGCTCTCGGTCTTCAGATCCTTCCCCGGGGCTACTATTATCCCCTTAGTCTTGCTGGATTTGACATGAAGTGAGGTAGACTTCAGCCAGAAAGGTTTTCTGAGGGAAAAAAAATGGGAAAGTAAAAGAGGCTGCTCTTCTTTTTGGTTTCTAATATCCTCTGTGCGCTCATAAATAGCCCTGAGCCCTAACATCCATACCACAAAACTAGATTTCCAACTCTCCGTCTTGTCAACAACTTCATCCATTGCCTTTATAGCATTTTCTTCTGAAGGCTTCTTTGTGCCACTTTATATATGTTCCCCTGCCCAGAGTGTCCTCACCCAAAAGACATCCCTCAGGCGTCTGTCCCACTTAGTCAGCTGCTAAACCACAAATGAAGTCACCCTTGGTCGGGCCGCATCTTACCCTAACAGAGCCAATAATCTCATTTCAGGAGGGCTACGTCGTCTTTTCTCCATGGAGGTGAAGAGAAGGGAATTTCTCCCTCATGAGGCTAACAGGGATGTTGTAGTTTCAGGGTCTGCTGACAGGCTGAGGATTTGTCCTCTCCACTCTTTTCCGAAGAGAATTGCAGACCTGGAATCTGCAGTGCCTCTGGGTCAGTTGGTAATTTAAAATTAGACAACCAATGGGAATCTGCTATAAGACTAAGGGAACTCAAACAGGGGCTCTGTAACGACCTAGGAGAGTGGGATGGGGATGGAGATGGGAGGAAAGCTCAAGACGGAGGGGATGAATGTACACCTATGGCTGATTCAGGTTGATGTGCAGCAGTAAACAACAAAACTGTAAAAGTTAAAAGTAAAATAAAAGTTTTAAACAAAACAAAACTCTGTAAAAGGAAAAAAATAGTAAAATTGATGACTTGGAAAGAGAAGGGAGATAAAGACACTGTCCTGGGATGTGTCCTTTTATATAAAGGTATAATAATTGGGGCACAATGTTCTCTCGTGCAACCCCTTTGAGGAAAAAAACACAGTGGTTTAGGGGTATGCTGTGGTGACTTAGCCAACTACTCATGGCTACCCTTTCAGAGTATAGAGGCAAAAGATGTATAGTTTACTTATTAGAAAAGGGTTCATGAAGTTACTAATTTAAATCTTCATAGTAGTGTGTGATTCTATCCTGTGATGCTCAAAACCAGGCAAAACTACTATGCTGTCCATGCTAAGTCACTTCAGTCATGTCCAACTCTTTGGAACCCCATGAGCTATAGCCCACTAGCCTCTTCTGTCCATGGGATTCTCCAGGCAAGAGTACTGGAGTGCGTTGCCTTGCCTTCCTCCAGGGAATCTTCCCAATCAGGGATGAAGCCTGAGTCTCTTCCGTCTCCTGCATTGACAGGTGAGTTCTTTATCACTAGCGCCACCTGGGAAGCCCAAACGACTATGGTATTAGAAGTCAAAATAGAGCTTACCTTGGGGTAGTGTTAGTGACTGGAAGGAAGCATAGTGAGTGCTTTCTGGGGTTCTGAAGATGTTTTATGCCTTGATTCTTTTCTCTGAGTGTATTTACTTGGTGAAATTTCATTGATCTGTACACTGATGATTTGTGTGCTTTTTTCTGCCTTCCATATTTCATTAAAAAGTTGACTGGTAAATATCCTACAACATGCTTTAAAATGATTTTCTATTTATGAATGAATCCTAAGTCCAACAAGTCAGTGTGTGAAATGTATTTGAAAATCCATCCTTCAGTTCAAGAGTGGATCTCCCCACCTCCCTGAAATGTACATTCCTACCCCACCCCAGGACTTGAGTGCCCTGTGTGTTAGTCCTCTCCCTGATTCGAACAGCTTTGCTTTGATTATGCTTAATGCTGGAGAAGTCAGGACTTGGAAGGAGCTGTAACCTTAACAGACTTCTTTATCTAGTGGATGAATTATATCCTAGATACGTGCTTGCATTGAAGTATGCAGCCTTCTACCAGTCATTAGTCACAGAAACCACCCCAGATCTCAGTGACAGGGCTCACCATCAGCAGCTGCAGGGCAAGATGAGAGACCCTTGTGATCAAGCCTGGTGCTTCCTGGATACTAATTATGTCTCCACACAATGGATTGGGCTTTGTTTATCCAGTTAAAGAATGAATCAGAATGTTGAGACAAGTTCCTGCTTTACTTCCTAGGAGCAAATCAGACATAATAGATGAATTTTTTCCCTCCCTTTTGTAAATGTATTTATTTAATTTCTGGAATGGATGTACCTTCACAGGGCTCAGGAAACACAGAGTACAATAGTATACAGGAAATAGTATTTCTCCACGTCTGCCCTCCATCGGTTAGTGTCCACCCCCGCCATCACTGTTGATAGTGGCTTTGTAGCCAGAGATTTGCAGTGTGTACTTAAAAAAAAAAAAAACCTGAAAACATCAGTAAGAAAATTTCATCAAGCTTCTATGATCATTGACAAATCCCTGTTTTAGGACCGTGTCATTTACATTGCGGTCCTCAGACCAAACACATCAGCATCACTTGGGAGTTTGTTAGAAATGCAGATTCCTGGGCCTCAGCTCAGGCCTACAAACTGGACTCTGCATTTTAATAAGATCTCTGGGTTATGTAGCACCCTAAGGTGTGAGAAACCATGCTTTGGTGAAAAAGGACTTTGAGTGCCAACATGAGGGTCTACAAAGGTACCCAACTTATCCTCAAGGAGTTCTTTGTTCTTTGGAGGAACAATGAATTCAATAGATTCTCATCAATTTTGTCATAATTTTCTCAAAGTCTTTTATTGTGTGCACTTGACTCTTTTCTCATGTACATGAAATGATGTGTAGTTATCTTAGGCAGACGTTTAGTACTCTGAATGATGCCCTGTCTCTAGTATTTGAGGACTCTTACCTGAGCGTATCTGGTTCAGAATGCTGGGCGACTGAGTGTAGAGGAGTGGGCACCTTGTCTTGTTGTACTTGAAAGACTGGGAACTAGAGTTATCAACATGAGAAACATGGGGAAGAAATTGCTTTAAAATTTTTATTGCCTCTTAGAAAGAACATAATGATATTATATGTGATTTTTAGTGGAGGGAAGAAATTCCATGGGATGGTTACCCTTTTCTTGCCTTGACCTGTGACCTTTTTGCTATTCAAAACTGTTGGCACGAGACATTTTTTTGCATTGGTATATGTATTCTGGTTTATCCCAGAAGGGACATACTGAAACTTAAAAATTTTTTTTAGTATGCTTTGGAGTATAGTTGATTTATAATGTTGTGTTAGTTTCAGGTATGCTGGTAAGTGATTTACTTATACATATGTCTATATTTTTTCTGATTCTTTCCCCATTTAGATTATTATAGAATACTGAGTAGAGTTCCCTGTGCTATACAATAGGTCCCTGTTGATTATTTTATATATAGTGGTATGTATATGTTAATCCTAACTCCTAATTTATCCGTACCCCTCTCTTTCCCCTTTGGTAACCTTAAGTTTGTTTTTGAAGTGTGTAAATCTGTTTCTGTTTTATAAATAGGTTCATTTGTTGAGAAGGAAATGGCAAACCACCCTAGTATTCTTGCCTGGGAAATCCCCATGAACACAGGAGCATGGCAGGCTGCAGGCCATGGGGTCACAAAGAATCTGACACAAGTGAACAACTAACATAAGAAACACATTGAAAATGAGGGGGAAAAATAAAAATACTTTTAGAAGTATTAAGCCAAAAAAAAAAAAAAAACACTTGGATTAACAGTTAAACTTTGCTCCAAAGCTTGGCATTGGGCCATTAAAATATATTTTTGCTTTTTACTATATTCTCAAGTAATTTTTTACATTAAAATATAACAGTTTTTATCATGCAAATGTTAAATATTTTCCTATCAAAACACCTCAGTGTTTCACTCTGTTGTGCTTAAAAGAGGGAGATACTCTAAATTCTAACAATCCTGTTTTCGTTCAGTTGAAGACTACACAGCAACATAGCAGAAGTGTGTTATATATTTCTTTGTTAAAAGCTGAAGCAATCCAAACCCCACCTGTAGTAAATTTAGCAAAGCACAGTTTAAAAATGAATATCTAGATATCAAATCTATTTAAATAAAAATTCCAACTGCTATTAATATAACTTAATAGTCCTCAGAAACTAAATTGTTTGGAGGTAATGTTTATGAAATACATTTTCTCAGAAAGTTGCCCTATAATTTAAGCAATGTGTTGGGATTTCTACCTTTTCAAAATCAGGTTGTATATGTAGTTGTCTTCTAGTATTTTCTAGTTAAAAAAGCGATTTTATGTGCTACTGTTTGATGAACAACAATGTAAAAATGTATAATCAGAAGAGCTTAAATCTCAACTGTCATTGGTTTGTACAAATGTGAACATTTAATGGGCAAAAAAGTTTGAAAAAATGTAATAAATGTGAATATATTATAGTCTATTTTTGCCATAAAATAAATATTGAAGCAAGATGTCATTTGTGTGTGAATGGTGAAAAAACAAGTTCATTTGTTTCATTTTTTAGTTCCCACATATAAGTGATATGATATTTGTCTTTGTATAATTTGCTTCATTTAGGATGGTAATCTCTAGGTCCACCTCTGTTGTTGCAAATGATGTTATTACTTTTATGGCTGAGTAATATTCCATTGTATGTATGTACCACATCTTGTTTATTCATTCATCTGTTGATAACCACTTAGCTTACTTCCATGTTGTGGCTTATTGTGAATAGTGCTGCAATGTACTAGATGGATGTGTCTTTTTGGAATTATGATTTTCTCCAGATATATGCCCAGGAGTGGGATTGCTGGATCATATGGTAATCTAATTTTAGTTTTTTAAGAAGCCTCTATACTGTTCTCCCTCCATACGGTTGCACCAATTTACATTCTCACCAACAGTTTAGGAGAGTTCCCTTTTATCCACACCTTTTCAGAATTTAGTGTTTGTAAACTTTCTGATGATGGCCATTCTGCCCTGTATGAAGTGATAACTCATTATAGTTTTGATTTGTATTTCTCTAATAATTAGCAGTGTTGAGCATTTTTTCATATGCTTTTTGGCCATTGCTAGGGGCATACTGAAATTTGACATATTTTCTCACTTCCTTGTCTCTACTTTTTGGAGTTCTTTCCTCAAGAAGTATTGGCCACAGAGCACACCCTTGTACTCTGGAGGAGAAGGAGGTGACAGAGGATGAGATAGTTGGATGGCATCACTGACTCAATGGACATGAGTTTAAGCAAACTCTGGCAGATAGTGGAAGACAGGGAAGCCTGGCGTGCTGCAGTTCATGGGGTCGCAAAGAGTTGGATACGACTGACCGAATGAGCAACATCCTTGTATTGGATTTCCCTGGTGGCTCAGGTGGTAGAGCATCTGCTTGTAATGCAGGAGATGAGCTTTGATCCATGGATGGGGAAGATCCCCTGGAGAAGGAATGACTACCCGCTTCAGTATTCTTGCTTGGAGAATCCCATGGACAGAGGAGGCTGGTGGGCTACGGTTCATGGGATCACCAAGAGTCAGACACGACTGAGTGACTTTCACTTTCATACCCTTGTACCACTTAACCATTCACCTCTATGCCTCTCGATTTCCTTCCCTGCAGTTTCCAGTCATTGGACATCTGTCACAGTCTGATGTTGAGTGTTTCTTCTAATGATTTAATTTTATTTCAATTTTATTGTGGTATGAGCCCTTAACATGAAATCTCCTCTCTTAACAAGTTTTTAAGTATATGCTTCATCGTGTTTTCTATAAGTACATTATTAACAGTAGGTCTCCAGGGCTTACCCATCTTGCTTAACTGAAACTTCGTGCCTGTCAAATGAGTTCTTATGAAAGTATCAATATAATACATGTACCAAAAAGTACATAGGTCATAAGTGTACAGCTCAGTGAGGTTTCAAAACTGATCACACCCAGGTAAGCAGCACCCAGAACAAAAACCAGAATGGCTTTAGCCTCTCAGGAGTTCCCTCATGCCTCCTGCATGGTCACCATGTGCCTGCATGGGTAAACGCTATCCACTTCCTAATAGTGTATGAAAGTAACACTTCCCTGCTTTATGCAGATGGCATCCTACAGTATGTACTCTTACATTGGGGTTCTTTTGCTCAATATTGGGCCTGTGGGATCCAACTGTATTATGTGTAAAGTTGAAGATCATTCATCTTCCTTGCTGTCTTCTTTATCCATTCTTCTAGTTGATTATTTTGTGGCTTCTGGTTGGAAGCTATTATTACTAGTACTGCTAAGAGAATTCCTGCACATGTCCCTTCTTGAAAATACATGAGCTTTTCTGTTGGGTATGTACCAAAGATGGAAATTGTGGGTGATGCTGACTTTTTAATATATCAAAGCTGATTACTTTGTGCACGTAAATGCCAAAGAAGCAAGGTCTGTGATTAGACAGATAGGTCTGCATTCAAGCACCCTAGCCCAGGAATAGGAGCCGAGATCTTTTCTACCCCTCCATGGAAAGGGAACTTTTTGTCTCCCAGCGATTTCTGAGCTCCTGCCTTCTCCCAGTCTTCCAAGGATGCAGTGTTGATTGCTTTTGTTTGTTTTATGATTTTAATGAGATCACCCCACTGCTGCAGTAGCCTTTCCAAGCGTGACATATCCTGGCTCCATAGTGAGAACCAAGTCAATTCTCAGCTGTGTGCCAGCGGCAGCTAAAAAGTTGCTATTCATGAATTTGTGTTGTAGAATCTCCATCCTTGAGGGGAAATAGTGGAGGCAGGACAAGTCATAAGCTGAAGAGGTAGTTGTCTGCATGCTGTCATTGGAAACTCGGCCTGGCCCTTAGATAGCTCAACCGTAAACACTCTCTTCCTAGAAGGCCTGGAATCTCCGTCACTTAAGTTAGCATTTTAGGTTAGACCACTGAGGCAGGGGCCATGCTTTGAGAAAGCCACTGCTAAAATGTCCTGGTTTCCCGCCGGGAGGGACAGGGTCTTTAACTGTCTCCCAAGGGAGATAATAAGTCAGAAACTGGGCAGTCAAGAGGAGTCAGTGCTTGGGGCATGGGAACCAGAGGGTTTGATGGAGGCAGCCTGGCTAGGAGACTGTAGCAGCAGAACTTGAAGGGAAGGAAAAGAATCTGCGGGCAGCGGTAAGAAGAGCCTCGGCCTGGAGGTGGTTTCTGGTGAGGCCCCTGCTTGACCACCTTTGTAGACTGGCTAGGGTGAAGAGAACCCCCATGAGCAGAATGTCTGCAGAGAAGCCCCTGGGATCTTTATGCCTCTGCATCTCAGATTCTCTGATTTTATCTGTTGCATTAAAAACTTGTTTTGATCTTTACATTTAAATATCTTTGCTGTTTGTACTTTCCTTATCATGCTAATCTTATTTGAAGATACTTTAGCTCTCTCTTCTGGGAGAAGGTAATGGGGCCATAATTTGATGTTTTATTCTCAGCTCTAGGCTGTTCAAGTCTTTTTTATATTAAATTTATAGTACTTTTCTCTATATTCATACATATATATATACATATATACATATTATATATGCATATATATAGTGTTTGATATCATTGCATTCTGCCACAACAGAGATTTTTCAGGGAGAGGAGACATGTTTTTGGAGACTCACCCACACTGAATGGACTTAAAAAAATCTGTATTGTTTTTGTGATGATAAAAGAATACACATTCATAAGAAATTCAAATTTTACCACAAATAAGAAAGTAGAAACTAAAAGCTCCACATACCTGGCATGTATATTAAATATTTAGTAGAAGTTAGGGATGTCTTTTGCTCATTTTTTAAAAAATATTCAAGGGCATATTTAAAAAAATATTCCAACTGCTTTTTATACAACAACATTCCACTCATGTATTAAATCCATCCCCTCTAACACATGGCCAGCTTGGCCAGGGGATGTGGTGGCCTTCTGGGGAATGGAGCAGAGCCTGTCCTTTTCCTTTGTCTTTTCTGACTCCTTCTCCACCTTGCACTAAGATTTATAAAGTGAAGAGACTACGTAATGAGACAACTCTACACATACAAGGAGACCTTAACAGCATAAGAAACTTATAACAATGTTCACAAAAGACTGTATAAGAATGTTCATAAGTTTTCTACATAATAGCCCCAAACTGACAATGATCCAAATTTCCATCAATTGGAGAATGGATAAATAGGTTGTGGGATACAAGGGAAGACTTCTCAGCCATGAAAAGGAAGAATCTGCTGATCATGCAGCACTATAAGTGAAGCTCACGTATGTTTTGTTGAGCAGAAGAAGCCAGAATGAAATGTACATACTATATGATTATGCTTGCATGCATTTTTTTTTAAAATTTATTTATCTATTGGCTACGTCATATCTTAGTTGCGGCATGCAGGATGTTTAGTTGCAGTATGTGGGATCTGGTTCCCAGTCCAGGAATTGAACCTGTGCCCTCTGCACTGAGAGTGTGGAGCTTTAGCTGCTGGGCCACCAGGGAAGTTCCAATGTATGTTCAGTTGGGAAATGGCCTAGCCTAATCTCTGGTGGTACAAATCAGGGCAGGGAGTTGCTGGAGTCAGGATTGGGGTTGGGGTGTGGACAGGGATTGACTCCAAGGAACTTCTGATAATGAAAATGTTCTGTATCTCATGTGAAGTGGATTTCCATGGGCCTATGCATTTGTCAAAATTCATCATTGTGTCTCCTTATCATCTGTGCCTTCTGTTGCAAATAAATGTAGTTTTGTAGTTTTGTAGTTTAGCAAAAGTAATTTAAAGAAGGGGGCATAGTATGTGAGGGGGGCATGTAGTATATGGCTCTGTTATGAAGTGAGGGTCATGCTCCCTGTTTCAACTGCAGTGGTGGGGACTGTACTGACTTGCCCCTCTCTGATGCTTCCACCTTCTGCCCCAGGGCTTCTCCAATCCCAGGAACATGCTGACCCCACACTCAAGCACTGCCCAAGGGTTGCTGTCCCTGGAGGTCACCCTCAAGCAGTGGGGATCATGAGCCCATGGATAAGTAATACACCAGCCTGTCAGGTGGAAGCACTAGAAGGTCTTCCGTAGGCTATTCAGTGGTCTTGGTGGGATCGAGTCCCTGAAAATGTATGCAGGCATCCTTATAGTGGCTCATTCTTCCCCATCTCACTCTCCCCTCACCTTCACTCTCACACTTGGGGATCCCCTCCCGAATAAATGACCTGCACCTCCATCTCAAGCTCTCCTTTCAGAGGAACCCAAACTAAGGATGGCACCACAGTGGACAGGAGTGGAAGTTGCTGTGGTCCCTGCTCCAGCATTCTCTTGCTCCTTTATTCCTCTCTCTTTCCTGTCTCCTTTGATTGAAATATTTCTGTGACTGTATTTTAGGAAAAATAGAGGAGAAGGAAGATGCACTAGAGAAGGGTTGGTAAGAGAAGTCTAGGACAGGAGAAGAAGTAAAGGTGATTTTATAAATATTTACATGTTCTGCATAAAAGCATATAATCTAATTTTAGAAAATTTTCATCACCCCAAAGAACACTTTGTACCCATTAGTAGTTACCACTTCAACTTGCCCTTGCCCCTGACAATTACCAGTCTGCTTTCTGTCTCTATGGATTTGCTGATTCTTGACATTTTGTAGAAATTTTGTCCAGTCGGAATGTGGAAAAAAACTCAAATGACCATCAAGAAATGAAGGGAAAAAGAAAATGTATTTTAGTATATACATACAATGAAATATTATCTAGCCATGAAAAAGTAACAGGACTCTGTAACATGCTACAGCATTAATGGATCTTGAAAATATTATAATAAATGAAAGAAGCCAATCATAACACATAGTGTGTTATTGCGAAGCCAATCATAACACATAGTGTGTTATTGCATTTGTATGAAATGCCCATTTGTTTGGATTGTTTCCACCTTTTAGCTAGTGTAAGTGGTGTTTTATGAACTTTCATATACTGGTTTTCACTTGAACACCTGTTTGCAGTTCTGTGGAGGTATATAACTAGATGTGAAAATTTGGGGTCATTTGATAATTATATGTTTAACCTTTTGAAGAGCTAGCAAATTATTTGGCTGTACTTTTTCATATTCCCACCAGAAATGTGTGAGCATTTCAATTCAGACATTGCCCTTTTTAATTTTTTTAAAAGCTATTCCTTTCACAAAGCTTTCCTTCAGTGTTTATGGGAATTAGATATAAATCATCTGTCCTTTCTTTTTCCCCCATTCTAGATTTTTCTCACTAACCTTCCTCCAATGCACCTTCTTTCACTTCTGGTTTTCCTGAAATGCAGTCCTTCCCACTGAAAAAGTTCAGCTGGGACTATTTCAGGCCATGAAAGAAGTGAGACAGAAGTGCATCTATTTCCTTTTGGGAGATTCTTGGTCCCTGAGGGTATTTACCCATTTCCTCCCCCAGGAGCAGCTCTGTGTTGCACCAAGTATGGGAGAGAAAGCTTTTGCTAGGACCTATGGGGATAATAGTTACAGGTTTTGTTTTTTTTTTCAGTTTTTTCATTTTTTAATTGAAGGATAATAGCTTTATAGAGTTTTGTTGGTTACTGCCAAACCTCAACATGAATCAGCCATAGGTATGCATACCGTTTTTTTTTTTCTCCTCTTTTTCTTTCTCCCTCTCTCAGAATATTTTGTACAGCTTTTTAGAATGTATTGTTTATATCTAAAGCACAATACATTATGCTTTAAAAATATGAAGGCTTAAAAAAAAAAAATCCTCCCTCCCCCATGGTGTCTCGTGTCCTCTGTGACATGTTAGGTTGATGTTGGAGTCTTAACCACTGAATGAACAGGAAGAAAGTCTTTTTTTTTTTTTTTTAGCAAATGCTTCAGAGAGTCTCTAGGGTTGTTTATCGTGATTGGTGCACAACTCAGTGAATATACTGAAACCCATAGAATTTATGTATTTCAAATGGGTGGACTCTGTACTGTGAAAGTGATCTATCAATAAAGTTGTTTTAAAAAATTAGTCCTGGTCTAGGGAAGGGAGTGAGCACTGATTTTAGGAAACAGTTTTCTCCTGTTCTAAATTTGGTTGGTAAAAGTACAAGGGCCATGAACAGTGGAGAGAGAATTATACACTTACACTCATGTATTTTCCCCAGATGTCCTATTTCTTGACCCTATTAATTAAATTAATAAATGAGTATTAATTAGTACTGTGTGTATCTAGAGATGTAAGGATGAGTAGGAAGTCACTGTTCCTGTGGCCTGGGAGTTAGAATCTATTGGAAAAAACAGATAAGGGGGCAAGAAATGACAAATAGGATGCTTAGAAATGCCATAATAGTATAGATTCAGAAAAAGAAATATATTTCTTTTCTTTTCTTTTTTAAAAGAGCAATGTGTGGAATGGTGCTGTCTTATCTGAGAGTCTTGAGGCCTTATGCTTCCTGTGGCAGAATTGGACAGTGTCCCCCAACTCTCCACTGTTGAGTTTCACAAATGTAGAAACTGGTCTAAGGCATGAGAATGCTCCATAACCAAGGCTCGTGTAGTAGCTGTATTTTCTTTATTTTTGAAAAAATCCTTTCATGTTATAATGTATTTTAAAAATATTTAGTTTTAGCTGTGCTGCATCTTTGTTAGTGCCCATGGCTTTTTCTAGTTGTGACGAGTAGGGGCTACTCTCCAGCTGTGGTGGGCAGGCTCTAGGCTGTACAGGTTTCAGTGGTTGCGGGTCACAGACTCTGGAGCACATGCTCAGTAGCTGTGGTGCATGGGCCTAGTTGCTCTGAGGCAAGTGGGATCTTCCCAGATCAGGGATGGAACCTGTACCCCCTGCATTGGCAGGCAAATTCCCAACCACTGGACCAGCAGGGAAGCCCTTAGCTATGTTTTCTCTGTTCTTGATGCTCTGGCAGATGGGTCCTGGGTGACAGGTGACCAGAGAGGAATTGTTCCTCCGACGGTCAGCTCATTCCTAGAGAGAGCAAACAGCCTTTCACATGCAAGCTACCCAGCCCAGACCACACACAGTCCCATCTGCTTGATCTGGTCCTCGGACTCCTGGCCAGTATTCCCCTGTCCTTTTCACCCCAGGACTGAATATTGAATCACCTGGGGCAGCCTCTCTACCCCAGAACCTGGAGAAATGATTCAGACTAGCCAGTCTAAACCTGCGTACCTTGCCTTGCCTTTTCCTTTCCACGGAAACCAGGAGAAAGACTTCTGCCCACGTTTCCCCCTCACTCCCTCTGCTTCCTGATAAACCCTGGTTCCTCTCTGTGTGTCCCTTTGCAGTGGGGTGTGTCCCTTCCTTCCAGGTTTTGTTAAGTAACAAACTGTCTTTTCAGCGGCAGTCATCTCCTGATCTCTTGACTTTATCATATACCACCTGAATAATAATGAACTTTACATCTTCAAACAGTTCAGTGTAGTTCAGGAGGGACCTTCACAGGGAAAGTGAACTGGGAGTCTGTATAGGTGGCTCCATCTTGCCCAACGCCTGAGCATTTGAGAGGAAGATTTGTTCTGCATAGAAAATACAAGGAATGATAAAGATGGATTCAAACATGCTGATGAGCATTCCTAGAGATGCTTAGATTTTATGGGAGAATGCTCCATAACCAAGGCTCGTGTAGTAGCTGTATTTTCTTTATTTTGAAAAAATCCTTTCATGTTATAATGTATTTTAAAAATATTTAGTTTTAGCTGTGCTGCATCTTTGTTAGTGCCCATGGCTTTTTCTAGTTGTGACGAGTAGGGGCTACTCTCCAGCTGTGGTGGGCAGGCTCTAGGCTGTACAGGTTTCAGTGGTTGCGGGTCACAGACTCTGGAGCACATGCTCAGTAGCTGTGGTGCATGGGCCTAGTTGCTCTGAGGCAAGTGGGATCTTCCCAGATCAGGGATGGAACCTGTACCCCCTGCATTGGCAGGCAAATTCCCAACCACTGGACCAGCAGGGAAGCCCTTAGCTATGTTTTCTCTGTTCTTGATGCTCTGGCAGATGGGTCCTGGGTGACAGGTGACCAGAGAGGAATTGTTCCTCCGACGGTCAGCTCATTCCTAGAGAGAGCAAACAGCCTTTCACATGCAAGCTACCCAGCCCAGACCACACACAGTCCCATCTGCTTGATCTGGTCCTCGGACTCCTGGCCAGTATTCCCCTGTCCTTTTCACCCCAGGACTGAATATTGAATCACCTGGGGCAGCCTCTCTACCCCAGAACCTGGAGAAATGATTCAGACTAGCCAGTCTAAACCTGCGTACCTTGCCTTGCCTTTTCCTTTCCACGGAAACCAGGAGAAAGACTTCTGCCCACGTTTCCCCCTCACTCCCTCTGCTTCCTGATAAACCCTGGTTCCTCTCTGTGTGTCCCTTTGCAGTGGGGTGTGTCCCTTCCTTCCAGGTTTTGTTAAGTAACAAACTGTCTTTTCAGCGGCAGTCATCTCCTGATCTCTTGACTTTATCATATACCACCTGAATAATAATGAACTTTACATCTTCAAACAGTTCAGTGTAGTTCAGGAGGGACCTTCACAGGGAAAGTGAACTGGGAGTCTGTATAGGTGGCTCCATCTTGCCCAACGCCTGAGCATTTGAGAGGAAGATTTGTTCTGCATAGAAAATACAAGGAATGATAAAGATGGATTCAAACATGCTGATGAGCATTCCTAGAGATGCTTAGGAATGTTTGGCTTAAAAAAAATCGGGCTTTCTTCTGATTCAGTAAGTCAGGACTTCAACATCAACTTAACATGTCTTGAATTCCAGGGAATTTGTTACACAGCTTTGTTTGTTGTTGTCACTCAGTCTTGTCTGACTCTTTGCGACCCCATGGAGTGTAGCACACCAGGCTTCCCTGTCCTTCACTATCTCCTGGAGTTTGCTCAAACTCATGTCCATTGAGTTGGTGATTCCATCCAACCATCTCATCCTCTGTCTCCCCTTTCTCCTCCTGCCCTCAGTCTTTACATTTGCATAATTAAATAGAGCTGTATGTTTAAATACTGAGACACCACTGGGGGGATTTTTTTAAGCAGTCACATTTTATTCTCCTTTGATTTATTGTTTTCCAGTTATAAACAATAAATTCTCATAGCAAAAAAGAAAAAAAAAAGCTACTCAAAATACTCTAAGGAGAAAGAGAAAAAAGCACCAGATGTAATTTCCCTATCATATAGAGCTACTTTTATCATTTCAGATTCGAGAAAAAGCTCTCTCTCCTAATACTTGGTAGAATACATTGCTGTTCCTGGGGAGAAGATGAGTGAATATCCTCAGGAACCAAATAATTTTCTGGAAGCAAAGAGACTGTGATCTCTGTGTCTCTTCTTTCTTGGTTTAAAATGGTCCTGATGGAGTTTTGTCACTGGCAAGGACATGAAAGGCCCCAAAGGAACTCACCACTACATATAAGAAGCCTTGATGTATGACTGGGGTCCAGTACCAGGCCCTACATGTAAGTGGATGAGAGACTGTTTCTGACACGGGGTGTGTGTGGTCCAGGTTGGAGGTCTTTCCTGACAAAAGATGCTTTGGGGGTAGTAACTGAGCATGTATATATCAACTTGGTTAGAGTCAAATAATAGGCTAGAGTACTATTGTCCTTCCTTGAGGAGTGTCTGGCCTGTAAAGATCTGGACTATGGTAAGGGTCACAGCGTTCAGTGACTTTATGGGTGACACAAAGTGGTAATAGCTAGAAAGAGAGGCCTGTTTGGGATTGAACAAAAAATATCTAACATTTTGCTCCAAGTCTGAGTGTGTCACATGCCTTTATATATTTAACCCTCCTTGTTTTAACCCTCTGAACAGTGTAACGAGATGGTTACATTAAAAATCAACTCCTGATTCATCTGTCGATGGATGTTTAGGTTGCTTCCTTGTCCTGACTATTGTAAATAGTGCTGCAATGAATATTGGGGTACATGTGTCTCTTTCATTTATGGTTTTCTTAGGGTATGTGCCTGGTAGTGATATTGTTGGGTCATTTGGTGGTTTTATTCTTAATTTATTTTTAAGGAAGCTCCATACTATTCTCCATAGTGTCTGTATCCATTTACATTCCCACCAACAGTGCTAGAGGGCTCCCTTTTCTCCATATACTCTCCAGCATCTACTGTTTGTAGACTTTTTGATGATGGTCATTTTGTCCAGGGTGAGGTGTGATACCTTAAGAAGCTATGGTACATATATACAGTGGAATATTACTCAGCCGTAAAAGTGATAGATGACAGTGGATAGGTTATCGTGACTGGTGTCGGGTTCTTGATCTCCAATGGAGAAGAGTTCACATTGGGATCAAAAAAACTTGGCTTTGGTCACTCAGAGATTTGTGAAATAAAAGTTTATTAAGGAAAGAGGATAGAGACAGAGAGCTTCCAGCACAGACACTGGAAGGGGGATAGAAGAGAACCCCCTTAGCCAGTTCAGGTAAGACAATATGTATTTTCTAGTTGGTTATTAAAACAGTAGAACAAAAGAATATCTTAAGGTTGTAAAAGCCCTGTAGGTCCACACCCACAATATTAACATGAGATTAGCTAGAGGATAGTCTCCAGGCTTCAGGGCTAGGTGAGACATTCTAATGTAAAGGTCTTTTGCTAGGCCTACAACATTAACATAAGACAATAAAGTTTCAGTATCAGTGTTGATGTTTATCATAACAAACATTTCTGGCTAGAAAATATTTTCCTTTCTTTCTCCTTTTTCCACTGCCTCTCCTCCTTGGGACTCACTGGCCTCCTTATCAAATCTACCTATTAAACCCTTTCAAAAGGAACACATTTGGGTCAGTTCTAGAGAAGTGAATGAACTTAGAGCCTGTTACACAGAGGAAAGTAAGTCAGGAAGAAAAACAGATGTTATGTATTAACACACATGTATGGAATCTAGAAAAATAGTACTGATGATCCTATTTGCAGGGCAGCAATGGTGAAACAGACATATGGAACACACTTTGGATACAGTGGGGGAAGGAGGGTGGGACAAATTGAGGAGTAGCATTGAAACATACATTACCAGAATATTGGGGTACATGTGTCTCTTTCATTTATGGTTTTCTTAGGGTATGTGCCTGGTAGTGATATTGTTGGGTCATTTGGTGGTTTTATTCTTAATTTATTTTTAAGGAAGCTCCATACTATTCTCCATAGTGTCTGTATCCATTTACATTCCCACCAACAGTGCTAGAGGGCTCCCTTTTCTCCATATACTCTCCAGCATCTACTGTTTGTAGACTTTTTGATGATGGTCATTTTGTCCAGGGTGAGGTGTGATACCTTAAGAAGCTATGGTACATATATACAGTGGAATATTACTCAGCCGTAAAAGTGATAGATGACAGTGGATAGGTTATCGTGACTGGTGTCGGGTTCTTGATCTCCAATGGAGAAGAGTTCACATTGGGATCAAAAAAACTTGGCTTTGGTCACTCAGAGATTTGTGAAATAAAAGTTTATTAAGGAAAGAGGATAGAGACAGAGAGCTTCCAGCACAGACACTGGAAGGGGGATAGAAGAGAACCCCCTTAGCCAGTTCAGGTAAGACAATATGTATTTTCTAGTTGGTTATTAAAACAGTAGAACAAAAGAATATCTTAAGGTTGTAAAAGCCCTGTAGGTCCACACCCACAATATTAACATGAGATTAGCTAGAGGATAGTCTCCAGGCTTCAGGGCTAGGTGAGACATTCTAATGTAAAGGTCTTTTGCTAGGCCTACAACATTAACATAAGACAATAAAGTTTCAGTATCAGTGTTGATGTTTATCATAACAAACATTTCTGGCTAGAAAATATTTTCCTTTCTTTCTCCTTTTTCCACTGCCTCTCCTCCTTGGGACTCACTGGCCTCCTTATCAAATCTACCTATTAAACCCTTTCAAAAGGAACACATTTGGGTCAGTTCTAGAGAAGTGAATGAACTTAGAGCCTGTTACACAGAGGAAAGTAAGTCAGGAAGAAAAACAGATGTTATGTATTAACACACATGTATGGAATCTAGAAAAATAGTACTGATGATCCTATTTGCAGGGCAGCAATGGTGAAACAGACATATGGAACACACTTTGGATACAGTGGGGGAAGGAGAGGGTGGGACAAATTGAGGGAGTAGCATTGAAACATACATTACCAGATGTAAAATAGATAGCCAATTGGAATTTGCTGTACAGCATAGGGAGCTCAGCTCAGTGCTCTGTGACAACCTAGAGGGATGGGTTGAGCTTGGGGGTGAGAGGAAGATTCACCAAGGAGGGGACATATGTATACTTATGGCTGAATCATCTTGTTGTATGGCAGAATATAAAGCAATTATCCTCCAATTAAAAACAATAGAAAAGTCAACTCCTATTTCTAGGTCAGGAGGTGAAACAAAGTGCAGAAGTAGTTATCAGTGTTATTGAAGGACTGTGTGAAATTGTACTACTATTAAAAAGCACTCAACTTCCTCTGTACAAATCTCACAGAGAAGATGAGTGTACGTTCCTACTCCATTGATTAGGACTTGACCAAGGCGTTCCATTAGCTGTTCTTGTAAAACTACTCCAAAAGTTATTGACTTAAAATGCCACTTCAATGTTTCTCACGCTTTGGAAGTTTTGCTGGGGCTTAACTGGAGGTTCTTCTGCTGGTCTTACTTGGGAGTCTCTTCATCTGCATCATTTAGGATCTATCTAGGAATGGAATGTCCAGGATGGCATCTCATCCTTCAGAGCTTTACTTCATATGGGTTCTCTTCATTCTTTAGACCAGTCTAGAATTCCTTCCAGAATGTTAACTGGGTTCTGAGACAGAGGAATAGGAAGCAGTCAGCCTTCTTAAGACTTGAGCCTCATAATCCTGAAGTGACACTTGCTGTCACACTCCATTGGTCAAGGCAAATTCACAAGGTTAGTCCAGATTCATGAGGATTTCTGGCTAGAAAATATTTTCCTTTCTTTCTCCTTTTCCACTGCCTCTCCTCCTTGGGACTCACTGGCCTCCTTATCAAATCTACCTATTAAACCCTTTCAAAAGGAACACATTTGGGTCAGTTCTAGAAGTGAATGAACTTAGAGCCTGTTACACAGAGGAAAGTAAGTCAGGAAGAAAAACAGATGTTATGTATTAACACACATGTATGGAATCTAGAAAAATAGTACTGATGATCCTATTTGCAGGGCAGCAATGGTGAAACAGACATATGGAACACACTTTGGATACAGTGGGGGAAGGAGAGGGTGGGACAAATTGAGGGAGTAGCATTGAAACATACATTACCAGATGTAAAATAGATAGCCAATTGGAATTTGCTGTACAGCATAGGGAGCTCAGCTCAGTGCTCTGTGACAACCTAGAGGGATGGGTTGAGCTTGGGGGTGAGAGGAAGATTCACCAAGGAGGGGACATATGTATACTTATGGCTGAATCATCTTGTTGTATGGCAGAATATAAAGCAATTATCCTCCAATTAAAAACAATAGAAAAGTCAACTCCTATTTCTAGGTCAGGAGGTGAAACAAAGTGCAGAAGTAGTTATCAGTGTTATTGAAGGACTGTGTGAAATTGTACTACTATTAAAAAGCACTCAACTTCCTCTGTACAAATCTCACAGAGAAGATGAGTGTACGTTCCTACTCCATTGATTAGGACTTGACCAAGGCGTTCCATTAGCTGTTCTTGTAAAACTACTCCAAAAGTTATTGACTTAAAATGCCACTTCAATGTTTCTCACGCTTTGGAAGTTTTGCTGGGGCTTAACTGGAGGTTCTTCTGCTGGTCTTACTTGGGAGTCTCTTCATCTGCATCATTTAGGATCTATCTAGGAATGGAATGTCCAGGATGGCATCTCATCCTTCAGAGCTTTACTTCATATGGGTTCTCTTCATTCTTTAGACCAGTCTAGAATTCCTTCCAGAATGTTAACTGGGTTCTGAGACAGAGGAATAGGAAGCAGTCAGCCTTCTTAAGACTTGAGCCTCATAATCCTGAAGTGACACTTGCTGTCACACTCCATTGGTCAAGGCAAATTCACAAGGTTAGTCCAGATTCATGAGGATTGGTCCTACTTTTTGATATGTGAAGCAGCACATACATACAAGGGAAGGAAGGAATTGATGGTAGAATCCATACTATGGGACTTATTTTAGCCAAAGAAAAGTGAATGGTTGTGACATCCAGGCAGAAACTTTAAAACTGTTTGTGTTGGATTCCTCTCTTTTATCTTCCACTAAAACAGATATTTCTCAAGATTACTCTTTCCATTAAGAATACATATGGATTAAAAAAAAAAAGACACTTGAAACAGACATCCATCATGACCCAGAGTCAGGAGCATAGTCACAGGTACCCATAGCTACCCACATGTCGAATGCAGGAGAAATATATATCTGTTATTGTAATTAACATTTGTTTGTTACACAGCATAACCTAGTGATAGCTGACTAATACAGATATGGAGCTAGGATTTGTGCTTAAGGAATGTAGGTTGAGAATTCAGTCTCTTTGCCTGGATTATACATTTCACCTGAAAGCAGTATTTTAACTTTGGATCAAGAGGAGGCCTTGAGGGTTCTGAGACAAATTGAAAGTGTTGGGGAGTTGCTAAGACAGATATTCTGCAAATGTGAAGAGGTAGAGGCTCTAATAAGACATTTAACTTTTGCCAGGCAATGTGATCCCATGTCCATCAGAAGCTGTACAAGTGGGTCATTCTGCTTACTCAACTCATATATGCCACACATCTCTATTTCTACTCTACCTTAGCCCCCACCCTAATTAAAGGAAGCTTTCCTCTGTACTTTCATTATTTATCATTCTCTTAAAATCTGGTGGACAAAAAAGGGTAGTAGAACTAGATTTCTCTGTAAGGGAGTGACACACTCTTTCAAATCAGCATTGTAAAAGTTTTGCTGATATTAAAGATTAAAGCAGCAAAAACTAGCAAAAATTTAATTTTAAATATTCCTGTACACCAATCCAAAAGTCGACTCTCACAAGTCAGCATGATGAGCCAGAGTTGTCTCTGTCATCCATTAACTGCACTTCCTTCAGTCTGGCTTTTGAGACACTCTGCCCTTGGGTTTTCTCCTACCTCTCTGGTTGTTTCTTCCCAGTCTCCTTTACCAGCACCTCCTTTCCTCCCTGGTCTCTCAAGGTTGAGTGTCCTGGAGCTCTGTTTTCAGTCATTCTCCTTCCATTATCTGCACTCACTCTGTCACTGGACTCATTTCATTTTCAAATGGTGAGATATTGTGAAAATATCAATGACTCCCAGATTGACATGAAGTCCAGATCTCTCTCTTCAACTCTTCACACATGTTCAGTTGCTTATTGGACAGCTCCATTCGGATGGCAGACAGACATCTCAAAATCATCATTTCAAGCTGACCTGATTTTCTCCCATTCTCCTACTCATGGTCTTTTTCATCTCAGATGATGCCAACTCTATCCTTTGACGGAATTACCTATGCCCCAAGGCTTGGAATCACCTACGTTTCTCTCTTTTGCACTCCACATCCCATCCATCCAGAAATCCTATTGATTTTATCTTCCAGTAGATCCACTATCTTCTCCCTTCCCATCACCTCCCTATGAGCATCCTCGTCTGAGCCCCCATCCTCTGTCACCCTGCTGAAGTTGCTTCCCCATGGGTGTTCTTGCCTCTGTCTTTGCTCCCTAGTAGTATGTGGTCAACATGGTAAACGGACTGATAGTTAGAAATGCAAGACCTATAGCACTTCTCTGCTTTGGTGGCTTTTCATTCCATATTGAAAACCAAAGTCCTTGCTTTCCTTTTCAAGTCCTTGTATATGGTCTGACTCCCACCAGACAGAGGACTTCATCTTACACCCTGAGTGTGGACACAGATCTAGACACATTGTAGGTACATAAATAATGAATTCATGACACCAGTTACAGGGAAATTCTCTGAGCTCCACATCCTGTATAAGGTTAAGAAGTGCATTTTCTTTTTTTTTAAAAAAAAAAAACTGAAGGGGTAATGATTCTGTTTTTTTTTTTAAACATTTATTTATTTATTTTGGTGGGGGTGGGGAGGGAGGGGGATGGGCGTGCCACTTCCTCTGGTCTTTCGTTTGTCTAGTTTCATCCATCTTTGTTCTTTGGCCCGTGTGGGCCTCCCATCGTGGTGGCCTCTGTTGTCGCAGAGCACCGGCTCCGGGTGCATGCGCTCCAGAGCTCCGACTTGGTAATTGGACGCATCGGTCCAGCCACTCCATGGCACGTGGGATCTTCCCAGGGTAGGGATCGAACCGGAGCCCCTTGCACTGCAAGGCTGTGTCCTTACCCACTGGACCACCAGGGAAGCCCAAGAAGTGCATTTTCAGTATAGAATTTTTTTTAAGTTGAAAGTCCAGTGAGGTGTGTTCATACTTTTTTGTTTCTTATTTGTTTGTTTGACTGTGCTGAGTCTTTACTGTGGGGTGTGTGTGGGGTGGGGAGGTACTTGTTGCAGCTCACAGGCTCTAGATCATGTGGGCTCAGTAGTTGCAGCACATACTCTTAGTTGCCCTGTGGCATGTGGCATCTTACTTCCCTGACCAAGGATCGAATATGCCTCCCCTACCTTGGCAGGGGACCACCAGAGAAGTTCCTGTGTTCATATTTTCCACAAAAGCTGGTAGGACAGTCAAGCTGGAGAGGAACTTGGCTTCCCTTACCAAATTCTTGTGTTCCCTGGACTGGGTTGAATGAATTCAGCAGCCCTCAGCTATACTTTAATGGCACATGGCCACATCTGGCCTCTCTGAGCTCACACAGCTGTTCTGTCAACTTCCTGTGGGTTTATGTCCCCTCCTCTTCTAGGAAATTGCACTGCCTATTGGCAATTAGCCCTAATGAAGCAGCAGGAGTTTCCTGAGGGGAATGCATTGCTGACAAGTATAATTACTATTAGCAGCTGTGGGGCCTCTGGCTCCATGAAAGCAACCCATCCACCTGTCAGAGTGTGCCGCGGGACTGCTAAAGCTGCACCTAGCAGCCAGTCCAGCGCTCGAAGCCAGGCCACTGTGTGATGAAAACAAGAGGCTGACATTTGGAAGCCAATTGAGAGCATTTACTTCAAAATGTTCAAATTTCTGCAGCCCAGCTGCGTGGGTTGCAGAACCAGAGCAAATCACCCATTCACATCTTTCAGTTCAGTGTGATCACTGCCTCTTTCAAGCATCCATAATGCCTGTCTATACTTAGAAAGGAGCGGGTGCCCCCATAGGGTTGCTGGAATATCTAATTGTATTTATTTTTAGCAAGCAAGCAAGAAACAAGCTTTGTTAGTGTTTAATAACTGCCTAACCCTGGTTCCCTTTCTGGGTCGGTGAATGAGACCTTCAGGTCCCACTTCTGGGGAAAAATTCAGTTCTCCAGCGAGAAGGATTTACAGTGTCTCCCTCTTGGTGATAGATTTCTATGCAAGACTAAATATGGCTGCAGATTCTTTTCTACGCAGGAGAGGAGTAATATGATTGCCCTCCCACTTGAGTCTATGCTGGCCTTAGTGACTTACTTGACCAATAGTGTGCTATACTAGTTGTAGATCTAGCCTATAAAGAGACAAGTCATTTTTTATTTTTGGCTGTTCTGGGTTTTCACTGCTGCCACAGGCTCTTCTCTAGTTGCAGGGAGTGGGGGCTCCTCTCTAGCTGAGGTGAGCAGACTTCTTGTTGCAGTGACTTTTTCTTGTGGAACTCAGGCTCTAGGGCACAGGGCTTCAGTACTTGTGGCACATGGGCTCAATAGTTGGGTTCCGAGGCTCTAGAGCACAGGCTCCATAGTTGTGGCTCACGGACTTAGTTGCTCCACAGCATGTGGAATCTTCCTGGATCAGGGATCGAACCTATGTCTCCTGCATTGGCAGACGAACCCTTTACTACTGAGCTACCAGGGAAGCCCTAAAGAGACAAGTAATTTCTCCATTGCACTTTTAGAACCTTGGAACAACCATGCTCAGAGGAAAACCAAGTTTACCAAATGTAGAAGCTGTATATATAGACAGATGCCTAGCTGACTTTACTGTACCGTCTCCCAGACGATCAAATTATTCAGATGAGGTCCCAAACACCATGAAACAGAGCTTAACTGTGCCCACTATGTGGTGTCCAAATTCTTAACACATAACATTTTAATATGTAGTAATAATGACACTAAATGATTATTTGAGATTCCTATGCTTTGGGGTAGTTATATAGCAATAATGGGAACAATTACAGTTGTTAGTATAAAACAATAGCTCACTGCCTCTTTCAAGCATCCATAATGCCTGTCTATACTTAGAAAGGAGCGGGTGCCCCATAGGGTTGCTGGAATATCTAATTGTATTTATTTTTAGCAAGCAAGAAACAAGCTTTGTTAGTGTTTAATAACTGCCTAACCCTGGTTCCCTTTCTGGGTCGGTGAATGAGACCTTCAGGTCCCACTTCTGGGGAAAAATTCAGTTCTCCAGCGAGAAGGATTTACAGTGTCTCCCTCTTGGTGATAGATTTCTATGCAAGACTAAATATGGCTGCAGATTCTTTTCTACGCAGGAGAGGAGTAATATGATTGCCCTCCCACTTGAGTCTATGCTGGCCTTAGTGACTTACTTGACCAATAGTGTGCTATACTAGTTGTAGATCTAGCCTATAAAGAGACAAGTCATTTTTTATTTTTGGCTGTTCTGGGTTTTCACTGCTGCCACAGGCTCTTCTCTAGTTGCAGGGAGTGGGGGCTCCTCTCTAGCTGAGGTGAGCAGACTTCTTGTTGCAGTGACTTTTTCTTGTGGAACTCAGACTCTAGGGCACATGGGCTTCAGTAGTTGCGGCACATGAGCTCGATAATTGTGGCTCGGAGGCTCTAGAGCACGGGCATAGTTATGGCTCATGGACTTAGTTGCTCTGCAGCATGTGGGATCTTCCCGGATCAGGGATCAAACCTATGTCTCCTGCATTGGCAGACGAACCCTTTACTACTGAGCTACCAGGGAAGCCCTAAAGAGACAAGTAATTTCTCCATTGCACTTTTAGAACCTTGGAACAACCATGCTCAGAGGAAAACCAAGTTTACCAAATGTAGAAGCTGTATATATAGACAGATGCCTAGCTGACTTTACTGTACCGTCTCCCAGACAATCAAATTATTCCAGATGAGGTCCCAAACACCATGAAACAGAGCTTAACTGTTCCCACTATGTGTTGTCCAAATTCTTAACTCATAACATTTTAATATTTAGTAATAATTACACTAAATGATTATTTTAAGTTCCTATGCTTTGGGGTAGTTATATAGCAATAGTGGGAACAATTACAGTTGTTGTAAGCCTACCTGAAAAGTTTTACAGATTATGTGCTCAGTTGCTTCTGTCATGTCCGACTCTTTGTGACCCCATGAACTGTAACCCGCCAGCTCCTCTGTCCATGAGACTCTCCAGGCAAGAACACTGGAATGGGTTGCCATTTCCTTCTCCAGGGATTAAATGAACTCTAGAGACAATGATAAGGGTTTCAAGAGAGTCTATCAATCCTCAGATGGATGAAGATACCAAAAATAATGCAAGTAAATGGAGGAGCTGGCATTCCTGCTATATTTAGAAGTAGGTCTTTATCAGTCGTATTATGAAGTAAAAATAGTAACAATCTTAAAAAATCTAACCAGAAGTTTTCTGAAAAGTTGGAAATTATTGAAGAAGACCATTATAAAAGTTAATATACATCCACTGTCATTAACAATATATATCACCTTAAGTGTTAATCAGTCTTGAGATTAGCTCACATGAAGCTCTCATAGTTTCAGGACATTAAAAGCTAAATACTCAGAACATGAAGCCAAACTTCTACACTTTGATAATAAAATTAAAAGAATTAAAAGAATTTTTATTTTACCCCATCCTTTAATAATGCCTGTTTTTATGTGTTTTATTATTTTCTCATAGAATACATGCTTATGTATAAAATCTATACATATAAATATAAAAATATATATAGTTATGCCCATTAATTTAGAAATTACAATGAAATATATCATACATATAAGGGTGTAAAATGCACACATGCGAAGTAAATAATACTGATAAAATACACATTCATGGACCAACCCCCCAGCTTCACAGACTGAACTTTGCCACCACCTTCAAAGCATCCTGGAGATCTTGTTCCTAATTCCCCCAGGTTACTAGGGGCCTGGAGTTTATACTGATCATTAGCACTCCTTTGCTTTCTAGGTATTTTTTAGAAAAAAAGAAGAGAGAATTTTATTTGAGCCCAACTGAGGATTATAACCAGGGAACAGATTCTAGGGAGCTCAGAGAACTATTCTACTTGTTGGAAGTCAGAGGTACAATTTTATACATTCTTGAGACAAAGAATTTATGCATTATATTGACAGATTAAGCATTGTACATCAAGTTGTTCAAAGATTTTTTTGATCAGTAATGCATGTATAGAGCAAGCCTTTGGTCACTGCAACCCCCTATTTGGGATGAAAAAGAAATATTAACCTTAAAATGAGAATACTAGTGTCTGAAGAAAGGGACCATATTCCTCAAATGTTGATTAAATTCTGTTTTGAGGAGGTCTGGTTAATGCAGAATGCAGATGCTCATTGCACACTTGGAGACGTCTACTACAAAAGGGGCATGTTGTCTCTTTTCCTTCTTAGTTTGATTGTCCTCTTGTAGAAAAATTGTGATTTTCTTCATAATTTGCCTTGCTGCTTTCACTCAGTATAATGATTAGAGTTTTTTTTTTTAAGATTTATTTATTTATTTGATTATGATGGGCCTTTTTTGCTGCACATGGACTTTCTCTATTTGTGACATGTGGGGGCTAATTTCTAGTTGTGGTCCATGGACTTCTCATTGTGGTTGCTTCTCTTGTTGCAGAGCATGGGCCCCAGGGCACATAGGCTTAAATAGTTGCAGTGCATGGGCTCCGTAGTTGTGTCTCATGGGCTTAGTTGCTTCATGGCATGTGGGCTCTTCCTGGACCAGGGATTGAACCCATGTCTCCTGTGCTGCAAGGTGGATTCTTTTTTTCTTTTTTTAATTTTTGACTTGATGGAAAATTGCTTTACAGTGTTGTGTTGGTTTCTGCCATACAACAACATGAATCAGTCATTATTATGAAAAAAATATGTATATATCTTCCCTTTTGAGCATCCCTCCTCTTCCCCCAACCCATACCTCTAGGTTATCACAGAGCACCAGTCTGGGCTCCCTGTACAAGGCAGACTCTTAACCACTGGAGCACCAGGGAAGCACCTTCTTTTTAAAAACCGCATGTCTCTTAACAATACATTGCTTAATTTTTCATGATTCAGATGAGTGAAAACTGGGTTCATTCTGGTTGCATTCTTCGGTGACCTGGCCCTTGCAGGTTGATGCATGGCAGTGTAGTTTGTTCATGTCCACTGTTGCAGAGTATCTCAGTGTATGAATAAATCTCAATCTATGATCTTTTTGCTGATGATGGAGAGCCAGTTGTTCTCAATGTGCTCTCAGGAATGAGACTGCTGTAAGCATTCTCTCTACATTGCCTAGTAAAAGTGCAAGAAGTTCTTTAGGGCATATGCATAGAGATGAAATTACTAGATCATAGATAAGTGCATGTTAAACTTTACTTTTCCAAAATTGAGCTTCTACTAACAGCGGATGAAAGTATACATTGTTTTCTGTTTGTCAAACTTTGTTTATTATCTGATGTTTTGATTTTGCCAGTCTGGTGTATGGAAAATGGTATCTTATGGCTTTAATGTCTGTTTTCCTGAATATTTTTAAGACTCAGCATTGTTTCATATTTTATGGACATTTTAATTTCTTTTTTTGGTGAAATGTGTATATCCCTTTGTCAGTATCACACTGTCTTAACTATTGCAGTCATTAAATACAACTTGATGTCTTATAGGACAAGTCTGCCCACTTTAGTTTTCTTCTTTTGACTATTGTTGGTCCAATTCTCTTCTGTATAATTTTAGAATCATCTTGTCAAATTCCACACTAAGCCTGTTGAGTTTGTGATTAAAATAACATTGGCTGTATTGATCCAGCTGGGAAGAAAGGGCATTTTTTACAATACTGAATCTTCCAAACCAGGAAAATGTTCTACTTTCTCCATTTATTTAAGATTTCTATAGTGTTATATCCCTGGGTCGGGAAGATCCCCTGGAGAAGGAAATGGCTACCCACTCCAGTATTCTTGTCTGGAGAACCCCATGGACAGAGGAACCTGGTGGGCTACAGCCCATAGGGTCACCAAGAGTTGGACGTGACTGAAGTGACTTAGCACACACACACACACACACACACACACACACACACACACACACACACACACACAATTCTGTTTCAGGTAGAATCCCTTTTTTATTTTTTAAATTTTTTTTTGGCCATTTCTATTGATCTTTCATTTATTCATTTTCATCCATATTTGTTCTTTGGTCTGTGTGGGCCTCCCATTGCAGTGGCCTCTCTTGTTGCAGAGCACCAGCTCTGGACGCATGTGCTCCAGAGCGCCAGCTCGGTAATTGGACACATAGGTTCAGCCGCTATGCGGCATGCGGGATCTTCTCAGGCCAGGGATCAAACCGGCGCCCCATGCACTGCAAGGCGGTGTCCTTACCCACTGGACCACCAGAGAAGGCCCCCCCCCACCTTTTTTTAAGGTTAGGAGGAGAAACAACTCCTCCATGTACTCTTCATTGAATGAGATCAGTTTTCCTTACTAGAATCTCTGTTGTATGGCCTCCATATCAACAAGCCATTAATAGACTATATATGGCATTCTAATATTATCACATTGTTCATGCATATGACATGTGTCTCTTTTACCTCCTTCAATTCAGAATTAAATGAGAAGATATGTGGAAACCTCCTATGTAGTACCTAAACATGTATGTTTGCTTTATTATTTAAGAATATTCTCTTCTACTGTATAGAGAACAAGAGAAATCAAGGTAGTAGGTAAAATAAAGAAGCAATAGATTGCTGAAAGATTGATATATATTAGACATGATAAGCTAAGTAGAACATATATGCTGAACAGTGCTAAAAAGGACCAAGTCAGACCAGATATTCTTAAGAATTGTAGATTTCTTAAATCTGCCACCCATTAGTGACACCTATTCTGGCCCCATATATCCTCTGTTTGAGATACACAGACACAAGCCGTGCTATGTCTGTTCAGTAGGTGACTGGCATCTTATAGCAGTGGCCAGGCATACTTGTGCCTGTGCCGCACTGATGGAGCAAGATGATACCGTCTCCAGGTAAGTTCCATCTGCTGAGTCTCCTTGTTCATTCTTTTTTTTTTTTTTTTTAAAGATTTATTTATTTATTTATTTTGGGCAGGGGGTTGGGTTGGAGAGGGAGGAGAGCGGGCGGGCCACTTCTATTGGTCTTTCATTTCTCCATTTTCATCTGTCTTTGTTCTTTGGCTCCTGTGGGCCTCCCATCGTGGTGGCGTCTGTCACTGCAGAGCACCGGCTCTGGGCATACGCGCTCCAGAGCTCTGGCTCTGTAATTGGACACATTGGTCCAGCCGCTCCACGGCACGTGGGATCTTCCCAGGCCAGGGATCGAACCGGCGCCCCTTGCACTGCAAGGCGGTGTCCTTACCCACTGGACCACCAGGGAAGCCCTCCTTGTTCATTCTTGACTCTGATCTTTGTTAACCACATCAGTAGGTGATGTGACCAAGAGATACAGTACATATAAACCCTGTATAACCTGTCATTCAGATATTGTAGTTTTTGCATCCCACTCACTCCTGATCCCAAATGTGTTAACCCAACCTATCTTTTTCTCATTTCTTCTCACTGTATATTTTGAGTCAACTCAAATTATGTGATGTGAGCATTATACTTTGATCTGTGAGCTTTTCTGTTTCTTTATCCTCATGGATAGCTTTTCTGATAGTGTTTGTGGAGTCTCCCAATTCATCAAGATAATTTCCTACCATGACAGTCCCATCAGATAGTAGATGGTCAGTCAATATTAATTACCTTCATTTTTCCCTGCGAAGCTCTTTGAAGGCAGCAACAATTTTTCTATTTTTCTAATATCCTGTCTAGCAACCAGAATTGGACATATGATAAACATTTGACAAATAGTTATTGATGGACTATTTTCCCAGTATCAAGTAGGTAAGCTGTGAGAATGATGATGCTACTAATTGTCCTGAAACATATCAAGTTTTATAGGTATACTTTCAGCTCTCAGTGTATGTAATTTTGAAAGAGTGGTGTTTTCTTTCCTATACAGTATGCCTGTGTATGCAATTGTGTGTTGGTTGAGTTGTGGAGTGTGGGAGAGGCAGAGGAGGGCAGTAACACTTATTGTCCAGTTTGTCTGTGATGTAGCTGCCTGGCATTATGCCAGAGTTATTTACATACATTACATGGTTTAGTTTATTGTAACAGTGGTTCTCAAACTCTAGCCTGCATAGCACTCCCTGGAAGGCTTATCAAAGTGCAAACATCTGGGCCTCAGCCTCAAAGTTTTTAATGCAGTAGGTCTCAGATGGGGCCTGAGAATTAGCATCTCAAGTGCCTTAAGGGTGATGCTGCAGCAGTATCTCTGTTACCACACTTTGAGAGTTCCTTTATTCTAACAACTCTGTGAGCTAGGTGTTAGTCTACAGATGAGAAAATCCAGTTAGACAAGTGATGTGAATTTTTCAAATTCACACAGATAGTCGCTTGGGAAGTTGGTCAAATTCATGTCCATTGAGTCGATGCATCGTAGGTTGGGCTCCCTAAAAGCAGAGCCTGGAGCAGAGATTCTGTTTTACTTCATCAAGGCGTGTCCTTCCCACTGTTCATTCTTGACTCTGATCTTTGTTAACCACATCAGTAGGTGATGTGACCAAGAGATACAGTACATATAAACCCTGTATAACCTGTCATTCAGATATTGTAGTTTTTGCATCCCACTCACTCCTGATCCCAAATGTGTTAACCCAACCTATCTTTTTCTCATTTCTTCTCACTGTATATTTTGAGTCAACTCAAATTATGTGATGTGAGCATTATACTTTGATCTGTGAGCTTTTCTGTTTCTTTATCCTCATGGATAGCTTTTCTGATAGTGTTTGTGGAGTCTCCCAATTCATCAAGATAATTTCCTACCATGACAGTCCCATCAGATAGTAGATGGTCAGTCAATATTAATTACCTTCATTTTTCCCTGCGAAGCTCTTTGAAGGCAGCAACAATTTTTCTATTTTTCTAATATCCTGTCTAGCAACCAGAATTGGACATATGATAAACATTTGACAAATAGTTATTGATGGACTATTTTCCCAGTATCAAGTAGGTAAGCTGTGAGAATGATGATGCTACTAATTGTCCTGAAACATATCAAGTTTTATAGGTATACTTTCAGCTCTCAGTGTATGTAATTTTGAAAGAGTGGTGTTTTCTTTCCTATACAGTATGCCTGTGTATGCAATTGTGTGTTGGTTGAGTTGTGGAGTGTGGGAGAGGCAGAGGAGGGCAGTAACACTTATTGTCCAGTTTGTCTGTGATGTAGCTGCCTGGCATTATGCCAGAGTTATTTACATACATTACATGGTTTAGTTTATTGTAACAGTGGTTCTCAAACTCTAGCCTGCATAGCACTCCCTGGAAGGCTTATCAAAGTGCAAACATCTGGGCCTCAGCCTCAAAGTTTTTAATGCAGTAGGTCTCAGATGGGGCCTGAGAATTAGCATCTCAAGTGCCTTAAGGGGTGATGCTGCAGCAGTATCTCTGTTACCACACTTTGAGAGTTCCTTTATTCTAACAACTCTGTGAGCTAGGTGTTAGTCTACAGATGAGAAAATCCAGTTAGACAAGTGATGTGAATTTTTCAAATTCACACAGATAGTCGCTTGGGAAGTTGGTCAAATTCATGTCCATTGAGTCGATGCATCGTAGGTTGGGCTCCCTAAAAGCAGAGCCTGGAGCAGAGATTCTGTTTTAGCTGGCTTATTGAGTAAGAGCTCTTAGAAAAAAGGAAGCAGGATAGGGTGGGAGATGAGAGCTACACAGTGAAGCGGTCTTGAAAACCAGTGGAATGCAGCCCACTCCCAAGGGCACTGTGGGGTATAAGCAGCACCACAGAACTGATCCCCCTTGAAATGGTTGGCCTGTTGTACTGTTTTGTCAGTCACTTGGTGGCAGATGGCTGCTCCTGGGAGGGGGCCTTAAATCTCCTGGGAGAAAGGGCTCCCGTTGGTCTGAGAGCAATTTCCTCAGTAAGAGGACAGCTCCCTCCACTCACAGCAGCTAAGAGATGGGGCACCAGCCAGAGAGGAGGCACCTGGGCATTGGACCAGCTGCAGCACTACCCAGTGCCCATGGGCATTGGGGTTTGAACTCACATCATCTGGGGCTTTATCCCTTGGAGTTAGGTTAGGGTGAAGCTCGCCAGTTTCACACTGCACTGTGAGGTAAATACAGGGCCCTTCACTGAGTGCAGGTTTTACTATGGGACGTGAATGAGTAAGATGTGAAGAGTAGGAAGTTGGCAGAGCATTAAGTGAAAGGTTCTAGTGAAGGAAACTCTAGCAATAATAATAATTATAAAGACCAGAAATAGAGGATAAACTTTACTGACAGTCTTAGCTTCCAAGTCTGTGACTAGACATTTTCTTCCTTATATTCAGACTCGTTATCCATGTCTACCTTATTAGAAATTTAATTGTTAAAACTTGAAGACAAAAATGCCCAAATTCGAGACAGTGGTCTCATTGGAAATGAGAGGCAGAGTTGGTTGGGAAGAGTGTTCCTGTGACCATTTAAAGCATCTTTCTCTGTATCAAACGCCTACCTTGATTTCAGATGTTTTCGCTGTCGTCTTTTCAAGAGCTCCCTTTGATGACAATGTTGAAATTAGTTATACTTTGCTATAAAACCCCTAACAACTTTCATGTCCATTTTTCCCTTCTTCTGTGACCTCAGAATAATGAAGTGTCTTTTTCTCCCAAGAAGAAATGTGAAGCATGTGGCGAGCCTGCTGGCCTATTTGCTGATTTATGGGTCAAGTCTCTAGTTATTACAGACAAAATTTGAAAGTCTCTGATGAAGAAGCCCTGCTGATTTAAGAATCTCACTAGAAATATGTGCATAATGAATTATCCACAGATAATAATTCAAATTGTCCCTGGGTGATTCATATCACCCGCTTTTATGAAATTATCTATTTTCTGGGAGATATTCAGGTCTGCAAAACGTAAGATGTTGGGATGCACAGAATATTGTTAAGGGTTGAACAGAATCCAGTGTTACTGCAGAAGAGCATTTACCCCAAAGTTAAAGCCAGTTTTGGCAGGGTAGGGAGTAGGCAGTTGTGTGACTTACACAGATGTTTTTAAGAAAACTTACCACCTCGTCCATAGTTGGGCACTTGCATGGTTTATTTTACACATGTTTTTTTGTGAAGATAAGCATTTTCTTATGAGTGGTGATAGAAGCAGGATAAAATAATTAAATTATTTCTTAGAAAAAAAAAAAGGAAACAGCAGTCATCAAGGTCCATTTTTAGCAAGGTGCATAGGCCTGACAAGGCATTAGTTAAGAGAATGTGTCACCCTTAAATATGTGGGTTTATCTAACAATGGAACAAGTGGATATATAAAGAACAGCGCTCCAGGACTAAGAATCCCGAAAGACCTATTTTCCTTTCCTTTTTCCCCCCCCAGGAATAAAGGTTATTATTTTTTTCACTCTTTCTCTTTTTATATAACAAAGGGAAGAAAACCTTCACAAAACAGATGCATCACTATTCAGGAAGGCAGATGCCAGGTTGGAGAAAGAGGTTCCCCAGAGTCTGTGCCCTCCTCCCCTAGAGCTGGGGGTGGAAACCGGCTGGGGGTGGTGGGTTGAAACAGTGGCTAGACTCATTTTCAACCCACAACCTGATCGAGGACTGCTCTTAGAGTGCCTGTCTGGCAGAGTTGAGAGGGAGGAATTTAAAGCAAGCATACAAACCTTCTGGAAGCTCTTCCATGCCTTCTGTTTCTCCTCCACATTTTGACTTCAGTCTTTAACATGACAAAATTTGAAAACCCGTCTCTTTGATGAATAATGAAGTGTCTTTCTCCCAAGAAGAAATGTGAAGCATGTGGCGAGCCTGCTGGCCTATTTGCTGATTTATGGGTCAAGTCTCTAGTTATTACAGACAAAATTTGAAAGTCTCTGATGAAGAAGCCCTGCTGATTTAAGAATCTCACTAGAAATATGTGCATAATGAATTATCCACAGATAATAATTCAAATTGTCCCTGGGTGATTCATATCACCCGCTTTTATGAAATTATCTATTTTCTGGGAGATATTCAGGTCTGCAAAACGTAAGATGTTGGGATGCACAGAATATTGTTAAGGGTTGAACAGAATCCAGTGTTACTGCAGAAGAGCATTTACCCCAAAGTTAAAGCCAGTTTTGGCAGGGTAGGGAGTAGGCAGTTGTGTGACTTACACAGATGTTTTTAAGAAAACTTACCACCTCGTCCATAGTTGGGCACTTGCATGGTTTATTTTACACATGTTTTTTTGTGAAGATAAGCATTTTCTTATGAGTGGTGATAGAAGCAGGATAAAATAATTAAATTATTTCTTAGAAAAAAAAAAAGGAAACAGCAGTCATCAAGGTCCATTTTTAGCAAGGTGCATAGGCCTGACAAGGCATTAGTTAAGAGAATGTGTCACCCTTAAATATGTGGGTTTATCTAACAATGGAACAAGTGGATATATAAAGAACAGCGCTCCAGGACTAAGAATCCCGAAAGACCTATTTTCCTTTCCTTTTTCCCCCCCCAGGAATAAAGGTTATTATTTTTTTCACTCTTTCTCTTTTTATATAACAAAGGGAAGAAAACCTTCACAAAACAGATGCATCACTATTCAGGAAGGCAGATGCCAGGTTGGAGAAAGAGGTTCCCCAGAGTCTGTGCCCTCCTCCCCTAGAGCTGGGGGTGGAAACCGGCTGGGGGTGGTGGGTTGAAACAGTGGCTAGACTCATTTTCAACCCACAACCTGATCGAGGACTGCTCTTAGAGTGCCTGTCTGGCAGAGTTGAGAGGGAGGAATTTAAAGCAAGCATACAAACCTTCTGGAAGCTCTTCCATGCCTTCTGTTTCTCCTCCACATTTTGATCTTTCAGGTTATTTTAAGGTTTTCATACCTCAGGCAAGGTGATTTATTATTATTGGGACTTTATATAATGCTGTATTTTTGCAAAGTGCTTTACAGTCATTTTTTTCTCCTCTTTGTGCACCATGCCGTCCCTCTTCTGCCACTATAATTGGTTTTGGGGGCAGTGCGCCAGCACTTCCTTTCTGAGGGAAAAGGAGATGCTGTTTCTGATATGAGGCACTTTCTGAAGCTTTTGTCCCTTTGTTTCTTCCTTGCTTTTCTTCTTTGATCTCCTCCCCTGCAGCGTCCCATCATCTTCTGTTTCTCTGCTTCTCCTCAGACCTACACTCACCCAACCCTCTCCACCTTTAAGGTATCCTCAGTCCCACATGGCCCTCTTGTTTGCTCCCCTATGGCCAGTTACATCATTCTATGACCTGTGGGCTCCAAGTGGTCAAGAAACAGTGATCATTTATATGGACTTTTTTTGGGGGGGCCACTTTTATTGGTCTTTCATTTATTTAGTTTCATCCATCTTCATTCTTTGGTCTGTGTGGGCCTACCATCACAGCAGCCTCTCTCATTGTAGAGCACCGGCTCTGGGCGCATGCACTCCAGAGCTCTGGCTTGGTAATTGGACACATCAGTCCAGCCGCTCCACGGCACGTGGGATCTTCCCAGGCCAGAGATCGAACTGGCACCCCCTGCACTGCAAGGTGGTGTCCTTACCCACTGGACCACCAGGGAAGCCCTGGACTTATTTTTTTTAACATTATATTCAGATTTGGATATGATCTGAATATCATATCTTTATATAATTTTATTTCTAATTTATTTTTTGGCTGTGCTGGGTCTTTGTTGCTACATGCGGGCCTTCTCTAGCTGTGGAGAGTGGGGGCCACTCTCTAGTTGCAGTGTGCTGGCTTCTCATTTGTTGTGGCTTCCAACTTGTTGCGAAGCATGGGCTTTAGGCATGTGGGCATCAGATGTTGCAGCTCCCAGGCTCTCTAGAGCACAGGCTCAACAGTTGTGATGCACAGGCTTAGTTGCTCTGTGGTATGTGGGATCTTCCCAGCGCAGGGATCAAATCCGTGTCTCCTGCTTGAGCAGGTGTATTCTTTACCACTGAGCCACTAGGGAAGCCCTGTATGGACTGTGAGCATTCCTCTCAGGCACTCCCTCTGCTCCCTACCCTGGGTAGCAGAACACAGCATGGAGCTAGAGATGAGTGCACCCTGATTTGGTGACTAAAGAAACCAAGCTTACCACCTCTACTTGCAGATTCATCTATTGAGGTATTCTTTTTTTAGGTTTTTTTTTTTAATTTGATATGGATGATTTTTAATGTCTATTGAATTTGTTACAATATTACTTCTCTCTCTCTCTCTTTTTTGGCCATGAGGCATGTACAATCTTAGCTTCCTGACCAGGGATCGAACCTGCACCCCCTGCATTGGAAGATGAAGTTTTAACCACTGGACCATCAGGGAACTCCTTCAGGTCTTAAATTAGTAGCAAGTGGTAGTCCATTAATCTCAGGTTACTGCTGAAACAAAAAACCATTCCCTTTAGCATGCAGGTACTCTTAGGTTGACCATATGACACTGTCATTTTCTGGGTCAAAAATGGTAAATCGCAACAGTTTTCTGGGTTTCAAACTAAACTGTACACATGTCACCTTAGAGGTCCATTTGCAGGATGCCAGGGTTCAGGGGAGCCGGCCGTAATTGGTCACCAGAAGAGAGCTGAGGTCAGTTATTTCAAAACTTTATAGCCAGCCTCCATACCAGTTTTATCCGGTCTCTCTTAAAAAAACAAAAACAAAACAAAAACTTAAAAAGTATTTATTTATTTGGCTGCACTGGGTTTTAGTTGTGGTATGTAGGGTTTTTAGTTGCAGCATGTGGAACTGAACCCAGGCCCCCTGCATTGGGAGCACAGAGTCCTATCCACTGGACCAGATCACCAGGGAAGTCACTGTGGTTCCTCGCTGCCATGGTAATGAATCCTTCCAATTGTCTCCCCTCCCCATTCCTACTGCATCCTTTCTTGGACCTTGTGCAGCTCCCAACCCACAGTGAACTTCCCCATAGCCCACCCCCAGTAACGGAATTGTCCTTTGTGATGCACAGGCTTAGTTGCTCTGTGGTATGTGGGATCTTCCCAGCGCAGGGATCAAATCCGTGTCTCCTGCTTGAGCAGGTGTATTCTTTACCACTGAGCCACTAGGGAAGCCCTGTATGGACTGTGAGCATTCCTCTCAGGCACTCCCTCTGCTCCCTACCCTGGGTAGCAGAACACAGCATGGAGCTAGAGATGAGTGCACCCTGATTTGGTGACTAAAGAAACCAAGCTTACCACCTCTACTTGCAGATTCATCTATTGAGGTATTCTTTTTTTAGGTTTTTTTTTTTAATTTGATATGGATGATTTTTAATGTCTATTGAATTTGTTACAATATTACTTCTCTCTCTCTCTCTCTTTTTTGGCCATGAGGCATGTACAATCTTAGCTTCCTGACCAGGGATCGAACCTGCACCCCCTGCATTGGAAGATGAAGTTTTAACCACTGGACCATCAGGGAACTCCTTCAGGTCTTAAATTAGTAGCAAGTGGTAGTCCATTAATCTCAGGTTACTGCTGAAACAAAAAACCATTCCCTTTAGCATGCAGGTACTCTTAGGTTGACCATATGACACTGTCATTTTTCTGGGTCAAAAATGGTAAATCGCAACAGTTTTCTGGGTTTCAAACTAAACTGTACACATGTCACCTTAGAGGTCCATTTGCAGGATGCCAGGGTTCAGGGGAGCCGGCCGTAATTGGTCACCAGAAGAGAGCTGAGGTCAGTTATTTCAAAACTTTATAGCCAGCCTCCATACCAGTTTTATCCGGTCTCTCTTAAAAAAACAAAAACAAAAACAAAAACTTAAAAAGTATTTATTTATTTGGCTGCACTGGGTTTTAGTTGTGGTATGTAGGGTTTTTAGTTGCAGCATGTGGAACTGAACCCAGGCCCCCTGCATTGGGAGCACAGAGTCCTATCCACTGGACCAGATCACCAGGGAAGTCACTGTGGTTCCTCGCTGCCATGGTAATGAATCCTTCCAATTGTCTCCCCTCCCCATTCCTACTGCATCCTTTCCCTTGGACCTTGTGCAGCTCCCAACCCACAGTGAACTTCCCCATAGCCTCACTCATAGCTCCCCTCAGCTCTAACGGAATTCCTGTCCTTTGTGGGTCTCTCAGGTGGGGGTGCTCCATCGCTCACTTGCAGGGTATCGGGATAGTGGCAGGTCATCACTGACTCTTCAGGCTTCTTTCAGACGATTCTCTACCTTCTGCGTTTTTGAGACTCACGACATTAGTATGCCACTCCCTAAATCTCCTCACCTCTCTCAGCTTTCAGCTTGCTGGTCATTCTCCCTCAGTCAGTGACGCTCCATTGTTTCTTCTCCATCCCAATCCTGTCATCTGCCTTTGAACTTCAACACCCATATAGACAGCAACTCCCCCCATCCTTTCAAGTTGTGCATCTTCTTTTTTTTCCCCCATGACCTTCACATATGCTCCCCTCTGTTTATTTTCTGTGTCCTTGTTCTGGAACTTGTGACTCTTAAGTACTGTGTCACCTTAGACATGTGAAGTTCACCCAGTTGACTGACCACCATTGCCTAAATGTATCTCCTTCACTCAGTTGCTCCCATCACATGTTATTCAAACTCAAGGCAGCTCTCTGCATCTGACCCCCTAAATTCCCCTTATATAATACTAGCACCTTCTGTCTTCCCTTGTCTATCTAGCCTCTGTTCTGTGGTCCATTCCTCTAACTTCTCTCTTGCCAGGATCCTCAGTATCTTTATCCTGCCCCTTGCATTGAATCCGTGTGTCAAGACCCTATTCTGGGAGGGATACAGCTTCTGCTTTTTTGCTTCCATCTAGTCAACCGAACACTGCTGGACAAAATCATAGCAGTGAGACCATAAATCCATGATCTCTGACTCCACCCAAGGCCACCCTCTGTGGTGCCCAGAAATTCCTTCATGTTTCTATAGTCAGCTCTGTCCACTCTTACCTTATTTCTGGTTTCCCCTCGCCACTCAAGTCTCTGTAGGGGTACCTTGGTTCCTACTTCACTGAGAAGAAATAAAAATCATCAGGTGGGAGCACACAAATTTCTGCCTGTGAGACCTACAGAGAGCTCTGCAACTGTACCCTTCTTTCTCATCACCTCTTGTAAGGGTGGAAGAGGTGTCCCTGCTTCCTGGTTGTTGGTTTTAGTCACCAAGTTGTGTCTGACTCTTTTCAACCCTATGCATTGTACTCCGCCAGGCTCCTCTGTCCATGGGATTCTCCAGTCAAGAATACTGGAGTGGGGCTTCCCTGGTGGTCCAGTGGGTAAGGACACCACCTTGCAGTGCAAGGGGCATCAGTTCGATCCCTGGCCTGGGAAGATCCCACGTGCCAAGGAGCGGCTGGACTGATGTGTCCAATTACTGAGCTGGAGCACTGGAGCACATGCGCCCAGAGCTGGTGCTCTGCGACAACAGAGGCCACTGCGATGGGAGGCCCACACGGGCCAAAGAACAAAGATGGATGAAAATAGATGAATAAAAGACCAATAGAAGTGGCCTGCCTGCCCTCCTCCCTCCCCACCCCACCCCCACCAATGTGAATAAATAAATAAATCTTTAAAAAAAAAAAAAGAGTACTGGAGTAGGTTACCATGCCCTTCTCCAGGGGATCTTCCTGGCCCAGGGATTGAACCCATGTGTCCTGTGTTGACAGGTGGATTCTTTACCCACCTGGAAGCCCAGCTGCCTTCTGTGGTAACTGGAGAAATGTCCTGGAGAGAGCTCACCCATCTTCATGGCTTCATCTGCCATCTGCATGGCTCTCTCTTCTCTGGTTGGGTTCATGTGATGGTCTGTCTTTTTCTTTATTCTCCACTGGTTATTCAGTTCCTTTGTCATTTGGTGCTTGGATCATTTGTCAATCAGGGACTGTACCCAACACTTAAATATTTTTAACACAACTTCAGTTATTTTTTTTTAACCTCTTGGCCACATGAAAGCTTCTTGTTAACCAACCACAGTTTAGTGTCAGTTGATCTGAAATGAGAAAATTTCCAGTAAGATTCTGGTTCTAGAACTCATATTCATTGATTAAATTATGATCATTTATATGGAATTATGTGGAGTTATTTTGATTTCTTGAATGAAGCTTAAAATTCCAAATTATATCCAGAAAAATCTGTTCAGCTTTTAAAAGAAATAAAAATCATCAGGTGGGAGCACACAAATTTCTGACTCGGTTTCCCCCATCACCTCTTGTAAGGGTGGAAGAGGTGTCCCTGCT
The DNA here is from genome assembly GCA_022376925.1 of Tragulus kanchil. Lineage (NCBI taxonomy): Eukaryota > Metazoa > Chordata > Mammalia > Artiodactyla > Tragulidae > Tragulus > Tragulus kanchil. The sequence continues at coordinate 101,296,832 of JAIOJX010000001.1, read as the reverse complement.
TCCTGGTTGTTGGTTTTAGTCACCAAGTTGTGTCTGACTCTTTTCAACCCTATGCATTGTACTCCAGGCTCCTAGGTCCATGGGATTCTCCAGTCAAGAATACTGGAGTGGACTTCCCTGGTGGTCCAGTGGGTAAGGACACCGCCTTGCAGTACAAGGGGCATCAGTTCGATCCCTGGCCTGGGAAGATCCCACGTGCCAAGGGCGGCTGGACTGATGTGTCCAATTACTGAGCTGGAGCACTGGAGCACATGCGCCCAGAGCTGGTGCTCTGCGACAACAGAGGCCACTGCGATGGGAGGCCCACACGGGCCAAAGAACAAAGATGGATGAAAATAGATGAATAAAAGACCAATAGAAGTGGCCTGCCTGCCCTCCTCCCTCCCCACCCCCCCCAATGTGAATAAAAAAAAAAAACCTTTAAAAAAAAAAGTACTGGAGTAGGTTACCATGCCCTTCTCCAGGGGATCTTCCTGGCCCAGGGATTGAACCCATGTGTCCTGTGTTGACAGGGGGGTTCTTTGCCCACCTGGAAGCCCAGTCGCCCTCTGGGGTAACTGGAGGAATGTCCTGGAGGGAGCTCACCCATCTTCATGGCTTCATCTGCCATCTGCATGGCTCTCTCTTCTCTGGTTGGGTTCATGTGATGGTCTGTCTTTTTCTTTATTCTCCACTGGTTATTCAGTTCCTTTGTCATTTGGTGCTTGGATCATTTGTCAATCAGGGACTGTACCCAACACTTAAATATTTTTAACACAACTTCAGTTATTTTTTTTTAACCTCTTGGCCACATGAAAGCTTCTTGTTAACCAACCACAGTTTAGTGTCAGTTGATCTGAAATGAGAAAATTTCCAGTAAGATTCTGGTTCTAGAACTCATATTCATTGATTAAATTATGATCATTTATATGGAATTATGTGGAGTTATTTTGATTTCTTGAATGAAGCTTAAAATTCCAAATTATATCCAGAAAAATCTGTTCAGCTTTTAAAAAGGCATTTTAAATTCTTCAGTGAAAATAAACATGTCCAAGCCTATGCATAACAAGCAAAAGGAGAACAAGATTTATTTTGAGTTACCTAGTGGCTGTCTGAGATGTCCCCCTGACTCAGTACTGCTTGCAGATAGATGCCAGAAAATGGGTTATTCTTAACCAACAGGAGCACCAGACCCATCTAGTGAACTTCACGTGTGTGTGTGTGGAGGAGGAGGGTGCAGAATGAGTATGTGGTTTTGAATATGGTGCATCAGCCTTGTGAATAGTCACTCCCAGAGCAAGTTGCAATTTTCTGTATGTCAAATGAATGGCAAAACAGCTATATTCATTCATTGCATGATCTCTGAATCTCTTGAGGGAAGGAAAGGAAGGTTTAAAAATTCTTGGTTTTATACCTGTTCTCTTTTTTGTTGTTGAACTAGCTTTATTTTTAAATTTTATTTTATTTTATTTTTCACATCTGCTGGTTTTATACCTATTCTTCAGGTTGCAGGATGTGGATTTGACAGGAAACCCTTGCCCCTCGTTCCACAGAATGAGGCCCCTCAGATAATGTTTCCAGCTGATGAGTTTTCTCTTGCCAAACATGTTGAGCGAGAGGCCTCATACACTTTGAAAATGCTTATCAAAGGAATTTAATCATCATATAAAGACTTCCAGGGTGAGGCTGGGTAGCACCATCCTGCCCCGTTCATCATTACAGGTTTATTGAATGTATTCTGCACAGTAACACTTCATCTGGCCATGAGGTTGCTTGATTTGGGCATTAGGATGTTTCTGATCTCCCAGGAAGCTTTTCTGCCTCAACAGGTCGCAAGCCGTCTTTGATGAAGCCATTTATCTTGGTGCCAGCAGCAGGACATTGAAAGAGTATGCATGGGAAGGTATGCAGGGGATTTTCCACGCGTGTGTGAAGCCAGGAGATTATTATTGACAATAAGCTTGGAGAAGATTTAAGTTATATGTCCTTCTGCACAAGACTGCAGAACAACCTTTCTGGGAACAATGAGAGGGAAATAGGAGAGGTTCTTTCATTTCAGCCCTTGCCACTTCCAGAATGTGCTTTAGTCAGGAGAGACTGAAGAACAAGATTTATTCATTTATATGGAATTATGTGGAGTTATTTTGATTTCTTGAATGAAGCTTAAAATTCCAAATTATATCCAGAAAAATCTGTTCAGCTTTTAAAAAGGCATTTTAAATTCTTCAGTGAAAATAAACATGTCCAAGCCTATGCATAACAAGCAAAAGGAGAACAAGATTTATTTTGAGTTACCTAGTGGCTGTCTGAGATGTCCCCCTGACTCAGTACTGCTTGCAGATAGATGCCAGAAAATGGGTTATTCTTAACCAACAGGAGCACCAGACCCATCTAGTGAACTTCACGTGTGTGTGTGTGGAGGAGGAGGGTGCAGAATGAGTATGTGGTTTTGAATATGGTGCATCAGCCTTGTGAATAGTCACTCCCAGAGCAAGTTGCAATTTTCTGTATGTCAAATGAATGGCAAAACAGCTATATTCATTCATTGCATGATCTCTGAATCTCTTGAGGGAAGGAAAGGAAGGTTTAAAAATTCTTGGTTTTATACCTGTTCTCTTTTTTGTTGTTGAACTAGCTTTATTTTTAAATTTTATTTTATTTTATTTTTCACATCTGCTGGTTTTATACCTATTCTTCAGGTTGCAGGATGTGGATTTGACAGGAAACCCTTGCCCCTCGTTCCACAGAATGAGGCCCCTCAGATAATGTTTCCAGCTGATGAGTTTTCTCTTGCCAAACATGTTGAGCGAGAGGCCTCATACACTTTGAAAATGCTTATCAAAGGAATTTAATCATCATATAAAGACTTCCAGGGTGAGGCTGGGTAGCACCATCCTGCCCCGTTCATCATTACAGGTTTATTGAATGTATTCTGCACAGTAACACTTCATCTGGCCATGAGGTTGCTTGATTTGGGCATTAGGATGTTTCTGATCTCCCAGGAAGCTTTTCTGCCTCAACAGGTCGCAAGCCGTCTTTGATGAAGCCATTTATCTTGGTGCCAGCAGCAGGACATTGAAAGAGTATGCATGGGAAGGTATGCAGGGGATTTTCCACGCGTGTGTGAAGCCAGGAGATTATTATTGACAATAAGCTTGGAGAAGATTTAAGTTATATGTCCTTCTGCACAAGACTGCAGAACAACCTTTCTGGGAACAATGAGAGGGAAATAGGGAGAGGTTCTTTCATTTCAGCCCCTTGCCACTTCCAGAATGTGCTTTAGTCAGGAGAGACTGTAAAACACTTTCTGGTGGGCAGTGTTCCCATGTGAGGAAAGAACCTGACTGAAAAGTTGCACAGTAATGTCTGCTCACCTGTGGTCTGTCCCTCTGGGCAGCATCTTTGAAAACCATAGGAGCCATGCTCAAAACACTATAGACAACCTAACTGGTAGCACAGTTAGCTTTTGCTACATTAGAAACGTGCCCGAAATGTGGTGCCTTTGACAGTCATTTATTTAGCTCACAATTTGCTGGGATACCTGGGCAGTTTTTCTGATCTAGGCTGACTATCTTGATTACTGTTTGTTTCCTTTGTGAGTGCACAGATAGCTAGAACATCAGGACATGGCTGGCTGATCCAGAAGAGCCTCACTCACATGGTTGGCTGTGACCAGTATCTGGCTAGTTGTGGTTCTCCTTTATGTGATCTCTTCCCTTCTCGAAGGCTAGCTGGGACTCAGTCACATGGCGACCTCAGGGTCCCAAGCACAGCAGCAGGGTAGCCCCAGTGTGCAAGGGCTTTTTAAGCTTCCACTTGGGTCATGTTGGCTATTGTCCCACTGGCCAAAAGCATATCACATGTCCCAGACTCAAAGAATGGAGGAAAGCATATCACAAGTTGAGGGGAAGACCTGTAACATCAGTATTGCAATGACGTGGATGTGGGGGTCAGAAGAAGATGGAGGGCCGTTTTTACAATCTACCACAGAGCCACTTAGAATTTGCAGTGTTTTCGTATGCATGACTCCTCACTACAACCAGGTGAAACAAACTAGGATTCCCATTTTACAGATGAGTCAGTGGGCTCAGAAAACCCGAGTATCTTAACCAGATAAACACCAACATTTTTCCCCCACCCCACAGCAGCCTGAACTGTGAGAAGCAGAGAGAAACTCTGGGATACTGTTAGCTCTGAAACCATGCTTTTTTTTCTTTTATTAGATGGCCCCCAAATTTAATGAGAGAATCAATCATCTCCTGACACTTGTTAAAATGCAGATTCTAGGGATCCAGAGGAGGTTCTGATTCAGTCACTCTGCTCAGTATTTGTCATTTGAATTTTCAACAGCAGAGAAGTCCTGATGCAGCTTCTTGTGTTGGGGAACACTGGTGCACATATATATGTATGTATGTGTGTACACACACACACAGAAGCTTCCCTGGTGGCTCTCAGCCTGCCGATGCAGGAGATGCAGGTGACACAGGTTTGATCTCTGAGTTGGGAAGATTCTCTGGAGTTGGGAATGGCCATCCACTGCAGTATTCTTGCCTGGGAAATTCCATTGACAGAAGAGCCTGGTGGGCTACAGTTCATGGGTTTGCAAGAGCTGGACACACCTGAATGACTGAGTGCACACACATATACATACACACACACATATAATATATGTAATTTTTAAAAAACTTTTATTTTACTTTTAACTTTTACAGAGTTTTGTTATTTATAGATATGTATGTTCTCAGATTAGTCATATGTATATCCCCCCCATCCCACCCCTCCAGACTGTCAAACAGCACCCGTGAAGGATTTGCTTTTCTCACAGAGCACTGACTATAGCTATTTTCTTCACATATGATAGTACAGGCCTTCAAGCTACTTCCTTTATGCCTCTCACCCACTGTTCCTTCCCCACAATGTCCATATGTCCACTGTCCATGTCTGTCTTTCCATCGCTTCACTGTATGTGCCATCATCACCATCCTACTGGATTCCATATATATATGTGTTAATATATTGTACTTGTCTTTCTCTTTCTGACTGACTTCACTTTTTATGATACGTTCTAGAGCCAGCCACCTCATTAGGGCTGATTCTTCTGCATTTCTTTTTACAGCTGTGTAGCATTCCATTGTATGTATGTACCAGAGCTTTTGTATCCATTCGTTCGTCGATGGGCATCTAGGTTGCTTCCATGTTCTAGCTATTGTATAGAGAGCTGCGATGAACATTGGGGTACAGGTGCTTCTTTCGGATTTAATTTCATCAGGGTATAAGCCTAAGAGTGGGATTGCTGGGTCGTATGGTGCTTCTATTTTTAGTTTTTTAAGGAATCTCCATACTGTCTTCCGTAGAGGCTGTATCAATGTACATTCCCACCAGCAATACAGGAGTGTTCCCTTTTCTCTGCACCCTCTCCAGCATTTATTGTCTGTCGATTTGTGGATGATGGCCATTCTGACAGGTGTGAGATGATCTCTCTTTGTAGTTTTGATTTGCATTTCTCTAAGTATAAGCGAAGTTGAGCATCGTTTCATGTGTTTTGGAGCCATCTGTATGTCCTCTTTGGAGAGGTGTCTGTTTAGGTCCTTTTCCCATTTTTTGATTGGGTTGTTCATTTTTAAGGTGCTGAGTTGTCTGAGTTGCTTGTAGATTTTGGAGATTATATGTAATTTTAATTGATTAATTTTCATCCACTTTGTGGGATCTCAATTCCCCAATCAGGGACTGAACCCAGGGCCATGGCCGTGAAAGCACCCAGTCCTAACCGTTGGATCACCAGGGAACTCCCTGACACTGGCTTTTATTAAGATAAGGAACGCTCGCAGCATGACACCTTTTCATCCTGTAGTAGAGAGCCTGTGCACCACAGTTTATTTGGTTAGCTTTCCAGAAGCATGAATTCCTAGCATTGGGATGGTTATTTAAATTCTCTGAGTCTTTTCTGGACATCTGCAAGATAGGTTTACTAAGGAAGACTGCCACAGGGCAGGGGAGAAGATTAAATGAATAACCTCTGAAGTCCTGAATGTGGTGTGTTGTAGGTGCTCAATAAGTATTAGTATCTCTTGTCTCTTCACCTGGAGAGGCTGTAGGACCCCCTGGATAAGGCAGGTCTCTGGGAAGGGGAAAAACCATTTCTAGCATGTTCAGCAGACTGGCACAGTAGGTGCCTATGAATGAGACATGACAGTCAAATATTCATTAGCACCTCAGAAAATCCATAGCTGTTTGAGGCAATAGAGGCATCAAAATCTTCAGAAGCGTAAGAATTGTAACCAGAAACAGTGACAGACTGGGAGGCAACAGCTGTTGTCATTAGAGGCCAGCTCTACGCACAAGATGCACAGAAGGGCTGGTGACGCCTCAGTCCCTCCTGTCTTTCCCAGATTGCTGTGAACTTCCAGCATCAGCACTCTTGTCTGTATGTCCTTCGACAATGACAAAATGTACAATGATTCTATATTAGGACATAGCCTCACCCAAGTCGATTGTGTCCGTCTGGAGAAAATCCCTACAAAATATTTCCTTAAACCAATTCCATTGAAGGCTGTCAAACATGATGGGTACTGTGTTATTTCCAGAGCTTGTGGGGGCTTTCATTTGAAATGTATGTGTTAAAATCATGACCCACCAGCTTGCTTCTTACAGTATTGCCATTTGGGTGCTTTCTTTCCTGTTTTTGATGTTGCTTCTCCCATCGTGTCTCCATCTCATCTGTTTCTCTTTCTTCTTAGTAGCGACTTCTGTCTCTGTACATTTCATGGCTTTCTTTCCTGTTTTTATGTTATTTTTTTAAAGAAAAGGTTCCCTTTTTCAAACCAAACGATCACAGTCCATTTGAAAACTGATGACTTCGTTTTATGTGCTTGCACCTCTCTCTCTGTGGTTGTCATGTGTACCAGTAGATGGAGCACATCTCCCATATTAAACACCATTGTAAGTCTCAGGGTGGGGTGTCCTCCCCCTCACCTGTCATTTTTGCTGCAGTGAAATTGTGGTTGGAAGCTGGTGTAATACAAAGCAAAACTTCTAATCTTGGCTAGACTGGAGTGTATGCTTTTCTGACTCATGTCAGGAAGGCAGGGCTTACCAGTAGCTGATCTAGATAGGTGAAAAATAATGAGGTTTCATGTGTATGTATACTTGCGTGGTGTGCATTCTCCTTGGGAAGAGGGAGCAGCTTTGAATCAAAGGTACCCTTTCTCCCTCTTCTCTCCCTTCCTCTCCCACATCCTTCCTTTTGGATACTCAGACTTCACCTCTCTGCTCTTTCTTCCTGGCGTCTCAGTTCCCAGTACACAGCAATGTGCCCTTGTCCGAAGACCTCAAAGTAAAAAGCATAGCTTGTTAGAACTAGAAGGAAACTCAAATGTCATCTAATACAGAAAACAGCAGGCCCAGGTTAACCAAGGATTCACACCAACCTTCGGGGCACCCTTGTGTTTGATCAGACTGTCGTCGTCCTGGTTTTCGTTGCTGCAGAGCTGGCATCCTTAATGGTGGACTCACAGCCTGGAGAATTTCCAGACTTCTGTTTTAACTAAAGTTACCAAACAATGCTGTCAAACAGCTGATTTGATCTTTTTCATCAAATCAACCAGCTGTTTTAACTTTGCTGTATGTTGGGGAAGATGTGGGCGTCAGCTTTTGAATGAATTCCTTCCGTCTGTTGCCTGCTGCAGTGTCGTGTGTGTTTGGGTACTTGTGAGACAGAATTTCTCAAAGGTCCATCAGAATTAACTGGGGTACTTGAAACAAAAGCACCAATTCCTGGGTCCTATTTTTCTGTAGCCTTAGAATCTTCTAGCCTTAGAGCTTTGGAATTTCCATTTTTAAACAGTTTTCACAGGTCCGTCTCATTCATCTGAAGCTTGAGAACTTAAGGCTGAAAAGATGCTGAGGACCATGGATCCCATGATGCACATCACCTCTCTGGGTCAGGCCTCCTTCCCTTCCCACCTCCACTGAGGGGAAAGCAAAGCGTAAGGATTGTGTTCTGTGCAGACCTTGGGGCTGGGAACCAGTAGAGCCAAGTTATTAGGCATTTTTCTGAGTGAGGGCTGGGATTTTCTTTTGTAAAAATAGGTCAGAAAAGCTCATTTGAACTGGTTTTTCTTTGGGGGAAGTCAACCGCTTGCTTCTGTGGTGATCAAATAAAGAACATTTGTGTTGAGACTTTATCAGAACCAAAACTGGCATCTTATTATGGGAGGTAAGTGGGGTGATAAGACACCACTCTCTTGTCCTACGTATGTTTGAGGATCCTAACATTTATCGTGTATAGCCAGAGACTTACTCCCCAAAGCCAAAATACTTACTGACTTGATTAGCTTAGAAATGTAAAGATTTGACTGATTCCAAGGTGTTTTCCAAATTTCTAGAATTCTCCCAGCTGCATCTGAAGGATCTGTGGCAGAAGCTTCTAGGTGTCACCTGATACCAGTTCTCTCCTTTGACTTAGAAACAGAGCCCTTGTTGTGTTCAAGGTGTTCAAAGACTGCCCCAGATCCAATGAAAGGTCACGTTTCTCAGCCTCCTTTGTGGATAGTTGTGACTAAGTTCTGTACAGTGAAATGGAGATTCTCTGTGTGTGGAATTTCTGCTTAGAGGTCACTGACTCATTGGGAAGGAACCCCCGCCCCCTTGTCTTTTTCCCTCCTTCTTGTTGCCTTAAATGGGAGGTGTGACAGATAAGGCTTCAGTGGTCATCTTGGACTCATGGGCAACACTGGGGATGCAAACCATTTGCTGAAGATGGCAAAACAGGAAGACAGAACTTGTTTCTCAAGGCTTTGTGCTTCCGCCACAACCAGCTCTGGACAGACCACCTTCCCACTTCTATACAAAATTACAAGTCTAGTTTGTTTTGCCATTAAATATGTGGAGTTTATCTTTTTTAAAAAAAAATTGCCTCTTTTATTTATTTTTTCTTTTTTAAACTTTTTATTGGTTTTTTATTTATTTATTTTCATCAATCTTCCTTCTCTGGCCTGTGTTGGCCTCCCATTGCAGTGGCCTCTCTCGTCACAGAGCACTGGCTCTGGGCACATGTGCTCCAGAGCTCTGGCTCGGTAGTTGGACACACTGGTACAGCCGCTCCGCAGCACGCGGGATCTTCCCAGGCCAGGGATCAAAGCAGTGCCCCTTGCATTGCAAGGCAGACTCTTTACCGACTGGCCCACCAGGGAAGCCCTGGAGTTTACCTTTTATATGCAGTTGAAACTGGCCCCTACTGAAATGCATGATAAACCTCCTACTTCCGGGATTCCTAAACTTTATCCTGTGTCAGAATCACTTGGAAGACTTCCAGAAGCGCAGAATGCTGGGCCCCCTCCTCAGAGTTTTTGAATCAGTAGGTGTAGGGTGGGGTGGTGGAATTTGCATTTGTAACAGCCTCCCGTGGGATACTAAACCTGCTAGCCCCAAGACCACACTTTGAGAACCACTGTGTTATCAAGGTCATCTTAAATGTCAAGGCAGGTTCCTAATTATTTAGGATCAACATAGGTCAGCTAATGTTACATCCGTCAGTTGATAATGGAAGAGCTTTGTTCCCATTGCAGTAGAATTAAGACAAGTGCTACACTAGCATATGTAAAAGAGACAACCAATGTGAATCTGCTGTAAGACTAAGGGAACTTACACAGGGGCTCTGTAACAGCCTAGAGGGGTGGGAAGGGGAGGGAGTTGGAAGGGAAGTTCAAGTGGGAGGGGTCAAGTGTATGCCTATGGCTGATTCGAGTTTATGTATAGCAGTAAACAACAAAACTGTAAAAGTGAAAAGAAAAAAAAGGCAAGTGCTAAAGTCTCTTGACTCACTTTTAGGTTACTTGTTGTAGGAAGACAGAACTTGTTTCTCAAGGCTTTGTGCTTCCGCCACAACCACTCTGGACAGACCACCTTCCCACTTCTATACAAAATTACAAGTCTAGTTTGTTTTGCCATTAAATATGTGGAGTTTATCTTTTTTAAAAAAAAATTGCCTCTTTTATTTATTTTTTCTTTTTTAAACTTTTTATTGGTTTTTTATTTATTTATTTTCATCAATCTTCCTTCTCTGGCCTGTGTTGGCCTCCCATTGCAGTGGCCTCTCTCGTCACAGAGCACTGGCTCTGGGCACATGTGCTCCAGAGCTCTGGCTCGGTAGTTGGACACACTGGTACAGCCGCTCCGCAGCACGCGGGATCTTCCCAGGCCAGGGATCAAAGCAGTGCCCCTTGCATTGCAAGGCAGACTCTTTACCGACTGGCCCACCAGGGAAGCCCTGGAGTTTACCTTTTATATGCAGTTGAAACTGGCCCCTACTGAAATGCATGATAAACCTCCTACTTCCGGGATTCCTAAACTTTATCCTGTGTCAGAATCACTTGGAAGACTTCCAGAAGCGCAGAATGCTGGGCCCCTCCTCAGAGTTTTTGAATCAGTAGGTGTAGGGTGGGGTGGTGGAATTTGCATTTGTAACAGCCTCCCGTGGGATACTAAACCTGCTAGCCCCAAGACCACACTTTGAGAACCACTGTGTTATCAAGGTCATCTTAAATGTCAAGGCAGGTTCCTAATTATTTAGGATCAACATAGGTCAGCTAATGTTACATCCGTCAGTTGATAATGGAAGAGCTTTGTTCCCATTGCAGTAGAATTAAGACAAGTGCTACACTAGCATATGTAAAAGAGACAACCAATGTGAATCTGCTGTAAGACTAAGGGAACTTACACAGGGGCTCTGTAACAGCCTAGAGGGGTGGGAAGGGGAGGGAGTTGGAAGGGAAGTTCAAGTGGGAGGGGTCAAGTGTATGCCTATGGCTGATTCGAGTTTATGTATAGCAGTAAACAACAAAACTGTAAAAGTGAAAAGAAAAAAAAAAGACAAGTGCTAAAGTCTCTTGACTCACTTTTAGGTTACTTGTTGTAGGAACAGTGCTGTACCTGGGTCATCCATGACTGCTGTGTTCCACCCATGACTAATTCCTCTCACAACCTCTTCACCAAAATACACAGACAACTTCTAGAGAAGCCACTTAACTTTCACTGGAAATTCCTTCACTGTAGTTAGTTCAGACTGAATTCAAGATGGAGAAGAAAGATTCCATTCTCCTTGTTCATGCTGGGGGTGCAAAAGACCCTCTTTTTAAACTTATTTATTTATTTAGCTGAGTAGGGTCTAGTTGTGTCACGTGGGATGTTTTGTTGCGATGTATAGGCTCTCTAGTTGTGGTGTGGGTTTAGTTGCTCCATGGCATGTTCCCAACCAGGGATCGAACCCATGTCCCCTGCGCTGCAAGGTAGATTCTTAACCACTGGACCACTAAGGAAGTTTCCCCAAAACCTTTTCCTTGTGTGTCCTGGGAAACAACATTTGTGTATGTGGGAAGGGATATATGGGTTCATTCTTGTTGTATGCTAAAATGCTGGATTGCAGTTGGGTCCTCATTGATGCTTTCTATTAGAGGTGATCTGCTAATGTAAGCCTTTTTAACTGGTGCTTCCTAGGAAGTAGCTGCTGCTGCTTTGTGCCTTTTTGATGAATGGGCTAAGTCCAGTCATTGTCTTGGGATCCCTCCCACCTTCTCTATCCCTCTTCAGATCCTAAGGAAATTCTATCTCTTTTAACATTTCCTAATCATTTCCCCTTAATTCCTCATTATAGACTTCTCTTTGGAGTCAGATGTACCTGAGTCGAAAGGCTAACTTGACTGCTTACCTGCTATGGCAGCTTTGGCAAGTGACTGACCTTGCAAAGATTCAGTCACCTCATTTGTAAAAATGCAGGTCATCATGCGGAACTCACAGGGCTGAGGTAAAGATGACATTAGCTAATGTTTATAAAGGGCTTAGCCCACTTCCCAGCCCCTGGTAAGTGCATAATGCATTGTCACTAATGGTAGCATTTTAATCCACTGAAGAAAGCTTGAGTCCCTATATGATACCAAAAAGATGACCCACAAAAGGAAAAACAAAAAGGCACGTGGACTTCCTCAGATTAAAAACTTGCGCTTTGCAAAGGACTCTGTTATAAGGATGAACAGATAAGCCACTGACTGGCAGAAAATGTTTGCAGATCACATATTGAACAAAAGACTTGTATCCAGAATATATAAAGAACTCTCAAAACTCAACATCTAAAAAATAAAGACAAAAAAATCTGATTAGGAAATCAGCAAAAAGGCTTCCCTGGGAACTCAGTAGTAAAGAGTTCGCCTGCCAATGGAGGAGACACGAGTTCGATCCCTGATCCAGGAAGATCCCACATGCTGTGGAGCAACTAAGCCCATGAGACACAACTATGGAGCCCATGTGTTGCAACTATTGAAGCCCGTGTGCTCTAGAGCCCAAGTTCCACAACAAGAAGCCTGCTCACCTCAACTAGAGAGTAGCCTCCACTCCTTGCAACTAGAGAGCCTGTGGCAGCAGTGAAAACCCTGAATAGCCAAAAATAAATAAAATAAAATAAATTAAAAAAAGTCAGCAAAAGACTTGAAAGAAAATTCACCAAAAAAGATATTTAGGTGGCAAATAAACACATGAAAAGTTATCCAACTTTGCATTAGGGAAGTGCAGATTAAATTCATAATGTGATACTACTACATGAGAATGGCTAAGATAAAAATTACTGAAAATACCATATTCTGGCAAAGATGCAGAAATACTGAATCTTTCATACATTAAGCCTTTTTAACTGGTGCTTCCTAGGAAGTAGCTGCTGCTGCTTTGTGCCTTTTTGATGAATGGGCTAAGTCCAGTCATTGTCTTGGGATCCCTCCCACCTTCTCTATCCCTCTTCAGATCCTAAGGAAATTCTATCCCGTTTAACATTTCCTAATCATTTCCCTTAATTCCTCATTATAGACTTCTCTTTGGAGTCAGATGTACCTGAGTCGAAGGCTAACTTGACTGCTTACCTGCTATGGCAGCTTTGGCAAGTGACTGACCTTGCAAAGATTCAGTCACCTCATTTGTAAAATGCAGGTCATCATGCGGAACTCACAGGGCTGAGGTAAAGATGACATTAGCTAATGTTTATAAAGGGCTTAGCCCACTTCCCAGCCCCTGGTAAGTGCATAATGCATTGTCACTAATGGTAGCATTTTAATCCACTGAAGAAAGCTTGAGTCCCTATATGATACCAAAAAGATGACCCACAAAAGGAAAAACAAAAAGGCACGTGGACTTCCTCAGATTAAAAACTTGCGCTTTGCAAAGGACTCTGTTATAAGGATGAACAGATAAGCCACTGACTGGCAGAAAATGTTTGCAGATCACATATTGAACAAAAGACTTGTATCCAGAATATATAAAGAACTCTCAAAACTCAACATCTAAAAAATAAAGACAAAAAAATCTGATTAGGAAATCAGCAAAAAGGCTTCCCTGGGAACTCAGTAGTAAAGAGTTCGCCTGCCAATGGAGGAGACACGAGTTCGATCCCTGATCCAGGAAGATCCCACATGCTGTGGAGCAACTAAGCCCATGAGACACAACTATGGAGCCCATGTGTTGCAACTATTGAAGCCCGTGTGCTCTAGAGCCCAAGTTCCACAACAAGAAGCCTGCTCACCTCAACTAGAGAGTAGCCTCCACTCCTTGCAACTAGAGAGCCTGTGGCAGCAGTGAAAACCCTGAATAGCCAAAAATAAATAAAATAAAATAAATTAAAAAAAGTCAGCAAAAGACTTGAAAGAAAATTCACCAAAAAAGATATTTAGGTGGCAAATAAACACATGAAAAGTTATCCAACTTTGCATTAGGGAAGTGCAGATTAAATTCATAATGTGATACTACTACATGAGAATGGCTAAGATAAAAATTACTGAAAATACCATATTCTGGCAAAGATGCAGAAATACTGAATCTTTCATACATTACTGGTAGAAATGTAAAATGGTACAACCATCTGGAGGGCAGTTGGCAATTTCATTAAAAAATTAAACATACACTTAGCATGTGCCAATCACTAAGTTGTGTCTGACTATTTGCGACCCCATGGACTAGCCCACCAGGCTTCTCTGTCCATGAGGTTTTCCAGGCAAGAATACTGGGATGGGTTGCCATTTAGCATAAAACTGAGCAATCATTACATACCTAGGCATTTATCTTAGAAAAATGAGCACTTTTGTTTATGCAAAAACCCGAGCATGAATATTCACATGTTTTATTTGTAATAACCCCAAATGAAAAACAACGCAAGTGTCCTTTGTCAAGTCAGCAGTTGAACAAACTATGGTATATTAATGCCATGGAACACTACTGAGCAATAAAAAGGAACGAACAATTGATACAGTAGCTTGGATGAGTTTTAAGGGCATTATGTTGAGTGTCTTAGTCTGTTTGGGCTGTTGTGACAAAATAGGACAGACTATTACGAGAGAAATGTACTTTTCATGGTTCTGGGGGCTGAGAATTCAAAGCTAAAGGTACTAGCATGGTCACATTGTGGTGAAGGCTCCTTTCCTGGCTCATAGGTTTCTCACAGGGTCCTCATGTGGTTTTCATCTTGGATTAATTGGATAAACACTAGAAGCGACGTATGATTAAATTTTTCTCAAGACAATTACCAGGTTCTGGTTTTTACTTTTGTGAGCTGGTTCTATGTCATGTTATGATCAGAGCTTTAACATCCTCCAGACTAGAGTGGAAGTACATTTAAAAAAGGAAATTTGTGTTGAAATTATTCTCTGATCACAAAGTCATTCTCTTCTCATCATATAAATGTCTGATTTTCTGACTACATTATAGAAATGTCTGATTTTCTGCCCACTCTTATGTTCTAGGCAGCCATAAGGGGCCTTAGGAGCACCTTTCCTAAGCATGAAGGGTTAAAGGTGGGCAGTTATGTCAAACAGTGTTAAAAAGTCACCCAGAGTTGTATTTAGCGAAAGGACAGCTTAAAAGAGCAACAGAACAATGTAGCCCTTAAGCAGAGACCTTATTTATATGCCACATTTTAGCTGGGAAGAGATTTTATGATCAAATGTTCGAGCCTTAAAGATGAAGTCTATAATATAAACATCCTAGCAGCATTAACTCTAACAGCACAAGGCAGGCCTGGCCCTTATCCCATTTGTTATTTTGATTCTCTTGTGCACGTAAAGACATTTAAGGAGTCAGTGCAACACTTATGTCTATGTGATTGTCATCTCCAAGCTTTTAGATGTGATACAGAACTATGTGCCAAATAGAATTACAAACCTCTGGGTATATTTTAACCCACAGAATAGACTCAGGTTTCAGGTTCTAGAGTGGATTTGCATCACTTCTCTTTCTTTGACAAAGAGAGTTCTGGATTCAAGAGGGGCCCAAGTGAAAGTTTCATTGCGATCTGCTCTGTCTTGTTGCTTCCAGCCAGAAGCAAATGATTGGGAGTGAGTCTCATTTTTCTTTCTGGGGTTACTAGTTAGGTTGGTTTGCTTCCATTAAAATAAGGCCGCCAGTAGAGAAAGGAGCAAAAGTTCTACACGTTACCACTTTCTGTAAATCCTGCCTCCAAGCCTTTGTGAATGCTGTCCCCTCTGTTTGGAATGCTCTTCTGTCTTTCTCTTTCACATCAATTTATGCCCCTACCCTTTGTAGTTCATTTTTACTGATCCTTCAGAACCTCACTCAAGACTTTCTTCCTGAAGAATGCCCTAGGTTAGCTCAGGTCTCACATTACACTCTCTTCTCTCAGCTTAGACCTCTCGTTCATAGCGTTTGTCATAGGTGTAATGAAATTGAAGAGTTGATTTTCATATTGTCTTCTCTACTCTACTAGAAGGTCTCCAGGGAGGGGTGGGAGGCACAGAGAGATGTCTAACTTACACAGATCTGCATCCCTAGTGCCCAGCCCGGTGTGTGCTCCATAGTAGTCATTCAACAAGCATTTGTTGAAAAGTAATGAATGAAGGCAGTGCAGGAGCTGCATGAGATGCAGGTTTGATCCCTAGGCCAGGAAGATCCCCTCAAGCAGGAAATGGCAATCCATTCCAGTATTCTTGCCTGGAAAGTCCCATGGACACCAGAGCCTGGTGGGCTACAGTCCATAGGGTCAAAAACAGTTGGAAACGACTGAAACGACGTAGCACAGCACAGCAGTGAATGAAGGCAAACATAGATGCCAAGGAATGGTAAAAGTTATAGTGATATTGAGCCTTTACTATACATGATGCTGGAGCTTCCTTGGTAGCTCAGTCAGTAAAGAGTCTGCCTGAAGTGCAGAAGACCTGGGTTCAATCCCTGGGTTGGGAGGATCCTCTGGAGAAGGAAATGACCACCTGCTCCAGTATTCTTGCCTGGGAAACCCCTTGGCCAGAGAAGCCTGATGGCCTACAGTCCATGGGGTTGCAAAGAGTCAGACACAATTGAGCAACAAACACTTCACTTCATGCATGATGCTAGGCAGTGCTTTGCATGTGATACCCTTCAGTTCTTACCACAATCCTAAGAGAAGTACTATCCTTATCCCCATTTAACACCTAAGAAAACTGAGGCTTTGGAAATTTGAAAGAAGATTCCATAGCTGGTAACATTTTTCAGTCACAGAACAGCTTGTCTCCTATTTGTTCCGCTCCCTTCTCCCTCCTCTCTCCGTTTTGTGTCTCCATTCACCTGTTCTCTGTGAAAATTCCTGACGTCAGTATCAGAGGGAGGTGACTGTTCTGGACATATTTTGAGGACATTCCCACTCAGGGAGAAGCTGCTTCTGGAGCATATATTTGGTGGGGTGGCCAAGGGTAGATTAAGTTGCCTGATTCAGAGTTTATCTCTGTGGCAGTCTGTGTGTGTGCAGTGGATATGCTGAGGCAGGTTCAAAAGCATGGTTCTGCTCATTCTAATATATATGATAATACTGTACTTGAGGTAGAGGGTATTTTTTTTCATCCAAGCATCTAAAAGTTCTTTTCCAATGTATCAATTTCAGAACACATGATCTCGTTTAAATATGGACTCCTATTGCTCTACAAGATCAAATATGTGAGTAGCAAACTGCCAGTATTTCTCTTTTTCCCCAGGTCTGACTCATGGTCCTCCCCCCACTGATGCCAGCTAGTGCGCTCATCCTGGCCATCACAGTTTAGCAGGTTGAAAATATATGTTACATACCAAGTAGGCTGCAGCTCTCTCAGTGGCATTTGGAAACACATTAAAAATACGCAGCCTGACTTTTAACCCCCTTCACACCCTCTGCATTTCCCTTTTGGAGAGTGCAGAGGGAGGCCGAATGGGAAGAAAATCAGCCCAAAGATAGGAAAATAGGATTTTGTTCCCATGAAACAATGTACTAAGCCAAATCTATTGTTCTTAATTCAGATTGTGGTTCCCCTGGCTGTCTTTTTACGTCTGTCATTTTGCTTTTGTTTAATAGAGATTTGCCACTTAGGAGTTTCTTTGAGTTACCTCTCCTGCTTGTCTTGATTCTCCTACCTGTCCACCGGAGGCTGTGACTCTAGCTTCTTTTTTGTATTGTTCACTCTTCCTTTATTGTGTCCCTTCACTTTAGCTGCCTTCTTTCCTAATTCTCCACCCTCTCTTAGTTTCCCAAATCCCAAACATACTTTTAAAAAAAAAGTCCCTTTTTCTCATTTTGTACTAGGAAATAGCCAGATAACAATGTTGCAATCATTTCAGGTGGACAGCAAAGGGACTCAAGTCACACGTGGACGCAAATCTACTCTCCCCCAAACTCCCCTCCCATTGCAGGTTGCCACATAACACTGAGCAGAGAACCAGTACTAGACAATAGGTTCCCCAAACATACCTTTTTGCAACTCCAATGTATTTCCTTCATTCATCCCTATGTGTTTTGGTCTGAAAAATCTCGCCACGACTTTCTCTAATTGAATTTCCAGCTCCATATTTCCCTGTGAGCTTGACTTTTGGCAAAGCATTTACCTGGTGGCTTTTTCTCTCATTACTGAGTTTCACTGCAAAGGCTTTTCCTCCCTGATTTTGGTCTGCACATGTATGTGGACTGAACAGTTGGAAGCAGGGAGTGAGGCCTGGGGGAAGGAGCCCTGGATTTGGAGTCAGAAGGTGTGGACTCAGATCTGAACTCTGCTATGTAGTCATCAGAACCTCATCTGTAACATGGAAATAATGATATTATTGCGCCTCCCCTCCATGAGAAATCAAATGGCATAAAATAATGTAAACAGAATGTCTCTTACTTGAGGCATTTTTAGTCTTTATGGAGCTGTTATTTCCATAAAATGGCACCTCTTTTTCCATTTAACACCAGGCCAAAGTAAAGTGATGGAAAATGTTAAGCATTAGAAGTTTGAAATCTTATGAAATTCTCCAAAAAGTTCTAATTAGCCTCTTGGTAAAAATAGCTCGGTAATGTTGGCATGGAGAAGGCTGTATCTACATCTCTCAGCGATAGCACATACCCCAAGGAGGCTTTGGAGGAAGGGCCAGCATCTAAAAACATACTCACAATATTAAAATGCAATTAGATTAAAATAGAATGAAGAGAGATCTGAGACTGTAGGATCCAGATACTATCCTTCAAGTTTCCCATGCAAAGAAGCAATCTCTTATCTATTTAGAAAATTCACTGAAGTATAGTTGATTTAAAATGTTACTTAATTTCTTTTGTGCATCAGAGTGATTCAGACATATATGGGTGTGTATACTTTTTCATTATGGTTTGTCACAGGTTATTGAGTATAGTTCCCTGTGCTATACAGTAGGACCTTGTTGTCTATGCATCCTATACATATTAGTTTGCCTCTGCTGATCCTAAACTCCCAGTCCTTTCTGTACCCATACCTCCCCCCTGGCAACTGCAAGTCTGTGTTTTCTCTATCTGTGGATCTGTTTTTGTTGCATAGGTATGTTAATTTGTACTATTTATTAGATTCCACATATAAATTGATGGCAAATTGTATTTCTCTTTCTGAGTTACTTCGCTTAGTAATCCCTAGGTGAATCTATGGTGTTGCAAATGATATTATTTACATTATTTCATTCTTTTTTTGGCTGAGTATTATGTATATACACCACATCTTCTTTATCCATTCCTCTGTCAATGAACATTAGGTTGTTTCCATATCTGGGCTATTGTAAGTAGTGTTGCTATGAACATAGAGGTGTATATATCATAGTTTTGAAGTAGTTTTGTCTGGATATATGCCCAGGAGTGACACTGAGACCTGGATTTATATGGTAACTCTGTTTTTAGATTTTTTTTTAGATTTTTGAGGAATCTCCATACTGTTCTCCATGGTGGCTGCACCAATTTACATTCCCGCCAACCATGTAAGAGGGTTCCTTTTATAAGAAAGAATCTTACCTTAATCACTCTCTTAGTAATTGGTACTTGCTATTTTGAGAAGCAACCTGTTTCATTGCCAGATGCCTTTTTTGTGCAAAATGATAATGGTATTATTTAAATGCTATAGGACTTTACAGTTTTCAAAAATTTTCATACACGTGCTTTCATATAATCCCTTTCTTTTTGCCTACCTCTATATTGTGCCCCTCTCGCCTTTCCTCTCCCCTCTGGTAACCCAACCTCAAGTTTGTTCTCTCTGTCTATGGCTTCCTGAATAAGTCCTATTCTTCCCAGCTGGGACAGCCCTTTGGTGTTTCTCAATAACTTCTGGATCATCCTTTTCTACAAGCTAAAAGTCCAGTCCTTTTAATGATTTCTCCTATAACATGTTTTTCCCGCTCTTCCATGTGCCTGGCTGTTCCATTTGGAGCTCTATGAAGCTGAGCTTTCAGGGCTGGATGCACTACTCAGAATGTGTTTTCACCAGAGAGTCTGGATGGCATGGTGTCACCAAGGAGGCTCACTTGCCTTAACAACATGGCTGCTGTGATTGGTTTTAGAGAGTTGCACTGAGGTCCATTAATTCTCTAGCAAAAGCCAATGAGTTGATTTCATTTGTATGTGAAGAACTACAAACTAACTTATTTTCAGTAAGACTGCATAAGGTTTTAGGTTCAGCTGTTGATAATGAATTTCTGATTGTTATGTAGAAACCAGAAGTGTCTATTCACTATAATTGGAACCATGGAACTACTCAAGCTTATGATATTCCATATGGCATATTTATACAAAAGATAAAATACTGAGTGTGAGGCTCTTCTCTGTCATTTTTTAACCTTTATTGAGTTTTTACTCTGTTCTCTGCTTATGAAGTGTTTTACATATATAACCGCCCTGTGAGGTGAGGCTGTAATATTATCCCCATTTTACAGGTAAGGAGACTGAGGCATGAAGAGGTTTATTATCTTGTCCAAGATCACCCAGCTAGCAAGTGAATCTGAACCCAGGAAGTCTGGCTCCAAACTCTGCACTGCCTCACTTCCCTGGGTAGGCAGAATTGGAAAACATTATGTATGTTGCTTGGTTGTTTTTCCCTAAAAGGAAAAATCTGAGCAAGAACTTATCCTAAAGTTTCTCTTCCCTGTGTTTCCAAGGTTCATCCATGGAACATTGTGACCTCGAGGTGATCAGAGGGGGAAAAAGAATTCCCATGTTTAAGGCTACATAGTTGCCATTTTTCCTGAACTCAGCCACTTTGACCATGGTACGCAGTTGCTTGACTCAAATGTTAAGTGACAGGTCTCCATGAACTATTATACATGAGAGCACTTTGCAGATGCTGAATACATTGTTGAGATGCTGCTTATAGCATCTCAGATTATTCATGAGTTTTACATGCCTGCAAATGTCATTTAAAACAGTTGCTCCCCTAGACTCACAGATAGAGAAAACAAACTAGAGGTCACTTACCACTGGGGAGAGGGAAGAGAGGAGGGGCAGTATAGGGGTAGGCAAAAAGAAAGGGGTTATTATGGGATTATATGAAAGCAAGTGTGTGAATGCTTTTGAAAACTGTAAGGTCCTATAGCATTTAAATAAATTTAAATTCAGTTAAAGGAACACCACCACCACCAAGACAGTTGCTTCTCTGATCGTGTATTGTGTTGGCCAAAAAGTTTGTTCTGGTTTTTCCATGAGATGTTATAGAAAACCCTGAGTGGTTTTGGCCAAGTCAATATTTTAAAATTTGGTTCATCTATGGTTGTCAGCAGTTGAAACACACATAATAATCATGACTAGGGAAACTTAGGATTATTTTAAAGGTGAACCATGGAACTACTCAAGCTTATGATATTCCATATGGCATATTTATACAAAAGATAAAATACTGAGTGTGAGGCTCTTCTCTGTCATTTTTTAACCTTTATTGAGTTTTTACTCTGTTCTCTGCTTATGAAGTGTTTTACATATATAACCGCCCTGTGAGGTGAGGCTGTAATATTATCCCCATTTTACAGGTAAGGAGACTGAGGCATGAAGAGGTTTATTATCTTGTCCAAGATCACCCAGCTAGCAAGTGAATCTGAACCCAGGAAGTCTGGCTCCAAACTCTGCACTGCCTCACTTCCCTGGGTAGGCAGAATTGGAAAACATTATGTATGTTGCTTGGTTGTTTTTCCCTAAAAGGAAAAATCTGAGCAAGAACTTATCCTAAAGTTTCTCTTCCCTGTGTTTCCAAGGTTCATCCATGGAACATTGTGACCTCGAGGTGATCAGAGGGGGAAAAAGAATTCCCATGTTTAAGGCTACATAGTTGCCATTTTTCCTGAACTCAGCCACTTTGACCATGGTACGCAGTTGCTTGACTCAAATGTTAAGTGACAGGTCTCCATGAACTATTATACATGAGAGCACTTTGCAGATGCTGAATACATTGTTGAGATGCTGCTTATAGCATCTCAGATTATTCATGAGTTTTACATGCCTGCAAATGTCATTTAAAACAGTTGCTCCCCTAGACTCACAGATAGAGAAAACAAACTAGAGGTCACTTACCACTGGGGAGAGGGAAGAGAGGAGGGGCAGTATAGGGGTAGGCAAAAAGAAAGGGGTTATTATGGGATTATATGAAAGCAAGTGTGTGAATGCTTTTGAAAACTGTAAGGTCCTATAGCATTTAAATAAATTTAAATTCAGTTAAAGGAACACCACCACCACCAAGACAGTTGCTTCTCTGATCGTGTATTGTGTTGGCCAAAAAGTTTGTTCTGGTTTTTCCATGAGATGTTATAGAAAACCCTGAGTGGTTTTGGCCAAGTCAATATTTTAAAATTTGGTTCATCTATGGTTGTCAGCAGTTGAAACACACATAATAATCATGACTAGGGAAACTTAGGATTATTTTAAAGGTGAACCAAATGTGGAAGGTCTGTTAGAAGAGAGACATTGAGAAGAGACAGGAAGTGGGAAATATGAAGTCTTATCATGGTACTTTGTAATTCTGTGAAGCAGAAACTCAGTTAAGCTCAAGCGTTTATGAGACCCAAAGAAGCATGGAAGAGAAATTTGCATTAGTTATGTTGGGGCACTTCTATATACCCTTAAATAACAACCAGAGCAGCAGCAATAAAGCTCTAATGACACAAAGAAAATCTCTAAATGAACATTGTGTTTTAATGGGACAGCTCATAAGCAGACCTTGCATCCATCTTTACTCCAACATTTCCATCCTATTTGCTAGCTAACCTCCTTGTAGCCATTTTGTTTGCCCCACACTCTGAGTAATTCTTTCAGTTGTTTGTACTACCTTCCTTCACAGGATATATTTACTGAATTATCATGGCCCACTTATAAGCATCATTGTGCAAAGACTAAACAAATTAAGTCCATTCAGTCTCTCTGCGTAAATGACATTTTCAGAAGCAAGTTGAAAAAAAAATAAAATAAAAAACAATCGATTCTGGATAAAACACAAGAAAAATGTCAGGCAAACCAGGTGTCAAGTCAAACCAAGCAAGTTTATACATTTGTATTATTATTACGTTCCCCAAATGGAAAAGAAAATAGAAAAATACAAGAACTTTCATTTTGGAGACTGGTCTGGGAAACTGTAATTACATTAGCAGCATCCAACAGTGTTATCAACACTGAGTAATTCCTCTCATCTCAACTCAGCAGCCGACTCAGAAAATCACACCTTCCAGCTCAAGGGATTTGTGACACTTAGTAATGAATGTGTAATTGGGTAAAAAATAGTCAGTAGCACAAGCTTTATTTTTATTTGCTTCTGTATTTCTCTGAAGGGAAAAAGACTACTCATGGATATCTCCCTGTTTCTTCAAGAGGGCTGTGGTCAGGTCTCCTTTGAAGGAATGCAGAACGTGATTTCTTTCAATCCCCTTTTGCCCAAGTGCTGCCATATTCCTGACAGGGGAGAGTTGTGCCTGCTTCTTTCCACCTAGAAGCTGTTCTCTCTCTGACAAAGCACTGGAGGTGCTGGAATATCCCAGTCACCTGGTAGACTCATCTCTACCTCTACAAAGGCATGCTCTTTCTCCTGGATCTTGTTGCCAGACCCCGTTCCTAAAACATGAATCTTAAAACATTCCTCCTCTGGTCAGAAACTTTCTGTGACTTCTTACTACTGGTTGTTTAAAGTCTAAACTTCCCAGCATCCATCCAGAGAATAAACTCGTTAGGCAGACCAGCACCAGCCTTTTGGTAAGGTTTATTTTTCTCTTTGTACACCTGAGCCCTTTGCTCTTGCCTTGCTGGGTAATAGTGTCCTACTTTTGCTGGTTCTTTGTTCCCTCCCAGAACTGTCTTTTATTTTCCCCTCTGTTCATTCAAATCCCTGCATTTCTCCCATCCCCACCCACTTTTCACACCACCCATTAGGCCTTCTCTCTTGACCTTCCTATCATTCAGATAGAGGCCTTTTTTTCAACAAAAGAGCCAGGCTCTGCAAATGTGGAAGGCGATTAAGTGTGGGAAATTCACTTTTAATTCCTTGTAGTCTGAATGTATGGAGTAATTTAGTTGCTAAATCAAGTCCAACTCCTGCAACCCCATGGACTGTAGCCAGTCAGGCTCCTCTGTCCATGGGATTCTCCCGGCAAGAACACTGGAGTAGGTTGCCATTTCCTTCTCCAGGGAATCTTCCCCACCCAGGGATGAAACCACGGTCACTTGCATTATAGATATTTCTTTACCAACTGAGCTACAAGGGAAGCCCTCAAATATATAATGGATATATAACGGCCACATTTCATTCCATTTCCAGCTCCACGCAGATGTTCCACGGCATCTTGAACTTGAGAAGAGTCCCTACTTTCTCCTCAAAGTCCTCAATTTCTCCTCTTGTGTTCCCTCTCTCTGGTAATGATGTCAGTGTCCAAAGCTAGAAATTCAAGCATCATCCTTCAAAATTCTATGCTCTCCTTCATTGCCCTTTGGTCACCCAGCACTCCATTTCTGGTCCTTGGTATCTCTCATGACTTCCTCGCATGACAGGGGAGTTGTGCCTGCTTCTTTCCACCTAGAAGCTGTTCTCTCTCTGACAAAGCACTGGAGGTGCTGGAATATCCCAGTCACCTGGTAGACTCATCTCTACCTCTACAAAGGCATGCTCTTTCTCCTGGATCTTGTTGCCAGACCCCGTTCCTAAAACATGAATCTTAAAACATTCCTCCTCTGGTCAGAAACTTTCTGTGACTTCTTACTACTGGTTGTTTAAAGTCTAAACTTCCCAGCATCCATCCAGAGAATAAACTCGTTAGGCAGACCAGCACCAGCCTTTTGGTAAGGTTTATTTTTCTCTTTGTACACCTGAGCCCTTTGCTCTTGCCTTGCTGGGTAATAGTGTCCTACTTTTGCTGGTTCTTTGTTCCCTCCCAGAACTGTCTTTTCTTTTCCCCCTCTGTTCATTCAAATCCCTGCATTTCTCCCATCCCCACCCACTTTTCACACCACCCATTAGGCCTTCTCTCTTGACCTTCCTATCATTCAGATAGAGGCCTTTTTTTCAACAAAAGAGCCAGGCTCTGCAAATGTGGAAGGCGATTAAGTGTGGGAAATTCACTTTTAATTCCTTGTAGTCTGAATGTATGGAGTAATTTAGTTGCTAAATCAAGTCCAACTCCTGCAACCCCATGGACTGTAGCCAGTCAGGCTCCTCTGTCCATGGGATTCTCCAGGCAAGAACACTGGAGTAGGTTGCCATTTCCTTCTCCAGGGAATCTTCCCCACCCAGGGATGAAACCACGGTCACTTGC
This sequence comes from Tragulus kanchil, assembly GCA_022376925.1. Taxonomy (NCBI): domain Eukaryota; kingdom Metazoa; phylum Chordata; class Mammalia; order Artiodactyla; family Tragulidae; genus Tragulus; species Tragulus kanchil. The sequence continues at coordinate 101,271,827 of JAIOJX010000001.1, read as the reverse complement.
ATTATAGATATTTCTTTACCAACTGAGCTACAAGGGAAGCCCTCAAATATATAATGGATATATAACGGCCACATTTCATTCCATTTCCAGCTCCACGCAGATGTTCCACGGCATCTTGAACTTGAGAAGAGTCCCTACTTTCTCCTCAAAGTCCTCAATTTCTCCTCTTGTGTTCCCTCTCTCTGGTAATGATGTCAGTGTCCAAAGCTAGAAATTCAAGCATCATCCTTCAAAATTCTATGCTCTCCTTCATTGCCCCTTTGGTCACCCAGCACTCTCATTTCTGGTCCTTGGTATCTCTCGGCATGACTTCCTCCTGTCTACTTTAGTGCTCTGTCCAAGTCGAGTCTTCATCACATCTCCCCAGGATTTCTCCAGCAGGACCCTCATAGATCTCAGGTCTCTAGCCTTATCCACACACAGATACTTTATTCATCTTCCACATTTGTCCATGTTCTGAAGGGAAAATCTAACCCCTCAAAAACTTTAGCAGTGCCATTCCAATGTTTTTCACATTCCACTGTTTTATACAAACTGTAGTTGAACTGCCAGGTTCTCTCTGATCTGTCCTGCTTCTCTTCCAACATCTTTCTTCTCTCCTTACTCTGCTCTGCCCTCCCCGAGCTTGACTCTGGGTCCATTGTGGCCCATGTCACTCTCTCTCTCAGCAGTGTTTACTCTCCTCAGTATCTCCTGTCCAGTCCTCGAAATTCTTTTCGGGTATCATGACACCTGAGGAAGCTTTCAGGACACCCACCACTCCCAAGTCAAGACAACATCCCATTTCCCTGTGTGTCCTTCATTCTATCAGGGCACTGAGCTATCAGTTTTAGTGTCAGCCTCTCCAACTAAAGTGTATCCATCTTGAGGATAGAATACCTAGCATCTAGCATAGCACTGGACCTAAATGAAATCCTCATAAATAACTGTTGCATGAGTTCATAGCATGTAGATCTAAGTTTCTCCATAGGGCTTGTTTTTAGAATCCTTTGTTGGTTTACATACCTGAGTATATCTTTCTAAAATTATAAGAAGCTTAACAATCAAGGACTCTGTGTGTCTAAAACTGTGCTGGAATAATCACACACACGTGATGGAGTGTGATTGATCTGCTGGAGATTGTGATGAGACTGAGGTCAAATATGTGGACTAATCAAGAGGCTGCATTTCCACCTTTATTCCTCCTTTCTGCTCAGTCTTTAATGGATACATCTTTGGCTTATTGAGCAGAAGTGTAATAATTTCTTAGGACATCACTTACAGGTCTGGCCAAGGGCACCCATCAACAGAGCCTATCATCAGCTGCAGTTGACCAGGGCTCTAATTTGGCTCTTATCACTGAACTCTTGTAAGAAAGGTTGACAAAGTAGTGACCTTGTCTGTTTCACAAGATATAGAGAGCTTTCTTTCTAAACTTCTCCTGTAAGTTTCAAGACCTTTCCTTTTTATGTCTGGGAGTTGTATATGAGGTATAAATAACTTCCCACTGAGGAAGTGGTGTGTGAGAGGCATAATAGCAGGTCAACAACCCAACAAACCAGAATTCTGCTCTTGGTGAAATTATGAAGACTACAGAATCCTCAGTGGTTTGTTTGGCTCAGTGGTTTCACTTTCTTAAATTTGTACAGAATTTAGAATAAAAATAAAATAGACATAATAGAAAAAAAGAAAATGTAATTTGGTAAGAGAAGTAAATACTGATACAAAAACCAAAAGACATAAGAAAAGCTCATCAGGGTGTCAGACTTAGTCTGGTTTCATGAATTCTTTTGGACAGCTGGTGGGCCTGGGGCTTGATCTTGTTTTATGATAATTTAAACCACTGCACTTCCCATACATTTGCCATACTCCTGCTATATTATATTATGCCACATGGCTCCTTTGTCCCAGCCAAATTTCTCCACAGCTTGTTTTTCTGAAAATACTTCACATTCTGGCTCCTGTCTCAATTCCCTCAGCCTTTTCTTCACGACCTAGCTGAAGCAACAAAGAATGCCTAATGCCTGAAAGGCAAAAATGGGTACTAAATGGGGAGGACTTTATTCTGCAGGCAGAACAAAATCCCAGGATGCTGAGTAGGGTGAGGTTCAATGTGATCACAGCATTGGTTTGGAAGTAGCTCCTCCTCCAAGATATTACTATGGCAAAATAGATCATTGCAGTACTCTGGCCCATTTAAGAGGATCAGATACAATTGGCAACTGTTACCTAGGGAGTAAGTTAGCACCAACTCACTTAAGTTATAAAAACAAAGCAATAGGAATTCTGTTCTTAAATTCTTAGTAATTTCAAAGTGAACAATATGCATTATTTCATCATAATGTTAGCAATATTACCCCAAGAAGGAAAGCTGGTGGGTTCTAGACCCAAATATGAGTCACACTGTCATCACCAGCAAGGAGTGCTCCTGCTTCATTCCTAAAGAGCATCAGATCATCCATCCATTCATTCAGTACTATGTTTTAATTACCTCTGCTCTCCTAGGCAGTGTTGTAGGCATTTGAGATAAAACAGTGACAAAAACCTCTGTCCTCATGGAGTCTATATTCTGGAAGAAGAAGACAGATAGTGACGAAGATAAATAAGGAAAGGAGGTGGTCGATGTTAGACAGGGATATGAAACAGGGAGAAGGAGCTCATCAAGCAAGGCTCACTGACAAAGTGCTATTTGGGCATAGAGTTGTAGGAAGTAACTCAACAAGTCAAGAAGGAGCAATAAGTTTTAAGGTAGATTGTTTGTAAAAATAGCCACAAAAATTCCTATTCTTACAGCCACATCCTTGGGTAGCCCTTTCCACACTGGTCTAGGCTTATGCGTGTGATCTGCTTTGGAAAATGGATGATATCAAGTGTGATCTAGCTGTCTGATATTAAACTCTCCTGACCACCATATGTAAATGACCCTGAACTACCCTGATGATGAGAAAGATGTGGCTAAGGCATCCTCATTGACCCATCAACAGCAAGCCATTGCTACTTTAGTATGAAAGCAGTCATAGAGAAGTACAGAAACATGTAGATATGGTTGCATGCCAATAAAACTTTATTTACAAACAAAGGTGAAAGGTCAGATTTGGCCAGCAGCCTGGGGCATGCCAACTCCTGTCCTTGACTACACAGTTACAGTTAAGCTGGCTTAGACAAGAACTGTTCAGTCAGTTCAGATAACCATCAGGAATTATAATGATTATTGCATGCCATTATGTTTTGAACTGGTTTATTACACACACAAGCTAACTGCTATAGTGGCCAAGACAGAAAAATATCAGATACAAATATCCTGATGAATTCATATGCTTGGGATCCTCTCGGAATTAGAAACAGAGCAGTGTTGCTGAAGCCAGATGAACAGGGAGGAGAGTAGTAGGAAGCAAGTGCAGAATCAAGATAGAAGGGATAGGACAGGCATATTAGAAGAGCTGTGAGGACCATTGGAGCAGAGGTGTGACATGATTAGACTTACGTTTTAAAAAGCTCAGTCTCACTGCTGTGTTGAAAATAGACCCTAGAGTACAAGGACAGAAGCAGGGAGATGAGTTAACTGTCTACAGTGATATCCTGGATAGGAGAATGACTATGGATTGTAGCAATGGAGGTTGAGAAGGGATCTGAATTTGAGGATATTGAAGAGAAGGTGCACTCATAATTGGGATTTGAGATATATAAAAAAGAAGATAGTTAAAGATGGCTTAATGATTTTTGTCTTGGAAAACTAGAAATAACAATTAATTTGAGTTGGAGGAGACTTCAGGTAGAGAAGATTTAGAAGAACATAGGAGGAGTTCTATGTGGAATATTGAATATAAGATGTCTATGGGCATTCAAGTAGGTATTTGTATCCATGGGTTTGGAGTTCAGGGAAGAGAATTAGACTGGAGGTACCAGTTTTGAATTATTAGCACATAGAAGGCATTTTAAATCCACGAGATTGTTGAGATTGCCAAAGGAGCACAAGTACACGGAGCAGAGAGAAAAGCCTTAAGAAGTAAGCCTTGCAGCATTCCAACACTAAGCTGTCAGGGAGATGATGAAGAGGATTTGAGGAGCCTGAAAGGGGCAGGGGACTGGGAAGGAGAAGCCAGACAGAGAGAAGGAAATCCAGGAGAGTACAGCATCCTGAAGGTCAGCCCAAGAAAGCATTCAAGTAACATGGAAGCTGAGAATTCACCTTTGGACTTAAGAGGGTGGAGGAAGTTGGAGATTGTAACAAAATCCATTTTGGTGGAGTTATGGACACAAAAGCCCGATAGGCAGGGGTTTAAGAGAAGCTGGGAGGAGAAGAAATGGAGACTGTGAGTGTGGAGAGCAGTCAGCTGGAAAGGAGAGGAGAGGAACGGATCTGAAATGGATTAGTTACCAGAGAGAAGTCAGAGGGATGTTTTAGAGGAAGAGAAAAGATGCCATGACTTTATTCTAAAGAGAGAGAATTTTATTCCAATAAAGAGAGGGGAAATGATGATTTTTCTCTTCTACAGAAAAGAAAGTGAGAGGAACTTATCTTAACATAGTGAAAGCCATATATGAGAAGCCCACAGCGAACATTATCCTCAATGGTGGAAAAACTCAAAGCATTCCCTCTAAGATCAGGAACAAGACAAGGGTGTCCACTTTCACCACTCTTATTCAACATAGTCCTGGAAGTTCTAGCAACAGCAATAAGAGAAGAGAAAGAAATCAAAGGAATCCAGATTGGAAAAGAAGAAGTCAAACTCTCTCTATTTGCAGATGACATGATATTATACATAGAAAATCCCAAAGACACTATTACAAAACTACTAGAGTTAATCAGCGAATTCAGCAAAGTTGCAGGATACAAAATCAATATACAGAAATCACTGGCATTCCTATACACAAACAATGAAAAATCAGAAAATGAAATCAAAGAGGCAATCCCCTTCACCATCGCAACCAAAAGAATCAAATATCTAGGAATAAACCTACCCAAAGAAACCAAAGAACTGTACACAGAAAATTACAAGACACTCATGAGAGACATTAAAGAAGAGTTAAACAGATGGAGAAATATTCCGTGTTCCTGGGTCGGGAGAATCAATATTGTGAAAATGACCATACTACCAAATGTCATCTATAGATTCAATGCGATCCCTATCAAACTTCCAATAACATTCTTCACAGAACTAGACCAACGAATAACACAGTTCATATGGAAACACAAAAGACCTCGAATAGCCAAAGCAATCCTCAGGAAGAAGAATGGAGCTGGGGGGATCAGCCTCCCCAACTTCAGACTCTACTACAAAGCAACAGTCATCAAGACAGTATGGTACTGGCACAAAAACAGAAATATCGACCAATGGAACAAGATCGAGAACCCAGAGATAAAGCCACGCACCTATGGGTACCTTATTTTTGACAAAGGAGGCGAACATATAAAATGGGACAAAGACAGCCTCTTCAACAAATGGTGCTGGGAAAATTGGACAGCTACATGCAAGAAAATGAAGTTGGAACATACCCTGACACCATACACAAAGATCAACTCAAAATGGATTAAAGACTTAAATGTAAGGTCAGAAACCATCAAACTCTTAGAGGAGAATATAGGCAAAACCCTCAAGGACATCAATCAAAGCAAGATCTTCTCTGACCCACCTACTAGAATAGTGGAACTAAAAAGACAAATGAACATGTGGGACCTAATGAAACTTAAAAGCTTTTGTACAGCTAAAGAAATTGCAAAAAAGCTGAACAGACAGCCCACAGAGTGGGAGAAAATCATAGCAAATGAAACAACAGACAAAGAATTAATCTCCAAAATCTACAAGCAACTCAGACAACCCAGCACTGGAAAAACAAACAACCCAATCAAAAACTGGGAAAAGGACCTAAACAGACACCTCTCCAACGATGACATACAGATGGCCCAAAAACACATGAAACGATGCTCAACTTCACTAATAATTAGAGAAATGCAAATCAAAACTACAATGAGATATCACCTCACACCCGTCAGAATGGCCATCATCCACAAATCGACAGACAATAAATGCTGGAGAGGCTGCGGAGAAAAGGGAACACTCCTGCATTGCTGGTGGGAATGTAAATTGATACAGCCTCTATGGAAGACAGTCTGGAGATTTCTTAAAAAACTAAAAATAGAAGCACCATATGACCCAGCAATCCCACTCTTAGGCTTATACCCTGATGAAATCAAAACTGAAAGAAGCACCTGTACCCCAATGTTCATTGCAGCTCTCTATGCAATAGCTAGAACATGGAAGGAACCTAGATGCCCATCGACGAACGAATGGATCCAAAAGCTCTGGTACATATATACAATGGAATACTACACAGCTGTAAAGAGAAATGCAGAAGAATCAGCCCTAATGAGGTGGCTGGATCTAGAACGTATCATCAAAACTGAAGTCAATCAGAAAGAGAAGGACAAATACAGTATATTAACACATATATATGGGTACCTTATTTTTGACAAAGGAGGCGAACATATAAAATGGGACAAAGACAGCCTCTTCAACAAATGGTGCTGGGAAAATTGGACAGCTACATGCAAGAAAATGAAGTTGGAACATACCCTGACACCATACACAAAGATCAACTCAAAATGGATTAAAGACTTAAATGTAAGGTCAGAAACCATCAAACTCTTAGAGGAGAATATAGGCAAAACCCTCAAGGACATCAATCAAAGCAAGATCTTCTCTGACCCACCTACTAGAATAGTGGAACTAAAAAGACAAATGAACATGTGGGACCTAATGAAACTTAAAAGCTTTTGTACAGCTAAAGAAATTGCAAAAAAGCTGAACAGACAGCCCACAGAGTGGGAGAAAATCATAGCAAATGAAACAACAGACAAAGAATTAATCTCCAAAATCTACAAGCAACTCAGACAACTCAGCACTGGAAAAACGAACAACCCAATCAAAAATGGGAAAAGGACCTAAACAGACACCTCTCCAACGATGACATACAGATGGCCCAAAAACACATGAAACGATGCTCAACTTCACTAATAATTAGAGAAATGCAAATCAAAACTACAATGAGATATCACCTCACACCCGTCAGAATGGCCATCATCCACAAATCGACAGACAATAAATGCTGGAGAGGCTGCGGAGAAAAGGGAACACTCCTGCATTGCTGGTGGGAATGTAAATTGATACAGCCTCTATGGAAGACAGTCTGGAGATTTCTTAAAAAACTAAAAATAGAAGCACCATATGACCCAGCAATCCCACTCTTAGGCTTATACCCTGATGAAATCAAAACTGAAAGAAGCACCTGTACCCCAATGTTCATTGCAGCTCTCTATGCAATAGCTAGAACATGGAAGGAACCTAGATGCCCATCGACGAACGAATGGATCCAAAAGCTCTGGTACATATATACAATGGAATACTACACAGCTGTAAAGAGAAATGCAGAAGAATCAGCCCTCATGAGGTGGCTGGATCTAGAACGTATCCTAAAAAGTGAAGTCAGTCAGAAAGAGAAGGACAAATACAGTATATTAACACATATATATGGAATCTAGTAGGATGGTGATGATGGCACATGCAGTGAAGCGACGGAAAGACAGACATGGACAGTGGACATATGGACATTTTGGGGAAGGAACAGTGGGTGAGAGGAGTAAGGGAAGTAGCATGAAGGCCTGTACTATCATAAGTGAAGAAAATAGCTCTAGTCATTGCTCTGTGAGAAAAGGGGATCCTTCAGGGGTGCTGTGTGATGGTCGGGAGGGGAGGGAAGGGGGGGATATACATGTGACTAATCTGAGAACATGCATGTCTGTAAACAACAAAACTCTGTAAAAGTTAAAAGTAAAATAAAGGTTTAAAAAAAAAAAAAAAAAAGAAAGTGAGCATGCAGCCCATTTAAGCCATGAGACTTCTGCCTTGGCCTGAGTGACTCTCAAGGAGAAAGAGATGCAAGGGCCATGAGTGGGCAAGAAGGGATGGGCTCTAGGGCCAACATGGAGGGGTTAGCCTTGGAGACATGGAGAACCATTATGGTTAGAGAAGAAGAAGTGGAGCATACACACCCAGATGCTGGTGGGTTGGGGGTATGGTGGTAAATGGAAACCTGTGGAAGTCCTTATATTCTCTGTTGTTTTCAGTGAAACAGGAAGCAAGGTGGTCAGCTGAGAGTGAGGATTGGGGCGATGTGTGAGTGGTCAGAGGCCAGAGGAAGTAGTAAATGTTCCAGTAAGAACTCCCAGAGCATCAAACCCTTGCTGTTCCTCTCCCACACTGATTCTGGGCAAGCATGACCGTATTATTTTTCCCTGGCTAACACGGCATTGGCAAACACGATGCATCTGGTGACTTAAAAAATGCTTGTTTCTGGGAATTCTCCCACCACTGCCTGAAGAAGGTCAAGCTAGCCTGCCAGAGCCAGGTGTCCCATTCAGTAAAAATCACTCACTGCGGGCTTCCCTGGTGATCGAGTGGGTAAGAACACTGCCTTGCAGTGCAAGGGGCGCCGGTTCAGTCCCTGGCCTGGGGAGATCCCACGTGCCGCGGAGCGGCTGGACTGGTGTGTCTAACTACTGAGCCGGAGCTCTGGAGCACATGTGTCCAGAGACGGTGCTCTGCAATGAGAGAGGCCGCTGCAATGGGAGGCCCACACAGGCCAAAAAAACAAAGATAAATAAATGAAAGACCAATAGAAGTGGCTCAGAAAAAATGTTAACAGTAACAACAAAAAGCACCCACTGCCATCTCAGACTAACCAGTCCCATTGACGCCATCAGATGACCCCAGCCATGTGTGGGACACCCACAAAAGTCAACCCATCAGAAAAGGGGATCCTTCAGGGGTGCTGTGTGATGGTCGGGAGGGGAGGGAAGGGGGGGATATACATGTGACTAATCTGAGAACATGCATGTCTGTAAACAACAAAACTCTGTAAAAGTTAAAAGTAAAATAAAGGTTTAAAAAAAAAAAAAAAAAGAAAAGAAAGTGAGCATGCAGCCCATTTAAGCCATGAGACTTCTGCCTTGGCCTGAGTGACTCTCAAGGAGAAAGAGATGCAAGGGCCATGAGTGGGCAAGAAGGGATGGGCTCTAGGGCCAACATGGAGGGGTTAGCCTTGGAGACATGGAGAACCATTATGGTTAGAGAAGAAGAAGTGGAGCATACACACCCAGATGCTGGTGGGTTGGGGGTATGGTGGTAAATGGAAACCTGTGGAAGTCCTTATATTCTCTGTTGTTTTCAGTGAAACAGGAAGCAAGGTGGTCAGCTGAGAGTGAGGATTGGGGCGATGTGTGAGTGGTCAGAGGCCAGAGGAAGTAGTAAATGTTCCAGTAAGAACTCCCAGAGCATCAAACCCTTGCTGTTCCTCTCCCACACTGATTCTGGGCAAGCATGACCGTATTATTTTTCCCTGGCTAACACGGCATTGGCAAACACGATGCATCTGGTGACTTAAAAAATGCTTGTTTCTGGGAATTCTCCCACCACTGCCTGAAGAAGGTCAAGCTAGCCTGCCAGAGCCAGGTGTCCCATTCAGTAAAAATCACTCACTGCGGGCTTCCCTGGTGATCGAGTGGGTAAGAACACTGCCTTGCAGTGCAAGGGGCGCCGGTTCAGTCCCTGGCCTGGGGAGATCCCACGTGCCGCGGAGCGGCTGGACTGGTGTGTCTAACTACTGAGCCGGAGCTCTGGAGCACATGTGTCCAGAGACGGTGCTCTGCAATGAGAGAGGCCGCTGCAATGGGAGGCCCACACAGGCCAAAAAAACAAAGATAAATAAATGAAAGACCAATAGAAGTGGCTCAGAAAAAATGTTAACAGTAACAACAAAAAGCACCCACTGCCATCTCAGACTAACCAGTCCCATTGACGCCATCAGATGACCCCAGCCATGTGTGTGACACCAAGCAAGCCCAGCAGAAAAACTACCCAACAAAACCCAGTCCAGATCGCTGAGCCACAAAATCGTGAGCGAATAAAATAGTTATAGCTTCAAGCCACTCTTTTTTTTTTGGACAGAAGTGATTGCCTTAGTTTATTTCAGAAATTATCATATTACATTGATATGTTATTAGGTATTTCAGCAATGATAAGAAATGTAGTTGAGCATCCATTGTGTATTATCACATTTATTTATAAAAATTTTAAGACTATTTTAAGCCATCTGGATACTCTGAAGGAAAAGTGATAAGATTTGTGAATATATATATATATTGAGTCAGCTCTTTTTTGGGGGAGGGGGATGGGTTAGGGAGGGGGGCAGGTGGGCCACTTCTGTTGGTCTTTCATTTATCTATTTTCATCCATCTCTGCTCCTTGACCTGTGTGGGCCTCCCATCACGGTGGCCTCTGTCATCACAGAGCTCTGGCTCGGTAATTGGACACATTGGTCCAGCTGCTCCGCGGCACATGGGATCCTCCCAGGCCAGGGATTGAACAAGTGGCCCTTGCACTACAAGGCGGTGTCCCTACCCACTGGACCACCAGGGAAGCCCTGTGAATATATTTTTATTAGATTTTAATGTTTTCCTATTATTGTGTATGTTACCTTTTTATTTTCTTTTTTTATTGTCAGCACTTTAAAAAAAAATTTTTATTTCACTTTTTACTTTTACAGAGTTTCGTAGTTTACAGATATCTATAATCCCAGATTAGTCATATGTATATCACCCCCATCCCACCCCTGCAGGCCATCGCACAGCACCCCTGCAGGATCCCCTTTTCTCACAGCACAATGACAATAGCTATTTTTTTTTCACATATATTAGTATAGGTTTTCATGCTACATCCTTTACGCCTCCCACCCACTGTTCATTCCCCACAATGTCCATATGTCTACTGTCCATGTCTGTTTTTCCCTCACTTCACTCGTGTTATCATTACCATCCTACTAGATTCGTATATATGTGTTAGTATATTGTACTTGTCCTTCTCTTGACTGACTTCACTTTTTATGATAGGTTCTAGATCCAGCCACCTCATTAGGATTGATTCTTCTGCTACTAGATTCATGTATATATGTACCAGAGCTTTTGCCATCAGATGACCCCAGCCATGTGTGTGACACCAAGCAAGCCCAGCAGAAAACTACCCAACAAAACCCAGTCCAGATCGCTGAGCCACAAAATCGTGAGAATAAAATAGTTATAGCTTCAAGCCACTCTTTTTTTTTTGGACAGAAGTGATTGCCTTAGTTTATTTCAGAAATTATCATATTACATTGATATGTTATTAGGTATTTCAGCAATGATAAGAAATGTAGTTGAGCATCCATTGTGTATTATCACATTTATTTATAAAAATTTTAAGACTATTTTAAGCCATCTGGATACTCTGAAGGAAAAGTGATAAGATTTGTGAATATATATATATATTGAGTCAGCTCTTTTTTGGGGGAGGGGGATGGGTTAGGGAGGGGGGCAGGTGGGCCACTTCTGTTGGTCTTTCATTTATCTATTTTCATCCATCTCTGCTCCTTGACCTGTGTGGGCCTCCCATCACGGTGGCCTCTGTCATCACAGAGCTCTGGCTCGGTAATTGGACACATTGGTCCAGCTGCTCCGCGGCACATGGGATCCTCCCAGGCCAGGGATTGAACAAGTGGCCCTTGCACTACAAGGCGGTGTCCCTACCCACTGGACCACCAGGGAAGCCCTGTGAATATATTTTTATTAGATTTTAATGTTTTCCTATTATTGTGTATGTTACCTTTTTATTTTCTTTTTTTATTGTCAGCACTTTAAAAAAAAATTTTTATTTCACTTTTTACTTTTACAGAGTTTCGTAGTTTACAGATATCTATAATCCCAGATTAGTCATATGTATATCACCCCCATCCCACCCCTGCAGGCCATCGCACAGCACCCCTGCAGGATCCCCTTTTCTCACAGCACAATGACAATAGCTATTTTTTTTTCACATATATTAGTATAGGTTTTCATGCTACATCCTTTACGCCTCCCACCCACTGTTCATTCCCCACAATGTCCATATGTCTACTGTCCATGTCTGTTTTTCCCTCACTTCACTGCGTGTGTTATCATTACCATCCTACTAGATTCCGTATATATGTGTTAGTATATTGTACTTGTCCTTCTCTTTTTGACTGACTTCACTTTTTATGGTAGGTTCTAGATCCAACCACCTCATTAGGATTGATTCTTCTGTTTTTCTTTTTACAGCTGTGTAGTATTCCATTGTATATATGTACCAGAGCTTTTGTATCCATTCATTTGTTGATGGACATCTGGGTTGCTTCCATGTTCTAGCTATTGTATAGAGAGCTGCAATGAACATTGGGGTACAGGTTCAAGCCACTCTTTATTGAGATGGCTTGATAGGGAGCAGAGGCTGACAGATGGAGAGGAGAAGGTATGAATGATGGACAGGGAGACTAGGAGAGAAAATAGGATAGGGAAATGTAGCACGGTTGCTGGCAGTAGTGAGGGCCCACTTAAGAGTCACAGTCATTAACATTAAGTGCATTCAGTCAGTATGCTTGGGCTTTTGTCTGGCCACATTTCAGTTACATGGTTGATGGTGTGGAGGAAGGGGAAGTGGATTTAATCACGTTAGGGACTTTTTCCAGGCAAATACAACACAGCCAGGGAGTCTGATAAGATGGAAATGCATCTCTGGGAATGATTATGATCACTTACCATGGGATTTAACTTCAGAAAATAGAGGTGATCATGAAGTTGACCTGCCATGAAAATGTTATTGGGCCAACGGCTTGGATTTTTCAGAGGGGTTAAAGGATTTGGGGTATCAGGACTCTAGAGAAGATGAATTAGAAAAAGAGGAGAGGTTAGTCCGAGAGATGGATCTTCGAGATGATAGAAAGAGAACAATTATCACAGATGGCAAGGTCTGTGATGTGACTATAGCAACAAGTGGCTAGAGAGATTGGTGGACAAGGTCGGGGAGGAGAAGGAACAAGAAAGGAAGAGGCCAGGTTGTATTAATAGAGGCATTGTCTCTGTGGATCTTGGAATCACCAAGAATTAGGCCAGGCTCACTCTGGAGTAGACTGCCATCCAGCAGGAACCAAGGTAACCCAGCAGTGTGGAGAAGGGGATCCTGAGAGAACTATAGCAAGAGGAAGGAGGGGACTGTGATGTGATGACATTAGATTCTACACTGGAGGATGGAAGGGAGGAGGGACTGGAGAAAGGATGTCCTGGAACTGTCAACACAGAAGAAGGTGGACACCTGCTTTACTCTCAGGCCCAGTAGACTGGGCATGGGGAACACAAGCCCATGACTGGAGAGGGCTGCCCTGACAGTGGCAGCCTTTGAGGAATTCCAGGTTTTAGTGAGAACAAGAAGGTGAAGTGAATGTTTAGGAAAGAGGTTGAGAACATAGGAAATCATGCTGATAATAATCCATGAGTTCCAGACAGCATAAGGGAAGAATTACAGGAACTTCCCTGGTGCTCCAGTAGCTCAGGCTCCACACTCCCAATACAGGGGACTTGGGTTCTGTCCCTGGTCAATGAACTAGTTCCCACATACCACAACTAAAAGTCTACATGCTGCAACTAAGACCTGCTGCAGCCAAATAAATATCAAAACAAAACAAAACCAAAAACCAAAACAAAACAAAAAGAAAACCCGAAAGATTTCAAAAGTTGGGTAAGAATGAGAGAAAGGGACAGGAAGTGAAAGTGCCCAGCCTTGCGAGGATTGGAGTGTGAAGGATAAGATGTGCTCTGGAAACCAGGGCGGCCTGGGCCAGGGAGAGGGGGAAGTGTGTGGTGCATGTGGTAATGAACAGGAGCAGAGATAAAAGGCAATCTGAGATTAGACCCTGGGGCTGAAAAGCAGACAGTGACAGCAAGGCTGTCATTTGCAGAGGTTGGGAATTTCCAGGGGACCCCCTCTACATCTGCCTACGGCCAGGCGGAGGTGTGGGGAGAGCAGGTGTGTTGTGTTACTTGAGTAGCCCGGAGTCAATGCACGCCCCATAACCTAACCACTGTGCCTGGATTGTGTCCTACGTATGCTGGCATCTTTTCAACTCCAGAGCTTTCTAGGCCAGGTTGTATTAATAGAGGCATTGTCTCTGTGGATCTTGGAATCACCAAGAATTAGGCCAGGCTCACTCTGGAGTAGACTGCCATCCAGCAGGAACCAAGGTAACCCAGCAGTGTGGAGAAGGGGATCCTGAGAGAACTATAGCAAGAGGAAGGAGGGACTGTGATGTGATGACATTAGATTCTACACTGGAGGATGGAAGGGAGGAGGGACTGGAGAAAGGATGTCCTGGAACTGTCAACACAGAAGAAGGTGGACACCTGCTTTACTCTCAGGCCCAGTAGACTGGGCATGGGGAACACAAGCCCATGACTGGAGAGGGCTGCCCTGACAGTGGCAGCCTTTGAGGAATTCCAGGTTTTAGTGAGAACAAGAAGGTGAAGTGAATGTTTAGGAAAGAGGTTGAGAACATAGGAAATCATGCTGATAATAATCCATGAGTTCCAGACAGCATAAGGGAAGAATTACAGGAACTTCCCTGGTGCTCCAGTAGCTCAGGCTCCACACTCCCAATACAGGGGACTTGGGTTCTGTCCCTGGTCAATGAACTAGTTCCCACATACCACAACTAAAAGTCTACATGCTGCAACTAAGACCTGCTGCAGCCAAATAAATATCAAAACAAAACAAAACCAAAAACCAAAACAAAACAAAAAGAAAACCCGAAAGATTTCAAAAGTTGGGTAAGAATGAGAGAAAGGGACAGGAAGTGAAAGTGCCCAGCCTTGCGAGGATTGGAGTGTGAAGGATAAGATGTGCTCTGGAAACCAGGGCGGCCTGGGCCAGGGAGAGGGGGAAGTGTGTGGTGCATGTGGTAATGAACAGGAGCAGAGATAAAAGGCAATCTGAGATTAGACCCTGGGGCTGAAAAGCAGACAGTGACAGCAAGGCTGTCATTTGCAGAGGTTGGGAATTTCCAGGGGACCCCCTCTACATCTGCCTACGGCCAGGCGGAGGTGTGGGGAGAGCAGGTGTGTTGTGTTACTTGAGTAGCCCGGAGTCAATGCACGCCCCATAACCTAACCACTGTGCCTGGATTGTGTCCTACGTATGCTGGCATCTTTTCAACTCCAGAGCTTTCTGATCAACTTCCTTCTTCCAAATGTCTAACAAAAACAGTGAAGGGTTTTTGAAGAGGGACAGAAAGTGCCAGAGTGGAAGCTGATATTCTTTTTCTGGGCAGAAGGGCATAAGCCCAGCATTTCTTTGATGTTGCTCTAACACAGTTGTGCTAGCTCCACCAGGGACTATGATGTTCTCCTCGCGCTTCTGATATTCTGACACCTGGACTTATACTCTGTGGAAGAAGCAAATTGAAACAATAGTCCAACTCTGGTATAAAAAGGAAAAGGACAGCAAGTCCTTCCACAGAACTTTTTGATGCCTGTCGCCTGATTAGAGAGAATGCTCACACTGCCTCTTCAAACACATGAGCGTGAGTTTCGCATTCTATTATTCAAGCCAGGTATCTGTCACCAGGCACGCTTATCACTCCAGAATCTCTCCAAGAAGGGGATTTACCAGTTCCCTCCTGAAGCCCAGATCCATATCGGCTGTTTCCTCCAAATAGCTTTTTACTTAAACATGAAGACTCTGTGCCTGACCTTAGGCCGCCCTTCACATTTCATCTTGTACCATCTTACCTTGAATGACACTGCTTCCCTTCACCCTGGCTGAGCTCT
Source organism: Tragulus kanchil (assembly GCA_022376925.1). Taxonomy (NCBI): domain Eukaryota; kingdom Metazoa; phylum Chordata; class Mammalia; order Artiodactyla; family Tragulidae; genus Tragulus; species Tragulus kanchil. Next base: position 101,256,145 of record JAIOJX010000001.1, on the reverse strand, counting down.
CTCTCTCTGGCCTGTGTCCTAGGCTCCCGCAGGCCCTGATTTGGAAGTCTGTTTTTGTTGAGTCACTCAGTCATGTCCGACTCTTTGTGACCCCATGGACTGTAGCCTGCCAGGGTCCTCTGTCCATGGCATTTTCCAGGCAAGAATACTGGAGTGGGTTGCCATTTCTTCTTCAGGGAATCTTCCCAATCCAGGGATTTAGCCCAGGTCTCCTGCACTGCCAGTGAATTCTTTACCACAGAACCACTGGGGAAGCCCCAGTTTGGAAGTCTATCTCCTGTCATCTTCAACTTTGTATCTGTCGAGCCAGCCCTTCCTCCTTTCACATGGTTCATCTTCAAGCTAACCGTTTCCCAGAGAATGTTTCATATCATGGCTTTTCCATTCGGCCCTCTACATCTGCCTACGGCCAGGCGGAGGTGTGGGGAGAGCAGGTGTGTTGTGTTACTTGAGTAGCCCGGAGTCAATGCACGCCCCATAACCTAACCACTGTGCCTGGATTGTGTCCTACGTATGCTGGCATCTTTTCAACTCCAGAGCTTTCTGATCAACTTCCTTCTTCCAAATGTCTAACAAAAACAGTGAAGGGTTTTTGAAGAGGGACAGAAAGTGCCAGAGTGGAAGCTGATATTCTTTTTCTGGGCAGAAGGGCATAAGCCCAGCATTTCTTTGATGTTGCTCTAACACAGTTGTGCTAGCTCCACCAGGGACTATGATGTTCTCCTCGCGCTTCTGATATTCTGACACCTGGACTTATACTCTGTGGAAGAAGCAAATTGAAACAATAGTCCAACTCTGGTATAAAAAGGAAAAGGACAGCAAGTCCTTCCACAGAACTTTTTGATGCCTGTCGCCTGATTAGAGAGAATGCTCACACTGCCTCTTCAAACACATGAGCGTGAGTTTCGCATTCTATTATTCAAGCCAGGTATCTGTCACCAGGCACGCTTATCACTCCAGAATCTCTCCAAGAAGGGGATTTACCAGTTCCCTCCTGAAGCCCAGATCCATATCGGCTGTTTCCTCCAAATAGCTTTTTACTTAAACATGAAGACTCTGTGCCTGACCTTAGGCCGCCCTTCACATTTCATCTTGTACCATCTTACCTTGAATGACACTGCTTCCCTTCACCCTGGCTGAGCTCTCTCTCTCTGGCCTGTGTCCTAGGCTCCCGCAGGCCCTGATTTGGAAGTCTGTTTTTGTTGAGTCACTCAGTCATGTCCGACTCTTTGTGACCCCATGGACTGTAGCCTGCCAGGGTCCTCTGTCCATGGCATTTTCCAGGCAAGAATACTGGAGTGGGTTGCCATTTCTTCTTCAGGGAATCTTCCCAATCCAGGGATTTAGCCCAGGTCTCCTGCACTGCCAGTGAATTCTTTACCACAGAACCACTGGGGAAGCCCCAGTTTGGAAGTCTATCTCCTGTCATCTTCAACTTTGTATCTGTCGAGCCAGCCCTTCCTCCTTTCACATGGTTCATCTTCAAGCTAACCGTTTCCCAGAGAATGTTTCATATCATGGCTTTTCCAACAACAGATACGCTTTCCTGCACTTCTTGACCTCTGCCTTCCATACTCATTCACATCCTTGAAGAATGAATGGAGGGCAAAAAGTAAACAAACATTTTTGGTGTTAAAGTTGCTCTGTTCAATGTGAAATCCACCCAGACAGAGCATGCATTTCTGCCAGCCTTAATACTGCAATGAGTTTGACTATGATTGGGTTCAGCATTTTGGATTCTTACCCTCAAGTTTGCACTTCTTTTCCTAACATCTTAAACAAGTTGGATACTTTTCTTTTCTCCAAAACTTCTTTCTCTGAAGGCTGCTCTCTGTTTGCTGCCATGAACAAATCAGATTGGTAAAGTGGATTTTCTTGATTTGTTGAGGGGAAATCACCCCTCATCTCCTTCCACAACTCCCCCACTTCTTGTCACATGGATGTTTTTGGGAAGATGTAGGGGGTCCCTGCAAAAATCAGAGGCTCCCTGGAGGTCCAGTTAGTTAAGTGCCTCAGGAGACCCCTCCCAAGGTCCTTGAGTCTCTTGTTAACTACCTCACCAGGGGTCCTGGCATCACTGAGCTCTCCTCTGCTAGCAACAGCTCTGCTCCTGGGATCTGCTGTATCTTGAATTGTCCCTAACTAAGGAGGCTTGCTGAAGGACTCTGAAGAGTGGGGACAGATCCCAAACACAAGGCCTCCAGCCTTCTTTTTCACCTTTTTCCTGAGGTCCAGCTTAGGAGCCTTTGTGACAAAGTGGAGGTTTTCTCTGATTAGAGTTCACTCTGTTCGTAAAGGAAAGATACTTCCAGAACAAATTGTGAGAGAAGGTAGTTCAACTGCCTGGTTGTGCAGCCCACAGCGTGTTTTCAGAAGAGGACCAGAAACACACCTTTCTGCTTATCCCCCTTTCTGAGAGCTTGAACGGGTTGTTTTACTCTTTGATGGATTTATTGAACTTGAACCACCTGTCACTCAGCTCTGCTACTGGACAACACTGAACTTCCCCGAGAAAGAGTAAGTTTAATGACTGCTTAATATTGCATATTCAGGACTGTATTTAACTAGTCTCATCCTTTTTTCCATTTTTTTCCCTCATAGATAGCTATACAGTGAGCTTCCAGTGATTTCTTTAAACTCCCTGCATCCATGTCTACGTCCCATGTAGCCATATCTTCACTTTCCATTTACTCTTAGCTTATGAAGTCAACACCCTGCCCCTACTTGACTTCCTTCGAGAGCCTCCTGGACCTAGTCCTTTACAGATGTCAGACCAGTACAAAGGTGGGGCAACAAGGCAGGTGTGCATGCTCAGTTGCCCCCAACTTTGCAACCCCAGGGACTGCAACCCACCAAGCTCCTCTGTCCATAGAATTTTCAAGGCAAGAATACTGGAGTTGGGTGCCCCCTTTTTAGGAAGAATTTTTTTCTCTTCTTTTCAGATTGCTGAAGAGAATGATTTCCTCAAGCCATTGATTAAAGTGATAGTCTCTCAGTCATGTCTGACTCTTTGCAACTCCATGGACTGTAGTGTCCATGGAATTCTCCAGGCAAGAATATTGGAATAGGTAACCATTTCCTTCTCCAGGGGATCTTCCCAACCCAGGGATCAAACCCAGGTCTCCCAGATTGCCAGTGAATTCTTTACCATCTGAGCCACCAGGGAGGCCCTCATGTATAGTGACAGTGTGAAAGTCTCTCAGTCATGTCTTACTCTTTGAGACCCTGTAGATGAGACATGGAATTCTCCAGGCAAAAGTACTAGAGTGGGTAGACTTTCCCTTCTCCAGGGGATCCTCCCAACCCAGGGATGTAACCCTGGGCAGATTGCAGGCAGATTCTTTACCAGTTGAGCCACCAGGAAAGCCCTCCTCAAGGTATTAGGGACCAAGAAATCAAGATCCTTACAGAAAATGGAATTACAACTCCCTATTATTGTAAGCTGAATATGCTCATGAGAGGGGTTTTCAGATTATTGCCAGGGTGGGCTGCAGAGGGTCTAATCAACAGAGGCAAGATAGGAACCAACCTAACAGTGCTCTGCAGAACATTCATGCTTTGGACCAATTCATCTCTGAAGAACAGATTAGTAGATGCTTGTATAGGGACATGTTTGTTTGCTGTTTATTTAAGAATACTTTGCCATAGAGAAGAAAAACACATAAGGAGGGTGGACAAAACTAATAATGGATAATTCTAGTGATAGATATTAGACATGGATAAACAAGGCAGAATATATTTGTTCTGAATAGGAATGAATGGAGGACCAAGTAGACACCAAGTATTCAAGACACTTACCACATCCGTAGATCAGATACTTAGACATGGATAAACAAGGCAGATATTTTGACTTCCTTCGAGAGCCTCCTGGACCTAGTCCTTTACAGATGTCAGACCAGTACAAAGGTGGGGCAACAAGGCAGGTGTGCATGCTCAGTTGCCCCCAACTTTGCAACCCCAGGGACTGCAACCCACCAAGCTCCTCTGTCCATAGAATTTTCAAGGCAAGAATACTGGAGTTGGGTGCCCCCTTTTTAGGAAGAATTTTTTTCTCTTCTTTTCAGATTGCTGAAGAGAATGATTTCCTCAAGCCATTGATTAAAGTGATAGTCTCTCAGTCATGTCTGACTCTTTGCAACTCCATGGACTGTAGTGTCCATGGAATTCTCCAGGCAAGAATATTGGAATAGGTAACCATTTCCTTCTCCAGGGGATCTTCCCAACCCAGGGATCAAACCCAGGTCTCCCAGATTGCCAGTGAATTCTTTACCATCTGAGCCACCAGGGAGGCCCTCATGTATAGTGACAGTGTGAAAGTCTCTCAGTCATGTCTTACTCTTTGAGACCCTGTAGATGAGACATGGAATTCTCCAGGCAAAAGTACTAGAGTGGGTAGACTTTCCCTTCTCCAGGATCCTCCCAACCCAGGGATGTAACCCTGGGCAGATTGCAGGCAGATTCTTTACCAGTTGAGCCACCAGGAAAGCCCTCCTCAAGGTATTAGGGACCAAGAAATCAAGATCCTTACAGAAAATGGAATTACAACTCCCTATTATTGTAAGCTGAATATGCTCATGAGAGGGGTTTTCAGATTATTGCCAGGGTGGGCTGCAGAGGGTCTAATCAACAGAGGCAAGATAGGAACCAACCTAACAGTGCTCTGCAGAACATTCATGCTTTGGACCAATTCATCTCTGAAGAACAGATTAGTAGATGCTTGTATAGGGACATGTTTGTTTGCTGTTTATTTAAGAATACTTTGCCATAGAGAAGAAAAACACATAAGGAGGGTGGACAAAACTAATAATGGATAATTCTAGTGATAGATATTAGACATGGATAAACAAGGCAGAATATATTTGTTCTGAATAGGAATGAATGGAGGACCAAGTAGACACCAAGTATTCAAGACACTTACCACATCCGTAGATCAGCCATCCACTGGGGATACCAATTTTGGTCCCACATGTCGCCTTCCCTGTGCCCTAGGACTACAGGGCCCTTGGTGTCTCAGACAGAACCAGTGTTTATTGGCTCTCCATATCGTCATAATTATATGATGGTCTTTATAATTATATGAAGTTGGGAAAACTAAAGCCACAGAGAATGGGCATGTGAACATTTTATGAAATAGGATTCAGTCTTTATGGTCCTTGCACTGGGCTACCATGCAGTCAAGCTCATTCTCTGTCTCTCTCCTTCTCCCTCCCTGCCCTACTCTTGATTCTCACTGAATGAGGGGAAATTCTTCTGAAAGGAAAATTTGTACTTTCTATGCCATTTATTTATTTATTTATTTGTTCAGTGACTTGTTTATACCAGTATGAACTCGTGGATGTTTACTTAATCTTTTGGGTTATAATCCAGTACTATGATATTTATTTAGTTCCTCAAATTGTTTCATATTTGGCCAATGGGAACTATTGTAAATAATGCTGCTGTGAACATTGGGGTTCATGTATCTTTTCAAATTAGTGTTTCAGTTTTCTGAATATGTACTCAGGCGTGGAATTCCTGGATTGTATGGTAATTCTGTTTTTAGTTTTCTGAGGAACCTCCAAACTGCTTTCCATAGTGGCTGCCTCTGTCTACATTATTGCCAAGGGTGTACAAGGATTCCCTTTTCTCTAATCCTTGCCAACATTTGTTATTTGTGGTATGTGTGTGCTAAGTCATTTCAGTCATATCTGACTCTTTGCAACCCTTTGGACTGTAGCCTCCTCTGTCTGGGGGATTCTCCAAGCAAGAAGTGGGTTGCCGTGCCCTCCTCCAGGGGATCTTTCTCCTATCCAAGTACTAACCTAACCAGGCCTGACCCTGCTTGGCTTCTGAGATCAGATGAGATCGGATACGTTCAGGACAGTATGGCTATAGACTCCAGGGGATCTTTCTGACTGATGGACTGAACTTGCAGCTCTTATGTCTCCTACATTGGTAGGCAGGTTCTTTACCATTGCAGCCACCTGGGAAGCTCTGTTATTTGTAGACTTTGTGACAATAGCCATTCTGACAGGTGTAATGGAATATCTCATTGTGATTTTGATTATCATTTCTCTAATACTTAGTGATGTTGAGCGTATTTTCAGGAGCCTATTAGCCATCTGTATGGATCTTCTGCTCATTTTTAATCATGGGTTATATTTGCTTTTATATATGGAGTTGTATGAGCTGTTTATATATTTGAATATTAACCCCTTATTGGTCGTATCATTTGCAAGTATTTTCTCCTATGTAGTAGATTGTTTTTTTAAAATTAAAAAAATTATTAAAAACTTTTTAGTTATGTTGAATCTTTGTTGCTGAAAGTGAACTTTCTCTAGTTGTGGCAAGCAGGGGCTTTTTGTGTTGCAGAACACAGGCTAGGTGCAAGGATTCAGTAGCTGTGGCCTGCAGCATGGGCCAGACTCCTCTGTCCATGGGATTCTCCAGGCAGAATACACAATATTATGTGTCAGTTCTATCTCAACAGAGCTGGAATAAATAAAGAAATGATTTAAAGAACAAATTTCAACTTTTCTAAAAAGCACTTTTGTACTTAGTATCTCTTAATAATATTGGTATCTCAGTATTGTCCTCTGTACCATCAAAAAATGTTAGTGATGCAGAATTTCTTGAGTACTCTTCTAATGCCTCTAGAAGTTCGCTCCTAGCCAGTAAGACCACTTTGTCAAGTCTTTAAAAAAAATTTTTTTTTTAATTTTGGCTGTTCTGGGTCTTAGTTGCAGCACATAGGATCTGGTTCCCTGACTAGTGGTCATTGGAGCCTGGAGTCTTAGCCACTGGACCACCAGGGAAGTCCCTCTGTTGAGTATTGATGTGCTTGCTTAGGCATTGACAGCTCTAGCCAACAGTGATGGAAAGAATTATCCCAGTTTTGAAGATGTGAAGAAATGGGCCTCTTGGAATGAGTGAAATGAGATGGAAGGAGCTCCCTCAGTAGTCTGAACTGTTTCCTCCATACTTGTTTTACATAAGGAAGAGACACCCCCCACCCCAGAATGCCATTGCTTTTCTCTCTTTTTTAATGTTCATAGTAGCAACATTGATTGTCTTTTTCAAAAGTTTAGCCATTCTGCAGGGTATATAGTGCTATGCAGATTTGGTTTTATCTGAATTTGTATTTTATTTGTATTAGGTATGTTTAATTTTAGGAGTTTGGTGCTGGATCTTCAAGGCCTCAGTCCTGGTTCTGGTCCTGAGTGACCATAGTCATGTCACTTGTCTGGGCTCGGTTCCACCATTTGTACATGAGGGAAGGCTCACACACCTCTTCCAGCTCTGATCATCTCCCTTCTATGTACATATAGCAAGTATAAAGGAGTGGATCAGTGGTGTCCTAGGAGACCTGCTTGAATGTGAAGGAATACCGTTGGCTCTTGTACAACATAAGCCACTGCTTTTCTGATCTTTGTTATTCATAACCAAACCCAGTCCATACTGATACACAATTATTATGTTAGCCAGTACTACTGTGCTCACTCACTGTAACTTATTCCACTCTTATATCCTTCTTGACTAAATGAATCAAGGCATACATTTCTTTACTTTTTAGTGGGCCTAATGCTTTGCTAATACCCTCATTTCACCCTTCACTTGAGCTTTCCTGAAGCCCATTCTCCATTAAGAACCCTCTGAAGCTGAACTCAGGTCTGCCAAAAAAAAAGCTCTAATAAAAATTTTTATTTTAAAATCTAAGCACAGTATTACTTCCGAGATTAGTGATAATGCCTTCCTCTACTGAATACTTGATTAGATGTCTTTTGAGATTGTGAAAAGAAACTGGAATTGCTGGCAAGAGAAAAAATTAAGGGAGAACTTAAATCAGAAATGTAGAACAAATTTCAAGAGTAGAGAAGATTCAGGAGAAATTAATGGGTGCTTTGTACTGCTTGTCACACATTTCTGTAGGGGAAAAAAGACTTTTCCTTTTTCTGGGAAAATGAAGTACAACTTGTCAGTGACAACCATCTATTAAGAAATTTCCTTTTGTGATAGAGTGAGGATTTTTTTTCCCCAGAGGTAAATTATTCAACACAGTTAATTTGAATCCGTGTTTGAGCCTGTGATGAAGTTATCAATTTTATTATCATTTTCCTTCAGTCTGTCCTGATACTATCGCTGCCTGAGCCTCTGGTACCCATGGCAACAGCCACTATTTCAGACATCATTCCCCCAAGCAACAGAGCACAGCCCATGAGTGACAAGCATACAGCTGTGCATCTCAGGGTGGTAGTCTCCAGGGCTGGAAGACCAAGTCACAGCTCCGCCCCATGTCCTGAAAGTCAGGTTATCAAGGAATTAGGAAGACTGTGAATAGGCAAGAGGGTGACACATCCATCAGAAGTTTGCTCACCCCTTTTGAGAAGCACGTGCTGGGAGAGAGTGGGTAAAGAAGGAGAATTAGAGCAATGGACCAAGTCGAGACATTGCAAAGTACATACCATGGTGCAGACCTCAGTAGTCTGAATGCTTCTCACTTCTTTCCATCCCTACCCCACATATTCACAAGGCTGTTTGTGGACCCCAAAACTGAACGAGGAAAAGGGTGATTGAGAACATTCACTGTCATCTTGCAGAAGAACAAGGAGGGAAATAATTAAGCTGCCACTGTCTTTAAACAGCCCTGCCAGGAATTCTTTAAGAAAAACTCTGAGATGTGACACTACAAGTAGTGACTTGTAGTAGGCAACGGAGTGTAATAATCACAAGTTTTCTTCTTTTCCAGGTAACATAAGAGGATGCAGGTCCAAGAAGACTTCTTCGCATTATCCTAGGGAGCCCCTCTGAATCACAGAAAAGGATAAGACGGAATAACAAGAGGGGCCCGACACCCAAGACTAGGATCAGCTTTAGAATCCCAGTGAAGAGGCCCTGATAGCCAGTGGTTCAGTATATCGATTACAGCACCCCCATGCAGAGCAAAAGCGCAGGGTTTCTCTGTCCAGAGGAGCTGTATTTGCAGGTAGAACATGTGTGTTTTACCACCCCACCTCCCCACCTCCCCACCTTTTGTGCGCAAAGGGGAGCCATTCAGGAAGAGATGCAATCTCTGGGGATTTCCAGTTCCAAGATCTTTCCAGGTATTCAGGGCCACCTCAGGTAGCAGAGCTGCTGCCTGGTGCGGGGGTGAGAGTGAGGGTGAGGAGAGAGCCTGTTCAGAGGGATTTGTGTGTGTTGGTCTTGACTCTTTCCCCGTGAGGGGCCCTACTACCTCTGACACATTCTGTGGCCACTTTTGATAGACTTCTTTCCTAGGAGAAGGATTTTGGCTGATGTGTGGCAGCCATCCCCACCCTCGGCTGTAATTAGAGGAAAGACTGCAGTGATCAGGGCTGTCTTCCTGAGTGTCGGGGATTTCCCACCCTTCTTGGGCATACCTGGCTGGATTCCCAGTCTTTCTACTCACTATTTTTTAACCCACTGATATACCTGGGGGAAAGGTGGTATCAGAAAAAAAAAAGAGGCATGGCATCAGAAGATCTATGTTTCTGTCCACATTCCATAACTTCTTATCTGTGTGGCCGCCCTTTCTGTCACTGAGAACACATATCCTTCTTTCTCTCTTTATTTTGTTAATATTTATTTATTTGGCTATGCTGGGTCTTAGTTGTGACACATAGGATCTTTGATCTTCATTGTGGCACTTGGTATCTTTAGTTGCAGTATATGGGATCTAGTTCCCTAACCAGGGATTGCATCTGCTCCCTCCTGCACTGGGAGTGTGGAGTCTTAGCAGACCACCAGGGAAGTCCCTGTCCTCCTTATTTCTTCAAGTTCTTATACAAATAAAATACAACAGGGCTTGCAAAGTACCATTATTATTATTTTTGTTGGTCAACCCCTTGGCTATGGGGACGATAGCCCAAGGCTTAGTCCCCATTATTACAATCACCCAGAATAAACTTGTTAATGACAGTCTCCACCATGATGCTTTCCAGCGCCCCCAGCTTGCTACTGAGAGTCAATAAACATTAAGATATGTAAATATTATCGAACTAAAATATATCAGATATATATATATATATATGTATTTTGGCTCCACCACATGTGGGATCCTAGAGCTCTGACCAGGGATTGTACCCATACCACCTGCCTAGGAAGTGCTGAGTCTTATCCACTTGACCATCAGGGAAGTCCTAATCCCCTTTCTTTTAATCCCTGCCCATTCCCTTCACTTCTTCCCCAAAGGCAACTACTGTGATGAATTCTAGACCATATTCGTCTTTATCTTTACCATATATAAGCACCAAGAGACACCAGCCACCCACCCCTAGAGCTCCAGACATCCCCCTTCACCTCATCCTCCTCACATACACATTGTTTATAAGGAGAAGATGCATTTTGTGTTTTCCATGATCCCGTTGAACACCTCCATTCCTCTGTGGCGATCCTGAGCTGCATGTGGATGGGGCATGGGTGGGTGGAGAGGCTCCTGGATTCTGTTTTTTGTATTTTGATTGAGTGACAGACTTTATTAGAAATGCTCTTCATCCATCAGTCAATTCACATTAAAGTGGTGGGAGGCAGTGCTGTCAGAGGCTCTGGTGTCCCACTGCTGTGACAATTTCCGGTTAAAACATCAATCTGGGCAAGGAGCGTTAGAGACAGGAGAGATACCTAGTGGTGATGGAAACAGCAGCCGCATGGGTCCCTGGGAAGACAGGCTGGTGGGTGGAGAAGGTGCCCCACATCCACCCTTCCACTTAGAAGGCTGCCCCATGGCCTCAAGATACAGAGCACGTCACACACACACACACACACACACGTACACATGAAACAGAAGCAAACTTGTGTGAATATCTTCAAGTGAAGAATTAATTTGCTCAAATAAACCTTTGTGGCAGCCAGGCTGCATCCTGAATAGGCAGTTGCCTGGAGACCCCCTAGAAAAGCTTCCCAGGGCTTGCAAAGTACCATTATTATTATTTTTGTTGGTCAACCCCTTGGCTATGGGGACGATAGCCCAAGGCTTAGTCCCCATTATTACAATCACCCAGAATAAACTTGTTAATGACAGTCTCCACCATGATGCTTTCCAGCGCCCCCAGCTTGCTACTGAGAGTCAATAAACATTAAGATATGTAAATATTATCGAACTAAAATATATCAGATATATATATATATATATGTATTTTGGCTCCACCACATGTGGGATCCTAGAGCTCTGACCAGGGATTGTACCCATACCACCTGCCTAGGAAGTGCTGAGTCTTATCCACTTGACCATCAGGGAAGTCCTAATCCCCTTTCTTTTAATCCCTGCCCATTCCCTTCACTTCTTCCCCAAAGGCAACTACTGTGATGAATTCTAGACCATATTCGTCTTTATCTTTACCATATATAAGCACCAAGAGACACCAGCCACCCACCCCTAGAGCTCCAGACATCCCCCTTCACCTCATCCTCCTCACATACACATTGTTTATAAGGAGAAGATGCATTTTGTGTTTTCCATGATCCCGTTGAACACCTCCATTCCTCTGTGGCGATCCTGAGCTGCATGTGGATGGGGCATGGGTGGGTGGAGAGGCTCCTGGATTCTGTTTTTTGTATTTTGATTGAGTGACAGACTTTATTAGAAATGCTCTTCATCCATCAGTCAATTCACATTAAAGTGGTGGGAGGCAGTGCTGTCAGAGGCTCTGGTGTCCCACTGCTGTGACAATTTCCGGTTAAAACATCAATCTGGGCAAGGAGCGTTAGAGACAGGAGAGATACCTAGTGGTGATGGAAACAGCAGCCGCATGGGTCCCTGGGAAGACAGGCTGGTGGGTGGAGAAGGTGCCCCACATCCACCCTTCCACTTAGAAGGCTGCCCCATGGCCTCAAGATACAGAGCACGTCACACACACACACACACACACACGTACACATGAAACAGAAGCAAACTTGTGTGAATATCTTCAAGTGAAGAATTAATTTGCTCAAATAAACCTTTGTGGCAGCCAGGCTGCATCCTGAATAGGCAGTTGCCTGGAGACCCCCTAGAAAAGCTTCCCAGTCCAAGGACATCACACCCGTGTGTGACACAAGGCCCCAACCCCCGACCCCTTTAGCCCCTGTGGACTAAGTACTGCCCTCACTATACTCCTCATTTAAAATGCATAGCTACTTAAAACAACAACAATAAAGGAGACACTCATTCCCTGGCGTGAATTTGTCACACTCAGCTGGCTTGAAGAGAGGTGCCTGGGGGTATCCAGGCACTGGGAATCTGGATGGGGAAGGAGGGGATGCAAGAGGGGATGCTGTTTTAAACAACATCCAGAGAGATGAGCTGGGACCAACCTCAACACTGCTTTGTCCATTTGCCAGTTCCACAGCCAGGCATCTCTGGGTAACAGTCTTTCAAAGGGGCAGAGAGTCCTAAAGTGTCCTGCTGCTCTGGGAGGTGGGGGAGCCCTGAAGGGCATGCAGCAAGCTGCTATCAGAGGCCATGTTCTCCCTGGAGTGGGCCAAATTTCCCCTGTCCCTGTCTGCACTGGGGCCACAACTGAAAGTCTTCTGTGCAAATGTTTTATTCATTCTCTTGAATAAGGAAGCAGGGTCTTGGATCAATACTGGTGGTCACAGTGTCCTGCTCCATGGGAAGGATCTCCCCTCAGCGCAGGGTCTGGACTCTTCCTTGCAAGGAGGTGTCTGAGTTGGGAGAGTGGCTGCCAAGACAGCAAAGCCTGTTGGCAACAGACATTGCATTTTCAAAGTTGGGAAGACATCCTGACCTTTTGAAGAACTGAATGTCCCAGTAACCAGGGCAAGGAGGAAATCTCCTTCCTGGTGTACTGTGTGACCTTAAAGGGACAAGCCAAGGCTGTGGTTGCCCCTGCTGCTCCTGGCTAAGGAGTACTGCAGACAGTTCTTGAGAGACTGAGGCAGGGACAGGGAACTGATGTCTTGCAGGTACTGGAGGCCCAGGGCCAGGCAGGTGCATCTCTGGCACAGGTCCATTAGCAGCAGGGGCTTAGGGTCAAAGACACTGATATAGCACATTATGACTTCACAGTGACCCCACAGCACTCACCATGGAGTAGAGCTTCTTGCCCACGAGGCCACGGAAGGCCACACCTAGGTACTGGCCGTCAAACAAAGCTGAGTATGCCCTCGTCCATGTCCAGTACCACTAGCAGCAAAGCAGGCAGTGCAAAGGCCTCCTTGGGCTGAGGAAGGCAGGGTAGGCCATGTGGGGCTGGTTCTTGGTGTTGTGGTAGAGGCGGCTATGACCCAGGACTTGGCGTCGCTGACCAACAGAGTGCAGGGGGCCATGCCACAGCCATGCCCACCACTGCGTACATGCTTCACTGTTGCACCAGCCAGTGTATCTGCTAGGTGTGCAGGCTGCCTGCATGGCCCACCTTGTGATGGATGGTGTCGGTGCTCTGTGCTCCCGGGTACCAGTAGAAGGTGAGCCTATTGTCATCCTTGATGAAGACACTGAATGAGCAGTCCTTGGGGTTCCATGCGTGCCACAGCTGCACCACCAGCCCTGCTGCCAGCATGTCCAGCAGTTCACACTTGGTTCAGTGGTGCTGGCTGCCTGGCTCTTCTCCTAGCAGCTCACACTTGGTTAGCCATAGTGCTGGCTTACACACCTCCACCAACAGTTCCCCGAGAGCTCCTGGCCCATGGCTCTCTGATGGGATGGGGCTGTTACAGGCCATCACCACTTCCTGGGAGCTTCCACTCCCCACAGCCAGGTACAGGCCATGAGGCAGAAACCAGGCTCCAAACTGGACAAGTCTGCAGCCTTCACAGTGTTGGGGCAGGGAAGCAAGCTCCATAAGAGAGAGGGCAAGCACCTGGCCCGGAGGAATACCCCATGTTAGCAGGTCCTGGACTCCGGGAAAAGGCATCTGCTGCTGCTGCCACCCACTTGAGGGTGCCCAAGCAACCCCAAAGATGCGGGCTTGTTCCCTGGGTCCAGGGCTGCGTCCTCACGGCTTGTGCTGAACAGTAGCGCCCCTCTGCCTGGCAGGATGGCCTGGAGTTGGAGCGTTCTCAGCAGGCGGTCAGGTGGGAGTGGGGAAATGCCTCTCTTCCTGGATCCTGGGATTGCACAGAGGCCTACACTCCAGGCTGTTCCTAAGCTCCACCCCAGACCTGGAGGATGGCAATACCAAGCTCAGGGTGTGTGGGCCATGCCTCTGCCACTGGCTCCTGGTGCATGCAGCGTCTTCCCCCTTGCCCTGGGTATACACATTGATGTTTGAAGCTGGTGCTGGTCCCTTCTGTGGTATGCTCATAGCGCTCCCCAGGGACTGGGTGCCTTTGCGTGTGGGGCACGCTGGTGCCTGGGCAGGTTCTGGATGCTACAGTGGCCCCGCCTCCCCCTCCTCGGTGCCTGCTCCCTGCCTTCCTGGCCAGACTAGAGCTGGATACCTGTTTAAAACCTAAAAACGTGATAATTTCCACACATGGATCAAAGACCTTTATTTATGAGTCAGCTAATAACTTTATTTGAAGAACCAATAACTTTGCTTGAAGAAATGGTGAAACTGGACAAAAATCCTAAGTGAACTTTTTCTGCAAGAGCAATACTGCAGTCTGCATGGAGGGCAGGGTGAACTTGGACAGTTACCTGGGATTCTTTGCAAAAGTGGAGCTTGGTTCAGGGTGGCTGGCTGCCTGGCTCTTCTCCAGCAGCTCACACTTGGTTAGCCATAGTGCTGGCTTACACACCTCCACCAACAGTTCCCCGAGAGCTCCTGGCCCATGGCTCTCTGATGGGATGGGGCTGTTACAGGCCATCACCACTTCCTGGGAGCTTCCACTCCCCACAGCCAGGTACAGGCCATGAGGCAGAAACCAGGCTCCAAACTGGACAAGTCTGCAGCCTTCACAGTGTTGGGGCAGGGAAGCAAGCTCCATAAGAGAGAGGGCAAGCACCTGGCCCGGAGGAATACCCCATGTTAGCAGGTCCTGGACTCCGGGAAAAGGCATCTGCTGCTGCTGCCACCCACTTGAGGGTGCCCAAGCAACCCCAAAGATGCGGGCTTGTTCCCTGGGTCCAGGGCTGCGTCCTCACGGCTTGTGCTGAACAGTAGCGCCCCTCTGCCTGGCAGGATGGCCTGGAGTTGGAGCGTTCTCAGCAGGCGGTCAGGTGGGAGTGGGGAAATGCCTCTCTTCCTGGATCCTGGGATTGCACAGAGGCCTACACTCCAGGCTGTTCCTAAGCTCCACCCCAGACCTGGAGGATGGCAATACCAAGCTCAGGGTGTGTGGGCCATGCCTCTGCCACTGGCTCCTGGTGCATGCAGCGTCTTCCCCCTTGCCCTGGGTATACACATTGATGTTTGAAGCTGGTGCTGGTCCCTTCTGTGGTATGCTCATAGCGCTCCCCAGGGACTGGGTGCCTTTGCGTGTGGGGCACGCTGGTGCCTGGGCAGGTTCTGGATGCTACAGTGGCCCCGCCTCCCCCTCCTCGGTGCCTGCTCCCTGCCTTCCTGGCCAGACTAGAGCTGGATACCTGTTTAAAACCTAAAAACGTGATAATTTCCACACATGGATCAAAGACCTTTATTTATGAGTCAGCTAATAACTTTATTTGAAGAACCAATAACTTTGCTTGAAGAAATGGTGAAACTGGACAAAAAAATCCTAAGTGAACTTTTTCTGCAAGAGCAATACTGCAGTCTGCATGGAGGGCAGGGTGAACTTGGACAGTTACCTGGGATTCTGGGGAAAGTCCAGTCCAGGCCCAGTCCTCCTTGTTGCCATCCCCCAGGGTGAAATTGTCAACAGGGTACTCTGCCAAGCCGCCTTCTGGGGCCCTATCTTGCACAAGTTAGTGGTACAGTCTCCCAGTTTGCTGATGAACTCGACATATTGGTCCAGGTGGTGGGACTCGAAGAAGTGGCACTGGTGGGCCTTGCTGCTGCTGGTGGCCAGTTGGTGCAAGACGAGCAGGCTGTAGTTACCGATCTTTTCCAAGTGCAGGGAGTCGTGCATAGCCTTGAGGCTGCTCTCCCATTCTTGGCTCTAGGGCATCCTGCTGTTGTAGAACCAGAAGTGGCCCCCATGCCGGTTCTACAGAAACATCAAACCATTGGGCCGCTTGCTGTGCTCGTGAGAGCTGAGGTTGAAGAAGCCAGCAAGATGCTTCAAGGCTCTGTCGTGGCATTGCAGGGAGCTGGCCCTGGCCAGGCATTCAAAGGCAGCCTTTTTGTAGTGCAGGGAGCAGGCTCGGCCAGGTTCTCCTAGGAGGCATGGAGCTCCAGGGCTGCATGGCTGTCGATGGTTGCCTTGCACTTGACGTGGTAGTTGTAGTACATGAGCAAGAACACAGGCAGCATGGCAAGTGTCACTGCAACCAAGGCAAGGGCACCTCACTTGGGGGTGCTATGGGGAAGAGAACTATGGGCTGGGTAGCATCAAGCTGAGCAGCGGTGGGGGCACAGGTACTGTTAACCTCCTCGGAGCCTTCCCAGGGTGAGTCATGAGGGTGGCCAGCAGCCGGCGTCAAACTCACAGCCAGAGAGAAAGTGACTGGGGGCGGGCTCTGGGATAGACCAGGAGGGGTGGCCCTTATGGAGGAAGGGGTGGGTCGGGGGAAAATCCATTACAGGAAGGGGATGGTGGGGCTGAGAGGGGCTAGGGTTCCATGGTCTAGGTTATGTAGTAGCCTGGGTGAGGAAAGAAATGCGGGTCAAGTCAGTGCTATCTTGAGACCATTAAAAAAAAAATAGCCCAATTGAGACATAATTCATATATGCTAAAATTCACCTCTGCAAAGTGATCATTTACTGCACACACATGCACGTACATGTGTGTGTGTGTATGTGTGTGTGTGTATTCATGAAGTTATGCAACCATGGCCATATCTCAGAATATTTTCATCACCCTGAAATGAGATTCCCTGCCTACTAGCTGTCACTCCCCATGTCACCTCCCCCAGTGTCTGGCCACCACCAGTCAACTTTTTATGTGCATAAATTTGCTTATTCTGGACTTCTCAAAGAAATGCAGTCATGCAGTATGTGGCCTTTTGTATTTACCTTCTTTTATTTGACATAATTTTTAAAGTATTTTATCCTTTTTATTGCTGAATAGTATGCCATTCTATGGATATACCACTTTGTATTTATCCTTTCATTAATTAATGAGCATTTGAGTTGTTTCCACTTTGTGGTTATTATGAATTTGAAAAGACCCTGATGCTGAGGAAGACTGAAGGTAAAGAGGGTGGCAGAGGATGAGATACCAACTCAATGGACAGGAGTTTGAGGAAACTTCAGGAGATAGTGAAGGAGAGGGAAGTTTGCAGTCCCTTCGGTTGCAAAGAGTAGGACATTATTTAGTGAGTAACAACAACAATGAATAATGTTGCTATGAATCTTTGTGTACAGGTTTTTAAAATAGATTTCTGTTTCTGACTCTACAGAATATATGTAGGAGTGGAACAGCTTACTATTCAATATTTTGAAGAACTCCCAAAATGTTTTCCAAAGTGGTTACACAATTCTTATATTGTTACCATCATTATGTGAAGGTTCTAACATTGTTATTGTCTGTCTGTTTCAAAGTTATAATCATCTGAGTGGATATTCAGTGGTATCACATTATAGTTTTGATTTGCATTTCCCTAATGACTAACGGTGTTTAGCACCTTTGCATGTACTTGTTGGCCATGTACCTATCTTCTTTGGAGAAATGTCTATTCACATCCCTTGCCATTGAAAATTAGAGCTGTTTCTCTTTTTATGGTTGAATTGTAAGAAATCTATGTATATTCTGGATAGAAATCCCTTACTAGATATATGATTCACCAATACTTTCTTGCATTCTGTCAGTTGTCTTTTCACTTTATTAATGGTGAGCTCTTTGAAGCACAAGAGTTGTTAATTGTGATGAAGTACAGTTTATAGATTTTTCTTGCATTACTTGAGCTTTTGTGTCATATCAAGAAACCATTACTGGGCTTCCCTGGTGGTCCAGTGGGTAAGGACACCACCTCGCAGTGCAAGGGGTGCCAGTTCAATCCTTGGCCTGGGAAGATCCCACATGCCACGGAGTGGCTGGACCGATGTGTCCAACTACCGAGGCAGGACTCTGGAGTGTGTGCGCCCAGAGCTGGTGTTCTGCAGCGAGAGAGGACACTGCAATGGGAGGCCCACACAGGCCAAGGAACAAAGATGGATGAATATAAATAGATGAAAGACCAATGGAAGTGGCCAAAAAAAGAGAGAAAGCATTACTTAACTCAAGGTCACAAAGATTTATATCTAAGTTTTCTTCTAAGAATTTTATAGTTTTAGCTCTTAGATTTAGGTACATTTAGGCTGAGGAAGACTGAAGGTAAAGAGGGTGGCAGAGGATGAGATACCAACTCAATGGACAGGAGTTTGAGGAAACTTCAGGAGATAGTGAAGGAGAGGGAAGTTTGCAGTCCCTTCGGTTGCAAAGAGTAGGACATTATTTAGTGAGTAACAACAACAATGAATAATGTTGCTATGAATCTTTGTGTACAGGTTTTTAAAATAGATTTCTGTTTCTGACTCTACAGAATATATGTAGGAGTGGAACAGCTTACTATTCAATATTTTGAAGAACTCCCAAAATGTTTTCCAAAGTGGTTACACAATTCTTATATTGTTACCATCATTATGTGAAGGTTCTAACATTGTTATTGTCTGTCTGTTTCAAAGTTATAATCATCTGAGTGGATATTCAGTGGTATCACATTATAGTTTTGATTTGCATTTCCCTAATGACTAACGGTGTTTAGCACCTTTGCATGTACTTGTTGGCCATGTACCTATCTTCTTTGGAGAAATGTCTATTCACATCCCTTGCCATTGAAAATTAGAGCTGTTTCTCTTTTTATGGTTGAATTGTAAGAAATCTATGTATATTCTGGATAGAAATCCCTTACTAGATATATGATTCACCAATACTTTCTTGCATTCTGTCAGTTGTCTTTTCACTTTATTAATGGTGAGCTCTTTGAAGCACAAGAGTTGTTAATTGTGATGAAGTACAGTTTATAGATTTTTCTTGCATTACTTGAGCTTTTGTGTCATATCAAGAAACCATTACTGGGCTTCCCTGGTGGTCCAGTGGGTAAGGACACCACCTCGCAGTGCAAGGGGTGCCAGTTCAATCCTTGGCCTGGGAAGATCCCACATGCCACGGAGTGGCTGGACCGATGTGTCCAACTACCGAGGCAGGACTCTGGAGTGTGTGCGCCCAGAGCTGGTGTTCTGCAGCGAGAGAGGACACTGCAATGGGAGGCCCACACAGGCCAAGGAACAAAGATGGATGAATATAAATAGATGAAAGACCAATGGAAGTGGCCAAAAAAAGAGAGAAAGCATTACTTAACTCAAGGTCACAAAGATTTATATCTAAGTTTTCTTCTAAGAATTTTATAGTTTTAGCTCTTAGATTTAGGTACATTTAGGTCTCTGATCGATTTTGAATTAATTTTGTATATGATGTGAGATAAGGAATCTAACAATTCTATAGTAAGGGAATTTTCTGTTATCCTAGCACCATTTGCTGAGAAGACTGTCTTTCTCTGTTAGATCGTCTTTGCATATTTGTTGAAAATCAATTGACCAGAAATACATGGGCTTATTTCTGGGTTCCCAATTCTATTCTGTAATTATATAGCACTGTCTTGATTGCTATAGTTTTGCAATAACTTTTGAAAGGAAAGTATGAGTCATCCAACTTTAGTCTTTTTTTTTCAAGATTGTTTTGGCTGTTCTGGGTACCTCATATTTCCATATGAATTTTCAAATAAGCTTGCCAACTTTTTCTCCAAAAAGCCAGCTGGAAGATTGATAGGGATGGCATTGAATCTGTAGATAATTGGGAGTGTGAGTATTGATATCTTAACAATATTAAGTCTTCTGATCCATGAACATGGGATATCTTTCCATTTATTTAGGTTTGGGATCTTTAAAAATAATAAATGCTGATTTAGACAAGGGCCCAAATTTGAATTTCTTCACGAGTTTTCAGGTAATACCAGACCACACCCTTAATAACAATGCTCTTAAAAGGGAGATGGCTGTCTTGTTGCTGTGTCCTCAGATGGTCAAAAGGGTGAGGGAGTTCTGCAGCGTCTCTTTTCTAAGGGCACCAGTTCCATTTATGAGGCCCCACTCTGGTGATGTACGCACCTCTCAAAGGTCCCACCTCCTCATACAGTCACATTGGGGTTAGGATTTCAACATAACGATTTTGCGGGCTGGACCTGGGAAGATCCCACATGCCACGGAGTGGCTGGACCGATGTGTCCAACTACCGAGGCAGGACTCTGGAGTGTGTGCCCCCAGAGCTGGTGTTCTGCAGCGAGAGAGGACACTGCAATGGGAGGCCCACACAGGCCAAGGAACAAAGATGGATGAATATAAATAGATGAAAGACCAATGGAAGTGGCCAAAAAAAGAGAGAAAGCATTACTTAACTCAAGGTCACAAAGATTTATATCTAAGTTTTCTTCTAAGAATTTTATAGTTTTAGCTCTTAGATTTAGGTACATTTAGGTCTCTGATCGATTTTGAATTAATTTTGTATATGATGTGAGATAAGGAATCTAACAATTCTATAGTAAGGGAATTTTCTGTTATCCTAGCACCATTTGCTGAGAAGACTGTCTTTCTCTGTTAGATCGTCTTTGCATATTTGTTGAAAATCAATTGACCAGAAATACATGGGCTTATTTCTGGGTTCCCAATTCTATTCTGTAATTATATAGCACTGTCTTGATTGCTATAGTTTTGCAATAACTTTTGAAAGGAAAGTATGAGTCATCCAACTTTAGTCTTTTTTTTTCAAGATTGTTTTGGCTGTTCTGGGTACCTCATATTTCCATATGAATTTTCAAATAAGCTTGCCAACTTTTTCTCCAAAAAGCCAGCTGGAAGATTGATAGGGATGGCATTGAATCTGTAGATAATTGGGAGTGTGAGTATTGATATCTTAACAATATTAAGTCTTCTGATCCATGAACATGGGATATCTTTCCATTTATTTAGGTTTGGGATCTTTAAAAATAATAAATGCTGATTTAGACAAGGGCCCAAATTTGAATTTCTTCACGAGTTTTCAGGTAATACCAGACCACACCCTTAATAACAATGCTCTTAAAAGGGAGATGGCTGTCTTGTTGCTGTGTCCTCAGATGGTCAAAAGGGTGAGGGAGTTCTGCAGCGTCTCTTTTCTAAGGGCACCAGTTCCATTTATGAGGCCCCACTCTGGTGATGTACGCACCTCTCAAAGGTCCCACCTCCTCATACAGTCACATTGGGGTTAGGATTTCAACATAACGATTTTGGGGTAGGGGCCACAAACATCCAGTCTACAGTTCTTACTGAGGTTTGGATTAAAGATACATGCATTGGTTTCTACCAGCAGAAATGTCTGTTCCCACTTCATAGACAGTGCTTCTGATAGTTATATTACATGCGGGTTCCTATGGGAAAGGGGAGAGACCTTCCTCCCATCAGGAAAAATTGTGAAAGTCTTTAAAATTGGCAAGCAAAAGGTTTACTGGCTGTCTTTTTTTAGAGTACTCTTTGTGACTGTCTCCACATTTCATTGATATGGAGCTATTTTATAACTCTAAATTGTAGAAAACTAATAATAACAAAGCAAATTATTCTTATCCATAGAAATGCAAATGAATTGTGTCTGGTGGAGTGCAACTTATTTTGGACTAATTTTGCATCTGCTTGTGCATTCATCTCAGTATTGCCCCTTGCCTGCATATTTTTGCTTTATATTTACATGAGAGCCATGATTTTATTTTATTTAAAAATATGTTTGAACATTTCTCATTCTCATCTGTAAGTACACAATTGAAACTCAGAGGAGTTGTATTAATGCATTTAGCACTTCTTTGGGCTGTTCACCAGACAGATGATTCCAGAAAAGTTTGTGAATCTAAAGGCATCAAATTCCTGGCTTGGGTGTAGACTGGAGGGATCACTCTCTGAGGAGGAGGCAGCAGGGGGACTTTGGAGAAGCAGGTGATCAGTGCCAACCAGAGGAGGAAAGAGGCATTTAGAGTAAATCACAAAAAGGGAAGCTAGGGGGAGTCTTCTGATCCATGAACATGGGATATCTTTCCATTTATTTAGGTTTGGGATCTTTAAAAATAATAAATGCTGATTTAGACAAGGGCCCAAATTTGAATTTCTTCACGAGTTTTCAGGTAATACCAGACCACACCCTTAATAACAATGCTCTTAAAAGGGAGATGGCTGTCTTGTTGCTGTGTCCTCAGATGGTCAAAAGGGTGAGGGAGTTCTGCAGCGTCTCTTTTCTAAGGGCACCAGTTCCATTTATGAGGCCCCACTCTGGTGATGTACGCACCTCTCAAAGGTCCCACCTCCTCATACAGTCACATTGGGGTTAGGATTTCAACATAACGATTTTGGGGTAGGGGCCACAAACATCCAGTCTACAGTTCTTACTGAGGTTTGGATTAAAGATACATGCATTGGTTTCTACCAGCAGAAATGTCTGTTCCCACTTCATAGACAGTGCTTCTGATAGTTATATTACATGCGGGTTCCTATGGGAAAGGGGAGAGACCTTCCTCCCATCAGGAAAAATTGTGAAAGTCTTTAAAATTGGCAAGCAAAAGGTTTACTGGCTGTCTTTTTTTAGAGTACTCTTTGTGACTGTCTCCACATTTCATTGATATGGAGCTATTTTATAACTCTAAATTGTAGAAAACTAATAATAACAAAGCAAATTATTCTTATCCATAGAAATGCAAATGAATTGTGTCTGGTGGAGTGCAACTTATTTTGGACTAATTTTGCATCTGCTTGTGCATTCATCTCAGTATTGCCCCTTGCCTGCATATTTTTGCTTTATATTTACATGAGAGCCATGATTTTATTTTATTTAAAAATATGTTTGAACATTTCTCATTCTCATCTGTAAGTACACAATTGAAACTCAGAGGAGTTGTATTAATGCATTTAGCACTTCTTTGGGCTGTTCACCAGACAGATGATTCCAGAAAAGTTTGTGAATCTAAAGGCATCAAATTCCTGGCTTGGGTGTAGACTGGAGGGATCACCTCTCTGAGGAGGAGGCAGCAGGGGGGACTTTGGAGAAGCAGGTGATCAGTGCCAACCAGAGGAGGAAAGAGGCATTTAGAGAGTAAATCACAGGAGTACAGTCCTCATCAGCAGTATACTGTACACTGTGGACTGAGGCTGGCTCATTGCCTGCTGAAGTAGTTGTGACCAGTAAAGACCTGTTGTGAACCAGAAGCAGCTAAGAACTGGGGCAGTGGTGAGAGGTTCCAGGCATGGAAAGCAGCAATCAGCAGAGATCTGAGGAGTGGAAGGTTGTCTGACTCACCTGGGAATCTGACAGTCTGAGATGCATGATGTAGGTAAAATGAACCCTGGAACTAGGTAGACACATAAGCCTCTGGAACAAGAAGACAGGCTCTTATCAACAGCATTTTTGTGCTGAATCAGACTCCAGAAAGGACTGTTGGGACCCCCAGATACTGAGAGTGTGGAGTAGGGGACAGGTCACAGGCTCTACCTTCCAGTGAAGGCTCTTCCAGCTGGTGATCAGAGATAGAGAAGCTCTCATGAGTTCTGGTTGGCTCCACCAAAGGGCATCTTTTTAGCACAAAGACCTTAAGAAAGTTGTGCGATGGCTCCTGTTTAGTTAGGTTCTGATAAGACATGGCCAATGTCCATAACCATTATAGTCTGAAGAGGAGAAAGCTCCTTTCAGGCTTTCCTTCCAACACTCTTCTTACTTGGGGGAGAATTGCTATCTTGGGCAAAGGAATGTCCTCTAAATTTAAACATAACACTGTATATACTGGTGTGTGCATTGATGACTGATATTAGTTCAACTAGATACGAATTTTCTCTAAAGTTGTGACCTTTCAGGTTTAGTCAGTGTGCTGATAAGCCAACTGTTTTTTATATTTTTGCTTTATATTTACATGAGAGCCATTTTATTTTATTTAAAAATATGTTTGAACATTTCTCATTCTCATCTGTAAGTACACAATTGAAACTCAGAGGAGTTGTATTAATGCACTTCTTTGGGCTGTTCACCAGACAGATGATTCCAGAAAAGTTTGTGAATCTAAAGGCATCAAATTCCTGGCTTGGGTGTAGACTGGAGGGATCACCTCTCTGAGGAGGAGGCAGCAGGGGGGACTTTGGAGAAGCAGGTGATCAGTGCCAACCAGAGGAGGAAAGAGGCATTTAGAGAGTAAATCACAGGAGTACAGTCCTCATCAGCAGTATACTGTACACTGTGGACTGAGGCTGGCTCATTGCCTGCTGAAGTAGTTGTGACCAGTAAAGACCTGTTGTGAACCAGAAGCAGCTAAGAACTGGGGCAGTGGTGAGAGGTTCCAGGCATGGAAAGCAGCAATCAGCAGAGATCTGAGGAGTGGAAGGTTGTCTGACTCACCTGGGAATCTGACAGTCTGAGATGCATGATGTAGGTAAAATGAACCCTGGAACTAGGTAGACACATAAGCCTCTGGAACAAGAAGACAGGCTCTTATCAACAGCATTTTTGTGCTGAATCAGACTCCAGAAAGGACTGTTGGGACCCCCAGATACTGAGAGTGTGGAGTGGGGGACAGGTCACAGGCTCTACCTTCCAGTGAAGGCTCTTCCAGCTGGTGATCAGAGATAGAGAAGCTCTCATGAGTTCTGGTTGGCTCCACCAAAGGGCATCTTTTTAGCACAAAGACCTTAAGAAAGTTGTGCGATGGCTCCTGTTTAGTTAGGTTCTGATAAGACATGGCCAATGTCCATAACCATTATAGTCTGAAGAGGAGAAAGCTCCTTTCAGGCTTTCCTTCCAACACTCTTCTTACTTGGGGGAGAATTGCTATCTTGGGCAAAGGAATGTCCTCTAAATTTAAACATAACACTGTATATACTGGTGTGTGCAAGTTGATGACTGATATTAGTTCAACTAGATACGAATTTTCTCTAAAGTTGTGACCTTTCAGGTTTAGTCAGTGTGCTGAATATTCTCCATTTGCCTCTGAAGGACTGTTCTCTGTCCTTGTTCATCTTACTCTGAGCCCTGGGAGGGTGACTTGTATGTGTCCCCATGCCCCTCTGCCCTCTGGATTCATTGGGTTCAGCCAATGGAAGGCACTGGCAAGAGATGGGAGGGCAGCGGGAGAGTGACCTGGGCTCTTTATTCCCTTGGCTTCCTCTCTCCAGAGCAAATAATTAAGAGGCAAATCTAGTTCTCTTTTATATTCCTTGCTGCCTGAATCAAGTAGCACCATTCTCAGAATGTGCCTTCTGTGAACACTGCTCATTTCAGAGAAATTTATTCCAAGAAACAAGTGTGCTTTGTCTCAAGTCTTAATGCACAGCCTAAGAAATTCATGAGGACCCAGAAACTAGTATGCAGCTGGACGTTTCTTCAAGCCAGAGTATAAATGGAGCTGATAGAAAAAATAAAGTGCCTCATCGAGCCCAATTTCAGGCAATAAGATAATGTGCCAGGTGGAACTGTCACCCAAGACTCTAGCTCTAGTTTTCTACCTTGTGGATTTCCCTGGCCTCTGGTGCCCTTCTTTTCTTAGGTGATCAACCCTTTGATTTTGCTCATGTGATTAGATGGGGAGCAGGGAAGAGGAAGCAGTAAAGCCATCTTCCACTTGTTAGTAGCCATGTTAAAAAGTCTGGTTGGGCACTTGGGGCGATGGTCTGGAGGGATGGGAGGGGGGAACTGGGTGGGGGGAGGGTCCAGGGATATGCATATGAATGATCTGGGAACATACATGTTGGTGAACAACAAAACTCTTTTTAGCACAAAGACCTTAAGAAAGTTGTCGATGGCTCCTGTTTAGTTAGGTTCTGATAAGACATGGCCAATGTCCATAACCATTATAGTCTGAAGAGGAGAAAGCTCCTTTCAGGCTTTCCTTCCAACACTCTTCTTACTTGGGGGAGAATTGCTATCTTGGGCAAAGGAATGTCCTCTAAATTTAAACATAACACTGTATATACTGGTGTGTGCAAGTTGATGACTGATATTAGTTCAACTAGATACGAATTTTCTCTAAAGTTGTGACCTTTCAGGTTTAGTCAGTGTGCTGAATATTCTCCATTTGCCTCTGAAGGACTGTTCTCTGTCCTTGTTCATCTTACTCTGAGCCCTGGGAGGGTGACTTGTATGTGTCCCCATGCCCCTCTGCCCTCTGGATTCATTGGGTTCAGCCAATGGAAGGCACTGGCAAGAGATGGGAGGGCAGCGGGAGAGTGACCTGGGCTCTTTATTCCCTTGGCTTCCTCTCTCCAGAGCAAATAATTAAGAGGCAAATCTAGTTCTCTTTTATATTCCTTGCTGCCTGAATCAAGTAGCACCATTCTCAGAATGTGCCTTCTGTGAACACTGCTCATTTCAGAGAAATTTATTCCAAGAAACAAGTGTGCTTTGTCTCAAGTCTTAATGCACAGCCTAAGAAATTCATGAGGACCCAGAAACTAGTATGCAGCTGGACGTTTCTTCAAGCCAGAGTATAAATGGAGCTGATAGAAAAAATAAAGTGCCTCATCGAGCCCAATTTCAGGCAATAAGATAATGTGCCAGGTGGAACTGTCACCCAAGACTCTAGCTCTAGTTTTCTACCTTGTGGATTTCCCTGGCCTCTGGTGCCCTTCTTTTCTTAGGTGATCAACCCTTTGATTTTGCTCATGTGATTAGATGGGGAGCAGGGAAGAGGAAGCAGTAAAGCCATCTTCCACTTGTTAGTAGCCATGTTAAAAAGTCTGGTTGGGCACTTGGGGCGATGGTCTGGAGGGATGGGAGGGGGGAACTGGGTGGGGGGAGGGTCCAGGGATATGCATATGAATGATCTGGGAACATACATGTTGGTGAACAACAAAACTCTGTAAAATCTTTAAAATAAAGGAAAAAAAAACGTCTGGTTGGGGAAGATGTTGACTTAATAAGGTTTGAGAATTATCTCTTTATTTCAAATAACCTTTGTCTTTCTTTGCTTACCTTCAGCTGCCAGGGATTAGAGATAATGCAAAATGTTCTGCACAGCAACGTGCAAGTGTGTCTAGTCAGTGTTTCGAAGGGGGTGGAGACACTGACTGTTGAATTATGTGCACTCAGTCACTTCAGTCATGTCCAACTCTTTGTGACCCCATGGACTGTAGCCCACCAGGCTCCTCTGTCCATGGGATTCTCCAGGCAAGAATATTGGAGTGATTAGCCATTCATTCCCTTCTCCAGACTGTTGAATTAGATACCTCTCAATCCTTTGCTTCTGGACAGGAAGGCATACCTCTCTGTTACAGATAACTTTTAAGCTTGTTGTCTTTTCTAAAGAAAGGATGAATCATTTTTATTATTCGATATTTTATCCCTTCATAGAGAGCACTAGGTATAATAGTCAGAATAGGATAAGCTATGCTGCAGTAACAAAGAAAACCTAAATTTCTCAATGGCTGAAGACAGTATTTCTTGGTTATATCACCTGAGACAGGCCAAAGTGGCTCTATTTCATGATTCTCGAACCATGAGTAACTTACACATGCAGGCTAAATTCCATCTGACAGTTTTACCATCTCAGAGTTTTTTCCTTCTAGAAGGGAAACAGAATGGAAGGATGCATGGTGACCCTCCCACAGGCTGTTTCTTGCCTTGGATCAGAAAGTTGTATACACTTCATCCCAATCTGACCTCACAAGAGACTGGGAAAACAAGTGATATTTAGTGAGCAATATAGTCTATGCCACGCATGTTTTATCCATTTCTCCTAGTTACTTTTCTTTTAATTGTTTAGAACTTGCATTTTTGACCACAGCAGGATGTAGTAGCTAGTCTCTAAAGGTGGCCCAACAATTCCTCTCCTCCCTGTTTGAGCATCCTGTTCCTTATTTAAAGAGTCAGCACTTACTTTTCTCACCCAGTGACTCCCTTTACCACTATGGTAGAAGTGGCATTCTGGGATTTCCAAGAGATTTGGGCAGATTTTTCTTCCTTTCATTTGGAAGTTTCCAGTCTTTGGACACTTTGTTTCCTCTGAATTTAGCTAGTGTGCTGTGAGAAGAGCAAACCACATGGAGGGCAAAAGAGGCTGGAGTTCCCACGCAATAGTCAACACCAAGTGCAAGCCACATGAGTGAGCCGTGTTGGTTTTTTAAAACATTTCAATTTTCCATTGGAATATAGTTGATTTACAATGTTGTGTTAGTCTCAGGTTATGTAAATGAACCATTTTTGGTATTCCAGGTGATTGTAGCCCGGCAGATATCACAAAGCAGAATAAACAGTGAGCTGAACCAGCTCATGCACAGAATTATGACGAACAAGAAAATGGTGGTGGTTTGAATCCTTATGTTTTGCAGGGTAAAGAGGTTGATTTGCAGCAAAAGATAACTGAAACACAGGGTCAGAAAGTTTTTTTATCAGAACAATGTGTCCATAGAGGAGGAAAAGAATGAAGGAAGCTGAGTGATGCCCTCAGAGAGGTGACATTTGTCTGATGAATCGCATTTCCCCAGGTGGAACCTGAAGGGAAGGGCATTCTAGTTAGTGACCCCACAGGAGGAAAAGCATGGTGGTGTGAATGTATTGGACATGTGCAGACAACTCCTAGCAATGTGTGACGGATGATGTGTGCAAGGGGTGGGGGGTGCGGCTACAGATATTTTGAGAGAAATCTGGAAATCCAGGAACCAGGCTCTAGGATTTATTCTCTACCCAGTGGGACACTTGGGACTTGCAAAACAGAGGGCTGTCAAAATCAGATTTTTACATTAGACAGATTTCTTTGGCATGGATGAAAGGGAGACTGGGGGGGAAGGCGTGAGATTGTAACAAAAGAGATCAAACAACCAGGAGACTTCTAGACAAGAAGGGGCAGTGACAGAAGAAATGGAGAGGAAGGGTAGTGGGGGGCAGATGTTACTGAGATGGAACAGCCCTAGAATTGCAAGATGGATGTGGGTTATGAGGGAATGAGAGGAATCTGGGACTCCAAGATTTCAGGCTTTGATTCATCATTCTCGGGCCTGGTCATGTAGGAGGACAAGATGGGGAAAGAAGATGATCTGGGTTTTAAATTGAGCCCTGTGGGTTCTGGGACATCAAGAGAAGAGACCCTCAGATAGAGAAGGAGAAATATATGACATCCCTTGTATGCGGAATCTAAAAAGAAATGATGCGAATGAACTTAGATTCACAGACTTAGAGACTGAACTTATGGTTGCTGGGGAGCAGGATGGGGAAATGAGATAGGGAGAGAGGAATGGATATGAACACACTGCTATATTTAAAATGAGTAACCAACAAAGACCTTATGTATAGCATTGGTAATTCTGTATATGTATAGTGTTATGTGGTAGCCTGGATGGGAGTGGAGTTTGGGGGAGAATGGATACAGGTATATGTATGACTGAGTCCCTTCACTGTTCACTTGAAACTATCAACATTGTTAAGCAGCTATACCCCAATACAAAATAAAAAGTTCAAAAAAGAGAGAAGAGGCCCTGATGGACAGTGACTACTTGGTTCAGAGCTCAGGGGAAAGGGATCAATTAACATGAGAGTTTTGATAAAAAGGACCTCTGCTGAAATGAAGCTCTTCCGTGGATATTTATTCTGTTGTAAAGTCGTGATAATTTAGGGAAGAGAGTGTCTGAAAGACATCGTATCAGTAGGCAGAACCCCAGAGAGCTGATGGATACTTCAGGAGGAGCAGTGGTAAGACTCATTTTTCCCTTAGCAGTAATGGCTTCTGGAGAGCTATGGATGTGCCTATCCAGGCCCCTTTGTGGCTAATTGGACCGAACTGGTCCTGAGACCACAATTGTGGCTGTAGTTGGTGGCTGCGAAGGATTTTCTCTGTGGGAAACTAACTGACCCACCTGGGCTTCAGCTCAGTCTTGGCTCTATTACGCCTACTCTCCAAGCACCTGGTGATCTCCCAGCCAAAGACTGCAAGACATGCTAGTCATCCTAATTACATGACCTCGCTGAAGCTTTGCAGCAAGGGGAAATGACTTTGATTTTCTTGAAAAGGTCTGAGAGCTCATCACAGTTTTGTGATTCCAGAGAATCCAACTTGGCACCACATGGTACTTAATGAGGTGATTATTTTCAACACAAATGAAATGGTTTTAAGCAGTAATCTAAAGCACCAGAATAAAGAATAGGACAAACTTTCTGGGTTATGTTGACAGAGCTGCTGACATCCATCACTGTGTACACAGAGAGCTTCATTTGACCCTACTAGCAGGTAATTGGTGGCAGATCTATGTGCATGATATAAATGAAATTTTCCTATTTTTAATAAGCCCTGAAAAGAGCAGAGGAGGCATTTGATCTCAATGCTGGTCACCCGTGTATCCCTCAGAGGGTTATGGGGAAATGAGATAGGGAGAGAGGAATGGATATGAACACACTGCTATATTTAAAATGAGTAACCAACAAAGACCTTATGTATAGCATTGGTAATTCTGTATATGTATAGTGTTATGTGGTAGCCTGGATGGGAGTGGAGTTTGGGGGAGAATGGATACAGGTATATGTATGACTGAGTCCCTTCACTGTTCACTTGAAACTATCAACATTGTTAAGCAGCTATACCCCAATACAAAATAAAAAGTTCAAAAAAGAGAGAAGAGGCCCTGATGGACAGTGACTACTTGGTTCAGAGCTCAGGGGAAAGGGATCAATTAACATGAGAGTTTTGATAAAAAGGACCTCTGCTGAAATGAAGCTCTTCCGTGGATATTTATTCTGTTGTAAAGTCGTGATAATTTAGGGAAGAGAGTGTCTGAAAGACATCGTATCAGTAGGCAGAACCCCAGAGAGCTGATGGATACTTCAGGAGGAGCAGTGGTAAGACTCATTTTTCCCTTAGCAGTAATGGCTTCTGGAGAGCTATGGATGTGCCTATCCAGGCCCCTTTGTGGCTAATTGGACCGAACTGGTCCTGAGACCACAATTGTGGCTGTAGTTGGTGGCTGCGAAGGATTTTCTCTGTGGGAAACTAACTGACCCACCTGGGCTTCAGCTCAGTCTTGGCTCTATTACGCCTACTCTCCAAGCACCTGGTGATCTCCCAGCCAAAGACTGCAAGACATGCTAGTCATCCTAATTACATGACCTCGCTGAAGCTTTGCAGCAAGGGGAAATGACTTTGATTTTCTTGAAAAGGTCTGAGAGCTCATCACAGTTTTGTGATTCCAGAGAATCCAACTTGGCACCACATGGTACTTAATGAGGTGATTATTTTCAACACAAATGAAATGGTTTTAAGCAGTAATCTAAAGCACCAGAATAAAGAATAGGACAAACTTTCTGGGTTATGTTGACAGAGCTGCTGACATCCATCACTGTGTACACAGAGAGCTTCATTTGACCCTACTAGCAGGTAATTGGTGGCAGATCTATGTGCATGATATAAATGAAATTTTCCTATTTTTAATAAGCCCTGAAAAGAGCAGAGTAGGCATTTGATCTGAATCCTGGTCACCTGTGTATCCTCTTAACTTTCTTTTTTCTTTTGGAGAGGGGGCACTTCTATTGATTTTTCATTTATCTTTGTTCTTTGGCCTGTGTGGGCCTCCCATCGCAGTGGCCTTTCTCTCTGTAGAGCACTGGCTCTGGGTGCATGCGCTCCAGAGCTCTGGTTTGGTGGTTGGACACATCAGTCCAGCTGCTCTGTGGCACATGGGATCTTCCCAGGCCAGGGATTGAACTGGCGGCCCTTGCACTGCAAGGTGGTGTCCTTACCCACTGGAAGCCCCTTACTTTCTATTTATGTACAGTCACCCTGGGACAATTCTGTTGTTAGGTTGTCTTTTTTTTTTTTTTTTCACTTCTGGCTTCAGCTCAGTCTTACTGGGCTTCCCAGGTGGCTCAGTAGCAAAAAAATCAGTCTGCCTATGCAGGAGATGTGGATTCAATCCCTAGGCTGGGAGGATCCCCTGGAGGAGGAAATAGGAACCAACTCCAATATTATATTTTTTAATTATTTAAATATTTTTATTTTACTTTTTGCTTTTACAGAGTTCTGTTGTTTACATATATGTATAATCCTGGATTAATCATATGTATATTCCTGACCCCTCCCTCCTCTACCCCCTTCCCAATCCCCCCCATTCCACCCCTCCAGGCTGTCGAACAGCCCCCTGCAGGATCCCTCATTCCCACAGCACAATGACAATAGCTATCTCTTTTACATATGATAGTATAGGTTTCCATGTTACTCTTTCCATGTATCCCACCCACTGTTCATTTCCCACAATGTCTGTAAGTCTGTTCTCTATGTCTGTTTTTCCATCACTTCTCTGCATGTTATCATTACCACCCTACTATAGTCCATATATATGCAGTAGTATACTGTACTTGTCTTTCTCTTTTTGACTTACTTCACTTTTTATAATAGGTTCTAGATTCATCCACCTCATTAGGACTGATTCTTCTGCATTTCTTTTTACTGCTGAGAAGTACTCCATTGTGTGTGTGTGTATGTGTGTATATATATGTATATATATATATATATATATATATATATATATATATATATATATATATATACCCGAGCTTTTTTATACACTGATGGACATCTAGGTTGCTTCTATGTTCTAGCTATTGTATAGCTATAGAGTGCTGCAATGAACATTAGGAACCCACTCCAGTATTCTTGAATGAGAAATCCCCTGGGCAGAGGAGCCTGGCAGGCTGACAGTTCATAAAAGTCAAAACAGGAGCCTGGCAGGCCTGAAACTGTAAGTTCCCTTCATTTGATTAAACATCAGTCCAGCTGCTCTGTGGCACATGGGATCTTCCCAGGCCAGGGATTGAACTGGCCCTTGCACTGCAAGGTGGTTTCCTTCCCCCCGGGAAGCCCTTTCCTTTCTATTTATGTACAGTCACCCTGGGACAATTCTGTTGTTAGGTTGTCTTTTTTTTTTTTTTTTCACTTCTGGCTTCAGCTCAGTCTTACTGGGCTTCCCAGGTGGCTCAGTAGCAAAAAAATCAGTCTGCCTATGCAGGAGATGTGGATTCAATCCCTAGGCTGGGAGGATCCCCTGGAGGAGGAAATAGGAACCAACTCCAATATTATATTTTTTAATTATTTAAATATTTTTATTTTACTTTTTGCTTTTACAGAGTTCTGTTGTTTACATATATGTATAATCCTGGATTAATCATATGTATATTCCTGACCCCTCCCTCCTCTACCCCCTTCCCAATCCCCCCCATTCCACCCCTCCAGGCTGTCGAACAGCCCCCTGCAGGATCCCTCATTCCCACAGCACAATGACAATAGCTATCTCTTTTACATATGATAGTATAGGTTTCCATGTTACTCTTTCCATGTATCCCACCCACTGTTCATTTCCCACAATGTCTGTAAGTCTGTTCTCTATGTCTGTTTTTCCATCACTTCTCTGCATGTTATCATTACCACCCTACTATAGTCCAT
This sequence comes from Tragulus kanchil, assembly GCA_022376925.1. Lineage (NCBI taxonomy): Eukaryota > Metazoa > Chordata > Mammalia > Artiodactyla > Tragulidae > Tragulus > Tragulus kanchil. Next base: position 101,222,718 of record JAIOJX010000001.1, on the reverse strand, counting down.
ATATATGCAGTAGTATACTGTACTTGTCTTTCTCTTTTTGACTTACTTCACTTTTTATAATAGGTTCTAGATTCATCCACCTCATTAGGACTGATTCTTCTGCATTTCTTTTTACTGCTGAGAAGTACTCCATTGTGTGTGTGTGTATGTGTGTATATATATGTATATATATATATATATATATATATATATATATATATATATACCCGAGCTTTTTTATACACTGATGGACATCTAGGTTGCTTCTATGTTCTAGCTATTGTATAGCTATAGAGTGCTGCAATGAACATTAGGAACCCACTCCAGTATTCTTGAATGAGAAATCCCCTGGGCAGAGGAGCCTGGCAGGCTGACAGTTCATAAAAGTCACAAAGAATCAGACATTTCTGAGCACATATGCAAGCAAGCATGCCTATCATATACAGGAATATCTGTAAGTTCCCTTCATTTGATTATTTAATATGATTTTATTTCCCTAAATGTCACGGCTTCCTTGTGAATAAAACCAAAAGTGATTTCAGAGATGGAGCTCCAGGTCATGGAAGGCTCAGGGCCAGCACTGGAGTTTTATCTGTACTGGTCTGTCTAGTCCAGGGCAGGGCTGCTTTATCAGTCAGAACAGACTACCAAGGGCTTCAGTAATAAATAAGCCCAGTGCACAAATCTCAGTGTCTTAACACAGTGAGAGCCTAATGCTTGCTCAGGGCCTCTGAGCTTAGTGAGTGCCTAGGGCACCATATTTAAGGAGGTGCCTACTCTTAGCATCATAAAAGCACAGGGTCTTGCTTGTACTAGCTGTCCACTGTGCATTGTGTTCATTACTGGCCCTTAGGGATGGGACTTCCAGGCTTCATCTCAACACATACATCCATGATCACTGGAGCAGAGGGACAAAAACTTGGTAAATTGCACACTGGCTCTTAAAGCTTCCACCAGAAAGTGATGTATGTTACTTCCCCTTACATTTCATTTGCTGGAGAAAATCACATGTTTTGACTTCAAAGAAGAAAGAGAAATGTCACCTTACCATGTGCCTGGAAAGTGGAGAACTGAAAGTATTAGGGGCGCAGTGTGAATGATTTCCATAGTTGCATTTTGTAAGTTCTCTGAGGTCCCTGGCACACTGAGCCCATAGTTACTGTGCCCATCTCTCTCACAACGAGCAACCTGGGCGCAGGGTGAATTCTGGGGATGGGTATCTAGTGGATGGTGACTGCTTTTGTGTGCATACGGAGGTTTGTAAAGCTGCTGGGCTGTGCATCTGCTCAGCTGAGGAAGACTTTTGCAACATGTGAGGATAGTACCCTCCCTGATGGGGCCGGCGGGGTGTGGGGGCTCTTCTCTTCCCAGAGTGCTGCGTGCAGTGGCTCTAGTTACAGACACTTGTCAAAGCTCAGCTGTAGAAAGGGCACTGCTCCTCTTTCTCCTATTTTCCATTACTTAGTATTTGACTACAGGACACTTCGGGATATAGTCTAAAAAGGAGATGTTGTCCTAAATAGAGTTGTTCTGTGTCACTTGTGGGAAGGAAAGAAACTTAGTGTGCATTCTTTATAGTAGTTTGGGTGTTCCCGAAATAAGTGTGGAGGAAGGACAAACTCTAAAATAAAGAGGAAAGATGAAGCAGTGGGCTGTTGCCTTTGATTTTTATTATTTTTTCCTTTTCTTTTATATGGAAATTAAAGGACAGCTATAAATTTTTAAAAATCTTGTGTTTTGTAGTAAACCCTTTCCAAGAAAGTTTGGATTTTTTTTTCACACTGAAATCTCATAAAACACCCCTAATTATCAGCTTTGGCACACCCATTTTACAGATGAGGCCATAATAACCCTGGCTGATTGAGAGACGTGGTTACAGTCATGAGGGAAGTGACTATTTCAAGGATCACAGTCCTATGGGTTTCAGACTTAGCCTTTCACTTTTCCTGTGGTCATAAATCTATGGGTTTAATTTTAGCTGTGAATTTGAATTTGTTTTTTGGGGGGGTGTTAATTTAAAAAATTTTTTAATTTGACTTTTTGCTTTTACAGAGTTTTGTTGTTTACAGATATGTATAATCCAAAATTAGTCATATGTATATCCCTGGCCCCTCCCTCCTCTTCTCCACTCCCAATCCCCCCCCATTCCACCCCTCCAGGCCATTATATAGCCCTCATGTAAGGTCCCTTAGACCCACAGAGCATTGACAATAGTTATGTCTTTTACATATGATAGTATAGGGCTCCATATTACTCTTTCCATGCCTCTCATCCACTGTTCACTCCCCACAGTGTCCATAAGTCTGTTCTCTATGTCTGTTTTTCCTTTGCTTCTCTTTGAATTTGTTTTTTGATGTTATAAGTAATACTCAGAAACTAAGATTTCAGTCAGATTCCATCTGGATATTTATCAATCATGTGTTATTTGGAACTGTTATTTATTGGGTTAGATATTTATTGGGTTGATATTTGGGGGAGAAAAGGCAGTTAAAGGTGGAAGGTTCAGTTTTACTGAATATGGTGTATGATATGAACTTTCCAGAAAGTGTTTTGTTTGTGGAATATCAAGTCCATGTTGGCCCAGAGTAAGCAGCAGTTGAGTGTGGCAGTAAAACTGGACCCACATCCAAGTTGAATGGGAAGGGTTTAGGCTGACACTTCACTTCCAACTTCCTGGCTCCCTGGATTTTGAAAGTAATGATTCAAGGCATCATCAGTGAGATATCATTTTAGTCTTAGACTGGCTAAAACACAAGGGCAAGTTTTGGTGAGCATGTGGTAAGAATATAAAACGGTAGAACCACTTTGGGAAACAGTATGATAGTTTCTTAGAAAGTTAAATGGGCACCTATCCTGTGACCTAGAAATTTTTTTTCCTAACATAGCATGTGAAATAGAGCACACATACACTAAAAGGACTGTAAAAGAATGTTTGTGGCAGCTTCATAAGAGTCTCATGCTGGAAATGACCCAAATGCCCATCAATCGGTGAATGGATAAATTGTGGTATAGTCATTCAATTAATAACAATAAAAAAATGATATACTCACCAGTATGTATGAATCTCAAAGATACTGTGTTCAGCTAAAGAAGCCTAAGACACACACACAGAATATTGTATGCTTCCACTTATATGAAGTTCAAGAACTGACCCAATTAAGCTATGGCCATAAAAGTCAGAAAGCAATTGCCTCTGGCAGGGGGATTGACTAGAGAGGATATCAGGGGAACTTTCAATGATGATGGAAATATTCCTAACTTACGGTATGGTACTTACAACAGTGTTAAAGCTCATCAAGTGTATGTGTAGAATCTGTGCTTTTATGGTATGTAAGTTAATCTTTGGTAAAAAGAAATAGAAAATAAACTCATAATGTAAGACTTACAGGACCCCTGGTCTAACTTACACTTTTCTCAGGTAGTCTTATTTATTTCCCTCATGGAATATTGAAGAAATATGTCCTCTCCTGTGGTCAGTTGATTCAAAGGAAATCCAGTCCTAATTGTCCCGCCTTTACTTTTTTCTCAAGGGAGACTATAAGAATGACAGAGGGATCTGAATCACCACATGGGGCTGGCTAGACTTAGCTTAGGTGATCTTTTGTTAGCAGCTCCTGATCACAAACAGAGGCAAGGCACAATTATGTAAAATCTTTCTTTGTCTACTTCGAATCAATAGAAATACATGATGCCCCAAAAGATTAAAGCCAAACCCCTAGTCATACGGGTGCTGAAAATGGAATGACCACCTGCTGTTCATCTTCAGCGTGTCAGCATGGTTCTCATAGGTGAAAGAAGCCGCATCAGATATGGGCAAAGCCATGGTGACTGCAGGGGTAGATGCGTAGAAAGAGGTCAGAGAGGAAGGAAGGGAGATAAATAACTATATTCGCTTTCAATGCCACAAAGGATCATCTTACATCCTGAGGTGACATTGGGTTGGTATGAAGCCCACACTTCTTGAAATGTGAAACTTGCATGAGGAAGATAGGGAAAAAACCCACTATTGTCTGATAGTCGGCCTTGAAATGCTGTTAAGGATTATGTCTTTTGTTTTTTTTTTTCCTCTCTCTCTCTCTCTTTGGTCCCTCATGCTTTCTAATTTTTTTTTTTTTTGAAAATGAACAATCACTGTTATGTACTCATTTAAGCCATGTTACATATTTATCTTTTAATGTATTTGTAACTATGAATGAAATATATTTTTAAAGGTAGACAGTCATAGGTGCTAAAAAGAAGCTTATGTAGTTTTTCAAAACTAAGTGATTTTGAAAAATGAACCTGTCATGAGTACACAGACTTTCTTCCCCTTGGATACTGAAGCAAGTCTCTTAAAATCAGTGGTTTCATTGAAAAGTTCACTTCAAAATGGTTTGGTCTGGCATTTGTTACATGGTTGACCTAGGAACAGATTACACCTGGCAGTATTCATATGCTGTGTAGTCCCCTTCCACTTTGAGTCTGACCTTGGCTGTGTGACCAGCTCTGGCAAATGGGAAATTATCTAGCCTGATGCAAGCAGAGGCTCGACCATGTGACTAGCCTTGGTTTATGCGAAATTGTTGTTCACTTGATCAGTTGTTTCTGACTCTTTGTGACCCCATGGCCTGCAGAAAGCCAGACTTCCCTGTCCTTCACTACCTCCCAGAGTTTGCTCAAACTCAGGTTCATTGAGTCTGTGATGTCATCCAAGCATCTCATCCTCTGTCATCCCCTTCTCCTTTTTCCTTCAATTTCTCCCAGCATTGGGGTCTTTTCTAGTGAGTCAACTCTTCACATCAGGTGGCTAAGGATTGGAGCTTGAGCTTGAGCTTGAATTTTAGCATCAGTCCTTTGAATGAATATTCAAGGTTGATTTCCTTCAGGATTGACTGGTTTGATCTCCTTGATGTCCAAAGAACTCTTAAGTGTCTTCTTGAGCACCAGAGTTTGAAGTCATCAATTCTTTGGCGCTCAGCCTATTTTATTGACCATTTTTCATATCCATACATGACTACTGGGAAAACCATAGCTTCGTCAGCAAAGTGATATCTCTGCCTTTTAATATGCTACCTAGGTTTGTTATAGCTTTTCTTCCAAGGAGCAAGCATCTTTTAATTTCATTGCTGCAGTCACCATCTGCAGTGATTTTGGAGCCCAAGAAAGTCACTGTTTTCATTGTTTCACTGTCCCTTTGCCATGAAGTGATGGGACCAGATGCCATGATCTTTGTTTTTTGAATATTGAGTTTTAAGCCAGCTTTTTCATTCTGCTCTCTCACCTTCATCAAGAGGCTCTTTAGTCCCTCTTCGCTTTCTGCCATAAGGGTGGTGTCATCTGCATATCTGAGGCTATTGATATTTCTCCCTGCAGTCTTGATTTCAGATTGCTCTTCATCAGGACCAGCATTTCACAGGATGAACTCTGTATATAAGTTAAATAATCAGGGTGGCAAGATACAACCTCGATGCACTCCTTTCTCAATTTAGAACCAGTATGTTGTTCCATGTGCAGCTATAACTGTTGTTTCTTGTCCTATATACAGGTTTCAAAGGAGGCAGGTAAGGTGGTATGGTATTTCCACCTCTTTCAGAATTTTCCACAGTTTGTTGTGATCCACACAGTCAAAAGCTTTAGTGTAGTCAATGAAGCAAAAGGAAATATTTTTCTGGAATTCCCTTGGTTTTTCTATGATCCAGTGGATGTGGGCAGTTTGATCTCTGGTTCCCCTACCTTTTCTAAATTCAGCTTATACATATGAATTTTCTCAGTTCACTTACTGTTGAAACCTAGTTTGAAGGATTTTGAACATTACTTTGCTTGCATATGAAATGAGTGCAATTGTACTGTAGTTTGAATATTTTTGGCATTATCCTTCTTTGGGATTGGAATGAAAATTGCCCTTTTCTAGTCCTGAGGCCACTGCAGAGTTCAATGCATATTGATTTCCTTCAGGATTGACTGGTTTGATCTCCTTGATGTCCAAAGAACTCTTAAGTGTCTTCTTGAGCACCAGAGTTTGAAGTCATCAATTCTTTGGCGCTCAGCCTATTTTATTGACCATTTTTCATATCCATACATGACTACTGGGAAAACCATAGCTTCGTCAGCAAAGTGATATCTCTGCCTTTTAATATGCTACCTAGGTTTGTTATAGCTTTTCTTCCAAGGAGCAAGCATCTTTTAATTTCATTGCTGCAGTCACCATCTGCAGTGATTTTGGAGCCCAAGAAAGTCACTGTTTTCATTGTTTCACTGTCCCTTTGCCATGAAGTGATGGGACCAGATGCCATGATCTTTGTTTTTTGAATATTGAGTTTTAAGCCAGCTTTTTCATTCTGCTCTCTCACCTTCATCAAGAGGCTCTTTAGTCCCTCTTCGCTTTCTGCCATAAGGGTGGTGTCATCTGCATATCTGAGGCTATTGATATTTCTCCCTGCAGTCTTGATTTCAGATTGCTCTTCATCAGGACCAGCATTTCACAGGATGAACTCTGTATATAAGTTAAATAATCAGGGTGGCAAGATACAACCTCGATGCACTCCTTTCTCAATTTAGAACCAGTATGTTGTTCCATGTGCAGCTATAACTGTTGTTTCTTGTCCTATATACAGGTTTCAAAGGAGGCAGGTAAGGTGGTATGGTATTTCCACCTCTTTCAGAATTTTCCACAGTTTGTTGTGATCCACACAGTCAAAAGCTTTAGTGTAGTCAATGAAGCAAAAGGAAATATTTTTCTGGAATTCCCTTGGTTTTTCTATGATCCAGTGGATGTGGGCAGTTTGATCTCTGGTTCCCCTACCTTTTCTAAATTCAGCTTATACATATGAATTTTCTCAGTTCACTTACTGTTGAAACCTAGTTTGAAGGATTTTGAACATTACTTTGCTTGCATATGAAATGAGTGCAATTGTACTGTAGTTTGAATATTTTTGGCATTATCCTTCTTTGGGATTGGAATGAAAATTGCCCTTTTCTAGTCCTGAGGCCACTGCTGAGTTTTCCAAATTTACTGGCATATTGAGTGCAGCACTTTTTTTTTTCTTTTTTAATAAATTTTATTTTTCAAAGCAAATTTAAGCAGAAAGTAGAGAATTTCCATATATTCCTTGTTTTCATTCCTCCCCTACTATGAACACACTGTACATGGTGGTACATTTGTTACAAATGATTACTTTTAAAACATCATTATCATTCAAAGTCTATAGTTTACATTAGGGTTTACTCTTTGTGTACATTCTGTGAGGTTTTTTGTTGTTGTTGTTCCCACCCACCCCGCAGTTTTCCCCCTCCCACCCTTCTGGACCATCGCTCCAAGTGATTGTAGGCATTCCTATTCCCTTAGCACAATGACAATAGCTATCTTTTCCACACGTGCCACTATAGGTTTCGATGTTACTTCCTCTATGCCTCCCTCTCACTGTTTGTTCTCCACAATGTCCTTATGTCTATTCTCTGTTCCATGAGTTCACTGCGTGTGTTATCATGACCATCTTACTAGATTCTGTATATATGAGTTAGTATACTGTACTTGTGTTTCTCTTTTTGACTTACTTCACTTTTTATGATAGGTTCTAGAGCTAGCCACTTCATTAGGACTGAGTCTTCTGCATTTCTTTTAACAGCTGAGTAGTGTTCCATTGTATATATGTACCAGAGCTTCTGTATCCATTCATTCGTTGATGGACATCTAGGTTGCTTCCATGTTCTGGCTATTGTATAGAGAACTGCAATGAACATTGGGGTACAGGTGCTTCTTTCAGATTTGATTTCATCAGGATATAGGCCATAGTCAAAAGCTTTAGTGTAGTCAATGAAGCAAAGGAAATATTTTTCTGGAATTCCCTTGGTTTTTCTATGATCCAGTGGATGTGGGCAGTTTGATCTCTGGTTCCCCTACCTTTTCTAAATTCAGCTTATACATATGAATTTTCTCAGTTCACTTACTGTTGAAACCTAGTTTGAAGGATTTTGAACATTACTTTGCTTGCATATGAAATGAGTGCAATTGTACTGTAGTTTGAATATTTTTGGCATTATCCTTCTTTGGGATTGGAATGAAAATTGCCCTTTTCTAGTCCTGAGGCCACTGCTGAGTTTTCCAAATTTACTGGCATATTGAGTGCAGCACTTTTTTTTTTCTTTTTTAATAAATTTTATTTTTCAAAGCAAATTTAAGCAGAAAGTAGAGAATTTCCATATATTCCTTGTTTTCATTCCTCCCCTACTATGAACACACTGTACATGGTGGTACATTTGTTACAAATGATTACTTTTAAAACATCATTATCATTCAAAGTCTATAGTTTACATTAGGGTTTACTCTTTGTGTACATTCTGTGAGGTTTTTTGTTGTTGTTGTTCCCACCCACCCCGCAGTTTTCCCCCTCCCACCCTTCTGGACCATCGCTCCAAGTGATTGTAGGCATTCCTATTCCCTTAGCACAATGACAATAGCTATCTTTTCCACACGTGCCACTATAGGTTTCGATGTTACTTCCTCTATGCCTCCCTCTCACTGTTTGTTCTCCACAATGTCCTTATGTCTATTCTCTGTTCCATGAGTTCACTGCGTGTGTTATCATGACCATCTTACTAGATTCTGTATATATGAGTTAGTATACTGTACTTGTGTTTCTCTTTTTGACTTACTTCACTTTTTATGATAGGTTCTAGAGCTAGCCACTTCATTAGGACTGAGTCTTCTGCATTTCTTTTAACAGCTGAGTAGTGTTCCATTGTATATATGTACCAGAGCTTCTGTATCCATTCATTCGTTGATGGACATCTAGGTTGCTTCCATGTTCTGGCTATTGTATAGAGAACTGCAATGAACATTGGGGTACAGGTGCTTCTTTCAGTTTTGATTTCATCAGGATATAGGCCTAGTAGTGGGATTGCTGGGTCATAGGGTGCTTCTATTTTTAGTTTTTTAAGGAATCTCCATACTGTCTTCCATAGAGGCTGTATCAATTTACATTCCCACCAGCAATGCAAGAGGGTTCCCTTTTCTCCGCACCCTCTCCAGCATTTATTATCTGTCGATTTATTGATGATGGCCATTCTGACGGGTGTGAGGTGGTATCTCATTGTGGTTTTAATTTGCATTTCTCTAATAATAAACGAGGTTGAGAATCGTTTCATGGAGTGCAGCACTTTTAACAGCATCATCTTTTAGGATTTGAAATAGTTGTGCTGGAATTCTATCACCTCCACTAGGTTTGTTCATAGTAATACTTCCTAAGGCTCACCTGACTTCACACTTCAGTATGTCTGGCTCTAGGTGAATGATCACACCATTATGGTTGTCTAGGTCATTAAGACCTTTTTTGTACCATTCTTCTGTGTATTCTTTCCACCTCTTCTTAATGTTTTTTGCTTCTGCTAGGTCCATACCATTTCTGTCCTTTATTGTGCCCATATTTACGTGACATGTTCCCTTGGTATCTCTAATTTTCTTGAAGAGATCTCTAGTCTTTTGTTTTTTAATTTTGGTGTTTTTATTTATTCATTTTCATCCATCTTTATTCTTTGGCCTGTCTGGGCCTCCCATTGCAGTGGCCTCTCTCCTTGCAGAGCACCAGCTCTGGGCGCATGTGCTCCAGAGTGCTGGCTCCTAATTGGACACACCAGTCCAGCCACTCCATGGCACGTGGGATCTTCCCAGGCCAGGGATTGAACCGATGCCCCTTGCACTGCAAGGTAGGCTCTTTACCCACTGGACCACCAGGGAAACCCAATTTCTAGTCTTTTTCATTCTCTTGTTTTCCTCTATTTCTTGCTAGTGGGAATTTAGCTAGCCTGATGCTAGCAGAGGCTTGGCCATGTGACCAATTCTGGCAAATGGGAAATTAGCAAGTGTGATGGACATCTAGGTTGCTTCCATGTTCTGGCTATTGTATAGAGAACTGCAATGAACATTGGGGTACAGGTGCTTCTTTCAGTTTTGATTTCATCAGGATATAGGCCTAGTAGTGGGATTGCTGGGTCATAGGGTGCTTCTATTTTTAGTTTTTTAAGGAATCTCCATACTGTCTTCCATAGAGGCTGTATCAATTGACATTCCCACCAGCAATGCAAGAGGGTTCCCTTTTCTCCGCACCCTCTCCAGCGTGTATTATCTGTCGATTTATTGATGATGGCCATTCTGACGGGTGTGAGGTGGTATCTCATTGTGGTTTTAATTTGCATTTCTCTAATAATAAACGAGGTTGAGAATCGTTTCATGGAGTGCAGCACTTTTAACAGCATCATCTTTTAGGATTTGAAATAGTTGTGCTGGAATTCTATCACCTCCACTAGGTTTGTTCATAGTAATACTTCCTAAGGCTCACCTGACTTCACACTTCAGTATGTCTGGCTCTAGGTGAATGATCACACCATTATGGTTGTCTAGGTCATTAAGACCTTTTTTGTACCATTCTTCTGTGTATTCTTTCCACCTCTTCTTAATGTTTTTTGCTTCTGCTAGGTCCATACCATTTCTGTCCTTTATTGTGCCCATATTTACGTGACATGTTCCCTTGGTATCTCTAATTTTCTTGAAGAGATCTCTAGTCTTTTGTTTTTTAATTTTGGTGTTTTTATTTATTCATTTTCATCCATCTTTATTCTTTGGCCTGTCTGGGCCTCCCATTGCAGTGGCCTCTCTCCTTGCAGAGCACCAGCTCTGGGCGCATGTGCTCCAGAGTGCTGGCTCCTAATTGGACACACCAGTCCAGCCACTCCATGGCACGTGGGATCTTCCCAGGCCAGGGATTGAACCGATGCCCCTTGCACTGCAAGGTAGGCTCTTTACCCACTGGACCACCAGGGAAACCCAATTTCTAGTCTTTTTCATTCTCTTGTTTTCCTCTATTTCTTGCTAGTGGGAATTTAGCTAGCCTGATGCTAGCAGAGGCTTGGCCATGTGACCAATTCTGGCAAATGGGAAATTAGCAAGTGTGATGCAAGCAGAGGCTTTCTAATTGATATATGGCTTCCAAATTCATATATGGCTTCCAAATTGCCAGCTGCATGAATGAGGGTATCTTGTAATGGGATCATCTAGTCCTCAGTAGAGCCTTCCCAGCTGTTCCCATCTGGAACAAAGATGATGTGTCCCCACCAAGGTCTGCCCAGATTGCAGAATTGTAAACAGTTGAGTGGTTGTTGCTGATTCACATCATTAAGTTTTGAGGTAGTTTGTTACATATGAATCAAATAGTACCTGAGCAATTTTTGTATGTATTTTATCTAGGTATATATCACTGCCTAAATTTAAGTGGGCATCTAGATTTTAAGTCTGTTAAGCAGTTCGGGAACTCTGTGTTGAGCAAGAGTCTGAGAGTACAGTCTACTTTATCAGAACAGTATGCTTGCCTCTCATTTAATCTCTTCTTCACCCAGTAGTCAAAATGATCTTTTAAAAATCAGTGTGATTATGTCACTGTAATGTTGAAATCCTCCTGGGACTTTCCACTGTACTTAGAGTGAAAAGAAGACTCCTTAAGCAGTTTGCTAAACCCTCTGCATACTGGCCTTTGCTTGGTTGCCCTCAAGTCTCTGCTCACACCCCTCTCCCACTCAGCCCCTCACATCATCCAGCCTCATAGGTTGTCTTTGTTGAGCCAGTTCCCAGCTTTGCCTCTTTGTCTACATGTTGGAATTTCTCTCTGCCTGGCATGGTCATCATGGGATGGGCTTTTTATTATTTCAGATCTCAGCTTAAGTGTCACCCCCCTTTGCCCCAGAGATACTTCCTTGACTTTGGGGCTCAGTCACCTGTTTCTCTGATAATATTTCATAGCAAGCCACTTCAAAATTCAGTGGCTGCAAACAACAAGCATTAATCTCAGATACCCACAGGCCCATGAGATGACAGGGGCAGTCCTGCTCTGCATGTTAGTCTAGGATTCAGATTGCCTCCCAGATGAGTGAACAAAAATTCTCAAGGCTCTAGGGCCCAAACTCTATACTCCCACACTGCCCTCCCTCCCCATTGTCCAGTTTAATTCACATGGCCAACATCAGTGGGGAGGGAAGGTCCTCTTCCTAATACCAGCCAGACTCTTGTCCTTCCCCAATCCATAGAAACTGAGTCAAGGCCAGACATGAAATTCAGGCAAGGCTTTATTGGTGCTTCTGTGCTGGCTGCAGGAGGGAGAGAAAACAAGTAACAGGTTCCCTTGCTCACTCCCTGAGAGGCGGCAAGCTTGTTCCTTATATAGGGAGAAGATAGGGGTGTGCGTAGGGCTCCAGCTGGACAGGTGACTTAGGTGGTTTGCCCACTCCTTTGTGGTGTTGAGTGCAAGGGGCAAGCACAGTACCCTGCTTTTTTCCCCAGCTTGGTCTAGAATTTGCCCTGACTGCACATGCACAGATTTATTTTTAGTCCCATACGATTGTTTTGTAGCTCAAGGAGAGGTGTGTCCCAGTGCAGCTCTTGCACTCTGCAGCAAAGGGTCCTGGTCCCAGCCTGTCTCAGTGCCATGGAGGCAGTTATTTGTAGAACAGTTACCTCATATACCACACTCTCAAATCCAAAGCAGCCTCATCGTCAGGTCACTCAACCTTAATTCTGTGCAAATAATTGATTGCTCTCTGATATCTTTGTGTTTGTTTATTATGTTTATTGCCAGTCTACCCCTTGCTAGAGTAGATATTCCTTGACAGCAGAGATGTTATTTGTCTCCTTCAATGCCGTGTTCCCTGCATGTGGGTCAGTTTTTGGCTAAGTTCAAGTGCCTGATAAGAACAAATGTTAGCTGCAGATACTGGTGAAAGGAGAAGGAACTGGAAGTTCAATTACCTTTTCTTTCTCCCACAACCTAATCTTACACAAATACTGTGGTCTTTTATACCCATGGTTCTTCTTCTTGTAATTTCTCCATCTCTTCCAGCTCTGTCATCCAGTAGTATAAGAGAGATCATGCTGAATTGCCTTTAATGCTTTTTAAAGTATTATTACCCTTCCATGTTTTTGTACCAGATGTTAGCTTTAGGAATTGTTGTTGTTTAGTTGCTCAGTCATGTCTGACTCATGTGACCCTATGGACTCTAGGTGCTTCTGTTCATAGGATTTCCCAGGCAAGAATACTGGAGGGGGTTGCCATTTCCTTCTTCAGAGAATCTTCCTGACCCAGGGACTGAGCCCATGTCTCCTGTGTTGGCAGGTGGATTCTTTACCACTGAGACAGCAGGGAAGCCCTTAGAAACTGTACTTCAATAAAAGGGGTTTGAGTGGAAGTGCCTTAGAACATACATCCTCAAAGCAGTCTCTTCTTCAAACTTCTAGGGGCAAACCTTCACCAGAGCTTTGACCCTGTCTGAATTGGGCTCCTCTAGAAGTTGACCTTGGCGCAAGGATTGGAGGGCATGTCATTTGTTTGGGTGAATGTTCATGGGCAGGGAAGTGGAGAAATGATACAGGGAAATAAAGACAGCCCAGTATGGGTTCATTACTAGGGCAGCTAACAGCAGGAGCAAGTGGAACTTACTCCCACAAAGATTAACAGTGAACCTCAGAATGATCCTGGCCAAGAGGAAAGGGGAGCTGTGTGTTCACGCTCCTCTACATGTCAGTCATTCACGACTTCCCAGGGGAGTGAGAACAGAAGGACTGGAAAGGTGGGGAATACTGACTCCTAGGCACTTCCACCCAACTTGTAGGTCAGCGAGGGTTTTGGCAGCCTGAGGCAGGCTTCTGACAAAGATGTGGATGTTAGCCATTGGAAGTCAGGTTGAGGACAGGAAAAGTCCAAGATCACTGGAGATAGGAGCACAGAAGATCCTGATAAGTTTGGTGTTTAAGAATTATGTGTTTTTTTTTTTTAAGAGTGTAATTGACATATACTAAACTGTGTGTGTGTGAGTGCTAAGCTGCATCAGTTGTGGCCAACTCTTTGTGGCCCTATGGACTGTAATCCACCAGGCTCATCTGTCCATGGAATCCTCCAGGCAAGAATAAACTGTACATCTATATTTAATTTAAACTCATGACTGATATGATGGCAGAAATGTTTTACTTACTCATGTTTACATTAGTCCTCTTAAAGATGCATCGTTATGTTTTCTGGGAACCCAAGTACCTACAGCTTGAAACTTTATCTACCATTTTACAGAAACAAAAGAAACACTCCCAAAGCATGGTCTTTGAATTCATTGTCCATTTGTTTAAAAACAAGTTTAAAAAAATGCATATCGTTAAATATCCCAGCCTCCATTGATAAGATAGAATCTAACAAAGCTCCCGTCACTCAGCTGTAACAATCATCAGCTCATGGCTATTCTTTTTAAATTTTTATGTCATATTGGAATCTAGTTGATTTACACTGTTGTGTTAGTTGCAGGTCTACAGCAAAGTGATTCAGGTAGACATGTACATGTATCTATTCTTCTTCAAATTTTTCTTCCTTTAGGTTATTACAGAATCATATGGTAGCTCTATTTTTAGTTCTTAAAGGAAACTCCACACTGCTCTTGTTGACATTCCCACCAACAGTGCAGGAGGGCTCCCTTTTCTCCACCCCCTCTCTATCATTTATTGTTTGTAGACTTTATGATGAGGGCCAGTCTTACTGGTGTGAGGTAATAGCACACCAGTTATATTGCAGTATAATTGACATTTTATAAATTGTACCTATGTAAAGTCTACTATTCGATGAATTTTAGCATGTGTGTACCCTGAAACTGTCACCACAATCAAAGGTAAACATAGCCATCACTGCCGACAGGGGACTGACTCCTAGGCACTTCCACCCAACTTGTAGGTCAGCGAGGGTTTTGGCAGCCTGAGGCAGGCTTCTGACAAAGATGTGGATGTTAGCCATTGGAAGTCAGGTTGAGGACAGGAAAAGTCCAAGATCACTGGAGATAGGAGCACAGAAGATCCTGATAAGTTTGGTGTTTAAGAATTATGTGTTTTTTTTAAGAGTGTAATTGACATATACTAAACTGTGTGTGTGTGAGTGCTAAGCTGCATCAGTTGTGGCCAACTCTTTGTGGCCCTATGGACTGTAATCCACCAGGCTCATCTGTCCATGGAATCCTCCAGGCAAGAATAAACTGTACATCTATATTTAATTTAAACTCATGACTGATATGATGGCAGAAATGTTTTACTTACTCATGTTTACATTAGTCCTCTTAAAGATGCATCGTTATGTTTTCTGGGAACCCAAGTACCTACAGCTTGAAACTTTATCTACCATTTTACAGAAACAAAAGAAACACTCCCAAAGCATGGTCTTTGAATTCATTGTCCATTTGTTTAAAAACAAGTTTAAAAAAATGCATATCGTTAAATATCCCAGCCTCCATTGATAAGATAGAATCTAACAAAGCTCCCGTCACTCAGCTGTAACAATCATCAGCTCATGGCTATTCTTTTTAAATTTTTATGTCATATTGGAATCTAGTTGATTTACACTGTTGTGTTAGTTGCAGGTCTACAGCAAAGTGATTCAGGTAGACATGTACATGTATCTATTCTTCTTCAAATTTTTCTTCCTTTAGGTTATTACAGAATCATATGGTAGCTCTATTTTTAGTTCTTAAAGGAAACTCCACACTGCTCTTGTTGACATTCCCACCAACAGTGCAGGAGGGCTCCCTTTTCTCCACCCCCTCTCTATCATTTATTGTTTGTAGACTTTATGATGAGGGCCAGTCTTACTGGTGTGAGGTAATAGCACACCAGTTATATTGCAGTATAATTGACATTTTATAAATTGTACCTATGTAAAGTCTACTATTCGATGAATTTTAGCATGTGTGTACCCCTGAAACTGTCACCACAATCAAAGGTAAACATAGCCATCACTGCCAAAAATGTTCTTTTTTTTTTTCATCTTTTCTTCTTTGCTTTCTTTTTTTCCCCACAATCCCAAGTTTTTTTAATTTTGCTTTTTTGATTTTACTGAGTTTTGTTCTTTACAGGTATGTTTAATTCCAGATTAATCTTTCTCCTTCCTTTTTTAATCCCTCCCTCTGGCTCCTCCCCATCCTTAAATCACCAATGATCAGCTTTCTATTATAATAATTTGCATTTTCTAGATTTATATTTTTTTGTTTCATCCAACATGATTACTTTGATATTCATCCATATTGTTGCATGTGCCAGTAGTTCATCTCTTTTTGTTGCTGAGTAGTAGACTCTTCTATGAATATGTCACAGTTTTTTTTATTTTTAATTCATTCACTAGCTGATGGATATTTGCATTGTTTCTGGCTATTATGGATAATGCTATGAACATTTTCGTACTAGTCTTTGTGTGGACATATGTTTTCACGTCTCTTTTTTGTTTTGTTTTGTTTTCATGTCTCTTGATGTCACAGTGATAACTTGAAATTGGCCATGATCAGAGTATTTACACTGTGGAAATTGGCCAACAGTACAACTTCAAGACTATTTGTCCAGAGATCCAGCTGTTAAACATTTACTTTTACAGCTTTAGATAGACCTTAGATTTGGAATTACTCAACCAAAGTCTGAACCACTTTTAAAAAGCTACTGTCATATATTGTTAAGGAAACTTTCCAGAAAGGGTGTCGTTTTTCTTCTTAACTTAAATACACACACGCACACGCACACACACACACACACATATATATCCTTTTTCTCATTTCAAAATGTTCAACTTCCTCTAAGTGAGAAAGAAATCACGTAAGTGTAAGATTTTGGTCTTTCCCCCATGGCCATAATGCCATTTTTTCCTCATCATGGTAGAGTAGGAACTTCCAGAAGATTAAATTATAAAGACATATGTTCATGGAGTTATGATCCAGTGAACATGCAGCATCTCTGCTTTACTATTTCACACCACATTTCCACAAATGAATGCAATCTTCATCATTTTTATTTGAACTACTTTATAATATCCTGCTTTTGTTATTCCCCTATTGTTGAGCATTTGAGTTGTTTCCAAAGTTTCAGCATTATAAATAGAATGTCTTCCTGCAACTTGCTTCTTTTTCCTTGTAAATTGCTTCCTTGGTTTGGCTTCCTTAAAGTCCTCTTTCCTCGTGTCCATTACTTGTTTGTTTTTTCTATATGTTGTTGTTGTTCAGTCACTAAGTCATGTCTGACTTTTTGTGAACCCATGAACAGTAGCACACCAGCTTCCTTTGTCCTTCACTATGTCCCAGAGTTTGCTCAAACTCGTGTCCATTGAGTCAGTGACGCCATCCAACCGTCTCATCCTCTGTTAGCCCCTTCTCTTCCTGTCCTCAATCTTTCCCAGCATCAGTGTCTTCTCCAATGATTTGGATCTTTGCATCAGGTGGCCAAAGTATTGGACCTTCAGCATCAGTCCTTCCAGTGAATATTCAGAGTTGATTTCCTTTAGGGTTGACTGACTTGATCCCATTGCAGTCCAAGGGACTCTCAAGAGTCTTCTCCAGCACCACAGTTTTAAAACATCCATTCTTTGGTGATTAGCCTGCTTTATGGTCCACCTCTCACATCCATACATGACTACTGGAAAAAATCATGCATGCATATTAAGTCACTTTATTTGTGTTCGAGTCTGTGGGACCCTATGGACTGTAGCCCACCAGGTTCCCCTGTCCACGGGATTCTCTAGGCAAGAGTATTGGAGTGGGTGGCCATTTTCTACTCCAAGGGATCATCCTGACCCAGGAATTGAACCCACATCTCATGTCTCCTGCACCGGCAAGTGGGTTCCTTACCACTAGAGCCACCTATGTGGGCTTTGGTTGGCAAAGTGACATCTCTACCAAACACGTAAGTGTAAGATTTTGGTCTTTCCCCCATGGCCATAATGCCATTTTTTCCTCATCATGGTAGAGTAGGAACTTCCAGAAGATTAAATTATAAAGACATATGTTCATGGAGTTATGATCCAGTGAACATGCAGCATCTCTGCTTTACTATTTCACACCACATTTCCACAAATGAATGCAATCTTCATCATTTTTATTTGAACTACTTTATAATATCCTGCTTTTGTTATTCCCCTATTGTTGAGCATTTGAGTTGTTTCCAAAGTTTCAGCATTATAAATAGAATGTCTTCCTGCAACTTGCTTCTTTTTCCTTGTAAATTGCTTCCTTGGTTTGGCTTCCTTAAAGTCCTCTTTCCTCGTGTCCATTACTTGTTTGTTTTTTCTATATGTTGTTGTTGTTCAGTCACTAAGTCATGTCTGACTTTTTGTGAACCCATGAACAGTAGCACACCAGCTTCCTTTGTCCTTCACTATGTCCCAGAGTTTGCTCAAACTCGTGTCCATTGAGTCAGTGACGCCATCCAACCGTCTCATCCTCTGTTAGCCCCTTCTCTTCCTGTCCTCAATCTTTCCCAGCATCAGTGTCTTCTCCAATGATTTGGATCTTTGCATCAGGTGGCCAAAGTATTGGACCTTCAGCATCAGTCCTTCCAGTGAATATTCAGAGTTGATTTCCTTTAGGGTTGACTGACTTGATCCCATTGCAGTCCAAGGGACTCTCAAGAGTCTTCTCCAGCACCACAGTTTTAAAACATCCATTCTTTGGTGATTAGCCTGCTTTATGGTCCACCTCTCACATCCATACATGACTACTGGAAAAAATCATGCATGCATATTAAGTCACTTTATTTGTGTTCGAGTCTGTGGGACCCTATGGACTGTAGCCCACCAGGTTCCCCTGTCCACGGGATTCTCTAGGCAAGAGTATTGGAGTGGGTGGCCATTTTCTACTCCAAGGGATCATCCTGACCCAGGAATTGAACCCACATCTCATGTCTCCTGCACCGGCAAGTGGGTTCCTTACCACTAGAGCCACCTATGTGGGCTTTGGTTGGCAAAGTGACATCTCTACATTTTAATACACTGTCTAGGTTTGTCATAACTTCCTTCCAGGGAGCAAGCATCTTCCAATTTCATTGGTACAGTCACTGTCTCCAGTGATTTTGGAGCCCAGGAAAATGAAATCTGTCACTGTTTCCACTTTTTCCCTTTCCATTTACCATTAAGTGATGGGACCGGATGCCATGATCTTAATTTTTTGAATGTTGAGTTTCAAGCCAGCTTTTTTCACTCTCCTCTTTTACCCTCCAAAAGGAGGCTCTTTGGTTCCTCTTCACTTTTTGCCATTAGAATCTGTAAATCTGAGGTTATTGTCCTCTATAGATGATTCTTTTATTTTCTTTCCTGTCCCAGCCTTATACTTGACAGTTAGTGTTCTTGCTGTTTACTGTCATGTTTTCCTGTATATTTTTTCTATTAGAGCCTACCACATGTCTTTAATAGTATTTTTTTTTCTCCACAGACTGTATTTTCCACAAGGGAGGGGCCATGTTGCTTTGGAGTATAGGTGCTTTACAAATTGTGTTAATTTTTGCTGCATGGCAAAGTGAATCAGTTGTTTAGTCACTGAGTCGTGTCCAACTCTTGCAACTGCGTGGACTGTACCTCTCAAGGCTCCTCTGTCCATGGAATTCTCCAGGCAAGAATACTGGAGTGGGTAGCCATTTCCTTCTCCAGGGGGTCTTCCAGCCCCAGGGATCAAACTTGAATCTCCTGCAAAGTCTCCTGCACTGCAGGCAGATTCTTTACTGCTGAGCCACTGGGGAAGTCCACAAATCAACTGTATGTATACGTAAATTTTTTTCTCTTCCCATTCAGATCACCACAGAACACTGGATAGAGTTCCTTGTGCCCTATGGTAGGTTCTCATTAGTTACTATATTATACATAATATCAGTTGTGTATGTACATCAATACCAATCTCCCAATTCTTCCCACCCCCCAACTTTTCCCCTTGGTATCCATACCTTTGTTCTCTATGTCTATGTCTCTGTTTCTGATTTGCAAATAATATTTGTACCAATTTTCTAGATGCCACATATATGCATTAATACATAATATTTGCTTTTCTCTTTCTGACTTTACTTTGTATGACAGTCTCTAGGTCCGTCCTTGTCTCTGCAAATGACCCTATTTCATTCCTTTTGATATTGCTGAGAAATATTCCATTGTATATATGTACCACATCTTCTTTATCCATTCCTTGGGGCCATGTTGTTTTTCTTCCACTTTGTTAGTTTCCCATTACTTATAATATAGGTGCTTAATAAATATTTGTTTATCTACTGGTATATTTATTTTACTTTCTTTCCTTTCTTACTCAAGTCTCATTGGACACTTGTTCCCTAAGGAATTAATATATGAACAATTCTTTTGCATCCTATTCTAAACCTGCAGGCCTTGCTGTAGTTAGGTAATTGTTAACCCTCTTTTTGGCATGAGGCTCTGTCTCCTGTAATCATAAGTCAAAGTTCAATGTGAGTCAGTATGCGCCTCAGAGATGACTTAAATACAGGCTATGCAAAGTTTAAAGTATTAACTTAAGTCAACTTGCAAAATGATCTCTGATTCTTTGAAATGCAAGCTTGTACTTCAAATGGGTGTGTCTGAGGTCAGAGAAACAGGAGTGATTTTGCTGCATGGCAAAGTGAATCAGTTGTTTAGTCACTGAGTCGTGTCCAACTCTTGCAACTGCGTGGACTGTACCTCTCAAGGCTCCTCTGTCCATGGAATTCTCCAGGCAAGAATACTGGAGTGGGTAGCCATTTCCTTCTCCAGGGGGTCTTCCAGCCCCAGGGATCAAACTTGAATCTCCTGCAAAGTCTCCTGCACTGCAGGCAGATTCTTTACTGCTGAGCCACTGGGGAAGTCCACAAATCAACTGTATGTATACGTAAATTTTTTTCTCTTCCCATTCAGATCACCACAGAACACTGGATAGAGTTCCTTGTGCCCTATGGTAGGTTCTCATTAGTTACTATATTATACATAATATCAGTTGTGTATGTACATCAATACCAATCTCCCAATTCTTCCCACCCCCCAACTTTTCCCCTTGGTATCCATACCTTTGTTCTCTATGTCTATGTCTCTGTTTCTGATTTGCAAATAATATTTGTACCAATTTTCTAGATGCCACATATATGCATTAATACATAATATTTGCTTTTCTCTTTCTGACTTTACTTTGTATGACAGTCTCTAGGTCCGTCCTTGTCTCTGCAAATGACCCTATTTCATTCCTTTTGATATTGCTGAGAAATATTCCATTGTATATATGTACCACATCTTCTTTATCCATTCCTTGGGGCCATGTTGTTTTTCTTCCACTTTGTTAGTTTCCCATTACTTATAATATAGGTGCTTAATAAATATTTGTTTATCTACTGGTATATTTATTTTACTTTCTTTCCTTTCTTACTCAAGTCTCATTGGACACTTGTTCCCTAAGGAATTAATATATGAACAATTCTTTTGCATCCTATTCTAAACCTGCAGGCCTTGCTGTAGTTAGGTAATTGTTAACCCTCTTTTTGGCATGAGGCTCTGTCTCCTGTAATCATAAGTCAAAGTTCAATGTGAGTCAGTATGCGCCTCAGAGATGACTTAAATACAGGCTATGCAAAGTTTAAAGTATTAACTTAAGTCAACTTGCAAAATGATCTCTCTGATTCTTTGAAATGCAAGCTTGTACTTCAAATGGGTGTGTCTGAGGTCAGGTTCCCCAGAAACAGGAGTGATGCACAGGAAGTTCATGGAGGCATTCTCTCAGAGAATAAACCTGTGGAGACATGGAGACAGCAGGGCAGGGCTGAGGGAGAAGCTGAGCTGGCATGTAGACCCCTCAACCAACCTCGTGGGGAGCTCTAGAGCAGAGGTGGCCCTTCAAAGTTGTCTTAAATTGGGATAAGGGAATGGGGGCCTGGTAGCTATCTCTCACTGGCCAGTGTTTGAGCCCAGGCTGCACCTAGAAAGGGTACATTGTTTTGGACGAGAAAGCAACTTTCAGTTGAGTGTAATTCCCAGAAAGGGACTGAGCGGTGGGCCAGCACCAGTGGGTATTGCCATCTGCTGGGGGGATGCATCCTTCAGCTTGGAAGAGGGGATCTGGGCTGATACCATAGCCCCCACTATGGGGTGGGGTCGAGGGAGTCATTTCAGAGTGGAGAGCTAGGAGAGTATACATAGAGCCATGTGACCTTCCCCATGCAAGTGGATTCCTATTGTTACTCAGGAGCCCTGAATTTCAGAGGAGGTGGTGGCTGAAACAGCCTAGGTTTGTGTGGTCTCAGGATGTTTTCCAAAGAAGCACAACCAACACCAGGCTCCTGTACCTCGAGGTGTTTTCTCCCACAGCTGTTTCCTCATTTCAGAGCCCCTGGAGACAGGGAGGCAGGAAGCTGTGACGATGAAGCCAGGAAGTCTGGCCTCAAAAGTCAAGGTTTGTCTCAGAACCCCCAAAGATGCGCCAAAGCTCGGGATGGACCTTGCAGAAGCCCCTTCCTCACCAAACTGCCACTCATGAAAGAGTTTTAAAGGCAGCAGTGGACATGAATCCAATTACACAAACTTATTTACAAGGCTGAATGAGCTCATGTCTGCAAAGCACTTTGAGCAATTTGGTAGACTTCCTAAATTGTTTACCTAAGGTATTACCTCACCCTTAGGTCAATTTCCTAGAGGTAGGCTGGGCGGAACAGAACCTCCATTAGAAAATAATCTTCTCATAAGCTTTTTCAACATCTAATAGGTACCATCACTAGCCATTTAACGTAAAGCTCTACTTGATGAGGCGAGGCCATTATTTGTCACATATTTGTCCTACATTTTCATTTACTGTCTTTCAAGAATGGATTATGCTTTTTGTGCTAAGAAATTATACCTTGGTACACACTGTATTTAAGTGAACACTTTTAGGTTAAAAGAATCAGTCATATTTTCAACATAAGGTAGCCAGATGTCTTAATTATATGTATGTGTGCATGTTTTAGCAAGTTTTATATTAAAGTCCCAGCTCCCTGGATCCCGGTAGCTCCAGTGTCCTCCAAGATCTTTAGTAAAAGAAGGCTTTGGGGGAACAAACCCTGAGTCAGTTTCAGGTATGTATAGAATATTCTAGTGGATAATATCACCACAGAGGTCATTAAAAAAAAAAAAAAAAACCTAGTTATAAGGAAATTTGATTCCTGTTCTTCTGGCTGTTGCTGCAACTTTAATAGAAACAGAAGAAAGTTCTTTCTCCTCTCCACTCATATGTAAGAAATGAGAGTTTCACTATACTTGGGCCATTTATGAGTGGGTTCACTTCTGGGATGGGAGGTATGTCTTGGAAGATACAGTCTAGCTCTTTCAGCTCTCAGTGCACAGGCAGAGCTCCTGTATGAGAATCTCTATGAGGAACTGATGGTGGAATGCATGTTCTCTGCAAGACCAACCGAGATACCTCTTACACCCAGGTTATGTTTGCTATAGCCACTCCTGGTCCTGTTTCTATATCATTCAGGTTTCTTAGTCACAATCAACAAAACCTCTCTTGTTAGTTCAGGCTAGAAAAGAGAGTAGAGAGTGCACATGCTCTCCAGGGGGCTGCCGTCTCCCAGTAGAACTGCTCCGGTGGAGACATAGCTGCTGCCATGCCTTGGGACAGGCAACTCCTATTGCATCTCCACTGAAAGGTGCATTTACAAACAGACCCCAAGGTGAATGGGCAGTCTGGTATGCGGGGTACTGGACACAACTGCTAGGCACTTGACATTGTTGTTTTTGAACACTGAGTGTGCCTGCTGCCTGTGTCACAGTGACTCAAGCAGTGCTAGCTTCTTTGGGTCACCAACTCCTTTTCTTTCATCCATTCAGTTTTAGTTAAATTCTTTTTTGGACCATGCCATGTGGCTTATCAGGATCTTAGTTTCCTGACCAGAGATTGAATCTAGGGCCATGACAGTGAGAGTACTAGATTCCCAGAGAAGTCCTTATTTATTTATAGTTTTAAAATTTTACTGATTTTAATCTTTTACTTTTTTTTTTTTTTTTTGATGTTATAATCCAATACTTGGCGAAAGGGGCACCAGCTTCTGGTTCAAAGACTGGCCTAGCTATGTCCCATTGGTGAAGACAGTCTGTGTCTATTCTACATCTGTTTTCTTGTGTCCTCTACCTCCCATAGTTTACAAACTTATCTCTCCTATTTTGAATTAGTTAATGAGATGGAGGAGAGAGAGAGAGAGAGACATTGTAAAACAAGAAAGTCAAATATTAGAAATTACATAAAACCCATTTTTTTTTACTGCTTTATGAACCCAACAGAAGGCATTTTTAAACCTCTCAATACCTTTTACAAACTACTAAACTTTTAGCTGTTAGTTTTTTTTTTTCCTCCAAGAAATGTATCAAGCAGTTGTTCTTACCCTTAGAAGAAAATTTAGGTGACAATTTATATAACATTGTAGGAGAATTTCCATACATGACACTAGAGCCAGAGACCATAAAGAAAAATACTGATAACCTTGGCTACTTCATAAAAAATCCATAATGTTAAAACATTCGACAAATGGGAAAACATTTGCAGCTCACAGGGCACAAGACTGTTGTCCTAAATATAATAAGATCTCTTATAAAGCAATAAGAAAAGTTTTCATACCACAGTATAAAAATGGTAGGGGATATGTACAAATAATTCACACAAAAAGAAGACAGATCATCAGTGACCATACAGAAGGTACTCAGCCTAACTATTAATAAAAAATGCAAATGAAAACAGTGAGGTATAATCCCCCTTGGAGATTGGCAGGGATAAGAAAGGTGTTTCAAACAGACCCCAAGGTGACTGGGCAGCCCAGCAAATAGCAAGGTCTTTTAGTGAACATATTAAAGCTGGGTGGTGGCTTTATATAGGTGTATGTACCTGTCCTACCAACTCGGCTCCTGGTTGGTTTATTATTATAAAGTTAACTGTAAAACCAAATTCTCCAGTTTCTCTCAAACATACGAACATGTGTTAGTAAGTACATAGAAAAGAGTATGAAAGATTTATTTTGTAGTAGATGCTCATCTCTTCCTGATAACCTGACTGATTGGTTTTGTGGATGAGCCAGGATCTGGCAGTCTTAACAGGACTCTAGAGCTGGAATTCACTTCAGTGGAAATAGACACCCGAACTGGGATTTTATACCTTATTCCCCAAAGGGTTGTAAAACTTGTACAGCATCCCTAGCCAGAATACCATTCATCTCTCTAATGAAAACATCTTTTTTCATTATTAAAGTTCTAGGTTACCACCAATGAAGGGGTCGATTCTCATCAGGGCTGCTTAACTATCTCTAAGATATTCACATGTGAACCCACACTCAAAAATCCTAGCTTAAGCACACAGAATTACCTTGGAAACATACAGATACACCGTTAGCATAACAATGGAAAAGAAGTAGGGAGAAACCATCACTGTGAATTGGTTCCTTTCTGAAAGGCAATTTGTCAACACATATAACCATGTCAAATGACAAGTGAACATCCTCTACAATGAGTGATACTACTTGTGACCTTTTATCCCAAGGAGGTAATTGAACACATATGCAGAGGTGTGTCCATGGATGTGCATGACTGCATCATTTCTTTTTTATTATTCTTTATTTTAAAGATTTTACAGAGTTTTGTTGTTCACCAACATGTATGTTCCCAGATCATTCATATGCATATCCCAGGACCCTCCCCCAACCCAGTTCCCCTCCTCCCACCCCTCCAGACCATCGCCCCAAGTGATTGTAGGTACTCCTATTCCCTTAGTGCAATGACCATAGCTATCTTTTCCACACGTGCCAGTATAGGTTTCGATGTTACTTCCTCTATGACTCTCTCTCACTGTTCGGTCTCCACAATGTCCTTATGTCTATTCTCTGTTTCAAACAGACCCCAAGGTGACTGGGCAGCCCAGCAAATAGCAAGGTCTTTTAGTGAACATATTAAAGCTGGGTGGTGGCTTTATATAGGTGTATGTACCTGTCCTACCAACTCGGCTCCTGGTTGGTTTATTATTATAAAGTTAACTGTAAAACCAAATTCTCCAGTTTCTCTCAAACATACGAACATGTGTTAGTAAGTACATAGAAAAGAGTATGAAAGATTTATTTTGTAGTAGATGCTCATCTCTTCCTGATAACCTGACTGATTGGTTTTGTGGATGAGCCAGGATCTGGCAGTCTTAACAGGACTCTAGAGCTGGAATTCACTTCAGTGGAAATAGACACCCGAACTGGGATTTTATACCTTATTCCCCAAAGGGTTGTAAAACTTGTACAGCATCCCTAGCCAGAATACCATTCATCTCTCTAATGAAAACATCTTTTTTCATTATTAAAGTTCTAGGTTACCACCAATGAAGGGGTCGATTCTCATCAGGGCTGCTTAACTATCTCTAAGATATTCACATGTGAACCCACACTCAAAAGTCCTAGCTTAAGCACACAGAATTACCTTGGAAACATACAGATACACCGTTAGCATAACAATGGAAAAGAAGTAGGGAGAAACCATCACTGTGAATTGGTTCCTTTCTGAAAGGCAATTTGTCAACACATATAACCATGTCAAATGACAAGTGAACATCCTCTACAATGAGTGATACTACTTGTGACCTTTTATCCCAAGGAGGTAATTGAACACATATGCAGAGGTGTGTCCATGGATGTGCATGACTGCATCATTTCTTTTTTTTTATTATTCTTTATTTTAAAGATTTTACAGAGTTTTGTTGTTCACCAACATGTATGTTCCCAGATCATTCATATGCATATCCCAGGACCCTCCCCCAACCCAGTTCCCCTCCTCCCACCCCTCCAGACCATCGCCCCAAGTGATTGTAGGTACTCCTATTCCCTTAGTGCAATGACCATAGCTATCTTTTCCACACGTGCCAGTATAGGTTTCGATGTTACTTCCTCTATGACTCTCTCTCACTGTTCGGTCTCCACAATGTCCTTATGTCTATTCTCTGTTTTTCCATGAGTTCACTGCATGTGTTATCATAACCCTCTTACTAGATCCCATAGATATGAGTTAGTATACTGTAGTTGTCTTTCTCTTTTTGACTTACTTCACATTTTATAGTAGGTTCTAGTTTCCTTTTTTGTGTTGTCTTTGCCTGGTTTGGGTATCAGGGTGATGGTGGCCTCGTAGAATGTGTTTGGAAGTTTTCCTTCCTGTGCAATTTTTTGGAAGAGTTTTACAAGGACAGGCATTAGCTCTTCTTTAAATGTTTGGTAGAATTTGGCTGTGAAGCCATCGGGCCCTGGGCTTTTATTTTTGGGTAGATTTTTAATCACAAATTCGATTTCTGAGCTTGTGATTGGGTTGTTCAAAGTTTCTGTTTCTTCCTGGCTCAGTCTTGGGAGATTAATCTTCCCCAAGAAACTGTCCATTTCTTCCAGGTTGTCCAGTTTGTTGCCATATAGCTGTTCATAATAGTCTCTTAGAATCCTTTGGATTTCTGCATTATCTGTTGTAATCTCTCCTTTTTCGTCTTTGATTTTGTTGATCTGATTCTTCTCTCTCTTTTTCTTGATGAGCCTGGCCAGTGGCTTGTCAATTTTGTTTACCTTTTCAAAGAACCAGCTTTTTGTTTTATTTATGTTTACTATAGTTTCTTTCATTTCTTTCTCATTTATTTCTGCTCTAGTCTTTATCATTTCTCTTCTTCTGCTGGGTTTGGGGTGTTTTTGTTCTTCTTTCTCCAATTGTTTTAAGTGGAGGGTTAGGTCATCTGCTTCATATTTTCCTAGTTTCTTGAGGTGGGATTGTATTGCTATAAATTTCCCTCTTAGAACTGCTTTTGCGGTATCCCATAGGTTTTGCACTGTTGTGTGTTCATTGTCATTTTCTTCTAGGAATTGTTTAATTTCTCCTTTGATTTCCTCAATGATCAGTTGGTTTTTTTAGGTAAATGTTGTTTAATCTCTATGTGTTTGTGTCTTTAGGGTTTTTTTTTTTTCCAGTAGTTGGTATCTAGTCTCATTGCATTGTGGTCCGAGAAGATGGTTTATATAATTTCAGTTTTCTTGAACTGACTGAGGTTTGATTTGTGGCCCAAGATGTGGTCTTTCCTGGAGAATGTTCCATGAGCACTTGAGAAGAAAGTGTATTCTTCTACTTTTGGATGGAACGTCCTAAAGATATCGATGAGGTCCATCTTTTCTAGTGTGGCATTTAAGGCTTGTGTTTCTTTATTAATTTTCTGTTTGGATGATCTGTCCATTGGAGTGAGAGGAGTGTTAAAGTCTCCTACTATTACTGTGTTATTGTTGATTTCTTCTTTTATGTCTGAACGTACCTGTCTTATGTATTAAGGTGTCCCTGTGTTGGGTGCATAGATGTTCATGACTGTTATGTCTTCCTCTTGAATGGATCCCTTAATCATGATGTAGTGACCTGCCTTGTCTCTTAGAATCTTCTTTACTTTACAGTCTATTTTGTCTGATATGAGGATTGCTACTCCAGCTTTCTTTTGACTTCCATTTGCATGGAATATCTTTTTCCATCCTCTCACTTTCAGTCTATGAGTGTCTCTAGGTCTGAAGTGGGTCTCTTGTAAACAGCATATATATGGGTGTTGCTTCTGGATCCATTCAGCCAGCCTGTGTCATTTGGTTGGAGCATTTAGTCCATTTACATTCAAAGCAATTAATGATACGAATGTTCCTATTGTCATCTTCTTAGAAATTTGGCATTTGATTTGTAAGGTTTCTCCTACTCTATTTATTGGCTACATCAGGCCCTTTAACACTTGTTGTAGGGCTGGTTTTGTGGTACACAATTCTTTTAGTTTTTGCTTGTCTGTGAAGCTTTTGACTTCACCATTAATTCTGAATGAGATTCTTTCTGGGTAGAGAATTCTTGGTTAGAGGTTATTCTCTTTTAGCCGTTTAAATGTGTCTTGCCATTTTCTTCTGGCCTGCAGGGTTTCTGTTGAGAGATCCGCAGTTAAACGTATGGGGTTTCCTTTATATGTTATTTGTTGTTTGCTCCTAGCAGCTTTTAGTAATCTGTCTTTATATTTAGTCTGCGTTAGTTTGATTAGAATGTGCCTTGGTGTGTTTTTTCTGGGGTTTATCCTGTATGGAACTCTTTGTGCTTTTTGGACTTGGTTGACTATTTCCTTTCCCATGTTGGGGAAGTTTTCAACTATAACCTCTTCAAGAATTTTTTCACAGCCTTTCTTCCCCTCTTCTTCTTCTGGAACTCCTATAATTCTAATGTTGGGGCGTTTGATATTGTCCCATAGGTCTCTGAGGCTATCCTCAGTTCTTTTAATTCTTTCCGTTTTGTTGTGTTCTTCAGCACTTATTTCCACCATTCTGTCTTCCAGCTCACTTATCCATTCTTCAGCCTCTGATACTCTATTGTTGAGACCTTCTCTAGTATTTTTGAGTTCAGCAATTGAGTTGGTTGTCTCCATTTGCTTTTTTCATTTCTTGCATGTCTCTTCTCAATGCACTAATTTCCTCTAATATTCTGTTTTCAGTGTTTTGCATCCTCATTAGTATAGCTTTTCTGAATTCTCTCTCAGATAATTTGTCTATCTCCTCCTCTGTCATTTGAAACGGTGTTTCTCTAGCTTGGTCCTCCATTTGTGCAATGTTTCTCTGTTGTTTCATTATTAGGTTAATTTTTGTTTCTTTGTGTGTGTCTGTGTGTGGAGTCCTTTTTCCCTCACTAGGCTTCTTGGTTGAATTCTCCCTTCCTTTGGGTTTCTGTCCTTGTAGAAGGGTTCAGTGGTTTGTGACTTGGATGGTGTTAGGTCTTGTTTACAGATGAATAATCTTTACTGTTGTATGTTCTTTGATAGTGTGGGGTCTTGGCATCAGGGCTTCCGCTCAGAGGATCCTTGGTTTGATGATTGGTCAGGGGGTGTAGGCTCTATGTCTGGTTTGCTATGATGTTCTGTGATATTAGTTCACATACTAGCATCCGCAACGTGGCGCTTCCCCTCTCCGTTCAGCAAGCCCTCCAGTTGGAGTCTGCATCATTTCTAATAGTGTGGGTTTGCAGACCATCACAAGTTAGTAAGATAGTGATGGGGTTTCCTTTATATGTTATTTGTTGTTTGCTCCTAGCAGCTTTTAGTAATCTGTCTTTATATTTAGTCTGCGTTAGTTTGATTAGAATGTGCCTTGGTGTGTTTCTTCTGGGGTTTCTCCTGTATGGAACTCTTTGTGCTTTTTGGACTTGGTTGACTATTTCCTTTCCCATGTTAGGGAAGTTTTCAACTATAACCTCTTCAAGAATTTTTTTCACAGCCTTTCTTCCCCTCTTCTTCTTCTGGAACTCCTATAATTCTAATGTTGGGGCGTTTGATATTGTCCCATAGGTCTCTGAGGCTATCCTCAGTTCTTTTAATTCTTTCCGTTTTGTTGTGTTCTTCAGCACTTATTTCCACCATTCTGTCTTCCAGCTCACTTATCCATTCTTCAGCCTCTGATACTCTATTGTTGAGACCTTCTCTAGTATTTTTGAGTTCAGCAATTGAGTTGGTTGTCTCCATTTGCTTTTTTCATTTCTTGCATGTCTCTTCTCAATGCACTAATTTCCTCTAATATTCTGTTTTCAGTGTTTTGCATCCTCATTAGTATAGCTTTTCTGAATTCTCTCTCAGATAATTTGTCTATCTCCTCCTCTGTCATTTGAAACGGTGTTTCTCTAGCTTGGTCCTCCATTTGTGCAATGTTTCTCTGTTGTTTCATTATTAGGTTAATTTTTGTTTCTTTGTGTGTGTCTGTGTGTGGAGTCCTTTTTCCCTCACTAGGCTTCTTGGTTGAATTCTCCCTTCCTTTGGGTTTCTGTCCTTGTAGAAGGGTTCAGTGGTTTGTGACTTGGATGGTGTTAGGTCTTGTTTACAGATGAATAATCTTTACTGTTGTATGTTCTTTGATAGTGTGGGGTCTTGGCATCAGGGCTTCCGCTCAGAGGATCCTTGGTTTGATGATTGGTCAGGGGGTGTAGGCTCTATGTCTGGTTTGCTATGATGTTCTGTGATATTAGTTCACATACTAGCATCCGCAACGTGGCGCTTCCCCTCTCCGTTCAGCAAGCCCTCCAGTTGGAGTCTGCATCATTTCTAATAGTGTGGGTTTGCAGACCATCACAAGTTAGTAAGATAGTGATATAAAACAGGTCAGTGATTGCCTGGAGGTGGGAGCTGGGGCTGAGAAGGGTGGAAGGGATGAGATAGCCAGATCAAAAATGATCAGGATGAAACTTTTGGGGTGATGGACATATTCACTGTATTTGATTGTGGTGATGATTTCATGAGTGTATAGATATATTAAGGCTTTTCAAGTTACACACCATAAATATATATAGTTTGTGATAACTTTTGCCTGGAGAATTCCATGGACAGAGGAGCCTGGTGGGCTACAGTTCATGGGGTCACAAAGAGTGGGACACAACTGAGTAACATTTTCACTTTATGATATTTCAGTTATACCTCAATAAATGTGTTTAAAATAATTCTGTTGAAATATAATAGATAAATTATAACAATGAGGGGAAGATTTATTGTGCATGTAACATGTACCTGATATTGTTCCAGGTGTTTCACAAATATCATCTCTTTTCTTTAACTGAAGGAGAGTTGATTTACAATGTTGTATTAATTTCAGGTCTACAGCACAGTGGTTCAGTTATACATGTATACACATACACACACATACATGTAAATACATATATATTCTTTCTTGGATTCTTTCTCCTTATAGGTTATTATAAAATATCAAGTATAATTCCCTGTACTATACAGTAGGGCTATGTTGGTTTTGTATTTTATATATAGTAGTGTGTATGTTAACCTCAATCTCCAAATTTATTTGCCCTCCCATTTCCTGTTTGGTAACTGTAAGTTTCTTTTATGAGTCTTGTAAATATATTCATTGGTATCATTTTTTGGATTCTGCTGGTAATGATGTATAATATTTGTCTTTCTCTGACTTTGTTTACTCAATATGACGATCTGTAGGTCCATCCATGTTGCTGCAAATGGCACATTATTTCATTCTTTTTAATAGATAAAGGTATTCCACTGAATGTACCACATCTTCTTTATCCATTCCTCTGTTGATGGCCATTTAAGTTGCTTCCATGTCTTGGCTATTGTAAATAGTGCTGTAGTGAACATGGGGGTGCATGTATCTTTTTGAATTATGGGTTTCTCCAGATATATGTCCAGGAGTGCAACTGTTGGATCTCTTTTGATTCTCATCATTACCCTTTGAATTCAGAACTCTTTACAATCCCCACTTCTCACAAATGAGAGAACTGAGGCTGAAAATTCTTTAAAGGATTTGTTCAAAGTCACTAAGAAAGTGGCTAAGAATGAGTCAGAAAACTATAGCTCATGGACCAAATCCAGCTGGCCACCTGTTTTTGTAAATAAAGTTTTACTGCAGTACAACCACACTCATGTACATGTATACTGGATTTGTCTGCCATCACATAACACTGACAGAGTTGAGTAGTTTGCAGCAGAGATCACAGGGCCCAGGTAATGGCTAACTGTATATGTCAGCTTGACTAATCCATGAGACCCATATACTTGGTAAGACTATATTCTAGATGTTTCTGTGAAGATACTTTCTATATGAGATTAGCATTTAAATCAGTAGACTCTAGGAAGACAGATTACCTTCCAGAGTATGAGTAGGTCTCATCCAGTCAGTTCTCAGAAGAAGATTGACCTTCCTGGAGGAAGAGGGAATTCTGCCAGCACACTGCCTTTAGACTTGAAGTTCAGCTCTTCTGTGGGTCTCCAGCCTGCTGACCTACCTTGCAGATTCTAAACTTGTCAGTCTTCATAACTGTGTGAGCCACTTGAATATACTTCTCTCTCTCTCTCATAGATAGATTGTTGTTGCTGTCTAGTTACTAAGACGTGTCTCTTTGTGACCCCATGGACTGCAGCACACCAGACTTCCTTGCCCTTCACTATATCCCTAAGTATGCTCAGACTTATGTCCATTGAGTTGGTCCTTCCCACCATTTCGTCCTCTGTCACCCCCTTCTCCTTTTGCCTTTAATCTTTTTCAGCATAAGGGTCTTTTCCAGTGAGTTGTCTCTTCGCATCAGATGGCCAAAGTGTTGGAGCCTCAGCTTCAGCATCAGTCCTTCCAATGAATATTCAGAGTCGATTTCCTTTAGGATGGACTGGTTTGATCTCTTTGCAGTCCAAGGGACTCTTAAGACCTTCTCAAGCACCACAGTTTGAAAGCATCAATTCTTTGGTGCTCAGCCTTCTTGATGGTCCAACTCTCATATCCATACATGACTACTGGAAAAACCATAGCTTTGACTAGATGGACCTTTGTTGACAAAATGATGTCTCTTCTTTTTAATACACTGTCTAGATTTGTCATAGCTTTCCTTCCAAGGAGCAAGTGTCTTTTTAATTTTGTTGGTGCAGTCACCATCCACAGTGATGTTTGTGCCCAAGAAAGTAAAATCTACTACTATTTCCACTTTTTTCCCATCTATTTGTCTTGAAGTGAGGGGACCAGATTCCATGATTTTAGTTTTTTGAATGTTGAATCTTAAGCTACCTTTTTTACTCTTCACATTCACCCTCATCAAGAAGCTTTTTAGTTCCTCTTTGTTTTCTGCCATAAGGGTGGTATCATCTGCATATCTGAGATTATTGATATTTCTCCCAGCAGTCTTGATTCTAGTTTATGATTCATCCAACCTGGCATTTCACCTGATATACTCTATAGATAGATAGATGATCTATATAGATGATATAGGTAGATATACATGCAGATGATAGATTGATGTTATAGGTATCTATAGACACATAGTTATAGATATCTAAATATAAATATCTGTATAGATTTATCTGTGCTCAGTCACTTCAGTTGTGTCTGAGTCTTTGTGACCCTATGAACTGTAGCTCTTCTGTCGATGAGATTTCCCATACAAGAATACTGGAGTGGGTTGCCATTCCCTTCTCCAGAGGATCTTCCTGACCCAGGGATCGAACCTGCATCTC
The DNA here is from genome assembly GCA_022376925.1 of Tragulus kanchil. Lineage (NCBI taxonomy): Eukaryota > Metazoa > Chordata > Mammalia > Artiodactyla > Tragulidae > Tragulus > Tragulus kanchil. The sequence goes on along the minus strand of JAIOJX010000001.1, from coordinate 101,188,950 downwards.
CTGCCGATTTACAGATTTATCTAGTTAGATATAAATATAGAGATTATCTATTTCTGTCTTTATAGAAAGATCTCCATGTCTCTATATTCTGTTGATTCTCCCTGGTAAACAAGAAGGTGTTAGGTGACATTTAAATCACTGAGGTCTACTCTATTATCAGCGTGCTTCAGTTGCCGTTTGAATGGGTTGACTTGGGAACTTAATCATAATATTTCAAAATTAAGTTGGTCGGTCAGGTCTGACTCTTTATGACCTCATGGCTGAGCCATGGAATTCTCCAGACAAGAATACTGGAGTGGGCAGCCTATCCCTTCTCCAGGGGATCTTCCCAACCCAGGGACTGAACCCAGGTCTTCCGCATTGCAGGTGGATTCTTTACTATTTGAGCCACCATAGAAGCCCCATTCATAATATATAATTTTATGTAAATAAAAGTGTGTTTTGGGGCTTCCCTGGTGGTCCAGTGGGTAAGGACACCGCCTTGCAGTGCAAGGGACGCCGGTTCGATCCTTGGCCTGGGAAGATCCCTTGTGCCGTGGAGCAGCTGGACTGATGTGTCCAACTACCAAGCCAGAGCTCTGGAGCACATGCACCCAGAGCCAGTGCGGTGCAGTGACAGAGGCCACTGCAATGGGAGGCCCACACAGGCTAAAGAACAAAGATGGAAATAAATGAAAGACCAGTAGAAGTGGCCCCCCCCAAAATTTTTTAAAAAGTGTGTTTTAGGCTATCTCCCTCAGTGTCAAATTCTGACTAGATGTCCTCTGATACATTTCCTTTTCCTATGCAATAGAAGCAACTGTATTTCTTAGCTATCCTTCTGGCTAGGTTGGCAAATTGTGACTGAATTCTGGCTGATGGAAATATGAACAGAAATGATTGCTGCCTTTCACAAATGGATATATTCTTATTCTCTGGTTCATGTGGCTGAACTCAAAGACTTCTGAAATGGTAGAGTTGCATAATCACAAGAACCTGGTTTCTGAACTGTGATGTGGACTAAAAACAGACTTTGAGTTTAGCAACTGAGATTGTAGGAGCTATTTGTTATTTTAGCCCAACCTAGCTTCTTCTGACTGCATCATCTTTTGAGTTGGATAGGACTTACATGGTCACTTTAATTTGATGCTTGAGAATGCAGATGTCGAAACTTATCTCTTTATTCAGCTTCTTCATTTGTATTTTCTAAATGATTTGAAAGAGAAACATGGAGTAAGATAATGACTATTCAGTAGAAAGCAAAAAATAGTGCAGAGCACAAATAACTCATAATTAGCATAATAATTCTTGCTATTAATATGAATCTTTCATTTCTTTCCTGCTTAATTTTTTGAGTTTACAGATCTGCTGTGTTTAATAGAAAGCTCCAAATCACTGCCTTTTTAATAAAAGGCAGGTCATAGAAATCTATCAAACACATGCCTGCATTGTGTGTTTAATGTATTGACTTATTTATGTAAGGATGAAATCAAACCAAAAGTTAATTGGGATCTACTGTGTGTGTTTTGTTACATGGCAGTGATCTTTTCAGTTGGTATTCAGATGGGGTCATTGGTGGATTCAAGCTGCTTGTAGTCATGCTTGTCTGTTAAATAATCTTTGCTAAATGTGGCCAGAAATATGGAATTTTTAATTGGTAATTATAATCCTTGGACTGCATGTCACTCTATTAGACATCTGGCTGCCAATTTCACACAGGATCTTTTCATGGCCATCATATACTGCAGGGAACACTAATTTACTCTGAAAATCAGATTAATTGAAAAGGTCTTTTCCAAGCAAAACACATGCATAGTGCTTGCAGATGTAATGAGTTGATCCATTGTAGGAGTCTTCTCTATGAAATTTTGCCAGATTCCCCCTATTTTCTTGGTTACATCCTCCTTGGGTTGCCACTTTAGCTTGCATGAGGCTTGTATCATGATCTGTGGCAGTTGTTTCTCATCTGGCTCTGCTTGTAGACTGTGTGGTCCAAGAGGGCACAAGGCAGCCACCTTTCATTTTCATAGCCTAAGTGCTCAGTCTGAAGCAGATACCCAGTAAACACTTATTTTATGAATATAGATATAATCATTTACACTAGTGTGCTTTTAGAAAGTCCCTTAAGGACTTCCCTGGTGGCCCAGTGGTTAAGACTCCACACTTTAACCTCAGGTGGCGTGGGTTCCATCCCTGGTTAGTGGAAGTTCTGCATACCACATGCTGTAGTCAAACACATATATATATATATATATATATAAGTCCCTCAAGATAAACAATTAAAAACCCACTTTACAGTTATGCTGTTCGCTTGTTATATGTAGCACCCACATAAATAAGTCAGGTTTTCTATAACCACATCTGGGTATTTTATACAGTGCTCAGATACTAAGATTGTTTTTAGGAGAAACATGATGGAAGGGTGGGAGGCTGAGAAAAGATTTAAAGAATGATTTTAACATTATTTGAGGGTGCAAACATTGACCTGTGTTTGAGGAAGGAAAAAGGCCAGAAGGGTCAATAGGGTACTAACTCTTTTGTGACTTGAGTTGGGATGTCCTATTTTATGTGACAAAGGCCAGGCCTAGACATGTAGCCAAACAAGACAATGAATGAGAAGCCAGAAGTCAGTGGAAAGCAAGGTTATGAAGCCATTTGACACTCATATTTGCTATCAGGTAGGACCAGACTTAAAGGGGACTCTGTTCTCCAATAAACACTTTCAGAGGAAGAGGAATGCACCACCCCCAGTATTTAGGTATTTGGCCAGGGTGGTTATTCTTGAATTCTTCCTCGTATATAATCCCAGATTTTTTAAGCTATGATTTTAACTCTTTCTTTGGTGGTGGTGATGGTTGTCTCCTCAGTACAGGTAGAGAACAGCTGGTCATCCTCTTCAACATAAATGTTAAATCACTCCAGTTACTTTTTTTCCTTTCTGTATCAAATTCTGCCTCCCTTGTCTTTGTCTTTTAGAATCTTATTTCCAAAGCAGTCATGTCTCTGACCCTCTGCTGGAATGTCCCTGGGCTGTTGTCTCTTTCATCCTGGAGCTCAGAGCACCATGCCATAAAAAGAACATGACAAATGACCAGTCAAGAAAAGCTAGTATCTGACATCCCCAAATGTCACTTTCCTGTGTGTGTCTTCCCTCCCAAGTTTGTTTATTCTCTTGGAGTACATCCTACATGTCAGGAGTTCTAGGTGCTCTGGGATATCACAGTGAACAAAACTGATACAAATCCCTCACATACCTTAGCTTCCAGCTGTGGGAGACAGCTAATATAGACACTAGAGGAGTAAAGAATCATCCTATGGCAGCTTCTAATAACTGTGACACAGAAAAATAAAGTGGGGAAAGATAGTGTTTGGGGTTGCAGTTCCAATGGTGGCTATGATAGGTTGGACTGAGAAGGTTGTCGGAAACGATTAAAGGCCTCTGTAACAACCTGGAGGGGTGGGTTGGGGAGGGAGATGAGAGGGAACTTCAAGAGGGAGAGGACATAGGTATACCTTGGGGTGATTCATGCTGATATTTGGCAGAGATCAACAAAATTCTGTAAAGCAATTATTCTTCAATTAAAAAATAAATAAATTTTAAAAAGAAGAAGATAATTTAGGGACTTCCTCAGTTGTCCAATGGTAAAGACTTTGCCCTCCAATGCAGGGCTTGTGAATTTCATCCTTGTTCAGGGAGCTAAGATCCCAAATGCCTTACAGCCAAACAAAACAAAACAAAACATAAAACAGAAACAGTGTTGTAACAAATTCAGTAAAGACTTTAAAATTTGTCCACATCAAAAAAATATTAAAAAAAATAATATAGGTGATACAGACAAACTTTAATACTTCATAAAGTGGACATTCTCTGTTCCAAAGAGCCCAGAGGAACACAAAACAAGGCAGAAGGCAGGAAACTTTTCAAGAGAAAAACAAGGAAGATGCCCAGAGTTGACTTGGCATTCGGGGGTTGGCTGGCTGGCTGAACTATGTTTCTGGTCCAGTGGCCATTAAGGATATAGTGATCTAAGTTTTGGTCGGCTGACATGGGATCCCAGGTGGGAGTGGCTCCATCTTGGTCCTAGGAATTTGTTTCAACCAGGTGTACTGTGAGGAAATCACTCAAGGGAGTGAAGAAGCCAGTAAAACAGGGTATCTGGAGTAGGACACATGGGGCAAGAGGAAACAGCCAGCATGAAGGCTCAAGGAGTGAACCTGGGGGCATGCCAAAGGGGGATGGACTACTTGTAAAAATATAAGCATGTATACATACACAAGTAACCACAAGTGAGTAAACTTTGGAGAAAGAGAGTGACTCAGCTCAATATGGAGGAAGGAAAAGATACTGATGGGTGGAACATGACTGAACAGATGAAACCTTGAAGAGTAAGAAGGCAGCAGTGAGTGAAAAAGCCTGGGTTGATGGCTAGAAACAGAGGAAGAGACAGTCTGGCTGGAATAGACAGCAGGAAGGGGAGGCAGGTAGAATGACTGAGCTTGCTCTTCTCTTCGTTTGCAACTCAATATCCCAGGGAAATTAACAGCAGTGTTGTAGACAACACTCCCTGGAAATAGTCTCTGAGATGGAGTGTTCTCTTCAGATGGACGGCTCATTTGCAGAAGGTTTGCTTGGGCTTGCTCCTGGGCCATACACCTGAAGGAACTCGGGAAGATGGGCAGGACCGAGAAGTGGAGCTGTGATGTGCTTGCTGCTAAGGCTTTGGTGGGTCCCACAGGGTGCTCTGGAGCTGGGATGGCCCTTCAGAATTATCCCAAACAGAGGTAAGGGGGACCCGGTCTTTGTATCATTACATCAGCCAGTTATTGGCCCAGGCTCTTCCCCCATGAGAGGTGGTGTTACCTTGTGCAAAACAGTTCCCAGTAGCTGAAGGCAGTGCCCAGAGAGGGTTAGAGCTCTGGAGCCAGCAGTGACTCATGTTCTCACAAGCTCAGATGTGGGTGAGCTGGCCCTGCAGAGAAGAGAGGATGTGACTGGTATGCTGCAGTATTTAGTAGAAGCATCTTTAAGCTGAAAAGGCACTAAGAGGTCAGATGTTACATTGAAGTGAATGCACAGAAATGGAGTTGGCTCCTTTCTCCACTCTTGAAAAGTATTTCTTTCTTTGCTGTTTTTTGTCAAATGGTTCATGTTTTCATCTAGGATGGTGTTATTAAATTACTTTAGAAAGTGATGATAGAGGGTTGAAGAAAATAAGAAAAGTATCGAAGAACTAAAGCCATACAGATATGTCTTAGAGCTGGAGCCTGCTGGTTAGGGAAAAATGTGAGAAGAATACAGTCTATATCCAGGCTGGAAAGAAAATCAGGAATTCTCTTCTGCTTCCCTAGGAGGCCTTGGGAGATGTTGTGGAGGTGTCTTTCTCTTCACAGTGACTGGGAGAACTACAAAATGGGCAATCCTCATGAATGATGCCAAATTGTCCCAACTCAAAGGCTAATAATATCTCTATAGAGCAACACTTGTGGTTGAAGCAAGTGAGATGCAACCTGGTTGCATCTTTCTGTTGCATCCTACCTATGTAAGATGACTAGAGAGTTTATTCTACACACAGGGGATTTTTGAGATTGAAGAAATGTTATTAATACTTAAGACAGTCGGCATAAACCATAAGTGAGGGCAGTGACCTAGGACCATGAGAACCCTTGTCTAGGGGCTGTTGGCAGGTACCCACACAGGTAAAGGGGAAAGCATAACCCAGGAATACAGTGTGTGAAGAGTGTATGCAAAAAATCCCTATATGGCTTGCAGTCCCCCTGTTGTCATATTGACTATAAAATGGCATGGAATGTTTCTCTTCCTGTGGCATAACAGTGACCCATCCTAGCCACAAATTCCTTACTGATAAAAATGATTAGTATTCCTAGGGTGCTTTTTTTTTTTTTTTTTAAATTTCGGCCTCTTTCATTGTTTATTTATTTATTTTCATCCATCTTTATTCTTTACCCTGTGTGGGCCTCCCATTGCAGTGGCCTTTCTTGTTGCAGAGCATAGGCTCTGGGTATGTGTGCTCCAGAGTGCTGACTCATAATTGGACACACTAGTCCAGCCACTCCGTGGCTCATGGAATCTTCCTGGGCCAGGGGTTGAACCAGTGCCCTTTGCCCTACAAGGCAGACTACCCACCGGACCACCAGGGAAGCTTGAGTGCTTGTATTTTAAAATTAGTTTATTTTGGTTTTGCTGGGTCTTTGTCACGGTGTGTGGGCTTCTCATTGTGGTTTCTCTTGTTGTGGAGCATTAACCTGAGTCAGCCATAGGTATGCATACATCCCCTCCCTCTTGAACTTCCTTCTCATCTCCCTCCCCATCCCATCTCTCCAGGTTGTTACAGAGTCCCTTCTTGAGTTCCCTGAGTCTTACAGTGAATTCCCACTGGTTATCTATTTTACACATGGTAATGTAAGTTTCCGCATTACTCTTTCCATATATTTCACCCTCTCCCCTTCCTACCACATCCACAAGTCATCTCTCTATGTCTGTTTTTCCACTGCTGCCCTGCAAATAAATTAATTAGTACTATCTTTCTAGAATACATATATATGTGTTAGTATATGATATATATCTTTCTCTTTCTGACTAACTTCACTCTGTATGATAGACTCTACGTTCATCCACCTCATTAGAAATAACTCAGATGCATTCCTTCTTATGGCTGAGTAATATTCTATTGTATATATGTACCACAGATCCTTTACCCATTCATCTGCCAATGGACCTCTAGGATTCTTCCATGTTCTACCTATTGTAAACATTGAAAAATCAGAAAGAGAAATCAAGGAATCAATCCCATTCACCATTGCAACAAAAAGACTAAAATATCTAGCAATAAACCCACCTAAGGAGACAGAAGAGCCATCTACAGAAAACTGTAAGACATCGATGAAAGAAATCAAAGATGACACAAACAGATGCAGAGATAGTCCATGTTCCTAGGTTTGGAAGAATCAATATAGTGAGAAATTGATTTTTTATTTGTAGGGCATCCTTGGTTGACTCTGGACTTCTCCAAGACTGCGAGGTTGAAGACCTTGACATTCCTCGGACACATGAGAAGTACACCACTGAGAAGCTCTGCCTTATCAAGTAAGTCTTTGAAAGCCTAGAAAGTTTAGAATATGACAGGGAAATGGTGAAGTAAACCTAAATTATGGTTTTAATACTTCAATTGAGTTTAGAAATAATCTGTGTTTGTTTGAAGTGCTTAAAAACGTCCATGGCCATTTTACATATTTGTGAAATGGAGAGATGAATCTTAGGTTGCAATGGAAAATGTATACTTATACAAATGTGATTTCAAAATGAACAGAAAACTGGACTCGGTTCATCCAGTATATGGAGTCAGAATGTTTTGGAGAACCTGTGGCCCGTGGATGTGCAGAAAGGTCATTGTCTTGTTTTGCAGGGTATAACTGCAGGTCCAGGTTGAGGGGCTAGGAGAGGGTAAGCTGGGATGTGGCCAGTGGCAGAGGATAGCAGGGTCATAATCCAGGTGCTGCTGCTGAAACCACTTTTCCCAAAGGAGGCCCAAGCTTCCTGGCAGCAGCAAGGTGTCTAGGGTTCATCCTGGGAGACCATTGCTGGCAGTTCTTCAAACAGTTCTCTGAAGAGCAGCCTCTGGGCATTGCTGTCTTTCTGACACAGCCCAACCACTTGTCTTATTGATAAGAGCAATTCAAACAGGTGTGAGATGGTATCTCAGTGTGGTTTTGATTGGTATTTCCTGATGATTAGTGATATTCAGCTCCTTTTTGTGTACCTTTTGGAAATGAAAATGGAAAAATGGTTTATTTGGGAAAATGTCTATTCATACCTTTCCATGTTAAAATTGGGTTTTCTTTTCTGCTATTGAGTGGTTTAAATCCTTTGTACATTTTGAATATTAATTACCTGTCAGTTATATGATTTAGCAATATTTCTCCCATTCTGTAGGTTACTTTTTTGTTTTGTTGATAGTTTCTCTGGCTGTGACTAGCCTTGACTAGTGGGAAATTGTTGTTATTCAGTCAGTCAGTAATGTCTGACTCTTTGTGACACCATGTACTGCATCCCAGGCTTTCCTGTCCTTCATCAACTCCTGGAGCTTGCTCAAACTCATGTCCCTTGAGTCGGTGATGCATGCAGCCATCTCATCCTCTGTCATCCCCTTCTCCTGTTGCCCTCAGTCTTTCCCAGCATCAGAGTCTTTTCCAATGATTTGACTGTTCTCATCAGGTAGTCAAAGTGCTGACGTATTGGAGCTTCAGCATCAGTCCTTCCAGTGAATATTCAGGGAAGACTTACTTTAGAATTGCTGGTTTGATCTCCTTGCTGTCTAAGGAGCTCTTGAGAATCTTTTCCAGCACTCACAGTTGTTGAGTTTTAAGCCAGCTTTTTCAACTCTTCTGTTTCACCTTCATCAAGAGGCTCTTTTAGTTCCTCTTCACTTCTTCCCAGTAATGTAGCATCATCTCCATATCTGAGGTTGTTGACATTTCTCTCAGCAGTCTTGATTCCAGCTTGTGCTTGATCCAGCCTGGCATTTCTCATGATGTACTCTACATATAAGTTAAATAAGCAGAATGCCAATATACAGCGTTGACATACTCCTTTATCAATTTGGAACCAGTCCATTGTTCCATATCCAATTTTAACTGTTGCTTCTTGATCTGCATACAGGTTTCTCAGGAGATGGGTAAGGTGGTCTTGTATTCCCTTCTCTTTAAGAATTTTCCATAGTTTGTACAATCAACACAAAAGTTTTAGCATAGTCAATGAAGCAGAAGTAGATGTTTCTCTGGAGTTCCCTTGTTTTATTTCTGTTATCCAGTGGATGTTGGCAATTTAATCTCTTGTTCCTATGCCTTTTCTAAATCCAGCTTGTACATCTGAAACTTCTTGGTTCATGTATTGCTGAAGCCTAACTTTGAGCATTATTCTGCTAGCATGTGAAATGAGTGCAATTGTACATTAGTCTTGCCATTCAAACTTGCCTGCTACTCGAGGGATCTCTTGACTTCCTTCTTTTGCGTTCTAGTCTCCTGTAATGAAAAAGACATCTTTTAGAGGAATTAATTCTAAAAGGTCTTATAGGTCTTCATAGAACTGTTCAGCTTCTTCAGCATTAGTGGTTGGGGCATTGACTTGGATTACTATGATGTTGAATAGTTTGACTTGGAAATGAACAGAGATTCATTCTGTCCTCTTTGAGACTGCACCCAAGTACTGGGTTTCTGACTCTTTTGTTGGCTATGACAGCTACTCCATTCCTTCTAGCAGATTCTTGCCCGCAGTAGTGGATATAATGGTCATTTGAATTAAATTTACCTATTCCCATCCATTTTAGTTCACTGATTCCTAAGATGTTTATGTTCCCTCTTGCCATCTCCTGTTTGACCACATCCAGTTTACCTTTATTCATGGACCTAACATTCCAGATTCCTATGCAATATTGTTCCTTATCACTTTGGACTTTACTTTCACTACCAGACATACCCACACCTGGATGCTGTTTCCTTTTCATTACTTCTGGAGCTATTTCTCTGACCTTCCCTGGTAGCATATGGAACGCCTACTGACCTGGGTGGGGGTGGGGGGGTCATCTTTCAGTGTTATATCTTTTTCCCTTTTCATAATGTTTTGTTGGATTCTCAAGGCAAGAATACTGGTTTCCTATTCCCTTCTCTACTGAACCATGTTTTGTCATGTCCTAACCAGCAGGGGCATGCCCTTAAGCTGCTTCACATGATTGGATAACCTGGTTGTCCCACTGCTGGTCCTCATGAGTGTATAAACCTTCACCAACTGTTGGATATTGGACAACATACCACTCAGGGACTGAGGCAAAGGCCCTGCTGGAGTTGTTGGGAAGGGGTCCAGGGAAGGCTGGAAATGAAGGTTGGAGGATGCCCAGAAGCAGAGGGCTCCTTGGCTTCACTGCTGCAACTGGGAACCCTGGGGTCAATCTGCCACCCAGGAGCAGAGGGCTCCCTCTCTTGCATTTATTATTTGTAGACTGTTAATGATGGCTATTCTGACTGGTGTGATGTGGTACCTCATTGTAATTTTTTTTAATTTTAATTTTAATTTTTTACATGTATGTTCCCAGATCATTCATATGCATATCCCTGGACCCTCCCCCCACCCAGTTCCCCCACTCCCATCCCTCCAGACCATCGCCCCAAGTGGTTGTAGGTACTCCTATTCCCCTAGCACAGCCTCATTGTAATTTTAATTTGCATTTCTCAAATCATTAGTGATATCAGGCATCATTTCATGTGCCTACTGGCTATCCATATTTCTTCTTTGGCGAAATGTCTATTTAAGTCTTTTGCTAATTTTTTGAATGGATTTTTTTATTGTTATTACTGAGTGGTATGAGCTCTTTATGTATTTTGGAGATTAAGCCCTTGTCTGTAGCTTCATGTGCAATATTTTCTCCCATTTTATAGGTTGTCTTTTCTTCTTTTTTTTTTTTTTATGACTGTCTTTGCTGTGCCAAAGCTTCTAAGTTGATTAGAACAAAAATGCCATTTACTTATTTTTGGTTTTATTTCTGTTGTCCTGAAAGACTGACCTTAGAAAACTTTGGTATGATTTCTGTCAGAGAATGTTTTGCCTATGCTCTCTTCTAGAGTTTTATGGCATGATGTCTTGTCTTGAGTTTACTTTTGTGCATGGTATGAGGATGTGTTCTAGCTTCATTGATTTACATGTAGCTGTCCGACTTTCCCTGCTTTCCTGGCTGAAGAGAAAGTCTTTTTGCCTTTGTTTATTCTTGCCTTCTTTGTCCAAGATTAATTGACTGTAGGTGTGTGGGTTTACTTCCGGGCTCTCTATTTTGTTTCATTGATTCATATATCTGTTTTTTTTTTTTTTAACCAATAGCAGATGTTTTGATTATTGTAGCTTTGTAGTATTGTTTGAAGTCTGGTAAAATTATGCCTTGTGCTTTTTGTTCCCCCTCAGAACTGCTTTAGCAATTCTGGATCTTTTATGGTTCCACATAGATTTTTGGATTATTTGTTCTAGTTCTGGGGGATATGTCATGGGTCATTTGATAGAGGTTGCATTAAATTTGTAGACTGCATTGGGTAATATGGTCAGTTTAACTGTATTTATTCTTCCAATCCAAGAACATAGGATGTCTTTCTTTGTCATTTTTTAAAAATATTTTTCTTTTTGCCTCTAAGTTATCATTCATTTTTCATTCATCTTTATTCTTTGGCATGTGTGGTCCTCCCATCCCAGTGGCCTCTCACTGCAGAGCACTGACTCTGCATGCATGTGCTCTAGAGCGCTGGCTCACAATTGAACACACAGGTCCAGCTGCTCCTCAGCATGTGGGATCTTCCTGGGCCAGGGATCAAACTGGTGCCCCTTGCACTGCAAGGCGGACTCTACCCACTGGACCACCAGGGAAGCCTCTTTCTGTGTCTTTGAATCCTCTTTGATTTCCTTTATTAATGTTTTACAGTTCTCAACATATAAGTCTTTTACCTCCTTAGTCATATCTATTCCTAGGTATTTTATTTGGTGGCAGGGATGGGGGTGATTTTAAAAAGTACTGTTTTTACATTCCCCTTCTGATATTTCATTGTTTGTGTAAAGAAATGCAACTGATTTCTGAATGTTAATTTTCTATCCTACTGCTTTGCTGAATTCATTTAACAGATCTAGTAATTTTTATGTGAAGTCCTTTGGATTTTCTATATATAGTATCATATTATCTACATATAGTGACAATTTTACCTCTTCTTTTCTAATTTGTATACTTTTTATTTGTCTGATTGCTGTGGCTAGGACTTCCAATTTGGTGTGGAAATGAAGCAGTGAGTGGACATCCTTGTTCCTAGCTTCATGTGATTTACTTCTTTTCGTAGCTGTCCGACTCCTTTTTGGAAAATTTTGCCTTTGTTTATTCTTGCCTTCTTTGTCCAAGATTAATTGACTGTAGGTGTGTGGGTTTACTTCCGGGCTCTCTATTTTGTTTCATTGATTCATATATCTGTTTTTTTTTTTTTTAACCAATAGCAGATGTTTTGATTATTGTAGCTTTGTAGTATTGTTTGAAGTCTGGTAAAATTATGCCTTGTGCTTTTTGTTCCCCCTCAGAACTGCTTTAGCAATTCTGGATCTTTTATGGTTCCACATAGATTTTTGGATTATTTGTTCTAGTTCTGGGGGATATGTCATGGGTCATTTGATAGAGGTTGCATTAAATTTGTAGACTGCATTGGGTAATATGGTCAGTTTAACTGTATTTATTCTTCCAATCCAAGAACATAGGATGTCTTTCTTTGTCATTTTTTAAAAATATTTTTCTTTTTGCCTCTAAGTTATCATTCATTTTTCATTCATCTTTATTCTTTGGCATGTGTGGTCCTCCCATCCCAGTGGCCTCTCACTGCAGAGCACTGACTCTGCATGCATGTGCTCTAGAGCGCTGGCTCACAATTGAACACACAGGTCCAGCTGCTCCTCAGCATGTGGGATCTTCCTGGGCCAGGGATCAAACTGGTGCCCCTTGCACTGCAAGGCGGACTCTACCCACTGGACCACCAGGGAAGCCTCTTTCTGTGTCTTTGAATCCTCTTTGATTTCCTTTATTAATGTTTTACAGTTCTCAACATATAAGTCTTTTACCTCCTTAGTCATATCTATTCCTAGGTATTTTATTTGGTGGCAGGGATGGGGGTGATTTTAAAAAGTACTGTTTTTACATTCCCCTTCTGATATTTCATTGTTTGTGTAAAGAAATGCAACTGATTTCTGAATGTTAATTTTCTATCCTACTGCTTTGCTGAATTCATTTAACAGATCTAGTAATTTTTATGTGAAGTCCTTTGGATTTTCTATATATAGTATCATATTATCTACATATAGTGACAATTTTACCTCTTCTTTTCTAATTTGTATACTTTTTATTTGTCTGATTGCTGTGGCTAGGACTTCCAATTTGGTGTTGAAAAGAAGCAGTGAGAGTGGACATCCTTGTTCCAGATTTTAGGTTTTGTTAGTTCTTTTTTTCTAATTTTTTATGTAGTGGGTTAGGTTTTTTGAGATTTTTCTTGTGTATTGAGAAACGCCTATGCCACTGTGAACTATCCTCCAAAAACTGTTTTTGCTGCATTCCATAGATTTTGTGTGATTTTGTTTTCATTGTGCTTTTTTGTTCTTTATCTTTTTTAAAAAAAATTTGGCCTCTTTTATTGTTTTATTTATTTATTTATTTTCATCCATCTTTATTCTTTGGCCTGTGTGGGCCTCCCATTGCATGTGGCCACTCTTGTTGCAGAGCACCATCTCTGGGCACATGTGCTCTGGAGAGCTGGCTCATAATTGTACACACCTGGTCCAGTCACTCCATGGCACGTGGGATTTTCCCACTGCAGAGTGGACTCCTTACTCACTGGACCACCAGGGAAGCCTTTCATTGTGGTTTGTCTCAAAGTATCTTAAAATTTCCTCTTTGATTTCTGGATTGACCCATTGGTCTTTTTTAGTAGCATGTTGTTTAGTCTCCGTGTAATTTTTTTTCTTATTTCCTGTGGGTGATTTCTAGTTTCATGCTATTGTGGTCAGAGAATATGCTTGAAACAATTTATCTACTCTTAAATTTTTTGAGATTAGTTTTGTTCCCTAGTATGTGAGCTTCTGAGCTTCCCCAGTGACTTACCAGTAAAGATTCTGCCTGCAGTGCAGAAGACAACGGTTCGACCCCTGAGTTGGGAAGATTCCCTGGAGGAGGGCATGGCAACCCACTCTGGTATATTTGGTGCATATGTCCATATACTGTATTGATCCTCCAGTCATGGAACCCTTGGTGGTGGTGGAATGCATGTATTCTTGGGGAGGCAGGGGCAGTGGTTGGCACCTGGTCTTGGAACCCTTGTCAGTGTCAGCAGTCCATACCCACATCTGGAGTCTAAGATACCTACCCTCTGGAGCTCATGCAAACTGTGCCCCGCCACCTGAGAGTGGGCAGAGAAAGATGCTCCTGTGGTGGTCCCACCTCTCTCCTGCAAACCTCCCAACGGTGGCAGCCTGCCTCTGTGGCCGGCCCAGTTTTCTTCCAGTACTCCCTTGATTGTGGTACACCACACCCTAGCTCCCTCAGGCCGTCTCCATGCGGCCAACGCCAGTCCTTTCTCCAGCTCTAACCTCCAAAGCTCAAGCCTCAGCACGCAGTCCCCCACTGCCCCAGAGAGCGTCTCAGGCTGGGGAGTACTGGGTATCTACCTTGACTGTTTTTGCAGCTCTCATTCTGCTTTGTCCTCTGCAGACTGCTTGTTGTGCTTTCCTCTGAGGCTCTGAAGCTCTCCCTCTGTCCCAGATGATCTTCTTACCAGTGAGGGGACCTCCTAGTGTGTGGAAGCCTTTCCTCTTGTACATCTCCCTTCCAGAGGCACAGGTCCCCTCTTGTTTCCTTTCTTCCTTTTTTTTTTTTCTTTTTTCAGTTATATGGAGATTTCTTGCCTTTTTTGAGGTCTTTTCCCAGTGTTCAGTAGAGTGTTGTGTGAGAATCATTTCATATGTGGATGTATGTTTGATGTATTCCTGAGAGAAGGTGATATCCATGTCCTGTTCCTCTGACATCTTGATCCATTCCCGAGTATGAACATTTTATTTATTTTATTCTTGGCTACACTGGGTCTTTGTTGCTGTGTGTGACTTTCTCTAGTTGTGTCAAGTGAAGGCTACTCTCTCATTGTGGCACACAGGCTTCTCATTGCGGTCGTTTCTCTCATTGTGGAGCACATGCTATAGGCTGTGTGGGCTTCAGTAGTTGTGGCTCATGAACCCAGTTGCTCTTATGGCATGAGGGATCTTCCTGGAGCAGGAATTGAGCCTGTAGTTCCTGCATTACAAGGTGTATTCTTAACCACAGGACCACCATGGAAGCCCCCAGGTATGGGCATCTTAATATTAAGAATTCTTTCACTCCATGAGTGTAAAATATATTATTTGTGTCATTGTCAATTTCTTTCATCAGTGTCGTATAATTTTCAGTGTACAGATCTTTTTTTTTTTTTTTTTAAATTTTGGCCTCTTTTATTGGTCCTTCATTTATTTATTTTCATCCATCTTAATTCTTTGGCCTGTGTGGGCCTCCCATCACAGTGGCCTCTCTCGTTGCAGAGCACCGGCTCTGGGCACACACACTCCAGAGCACTGGCTCCTAATTGGACACACCGGCCCAGCTGTTCCTTGGCACGTGGGATCTTCCCGTGCCAGGGATCAAACCCTTGCACTACCCCTTGCACTGCAAAGTGGGCTCCTTACCCACTGGGCCACCAGGGAAGCCCAGTGTGCAGATCTTTTACCTACTTGGTTAAATTGTTTCCTGTGTAGTTTATTCTTTTTGATGTAGCTATAAGTGAGCTTGTATTATTAGTTTTATTATTTATGTTTGGCTTTGCTGGGTCTTCATTGCTGCATAGGCTTTTCTCTAGTTGCAACAGGTGGGGACTACTCTTTAGTTGCAGTGTGCAGGCTTCTCATTGCAGTGATTTCTCTTGTTTGAGAGCAGATTCTAGTGCATACCAGTTTCAGCAGTTGTGACATGTAGGCTTGGTAGTTGTGGCCCCAGGCTCTAGAATGTGGACCCAACAGTTGTAGTACATGGGCTTAGTTGCTCTGCAGCATGTGGGATCTTCTTGGATTGGGGATTGAACCCCCATCTTGTGCAATGACAGGCAGATTCTTTACTGCTCAGCCACCAACGAAGCCCAGGGTTATTTTCTCAGTTCCTCTTTCTGATAGTGTATTAGTGTATAGAAATGCAACAGATTTTTGTATATTGGTATTTTATCCTGTATCTTTACTGGATTTATTCATTCTGTAGTTTTTCAGTGAGGTCTTTTAAAAAAATTTCTGGTGTATTTAAAAATTGGTTTATTTTTGAGTGCACTGGGTCTTCATTGCTACACGCAGGTTTTTCTAGTTGTGTTGAGTGGGGGCTACTCTCTAGTTATGGTGTGCAGGCTTCTCATTGTGGTGGTTTCCCTTGTTGTACAGCATGGGTTCTATCACGGCTCAGTAGTTGTGGCACACAGTTGCCTTGCAGCATGTGGGATATTCCCAACCTGGGATTGAACCTGTGTCCCCTGCATTACCACTGGACCATCAAGGAAGTCTTCAGTGAAGTCTTTAGAGATGTGTGTTGATAATACTATGTCACCTGCAAACAGAGGCAGTTTTACTACTTTATTTCTGATTTTTATTCCATTTATTTCTTCTTCTTGCATAATTGCTCTGGCTGAATGAAAGAGGGGAGAATGGTCATCCTTGTCTTTTTTCTGATCTTAAAGGAAAAGCTTTAAGGTTTTCACTGTTGAGTGTGTTAGCTGTGGGCTTGCAATATATGGCCATTATTTATGTTATGGTATGAGCCCTCTATACCTACCTACTTTGATAAGAGTTTTATTTTTTTTTATCAGAAATAGATGTTGAATTTTGTCAAATGCTGTTATTGAATCTGTTGAGATAGCTATGTGTCTATCTTTCATTTTTTTAATGTGGTGTATTTTGCATTGATTTGCAGATGTTGAACTATCCTTGCTTCCCTGGAGAAAATCCTGATTGATCCTGGTGTTTGATTTTATCAGTGTATTGTTGGATTCAGTTTGCTAGTATTTTGCTGTGGATTTTTGCTCCTGTGTTCATCGGGAATATTGTTCTGTAATTTTTTTCCAGTGGTGTCCTTGTCTTGTTTTCATATCAGCTTGCAGTTGCCTTTGTGTTGGGTTGGCCCAAAAGTTCATTTGGATTTTCCTTGAGATGGTAGATGAACCCAAATGAATTTTTTGGACAATAAAATGCTATTGAAAGTGTTTCCTCTTTTTGTATTTCTTGGAAGAATTTGAGAAGCATTGGTATTCTTTAAATGTTTGATAATAGAGTTCACCATTGAAGTTATATGATTTTAGACTTTTGTTTGTTGGGAGATTTTTCATTACTTATTAAATTTCCTTACTAATGATTGATCTCTCCAGATTTTCTGTTTCTTCATTATTCAGTCTTTGCGAGTTGTTTTTTCCTAGGAATTTATCCATTTCTTTTTCTTTTTTAAAATTTTGGCCTCTTTTATTTGTTTATTTATTTATTTATTTTCATTCAGCATGGTTCTATCACGGCTCAGTAGTTGTGGCACACAGTTGCCTTGCAGCATGTGGGATATTCCCAACCTGGGATTGAACCTGTGTCCCCTGCATTACCACTGGACCATCAAGGAAGTCTTCAGTGAAGTCTTTAGAGATGTGTGTTGATAATACTATGTCACCTGCAAACAGAGGCAGTTTTACTACTTTATTTCTGATTTTTATTCCATTTATTTCTTCTTCTTGCATAATTGCTCTGGCTGAATGAAAGAGGGGAGAATGGTCATCCTTGTCTTTTTTCTGATCTTAAAGGAAAAGCTTTAAGGTTTTCACTGTTGAGTGTGTTAGCTGTGGGCTTGCAATATATGGCCATTATTTATGTTATGGTATGAGCCCTCTATACCTACCTACTTTGATAAGAGTTTTATTTTTTTTTATCAGAAATAGATGTTGAATTTTGTCAAATGCTGTTATTGAATCTGTTGAGATAGCTATGTGTCTATCTTTCATTTTTTTAATGTGGTGTATTTTGCATTGATTTGCAGATGTTGAACTATCCTTGCTTCCCTGGAGAAAATCCTGATTGATCCTGGTGTTTGATTTTATCAGTGTATTGTTGGATTCAGTTTGCTAGTATTTTGCTGTGGATTTTTGCTCCTGTGTTCATCGGGAATATTGTTCTGTAATTTTTTTCCAGTGGTGTCCTTGTCTTGTTTTCATATCAGCTTGCAGTTGCCTTTGTGTTGGGTTGGCCCAAAAGTTCATTTGGATTTTCCTTGAGATGGTAGATGAACCCAAATGAATTTTTTGGACAATAAAATGCTATTGAAAGTGTTTCCTCTTTTTGTATTTCTTGGAAGAATTTGAGAAGCATTGGTATTCTTTAAATGTTTGATAATAGAGTTCACCATTGAAGTTATATGATTTTAGACTTTTGTTTGTTGGGAGATTTTTCATTACTTATTAAATTTCCTTACTAATGATTGATCTCTCCAGATTTTCTGTTTCTTCATTATTCAGTCTTTGCGAGTTGTTTTTTCCTAGGAATTTATCCATTTCTTTTTCTTTTTTAAAATTTTGGCCTCTTTTATTGTTTTTATTTATTTATTTATTTTCATTCATCTTTATTCTTTGGCCTGTGTGGGCCTCCTATTGCAGTGGCCTCTCTCATTGCAGAACACTGGCTCTGGGCACATATGCTCCAGAGCACTGGTCATAATTGGACACACAGGTCCAGCCGCTCTGTGGTGTGTGGGATCTTCTTGGAACAGGGATCAAACTGATGTCCCTTGCACTGCAAGGAAGCTTCTTTACCCGCTGTACCACCAGGGAAGCCCTGGAATTTATCCATTTTTTTCTTGGTTGTCCAATTTGTTAGTTATTAGCTCATAGTAGTCTTTTATGATGATTTATATTTTTGTGGGATTAGTTGAAGCTTCCCCTTTTTCATTTCTCATTTTATTTGAGTTCTTTCTCTTCTTTGTGACTTTAGCTCAAGGATTGTCTCTTTTGTTTCTTTTTTAAAAATGATTTTTAGTTGCCTTGATCTTTTTTGTAAATCTGTATTTCCATTCTGATCTTTATTTCTTTGCTTCTACTAGTTTGATGCTTCATATGTTTTTCTTTTTCTAATTCCTTGAGGTGTAAAAGTATGTTGTTTATTTGATATATTTGTTTCCTGATGCAGGCATTTGTTGCTTTAAGCTCTCCTCTTAAAACAGTTTTTGCTATATACCATATGTTTTGGTAGTGTTTCCATTTTTACTTGTCTCAATATAATTAATTTCTCTTTTGATTTCTTCTTCGGTCCATTGGTTGTTCCATTGCGTGTCATGTTTTTTAACCTCCACATATATGTGAATGTCCCTGCTTTGTTCTTTTAAGTAATTTTTAGTTCTAGAGCATTGTAGTTAGAGAAGATGCTTGAGATGATGTCAGTATTCTTAAATTCATTAAGACTTTTTTCTTGCCTAATATGTGATCTATCCTATAGAATGTTCCATGTATGTTCAAGGAATGTGTACTCTAATACTTTTGGATGGAATGCTCTGTAAATATCTGTTACGTCCATCTGAAATAACGTATCCTTTAACCCCATTGTTTTCTGATTGATTTTCTGTCTGGGTGATCTATCCATTTGTGAGAGTAGGGTATTAAAGTCCACAGCTGTGACTGTATTGGATTGGCCAAAAGGTTCGTTTGTGTTTTTCTGTAGTACCTTATAGAAGAACCTGAATGAACAAACTTTTTGGCTACCCCTATACTGTTGCCTATTACTTTCTTGATGCCATCAGTATTTAAGATCTTTAGGTGCTCTGATGTTGCATGCATATATATTTAGAGTTATTACATACTGTTGATGAATTGACCCTTTTATTATTATATAATGACCTTCTTTGACTCATATTACAGCTTTGTCTTAACTTTGTTTTGTCTAATAAGGTATAAATACCTTTCCTGACTTCAGTGAGTTTTTTTTTAAGCAGAATATAATTGGTTTTTTTTTTTTTATCTGTTCAGCTGCTTTTTGTGTTTTGTTTAGAGAATTTAGTTTATGGATATGTAAAGTAATTATTAAGATGAATGTGTTTCCATTTTGTTCATTATTTTCTGGCTTTTTTTTGTATTTCTTTTGTTACTTCTCTCTTTGATTTGATGCTTTTCTGTAGTGGTTTGCTTACATTACTTTTTAAATACATTTTAGTTTGATTGAAATGCAGTTGATTTATAATGTTGTATTAGTTTCAGTTGTACAGAAAAGTGATTAAGTTATACATATTCTTTTTAGGTTCTTAGAATGTTGAGTAGAGTTTTGGCTCAGTAGTAAAGAATCTGCCTGCACTGCAGGAGACATAAGGGATGCAAGTTCAATTTCTGGGTTGGGAAGAATTCCCTGGTGGAGGAAATGGCAATCCACCCCAGTATTCTTTTTTTTTTTTTAAAACATTTTATGTATTTATTTGTTTTCATCCATCTTTATTCTTTACCCTGTGTGGACCTCCCATTGCAGTGGCCTCTTTCGTTGCAGAGCACCAGCTCTGGGTGCATGTGCTGCAGAGCGCTGGTGTGTAATTTGACACACCGGCCCAGTTGCTCTGCAGCACGTGGGATCTTCCCAGGCCAGAGATTGAACTGATGCCCCTTGCACTGCAAGGCGGGCTCTTTACGCATTGGACCACCAGGGAAGCCCCACCCTAGTATTCTTGTATGAAGAATCCCCATGGACAGAGGAGCCTGGTGGGCTACAGTCCATGGGGTCACAAAGAGTCAGACATGAATGAAGTGACTTAACACCTTGTGCTTTATTGTAGGTCCCTTATTGGTTATCTATCTTTTAGTAGTATGTGTGTGTGTGTTCATCCCAAGCTACTGATTTATGCCCCTGCCCTGCCATGTTTCCACTTTGGTCACCATAAGCTTGTTTTCAATATTTATGAGTCTGCTTCTGTTTTGTAAACAAGTTCGTTTGTATCTTTTTAAAACTAGATTCCATATATAAGTGATATCATTTGATATTTATCTTTCTCTGTCTGATTTCACTTTGTATGATACTCTCTAGGCTCATCCATGTTGCTGCAAATGGCATTATTTCATTCTTTTTACAGTTCAGCAATATTCCACAGTATGTAGGTACAACATCTTCTTTATCCATTCCTCTGTTGATGGACATTTAGGATGTTTTCATGTCTTGGCTATTGTAAATAGTGCTGCAGTTAATGTTGAGGTGCACATATCTATTTAAATTATGGTTTTCTCCAAATTCATGCCTGAGAGTGTGATTGCTGGACCATGATAGTTCTATGTTTAGTTGGGTTTTTTTTTTAAGACTTATTTATTTATTTATTTTTAGGTGGGGGTGGGGTGGGGAGGGAGGGGAGCAGGCGGGCCACTTCTATTGGTCTTTCATTTGTCCATTTTCATCCATCTTTGTTCTTTGGCCCGTGTGGGCCTCCCATCGCAGTGGCCTCTGTTGTTGCAGAGCGCCAGCTCTGGGCGCATGAGCTCCAGAGCTCCGGCTCGGTGATTGGACACATCAGTTCAGCCACTCCGCGGCACGTGGGATCTTCCCAGGCCAGGGATCGAACCGGCGCCCCTTGCACTGCAAGGCGGTGTCCTTACCCACTGGACCACCAGGGAAGCCCTATTTTTAGTTTTTTAAGGAACTTCTATACTGTTCTGTAGTTGTATTACTGTACATTACCACCAACAGTGTAGAATGTTCCCTTTTCTCCACACCCTCTCTAGCATTTGTTGTTTGTAAATGTTTTGATGCTGGCCATTCTGAGAGGAGTGAGGTGATACCCCATTGTAGTTTTGATTTGCATTTCTCTGATAATTAGTGATGTTGAGCATCTTTTCATGTGCTTTGTTGGCCATCTAGATTCCTTTATCTTTTATGTATCTGTTTTAGATTTTTGCTTTGTGGATACATGTAGCTAACATAAAACATCTTACAATAATCTATTTTAAGTTTATAACAACTGAAATCTAAATACATTCTAAAGGTCTTCATTTTTACTCTCCTTTCCAGTGTTTTATTGATGTATTTTTCATGTCACAATTCACATCTTCTATCTTGTGTATGCACTAACAAATTATTGTGGTTATTGTTATTTTTACCACTTTTGTCTTCTAACCTTCGTACTAGATCTTTCAGTGAGTAACCCACCACCAGGGAGATTAAATTACTCCAAATTTAACTATATATTTACCTCTGCCAGTGAGATTTATACCCTCATATATTTTCCTGTGATTAATTGACAACCTTTTGTTTCAGCTTAAAGAAGTTCATTTAACATTTCTTTTAAGGCTGGTCTAGTAGTACTGAAATCAACTTTTGTTTCTGTAGAAAACTCTCTGTCATTTAATTCTGAAGAACAGCTTTTCTGGATAGAGTATTCTATCTGGTAGTGTTTTTGTCTTTCATCAATTTGAATGTATCATGAAAGTGCAAATTTTCTGCTAAAAGAAAAAAAATCTGTGTAGTCCTGCAGGGGTTCTATTGTAGGTAGTTTTTTTTTTTCTCTTGATGCTTTTAAAATTCTCTCACTCTCTTTAGCTTTTGGCACTTTTAATTTTATAACGTGTCTTCATTTGGGTCTTTTTGAAGTCATCCTAGTT
Organism: Tragulus kanchil; assembly: GCA_022376925.1. Classification (NCBI taxonomy): domain Eukaryota; kingdom Metazoa; phylum Chordata; class Mammalia; order Artiodactyla; family Tragulidae; genus Tragulus; species Tragulus kanchil. Next base: position 101,166,750 of record JAIOJX010000001.1, on the reverse strand, counting down.
GAAACTCTCTGATCTTCCTAAATCTGGATATCTTTTTGCTTCCTGAAATTAGGGAAGTCCCTTACTATCTTAAGTCTTTTTTATTATTTTCCCCCCCTTTCTTTGATTATATTAATTCCACTGCCCTGTCTATAATTCTTGGATCCTTTCTGCACTTCATCTAGTCAATTGTTGAAGCTGTCTATTGAATTTTTTAGTTCAGTTATTGTATTCTTGAGCTCTCTGATTTCTGTTAGGTAATTTGTTTTATTTTCTGTTCATTGAAATTGTTGCTTTGTTCATGCATTGTTTTCCTGATCTCAGTGACTGTTATGATCTTTTCTGACTTCTATGACGGTTATTTTGAATTCTTTCTAAGGTAAATCAATTTACAGTCATACCATAGAGATGTTGCAGGTTGAGTTCTAGAACTGCGATGAAGAGAATAAGGCAGTCAAGCTGGTCAGATGAATATTTTGGATTCCCAACACATATAGAAGTTATGTTTACACTATACTGTAGTCTTTTAAGTGTGCAGTAGCATTATGTCTAAAAAGCAATGTATATTAACCTTAATTTAAAAATACTCTTATTGATAAAAAATGTTAGCCATCATCTGATAAGGCAGGGTTACTACAAACCTTCAATTTTTAAAAGATAGCATAGTATCTGTGAAGTGCTAGTGATAAAAAAAAAACCTGCCTGCTGATGCAGGAGACGTAAGAGGGTTTGATCTCTGGATCAGGAAGAATCCCTGGAGGAGGAGACAGCAATCCCCTCCAGTTTTCTTGTCTGGAGAATCCCATGGACAGAGGGGCCTGGTGGGCTACAGTCCATAGGGTCACAAAGAGTCGGACATGACTGAAGTGACCTAGCACACATGCATGCCCATAATCAAATGAAGAACAATGAAACAAGGTATGCCTGTATCTTGCTCTTTCATTTGGAGCATCTTGATGTTTTTTTAAAATTCTCTCACTCTTTAGCTTTTGGCACTTTTAATTTTATAACGTGTCTTCATTTGGGTCTTTTTGAAGTCATCCTAGTTGAAACTCTCTGATCTTCCTAAATCTGGATATCTTTTTGCTTCCTGAAATTAGGGAAGTCCCTTACTATCTTAAGTCTTTTTTATTATTTTCCCCCCCTTTCTTTGATTATATTAATTCCACTGCCCTGTCTATAATTCTTGGATCCTTTCTGCACTTCATCTAGTCAATTGTTGAAGCTGTCTATTGAATTTTTTAGTTCAGTTATTGTATTCTTGAGCTCTCTGATTTCTGTTAGGTAATTTGTTTTATTTTCTGTTCATTGAAATTGTTGCTTTGTTCATGCATTGTTTTCCTGATCTCAGTGACTGTTATGATCTTTTCTGACTTCTATGACGGTTATTTTGAATTCTTTCTAAGGTAAATCAATTTACAGTCATACCATAGAGATGTTGCAGGTTGAGTTCTAGAACTGCGATGAAGAGAATAAGGCAGTCAAGCTGGTCAGATGAATATTTTGGATTCCCAACACATATAGAAGTTATGTTTACACTATACTGTAGTCTTTTAAGTGTGCAGTAGCATTATGTCTAAAAAGCAATGTATATTAACCTTAATTTAAAAATACTCTTATTGATAAAAAATGTTAGCCATCATCTGATAAGGCAGGGTTACTACAAACCTTCAATTTTTAAAAGATAGCATAGTATCTGTGAAGTGCTAGTGATAAAAAAAAAACCTGCCTGCTGATGCAGGAGACGTAAGAGGGTTTGATCTCTGGATCAGGAAGAATCCCTGGAGGAGGAGACAGCAATCCCCTCCAGTTTTCTTGTCTGGAGAATCCCATGGACAGAGGGGCCTGGTGGGCTACAGTCCATAGGGTCACAAAGAGTCGGACATGACTGAAGTGACCTAGCACACATGCATGCCCATAATCAAATGAAGAACAATGAAACAAGGTATGCCTGTATCTTGCTCTTTCATTTGGAGCATCTTGCTGTTTTTTAATTTGTGTTGTCTCTCTGTGTTGGTGTGTATGCATTAGATCAAACTACCACCTCTTCTAGTCTTGAAGGAGTGATTTCTGTAGGAGATGAAATTTATTCTTCAGCCCAGCTCTAGGGTGACAAGGGACAAATTTTGCAGTTATCTTAGTAGACTTCTTTGCTAGTGGCTCCTGATGACTGAGGGTATGCCAGGAGCTGTTACTGTCCTTGAGGGGAAGATCTCAGCATCTAGAAATGGGCTGATTGGAAGCCACCAACCAGGAGATGGTTTCTGTCTGCTGCTCCTGCACTGTGCCTTGTGGGGATAGCTGGTAAAAAAAAAAAAAAAAAAAAAAAAGTCTGGTTCTCTCTTTGTTACAATCCTGTGTGACATATGAATGTAAGCTCCAATGGCCACCTGAACCACGTGATCAGAGGGAGAGCACAAAGGTCTGGAGAGTATGGCGTCTTCCCCTTGGTGTGTGGTATGTGCGAAGCCTGCCACTCAGGCTGGAGCTCTTTGTCAAAGATAAGCAAGTAGGCCTCTTTCAGGGAAAGGCTGGGCATTGCTCTCTGCTGCCTCTGCATCATGCTCTGAGGGGATAGCTGTTTAAGACCTGTTAATATGTTTGTTACAATCCTGTGGGCCCCACTTGCTACCAAACAAAAATGGGCAAGAGGTGTCCTCTGGGAAGCAGTTGCAAAAACCAGGGTGTTAGACATGTTCACAAGCTCCTTTCTGGGAGATACCAGTGACCTGGAGCTAAGCTGAGAGAGAGTACAGACATGGTGTCTGAGTCTGGGGAGTATTGCAGTCAGTGCCTTGATGTGTGTTAAAACCAGGAGACTGCCTGTCAGGCTCGTCATTAAGATAAGCAAAAAGGCCTCTTTCAAAGAAGACTGATTCCTCTGTGCTGTGCCCTGGGAGGTTAGCTATGAGGAGTCTGTTTGGGCCCTTTAAGGACTGTCTCTCAGTTCACTACAACCTTGCAGGTCTCATTTATTGTAAACCTTGTTGGCTTTCAAAGTGAGATGTTTTGGGAGTCTGTGTTTCTGGTAGAATTCTTAAAAGTTGGGGTGCCAGATGCAGGGTTCAAACTCTTTTCTCCTTAGGGAGAAGCTGGTAGTTGTGAGTTCCATGCCAGGGGTGGGGCATATGGTGACATCCTGTCTCAGGTTCTCTAAACTGTTTCCGTGTATGTGTGTGTGTGTGTGTGTGTGTGTTTTCTTATTTGCCTGACTGGTGTAGGAGTCACTCAGCTAGTTTCCAAGTTGTTTTTTTTCAGAGGAAATTGTTAGGTATGTAGGTATAGATTTCATGTGTCTGTAGGAGGAAGAGAGTTCAGGAGACTTGTATGTGGCCATACTGAATTGGAACTCACAGAAAGTGACTGTTATTATTCAATATAGGTTATCTAAAGTAGACATATGAAAATAAAGTTACTAGGTGAACCTGTAGGTTTAAGAATAATTAGGTTTTAAAAATGTATTCCAAGTGGAGAAGTACTTGCCAAAGGTTATCAAAGTTAACATTACCAAAAATAGGCTAAACCATAATTACATACATGTCTCCAGCTATGATGTGTTGAGGACACATCATTGCTTATGTCATTGTTGTTCAGTAGCTAAGTCATGTCCAACTGTCGGTGACCCCAAGGACAGCAGCATGGCAACCTTCCCTGTCCTTCACCAGCTCCTGGAGTTTGCTCAGACTCATTACCATTGAATCAATGATGCCATCCAATGAGAAATACATACCCTGAATCACGTGGTCACATCACACAACCCCTCATTGAGGCATATGTTACATGTAACTGGTTTATATTCTTTTTTATTTTAATTTTATTTTTTGCTTTTACAGAGTTTTGTGTGTTTAGAGATATGTATAATCCCAGATTAGTCATATGTATATCCCTGACCCTTCCCTCCTCTGCCCCGACCTTCCCTGTGGCTTATACTCTTAAAAAATGCCAAGGTCCTTGAAGACAAAGTAAGGTACAGAAATTGTTTTAGATCAAAGGAGATTAAACACATATGACTAAATGTCATGAAAAGTGTGGATTGGATCCTAGACCAAACTAGGATCTAAACCACAATTTTAATGTAACTATTTAAAAAAATCATTGCACAGTTGAGAATGTTTGAATATGGGCTGTAGAGTAGATGATAGCTTTATGTTAATTTTTGAATATATATTTTAAAATTTTAGCCTCTTTCATTGGTTTTTTATTTGTTTATTTTCATCCATCTTTATTCTTTGGCCTGTGTGGGCCTCCCACTGCAGTGGCCTCTCTCGTTGCAGAGCACTGGCGCATGCGCTCCAGAGTGCTGCCTCGTAAAGGGACACACCAGCCCAGCCACTCTGTGGCACGTGGGATCTTCCTGGGCCAGGGATCCAACCGGCACCCCTTGCACTACAAGGCAGACTCTTTGTCCACTGGACTTCCAGGGAAGCCCAAAATTTTTAATTTTTTATGGTTGTGGTTATGCAAGAGAAGATCTGTTCTTAGGAAATGTACACTTAGGCATATAAAGACATGATGTCTGAAGTGTACTTCTAAAATGTTTTGGGAGGAAAACACGTTACATTTGACCCCCTTGAACAACAAAGGTTTGCACTGCGTGGGTCCACATATATGCAGGTATTTTCCAGTAGTATATACTACAGTGCTACATGATCTGAGGTTGGTTGAATCTGTAGATATGGAGAAACCACAGATACAGAGGAACCATGTATATGGAGGGCCAACTGTAAAAGTTATGTACAGATTTTCAACTATGCACAGGGTGGGCGACCCAATTCCTTTGTTCAAGGGTCATCGCTGTTGGGGGAGGGGAGGGAGAAAAGAGAGGGTGAGGAAGAAGAGGGAAAGTAAACAGGACCAAATGAAAACTGTTGCTGAGTCTGGGAGTAGAGGGTCTGTGGGGGTTCTTTGTACTGTTCTTGTAACTTTTCTGTAAGTTTGATTTATTGCAAAATAGAAAGTTACAGAAGAGCTAAAAATTTATCATGAAAATATAGAAAGCAAACACATACATGTATGTGTGCACACACAGAGAATTTAAGCCTAAAATTACTGTACATAATCTTTATATGAGTATGACAGATTCATAATCTCTATATGAAAGCTACTCTCAAGCATCCCCAAACTTCACACACTCACAGAATATTGCTTGTCACGGCATGTCTGGTGTGTTGCCTCTCTTGTGTTGTCAGGTAAGTCTGGGAAATCACAGCACCCTGCAGCTCAAGGAACATTGGGTATGCATTTATGGTTCCTACTCTAGTGGCTTTGGTACTGCGGGGCAGAATGCAGTTCATGTCCTTTCTGCACTTCATTTAAAGGCAGAGTGTTCTTGAGTTTGCCAGTGCTTGAGTTTGTCTTCATCCAGCTGGTAGAGCATTACAGTATCGGGACCATCCCATCATGGCTCCACAGAACACATCCATTAGTCTTGGTGCTTCCCCCAAACATACATTCTGCTTACTGATGCACAAGCTGTGCTAGCTTGATCTGTTTTAATTTTTAATTGAAATAATTCCCTCCCCTCCAGCCTCTGCCAAGTGTGGAAAAGAAAGCCATACACCCTCCTCGGAGTCAGCCCCACACAGTTGTCTCAGTAGGTTCAAGGGCTTGGAGTCCTCAGTTACCTAGTTGAGTGCCATCAAAACAGCCAGCCTGGGTGTTTCAAACAAAAGCAGGTTTGGGGAATGCCAGGAGGGATAAATGAATTATTTAAACAGGATGCAAATTAGCCTTGGTATGTGCAGTTTCAAAGGAAGTCTTGCAGTGTAGTACTTGCTTAGGTTGGCGTCATCACCCCAGCCTCAAAAATTTAGGGATTCATTTCAGAGTTGCCATTCCCATTCAGTACCATTCTTAACCAGCTTGACCATTGCCTCTTACTTTCCAAATCTCTAGAATAGGTTGTGCCTATTGGAGTTCTGTCATTTATTTGGATTTTGAGCATCTAAACACTGTTATGGAAGTTATCTCCATGAATCTTGGTTGGAAGCAAAGATAGGCTCTCGCTAGAGGAGCTGACGTTGCTAACTCCTTTCCTAGCCTCCTCCACAACTGAGACAGAGTTGATCAGGACAGGGACGGGGGTGGGTGGGGGGGCTGGTCCCTCTGGTGGTGGTCAGGACTATGTAGGAGAGAGGTGTCCTCCCCAGAACAAGTTCCAAGGCTGGTATCATTTTAGGCATGACTTCTGTTGCTCAGACATCTCCTTAGGTTTGGTACCATTAATAATAATAGAAGTGATAAGCAGTGTGTCAATGGCAAACTGGTTAATGTATACACTTGTTATGACTAAATGAGCAAATAAACACTATGACCATGGCTGCATAAAAATAATCTCCCAACTTCAAATGCTCACCACCTTCAATCCAGAAAGCTCACTTTCTAGGAATGTGTTCTGCAGATACACTCTTTCACAAGTGCAACGAGACATGTTTGATACTGTTTGTCAGAGTGAAAGAGGAAAACTACCACCCACATATCCCACCAAAGGGGACTGCTTAAATAATATCCCACCAACAAAGAGTGGGTTATTAGAGAACTATAAAGAAAAAGTAGGAAAGAAATGGCAGCCTACTCTAGTATTCTTGCCTGGAGAATCCTATGGACAGAGGAACCTGGCAGGCTACAGTCCATGGGGTCACAAAGGGTTGGACATGACTTAGCAACTAAACCACCATCATCCATAAAAAATGTATGAGGGAAGCATTGTATATGTTGAAACGGAAAGATCTATTTCAATATAATTAAGAATGGATCAGGGCTTCCCTGGTGGTCCAGTGGGTAAGGACATCGCCTTGCAGTGCAAGGAGCGCCAGTTCCATCCCTGGCCTGGGAAGATCCCACATGCCGCGGAGCGGCTAGACCGATGTGTCCAATTACCGAGCCGGAGCTCTGGGGCGCATGTGCCCAGAGCGCCAGGCCACTGTGATGGGAGGCCCACAAGAGCCAAAAGAACAAAGACGGATAAAAGTGGACAAGTGAAAGACCAATGGAGGTGGCCCACCCACCCCCTCCCTCCCCAACCCGCCCCCCACCCAAAAAAGAGAATGGATCACTTAAGTCCGTTCTTAAGTTAAAAAAACCAAGATGTATAACCGATTGCCTAAAATGCTAGGTTCTGTGTATGAAAAGGAAAAAAAAGCAGGAACATATGTTTGTAATGGCTTATATAGTACTGACACTTTGGGAAACACAGGATACACAGGAGATTATCCGTATTTATTCAGAGGCCAGTGAAGATGAAGTGGGAATAGGGGAGTTAGGGTCTTTTCACTGTTTGGCTTTCTAGATTTTTTATGATATGAAAAGTATTAGCTATGTAAAAAACAACTAAAAACAATATTGCAGTCAACACTTTTTGTAACATAACTGCGTGCTTTATTGAGAATACACAGTAAAGCAGTAATATAATACAATAGTAAGGCATATATTTGGTGAAATCTGATATGTTGTGAAAATGCAGTAAAACTGAAGTTTAAAAAAATAATTAGTAAATGTTACAGTGTTGGTGTTAAAACACAATATATTACGATACTCAAGTACAAACCCAGTACCTGAAAACAATGACATAACATGCCACGTGATGTTTATGCTTCAGTTACATTGATTATGATTTACAGTGTAATACTCAGTTGTTATAACAAACATGAAATAATGTCCAAATTAATGCATAAAACGTAGCAATAAAGCTCTCAGTTTTTATTCAAATATTTTTGACAGACTCACTTCAGAACTAATGTCTAAAAGATAAAACAAAAAATATTAAAACAAAATTAAACACTCTATTGATACCTGATTTTGAATGAAACTTAAACTTCTTATCAGAAAGTAAAATAACCCCTTGTTTTAAATTGTGGTTAAAAAAAAAAAAAAGAAAAACCCAAACGAAAAACCTGGGGTAAAGAAAAAGTCCAGTGTCACATAAAGGCAAAAATGCAAGACTAAATTCAAATCTTCATGTAATTTGTTACGTTAGAGCTTTGGGTTTTCTTTTGGAAACCAGAAAGGAAAAAGAAAATGAAGGAGAATGTTCACACAATGGACAGGTGATGAAGCTGTGAAATCAGGTGTGCACAAGTATTAGGAACACCCCAAAACCAAAGTGAGGTAGAAATAGCATGAGAAGCCATGTTTGATGTTAATTATCATTAGTAACATAAGGAACAAAACCCACTCTCCAAAAGTTAATTAAACCTGATGTGAGAGGTAACAGATTTGCCAAATAATAGATCACAGGGTGATTTCTATTGAATGAATTATTAAAAAAGAGTGAAAGACTCATAAGATGAAATGAAAGAGTAAAGCTTTTTCCTACCAGTTAGTCCTCTTGCCTGTTCTCTTTTTGAATGATTTCTGTTTATTTAACCTGCCTAATCCACCAAAAAGGGTTTGGGTACCCTTTTGAACGCTTGACTCAATCTGTGTTCCCACTCACAAACTTGCCTGGAGTTACTTGTAGAGGAATGCTGAGCAGGGAGTCATGTGTCCTGGGCTTCTGGGTGAATACTTAACAGTGTCACAATGTGATGGGCTACTATCTTCCACATTTTCACAAGGGTTATTTTAAATTAAGTCGTGTGGCATTTACAAACTCATTGCAATGGAAAAAAAATCTTACATAACTGGAAAACCAAGACACCCACTGCTGTCTGACTGTAAGAAAATAATGGCGTTGTAATTATAAAGCTCACTCTGTTAGGTTATTACCAGTCATCCAATCCTTTATGTCAAGAGTGGCCAGCTCCCTCTGAGGGAATGCATAGCCCTCCAAGCCTACCACAGTCCTCCTCCTTCCTGGGAGTCAAAAATGCCTTCCCATGCTCTTTGATTGATGCGTCACTAGCTCTAAACCGTGGCATTGCCAGTAGCAGGAAGCTGAATATATCAACCAGCAGATTGCTCTGACATAGTGAGTCCTGTGTATTCATTCATGTGTCCCTTAAAAAAATTCAATACTCTAGTTGTCAGTGGAAAGTTCAATATGAGAAACATCTGGAGCCCTAGACAGTGTTTTAATGTGGTAGTTTCCTTCTGGCTTCAGGCTCCAGGAAGCATTCATTCTAGGCCAAGCAGGTAAGCCTGGATGACGAGAAGCAATTTCTTTCCATTAGGAAGTGGTGAGAACATCTGAACAAGTTTTCCAGGTCTCTTGAAATTTGTATCTATGTATCTATATACCTATAGTGTCTATATACTGATAGACATATAGATGTATAAAAGGAAAACCAGCCAGTCCCACTTAGTCAACAATTCCAAGAAGAGCTATGTAAAGTAGTCATTTGGTGGTATTAGAGGAAGTCCTATCTTTAATATATAACAAAAGGGAAAAAAAAAGCCATGAATTTCATATGGATACCACGCTAAAAATGCAAAACAATGCGCTGCCTCAGTGTGTGTGTGTGTGTGTGTGTGTGTAAGTATCTGTTTGTTTTTAGGGGTTTTTATAAACAACTGTTTTTTTTTTTTATAAAGCACACTTTAGTTTACAATCTTTCTTTATAACTGTTATAAATTTTTAAACAACCCAAAATGCGTTCCATATAAAGAAATGGCAAGTTATTTAGCTATCAAGATTTTACATGTAGTTTTCTTATAACTTTTTTTTGTACAATTGCATAGACGTGTAAAACCTGCCATTGTTAACAAAACAATAACAGACTTAGAAACTACTGAAATCTACAGTATAGTACCACTACCCTTCACAAAAATATAGATTTTTTTTTCTTGTAAACGCTTACTGTCTAATCCTCTTGGTTGTATGAATATTATAAAAACCATGCGGGAATCAGGAGTTGTAAAACATTTAATCTGCCCCTTCTTCATCTGTCATGACTGAAACTAAGGACTCCATCGCTCTGCCCAAATCATCTGCCAAGTGGAAAAGGCTTCCTACATTGTGTCCTGGAAAACAAAGAGAAAGAGAGACTTGACGCAAAATGTAGATATCGTCAACCCCAACTCTTTGCCACTGCAGAAATCACCCCCCGTGTCTAGGTTGAAGACAACACAGATGCTGCATCGAGGGGGCTACACAACAGGGCTTGGTGTTCCCAGAAGAAGCGAAGCCTTGTTAATGAAGCCATTCCACATGGTTAGTATCAGCATGTTGGGGATCAGACTCCTAGTTTCATATAAATGGAAAAAGTCCAAGACTGTACTCATCTTCTCCATGTAGACATATAGCAAAAGGATTACCTGGATAAGTACAAGATTCATGTCATAACAGGACCCATTCACGGTGGAATGTATCTTTTCCACCTTGTTGGGGGAGATTATGTACTATGTACTTGTTTTAAAAAAAAAATTTATCAAACAACCACCAACATAACCGTCACCACAAGTATCATCATCACCACCATTCTATTACCATCACCACGGTGTGACATCTTCATCTCACAGCTGTTACAAGCTCTTGGCTCAGGTCAGAGGCTATGGCGGAGGTGACTGTTTTCTCTTTGTTTTTCCTTGAGTTGATAGATAAACTCTTGAACTGACCTTTGTATACACTCCTAACTTTTGATTTAGGAAACCTCAGGGGGGAAAAAAAAATCACTTTTGCCTCCATATTATTCAAGAGCTTAATTAGAATATGATCCACATGTGCAGCATAGATTTGGGTGTCCTGTGAATCCATTTCTGATCTCCTTAATAAGGGTTAACAGTCAGAATAGCCTTTTAATAATGATACGACATGAACTAGCATTAATGCCCTGGCATGGAGCATAAAGCCGATGTCTCTGAGTACTCTGTGGCGAAATTCACATCTAGAGTAAGACAACTGGAGACATACTTTATGACTTCCCTTTTCATATATGCCCCATAGTTTTATATGGCTAATTTTAATTCTTGGACATTAGCAAATCATTCCACTGCTCAAGTACTGCCTTTGAAAGGAAAAATGCTTTACTAGGCTATTACTACCTTGCCATGTATCAACTTTACAGAGTCCCATAATAATTGTTAAAATCCCTATAAAAATTAAAGATAGACTAGGGCAGGCATTCTATTGTAATATTTATTTCAGGAGACATATCGTTTTTAAATATACAAGAGGATCTGAAAAGGATTCATAGGCTGGCAGTTAAACAGCCATGGCACCAGATCAAGTTAAGACTTATTAAAAGTTTAATACCATGCAGCCATTTCTATTATGGTGACCAAGTCTGAAACTCTCTTTGAGCTTTATTAGGGCAGAAAGTTTCAGTGAGGACTAATTGTGCTGTAAAAAAAAAAAAAAAAAACTGCTCTGAATTTTGGTGGCATGTCTATCCTATATATGGAGCAGGCCAAGAGTTTGGCAGGCCTCAGTGAAAAACAAAAATCATCTCTGTTATTTTTAAACCATAAAAACTTCATGAATACATACTGAGTCCCTTGCTGTTCCTCAGAGCACAAGTATCTACCTGGTGCCGTCAGGTTAGAGGACTCCCCTTGTGTCTCTTTTTAACGGCTCAGCAGCTCTGGGGAAGCCACATAAGGATTTGTGTGTGATTGAAAATAGACTAAGTGCCAGTTTGAAATTGCCTGCAATCCTAACAGCCATCACTGAAACCAGTAAAAACAAAACTCAAGATTCTTGCAACCTGATACTTAAATATAATTCCAGCTGTTTCTCATGACCCCCATCTGCCTATAGGAATAGTCCACCTGGTGGCTGCTGCTAATGCTGCTTAGCCACTTCAGTCATGTCCGACTCTGTGTGACCCCATGGACTGCAGCTTGCCAGGCTCCTCCATCCATGGAATTCTGTAGACAAGAATATTGGAGTGGGTTGCCATGCCCTCCTCCACGCCCTCATCCTCTTCCCAGTCCAGGGATGGAACCCAGGTCTCCTGCATTGCAGGAAGATTCCTCACCACTGAGCCATCAGAGAAGTTATATATATATATATATATATATATATATATATATATCTCCATATATATTCCCTTCAACTGTAGCTTGCCAGGCTTCTCAGTCCATGGAATTTTCCAGGCAAGAATACTGGAGTGGGTTGCCATTTCCTTCTCCACCTGATAGCTAGAAACATATATTATAAAACAGGCAAGAAATAATTTTTTGCCAATCAGCTGATAGACAGTAATCACAAAGTGCCTATTTTAGACTCTTTGCCAGAAGTTGCAGACTGTAGTTGAAAGGATAATAAAGAGAAGGAAATGCTCTTAGAGATTATCTAGCCAGGTGGTGCTTCTCCTTCCCAAAGTGGTATTCAGTTACTCACTGGAAGATTCTTGAGTCTCTTTAGAGGCCTAAGTTCAAGGAGGTATCTGTTATTTACAAAGTTACCAGATCAAGCAGAGGTTCATGATTCTTAAGACATCACACACTCGCATACAACATGTTAGGTGGCCTTTAACCTGTCCAGATGGTTAAACATTCACAAAGGAATATTCAAAAGATGAATGTTCTGAGTCATCTCACCATGTCTGTATGATGCCTGTCGTTACTGTGTTTATATACACCCATTTTCCCAGGAAAAAAAAAAAAAAAAAACAATTCCAGAGTTTTCCGTGGAGGTTTTCCTTAAAGCCAGAAAAGAAAACAATTCTCTTTGGTGAAATACTGCCCTGAAGACTCATACACCGGAACCCGCTGGAGGCATAAAATCACACACAGATAAGGGCACAGAAAATAGGTTTGTATCCTGCTTCTGTTGTCTTTGTGTGTAAGGAAGCAGACTTGTGAGATCATTCATTGTACCTGACAGATTGTTCTAAAGTCAAAATGAAAATCTCATAGCTAGGAGCACAAAGAGGCCCTGGAAAACAGGCAGGATTCAGACATGTGTGATTAGCTTCAGGCACAGGTAGACATAAAAAAATCTGTCTGTGGAAAGGATTCATTTAATCCATTCTTAACCAAGAACTGATGACGAGAAAGGCACCATGTGTTTAACATTAGGATAGTTGCATGTTCTTCCAAGTTGGCGCGAACTGTGACACATCGAGTCGCACACGCCACCTCTGCCTCAGGGAGCTGTTTGCTGCAATGATTCGAATTGAGACTTTCTGGCAGAGATTCAGGACCTCAAGAGAAACCTGGCACTCGGGGCTTTAAGAAACACCATTCCCAAAGAAGTGGTGAGCATTCAACTGGCCAGAGCAAATCCAGAATATCGCAGGGAATTGTGCTTCTCTTCTCTAGAATTTAATCTTGGAAAAAAAAATCTGATCTACCGTACATTTTGCAGTATTTTCGTAGCAGTACAAACCATCACTCTTATTTTGATTCCCTGGCTTCCTGGAAACTTATTTGACTGTAATACACCTCAGGTAGTCAAGGTTCCAAATGCCTTTGTGACATCAACTACATGTGCTGTTATTTACAAAGTTACCAGATCAAGCAGAGGTTCATGATTCTTAAGACATCACACACTCGCATACAACATGTTAGGTGGCCTTTAACCTGTCCAGATGGTTAAACATTCACAAAGGAATATTCAAAAGATGAATGTTCTGAGTCATCTCACCATGTCTGTATGATGCCTGTCGTTACTGTGTTTATATACACCCATTTTCCCAGGAAAAAAAAAAAAAAAAAAACAATTCCAGAGTTTTCCGTGGAGGTTTTCCTTAAAGCCAGAAAAGAAAACAATTCTCTTTGGTGAAATACTGCCCTGAAGACTCATACACCGGAACCCGCTGGAGGCATAAAATCACACACAGATAAGGGCACAGAAAATAGGTTTGTATCCTGCTTCTGTTGTCTTTGTGTGTAAGGAAGCAGACTTGTGAGATCATTCATTGTACCTGACAGATTGTTCTAAAGTCAAAATGAAAATCTCATAGCTAGGAGCACAAAGAGGCCCTGGAAAACAGGCAGGATTCAGACATGTGTGATTAGCTTCAGGCACAGGTAGACATAAAAAAATCTGTCTGTGGAAAGGATTCATTTAATCCATTCTTAACCAAGAACTGATGACGAGAAAGGCACCATGTGTTTAACATTAGGATAGTTGCATGTTCTTCCAAGTTGGCGCGAACTGTGACACATCGAGTCGCACACGCCACCTCTGCCTCAGGGAGCTGTTTGCTGCAATGATTCGAATTGAGACTTTCTGGCAGAGATTCAGGACCTCAAGAGAAACCTGGCACTCGGGGCTTTAAGAAACACCATTCCCAAAGAAGTGGTGAGCATTCAACTGGCCAGAGCAAATCCAGAATATCGCAGGGAATTGTGCTTCTCTTCTCTAGAATTTAATCTTGGAAAAAAAAATCTGATCTACCGTACATTTTGCAGTATTTTCGTAGCAGTACAAACCATCACTCTTATTTTGATTCCCTGGCTTCCTGGAAACTTATTTGACTGTAATACACCTCAGGTAGTCAAGGTTCCAAATGCCTTTGTGACATCAACTACATGTGCTGGTATTTTCTAAAGTTCATTGCTAAGAAACACATGTTCAGGTTGGTTAAAAATACAGTGCAACTTTTTATCACAAGTTAAAATAAATTTTAAGGGGAACTTACCATCAGAGTGAACCCAAGAAGTCTCACTTTAGAAGGCAAACCGTCAGGAGCATTCAATGCTTCACCGATTCAGGTTTCCTGTTGTTCCTCCCAGCCCACCACTCCCTCCCTCAGACCCCGCAAGCTTTGGAAGGGAGCCCTGGTGGAGACACACTAGAGGATCATTCAGTCGATGAGACCTACATGGCATGGCACTGGCAGAATTTCCAGTAGGACTCCTTATGTTTAAATGAATCAGTGGCTACTCCTGTCCAGTGCTGCGGTTAAGGATCCAGAACCTTCTCCTAGCAGGACTTCCCACCCATCCAGCCTGTCTCCTACAAGACTACCTGCTATTGCCACCCACAAGAGAGCTTTCTTTCCTGCTTCCTGCATACTAAACTCTTGGTAAGGACCATCTTGTTCCATTTGGGTTGTCACTCAACATGTCATTTTATTCTGTATTTCTGTGTTAAGATAGTATTCTGGGTAGTATACAGTAGGAAGTAGCTTTTATTCTAAAACCCCAAACCACACTGAGTGATGAAACTGTACCCTACTTATAGAAGGCATTAAAAAAAAGTCCGTCTAGATTCCAAAATTCACTTTGTATCCCTGATTGGTTTTGGATCTGTCTGGTTCCAGACACCAAGTGGACATGTCATATGCTCTTCACACAGTGTTTTCTAAGTGACATTAAAGCACATAGTTAGGAGTGTGGCTCTGGACCCAGACTGCCTGGATTCAAATCCTGCCTCTGTCCCTCTGGACACACTAATTATCCTTTCACTGACTATTTCCTTATCTATAAAATGGAGTACCTACCTCAGAAGCCTGTGAAAATTATGTAATGAAAAAGATGGCAAGTGCTTAGAAAAGTCCCTGGCACACAGTAAGTGCTCAAAAAAAAAAAAAAAAAGGTTAGCTAAAGTGGGAAAGAAGGGGTGTAGGGACCAGGAAAAAGAAAATGAAAACAAAATGAAGTCATCTTAGAAGAATGAAAACCAAGGGCACTGGCAGAAAGCGCTAGCTAGGGTCCTAGAAGTGGAAAGAAGCTGTGTGAGTCATTAGTTATGTTCAAGGCTAGATGTATTGTGGTGATTTTGTTTGTGTTGCAAATGGCAACAGATGATGAACTTCAGGATTCCAACTCAGAGCCTCAGGAGGGCTGCCTTTTCAAAGATTCCTGTTCCCCCAATCCCTGGTCCTGTCGTCATGGCGATGACAATGGCCGTGAACACTTGAGGCATATTCCTCATGAGTTGCAAGTGGAAAGGTGGCTACCATCCTTACATGATGACACGTGTAATACACACATGCGCGTGCACGCACACAGTTCTTACACAGACACCAGACATAGAAAGCGGGATGAGACAGACAGAAGCCATGGCTGTGAGCCTGAATCTCACTAACCTCTCTCATTGGCTTCCCAGGGGTATTTCTTCCTTTAATAATAGAGAGAGGAAGAGGCAGAGATATCAGAAAGGAAAAAAAAAACATGCATAAATATACAGTTTCATACCGATTTGCTTCTTTTACCAAACAAATGTTGAGATGACAATTCATTTATCCCCTTCTGGAAAATAAAAATAAAAACAGAAACAAAAAAGCCCAAAAGACACATCCAGTCAAATAACCTTTACATACACTTAAAATTGGTGTAAACAGATAACATGATCCAGGAGACATCACTTAGAGAATCCATAGAGCTCACGTTTTTAAGTAGATGAAAGCTGGCATAGCAGAGGAACCTGACAAGTTGGGCACTGTTTTCAAGGGCAACTGTAGAATATCAAATGCACTGCTCCCAAATCTCTGAATCTCTTGGTTGTCCACTTGACAACCAACACACCAAAGCACACACAGTAGTTCATCTGGGGTGCCAACAATCTGTACTGCAAATGCAAGGTGGAACTCTGCTTAGAGGCTGGATGTCACCATCCTAGGAGAGCTTGTTCTGATAGGAGCTGAGCATGTCCATGATGGGACTGGGGGCATTGGAGAAAATGAAAACAAAGCAGGAACGAGTTAAGTCCCACTATGGGCAAGCCACAGAGCACAGTCCAGGAATGGGCCTGCACCTTTCACCTCAGGATTCAACAGATCCCAGAAGCCCTGAGAGTCAGCCTCAGAACCTCCCCTCCTCCCCGGCCTTGTTGGGTTTTCTAGAATCCTGTATCTGTACATGCAGTTATTTATTTTTGAAAAGGAGGCTCTGCTGAGAAAGTCTTTCTATGCGCTAATATTTATAACTGGACAGAACATGAGGGACTGCTGACCATACCTGGCACGTCTCTGGTACATAGTTTCTTTTTTATGTCCAGGGTCCCCAAAGTGAAATACTGGTTGTTAAATGTTGGCTTTCATAGTGGGATATTCCCTAAAACAATCTTCTCTGAAATCCAGGATGTAGAGCAGTTACAAGAGCAACCTTGTGCAACACCTCCCCTTCTCCCAACACGTGGTGCTCAGGGGCTCCAAGAGGACCTGTGACCCTGTGAGTCCTTTTTTAGAACAAAGAGGTCTGGAGCTACTCATCTGGAAGAAAGATTTTGAAACTCCAGTCTAGGCTTGAACTTCTATGGTAATGTAATGATTTTCTAAGTATGACCTTTCCCCGCCTCCCCAATTTTTCTGAGTCCTTTCCGCCTTTCCTCCTTTCTTGGGGATAGCAAAATGGCAGGCTCAACAATATAATAACATGGTCAAAGGACTGCTCTTCAAGCCAGGAAGATATATATGAAATTTCATATATATATGAAATTCTTTTTGGGGGAGGTAAATTTTTTAAGAGCTTTTTATGGATGTGGACCATTTTTAAAGCCTTTATGGAATTTGTTACAATATAGCCTCTGTTTTATGTTTTGGTTTTTGGTTTCTTGGCTGCCAGCCATGTGAGATCTTAGTCTCCCATTCAAAGATTGAACTTGCACCCAGGGAAGTCCCTATATATTCTTTTTCAGATTCTTTTCCCATATAGGTTATTACAAAATACTGAGCATAGTTCCCCGTGTTCTACAGTAGGTCCTTGACTTGGGTGTATGTGTAAAACTTCAGAACCTTAGGAAGGACAGGCTTGTTAGAAAGCAATGTGATTTAGCTCTAGAATGTAGTTATAGTTCCTGGAATAATAAAGGTTACTGATCTCTATTAATTCTTCATCAAGCCATATTCAGAGCTCAGTGTCTACTGGCCACTGCTGATGATGCAGCGAATGCTTTGGGTTTGGTTTCAGGCCCCTCTTTAGAAGCCATGTTTTCTATGAAATGGACTCCCCTCCCCTGCCCCCCCTCAAGTTATGTGATCCCTGACCTCTCTCAAAAGTCCCCCCGAGTCACTTGGGTTCTAGTGTGCTCATTAGCACAGTAGAAAGGGAGGCCTATTTTTGGCTTAAAAAGAGTTAAAACACATGTTTTCTGTTTGTATGAGGAATAGTTTCTACCCTGACAAAATAGACGCTCACTGGTTGCACCATTTAAAAAAGTCTTTACCAATAAATAAAGTACCAGATGAATGTTACAGTGCAAAACCGCATTCTTTGGAAATGAGTTTCTTTAGACCTTGGGTTAGGGGGTCCATCTGGCAATCCGGTGTGCTGCCTGTTAGGAAATGAATCAAGAGAAAGAGGAAGTGCGTTGGGGAGTCCTCAGTCTAAATAAAGGACTTGGTAAGGTCTGGACAAGTCGCGTTTCCTGCAGCAGTATGACTGACTGTAATCATTATTCAGAGTTATAGTCGAGGGACAGTCCTGTTTCTCGATATCTTAGTTTCTGTATCTCAGTTCACTGACTGTTTACACAAGTTACGGAAGAATGAGTCCCTTTTGAAGGGTATCTGTTTAATTACAGGTGAAAGAAGATTGAAATGGCTATACTTTATTGAAAATGCAGGGTCTTTGGTGAACCTGGATATAAACATATAAATCAATTCAAAGGCACAGACTTGAGGAGCTGAAAGTTGATCAGCACTAACATCTGTGACTGTACATATGTGATGAGCTAGAGGGGATAACAGTGTAATCGTATAAAGCTGGGATTGGCAAACTTTCTCTGTAAAGGGCCGGATAGTAAGTATTTTAGGCTTTGCCAGTTACAGTTTTTGTAGCAGCTATTCAGCTCTGGCACAGCTACTCTGGGCTTGGAGTGAGAAAGCTCCCCTAGACAATGTGTAAATGAGTGGGGGTGGCTGTGTCATAATGACAGCTTATTTATAAAGACAGGTAGTGAGCCACATTTGGCCCACAGACTGCAGTTTGCTGGCCACTGGTGGAAAAAAGCAACAGCTCAGGCCCTTTCTGGAAGCTGGGAGGAAAGAGAAGGAACCCTGCAAG
Source organism: Tragulus kanchil (assembly GCA_022376925.1). Lineage (NCBI taxonomy): Eukaryota > Metazoa > Chordata > Mammalia > Artiodactyla > Tragulidae > Tragulus > Tragulus kanchil. The sequence goes on along the minus strand of JAIOJX010000001.1, from coordinate 101,147,994 downwards.
GGGACCTGGGACCAGGATGCTTCTGTTCCTCTGTGGTCTTTATGTTGCTCTTCCATAAAAGAATCACAGACAAGGCTTGAATTGTAGAAGATGGCAGGTTTTGCAAAGCTGTTGGGTTGCTAATTTAACAGACTGTATGTGGGCTTATTTGGGAGATGGAGTATGAGAGAGGGAGGATGGCATGGGCTGCTGGGGATAAAAATACTGTGACACAGGTCAGTAGGTAAGACATGATACAGGCAGCAGACAGACCCGCCTAAGCATGCTGACTGCCTCCTGAGTAGTCTTACTGCACTAAGAGCTGGTCTCGGATCCTATCATTATATGTGCAGTGATACCTCATTTTTACAAGGGCCAACACATATCCTGAGTGGGGAAGCATTTTCTTTCATGAATGCACATGGATCAGACAAACTCTTTGTTTGACTGCTAAATGATCAGAGGCGTGTGGACAAATGGCTTCAAGAGTTGATTTTAAAATGATGTTTATTGTTTGTTCAACTCAGGCAGCGTTCCTATAAGAATAATGATGGGGATTTAGAAACTTTCTTATGGTAGATAATGATTCTTATTAGAGTGAAATTCAACTTGTTCTTCTATTTATAGACACAGGGAGAGATTATATAGGTAGATCAAATAGGTTAGCTAGAAATCGACTACCATTCTGGGTTTAAAGTACACCGAGGTTCTCCAGCCCCTCAGGTCATTGTGAGTAACTAACCAGAGCTAGAGATTCATCTGGAAAGATAGGATCGCAAAGTGAAAAGACGCACACACGTTCCCAGCATGAACTCCCTGTGGTGTAGAGTGGCTCTGAGGCAGGGCAGTGCTGGTTATCACCTGATGACTAAGCAGAGCAGCGGGCAGCCACCCTTATTAATTTGAAGAAGTTGTGAATGTAAACTACACAATACCTCCCCTATCTATCTGTTTTATATTTATGGAAAACATAGTATTAAAAAGGCTTTTCCTCTGTGGGCAATGACCTAGCAGGGTTAAGGAAACCATGAGGTGGTATTTAATAGCACTTTTCCACTATATGTCAGACCTCTGAGTCTGACATCTGTTTTAAGTTATGCAAGCAGCTGTCTGAGACAGCTGGGGCAAGCATGAACTTCACTTTTCGTGACACACCAACGGGGATGTGGATGGCAGACCTAGATGAAAAATCCAGTGTTCGCCAAGATACCAGCAGGGTCTTGGCAGAACCTGCCATGGCAAAACTTTTGCATGTGATTGTTTAAAACAGGTCTTCACCTAGGCCGGGAAAACAGATCAGTTAGAGCAGTACTTTTTTTTTTTTTTTGGTGGAAATACAAATATTGTATTTATTTTTGTATGGCTCTTCTAATTTTTTGAATGCATGGATCATCTCTCTATAAAGATGGAGGCTGACCTTTGAACAACATGGGTTTGAACTGCATGGGTCCACTTACACATAGATTGTTTTCAATAAATCCAGTACCTGTATTTTCATTTTACAGGTCTTAAAAATAACTAAGTATGGAGAACAGTGTGCTCGATTATGGATCACAATATGTGGAGTCCAAAGAACTAGAGTTTGAGTCCTGTTTCTATGTGAACTTTTTAAGCTTCCTGCCCTTGGCTGAGTCAATTACCAATTCCTGTGTTGTTAGTGAGGCAGAGATAAGCAGTATGCAGGTTTTCAACTGCTAGGGAACAGTATTTTTAAACCACTGGATCATAAAATCAATATAGTGGGTTGCAACCAGCATTTTATTTGTAACAGAGAAATAGTGTGAATTATATGTAGTAAAGAAAGTACTGTGTCATGACGCTTTTGTTTCTTATGTTTGTATGTATATGTGACAATATACATATATTTGTGGTGTATATACAGTGGGTACATACATATATGTGTGTGCATACACACACAAATAACTTGATTTGCGTCTTTACCCAGTTTAAGGTGTAAAAGGTTTCTCTTATTATGGATGATGATCAGAAAGGGTCAGGAGCCACTGTTTTGAACATCAAAGATGCCAAGATGACCTTTCAAAGCCCTTCCAATTTGGGAGTTTAATCCTGATACGTTAAGAATGTCAAGAGTTTTGGCTTAATATCAATTTACCATACCTACCAATTTTTAATATATTCCCACTAAATCCTACTATATATATATACACACACACACACACACATATATTTTCAAAGAATGGACTATATATATATATATATGTATACATATATATATAGTTCATTCTTTGAAAAAAAAACAAATGCCTTTAGTTCAAAATAAAGTATCAAAACAAACACTTTACTTTTTATTTTTTTTAGGGAAGTAGAAAAGGCGCCAAGCCACAAATCCAGGATAGTTTGTGCCTAAAAGACCTGAACTCTTTTTTTTTTTTTTTTTTGTAATTTGGCCTCTTTTATCGGTCCTTCATTTATTTATTTTCATCCATCTTAATTCTTTGGCCTGTGTAGGCCTCCCATCGCAGTGGCCTCTCTCATTGTAGAGCACAGGTTCTGGATGCATGTGCTCCAGAGCGCTGGCTTGTAAATGGACACACCAGTCCAGCCACTCCACAGCACGTGGGATCTTCCCCTGCCAGGGATTGAACGGGTGCCCCTTGCACTGCAAGGTGGACTCTTTATCCACTGGACTACCAGGGAAGCCCTGACCTGAACTCTTTTAAGGCTTTCAGGGAAAGGTTTATGAAGACAGGGTAAGGGAGGCCATTTGTGTGTGTGAGCAGCTCATGGACATTCTTCTGATTGGCTGGTGGTGAGATAGTTGGGAATCAGCATCATCAACCTTCTGGTTCCCACCTATCTGGGATCGAGATGCTTGAAAAACCACTTTTTAGAGTGCAGTGATCATCAGCCTGTTTTTACAGTGAGAAAACTTTTTAGGCATTTAGATTTATGGTGCAATAGGTGTGATATTGTGATGGTTAACAGGAAATAAATTTTTAGTCTTCAGCCCCCTTTACAGGCACAATACTCCTTTAGGAATTTCCCTATGATTCCTTTCTGTGAGGAGCAGCAGCAAGGTGTCTTTTAGTATGTTACCGAGGTGACTTCTGGAAAGTACCTAAGGACTGGTGTTGGTTGCTAGGGGAGTCAGTCAAGTGATAAGGGGGCTGGAACTTTCAGTCCCACCCCTTGACCTCTAGGGAGAGGAGAGGGGCTGGAGATTGACTTTAATGACCAGTGGCCAATGATTTAATCACTCACACCTATGTAATAAAGCCTCCACATAAACCTGAAAGGACAATGATTTGGAGAGCTTCTCCATCTGGTGAACATGCGGCAATGTAGGGGAGAGTGGTGAGCCCAGGGAGGGCGAGGATGTTCCATCTCCTTTCCCCATACCTTGCCCTATACACCTCTTCCATCTGGCTCATCCTGATTATATCCTTCTATCATGTACCCAACATCTAGTAAATAAAATGTGTCTCTGAGTTCTGTATCCTCTTCTAGCAGATTAATTGAATCCAAAGGGGGGGGGTGTTGGAATTTCTAGTGTATAGCCAGTGGGTTAGAAGCTCAGCTGACAACCTGGAATTCAAATTGGCATTCTGAAGAGAGGGGAGGAGGGGCAGTCTTGTGGGACTGAGACCATAACCTGTGGAATCTGATCTGATCTCTGGGTAGGTAGAGTCAGAATGGAGTTGAAGCGTAGGACACATGGTTGGAATCTGACAATTGTTTGGTGGTGTGGGGAAAAAAACCTACACACTGCAACTGGGTGCAGAATCATAAAGGGCATGTGATAAAGTATAATATGGTAGGAAGTAGCAAAAAAAAAAAAGTGTCAGGGTCATAGCATCAGAGTCAGCTCTTCTAGCAACCTTAGCTACTCTCTTCCAGGTGTTTTGTTTGTTCATTTGATTATGTTTTCAGGAAAATGAATTCTCTCAGGCCACCAGGGTACCATTGATTAAGTAGGAACTTTTAGGCATTTAGATTTATGGTGCAATAGGTGTGATATTGTGATGGTTAACAGGAAATAAATTTTAGTCTTCAGCCCCCTTTACAGGCACAATACTCCTTTAGGAATTTCCCTATGATTCCTTTCTGTGAGGAGCAGCAGCAAGGTGTCTTTTAGTATGTTACCGAGGTGACTTCTGGAAAGTACCTAAGGACTGGTGTTGGTTGCTAGGGGAGTCAGTCAAGTGATAAGGGGGCTGGAACTTTCAGTCCCACCCCTTGACCTCTAGGGAGAGGAGAGGGGCTGGAGATTGACTTTAATGACCAGTGGCCAATGATTTAATCACTCACACCTATGTAATAAAGCCTCCACATAAACCTGAAAGGACAATGATTTGGAGAGCTTCTCCATCTGGTGAACATGCGGCAATGTAGGGGAGAGTGGTGAGCCCAGGGAGGGCGAGGATGTTCCATCTCCTTTCCCCATACCTTGCCCTATACACCTCTTCCATCTGGCTCATCCTGATTATATCCTTCTATCATGTACCCAACATCTAGTAAATAAAATGTGTCTCTGAGTTCTGTATCCTCTTCTAGCAGATTAATTGAATCCAAAGGGGGGGGGTGTTGGAATTTCTAGTGTATAGCCAGTGGGTTAGAAGCTCAGCTGACAACCTGGAATTCAAATTGGCATTCTGAAGAGAGGGGAGGAGGGGCAGTCTTGTGGGACTGAGACCATAACCTGTGGAATCTGATCTGATCTCTGGGTAGGTAGAGTCAGAATGGAGTTGAAGCGTAGGACACATGGTTGGAATCTGACAATTGTTTGGTGGTGTGGGGAAAAGAACCTACACACTGCAACTGGGTGCAGAATCATAAAGGGCATGTGATAAAGTATAATATGGTAGGAAGTAGCAAAAAAAAAAAAGTGTCAGGGTCATAGCATCAGAGTCAGCTCTTCTAGCAACCTTAGCTACTCTCTTCCAGGTGTTTTGTTTGTTCATTTGATTATGTTTTCAGGAAAATGAATTCTCTCAGGCCACCAGGGTACCATTGATTAAGTAGGAACTTGGTTAATGGAATTGGTATCAGACAGAGCCTGTTTATCCCCTATTTGAGAAGTCCAATTGGCACTCAGAGGATGAAATGCTTCCACAAGCACTAATTTAGTAAACACTATCTAGGCGGCCTGAAGAGAGGTTCCCAGGTTTCCATATAAGTGAATTACCATCGTAAAAGTAAATATAACATCAGAGGCTGACTGCCAAATACTATATCAGAGGAGGTATATTTCTGATCTTTCATACCCCTGTGCTAAAAAAAAAAAAAAAAAAAAAAAAGCCTCAAGAAGTCTAAAAAGGGGATGCAGGGGAGAGGGTGTCTGGGCCTCACCTTAAGATAATTAGGATGGCCAGAGACCTAGTCCAAAAGGCTGCCACTGGGGAAGCAGAGCCCTGCACACTGCTGGAGTCTCTCCTCTGATCTGCTCTAGTGGTTTAGATGTGAAAGAAATGCCCGGGGCAACCACCAACTTCCCACAGAGCCAGAAAACAAGCTTTCAGGCCAAGGAGATGGAAGGAGATGCATGTCTGTGACCTTCAAGGGAAAGCTGGGGGTCAGTAAAATGTGTGTGAGAGGTGGGGCCCAAAGTGCTGGGCCCATGAGGAGCTGTATGATCTTGAGGAAGACACTTGGCTCTGCTTGAGGCTGACGCCCTCCTGTTTATCTCAAAGGGTGTTTCTAGCATTCTCTCATGGTGTAGATGTCTCCATTACAGGAGTAATACAATTAATTGTGCTGTGATCTGAACATCTCGGAAGACTGCATCCCCAACTGACCATATGCAGCTTGATGGCAAGAACTCAGCATCTTTTCCTTTGCATCCCTAACACCTCTGCTGGCCGGATCAAGGTGAATGCATTTGATTTCTGTCAGACCAGCATGCGGTCATCTCATTCTGAATCATGGCATCTAGGGCGATGGTGAGGGGAAGATGGAGAAGAGGTTGGCCAGGTTGGGGATAAGGAAGTGGGTGGGAGACAGAAGATTTTTATATGTTAAAATCAACACATCAGAGGCCGAATGGTGAAAAGATGGCTGGTGCAGACATTTAAAATTAGCTTCCTGACGGTTTCTTAGCAACACTGGTACCATTGATTAAGTAGGAACTTGGTTAATGGAATTGGTATCAGACAGAGCCTGTTTATCCCCTATTTGAGAAGTCCAATTGGCACTCAGAGGATGAAATGCTTCCACAAGCACTAATTTAGTAAACACTATCTAGGCGGCCTGAAGAGAGGTTCCCAGGTTTCCATATAAGTGAATTACCATCGTAAAAGTAAATATAACATCAGAGGCTGACTGCCAAATACTATATCAGAGGAGGTATATTTCTGATCTTTCATACTCCTGTGCTCAAAAAAAAAAAAAAAGCCTCAAGAAGTCTAAAAAGGGGATGCAGGGGAGAGGGTGTCTGGGCCTCACCTTAAGATAATTAGGATGGCCAGAGACCTAGTCCAAAAGGCTGCCACTGGGGAAGCAGAGCCCTGCACACTGCTGGAGTCTCTCCTCTGATCTGCTCTAGTGGTTTAGATGTGAAAGAAATGCCCGGGGCAACCACCAACTTCCCACAGAGCCAGAAAACAAGCTTTCAGGCCAAGGAGATGGAAGGAGATGCATGTCTGTGACCTTCAAGGGAAAGCTGGGGGTCAGTAAAATGTGTGTGAGAGGTGGGGCCCAAAGTGCTGGGCCCATGAGGAGCTGTATGATCTTGAGGAAGACACTTGGCTCTGCTTGAGGCTGACGCCCTCCTGTTTATCTCAAAGGGTGTTTCTAGCATTCTCTCATGGTGTAGATGTCTCCATTACAGGAGTAATACAATTAATTGTGCTGTGATCTGAACATCTCGGAAGACTGCATCCCCAACTGACCATATGCAGCTTGATGGCAAGAACTCAGCATCTTTTCCTTTGCATCCCTAACACCTCTGCTGGCCGGATCAAGGTGAATGCATTTGATTTCTGTCAGACCAGCATGCGGTCATCTCATTCTGAATCATGGCATCTAGGGCGATGGTGAGGGGAAGATGGAGAAGAGGTTGGCCAGGTTGGGGATAAGGAAGTGGGTGGGAGACAGAAGATTTTTATATGTTAAAATCAACACATCAGAGGCGCCGAATGGTGAAAAGATGGCTGGTGCAGACATTTAAAATTAGCTTCCCCTGACGGTTTCTTAGCAACACTCTATCAGAACATTATTGCTTTTAATGTGCACTGAACAACGCTCACTCGCACATCAAATAGCTGGGAAATGGCCATTGTTAAATGACACTGAACAAAAAGATAGGGAAAACATAAGATTCCAAACACCCTCCTCATTGCCCTTATGGAGAGGAATAAATAGCCTGATTGTCTGCTGCCCTTCCCTCCTTGGTTGCCCATTAGAGAGAGGCGCCAATCACTGGCCACAGAGCCTTGCACTATCTCCCCTGGGTTTCTCTAGAATTTCCCTCTATTTGTTCACAGGTGACTGCTGTCCTTTTTTTTATAAAAAAAAAAAAAAGAAAAAATTGAAGTATATCTGACATACAACATTATATTATTATCAGGTGTACAACGTACTGGTTTGACATTTATATGCATTGTCAGAGGCTCACCCCAGTAGTCTATTTACCATCTGTCACCGTGTAAAGTTAGTTTTTTTCCTTTTGTGGTGATGAGAACTCTTAAGATTTTTCTCTTAGCAATTTTTACATTTGCAATACAATATTACTGACTCTAGTCCACATGCGATCTGTCATTCTTTGTATTCACTAGGAGTGGGGTGGCTGTCAGTGACATTGTTTTAGGTTAGAGCAATGAGCCAAGAGAAATACTCCAAGAAACTAGTGTCTTTCTTTGTGAAAACTGGATTCTATCTAAGGAAGTAAAAAAAAAAAATAAAAGAACTAATACATATTGATTTAATTGTACTTATAGTTAAATGAAGGGGTAAGATACAGTTTGAAAATAAACACAAAGGGCATCAAATTGCAAGCCCAAGTCCCCAGCACTACTGTACACTAGGCATATTCTGAACTTCTCTGTATCACGTGGTAGCTGTATGTCTCTGGTAAAGGCACTGTCAGGGTGTAAATTTTCTCACCTGTAAAGCTCACTTAATAATCACTCCACAGTAAAAGGTACCTCATAATTAACTCTTCAGACTAACATGCCAGGCAAGAAATATAACTTATAAATGTAAGTTAGTTCTAGAATTGACTTGATTACACAGGTTATTTGAATTCAAAACATTCAAAAAATTCACATTTGAAAAGACATTCTTGTCACAATGATCCCAGATTGGCATTCTGTCAGCACCTGTTTATGTCAATATGGCAAATATGCATGTCAGTTGGGTATGGCAGTGAGTGGTCTACTTCCACTCAGTCTGAGTGACTTTCAAGTCATGGCGCTTACCTCTCGAACTAGGGAAGGAATTGTTGAGTTGCTCCATCACTTCCTCTAACCCTGTGCTTGTGTCCTGGGGAGGACTGAGAAGGTCTTCCTCGCCTAAATGAAAGCAAGCACAAATAATAGCAAATTACACTTCAGGAAAAAAAAATAGCGAGACAAGAGAAAAAAGATTCATGATGGCATTTTAAAATCCATTATAAAGTCTGTCACTTGTTCATAAATAACAGAAATAAAAAGGACCCCTCAAGCTTAATAACTAGGCAACAGTTCCTTCAAGGGATGAAGAATTTCATGCAGGGATTTATCTACATCATTATCTTTGGAAAAGAAAACTATGCACCTGCTTATAAGTTTAAGATAAAGTTGCCTTACGTTACTTATGCTGCATTAACAAACGTGAAATGCTGTTCCTTGTAATAAAAAAGGGTTAGCGCGTACTTGCACTGTTTTTCCAGCACGAAAGAAGAATATGACATTTTGCATTCACTTTGTGAAGGTAAAGGGTGGAGACACTGAGGTATTGAGGTGTGTTTTTCCATTCTTTCCTGTGACATTTAATAGAAGATACAAACAAAACTTGAGTACCTTTGAAGTCCAGTATAATGAGGAGAAATAGGAGTTTTATATGACCTATATAGGTAATGAAATATTGATATTCTAAGGACTGTAGGTATGGAGATAGTGGGAAATTATGTTCTTTTCCTCTTTGTCACACGGGTTAACTTCATAACTATGTTTTTGGAGGCTTACAAAGGGAAACGTGTTTAATTTTTGAGAATTTGTTTATGTGAGGAGAAAGATGATTTGGAAGGAAAAGAGGTTCGGGATGGATGGTCTTCTAGAGATGAAGTCTCCTTGCTTGCTTGCGTTATAAATGTAAGTTAGTTCTAGAATTGACTTGATTACACAGGTTATTTGAATTCAAAACATTCAAAAAATTCACATTTGAAAAGACATTCTTGTCACAATGATCCCAGATTGGCATTCTGTCAGCACCTGTTTATGTCAATATGGCAAATATGCATGTCAGTTGGGTATGGCAGTGAGTGGTCTACTTCCACTCAGTCTGAGTGACTTTCAAGTCATGGCGCTTACCTCTCGAACTAGGGAAGGAATTGTTGAGTTGCTCCATCACTTCCTCTAACCCTGTGCTTGTGTCCTGGGGAGGACTGAGAAGGTCTTCCTCGCCTAAATGAAAGCAAGCACAAATAATAGCAAATTACACTTCAGGAAAAAAAAATAGCGAGACAAGAGAAAAAAGATTCATGATGGCATTTTAAAATCCATTATAAAGTCTGTCACTTGTTCATAAATAACAGAAATAAAAAGGACCCCTCAAGCTTAATAACTAGGCAACAGTTCCTTCAAGGGATGAAGAATTTCATGCAGGGATTTATCTACATCATTATCTTTGGAAAAGAAAACTATGCACCTGCTTATAAGTTTAAGATAAAGTTGCCTTACGTTACTTATGCTGCATTAACAAACGTGAAATGCTGTTCCTTGTAATAAAAAAGGGTTAGCGCGTACTTGCACTGTTTTTCCAGCACGAAAGAAGAATATGACATTTTGCATTCACTTTGTGAAGGTAAAGGGTGGAGACACTGAGGTATTGAGGTGTGTTTTTCCATTCTTTCCTGTGACATTTAATAGAAGATACAAACAAAACTTGAGTACCTTTGAAGTCCAGTATAATGAGGAGAAATAGGAGTTTTATATGACCTATATAGGTAATGAAATATTGATATTCTAAGGACTGTAGGTATGGAGATAGTGGGAAATTATGTTCTTTTCCTCTTTGTCACACGGGTTAACTTCATAACTATGTTTTTGGAGGCTTACAAAGGGAAACGTGTTTAATTTTTGAGAATTTGTTTATGTGAGGAGAGAAAGATGATTTGGAAGGAAAAGAGGTTCGGGATGGATGGTCTTCTAGAGATGAAGTCTCCTTGCTTGCTTGCAGAGTTTGTTGATCTCTGTGTCTACTGTTTTATTCATCTGTCAAAGAAATACACCTCAAACAACATTTGCAGTAAGGGCCAAATTTCTTAAGAGCAAACAAAATTATTTTGAACTCTGAAGGTCTCTGAAACTCATTTTTCATAACATTCAGTCTTGCAACAATGAAAATAATGTCTTTTTGAGCCTCTGTTAGTTCAGCACATTGTCACTTCCATTTAAAATAAGACCTTGTCTCAGCAAATCAACAATAATGGACACACTTAAGGACAACCCCAGGTTCACATCTGACTTGAAAATGACTGGGGAGCCAGTGATGTAATGACTTAAATATGCCTGTCATTTCCTTTGGTTTATGCCACTTGGAATTTCATCTCTGATTATAACCCTGCATTTATTACCATGTTTTCACCCTTTCTTACTTAAAGTAGAAGCTAAAAGAATCCTTGGCAGTGCTCATGATTTAGATAAAATCATGTGCTAGGTGGATCAGATGCTGTATACCATTATTAGAAAGGAGGGCCAAGGACCTGGAAGAGACCAAACCCCTCTGAAATGGTGAGTCTCCTGATAACATACCCTAGGAAACACCTCTTTCAAGTACAAAGGACAGGAAACGATTGCTGGTCATACAGTGGGAAAGGAAGTTAGAATATCTATCCATCCACACGCACATACTACTTGCTTATATCCATGCCTATTGAAATGAAAGAATGAAATTCAGCATGTCTAGTTTCTTCTTGCCTATTCTTTTGGAATGAATGAAATGTCACAAGAAGGAACAGGATACTGACAGCTGTAGGGCTGATTATGTCTCTTGGTTCCATTACCAAGGGAATATTTTGCCAAACTAGGGAACGGAAGGCATTTTTCATGGCATCAAGTCCACTTTAGCGATTGCACATCTTACAGAAATCGGAAACAGTGGAGACACTCATGAGCAATGATGTTAATATTTCTGACAGTTTAATTACCTCATGCTGGAGCTCTAGGAACTCCATTGGACAGTGTTAAGGCTTAGGGACAGTTCAGTAAAGTGACTGACATTCTTCTCCGTGAATTATTTCAAGGATCAAAAAATAATATAAGCCAAATGATGTCAACCTGTCGTAACTATCATTGGTGAGTCTCAAAGGTATGTGTCTGAGTATGAATGTAAATTTGGCTTCCTTGTTTCAATGGACACTTTCATGACAGTGATCAATGTACCCATGCAAACAGTTTGTGAGAGTCTATGACATCCTAGGTGTAAACATAAACAAGTAAAATGTAATCTTTTCTTCTTTTCTTAAGATTTTCACAGTAAGTAAAAACTCCTCTGGGTTTAACTAATCTCCTTTAAAACTTTAAGAATTGAAATCAGAATTATAACAAATATGCATGAGTAGAAGTGAATCAACCACTAAAAAATGCTCTAGGCCTAGTATTTTGTGTCAGCTTATACCAGAAAAGTGAAAACAGCTAAGTAACACCCGAAAGTAAAGTAATAACACTGCACTATTCAATAATAAGCCAGATTTCAAATGTCGAAAACAGCATAACAATTTCAAAACCGATTTATTTATAAATTCAAGTGTTTCTCAGAAGCCAACTATGTGGCAGGCTCTGTTTTGAGGAACAGTCCCCAACCTTTTTGGCACCAGGGACCAGTCTTGCAGAAGACAGTTTTTGCATAGACTAGGGTGGGGCAGTTGTTTTTGAGATGATTCAAGTGCATTGCATTGATTGTGCACTGTACTTCTCTTATGACTACATCAGCTCCACCTCAGATCATCAGGCATTAGATTCTGGAGGTTAGGGACCCCTGATTCTGACTACTGGAATTATAGCAATACACAACTAACAAGCTTGGTCCCCATGGAACTCACATTCTGATGGAGGAATGCAGGCCTCAGAAAAGATGTCAGGGAAGGGCAGTAAATAAGACTCTTTAGAAAAAAGGGAGTCTTCATTAATAAGGGGCAGGTGAGTTAAAATGTTAGGGACTTACAGGTTTGTAGTTATCAGAAGGAAGACTTAGAGCCTTTGAAGTTATTTGTAGGAGGAGCACATCAGACAGAGGATCAAAAAGAGGAGAGTGTGATTGGCTTGCTCAAGGAAGAGCAGCAAGGTAGCTAGGGACAGTTCAGTAAAGTGACTGACATTCTTCTCCGTGAATTATTTCAAGGATCAAAAAATAATATAAGCCAAATGATGTCAACCTGTCGTAACTATCATTGGTGAGTCTCAAAGGTATGTGTCTGAGTATGAATGTAAATTTGGCTTCCTTGTTTCAATGGACACTTTCATGACAGTGATCAATGTACCCATGCAAACAGTTTGTGAGAGTCTATGACATCCTAGGTGTAAACATAAACAAGTAAAATGTAATCTTTTCTTCTTTTCTTAAGATTTTCACAGTAAGTAAAAACTCCTCTGGGTTTAACTAATCTCCTTTAAAACTTTAAGAATTGAAATCAGAATTATAACAAATATGCATGAGTAGAAGTGAATCAACCACTAAAAAATGCTCTAGGCCTAGTATTTTGTGTCAGCTTATACCAGAAAAGTGAAAACAGCTAAGTAACACCCGAAAGTAAAGTAATAACACTGCACTATTCAATAATAAGCCAGATTTCAAATGTCGAAAACAGCATAACAATTTCAAAACCGATTTATTTATAAATTCAAGTGTTTCTCAGAAGCCAACTATGTGGCAGGCTCTGTTTTGAGGAACAGTCCCCAACCTTTTTGGCACCAGGGACCAGTCTTGCAGAAGACAGTTTTTGCATAGACTAGGGTGGGGCAGTTGTTTTTGAGATGATTCAAGTGCATTGCATTGATTGTGCACTGTACTTCTCTTATGACTACATCAGCTCCACCTCAGATCATCAGGCATTAGATTCTGGAGGTTAGGGACCCCTGATTCTGACTACTGGAATTATAGCAATACACAACTAACAAGCTTGGTCCCCATGGAACTCACATTCTGATGGAGGAATGCAGGCCTCAGAAAAGATGTCAGGGAAGGGCAGTAAATAAGACTCTTTAGAAAAAAGGGAGTCTTCATTAATAAGGGGCAGGTGAGTTAAAATGTTAGGGACTTACAGGTTTGTAGTTATCAGAAGGAAGACTTAGAGCCTTTGAAGTTATTTGTAGGAGGAGCACATCAGACAGAGGATAGCAAATGAAGAGAGGAGAGTGTGATTGGCTTGCTCAAGGAAGAGCAGCAAGGTAGCTAGGGCATACAATGGAAAGCGATCGAGCATTAGAGGGTACGTGCCTTTCTGGCCAAGGAATTTAGGCATGGTCATGTGACCTGCTTTGGCTAATGGAATGTTAGCAGATATGACATAAGCAGGAGCTTATAATGTCTTTGGGTGATGCAGCTTGCTTTCTTGTGCTTACATATCATAAGAAGTATAAGGTCCAGTGATCTGCCAACCCAAGGAGGATGTGAGACAGGTAGGAAAGCCTTGACCCCCGCCCACAACTTGGAGTTGTGCTAGCTGAGCTCTAGCACAAACAACTCCAGTCAACCAACAGATACATGAATGAAAAACAGGTAACTTGAGAAGTTGTCAGTTATTTTGTTCGACAGTAATAGCTGATTGGTCTACTGTGTTAATGTACTAACCCAGCAAGATACCAATATTTGCAGGTTATCTTAATCATATACTGATATATAGCTATAATATTATGTGAAAGTGTTAGGTGCTCAGGCCTGTCTGACTCTTGGTGACCCCATGGCGCGTAGCCCACCAGGCTCCTCTCTCCATGGGATTCTCCAGGCAAGAATACTGGCGTAGATAGCCATTCCCTTCTCCAGGGGAGCTTCCTGACCCAGGGATCGAACCCGGGTCTCCTGCACTGCAGGCAGATTCTTTACTATGTGAGCCATCAATATAGGCAACTCCAAAATGTTCCTGACTCTTAACAACACCACCAGTGACCATAAACCTCTTCCCACCAAAACCACCCTCATTTGTTCAACAAGAACACATTTATTGAGTCCCAACTGTGTACACTGGCAACTTGGCCAGCCCTTATCCCTACCTTAGTGATGCACTTTCTGCTCAAATAGCACTGCTAATGGTTAAGGGATTTCTAACTTAGTTAATGGCAGTTCTTAAGCATTAACACTTAAGTTTGATTCGACTCCAAGGTGATTCCCATAGACATGCATAAAAATCCTTTTTGCATTATTACTCCTAGGTTTCATGGTTTGTCTGAAATTGGTCCAAAGAAATGACTGAAACATTTAAAATATGAACGTTTCAAAATAAGAAAAGACATAGTCAAAGCTAAAATAGCATTCTGATACAGCATAATATGCTAGACTCTGCTGAAGTGAAGAAAAAAGACAGTTGAATTTAATCTGAGATAAAAGAAATGAAATGGTTTGCTCTGGGCAAGATATTCTGTAAGTCTTCTGAAATTCACCATGGTTTTAGGCTTTCAAGGGGAGATATCCCATCTATCAGACTTTCCTGTCCTCAATTCAAATGATAATGATTTGACTTGGTTAAAAAAGTAACTTTTAGTCAAAAGTGATGCAGCTCTGACACAAGAATCATTACACCCATTAGTGTCTTTATACCCAAGCAAAATATTGCTCTGTTCTCTTTATACAAGAGCAAGCTGTGTATCAGAACATTATTTTCTCTTAAAAAAGAGGACTGTTTATGAGCAAATATGCCCACCATTATTTGTCTTTGGATTACATATCAAATCACTTATTTAGTTTTTAACTAATTTTCCATGGGATGTATCATAGCTTGTTATGTTGTCTCTGCCTTTCTCTAGGTTTTCTTAAGGATAAAAAAGATGTATCCTATACCTCATACTTACCTTCAATGACTTTTTGAAATTACAATTTGGGATAGATGGTTTGTTGTCATTGTTGTTTCGTGGCTAAGTTGTGTCTGACTCTACACACTATAGGCTTTAGACCCTATGGACTTCTCTGTCCATGGAATTTCCCAGGCGAGAATACTGGAGTGGGTTGCCAGTTCCTTCTCCAGGTAATCTTCCAGACCCAGGGAGTGAATCCGCACCTCCTGCATTCACAGGTGAGTTCTTTACCACTGAGCCACCAGGGAACCTCGAGATGGTTTCAATTTTACATATACTGTGTTCTTTAATATATTAGTGGAATCCAATGATGATGCTGATTACTAGGTCATTCATGTTGAATGGTGATGAAGGATACTGATATTAGTAGCTATGATTCATTGTTTATTTCTAATGAAATATAATTGACATAAAACATTGTATTAGTTTTGAGATGTTCGACTCCAAGGTGATTCCCATAGACATGCATAAAAATCCTTTTTGCATTATTACTCCTAGGTTTCATGGTTTGTCTGAAATTGGTCCAAAGAAATGACTGAAACATTTAAAATATGAACGTTTCAAAATAAGAAAAGACATAGTCAAAGCTAAAATAGCATTCTGATACAGCATAATATGCTAGACTCTGCTGAAGTGAAGAAAAAAGACAGTTGAATTTAATCTGAGATAAAAGAAATGAAATGGTTTGCTCTGGGCAAGATATTCTGTAAGTCTTCTGAAATTCACCATGGTTTTAGGCTTTCAAGGGGAGATATCCCATCTATCAGACTTTCCTGTCCTCAATTCAAATGATAATGATTTGACTTGGTTAAAAAAGTAACTTTTAGTCAAAAGTGATGCAGCTCTGACACAAGAATCATTACACCCATTAGTGTCTTTATACCCAAGCAAAATATTGCTCTGTTCTCTTTATACAAGAGCAAGCTGTGTATCAGAACATTATTTTCTCTTAAAAAAGAGGACTGTTTATGAGCAAATATGCCCACCATTATTTGTCTTTGGATTACATATCAAATCACTTATTTAGTTTTTAACTAATTTTCCATGGGATGTATCATAGCTTGTTATGTTGTCTCTGCCTTTCTCTAGGTTTTCTTAAGGATAAAAAAGATGTATCCTATACCTCATACTTACCTTCAATGACTTTTTGAAATTACAATTTGGGATAGATGGTTTGTTGTCATTGTTGTTTCGTGGCTAAGTTGTGTCTGACTCTACACACTATAGGCTTTAGACCCTATGGACTTCTCTGTCCATGGAATTTCCCAGGCGAGAATACTGGAGTGGGTTGCCAGTTCCTTCTCCAGGTAATCTTCCAGACCCAGGGAGTGAATCCGCACCTCCTGCATTCACAGGTGAGTTCTTTACCACTGAGCCACCAGGGAACCTCGAGATGGTTTCAATTTTACATATACTGTGTTCTTTAATATATTAGTGGAATCCAATGATGATGCTGATTACTAGGTCATTCATGTTGAATGGTGATGAAGGATACTGATATTAGTAGCTATGATTCATTGTTTATTTCTAATGAAATATAATTGACATAAAACATTGTATTAGTTTTGAGATGTACAGCATAATTCTTTGAAATAAGTATATACTACAAATCGATTACCACAGCAAGGTACAGGCATCACCATAGTTACAAATCTTAAATGTTCTTATCACAACAATAAAACATTTTATCTCTTAGCAACTTTCTTAAAAACTAAAGCGTAGTTGCTTTTTTTATTTTTTAACTTCATGCCACGAGCTCTTTCTTAGTTATTTATTATTTTCATCCATCTTTATTCTTTGGCCTGTGTGGGCCTCCCATTGCAGTGGCCTCTCTCCTTGCAGAGCACCGGCTCTAGGCACATGTGCTCCAGAGCACTGGCTTGTAATTGGACACACCAGTCCAGCCGCTCCACAGCATGTGGGATCCCCGGGGCCAGGGATTGAACAGGTGCCTCTTGCACTGCAAGGTGGACTCTTCACCCACCGGACCACCAGGGAAGCCCTGAAGTATAGTTGATATATAATGTTGTGCTAGTTTCAGGTGTACAGCAAAGTGATTCATATATATCTATAGTCTTTTTCATTATAGGTAATTACAAGATGTTGAATGTACTTATACTTACAGTAGGACCTTGTTGCTTATCTCTGTTATATATAGTAATGTGTATCTGTTAAGCCCATGATCCTAATTTATCCCCTGTCCCCTAATTTTTTTTTGTTTTGTAAATAAGTTAATGCACATCACTTTTATATTCCACATATAAGTCTTTCTCTGATGTCATTTAGTGTGATAATCTCTAGGACTATTCATGCTGCTGTGCAACTTTCAAATATACAATACAGTATTGTTAACTGTAATCTCCATGCTATATGTTGTAGGTATACAGGATGATTTATAACTGGAAGTTTGTACTTTCTGACCACCTTTGCCTACCTGCTGCATATGATAACTACCAGTCTGTTCTCTGCACCATTTTACATTTGCCCCCAAAACCGTGGCCAAGAGTTCCCTTTACTTCACATTCTCATCTACAGTTGTTATCTTCTTTGATAACAGCCATTTTAATAGACGTAAGGTGATACAATTATTGTGATTTTTACTTGCATTTCCCTGATGATTAGTGATGTTTACCACCTTTACATGTACCTATTGGCCATAGTATATATGTTTTTTTGGAATGGTGTTTGAAGGATAAACTGATATTAGTAGCTATGATTCATTGTTTATTTCTAATGAAATATAATTGACATAAAACATTGTATTAGTTTTGAGATGTACAGCATAATTCTTTGAAATAAGTATATACTACAAATCGATTACCACAGCAAGGTACAGGCATCACCATAGTTACAAATCTTAAATGTTCTTATCACAACAATAAAACATTTTATCTCTTAGCAACTTTCTTAAAAACTAAAGCGTAGTTGCTTTTTTTATTTTTTAACTTCATGCCACGAGCTCTTTCTTAGTTATTTATTATTTTCATCCATCTTTATTCTTTGGCCTGTGTGGGCCTCCCATTGCAGTGGCCTCTCTCCTTGCAGAGCACCGGCTCTAGGCACATGTGCTCCAGAGCACTGGCTTGTAATTGGACACACCAGTCCAGCCGCTCCACAGCATGTGGGATCCCCGGGGCCAGGGATTGAACAGGTGCCTCTTGCACTGCAAGGTGGACTCTTCACCCACCGGACCACCAGGGAAGCCCTGAAGTATAGTTGATATATAATGTTGTGCTAGTTTCAGGTGTACAGCAAAGTGATTCATATATATCTATAGTCTTTTTCATTATAGGTAATTACAAGATGTTGAATGTACTTATACTTACAGTAGGACCTTGTTGCTTATCTCTGTTATATATAGTAATGTGTATCTGTTAAGCCCATGATCCTAATTTATCCCCTGTCCCCTAATTTTTTTTTGTTTTGTAAATAAGTTAATGCACATCACTTTTATATTCCACATATAAGTCTTTCTCTGATGTCATTTAGTGTGATAATCTCTAGGACTATTCATGCTGCTGTGCAACTTTCAAATATACAATACAGTATTGTTAACTGTAATCTCCATGCTATATGTTGTAGGTATACAGGATGATTTATAACTGGAAGTTTGTACTTTCTGACCACCTTTGCCTACCTGCTGCATATGATAACTACCAGTCTGTTCTCTGCACCATTTTACATTTGCCCCCAAAACCGTGGCCAAGAGTTCCCTTTACTTCACATTCTCATCTACAGTTGTTACGTCTTCTTTGATAACAGCCATTTTAATAGACGTAAGGTGATACAATTATTGTGATTTTTACTTGCATTTCCCTGATGATTAGTGATGTTTACCACCTTTACATGTACCTATTGGCCATAGTATATATATTTTCTTTGGTAAAATGTCTCATTGATCTCCTGCCCATTTTTAAATCAGAGTGATTGTTCTATTGAGTTGTATGAGTTCTTTACAAAATCTGGATAGTCTCATAAGATAAATGACTGGCAAATATTTTCTCACAGTCTTTAGGCTGCCTTTTCATTTTCCTGACAGTTTTGTTCACTGTACAGAAGCTTTTTATTTGATGTAGTCATATTATTTTTGCTTTTCTTACTTTTAGTTTTGGTGTCAACTGAAAAATTCATTGCCAGATGTATCATGGATCTCACCCCCTTGTGTTTTCTTCTAGGGTTTTCATGGTTTCAGGTCTTACAGGAAGTTTTTGACCCAGTTTGAAATGATTTTCATGTATGGTGTAAGGTGATAATCCAGTTTTATTCTTGCGAGTATGGCTGTGCTGTTTTCTCAACACCATTTACTGAAGAAACCATTCTTTTCCTATTGTATGTTCTTAACTCCTTTATTGTAAATTAGTTGACTGTATGTGTGAGGCATATTTATGGGCCCTCTATTCTGTTCTGTTGTTCTGTATATTTCTTATCGCACCAATACCATGCCCTTTTGACTCCTGTGGCTTTGTAATACAGTTTGAAATCAAGCAGCATAAGGCTGCCTGCTGTGGTCTTTTTTTCTCATGACTGCTTTAGCTATTTAGGGTCTTTTTGGGGGTTCCATACAAATTTTCAGATTTTTTTTTCTCTTTATGTGGAAAATTCCTTTGGAATTTTGATGGAAATTGCCTTGAATCTGTAGATGGCAATGGGTAGTGTAGACATTTAAACAATAGCAGTTCTTTCAGTCCATGAGCATGACCTTGTGTCTTCTTCAATGTCTTTCATCACTGTCTTACAGTTTTTAGTGTATAGGTTTTTCAC
Organism: Tragulus kanchil; assembly: GCA_022376925.1. NCBI lineage: Eukaryota > Metazoa > Chordata > Mammalia > Artiodactyla > Tragulidae > Tragulus > Tragulus kanchil. Next base: position 101,128,090 of record JAIOJX010000001.1, on the reverse strand, counting down.
TGCCCTAAGTTTATTCCTAGGTATTTTATTCTTTTAGGGGCAACTATAAATGAAATTATTTCTGTTTCTCATAGTTTGTTATTAATGTGTAAAGATGCAACAGACTTCTGCATACTGAGTTTTATCCTGCAACTTTCCTAAATTCATTGAGTTCTAACAGCTTTTTGGTGGGCTCTTCCAGGTTTTCTTATATATATTATCATAGCATTTGCAAATAAAGATAAATTTACTACTGTTTTTCTGATTTGTGTGCCTTTTAGTGGTTTTCTTGCCTAAGCATGATGGCTAGTACTTTAGCATTATGTTGGACAAAAGGAGCAAGAAAAGGCACCCTTGTCTTCTGATCTTAGTGGAAGATCATTCAGCCTCCCACCAGTGAATGTGATGTTAGCTGTAGACTTGTTAAATACATCACCTTTATTATGTCGACGTACATTCCCTTGATGCCCACTTTGTTGAGAATTTTTATCATGAATGGATGCTGAATTTTGTCAAATGCTCTTTCTTCATCTATTGGGATGTTCATGGGATGTTTATCTTTCATTAATGTGTTATATCATGTTTATTGATTTCTATATATTGAACTCGGTTGCCCAGATGGCACAGTGGTATAGAATCTGCCTGCCAATGCAGGAGATGTGGGTTTGATCCCTGGGTTGGGAAGATCCCCTGGAAAAGGCAATGGCAACCCAGTCCAGTATGTTAGTGTGAGAAATTCGATGGACAAAGGAGCCTGGTGGGCTGCAATCCATGGGGTCACAAGGAATCAGACATGCTTCAGTGACTAAACACACACCCACATATGGAACCATCCTTGCAACCCAGGGATAAATCCCTCTTGGTTATGGTTTATGATCCTTTTAATGTATTGTTGAATGTGCTTTGCTAATATTTTGTGGAGAATATTTGCATCTATATTCATTAAATATAGGTCTGTAGCTTTGTTGTAGTGTTCTTATCTGGCTTTGGTATCAAAGTAATGCTGGCCTTGTGAAATAATTTGGGGGATATAATGTCTCTACATTTTTGTGAGAAGAACTGGTATTCTTCTTCTTTTTTTTAAATTTTGGTAGGCTGCCCTAAGTTTATTCCTAGGTATTTTATTCTTTTAGGGGCAACTATAAATGAAATTATTTCTGTTTCTCATAGTTTGTTATTAATGTGTAAAGATGCAACAGACTTCTGCATACTGAGTTTTATCCTGCAACTTTCCTAAATTCATTGAGTTCTAACAGCTTTTTGGTGGGCTCTTCCAGGTTTTCTTATATATATTATCATAGCATTTGCAAATAAAGATAAATTTACTACTGTTTTTCTGATTTGTGTGCCTTTTAGTGGTTTTCTTGCCTAAGCATGATGGCTAGTACTTTAGCATTATGTTGGACAAAAGGAGCAAGAAAAGGCACCCTTGTCTTCTGATCTTAGTGGAAGATCATTCAGCCTCCCACCAGTGAATGTGATGTTAGCTGTAGACTTGTTAAATACATCACCTTTATTATGTCGACGTACATTCCCTTGATGCCCACTTTGTTGAGAATTTTTATCATGAATGGATGCTGAATTTTGTCAAATGCTCTTTCTTCATCTATTGGGATGTTCATGGGATGTTTATCTTTCATTAATGTGTTATATCATGTTTATTGATTTCTATATATTGAACTCGGTTGCCCAGATGGCACAGTGGTATAGAATCTGCCTGCCAATGCAGGAGATGTGGGTTTGATCCCTGGGTTGGGAAGATCCCCTGGAAAAGGCAATGGCAACCCAGTCCAGTATGTTAGTGTGAGAAATTCGATGGACAAAGGAGCCTGGTGGGCTGCAATCCATGGGGTCACAAGGAATCAGACATGCTTCAGTGACTAAACACACACCCACATATGGAACCATCCTTGCAACCCAGGGATAAATCCCTCTTGGTTATGGTTTATGATCCTTTTAATGTATTGTTGAATGTGCTTTGCTAATATTTTGTGGAGAATATTTGCATCTATATTCATTAAATATAGGTCTGTAGCTTTGTTGTAGTGTTCTTATCTGGCTTTGGTATCAAAGTAATGCTGGCCTTGTGAAATAATTTGGGGGATATAATGTCTCTACATTTTTGTGAGAAGAACTGGTATTCTTCTTCTTTTTTTTAAATTTTGACCTATTTTATTGTTTTTATTTATTTATTTTCATCCAACTTTATTCTTTGGCCTGTGTGGGCCTCCTATTGCAGTGGCCTCTCTTGCCACTGAGCACCGGCTCTGGGCGCATACTTTCCAGAGCGCTGGCTCGTAAATGGACATACCAGTCCAGTTGCTCTGCGGCACATGGGATCTTCCCTGGCTAGGGATTGAACCGGAGCCTTTGCATTGCAAGGTGGACTCTTTACCAACTGGACCACCAGGGAAGCCCAATCAATTCTTTAAGTGTTTTGTAGAATTCACCAGAGAAGGCACCTGATTGTGGGCTTTTTGTGGAATGCTGAGGGTTGGGGGGGTGGGCATCATAAGAACCATTTGAGCATCTCGTTTCTCATTGTTGGTCTGTTCAGATTTTCTGTTTTATCATGGTTCATTCTTGATAGGTTGTATATTTCTAGGAATTTATCCATTTCTTCTAGATTATCCAATTTGTTTCCATATAGTTATTCTTAATGCTTTTATGATCTTTTATATTTCTGCTTTAAGTTGTAATGTGTATTCTTACATTTTTGACTTTGTATTTGAATTCTCTTTTTCATTGTCAGTTTGTCTAAAGGTCTGTCACTGTAGTTTTTCAAAAAAAAAAAAAAAATCCCAAGCTCTTACTTTTGCTGATATTTTAATTATCTTTTTCATCTCTATTACATTTATTTCTGCCCTCTTTTTCCTTCAGTTAAGTTAGGACCTTTTTTGTTCTTGTTTTTCTAGTTCCCTGAGGTGTAAACTTAGGTTGTTCATTTGTGAATTTTCTTATTTTTTTCTAGTATGCATGTTATCTTTATTTCATTTTTAAGTCCCCTCTCAGAACTGCTTTGCTGCATCCTGTAACTTTGGTACGTTGTATCTGCATTTGTCTCTAGGTATTTTTTATGTCTCTTTTGATTTCTTCATCAATCCATTTATAGTTCAGTGGTGTATTATTAAAGATTCACATTTTTGTGAATTTTCTATTTTTATTCTTGAAATTGATTTTTGGTGCTATTTTTAGTCACAAAGTTGCTCAATATGATTTCTTAAATTTATTGAGACTTGTTTTGTGGCCTAAGATATGACATTATCCTGTGTTCCATCCTAGAGAATATCTCTTGTGCACTTAAAAAGAATGTACTCCTCTGCATTTGTATAGAATGTTCCTAAATATCTGTCATCGGTTATCACGTACGGTCCCATGCTTCCCTACTGATTTTGTGTGGATAACCTATGCATTGATGTAAGTGAGGTATAGTTAAATCCTCTGCTATGATTGACATGTATTTTCCCCTTTAGGTCTATTAATATTTGCTTTATATTCACCATGTTGGGTGAAATAAATAATTACAAATGTATAGCTTATTGGACTAAGCTCTTTATCATTTATTATTATGTAATGTCTTTGCTTTGCTCTTATTTTAGTTGTTGTTTCAAAGTCTTATTTTGTTGGCTATAAGTAAAGCTATCCCAGGTTTCTTTTGGTTTTTATTTGCAGGAAATATCTTTTTCTATCCCTTCTGTCTCTGTGCCTTTACATTTTTTAAGACTTTTTTTTGATGGGGACCATCTTTAAAGCCTTTATTGAATATGTCACAATATTGCTTCCATTTTACATTTTGTATTTTTTTTTTTTTGGCTGCGAGGCATGGAGGATCTTCGCTCCCTGACCAGGGGTTGAACCCACACCTCTTGCACTGTAAGGTGAACTAAGCACTGAACTACAGGAAAGTCCCCCTCTGTGTCTTTATGTCTGAAGTGATGTTTTAAATAGAAAGTATATAGCAAGGTCTTATTTTTTTTATTGTTGTTTTTGTCAGAAAGGACTTCTGTTAAATTTTAGTTAAATTTCAAAGTTACAGAAAAATTCTAAGACTAGTAAAATAGATTCCTGTATACCATTTGCCTTGATTCACCAAGTGCTACTATGTTGCCATATTTGCTCTCTTTTTCTAAATAAACGGATTTGTTATTGTTGCTGTTGTTCTTATTGCTGACCCATTTTCATTCCAATGTAAGATTCAGGCCCTTTATTCCTAAGTCCTTCATTATCTTTTTGAACCCTTACCTTATGGAACCACATTGGCATTATATTATCTAGTGTGTAGACTAATTTCACCAATTGCCTTAGTAATTAATAATGTTTATAACCATGTATGTGTATTACATATATATATGTATTCATATATTCTTTTCCCCTCTGATCCAGGGGATCTTATCTTTGTCCCTTTTTTTGGATAGGTGATTTACAATGTTGTGTTAATTTCTGCTATACAGCAAAGTGATTCATTTTTATATATACATACATTTTGTTTTTAATATTCGTTCCCACTATGGTTTATCATGGTATTACTAGTTATAGTTCTCTGTGCCCTACAGCAGGACTTTGTTGTTTAGCCATTCCACATAAAATAGCTTACATCTGCTAAGCCTAACATCCTTTCCCTTGGCAATCACCTGTCTATTCCCCGTGAGTCTGTTTCTGTTTCATAGAGAGGTGCATTTGTGTCACATTTTAGATTCCACACACAAGTGATACTGTATGGTATTTGTATTTTTCTTTCTGACTTACTTGACCCAGTAGAATAATCTATAGTAGAATATAGTAGAATTCCTACTAGAATAATGTATAATATATAGTTGCATCCACATTGCTGCAAATGACATTATTTTGTTTTTTCTTAGGGCTGGGTAATATTTCACTGATATAGATATACCACATCTTTATTCATTCATCTGTGATGTTGCTTCCCTGTCTTGGCTGTTGTGAGTAGTGCTTCTATGAACATAGGGTGCATGTCTCTTTTTTGGATTAGAGTTTTATTTGGATATATGCCCAGGAGTGGGATTGCTGGCTCATGTGCTGATACTATTTTCAGTTTTCGGAGGAGCCTCCATACTGTTTTCCATAATGGCTGCATCAGTTTACATTCCCAACAACAACAGTGTAAGCAGGTTGCCTTTTCTCCACATCTTCACTGGCATGTGTTATTTGTAGAATTTTAATATAGCTATTCTGACCAGTGTGAGGTGATAACTCATGTAGTTTTGATTTGTATTTCTCTGATAATTAGTGATGTTGAGCACATTTGCCTAATGGCCATTTGTGTTTCTTCTGTGGAGAGATGTTTATTTAGGTCTTCTGCCCATTTGTCACTTGGATTGTTTGCTTTTTGCTGTTGAGTTGTATGAGCTATCTGTATATTTTGGAAATTAGGCCCTTTATTCCTAAGTCCTTTTTTTGAACCCTTACCTTATGGAACCACATTGGCATTATATTATCTAGTGTGTAGACTAATTTCACCAATTGCCTTAGTAATTAATAATGTTTATAACCATGTATTATATATATATGTATTCATATATTCTTTTCCCCTCTGATCCAGGGGATCTTATCTTTGTCCCTTTTTTTGGATAGGTGATTTACAATGTTGTGTTAATTTCTGCTATACAGCAAAGTGATTCATTTTTATATATACATACATTTTGTTTTTAATATTCGTTCCCACTATGGTTTATCATGGTATTACTAGTTATAGTTCTCTGTGCCCTACAGCAGGACTTTGTTGTTTAGCCATTCCACATAAAATAGCTTACATCTGCTAAGCCTAACATCCTTTCCCTTGGCAATCACCTGTCTATTCCCCGTGAGTCTGTTTCTGTTTCATAGAGAGGTGCATTTGTGTCACATTTTAGATTCCACACACAAGTGATACTGTATGGTATTTGTATTTTTCTTTCTGACTTACTTGACCCAGTAGAATAATCTATAGTAGAATATAGTAGAATTCCTACTAGAATAATGTATAATATATAGTTGCATCCACATTGCTGCAAATGACATTATTTTGTTTTTTCTTAGGGCTGGGTAATATTTCACTGATATAGATATACCACATCTTTATTCATTCATCTGTGATGTTGCTTCCCTGTCTTGGCTGTTGTGAGTAGTGCTTCTATGAACATAGGGGTGCATGTCTCTTTTTTGGATTAGAGTTTTATTTGGATATATGCCCAGGAGTGGGATTGCTGGCTCATGTGCTGATACTATTTTCAGTTTTCGGAGGAGCCTCCATACTGTTTTCCATAATGGCTGCATCAGTTTACATTCCCAACAACAACAGTGTAAGCAGGTTGCCTTTTCTCCACATCTTCACTGGCATGTGTTATTTGTAGAATTTTAATATAGCTATTCTGACCAGTGTGAGGTGATAACTCATGTAGTTTTGATTTGTATTTCTCTGATAATTAGTGATGTTGAGCACATTTGCCTAATGGCCATTTGTGTTTCTTCTGTGGAGAGATGTTTATTTAGGTCTTCTGCCCATTTGTCACTTGGATTGTTTGCTTTTTGCTGTTGAGTTGTATGAGCTATCTGTATATTTTGGAAATTATGCCCTTCTTGGTTGCATCATTTGCAAATACTATCTCCCATTCCGTAGGTCGTCTTTTCATTTTGTCTGTGGTTTCCTTTGCTGTGCCTAAGCTTGAGAGTTTGATTAGGTCTCATTTTCTTGCCTTTGTTGCTTTGGGAGACTCTAAGTCTTGACTGTTAGCCATTTAGCCACTCCACATATTATGACTGGAGAATTTAGTCCACTTAGAGTAATTTTTGATAGGTATATACCTACTGCCCATTAAAAAATTGTATTCTGTTATGTGGTTCCTCTGTGTCTTCTCACTCTCTTCCTTGAGTTCAATGATTGTAGTGTCACGCTTAGTGTTCTATCATTTGTGCATAGGTTTCTGCTTTGTGGTAACCATGAGTCTTAGAGAAAACATAACAGTGTATTTTAGGTTGATAATAACTAAGTTCAAATACAGTCTAAAGGTCTAACATTTTTACTCTATGTTATGTTTTTGGTGTCATAATTTACATTTTTCTGTGTCCATTAACAAGTTACTTTGGTAATAGTCACTTTTATCATTTTTGTCTGTTAACCTTCTTACTGGACGTACAAGTGATTAGCCTATCACGACTACCATGATGGATTATGTTGAATTTGATTATAGTATTACCTTGTGAGAGTTATACTTTTCTGTTTTCCTTTTTCTCATTATCACCCTTTCATTTAAATTTAAAGAAGTCTCTGTTAGATTTCTTCTAAGTCTGGTCCAGTGGTGCTGCATGCTTTCAGCTTTTGCTTGGCTGGATAACTCTTTCTCTCTCCAGTTTTGATGGACAGCTGCAGAATAGAATATTCTGTTTGGCAGTGTTTTATGTCTTTAAATACTTTGAATATATCATGAGACTCCCTTGTGGACTGCCAAGTTTCTGCTGAAAAATCTGCTGATGGATATATGGGGTTCCCTTATATGTAAGAAGTTGTTTTTCTTGTTGCTTTTAAGACTCTCACATTGTATTTAACTTTTGACAGTTTAATTATAATGTGTCTTGGTGTGGGAACTGTCCAGGCTTCCTGACAGAATGTCTCCTTCCTCAGGGTTAAGAAGGCTTTCTGCTCCTTTGTCTCTCCTTTCCTTCTAGGGCACTTTATTAGGAATACTTGTGTTTTTTTAAAAAAACTGCTTGATGGTGTCCAATTAATTCCTTAAGCTATCTTGTCTCTTGATCATTCTTTAAACATTATTTTCATTGAAATATAGTTGATTGACAGTGTTGTTAGTTTTACCTGTATAGCAAAGTGATTAAGTTATATATACATTCTTTTTTACATACATAGCTTCCATTTTAGGTTATTAAAGAGTATTCTTGTGCTTGATAGTAGATCTTTGTTGATCATATATTTTATATATAGTAGTGTGTATATGCTAATCCCAAACTTCGAATTTATGCCTTCCCTCTTTGGTAACCATAGGTTTGTTTTCCATATCTATTTAAAAAGTCGGTATATTTTAATCCCAATATCTTAATTTGTCCCGGCCCCTTTTCCCTTTTGGCAACTGTAAGGTTTTCTTACTGTCTTTGATCCTATGGGATGGATGAGTTCCACTGACCTGTTTGTGTTTGCTGATCTTTTTTTCCCATTCATCTAGTCTGCTGTTGAAAGCTTCTGTTGTATCTGTCAGTTCTGTTACTGTTTTCATAGCTTTGTCACTGAGATTTGGTCTTTATATTTTCTATCTATCTTTGTTGCAATTCTCCCTTTGTTTATTCATTGTTTTCCTGACCTTAATGAGCATCTCTGTGACTGTTGTTTTGAAATCTTTCTTTATTTGTAAGCTACTTACCTTAATGTCTTTAAGGTCACTTTATTTTGTTTTGATGGACAGCTGCAGAAAAAATATCTGTTTGGCAGTGTTTTATGTCTTTAAATACTTTGAATATATCATGAGACTCCCTTGTGGACTGCCAAGTTTCTGCTGAAAAATCTGCTGATGGATATATGGGGTTCCCTTATATGTAAGAAGTTGTTTTTCTTGTTGCTTTTAAGACTCTCACATTGTATTTAACTTTTGACAGTTTAATTATAATGTGTCTTGGTGTGGGAACTGTCCAGGCTTCCTGACAGAATGTCTCCTTCCTCAGGGTTAAGAAGGCTTTCTGCTCCTTTGTCTCTCCTTTCCTTCTAGGGCACTTTATTAGGAATACTTGTGTTTTTTTAAAAAAACTGCTTGATGGTGTCCAATTAATTCCTTAAGCTATCTTGTCTCTTGATCATTCTTTAAACATTATTTTCATTGAAATATAGTTGATTGACAGTGTTGTTAGTTTTACCTGTATAGCAAAGTGATTAAGTTATATATACATTCTTTTTTACATACATAGCTTCCATTTTAGGTTATTAAAGAGTATTCTTGTGCTTGATAGTAGATCTTTGTTGATCATATATTTTATATATAGTAGTGTGTATATGCTAATCCCAAACTTAAATTTATGCCTTCCTCTTTGGTAACCATAGGTTTGTTTTCCATATCTATTTAAAAAGTCGGTATATTTTAATCCCAATATCTTAATTTGTCCCGGCCCCTTTTCCCTTTTGGCAACTGTAAGGTTTTCTTACTGTCTTTGATCCTATGGGATGGATGAGTTCCACTGACCTGTTTGTGTTTGCTGATCTTTTTTTCCCATTCATCTAGTCTGCTGTTGAAAGCTTCTGTTGTATCTGTCAGTTCTGTTACTGTTTTCATAGCTTTGTCACTGAGATTTGGTCTTTATATTTTCTATCTATCTTTGTTGCAATTCTCCCTTTGTTTATTCATTGTTTTCCTGACCTTAATGAGCATCTCTGTGACTGTTGTTTTGAAATCTTTCTTTATTTGTAAGCTACTTACCTTAATGTCTTTAAGGTCACTTTTGAGGGTTTTGCTTGTTTATTTCTTTGGAACATGTTTCTCTATTTTTGTCTTCCTTTGCCTTATCTCTCTGTGTTGTTGGTTTCTGTGCCTTAGATATGACAGTTCCCTCTCTCATCTAGAAAGGGTGACCTCAGGTATAAGATGAGCCTTATTTTTAAGGCCTGCCCTACCTCTTGGTCATCTCTGAAACTGTTGTGATTGTCCAAGGAGGCTTTTTTGTTCTTAGTGTCTCTGTAGTTGAGGGTGTTCCCAGACTTGTCAGTAGTGTTCCAGTGGGGAGGAGGGTTTCAGTCAGCACTTAGACGCAAGATGACTGGAAGTCTGAGCCTCAGGCAATAGCTCTTAAAGTGTGTAAACAAGCGTGTTTTAGGGAAAGACTGGGAGATGGAAGTCTCTGTATGCTCCTTCTGCATTGATCTCTGGGAAGTTAGCTATTAAAAACTCATTTTTTGATATGCTACCATTCCATTAAGTTTTTTTTTTTAATTTTTTTTTTGTTTTGGCCACTTCTATTGGTCTTTCATTTATTTATTTTTATCCATCTTTGCTCTATGACCTGTGTGGGCCTCCCATCACAGTGGCCTCCCTTGCTGCACAGCAGTGGCTCTGGGCGCATGCGCCCCAGAGCACTGGCTCTGTAGTTGGACACATCGGTCCAGCTGCTCCGTGGCAGGTGGGATCTTCCCAGGCCAGGGATCGAACTGGCGCCCCTTGCACTGCAAGGCAGTGTCCTTACCTACTGGACCACCAAGGAAGCCCTCCATTAAGTTTTATTTATTTATTTATTTTTATTTTTGGGGGTGGGGAGGGAGGGGGACGGGCGGGCCACTTCTATTGGTCTTCCATTTCTCTATTTTCATCTGTCTTTGGTCTTTGGCTCCTGTGGGCCTCCCATCGTGGTAGCCTCTGTTGTCACAGAGCACCAGCTCTGGGTGCATGCACTCCAGAGCTCTGGCTCGGTAATTGGACACATCGGTCCAGCTGCTCCGTGGCAGGTGGGATCTTCCCAGGCCAGGGATCGAACTGGCGCCCCTTGCACTGCAAGGCAGTGTCCTTACCTACTGGACCACCAAGGAAGCCCTCCATTAAGTTTTATTTATTTATTTATTTTTATTTTTGGGGGGGTGGGGGAGGGAGGGGGACGGGTGGGCCACTTCTATTGGTCTTTCATTTGTCTATTTTTCATCAGTCTTTGTTCCTTGGCTCTTGTGGGCCTCCCATCGTGGTAGCCTCTGTTGTCACAGAGCGCCGGCTCTGGGCACATGCCCTCCAGAGCTCCGGCTTGGTAATTGGACACATCAGTCCAGCTGCTCCGCGGCACGTGGGATCTTCCCAGACCAGAGATCGAACCGGCGCCCCTTGCACTGCAAGGCTGTGTCCTTACCCACTGGACCACCAGGGAAGCCCTCCGTTAAGTTTTGACCATTCCCCCCATCCCCCACTGGCTAGCAGAACACCAGCTGTGTGCACAAGCTCCATTATGAGAGATACCAATGACCTGGAGTGAGGCAGGAGTGGGAAGATGGTACTGACTGGTCTGCACCATCTCTGGAAAGTAAGGAAGTCAGCCCCAGTATGTGTGTTACACTAGAAGACTGCCTCTTTAGGTTGAGGCTTTTAAGATCTAAACAAATAGGCCTCTTCCGTGGAAAGATTATGTGCCTTCCAGACTGCTGGGTTCACAATGAGCACTTGGGGGCAGGCAGGTGAGGCCAGAGGAGCCCTGTGTAAGTACCGTCTTTTAGTTCACTCCAGCCTTCTGAACCTCTTGGATGCATGCCCCCAGTCAGATGTTTGGGGAGCCATCTCTCAGGTGCAAGTGTTAAGAGTTGGGGCTCAAAGCTTTACTTTGTAGAGAGATGCTAATACTTGAGTTCCTTCCTGATTGTGTGTCACTACGCTCAGGATGCGGTTTACAGCAAGACTGTGGTTCAGACTCTCCTACGTTGTTTTAAATTAGTCTTTTATTAGAGTAGAGGTGCATTACAATGTTCTTAGTTTCAGGTGCCCAGAAAAATGAATCATTTATACATCCATCCATTGTTTTTTAGATTGTTTTCCCATATAGGTCATTCTAGAGTACTGAGCAGAGTTCCCTGTGCTCTACAGTAAGCCCTTATGATCTGTTTTACATACTGTAGTGTGTGTGTACTTTCTCCTTGGAAGATATATGTTAAAATGTTTAGGGGTGAAATGTTACCATATATGAAATATAGTTAGTCATTCAATGATTAAAACTATACATGCACATAAAATAGGGATATATACAGTATACACACACACACACACACACACACACACATACATAGATATCAAAGACAAATAGGTATAATACAGCAAATTGGCAAAATGTTGACCTAACTGCCATTTTGCCTTAAGTTTGAAATTGTTCTAAATAAGCAGTGAAGGAACCTTTTCACATTGTTTACACAAGTAAGTAAAATACAAAATGCTCTTTAAAAAGGAATGACTGTGTAGAAGTAAAGCAGTCAGAGACTCCTTAAGTATGTCATGGTTTGAGGAAACACTCCAGTTCATGATATAGATCACCCAGTATGACCTCACCGATAATTCTCTTGACAGTTATATATTACAAGAATGCAACTCTCTACCTGAATATGGTTCAGCAATTCCAGGCATATCACATCTCAGAGCTTTGAAGCATGAGGCTGCACACTGCATTTAACACACGCGTGGATCTTTCAAGAAGATAGCTCCCCCTACCCACACTTCTTTACAGGGAAGACTCAATGGACATGAATTTGTGCAAAGTCTGGGAGACAGTACAGGACAGGGGAGTGCTATATAGTCTATGGGGTTGCAAAGAGTCCAACACGACTTAGCATGTGAACAACAATGGTGGGGGAAGCAGCACCTTGGGACAAACTTATTAACAAAAGGCTAGCCATTTGACAGTGGCAAGTTATCTCTTAGCCTGAGTCAGTGGCAAATGCACTCGTGTCCTTGAATTTGGGTCTGAGATGATCCTCTGAGCTCCACAAATCATGGGGCCCATGGCCTGAAGCATACTTTAATTTGGGTGCTGTCATAGGCATGCTGCCTCGTGGCTCATGGTGACAGGCCAAAATAATTAATGTTTTTAAGTACCCAGGGCTCCGCATCTCATCTCTAAAATATGCAACTTAGCTTCACAGGCTGGGCTTACTTCAAAAAAGGAGAAAATCCTGCAGTGGGAAATAACAGCAGAGGTACTAAAACTCAGTTGGAAGTGTATGGACTTTACCAACGCATATAATGTATTTTCAGATGTAGACCTATTGCTTACAGTCCCAACAGTCCATTAGCTCAATTCAGATCTCACGTGGAGACAGGCTGATGCCCTACATCACTGAAGTGTGGCAAAGCTAGGAAAACAACCTCAAAAATCCCCTTTTCCTTCATAGAAGAAATGAAACCTGGTTTTCTTACAAGGCTGGATTTCCCTACTCTCAGTGCCCTTGTCCCCTTCCTGAATCTTTTGAGGCATCTTTTTCCATTCCCAACAAGCCTGGCCTTCTCGACCCCCCATCCCATACCTCTGGCCCCTCAATGATCTCATTGTTTTTGTGACACTGATCAAACACCTGTGCCCAGTATTCACATCACTATGTTGTGACGCCAATTGCCCTCTGGGGCCCCTATCTCTGGGACCCTTTCTCCAGTTCATGATATAGATCACCCAGTATGACCTCACCGATAATTCTCTTGACAGTTATATATTACAAGAATGCAACTCTCTACCTGAATATGGTTCAGCAATTCCAGGCATATCACATCTCAGAGCTTTGAAGCATGAGGCTGCACACTGCATTTAACACACGCGTGGATCTTTCAAGAAGATAGCTCCCCCTACCCACACTTCTTTACAGGGAAGACTCAATGGACATGAATTTGTGCAAAGCCTGGGAGACAGTACAGGACAGGGAGTGCTATATAGTCTATGGGGTTGCAAAGAGTCCAACACGACTTAGCATGTGAACAACAATGGTGGGGGAAGCAGCACCTTGGGACAAACTTATTAACAAAAGGCTAGCCATTTGACAGTGGCAAGTTATCTCTTAGCCTGAGTCAGTGGCAAATGCACTCGTGTCCTTGAATTTGGGTCTGAGATGATCCTCTGAGCTCCACAAATCATGGGGCCCATGGCCTGAAGCATACTTTAATTTGGGTGCTGTCATAGGCATGCTGCCTCGTGGCTCATGGTGACAGGCCAAAATAATTAATGTTTTTAAGTACCCAGGGCTCCGCATCTCATCTCTAAAATATGCAACTTAGCTTCACAGGCTGGGCTTACTTCAAAAAAGGAGAAAATCCTGCAGTGGGAAATAACAGCAGAGGTACTAAAACTCAGTTGGAAGTGTATGGACTTTACCAACGCATATAATGTATTTTCAGATGTAGACCTATTGCTTACAGTCCCAACAGTCCATTAGCTCAATTCAGATCTCACGTGGAGACAGGCTGATGCCCTACATCACTGAAGTGTGGCAAAGCTAGGAAAACAACCTCAAAAATCCCCTTTTCCTTCATAGAAGAAATGAAACCTGGTTTTCTTACAAGGCTGGATTTCCCTACTCTCAGTGCCCTTGTCCCCCTTCCTGAATCTTTTGAGGCATCTTTTTCCATTCCCAACAAGCCTGGCCTTCTCGACCCCCCATCCCATACCTCTGGCCCCTCAATGATCTCATTGTTTTTGTGACACTGATCAAACACCTGTGCCCAGTATTCACATCACTATGTTGTGACGCCAATTGCCCTCTGGGGCCCTACTTCCCTTTACTTCTGCTGGGACCCTTTTTTCTCTCTGGACCCTTGGCTCTTTCCCGCCCAAGGCTCTCATCTCTCCATCTTCAGTTATGCTTTACCATCTTCAACATATGCTCAGTTTGTCCTCCATCCTTCCGAACTGTTCACAAATAGCAATTTATCTAAAAGGCTTCTCTGATCTCTCAAATTAATGAATTGTTAGTATCATGTTGCCTTATGCTAGTGGTTAAACAGTCCATCCTTAGAGAGCAAGGACTGTGTCTTTCATCTCTGTACTGTGAGGGCATTTGATGATAGCCCCTTGACCAGAACTGATAGTAGATAATTGAGCGGATGATTTAAAAGTCAGTGCAAAGAGTTCACCATTTCCAGACAGTAAGAGATGACAAAATCTAGGAATAGCCAAGACAGACACTTACCCATGGATCCTGAAGTTTGACTGCCAACCACGCGGAGCAGCATAGGCTGGCTGCTGTCTGACCTCTGAAGAGAGGTAGAAGGAGAGGACACCGTTGTGCCATTCACCTTGGCCTCGGCCTGGGGCTAAGGCATCCAAAGAGAATAGAATTATTTTTCATAGTAAACACTCAAACAAATACATGCATAAAAACCTATCAAGACTCAGAAATTATGACTCTTCCTACTTAGAAATCTTTGCAAAGATGGTTAAATTTGGAAAACGTCACCATGGGTAAAATCCATGGATATTGTCTTTGTACCTGAACTGTACCGACTTAAAAGCCTGAAAGACAATACCGCCACAGTGGAATAAGATACAGTAGACTGACTAAATGAAAGATGTAGAAGGTCATGTGAGAATGGTGAAATCATATGAGATCACAAAAGTGGAATCAAGAATTCATAGTTTTCTGAAGTATTACACAATAAGAAGGAGAGACCGTATGTCAAAATCTAAAAATCCCAGAAAGCCAAGAATGTCCAAGGGAGGGCCTCGTGCAATGCAATATCCTGCTACATGCTCAATGGCCAGTTTAATTATGTTTTAGGGATAATTATGTTTTAATTATGTTTTAGAAGAAAGAAACCAAAGGCATACCAGAAGAGTGATTGCAATAAAGAGTTCCTGATTGTGAAAAGGTAAAATTTTGTTTTTTTTTCTTTTTGCCCAAGATGGACTTTAAAGCAAAGCAAACACATTTCTGTAGAACCCAGTGTGCTACCAACACAAAACGACATAGTTGTTTTATTCCTCTTCTTATATCTCTTGCTCTCTAGCAGTTGGCATAGCACATTATGAGTAATGAGTTGCTGCATTTCTGAAAAGGACTCAGAGTTCTTAGTTACAAAAGAGAGATCATGGATTTGTTTTTAAAGAAAGATCCGTGTTAAGAGAGAGAGGAGTCTCACTTGCTCCAGCAGCTGTCTGAGCCTATGTAACTGGGACTCCAGCTGTTTATTGTGGTCTTCCAGGATTTGCATCCTGGCTTCCAGGCGGCCTTTGTGTTGACGCAGTAGCTTGGCTTCTGCAATGAGCTCAGCATCCCGGGGACTCTGGGGCGAGGTGGGCATCATCTCTGGAGGGGATGGCAGTGGGGACAGGCCTTTATGTTCATGCTGCTCTTTTAGACGGTCGTATTCTGCTTGCAGGTTCCTAGTTCACATCAAAGAAGTGGGGCGGGGGGGAGAAGAAAAAGAAAGTTGAATACCATCACTGGCTTTCTTAGGAAATGGCAGAGATACAGCTGATTGCCAGCAAACACAGTAAGCAAGCAAAAGAGAGGTACTTAATGAATGGTGTTTATGATGACGTTTTTAGCAATGCTTACAAAGAAAACAAAAAAACAAAATAAAGTTTGAAGCGTCTGTCCAGTGTGTGTGAGGGGAGATGGTTTTGAATCTTCTCTACCTACAACTCATATGAGCGCTATGTACATAATCAAGCAGAAAAGGAATTAATCATTTTGTAAATATTTCCTTAGCGTGTCATCAGAGTATCATATACCTCTAGTCACACTTGGGTTTGCCTAAGCAAATCATTGAATATTTTCAGCAGCACCCTGGAAGAACATATTGAGAAGTGTACCTACTGCAGTCGTTGAATCAATTTCACATCTGCCACATTTTCGAAATTTGAATAAATACAAGTTATAGGTGAAGCTTCCCCATAAATGGTGCTTATCGCAGCAGTTTCCCACTCACCAGGCCCCCCCAAGGAGACAATGCCATCCTGAGTTCCACGTCCATCATTACCATGATGTGTACCAGGACTAGGTTGAAGCTTGTAAAGACGCTGGTATTCGGCTTTTGGCTACGTCCATAAATGGCCATTGGATGTGATGCAGTCTAACAGCATTATTTAACACTGAGTGTTCTTAAACTTTAAGAATGTATATACCATTTTAAGAGTTGTTTTTTGCTGTCAATAACTGTTTTTGCAGCTTGAGTATGGCAACGATATTCTCACGTCAATGACCATTTATTTTGTGTCCAACTTTTCCCTAATGGAAAGAGTCAGTGCTTGCTTTGGCAGCACATGTGGTAAAATTGGAATGATACTGAGAAGATGAGCATGGCCCCTGTGCAAGGATGACACAGAAATTTGTGAAGCGTTCCATATTTGTAAACTTGAAGCCACCAGTAATGAATTAATCTAATTATGTTTTTCAGTCAGCCATTGGCTGTTTAAAACTTGAAATTTTTTTTTTATTTACAAAAAAGGATAAAGTATGAAGACTATATACTTAACTGCTGTCTGATAAGTGACAATAAAATTAACTCTACCTTTTTTTAAAAAATTGACACAATGCATCTGTGTGACAAAAAGTTGAATATCAAAAACTGTTTTCTTTGTATGTTTTCTAATAGAGACATTTACGGGTATAGATTTCCTCCTCCTTTTGAAATTGCTAATACAATTCCAATGGAGGACAGTGTTATTTGGTTCCCAGTGAATGATTAAAAGAAGTCTTGGTATCCTTCTTCCTGTATCAATGAACACCAAAATAGGTTGGTAGATTTCTATTGTTCTATTCCACTGTCTACAAAGGTGGAAGAACTGTTATCTCCCTTATTATCTCCCTACACCTGACTTGCTCTCTTATTTTCCCAACCAGGATTCAAACCACTAGCTTCTAGCACTGAAAACCCTACACCTAACGACTATGCCAGCACCCTGGTTAAGAACATATTTTTGAGATAGTTGAGAAGTGTACCTACTGCAGTCGTTGAATCAATTTCACATCTGCCACATTTTCGAAATTTGAATAAATACAAGTTATAGGTGAAGCTTCCCCATAAATGGTGCTTATCGCAGCAGTTTCCCACTCACCAGGCCCCCCCAAGGAGACAATGCCATCCTGAGTTCCACGTCCATCATTACCATGATGTGTACCAGGACTAGGTTGAAGCTTGTAAAGGCGCTGGTATTCGGCTTTTGGCTACGTCCATAAATGGCCATTGGATGTGATGCAGTCTAACAGCATTATTTAACACTGAGTGTTCTTAAACTTTAAGAATGTATATACCATTTTAAGAGTTGTTTTTTGCTGTCAATAACTGTTTTTGCAGCTTGAGTATGGCAACGATATTCTCACGTCAATGACCATTTATTTTGTGTCCAACTTTTCCCTAATGGAAAGAGTCAGTGCTTGCTTTGGCAGCACATGTGGTAAAATTGGAATGATACTGAGAAGATGAGCATGGCCCCTGTGCAAGGATGACACAGAAATTTGTGAAGCGTTCCATATTTGTAAACTTGAAGCCACCAGTAATGAATTAATCTAATTATGTTTTTCAGTCAGCCATTGGCTGTTTAAAACTTGAAATTTTTTTTTTATTTACAAAAAAGGATAAAGTATGAAGACTATATACTTAACTGCTGTCTGATAAGTGACAATAAAATTAACTCTACCTTTTTTTAAAAAATTGACACAATGCATCTGTGTGACAAAAAGTTGAATATCAAAAACTGTTTTCTTTGTATGTTTTCTAATAGAGACATTTACGGGTATAGATTTCCTCCTCCTTTTGAAATTGCTAATACAATTCCAATGGAGGACAGTGTTATTTGGTTCCCAGTGAATGATTAAAAGAAGTCTTGGTATCCTTCTTCCTGTATCAATGAACACCAAAATAGGTTGGTAGATTTCTATTGTTCTATTCCACTGTCTACAAAGGTGGAAGAACTGTTATCTCCCTTATTATCTCCCTACACCTGACTTGCTCTCTTATTTTCCCAACCAGGATTCAAACCCCTAGCTTCTAGCACTGAAAACCCTACACCTAACGACTATGCCACCTAGCTTCTTGAGATTCCTGACTTTCTTTTGTCTCCCTTCTCTCTTTTACTTCTCAGTTACCCTCTGTACCCCTCACTCTGGAGAATGGAGTGGCAATCCACTCCAGTATACTTCTTCCATGTCTTCTATTTTTCATCTTTGATAAGAGAATGTATATCCTTAAATGTGTATAGCTTTAAAAAAAAAAAAAGCATACAAAGAAGGAAGTATACTGGAAGTGGGTTGGTATTCACTCCCTTATGCCACCTAACCTGTTCTCTTACTTTCCCTTGCAGGATTCAAGCCCCTGGCCTATAGCACTACAAGCCCTATACCTAACCCCTATGCCACCTAGCTTCCTGGGATTCCTAATCCTCTTTTCTCTCCCTTCTCTCTCTGTTTTACTTCTCAGTTAGTTACTCTGTGTACCCCTGTCTCTGGAGAAAGGAACAGAAATCCACTCCAGTATATTTCCTTTATGTCTTTTCTTTTTGATCTTTGATAAGAAACTGTATGCCCCTAAATGTCTATACCTTTAAAAAACATACAAAGAAGGAAATATACTGGAAGTGGGCTGGGGTGGTAATTCCCTTACCCCACTTGACCTGTTCTCTTACTCTCCCTAGCAGGATTCAAACTCCTAAACCTCTAACACTACAAGCCCTATACCTAACCCCTATGCCACCTAGCTTCCTGGGATTCCTAATCCTCTTTTCTCTCCCTTCTCTCTCTGTTTTACTTCTCAGTTAGTTACTCTGTGTACCCCTGTCTCTGGAGAAAGGAACAGAAATCCACTCCAGTATATTTCCTTTATGTCTTTTCTTTTTGATCTTTGATAAGAAACTGTATGCCCCTAAATGTCTATACCTTTAAAAAACATACAAAGAAGGAAATATACTGGAAGTGGGCTGGGGTGGTAATTCCCTTACCCCACTTGACCTGTTCTCTTACTCTCCCTAGCAGGATTCAAACTCCTAAACCTCTAACACTACAAACCCTATACCTAACCACTCTGCCACCTAGCTTCCTATGATTCCTAGTCTTCTTTTCTTTCCCTTCACTCTCTCTTTTGCTTCTCAGTTACTCTTTCTACCCTTCTCTCTGGAGAAGGGAATGGTAACCCACTCCAGTACACTTCCTTTATTTCTTTTCTTCTTGATCTTTGATAAGAATTTAGTATTTGACAAGAACATCTATACACTTAAATATCTATACCCTTAAAAAACATACAAAGATGGAAGTATACTGGGGGTACAGTGGAGTGGGTTACCATTCCTCTCTTGAGAGAAGGGTAGAGAGACTAACTGAGGAGTAAAAAAGAAAGAGAAGGGAGAGAAAGGAAGCTGCACAAGCGTCAGGAAGTTAGGTAGTGTAGTGGTTAGGTGTAGAGCAGTGGTTAGGTGTAGAGCTTACAGTGCTAGAGATTAGGAGCTTGAATCCTGCTAGGGAGAGTAGAAGGATAGGTCAGGTGTCAGAGGGCTAGGCGTAGGGAGAGCCGAGAGGCAGGCCAGGCCAGGCCAGGCGTAGGGAGAGCCGAGAGCCGAGAGGCAGGCCAGGCCAGGCCAGGCGTAGGGAGAGCCGAGAGCCGAGAGGCAGGCCAGGCCAGGCCAGGCGTAGGGAGAGCCGAGAGGCAGGCCAGGCCAGGCCAGGCGTAGGGAGAGCCGAGAGCCGAGAGGCAGGCCAGGCCAGGCCAGGCGTAGGGAGAGCCGAGAGCCGAGAGGCAGGCCAGGCCAGGCCCGGCGTAGGGAGGCCGAGGCCGAGGCAGGCCAGGCCAGGCCAGGCGTAGGGAGAGCCGAGAGCCGAGAGGCAGGCCAGGCCAGGCCAGGCGTAGGGAGAGCCGAGAGCCGAGAGGCAGGCCAGGCCAGGCCAGGCCAGGCGTAGGGAGAGCCGAGAGCCGAGAGGCAGGCCAGGCCAGGCCAGGCGTAGGGAGAGCCGAGAGGCAGGCCAGGCCAGGCCAGGCGTAGGGAGAGCCGAGAGCCGAGAGGCAGGCCAGGCCAGGCCAGGCGTAGGGAGAGCCGAGAGCCGAGAGGCAGGCCAGGCCTGGCCTAAGACCTAGGGAGAGCCGAGAGGCAGTAAGAGAAGTGAGGAGAGTAAAGACAGAGAAAGGAGGCACAGCATTTTCTTCTCTTGAACAGGATAATAGAGATACATCCTTTTCCTAATTTTTTCCTTTCCTAATAGTAAATTAGGAAATAGTAAATTTTTTTCCTTTCCTAATAGTATTTCAGATATCTTTTTCTTCTATGTGAATCATCAGATATACTACCTCCTGGCCCTTCTTGAATGCATTTCACTGTTACTTTCTTGATGATCATTTAGGCTCTCTTCCCTTCTTAACTAGTACCAAGAATGCAGTGACATTCTGCCACATAAGGTAGGAAGGACTGAGGCAGGAGAAGCTGTCGAGGCAAAGGTTCAAAAAGCCAGAAATAACTAAGAAGGAGGTATCTTCACCACAAATCAAGTAAAATGCAAAGTTTTCTGAGTCTGAATTCTCTTTTATGGGCATTTGAGTTGAATTAGAGATAATTTCTACTCTATTTCCTAATATATGTCTTCATCATTACAGACTGGTGTTAGGGGTTGGGAAAGGGTTCCTAAGGGCTAAATGCCTTAAGTGCTTTTCTTCTGTTGGCAAACATCTATGTCAGTGCCTTTTAAAGTATATCTGAACGCTACATTTTTTTGGACACAGTATTTATAAAGCAAGTAACTGATACCATTTCCATAGGTGATCAATGAGATATCACTGTTCCAAGGTGACTTCTTTTAAACCTTAACCATACGCACACAATCTACACATTTCAACAATAGATTTATAGTAACTGATACATATTTCTTCCATGCAAGGTATCCATGAACCCTTTCACCCTATTCATTCCATAATGCTTAAACGGTATTTGTGGAGTCATTTCAATATAGATGAATACATGTCAGAGATCACACACTGACTCCACAGTGAATCTATTTAGGCTCTTGATTATCTTATAAATTATGTTTCTCTGGTAGCTCCCTAAAGAACACTAATTCAAATTCACTTCACATGGTTGCTGTCACCACAATTTCTTCCTGCCGCCAGTCATGCTAACAGAAATAAAAGGCTCCCATCCATGATTTCTTTATTCTCCATAGACCTTAAAAAACCCCTCCACTCTGCAACTATGGAGCTGTATCTACTTTTAACATTATGACATCACTTGTATAAATGCGGTGGTCCAGATACAAATTTGCATTAAATTGTTTTTTTCTCCCCCTAACTAGCTAATGGATATAAGACACAACACAGAAACAAATCCAATTGGCCTTACCTCTTCCTGCTGAAAACATGAAAGCATTCGGTACCTCCAGCAATCATAACTAGCTCTCTGCTAGGTGTAACAACGAACATTCCAACAATCTTTGTGTAATTTCTATGAATCTACTGCTGTCATTCAAGTGTTTTCAATGCAAGTCATGTACCGTTTCAGTGGAACTTCCATACTATGTGTAATTCTATAGTTGTATGAGGATCACTTTCCAGTGATCAAGGACTTCTTAACAGTCTTACACACTGAACTGTGTATCAAAGCATGGCCACACAGAAGATGTATTTCATTAAGTGAGGACAACTACAAAGGTCTGCCAAAGATTTGAGTTGAATTAGAGATAATTTCTACTCTATTTCCTAATATATGTCTTCATCATTACAGACTGGTGTTAGGGGTTGGGAAAGGGTTCCTAAGGGCTAAATGCCTTAAGTGCTTTTCTTCTGTTGGCAAACATCTATGTCAGTGCCTTTTAAAGTATATCTGAACGCTACATTTTTTTGGACACAGTATTTATAAAGCAAGTAACTGATACCATTTCCATAGGTGATCAATGAGATATCACTGTTCCAAGGTGACTTCTTTTAAACCTTAACCATACGCACACAATCTACACATTTCAACAATAGATTTATAGTAACTGATACATATTTCTTCCATGCAAGGTATCCATGAACGTTTCACCCCTATTCATTCCATAATGCTTAAACGGTATTTGTGGAGTCATTTCAATATAGATGAATACATGTCAGAGATCACACACTGACTCCACAGTGAATCTATTTAGGCTCTTGATTATCTTATAAATTATGTTTCTCTGGTAGCTCCCTAAAGAACACTAATTCAAATTCACTTCACATGGTTGCTGTCACCACAATTTCTTCCTGCCGCCAGTCATGCTAACAGAAATAAAAGGCTCCCATCCATGATTTCTTTATTCTCCATAGACCTTAAAAAACCCCTCCACTCTGCAACTATGGAGCTGTATCTACTTTTAACATTATGACATCACTTGTATAAATGCGGTGGTCCAGATACAAATTTGCATTAAATTGTTTTTTTCTCCCCCTAACTAGCTAATGGATATAAGACACAACACAGAAACAAATCCAATTGGCCTTACCTCTTCCTGCTGAAAACATGAAAGCATTCGGTACCTCCAGCAATCATAACTAGCTCTCTGCTAGGTGTAACAACGAACATTCCAACAATCTTTGTGTAATTTCTATGAATCTACTGCTGTCATTCAAGTGTTTTCAATGCAAGTCATGTACCGTTTCAGTGGAACTTCCATACTATGTGTAATTCTATAGTTGTATGAGGATCACTTTCCAGTGATCAAGGACTTCTTAACAGTCTTACACACTGAACTGTGTATCAAAGCATGGCCACACAGAAGATGTATTTCATTAAGTGAGGACAACTACAAAGGTCTGCCTCTAAAAAGATTAGGTCCAGAGACATTGAGCTTTACCCTGGTACAGTATTAAAAGCAGCTACATCATATCCACCAATCTGCATTCAGGCATATGTAGTAAGTCATACAAAGCTATTGCAGCAGCTACAAATCCAGCAAATAAGCAGTTTCTAAAAAAAAAAGAAAAGGCACATTTCGCAAACGTGAGGTACTTTAAAAACTGGAAATTGCACAGAGCTTTTTTCAATGATAATGACAATATTTAAAGCTATACTATAAAGTTTTATCAAACACAAAGTCAAAAATATCAATAAACCAGAAGAAAGAGACACTGGCACTACCAGTGTTAATTAAGGAGTCACAGGGTGAGAAGGAAAATTATGCATATTTTAGGTCTGCCTTAAGCAAAACAGTAAAAAATGGCAGGAACCCACAGGTTCTTGTTTCTAATCCTTCTCTCTTAGCACTGCCTCCTAGTAATACATTCAGCACTCTTAATTCCCACCCCTTTTCTTTTTTTTAAAATTTATTTATGTATTTATCTTTTGGAGGGTGGGGTGGGGAGGGAGGGGGATGGGCGGGCCACTTCTATTGGTCTTTTCATTTCTCCATTTTCATCCGTCTTTGTTCTTTTGGCTCCTGTGGGCCTCCCATCGAGGTGGCCTCTGTTGTCGCAGAGCATCAGCTCTGGGCGCATGTGCGCCAGAGCTCCGGCTCCGTAGTTGGACACATCAGTCCAGCCGCTCCGTGGCACGTGGGATCTTCCCAGGCCAGGGATCGAACCAGCGCCCCTTGCACTGCAAGGTGGTGTCCTTACCCACTGGACCACCAGGGGAAGCCCTCCAACCCCTTTTCTACTGAATAAAACTTAGTGGGATTTTATAATCATGCACCATTTCTTTCAGTACTGTCTCCACTGACAAGCAATACTGAATCAAGTAAAGAAACATGCTAATTCTCTTTTTGGACCCATTGCCTTTTGGTGCTTTTTACCAGCCATGGCTGAGGCAGGAATTGAACAGGACTTGAGAGTCAGAAAGATCTTGATTCCAGCCGGGCTCTGCTGCCTGCTGAGGCTAAGAAACTGCCCTAAGCACTCACCTCATAAGGAGGCTTACTGGGCTAGGTTACACTCTATGTACAGCTCTGTTAGAACCAGGCCTGGCCCATTCAAAGTGTTCATAATTACTATGACTTCATTCTCCATTGTGTTCTCTGTGGATTTGGAAACTCAGATGTGCTGAAAGCTACTTACTAAAAGAAAGCACTTAAACTGTCTGAAACAACAGCAATCTAGTAAGACCTACTGACCTTGGCACTATATGTTTATGTGCTTCCCTGGAGGCTTAGCAGTAAAGAACCCAGAAACCAGCGTAGGAGATGAGGGTGCGATTCCAGAGTTGGAAAGATCCTCTGGAGTAGGAAATGGCAGCCCAGTGCAGTATTCTTGCCTGGGAAATGCCATGGGACACAGGAGCCTCACTCATGGGCTGCAGTCCATAGGGTCACAAAGAGTCCGACACAACTGAGCAACTAAAACACACACTCTCTCTCTCTTTTATACATACATATATATATATATATATATATATATATATATATAGAGAGAGAGAGAGAGAGAGAGAGAGAGAGAGAGAGAGAGAGAGAAGTGCAAGGACACTTACAACCCCCACCATCATTATTGTAGCTACCCTAGAATTTGGGAATTTCTTTGTATTTTCCATCATCTTTGCTGCAGAGTAAAGTGGGTCACTGCTGAGCATCTGGGCAAAATGAAATCAGTAAGCTGAGGCCACCAGGATGAGATTTCCTTACATGTGACCAAATCAGCTAGGCATGTGATAGCATGATGAAATTTAACCCATAGATTACTGTAAAAAAACTTTTCAGCATGAATCCATAGGGTTAATGTATTTAGATACACTCTGTTCTCAGGAGTGGTCCTTCATGTAGTGATCTGTACCTTACTCAAGCTCTATGAGATGATGGAACCTGCCAGTATTAATTGGCTTTTTTTTCTTTTAGCTTCAATGATTGAGATATTCTTTCAGATCTGATCAAATTCCTGATCGAGGACTAACACAGTATTGTCTAAGCTTTTGGACCATGCGGTTTTTCCATGGCAATTGAACAGGACTTGAGAGTCAGAAAGATCTTGATTCCAGCCGGGCTCTGCTGCCTGCTGAGGCTAAGAAACTGCCCTAAGCACTCACCTCATAAGGAGGCTTACTGGGCTAGGTTACACTCTATGTACAGCTCTGTTAGAACCAGGCCTGGCCCATTCAAAGTGTTCATAATTACTATGACTTCATTCTCCATTGTGTTCTCTGTGGATTTGGAAACTCAGATGTGCTGAAAGCTACTTACTAAAAGAAAGCACTTAAACTGTCTGAAACAACAGCAATCTAGTAAGACCTACTGACCTTGGCACTATATGTTTATGTGCTTCCCTGGAGGCTTAGCAGTAAAGAACCCAGAAACCAGCGTAGGAGATGAGGGTGCGATTCCAGAGTTGGAAAGATCCTCTGGAGTAGGAAATGGCAGCCCAGTGCAGTATTCTTGCCTGGGAAATGCCATGGGACACAGGAGCCTCACTCATGGGCTGCAGTCCATAGGGTCACAAAGAGTCCGACACAACTGAGCAACTAAAACACAACACACACTCTCTCTCTCTTTTATACATACATATATATATATATATATATATATATATATATATATAGAGAGAGAGAGAGAGAGAGAGAGAGAGAAGTGCAAGGACACTTACAACCCCCACCATCATTATTGTAGCTACCCTAGAATTTGGGAATTTCTTTGTATTTTCCATCATCTTTGCTGCAGAGTAAAGTGGGTCACTGCTGAGCATCTGGGCAAAATGAAATCAGTAAGCTGAGGCCACCAGGATGAGATTTCCTTACATGTGACCAAATCAGCTAGGCATGTGATAGCATGATGAAATTTAACCCATAGATTACTGTAAAAAAACTTTTCAGCATGAATCCATAGGGTTAATGTATTTAGATACACTCTGTTCTCAGGAGTGGTCCTTCATGTAGTGATCTGTACCTTACTCAAGCTCTATGAGATGATGGAACCTGCCAGTATTAATTGGCTTTTTTTTCTTTTAGCTTCAATGATTGAGATATTCTTTCAGATCTGATCAAATTCCTGATCGAGGACTAACACAGTATTGTCTAAGAATAAATGTATTACTTGGAGGTTCAACACAGGAAGAAAAGAATTCTTTTTAAAAAATCCTATTATACCTGAAAATAAGGCAGACAGGCAAAACCCAAGACAAATAAGAAAGTGACTAGTCTTAACCACACGAAAAGCACACTAGAATTGAATATGTTTTAGAAGTGAGGAACTCTAGTTTCTCCAGGAATAGTACCATTGGGAAAAGTGTGTTTCAATTTTCAGACAAATACAGTAAAATATCAAACTTTCATTGTCTGTGGTCAGCAAAAAGGTGTAACAGTCTCACAGAGAATCATAATTTTAAGCTTTGTATGTCCTGGCTTGAGTCCCTCATGAGGAGTTACACTTGGCCTTAAATTCTCCCAGTACATTTATCATAATGGCCTGTTTTTCACTTCCTGGCATGTATTGCTATACACTCTGGCCATATTTGATTCTATGGGCTCCTGTATTGCATAACCAAAACTACAGCTCCAGTACTCATACACAAAAGTTCATGGCAGAATTATCCACAATAGCCATCGAGTGGAAACAACTCAAATGTCCATCGACTACCAAATGAGTACTTTAAAATGTATTATTTCCATAGGATAGAATATCATTCAGTAATGAACAAGAATGAAATACTACTACCTGCTGCAAACAGAGGTAGTGGAAGTGATGGAATTCCACCTGAACTATATAAAATCCTAAAAGATGATGCTGTTAAAGTGTTACACTCAGTATGCTAGCAAATTTGAGAAACTCTGCAGTGGCCACAGGATTGGAGAAGGTCTGTTTTCATTCCAACCCCAAAGAAAGGCAGTGCCAAAGACTGTTCAAACTACCATACACTTGTTCTCATTTCACACACTAGTAAAGTAATCTAGTACTAATACTACAAAGAAGCCAGAGATCAAATTGCCAACTTTCGATGGATCATAGATAAAGCAAGGGATTTCCAGAAAAACATGTCCTTCTGTTTCAGTGACTACGCTAAAGCCTCTTGGCTGTCTAGATCAGAACCATGGAAAATTGGCTTTTTTTCTTTTAGCTTCAATGATTGAGATATTCTTTCAGATCTGATCAAATTCCTGATCGAGGACTAACACAGTATTGTCTAAGAATAAATGTATTACTTGGAGGTTCAACACAGGAAGAAAAGAATTCTTTTTAAAAAATCCTATTATACCTGAAAATAAGGCAGACAGGCAAAACCCAAGACAAATAAGAAAGTGACTAGTCTTAACCACACGAAAAGCACACTAGAATTGAATATGTTTTAGAAGTGAGGAACTCTAGTTTCTCCAGGAATAGTACCATTGGGAAAAGTGTGTTTCAATTTTCAGACAAATACAGTAAAATATCAAACTTTCATTGTCTGTGGTCAGCAAAAAGGTGTAACAGTCTCACAGAGAATCATAATTTTAAGCTTTGTATGTCCTGGCTTGAGTCCCTCATGAGGAGTTACACTTGGCCTTAAATTCTCCCAGTACATTTATCATAATGGCCTGTTTTTCACTTCCTGGCATGTATTGCTATACACTCTGGCCATATTTGATTCTATGGGCTCCTGTGTTGCATAACCAAAACTACAGCTCCAGTACTCATACACAAAAGTTCATGGCAGAATTATCCACAATAGCCATCGAGTGGAAACAACTCAAATGTCCATCGACTACCAAATGAGTACTTTAAAATGTATTATTTCCATAGGATAGAATATCATTCAGTAATGAACAAGAATGAAATACTACTACCTGCTGCAAACAGAGGTAGTGGAAGTGATGGAATTCCACCTGAACTATATAAAATCCTAAAAGATGATGCTGTTAAAGTGTTACACTCAGTATGCTAGCAAATTTGAGAAACTCTGCAGTGGCCACAGGATTGGAGAAGGTCTGTTTTCATTCCAACCCCAAAGAAAGGCAGTGCCAAAGACTGTTCAAACTACCATACACTTGTTCTCATTTCACACACTAGTAAAGTAATCTAGTACTAATACTACAAAGAAGCCAGAGATCAAATTGCCAACTTTCGATGGATCATAGATAAAGCAAGGGATTTCCAGAAAAACATGTCCTTCTGTTTCAGTGACTACGCTAAAGCCTCTTGACTGTCTAGATCAGAACCATGGAAAATTCTCACAGAGATGGGAATACCAGATCACCTTACCTGTCTCCTGAGAAACCTGTGTGTCACACAGCAACAGTCAGAACCAGACATGAAACAATGGACTGGTTTCACATTGGAAAAGGACTATGACAAGGCTGTATATGGTCACTGTGCTTATTTAACTTATCTGTAGAGTACATCTTACAAAATGCTGGGTTGGAGGAATCACAAGCTGGTATCAAGATTGCTGGAAGAAATATCAACAACCTCAGGTAGGCAGATGATACCACTCTACTGGCAAAAAGCAAAGAGAACTTAAAGAGCCTTCTGATGAGGGTGAAAGAGGACAGTGAAAAAGGTGGCTTGAAATTCAGTGTTCAAAAAAACCCCGAAGGTCACAGCATCTGATCCCATCACTTCACGGCAAATAGAAGGGGAAAAAATTGAAACAGTGACAGATTTTATATCCCTGGGCTCCAAAATCACTGTGGGTGGTGGATGCAGTTCTGAAATTAAAATGTTTCCTTGAAAGGAAAGCTATGACAAACCTAGACAGTGTATTCAAAAGCAGACATACCATTTTGCAGACAAAGATCTGTATAGTCAAAGCTCTGGTTTTTCCAGTAGTCATATACGGATGTGACAGCTGGACCATTCATGTACATAGGAGAAAGATGGCGTATATATGCTTATGGAATTACAGATGCAGACACTTTTAAGGATTTTCAGACAGTGAATTTAAAAGAGAGCCCAAATATAAGCCCAGGAGATGTTCAAGTCTGGGTTAACCTAAACAATTTCAATGTTTTCAGTCCAATGTAAAAAGACATAAAGGACAACCCACAGAATGGGACAAAATATTTACAGACAAAGTGACTGACAAAGGATTAATCTCCAGAATTTACCAACAGCTCGTGTAGCTCTATGTCCACAAACAGACCCAATTAAACACTGGGCAGCTCTAAATTGACACTTCTCCAAAGACCAAAAAGCGTATGAACAGATGCTCAACATCACTCATTATCAGAGAAATGAAAAAAGTACAATGTCATCACCTTAATGGTCATTATTAAAAGGTCTACAAATGATAAAGGTTGGAGAAGGTCTAGAGAGAAGGGAACCCTCCTACACTGCTGTTGGGAATGTACGTTGGTGCAGCTACTATGAAAAACAGTATGGAGGTTCCTTAAAAAACTAGAACTAGAGGGTCTACATGATCCAGCAAGCTCACTCCTGAGCATATATCCAGAGAAGACTCTAATTTGAAAAGATACATGTGCCCTAATGTTCACTGAAGCACTATTTAAAACAGCCAAGACATGGACGCAACCTAAATGTCCATCAACAGATGTATGTATAAAGAAAATACAGTATATATATATATATATATACAGTGCAATACTACTCAGACATGAAAAACAAAATAATGCCATTTTCTGCAATATGGTTGGACCTGGAGATTATCATACCATGTGAAGTCAGAGAAAGATAAATACTATGGGATACTGCTTATAAGAGGAATCGAAAAAAGGTGATACACATGAATTTATACAATAGAAGCAGAGTCACCAATGTACAAACTAAATGTATGGTTACCAGGGGGATAAATGGAAGGGAGGGAGGGACAATGGGGACTAACACACATGCACTACCGTATACAAAAACAGGTAATGGGGAGATTTTTACCATCTGAGCCACCAGGGAAGTCATGGCGTACTCCTCAGCATTAAAAATAAGTGACTACCAAATATATATAAAATGGATAGGAAACTCTATTCAGTACTCTGCAATGACGCATATGGTGAAAGAATCTATAAAAGAGTACATATATATGTACAAGTGATTCATTTTGCCGTACACCAGAAACTAACACACTATTTTAAATCAATTATATTCTAAGAAAAAATTTAGAAAAAGAACATAAATAGGTAGATTAAAGAATTTGGGCAAAGAACAATACCACAAAAAATGAGAAAAAGACAACTGAAAACCAGCCAAAAAATCTGGCAGGGAGCAAGAAGGGCATTTATCCATTCTTTTAATCAACACATATTTCTGCACCCAGCACTACAGAGTAAAAGATGAGACACACACAGTCCCTTACCTTCAACAGCTCAGCTTCTAGTGTGTGGGCTACTGTTTAATTTCATGGAGACAAATCTTACACAACTGCAAAAGGACTGGTGATTATGCTTATTATTGTAAGCTAAGAATAGAGGTTTCATCTTAACCCACCCCAGTATTCTTGCCTGGAAAATTCTATGGACCGAGAAGCCTGGTGGGCTGCAGTCCACGGGGTCACAAAGAGTCAGACACGGCTGAAGTGACTAAGCAGCAGCAGCAGAAGTTACTGCTCTCTTTGAAAAGAGTCACTTTGATTTACTAGGAAATTAT
Source organism: Tragulus kanchil (assembly GCA_022376925.1). NCBI lineage: Eukaryota > Metazoa > Chordata > Mammalia > Artiodactyla > Tragulidae > Tragulus > Tragulus kanchil. Next base: position 101,097,261 of record JAIOJX010000001.1, on the reverse strand, counting down.
ATTTACCTATAAAGTGTAGTTAGCAGATGAAGTGATAACAAAAGGTAAGCCAGGATTTTACTTATTCACATGGCAGGGGAGAAAAAGGGAGAGGGTTTGATACTCTGCAGAAGTCATCCATTTCTGTAAGTAACATACACAGGAAACCATTTCTAATTTTGCTGCTGATGGAGAGCTGGGCACAGCCACGTACACCCAAGTACACTAGGAGATCCTTGGTTATCTTGCCACGTATGTTCTCTTCCTAGGAGGACCCTGTCCTCTGCCTAGGCTTCCACCTCCTCTAAGTTCATGGCCCCACCTCCCCAACCCATTACTCATCAATCCAGACTTCTAGACTCCAAACCTGTCTTTTTCCCCAGTCTCCTGGATCTCTCCATTAGCCATGGGTTCTGTGAGCTTAAAGTTGTTAAGTACCAAGCCACGCAAGATGGAGAGATTCATTATTTACCCTTCCTCTAAGATGTCAGTGTCAGACATGGAATCAGTTTCCTCAAGTATCATGATACACGACTCTATTGGCTATGCAGTTCATTTATTTAAAACCTTCCTCAATCAGTGATTCATTTTGCGTACAGAAAAAAAAAGAAAATTTAGAAAAAGAACATAAATAGGTAGATTAAAGAATTTGGGCAAAGAACAATACCACAAAAATGAGAAAAAGACAACTGAAAACCAGCCAAAAATCTGGCAGGGAGCAAGAAGGGCATTTATCCATTCTTTTAATCAACACATATTTCTGCACCCAGCACTACAGAGTAAAAGATGAGACACACACAGTCCCTTACCTTCAACAGCTCAGCTTCTAGTGTGTGGGCTACTGTTTAATTTCATGGAGACAAATCTTACACAACTGCAAAAGGACTGGTGATTATGCTTATTATTGTAAGCTAAGAATAGAGGTTTCATCTTAACCCACCCCAGTATTCTTGCCTGGAAAATTCTATGGACCGAGAAGCCTGGTGGGCTGCAGTCCACGGGGTCACAAAGAGTCAGACACGGCTGAAGTGACTAAGCAGCAGCAGCAGAAGTTACTGCTCTCTTTGAAAAGAGTCACTTTGATTTACTAGGAAATTATATTTACCTATAAAGTGTAGTTAGCAGATGAAGTGATAACAAAAGGTAAGCCAGGATTTTACTTATTCACATGGCAGGGGAGAAAAAGGGAGAGGGTTTGATACTCTGCAGAAGTCATCCATTTCTGTAAGTAACATACACAGGAAACCATTTCTAATTTTGCTGCTGATGGAGAGCTGGGCACAGCCACGTACACCCAAGTACACTAGGAGATCCTTGGTTATCTTGCCACGTATGTTCTCTTCCTAGGAGGACCCTGTCCTCTGCCTAGGCTTCCACCTCCTCTAAGTTCATGGCCCCACCTCCCCAACCCATTACTCATCAATCCAGACTTCTAGACTCCAAACCTGTCTTTTCCACAGTCTCCTGGATCTCTCCATTAGCCATGGGTTCTGTGAGCTTAAAGTTGTTAAGTACCAAGCCACGCAAGATGGAGAGATTCATTATTTACCCTTCCTCTAAGATGTCAGTGTCAGACATGGAATCAGTTTCCTCAAGTATCATGATACACGACTCTATTGCTTGCGACCTCATGCACGCTAGCCCATCAGCTCCTCTGTCCATGGGATTTCCCAGGCAAGAACACCAGAGTGGGTTGCCATTTCCTTCTCAAGCATGCTAGCTACGTATGTACAAAATTTATACCTCAATCTGTCACTGAGATGATGGTTACACCTGCATTCCTGCTAACACCTTCCCATGTGTTGGCACTACACTTTTGTACAATAGCCCAGGAGAGGCTTCAAGACTTTCCACTCCAAGCACTTCTAAAGCTCATCTGTCCTTAGAATCCGTCTTTTTAGAGTATCATCTTAGAGGTATTTTGTAGAACAGATTTTTGGCAATACTGACCCCACTCTCTGAGGAACTGGCATCATTTCTTTGGTCTTTAATGGCAGGATTTCTGCAATCATCAAAGGCTACTAGAAGCAGCCAAATAAAATTTCCTTCAGTCTTTGTTACAAAAATATCCATAAGGAGACTAGCCAGTGATCACATCAGGCTTAAACCACTGTTTAAGACTCCAGGAATGCCAGAGTTGGACTCCAGGTCCTATTCCTTGTTAGTTGTATGACGTGTGCTTCCTCCTCTGTGCCATGAGGTTTTCATTCAGATAAGATCTTATATGCTCGGAACGGTTTTGGTCCACAGCAAGCACTCAGATGACAGCTATTTGTTTCTGTTGTTGTTTAGAACCAGGAAAACTACAGTGTTTCCTTAGAAAATTTCCTGCTTTCAACCAACACTGAGAGAGCAAGAGAGACAAATCATTATTTCCCCTTATCCTCCTGTCTGAAGGGAACCTGAAACTAAACTTGAAGCTCAATTATATCAACTGAGGTCCTCCATACTATGTCCATGGGTTTACTATTTCTACTTTAGGAATCTTCCTGCTATGTTTTATTTTTTAAAAATCCTTTTTGGCTAGTGAACACATAACATAGCAACTTTCCACCTGAATCTCCTTGGGCCAACAGAACTCAGTATACTCAGCACATAGTTCTTTTTCTCTATTCACTGACACTTAGCAGCTTTTCTGGTGTGTTGTATAGGTTTTGCTTAATTATCTAATCCCAGTTCCCTAGTAAAAAACATCCCCTATCACCCAATTCCTCCCTCTCTCATCTTCCCTGGCCTCATTCATGCACTGGCCTTCCCGTTTCTCTGTCCCTTCTTCACTTGCCTGAGAGATCCTTAGTAAAAAACCTAGCCATCTTTCAACTCTTGCACTGTCTTTCTGCCAGTCTCCATGGCTTTAGCTCGAGGCAGGCAATTGTATTTCCCCATTGTCTCCTCCTCAAAAAGCCCTCACTGTTCAGCTGCTTATAGGATAAAATCCAAACTCCTTTTTCTGACAAAATCCTTTCAGCAGTGGTCCCCAGCTGCCATTCCACTCCTCTCTTCTTCTCTTCCTCCTGTGCTCTGACCACACATACGTCACCGTCTCAACAGACTGGAAGGCTCATCCTTGCTCCCTCTCTCAGCCAGGAAGACTCCGATTCAGCCTCTGTCTTCACCTCCCTTTGTGAGTCTCTCCAGTTGCTCAGACAGAACTGATCCTTCACCTCTGTGCCGCCAGAGCACTGAAAACACTGAGTTATACTTAGTTATTTTCACTTTAATGTCTCGTTTCAATTGTGTTTTGAGCTCCTTGAGGGTAAGAACAACGGATTATCCCTTTTCATAGTTTGGGCTGTTTGAAAAACACATTAAGTATCCACTAACTCTCTGGGGAACTGCATGGAATGATATCCCCAGGCCTCGAATGTAACTAAAGAAAGTTAAGACTACAGTCAGTTCTCCTGTAGCAGGATGGTCTGGTGATAAAAGCCAAAGGAAGGATGAAGGCCTTCATGGAAGATCTAAAAAGGGAAATTAGCTTCTGAGAACTTCAGATTTTATCCAGCCTGTTCTAGGAAGATGATAGCTGTACTGCTAAATCGCGAATACTGTTATTGCCGGAGGGGTACTTAGGTTTTCTGTGAGATGAAGCAATCTTTGTTGTTGCTCTTTAGTCACTAAGTCGTGTCCGACTCTTTTTCGACCCCATGGACTATAACTCACCAGGCTTCTTTGTTCACGGGATTCTCCAGGCAAGAATATTGGAGTAAATTGCCATTCCCTTCCAGGATCTTCCTGACCCAGGGTTTGAACCCGTTTCTCTGTCCCTTCTTCACTTGCCTGGGAGGAAAAGATAAAAACATCCCCTATCACCCAATTCCTCCTCTCATCCTGGCCTCATTCATGCACTGGCCTTCCCGTTTCTCTGTCCCTTCTTCACTTGCCTGAGAGATCCTTAGTAAAAAACCTAGCCATCTTTCAACTCTTGCACTGTCTTTCTGCCAGTCTCCATGGCTTTAGCTCGAGGCAGGCAATTGTATTTCCCCATTGTCTCCTCCTCAAAAAGCCCTCACTGTTCAGCTGCTTATAGGATAAAATCCAAACTCCTTTTTCTGACAAAATCCTTTCAGCAGTGGTCCCCAGCTGCCATTCCACTCCTCTCTTCTTCTCTTCCTCCTGTGCTCTGACCACACATACGTCACCGTCTCAACAGACTGGAAGGCTCATCCTTGCTCCCTCTCTCAGCCAGGAAGACTCCGATTCAGCCTCTGTCTTCACCTCCCTTTGTGAGTCTCTCCAGTTGCTCAGACAGAACTGATCCTTCACCTCTGTGCCGCCAGAGCACTGAAAACACTGAGTTATACTTAGTTATTTTCACTTTAATGTCTCGTTTCAATTGTGTTTTGAGCTCCTTGAGGGTAAGAACAACGGATTATCCCTTTTCATAGTTTGGGCTGTTTGAAAAACACATTAAGTATCCACTAACTCTCTGGGGAACTGCATGGAATGATATCCCCAGGCCTCGAATGTAACTAAAGAAAGTTAAGACTACAGTCAGTTCTCCTGTAGCAGGATGGTCTGGTGATAAAAGCCAAAGGAAGGATGAAGGCCTTCATGGAAGATCTAAAAAGGGAAATTAGCTTCTGAGAACTTCAGATTTTATCCAGCCTGTTCTAGGAAGATGATAGCTGTACTGCTAAATCGCGAATACTGTTATTGCCGGAGGGGTACTTAGGTTTTTCTGTGAGATGAAGCAATCTTTGTTGTTGCTCTTTAGTCACTAAGTCGTGTCCGACTCTTTTTCGACCCCATGGACTATAACTCACCAGGCTTCTTTGTTCACGGGATTCTCCAGGCAAGAATATTGGAGTAAATTGCCATTCCCTTCTCCAGGGGATCTTCCTGACCCAGGGTTTGAACCCGCGTGTCCTACATTACAGGCAGATTCTTTATCACTGAGCCACCTGGGAAGCCCCAGGCAATCCTCATGCCTTATGTACTTACCAAGGTCTAAGCTCAACACACAATTTTACTTTTGTTATGATTTCTAAGATATCTAAGACAGAAGACCCTACAATAGAGAGATACCTCCATTCTTTAAAAACCATTTATTCCCCATTTAAATAGAATGAATATTTGCACCTAAACCTTCATGCTGATGTCCAACAACAAATGGATAAAGATGATGTCATACACACACACACACACACACACACACACTGGAACAGTAGTCATAAAAAGAATGAAATAATGCCATTTGTAGCACCATGGATGGACTTAGAAATTATCATACGAAGTGAAGTCAGACAAACACTAATGTATCACTTACGTGTGGAATTTAAGAAATAGTACAAATGAGCTTATTTACAGAACAGAAACAGACTCACACACATAGAAAAGAAACCTATGGGGAAGGGGGTGGAATAAACTAGGAGTTTGGGATTAACAGGTACTACCACATATAAAATAAACAGTAAGGATTTATTGTATAGCATTGGGAACTATATTCTGTATTTTGTGATAACCTATGATGGCAAATAATTGAAAAAAGTACACACACACACACACACACACACACACACATGTATTCAACTTACTTTGCTATATACCTGAAACACAATATTGTTAAGTCAACTGTACTTCAATTGTAAAAAAGATTATACATGGCTACCTGTATTCGAAGTTCAATTGTTTACAGAAGATTTATAATATGCACATTAAAACAGTGTTTACTGTGGAAAATGAAATTTTCTTCTAAAAGAAACCTCATGTTACTCCCCCCAAAAGGCTGAAAGTAACATTAATCCATTTAGTGTAACAGGACAGTTAAAAAGAGGGAGAGTTCTGATAAAGCAGAAATAAATTGTCATTTGAGGCCATCCATCCATACCCACGAATGGGACAGGATGCATTGGTCCCCTTAAGCTTCAATTAACTCAGTAAATGATCTGCCTTTGTTCACGGATTCTCCAGGCAAGAATATTGGAGTAAATTGCCATTCCCTTCTCCAGGGATCTTCCTGACCCAGGGTTTGAACCGCGTGTCCTACATTACAGGCAGATTCTTTATCACTGAGCCACCTGGGAAGCCCCAGGCAATCCTCATGCCTTATGTACTTACCAAGGTCTAAGCTCAACACACAATTTTACTTTTGTTATGATTTCTAAGATATCTAAGACAGAAGACCCTACAATAGAGAGATACCTCCATTCTTTAAAAACCATTTATTCCCCATTTAAATAGAATGAATATTTGCACCTAAACCTTCATGCTGATGTCCAACAACAAATGGATAAAGATGATGTCATACACACACACACACACACACACACACACTGGAACAGTAGTCATAAAAAGAATGAAATAATGCCATTTGTAGCACCATGGATGGACTTAGAAATTATCATACGAAGTGAAGTCAGACAAACACTAATGTATCACTTACGTGTGGAATTTAAGAAATAGTACAAATGAGCTTATTTACAGAACAGAAACAGACTCACACACATAGAAAAGAAACCTATGGGGAAGGGGGTGGAATAAACTAGGAGTTTGGGATTAACAGGTACTACCACATATAAAATAAACAGTAAGGATTTATTGTATAGCATTGGGAACTATATTCTGTATTTTGTGATAACCTATGATGGCAAATAATTGAAAAAAGTACACACACACACACACACACACACACACACATGTATTCAACTTACTTTGCTATATACCTGAAACACAATATTGTTAAGTCAACTGTACTTCAATTGTAAAAAAGATTATACATGGCTACCTGTATTCGAAGTTCAATTGTTTACAGAAGATTTATAATATGCACATTAAAACAGTGTTTACTGTGGAAAATGAAATTTTCTTCTAAAAGAAACCTCATGTTACTCCCCCCAAAAGGCTGAAAGTAACATTAATCCATTTAGTGTAACAGGACAGTTAAAAAGAGGGAGAGTTCTGATAAAGCAGAAATAAATTGTCATTTGAGGCCATCCATCCATACCCACGAATGGGACAGGATGCATTGGTCCCCTTAAGCTTCAATTAACTCAGGATAAACTGAAGGAAACTTAGTTCTTACGTTGCTTAGTTGGAAACTGAGCCTCTGAATCATGGTGACCCAGCCCCACGCAACTATCCTCCCTGCCTGAGGCTAGCTTATTAAATGCAGTGGGTATGCCCTTCAGCTCCTCTTGTCAACGAAAGATCTTGGCAGTCTGATTTATGTGGGAAAACTAGCTGCCTTTTATGTAAAAAGGCTTTGGAGGCCTTTGTTTTGGTGGCTTCTATTGCCAAGTGGGTTTCCCTGATGTCTCAGATGGCAAAGATTTTACCTGCAACGCATCAGACCCAAGTTCAATCCCGGGGTGGAGAAAATCCCCTGAAGAAGGGAATGGCAACTCACTCCAGTATTCCTGCCTGGGAAATTCCATGGCCAGAGGAGCCTGGCGGGCTACAGTCCATAGGGTCACAAAGAGACATGCTGGAGTGACTAACTTTCCCTTCTCCTGTTCAAAACCAGGCCTCCTCCTGTGTCCTTGTGCCTCTCTCCCACCTGTATCCTCTGGGAAAAGCTCTCTTCCATCTTCTTCTGGCATATTCATCCAGCGTGTGTAAAAAATTAGGGATGTTTACGGAGAACAAGACTGAAGTGAATACTACATGGCACTGTGTGAAAGAGTCCTAACCACTGTTTGAAAATAGTTGCATATATGCAGAGAATATCCTTGAAAGATCACCTGAGAAACCAATAGATGTGGGAAGCCCTCAGCACTGGGAGCACAACAGCCAGGGGACAAGCTTGGAAAAAGGTTCACTTTTGTCTGTGTGCCTTTGCATTTCCTATAATGTGCGTGAATTACCTACTTAAAAAAAAAAAAAAGGAATTACATAAACATTTTCATGTTTACACCTTCTAGAGTTCTACCAAGCCCACTGTTCTTCTGCCACGTGCTCTCTGTGTAGATAAATTTACCCTCAGTCTCAACTACCAGTTGTGAGCTGGTGACTCACAGATCTGTTCTCTCTGGCTCATACCCCTCCTGCCAGCTTTCAAGCTCCACTTCTCACTGTCACACAGTTCTCTGTGGGCATGTCACCAGAAGGGCTTCCCTGGGGCTTGGTGGTAAAGAATCCACCTGACAACGCAGGAGATGTGGGTTGGATTCCTGGGTTGAGACGATCCCCCTTGAGAAAGAAGTGGCAACCCACTTTAGTAATCTTGCCTGGGAAATTCCATGCACGGAGAAGCCTGGTGGGCTATGGTCCATGGGGTCACCAAGAGCCACGGGCTGAGTGTCTCAACAGACAACAACACTGAAACTTCCAGCTCTGCATCTCCTGCACCCTATTCCGCATCTTCCAGCTACTCGACCTTGAGGAGGGTCCTCAATAAATTCTGATAATTCCTGCTGAATTGAGGGGCAGACTGTTACTTCGTCAGCTAACAGCTCCTCCCGGAGTTGTCAGTTCCACCTGCCAACAAACCCTGTCATGCCCCGACCCAGCTGGGACTGGGGCTCCTTCCTTTCCTCCACAGATCTACCTAAGCAGCCAGGCACACAGCCGTGTGCCTCTCCCCCAAAATATCCCTCAGCCCTTTTCTATTGCCTTCTTGTAGGTCCTTATCTCTCTCCTGGGCCTCCATGCCGCCTGCTACTAAGACTCCTCTTTCTAGTATTGTGCTTTTCAAAGTCCCCCTCCCTATACACACAGCTGCTGAGGCACGCGGGTAACAGCATCACTCCCGGCCCACCTCTGGGCAGGAAGCAGGGTGGGGGCAAGAGGCCCCGACTCCTCAACACCTCACCACATCTTAAAGATCACCTGAGAAACCAATAGATGTGGGAAGCCCTCAGCACTGGGAGCACAACAGCCAGGGGACAAGCTTGGAAAAAGGTTCACTTTTGTCTGTGTGCCTTTGCATTTCCTATAATGTGCGTGAATTACCTACTTAAAAAAAAAAAAAAGGAATTACATAAACATTTTCATGTTTACACCTTCTAGAGTTCTACCAAGCCCACTGTTCTTCTGCCACGTGCTCTCTGTGTAGATAAATTTACCCTCAGTCTCAACTACCAGTTGTGAGCTGGTGACTCACAGATCTGTTCTCTCTGGCTCATACCCCTCCTGCCAGCTTTCAAGCTCCACTTCTCACTGTCACACAGTTCTCTGTGGGCATGTCACCAGAAGGGCTTCCCTGGGGGCTTGGTGGTAAAGAATCCACCTGACAACGCAGGAGATGTGGGTTGGATTCCTGGGTTGAGACGATCCCCCTTGAGAAAGAAGTGGCAACCCACTTTAGTAATCTTGCCTGGGAAATTCCATGCACGGAGAAGCCTGGTGGGCTATGGTCCATGGGGTCACCAAGAGCCACGGGCTGAGTGTCTCAACAGACAACAACACTGAAACTTCCAGCTCTGCATCTCCTGCACCCTATTCCGCATCTTCCAGCTACTCGACCTTGAGGAGGGTCCTCAATAAATTCTGATAATTCCTGCTGAATTGAGGGGCAGACTGTTACTTCGTCAGCTAACAGCTCCTCCCGGAGTTGTCAGTTCCACCTGCCAACAAACCCTGTCATGCCCCGACCCAGCTGGGACTGGGGCTCCTTCCTTTCCTCCACAGATCTACCTAAGCAGCCAGGCACACAGCCGTGTGCCTCTCCCCCAAAATATCCCTCAGCCCTTTTCTATTGCCTTCTTGTAGGTCCTTATCTCTCTCCTGGGCCTCCATGCCGCCTGCTACTAAGACTCCTCTTTCTAGTATTGTGCTTTTCAAAGTCCCCCTCCCTATACACACAGCTGCTGAGGCACGCGGGTAACAGCATCACTCCCGGCCCACCTCTGGGCAGGAAGCAGGGTGGGGGCAAGAGGCCCCGACTCCTCAACACCTCACCACATCTTTGTCCCTCTGCACCTGGCCTTGTCCATCCCCATCTGGCCTTGTCAACCTATCTGGCTTCATCTCGTCCCATCTCCTGCCTTGTTACAAAAGTCCCATAACAGCTTACAGTTCCCCAAACATCCTGTGGGGTTCACCCCTGACACCCTCATGGTGGAATGCCCACTCTTGATCCCCTTTAGCCTCCCTTCCTCCTGGCTATCTCCTCACCATCATGTGAGATTCACCTTAATATCTAAGGAAGGAACCTGGAGTAAAGACGGCCTGAGACTGGGAGGATTGAAAACCACCAGCTCCCAGCTCAGTCATCACTTCATTGGCAAGGGAAAGCAACATTGGCAAGGATCATGACCACCAGCTAGTTTAATTCAGGTCTGTAAACAACTGATCTTGAATTTCTCTGAATATACCATTAACAACTGTACATAGCCATTGGAAGAATGAAACAATCAGGCAAATACTCACATTTAGGCTGCATAATATCTGGCTGCCCAACAGCGAGCCATATGAAAGGTACTGAGTCCAGACTCTCCTGGTGTCATATACCATCTACTAATTATTTTCATTAACTGTAGACTTCACAGTGAATCCAATTAGTATTTACCTTCCTTCTAGACCTGGAACCATTCAATCAATTTATTGTGCAGGCAGCAGAATGACAGTGAGGTTTTCTCTTTCATAAAGGCTACCTTTTTCATTGCCAGAGTCATACCTGGAATCTCATAGCAAGTCTGAATTCATTTAGACAGTACACAGAAAAATACCTTGAAATTTGACACTACAGATTTAAGTCTGGAGATTGCAGGCTTTCATCTATGAAAAAAAAAAAAAAAAACAAACACCAAATATGCACACACACACATACACACACACACACTTAAGAGTCTGCAATGTGAAGGACACAGAATGGAGCAAGTTCTCGACATCCAACTGGACTCAACCAAACAGGTGAATCAGAACTAACTGTTGAACGAAGGAGAGATGTTATGCAGAAGTGAAATGTTAAAGGCTGCATACGTCACTAGTCACCCAAATTTATGAGAGACGCTATCAAGAAAATTCAGAGTCAGACTTTGCTCACAGCTTTTGCCCTATGTTTGTGGCAAAAGCCATGAATCAGGGAAGGCTGGGTGATGAGGGCGGGAGGCAGACACATACATATGTGTCACAATACATTTACGACAAAGCAATACTTAGTGCTCATCAAAGACGTCTGAATAGGGGAAGTATTCTGAAAAGCAAGCAGAAGAAAAGCTTTCAAAAGGCTCTGCTTTATGAAATTAGGTTTTAAGAAGAACTTTCGCCAAAAGTACATCATGAGTGCCACAAAGAAAAGAAATTTGGCTTCATTTCATTTATTCATTAACTTATTCAACAAATATTTATTGAATGTTATGTGCAACAATTAGGAGAAATGGAATTCTAAAGACAGAGATAAGATGCCCCCGGGACACTTCCTAATTATGCATTTTCTGTTTTCCAAGGGGATGGCGGGGAGGTGTCATGAATAAGATTAACAGAATTCAATAACATATCTAGTCAGGAATGGAGATTGTCAAGCCTCTTTCCTTTCCTGTCATTTGGAGATAAGCCCTTGCTACAGAATAAAAGAACACAGAATACACATAGACGTATGTCTAAAGGACACAGGACACTCTCAGTTTAAAATATCCTTTGTCATTCACTCTAAATGTGTGCTGTGTTTGTCCAATTATGTAGCCAATTGGACTAGGGAAATAAAGCAGCTTGGCGGGCATCTAATGACCTCCGGGGTTCTGTCAGAGGAAGGACAGGAAGTCGTGAATTACAGGCTCCTTAAGCGAAAATGAACTCAAAGATCATGAATGCAAAAGTATGGCTCTGAAGCTCTTTGAGAAGAACTGCAAGAAGACAGGGGAGGCTAGAGCAAAGAAAACCAGAGCCCACCTTCTGGAGGGGAGCTTTGTAGCATAGCGGTCCCCAGCCTTTTTGGCTCCAGGCACTGATTTCGTGGAAAATAGTTTCCACCCGTGCCACCAGAGGTGAAGAGGATGGTGGGGAGAGGATTCAATTTCTTTACACTGACTGTGCACTATATTTCTAATCTAATGCTGCCACGGATCTGACAGGAGATACTGGTCCACAGCCTGGATCTTGTGGACCCCCTATTGTAGAGACGTTTCTTTGGGATTTCATAGGAAGTGAAAACGTGACGAAGTACAGAAAGAAAGAAGCTCATCCTGACCTTTACTTGAGGGTCAAGATAACTTATAGAAAAACCTGTACCAACACCAGAGTCATTTTGGAGCTCTGAGCAGCTCTGGTATTACCATCTGGTTTTTCTCTCTTTCAGAGAATGAACCACTTCATTTTGAGGGAATGGCCTTGGGTATCTTGTGTGATGCTTTCAAACTGTGGTGTTGGGGAAGACTCTTAGTTAAAGGAAAATAACCTGTACCGAACTGGGAAACCAAGAGTCAGGGCTTGGCACTGATGATCATTATTTTTTTGAATGTATGTGCAACAATTAGGAGAAATGGAATTCTAAAGACAGAGATAAGATGCCCCCGGGACACTTCCTAATTATGCATTTTCTGTTTTCCAAGGGGATGGCGGGGAGGTGTCATGAATAAGATTAACAGAATTCAATAACATATCTAGTCAGGAATGGAGATTGTCAAGCCTCTTTCCTTTCCTGTCATTTGGAGATAAGCCCTTGCTACAGAAAAAAAGAACACAGAATACACATAGACGTATGTCTAAAGGACACAGGACACTCTCAGTTTAAAATATCCTTTGTCATTCACTCTAAATGTGTGCTGTGTTTGTCCAATTATGTAGCCAATTGGACTAGGGAAATAAAGCAGCTTGGCGGGCATCTAATGACCTCCGGGGTTCTGTCAGAGGAAGGACAGGAAGTCGTGAATTACAGGCTCCTTAAGCGAAAATGAACTCAAAGATCATGAATGCAAAAGTATGGCTCTGAAGCTCTTTGAGAAGAACTGCAAGAAGACAGGGGAGGCTAGAGCAAAGAAAACCAGAGCCCACCTTCTGGAGGGGAGCTTTGTAGCATAGCGGTCCCCAGCCTTTTTGGCTCCAGGCACTGATTTCGTGGAAAATAGTTTCCACCCCTTCCACCAGAGGTGAAGAGGATGGTTTGGAGATGATTCAAGTTCTTTACACTGACTGTGCACTATATTTCTAATCTAATGCTGCCACGGATCTGACAGGAGATACTGGTCCACAGCCTGGATCTTGTGGACCCCCTATTGTAGAGACGTTTCTTTGGGATTTCATAGGAAGTGAAAACGTGACGAAGTACAGAAAGAAAGAAGCTCATCCTGACCTTTACTTGAGGGTCAAGATAACTTATAGAAAAACCTGTACCAACACCAGAGTCATTTTGGAGCTCTGAGCAGCTCTGGTATTACCATCTGGTTTTTCTCTCTTTCAGAGAATGAACCACTTCATTTTGAGGGAATGGCCTTGGGTATCTTGTGTGATGCTTTCAAACTGTGGTGTTGGAGAAGACTCTTGAGAGTTCCTTGGACAGCAAGGATATTAAAACAGTTAACCCTAAATGAAATCAATCCTGAATATTCATTGGAAGGACTGATGCTGAAACTGAAGCTCCAGGGCTTTGGCTACCTGATGTGAAGAGCTGACTCACTGGAAAAGATCCAGATGCTGAGAAAGATGGAGGGCAAGAGGAGAAGGGGTGACAGAGGATGTGATGGCTGCATGACATCACTGACTCAATGGACATGAACTTGGGCACACACACCCTAGGGGATTGTGGGGGACAGGGAAGCCTGGACTGCTGCAGTCCATGGGATCATAAAGAGTCAAACATGACTTAGTGAACGAACAAAAACAACTACATGGATGTCTTTCAGGGTAAAGTGGTTATCACTATACCACAAGTAGATACACATGTTTATTCATGTGTAGTCCTAAAAATACTCCCTCCAGTATAGGTACCCTCTATGGAATGTGTCACAATTCTACATAAATGATACTTACATAAGATGACTCTTCTTTACACTATGATGCAAGGCACGGTTGGGTATTTTGAGTCAGAAAATCTGGATTTGGATTTGGTTCTGCCATTGGCTGACTGAAATTTGGGTCAAGCCAGTTCAATCCCTCTGAACCTGCATTTTCTCATCAATCTTCTAGATAGAGCTATCAGGAAGATTAAATGACCCAAAATGCATTACAGTGCTCTGAAAATGATGCAATGAAACACAAATGATAGTTTCAGTACTCTTCACCAACACTCTTCAGCCCAGTTATGATGGTATGGAAGGAAGATGCAGAAATAATAAAACAGAATTCTTGACTAATGAAACAGACATATTGCACAATGGATGACCGTCTAGTATAAAAATATTCTTATTCCTGGGTAATACCAAATTCCATTAATAATACCAACAGCAGCTTTTCCTTCTTATTTGCAGCAGCCTTTCCTTCTTATTTGACTTTGATTCCTAAAATCATTAAAGACTTAACATAAATGAACACTACTGATAGTCAATAAAGTAGAGGAAGGTTTTATCTACCATGGAATTCACTGCCAGTCTTACAATAAATCAAAATTAAAACCAAATCAGGGCTTCCCTGGTGGTCCAGAGGGTAAGGACACCTCCTTGCACTTGCAAGGCGGCTGTGGTGTTGGAGAAGACTCTTGAGAGTTCCTTGGACAGCAAGGATATTAAAACAGTTAACCCTAAATGAAATCAATCCTGAATATTCATTGGAAGGACTGATGCTGAAACTGAAGCTCCAGGGCTTTGGCTACCTGATGTGAAGAGCTGACTCACTGGAAAAGATCCAGATGCTGAGAAAGATGGAGGGCAAGAGGAGAAGGGGTGACAGAGGATGTGATGGCTGCATGACATCACTGACTCAATGGACATGAACTTGGGCACACACACCCTAGGGGATTGTGGGGGACAGGGAAGCCTGGACTGCTGCAGTCCATGGGATCATAAAGAGTCAAACATGACTTAGTGAACGAACAAAAACAACTACATGGATGTCTTTCAGGGTAAAGTGGTTATCACTATACCACAAGTAGATACACATGTTTATTCATGTGTAGTCCTAAAAATACTCCCTCCAGTATAGGTACCCTCTATGGAATGTGTCACAATTCTACATAAATGATACTTACATAAGATGACTCTTCTTTACACTATGATGCAAGGCACGGTTGGGTATTTTGAGTCAGAAAATCTGGATTTGGATTTGGTTCTGCCATTGGCTGACTGAAATTTGGGTCAAGCCAGTTCAATCCCTCTGAACCTGCATTTTCTCATCAATCTTCTAGATAGAGCTATCAGGAAGATTAAATGACCCAAAATGCATTACAGTGCTCTGAAAATGATGCAATGAAACACAAATGATAGTTTCAGTACTCTTCACCAACACTCTTCAGCCCAGTTATGATGGTATGGAAGGAAGATGCAGAAATAATAAAACAGAATTCTTGACTAATGAAACAGACATATTGCACAATGGATGACCGTCTAGTATAAAAATATTCTTATTCCTGGGTAATACCAAATTCCATTAATAATACCAACAGCAGCTTTTCCTTCTTATTTGCAGCAGCCTTTCCTTCTTATTTGACTTTGATTCCTAAAATCATTAAAGACTTAACATAAATGAACACTACTGATAGTCAATAAAGTAGAG
This sequence comes from Tragulus kanchil, assembly GCA_022376925.1. Taxonomy (NCBI): domain Eukaryota; kingdom Metazoa; phylum Chordata; class Mammalia; order Artiodactyla; family Tragulidae; genus Tragulus; species Tragulus kanchil. Next base: position 101,081,757 of record JAIOJX010000001.1, on the reverse strand, counting down.
GGGAAGGTTTTATCTACCATGGAATTCACTGCCAGTCTTACAAATAAAGCCCTCAATAATGTTACCATTAAAACCAAATCAGGGCTTCCCCTGGTGGTCCAGAGGGTAAGGACACCTCCTTGCACTGCAAGGGGCGCTGGTTCGATCCCTGGCCTGGGAAGATCCCACGTGCGGCTGGACTGATGTGTCCAATTACTGAGCCGGAGCTCTGGCGCGCATACGCCCAGAGCCGGCGCTCTGCGATGACAGAGGCCACAGCAATGGGAGGCTCACAGGAGCCGAAGAACAAAGACGGATGAAAATAGAGAAATGAAAGACCAATAGAAGTGGCCCGCCCATCCCCCTCCCTCCCCACCCCACACCCTCAAAAAGATAAATAAATAAAATAAATGTTTGGGAAAAAAAAAAAAAACCAAATCAGCAGAATTTTCAGCATTACCTCCTGAATGGTACCTGTGTGATTATCTTCTCTGTATTCTTAACTCACGCTTGTGCCAAACATTTCTGGAGAACCCACTAAATAGCCACACTGTGCTAGGCACTATAGGGGACATTAACAGGATTAAGACACGGTCCTCATTCCAAAGGCATTCATCATCTGCATCAGAGAGAGGCTGGGGGAATAGATGACAAAAAAGCTAACTGCAATGGACTTCACTGAGAAAGGTGCAAGGTGTTACGAGCATCTAGACGAACAACAGATTACTTCCGAATGCAGGGACCTAACAGCTCTGTGGGGAAAATCACTCTGAGCCGTGCATGGAGGATGGGTAGGACTCCTCTGCCAGATATGGCCGTGGAGGGATGAGGGCTGGGTTGGCAGCCTAGGCTGAGAAGCAAGCCTGAGCTCAACCCTGAACGTGGATGGGAGCAGGATGCATTCAGAAACAGTAGCTGCAACAGCACAGCCAGAAACTGGTACAAAAGAACACGGCGTTGTAAAACGTAGGTTAAGAGAAAATTGGAGAAGATTGAAAATGCCCAGCTGAGAGGCTAGGTTTTTGGGGGTTTTTTTGTTTGTTTGTTTTAAGATGCAGAAACAAGTGAATGAAGAATGCCGTGATGGCTCTTGCTTCTAGGAAGATGCACAACCTACCATCAATATGGAGGATTTACTGGAGGGGTGAGAAAGAGACTAAAGGCAAGCCGACCAGATAAGGAGCTCTGGCCACAGGTCAGAGGTACTCAGAGCTACACAGAGGCCAATGGCAGCAGAAAGCAACGGATGAAGGGCAGTTTGCCCTTTCATCACGAGGTAACACAGTCCCCGAGGGCACTGCTTCTCAGACCCACTGTGTTGCCAAGATGAAGAGGTCTTCATGCCTTAGGCTAAACCCAAGAGATGAAAGTGCTCAAGTCCTGCACATGTGAGCCACCACTCCTTTAAAGACTTGCCTGGTGGTGTCTGTCTACAGAAGCCACACGGAATTAGAAGTGATCATTTTGTCCTCTGTGCCGTTTTTATGAAAAAAATTTCTTTCTTACTTTTATCATGTCTGCTCTTTTTCCACGAACGTCTTTTTCCAGTGGTGACAGACAACTCGAATGGTCTCACTAATCTGCTAGTACGGTGAACATAAATGATTTCTGTATTTGATGATGGAAAATAAGATGAACTCATTCATTCCCAAATACGATCAGCGAGCCTCCTTTCTTAAATGCTTTACAATAGATAATATGGCCAAACACATGTACAAAACGTATTATCAGAAAAGTAAATGACCTCCTTTGTTCTTCAACTCTATTTTCAGATATAAAACAAAGCCGCTGAAATACATGCAGCAAATCAGATACCACCAGCGGCATTTATTCCTTTACCACCTAATGCATGAATTCTTATGCCACTGCGTTCGTTTTCTTCTTTCAGATGACAAAAGAAAGACTGCTGTAAACGGATTGGAGCAAACAGTTAGACACAGAATGACTCTAAGTGAAGATCCCTGGCACTTTTCTACGTGTGCAAGTGTATGCGCTCTGCATCCCAATGACAAAGCTAGAAAGAAAACTCACCTGTTTTCTTCCTCAAGATCAGCTAGGATTCTCTCTAGCTCCCCTCTTTCCTCACTCTCTAAGGAAATCAAGATCTGGGCAGGACTACGAGGCTGGCTCAGGGGGGAGTCCTGGTTCAAACTTTGGCAGTAATGCTGGATTAACAAATGTTCATCATCTCTGGAAAATAAAATCAAAGGTTTTGGTTTTTTCCCCCCTTATTTGGCTTTGGGGGGCAGGGACTCAGGTGTCTACTTTAAAATAGAAACAGTTATTTGCTCTTAACAATTAATTAGACTCTTTTTCCTGCTTTTAAAGACACTCTTGATACTCCTGAGCTTGTGGTCTACCCTCCTGCTGGTGACAGTTCCAAGTGTTTCTTGCTTTGATTTTCCATCAAATGTGGTTGGTCAGTTTGCATGAGTAAATCAACAGCAGAATTACAGTATTACAGAGACTCTAGATTGACAGTGTAACCAGTCGTTAGTCAATGTTAAGAGACAGAATAATGGCTGTATACTGCTTTCGCTCCTAAACCTGTCAAGATTATCTGTTCATTCACCCACTGTATTGTTGAGACTGACCAGGAAAAAACTGAAACCCTTCAAATAATAAAGTAAATAATTTCTTAAGTGGAAGGCAGTACAACCAAGAAGGGTTGCTTTGGTTAGCCCGTTTGAACTTCTTAACCCCACTAAGGCTGGATGGTAACAGTAAATAAACTATAGATAAAATGACCATTTCATTCAATTATAGTTTAGCTAGAAAAACAAAAATTGGCTGGAGGAAAAGAAGAGCCATTAAGGTGACTAAATTACAAGAGGATTGAATACTCATTCCTTAGAGCGGCTTCGAAAGACTAATCTTCAGGAACGAGGCCAAAGGCTTGTATTTTGGGAGGCAGCTGCCATCTTTTTTTATACCTAGGGATTCTCTAAAACACTTGAGAAATTATTTTCTAAATGAACTGCCCCTAGTTCCTGAAAAGCCTGTGTACCATTGAGTCACAAGAACTTCGTCCTGTTCTTAACAAGAGGCTGAAGCCCTTACACCTCAGTACAATGACACGTTAATCTTTTCCTCTCCACACCTGTTGAATTTCCTTTTATCATCTCTGGTTCTGAGCTGAAAAAGTTTCAGGTACTTGGGAAAAAAATCCTAATTTAAATGATACCGGTCTATCAGGTCAGATAACTGGTTGGTAAGTTAAAATTAAAACAATGACTGGCTGTTAAAGCAAACACTTAGAAGTCAACTGGTCTACCAAACCTCTTTCCCCAGACCTGTCCCTAAGATCTTCTGTTACTCCCATGAATGAGTCAAAATGGATGTTATGTCCTCAGAATAAGCTACAGCTAAACTTCGTTTAAAAATACACCAAACTGAGTTTGATTACCTAGTTTGTTAGCTTCCTTCTGAAATCCTGATAGTTTATAACCAGGACTCCTCATGTTTAATGATAACATATAGGTATAATTTGACTTCTCTTACTGTTCTCTTGGGCAGTCAGTGAAGGGCAGCCCTTATTAGAGAGATAAACCTGCAATTACTGTGAATGTGTTATAGAGCTTTGGATGTTCAAATCAGTAACCAAAAGCAGCAAATTATTCAGGTTGCTTACATTTGGTTTATTCTTTGTTTATATGTCAAAGTCGTATCTATATTGATACTATTAATACGTTCCCCCATAGCTCAGAAAGAGAATGTACCACAGTTACAGTTGGGGGCAAAGGCTGCTTTGTTTAATGTAACTATGTCATATCCATAGGGCTCAGTGTTGACTCTATTCTTAACTAGCGCCTTGATCACCTTTATGTACCAACGGAAATGCCTTATTGTCATGTCTTCAGTAACCAGTGATGTAGGAAAACCACTTGAGCACTACTTCCCTCAGTCTACTCCTTATACAGGCTGTTGTTCATGTGACTGTGACTGTGGGTCACCACACCAAGTACCTATGATACATTTACCATCTTCCTGTTGCCTAGATTCTCTATGACAAAATGGCGAGACATCCATAGCTTATCAAACTAAAACCATTACTGAATCTTGACTAGATTTCGTCCCTGTAAATGATCTATCCAGCCATCAGTTTGTCCTTCATATGAGCTTCTCAATCTGCTCCCTCCACCTCCGGCTCTCAGTTCATGGCAGGACTCCTCTATACCCCTTATGGTGAACACGGCCCTTCCTCTGTAATGAAGCCTCTGTTTCCCTGCCATCGCTGTGTTTGCTGCTGCTCTGAGTGCCACTCTCTTGCCTTCTTCACACTGGACAGGCCTGGTTTATCATCCCACTATAAAACCATGACCTCAACTGGTACTTCCTTTTGTGAAACCCTTCACCAGACTGCTTTGGTTTATTTAGCTCATGAAGATGCTAAATTGCAAAAAAACTGCTAGTTAGGTTCTCTACAGGAAAATGCCCACCTAGCTACCACATTGGAATTCCAGCTCCGGTGTTCCGAGATTATAGTTCTACTGCCCATAAAGTGAGAAAATACTACTTTACCATCGCTTGAAAAATTAACACCCAGTCCCTTAAAATACCCTGCATGTTTGGACAAAGAGTAAACACTTAATACACTGTAAGTGTTTTGAGTCCCTGCCATCTGTGGTAGTATGGCATTGGATGAGAATAAGGCAAAATGTCTTAGAACATTCATGCCATAATTTGGAGAGGCTCATTCTGTGTTGGGTTGTCAGGAGTTAAAGAAAAAAAAAAAAAAAAGTAAATGAGCGTCTTCTTGAAAGATCCAATGAATATAAATGCTTATTCCTATCTTCTGCGCTACCCTATGTCTAAATCCCTCCAAGCAATTTCATGGTCAGGAATATTTTGTAAAAAGAGACAGGATACTTACATGCTCTCATTAGGAGAGATGCTATCATTTAGATAAGATCCACTGCTGTTTTCCATTTCTGCTAGCCTGATAAAAAACGTAAAAGCTCATTAAAACTTCTGTGACTTCTTAGACTCTATTCAAGACCTAATCGAACATTCCTGAAAACTAAAGGATAAATCATGTCAAGAGGAGAAAGGAATCCTTCATATTAAAGGATGTGTGTGTTGGCCTAGTCATTTGAGGTGAGTGGTGGATCCCAGCTAGTTAAGCAGCTTTACATTTATGCTATAAATTACAGGAGAAGTTGTATATTCTTTTTTTCTTCACAGATTGATCTCCCTTTTGCTGAGAAGAGGCCTTTGTTTCGACGAGACAAGCTTCCCTAACAACAAACACACTTTGTATCCTAGACTACCCCACGTGTTTTTTTAAGACAATTACAGCTTTCTACTGATGACAGAGTGATATATATATAGCTAGTTAATACTTCCCACCATTGATAAACATGCTCAGCAGTTAGAATATTGATAAAAGATGGCTTCACAGTCAGCTCTCTACACATTCTGCCACCAATTTTTACCTTTAAAAACCTCCTTCACCTCAATCAGTCATACAGTCTTTTTATAACTTGAAAGTTAACCAAACTCTTAGAGATGTACTTAACAAGCATATCTTACAATTAACAATTTAGTTCTTAGATATAAAAGTTACCTCAAACCCAAAGAACATAGGACAGAAAGGTCTAAGGATTAGGAAGATTAATGATTCTCTTCTTTACACCGTATTATGTCAAATACACACAGAAACGGAAAGCCAATGCTTTCATATTCTCCATATAACACGGTATTACTTCTTCATATACTTATGTCTAGTCTAGTAGTTTTCTAAGAAGCTTAGGTGATTTCTAAGTCAATTGATTAAACGTGCTCAGTACATACAAAATAACAAAGCTATCAGAAATGTTTACAGGCCGGGGTTAGGGTAGACTGTTCTGGACTGAGGCTCTCATTCTGTCCAAAACAACATTGGGATTTAGGCAAGGTGATTAGTAGAAATCAAAAAAAAAACTAAGTGCTACCTTTTTACTGTCAAACCCAAGCAATTTCATGGTCAGGAATATTTTGTAAAAAGAGACAGGATACTTACATGCTCTCATTAGGAGAGATGCTATCATTTAGATAAGATCCACTGCTGTTTTCCATTTCTGCTAGCCTGATAAAAAACGTAAAAGCTCATTAAAACTTCTGTGACTTCTTAGACTCTATTCAAGACCTAATCGAACATTCCTGAAAACTAAAGGATAAATCATGTCAAGAGGAGAAAGGAATCCTTCATATTAAAGGATGTGTGTGTTGGCCTAGTCATTTGAGGTGAGTGGTGGATCCCAGCTAGTTAAGCAGCTTTACATTTATGCTATAAATTACAGGAGAAGTTGTATATTCTTTTTTTCTTCACAGATTGATCTCCCTTTTGCTGAGAAGAGGCCTTTGTTTCGACGAGACAAGCTTCCCTAACAACAAACACACTTTGTATCCTAGACTACCCCACGTGTTTTTTTAAGACAATTACAGCTTTCTACTGATGACAGAGTGATATATATATAGCTAGTTAATACTTCCCACCATTGATAAACATGCTCAGCAGTTAGAATATTGATAAAAGATGGCTTCACAGTCAGCTCTCTACACATTCTGCCACCAATTTTTACCTTTAAAAACCTCCTTCACCTCAATCAGTCATACAGTCTTTTTATAACTTGAAAGTTAACCAAACTCTTAGAGATGTACTTAACAAGCATATCTTACAATTAACAATTTAGTTCTTAGATATAAAAGTTACCTCAAACCCAAAGAACATAGGACAGAAAGGTCTAAGGATTAGGAAGATTAATGATTCTCTTCTTTACACCGTATTATGTCAAATACACACAGAAACGGAAAGCCAATGCTTTCATATTCTCCATATAACACGGTATTACTTCTTCATATACTTATGTCTAGTCTAGTAGTTTTCTAAGAAGCTTAGGTGATTTCTAAGTCAATTGATTAAACGTGCTCAGTACATACAAAATAACAAAGCTATCAGAAATGTTTACAGGCCGGGGTTAGGGTAGACTGTTCTGGACTGAGGCTCTCATTGCTGTCCAAAAACAACATGCATTTGGAACGGCATGCACGTTAGAGGGCAAGGTGATTAGTAGAAATCAGACAAGAGTGGCGAAAAAGAAAAGACTTGTTTAAAATTACTATAGGTTAGCTTTCCTTGGTTAGTTATTTCAATCAATATTTGCCTGGCATTCAACTAGTCTCATACCTGCTAGCATAATGTTCAATGCGTGAATGAGTATCATCGTGTGAAAGCTGAGGGGACGAGGCAGGCCTATAAGGCAGAAAATGTGATTAGTCATTGACACCATCCATTAATGGAGAAAAAACCCCCACCACACAGTTCTGTTATATACATGGCCTTAGAATGCTTTTATCCTATTACTATGGATAAGGTACACACACTGGGTTGTTCCTATATCTTAGAGGTATTATCAAGCATTTAGAATCCAGGTTTGAGAGATGATTGCTCATCCTTCTGCTTTTCTCAAAAGCCGTAAGCAGAGATCAAAAATGTCTCTGGCAAGTTTCAATTACAGAAAAGGTCAAGGAGACAGTCTCTACATGACATTCTGTCTTCCTATCTTGTCATGTCTCATAGCCTGTAGTTCTGAAATTGTGGTAGCAGTATGTGGTTTAAAACCTCACATAGTTTACACCTGTGCCATTTTTAGCTGCCGTCTTACTGAAGGAAAACTGTTCATTTGTCTAATACATGTGCAGTCCATGTTTTTAACTCCAAAGAGGCAACTCTAGTCCATGACTACTAAAGATTCCATGTATCAAGATGTCTCGGTCTGTGCCATTTTGTAAAGAGGGAATATATCTACCATTTTAGCAGCGGGATGCTAGTGCCACTTGGCAGAGTAAAACTGAATGGCCCCAAATTATAATGTGATGCTTTACAAAAGAATGACTACCTTCAATATAATGTCACAATACCTGAACTATTTCTTATTAGGGATACTGTGTGCTAATACACAGAGTGGAAAACAAGAGGATTAGCATTCATAGTCTATTTACTTTGTGGTCATAAAAACCTACTTTTCTGGCTTCGCAGATGAAAATTTTGGTTGAGTTGACATGTTTTCACCTTTTCATACCTGATCTATTAATTACCCTACAAGTTTTTATAGTATCTTTTAGGTGAACCTTAAGAAAAAAAATCCATCTGCTCTGAAAACCAGTTTGGGCTTGTGCTTTTTTTTTTTTTTTTAAAAAAAAAAAACTATACTAGGACACAAAGATATCTTCCATTTTTCTCCTGATAAAGAAAGTCCTTAAGGTAAAGGCATGAGTCCAAAAGTCCACAGTGATCTATTCAGTAAGGGCTAGTTTAGTCCAATCTCTAAGCAGCATTCAAGGACTTGGTCAGAACATTAAGAAGAATATGTCTGTTTTTTTCTTACATTAAAATATAATGCAGTTACCTATGTTTACATCATAGGAAATGTGCTAGAAATGTTTCTTAAAGAAGACATATAATCATAAGATGATTATAACATACTACAGCAAATAACCAGGGGACTGAAGTCTTGCCTGAGAGATAAAGGCTGTGTTTATGAAACCAGTGTTGTCTACATCAAGTGTCACCATATTCAAATTTGGAATGAACTACAAAGACACTAAAACTGTCATGAGCAAACAAAAGGAGGGCTACATGACATTCTGTCTTCCTATCTTGTCTTAACTGACAATGTGGCAGTTTTAAAACCTCACATAGTTTACACCTGTGCCATTTTTAGCTGCCGTCTTACTGAAGGAAAACTGTTCATTTGTCTAATACATGTGCAGTCCATGTTTTTAACTCCAAAGAGGCAACTCTAGTCCATGACTACTAAAGATTCCATGTATCAAGATGTCTCGGTCTGTGCCATTTTGTAAAGAGGGAATATATCTACCATTTTAGCAGCGGGATGCTAGTGCCACTTGGCAGAGTAAAACTGAATGGCCCCAAATTATAATGTGATGCTTTACAAAAGAATGACTACCTTCAATATAATGTCACAATACCTGAACTATTTCTTATTAGGGATACTGTGTGCTAATACACAGAGTGGAAAACAAGAGGATTAGCATTCATAGTCTATTTACTTTGTGGTCATAAAAACCTACTTTTCTGGCTTCGCAGATGAAAATTTTGGTTGAGTTGACATGTTTTCACCTTTTCATACCTGATCTATTAATTACCCTACAAGTTTTTATAGTATCTTTTAGGTGAACCTTAAGAAAAAAAATCCATCTGCTCTGAAAACCAGTTTGGGCTTGTGCTTTTTTTTTTTTTTTAAAAAAAAAAAACTATACTAGGACACAAAGATATCTTCCATTTTTCTCCTGATAAAGAAAGTCCTTAAGGTAAAGGCATGAGTCCAAAAGTCCACAGTGATCTATTCAGTAAGGGCTAGTTTAGTCCAATCTCTAAGCAGCATTCAAGGACTTGGTCAGAACATTAAGAAGAATATGTCTGTTTTTTTCTTACATTAAAATATAATGCAGTTACCTATGTTTACATCATAGGAAATGTGCTAGAAATGTTTCTTAAAGAAGACATATAATCATAAGATGATTATAACATACTACAGCAAATAACCAGGGGACTGAAGTCTTGCCTGAGAGATAAAGGCTGTGTTTATGAAACCAGTGTTGTCTACATCAAGTGTCACCATATTCAAATTTGGAATGAACTACAAAGACACTAAAACTGTCATGAGCAAACAAAAGGAGGGCTAACCAATTGACCAGGCAGATTCAAAGATTTCCAGGTGAATCTTCACTCTAGTTTTGGAGATAATCTGATAATCTCATAGAAATTTGGAACAGCCCATTATTAGAAAAATGCTAAAGTTTGCTTTGAAATATTAACTGTAAGTCAGGACAACTGAGTACTTGGATTAATTGGTTTATGAGACCTGTCTTCTGGAATGGACCAGTCTTTCGATTACATACTTCTTAGAAGCTAAAACCCCACCATCGAGAACAATGTATCAGTGTACTTCCCTTGCAATACTTGCTACCTTGGTAGTGTAGAGAAGAAAGGAAACATGATACCTCAGAGCATAGCTACACTAAAAAAAAAAAAACTAGGCATGTAAATGCAAACCACTTTAATAAAATCTTAAACAGAAAACCTTATACAAAGCTTTCATTCTTAGCCTAGAGGATATTTCTATGTTATTTTTCTTATTAAGGTACATAGTACATACTACAGCATGCATAAGCACAAGAACTCATAGAAACCAAGAAATCTAAAAGTATATATACATATATATACACACACACACTAAAGGAGGTACTTATGGAACCAGAAAATGTGCCAAAAGGGAACACTGGTAAGAGAAGAATCATTTACAAATCAAGAATTAGTAAAAGTATAAAACCACTTAGTCCAGAAACAAAACCAAACGCAAAGCCTTCTAAACATTTTTCTAAGGGAAGGTAAGAATACCATTCTCCCTTCTCACTTTCTAAATATAAAGTGATAGACGTGCCAAAGGATTAATTATGTTATTGTCAGTGGCCAATTCCGTCCCATCTACCACCATTTTCTCATTATCTGTGACACTCCATTAGTAAGCTTTCAAGGCAGAATAGCTCAAAGAATATTGTCTGACTGTCTCATTTGTGGACAAAGAACATAAAAGATTTATGCTAGGTTTATTTTAAAATAAGATGAAAATTGCAGGCAAATAAGGGCTTATTTTTTCCTAAGCAAAATCCAAAGATTTGTATCTCAATAAACTTTCAAATTTTCTGATCCATACTGAATGAACTAAATGCTGTCATCATCATAGGATTTATTAACACCAAATAGAATTCTTGCAAGATAAAGCACCCTAGGACTTGGGTCTTCTTTCTTAATAGAACAGCTTTACAATTTATTTTCTAAATGATTTACTAGCCCATGAATAAAGACTTTAATAAAATTACTCCTATGATAGGGACTTTAGCCTGCTGGGTATGTTTTCTTCCTCAAAATTAGAATTTCCCACTATTTTTGAATAATCTAGCATACTTTTTAAAAGAAGGTCAGGTAGGGTTAGGCTTCAATTTTTACAGATGATTTTTTTTTTTTTAAAGAATGTTATTTTAAAGTTATTCAAAATTCCAGGAAGAAAAACACCCTCTACTTAATATAAGTTATATTAAACTGACTCCATGAGTTCTTGTGAGCTTATGGATACAATAAAATTCTTCTCTAATTAGTTATTCTTTATTATGTTGTGCACTCTGTCTACGTGTTTTATAAATCAACCTTTGACATATTTGTCTTTGGGATTTTTTAGCTGGTTAGAACTTATTCCAACACAGAGTACATCCATTTGCTTGTCAGGATCCAAACCAGCTGAGAATTTCAGCGCATCATGTTCAAAAGTTCTTTATTTATGAAAGGTTTTACCTTCTGCAAACAATAGACCTTGGATGGGGAAATAATTACTAATAATAAGAAACACAGCGGAATCTAAGTAACTCCCCAAGCTGTTTAAGGATAATTATCAAGGGAACCTAGTATAGTTACCATATCTCAAAATTAAAGGGTACAATAATGCAGTTTTAAAAAAAAGAAAGCCTTACACTTCCTTTAGGCCAATAAAGATTTAAAATAAACTTCAATTAATAGTTTGCATTTATCACTACAGGATTTTTAAAAAAGGACCTACTTTAAATTAAATTACATGGTACAATAAAAATGACCCAATAAAAATAAATTGAATTCTTATATAAGCCTTTTTTCCAAATTGGTCATTTCCTTCTTATATATAATAGAGCTGTCTGACTTTAAATAAACATTTTAATAAAGTACACTGTGAAATACCAAAATGCTGTTATACAACTTCCCACACTAGAACTGTAAAACAATGCACAATTTGCTGATATATAAATCACAGACTCTACAAAGAATTTTCTAATGACACCATAAACTCTGAGATAAATCAATTATTTGTTAATATCTAGTATTAGTATTATTAATAAGACACAGCAATACTAATAAGAAAGAATACAGTACACTTCCTTCCAGTGTAAATGTATGTTTATGAGCTAGGTATTTAGCTTAGGGAACAAAGCAAAGTGAGTGTAGGTCCAAATTGAGAAACTTATATATATATATATATATATATATGGATATATATAATAAATACATATATATATATAATAAATACATATATATATATCCATATATATATATGGATAAAGATTAGTCAAATAGCATGGTATTACCTAATAAAAAAGGCCATATGCCCCACTGAAATTATTCAACCATAGTCAACATCATATACCATGGAACAAATTTTGCTACTTTTTAATAGTCCACCGATAAAAGGCCCTAAAGAATAAACCCTCATCCTTTGGAAGGTCCTAAAGCACTGAATCTCTAGAAATATGACTAAAGAATGTTATCATGTCATCCAAAGGCTCTTGCCTGCTCATAGGGCAAGAACACATAAACATGTCTCCCAGGAATATAACTAACATCCTAACAATTTCTTTGATGTTACTTTGAACTCTAGGCCAGGATTTCTGCTGGTTTACATCTGATCAGGTGGGGCCCCTAAAACTTCACTGACTCTCTCCTGATCTGTGCTGGAGGGGCACCCTCACCATCTCGGCAAGGGAAAATAATTGGAAATGAAGGAAGGGAAATTAAAATGTCCTTAAAATGAAACAAACAGAACAAAAATTAAAAAAAAAAAAAATCAAGCAAGCGAATGTGTTGGTAGCAGCAGCACCCTTCAGCGCAAGTACTCACGCAGAATCTACCGGCCAGAAGTTGATCAGAGTGACAGGACTGCAAAACAAAAAATGAGGTGGTGAAGAGAGACACAGGCAAACTCTGCCACAAAAAAAAAAAAAAGAAAAAAATAAATAAAAAAAATTACTCAAAGGTCAAAATAAACGAAACCCAATTAAGTATGAACCATGGAAAGCAACGGCCAAAGGTGAAACGTGATTTAAAAGGAAACCAGTGGTGGATTGCCATCAGACTTATGGAAAACAAGAGAGAAGGTTCAGAAGAGGTGAAGATACCATAACTACTTACTGTGAAGACATTTCCTGGGACCATTATTTTCTTTCAAGTAGAAACAAGCGACTAGCTACGACCACACAATCAGATACAAAAAGACACACGCCTACTGACTTGTGAGGGAGGAAAAGCAAAATGAAATCTTGGAATCACTCATTTGTAAACAGTCCCATATTTCTTATCAGCCTTTGTAACGTAATTAGGAGCCACAATATGGTGTCCCTCCCCACCCCGCCCCCCGGGAGATACAGTTTAACTTTTCGAAAAGGTCGCTATTGATGGGACAATTGAAAGGAAAATGGTGACTGAACGCCAGCTTACTTTTCTCTTTAGAGCTACAGTAAATCTAAAGAAAGAAATAGGAGAGACTGTTTGCATTTGGGAGTGAAGAAGGGTATTTGGCTGAGAGGAATTCAAATATACGTCAACTGAGAGGCTGTTGTGCTCTGGCCACTACTCACGTTTCCATGTTGTCCCCCTCTAAGACCGTCTGCACTGGCAGGTAGCCCATTCGGGGATGCTTCGCAAAATACCTTTTGGTTCGAAATTTGTTTTTTAGTACCTTGGCAAAGTCTCGAACATCTTCCCCTGATGTAGTCTGAAAGGGAAATCATGCTGAGATCAGACTTGGGGTGAGGGGAGTTGATCGGAAAGCACCAGAGGCAGTGGTCTTATATTTAAGAGCAGTAGGAGACGAGAGCAAATGCTGGAATCATGCAACAGACTGGGCTTTGACACCAGATCTGCCATTTACTAGTGGGGTTAATTGGGGTGAGTTATTTACCTATCCAAGGCGCCGATCATCTAGAGAATCAAGGCAATAATACCTCAACAAGTTGTGATGATGAGTCAATGAAGTAACAACTACTAGGCTACTCAATCAATGGTCATTTATAGAAGTCTGGAGGTCAGAGAGCTGACCTCCAGTTTTGCCACGTTTATGGTATTTGTAAACAAGCTCTGTCCTCCTTGCTACCAGGTTTTAACTGCTGGCAAATGGTACTACCCGAACGGTATTTACCATTCTATTCACAGCATAGTACATTGTCCTTCACTGATTACCTCCGTGAAAGGAATTAAAGTGAGGAAGACAATGAGATAACTGTGAGAATCACTCTGAAGATGCAAGATAGAAAACCTCTAAAGCAAAGCTTCTCAAACTTTCATGTGTTGGAAACCTGTGGATCTCACTAAAATGCAGGTTTTAATTTAGAAAGTCAGAGGGCTGGGGGAGGGAGGGGCTGAGGATCTGCATTTCTAATAAGCTCCCAGGTGAGGCCAATGCTGCTGGTTCACAAATCACACTTTGAATAGCCGGCAGTCAGTGTTGAAGTAAGAAAACATTTACACCCAGGTCTGTGTCCACCAAGTCCAACCCTCTCCATTTTACTAGTGATTTTTCTTTTTTTTCTTTGTTCATTAAGCTTTATTGGACTACTACTTTACAATGCTGTGTTAGTTTCTACTGTACAGCAAAGTGAACCAGATCTCCACATGCCTATATCTCTTTGATTTTCTTTCTATTTAGGTCACCAGAGCATTGAGTAGAGCTCCCTGTGCGATAGAGTAGGTTCTCATTAGTTATCTATGACATGGTGTCAATAGTCTTCATATGTCATTCCCAATCTCTCAATGCATCCTTCCGCCACCTTCTGCCTTGGTGTCTGTATGTGTTACCAATACTTTTCCTAAGTTCCATTGGCCACTGACCATTTTCCCAAACCAATAACTTAGAGGCAAACACTCCAGGTCTTAATTATAGAACCTTGGGCAACCGTTTCAACCTCAGGATCTCAGTCTTCCACTGTAAAAAAGGGATACAAATAATACTTGTCTCATACAGAGCAGTTTTAAAGGTAAATGCTTAGCATATGCTGCTAAAAGAGGAGGCAGATACATTTAAGTGGTGGATTAGGAATTTCATGGAACCTATATTACTCCCCTGCCATACTCAACGTGCCCCATGGCCTTAACACCTCTGCACACAACAGCTAGGGATGGATGCTAAATGCGCAGATGTCTTCTGTACAACCTATGAAAAGAGAAAACAAGCCTACTGGTTCGCCCAACAGTCTGTGCTGAGTGTCTACAACATTCTGCATGTGTTAGGCCCTACGGCGAGGATAAGGTCAATCCTGGAGCCTACACTTAGGAGCTACTTGAGCTAGACAACATCCGGGGGGACATCTGGGGAACTTGGAAATCACCGCATTACAGATGATCTGTGATACTGTGCAAAAGCGAAACTTCTCCCAGGTGAGCGGAGCCACATCTGGGAGGCGTCTACTTACCGGAGTGCAATATTCCACCATGGGATAGTGCATTTTATGGCCTTTTGCAACACGACCAGAAAAAAAGCAACTTTGGCAGATGTCATAATTAAAGTGTTTTAGACTCCTGTACCTGGTAAAGAATAAAAACAAACACGTATGTATTGCTTCAGATCAAATTCCCAAAGAATACCCTTTAAGAGACCTTCCATACTGTCTTACTTCTAGGAACAGAATGCTGTGTTCATTAATCCCACAAGATAAGTGATTCACTTCCTCCCTCCAGATTTCTCTGGTGCTTCACCTATAATATCAAAACATTTGGGCAGAAACATTATCCTGTTAACCTTTGCAGGGAGGGGAGAAAACCTCAGCTCTGAAACTAGGAAATCTTTCAGATTAAGTAGGAAGACACGGGCAAACTTCTAGGCTTTTGAAGACCAAATACTGGAATTGGAAAGAACTCTCAGAAAGGAGAGATGGATGCATTTCTGCCCTTCTTCCACCCATCAAAAGGGCACCACAGTTTCCTGAGGGAATTATTTTCCAAAAAACATAATATGAAACAATTTCTTAAGGCAAAAGAAAATTCACCAAGAACTTTCAATTAAAATCTTGCTTTAATTACATTTTCTGATTGACTCACATGATTCATCTTCAGAGAGTTACTTGGATAATCTCTTTTATCTGTCTCTCTTCAGAAGTCCCTCACCATCTCACTCCCACATGATAATGGAAGCCCCAAGAAAAGACACAATTTGGTTTAGATGAAAGGATTTCTCATCTGCAAGCACTACATGCTACATTCCCCCACCCATTCTCAGAATACTGCATTCTTAGTTTCATACTCTCCCTGCCTTGTGCTTTCTCAGATAAGACTCTGAGCCAATTCAAATAAACATATTCCTCATGTCACATATGGGAATGTGGGAAAAAAGCTACTGTTTTTAGATTCTAGCCATCTTCTGAGAGTGGGGCAAAGAAGGAAAGAGAAGTGCTGATTCCTAAAATAATTTACTTTCAGAAGGGCGAAAGAACTGAATGTCAAAATGCTCTCTTGGACCCTCCAAAGCATTCTTGTTTTTCATTTTATAAAATCCCACGGCTCCCTGCTGTCTACAAGTCTTACCAGTGAAGGAAGCTAAGAAAAGAAAGGTGAAAAATGCAGCGCAGCGCCCCCAGAGCTTCCCTCCCCTCTGCCTCATGGCATCGCTCTGACCAGCCAAAACCAGGAAGAAAAGACAGTGTCCTTTGCTAGCACTGCCTACTCTCAGTGTTGTCTATCTAGGCTTTAGAAACCTCTGAAGGTTTCTGTAAAACCTCTTTGTAAACAACATGAAGTATGGAAGGAGCACAGTGAATAAAAAGTACACAAATGCTACAAAGTCATTATTAGGAAAGAAAGTAATGAGACAAGTCTCAGCATAACCAGGATGAGTATTTACTTAGCTGGTAAGTGGAATCTGAACAGGCAGAGGAGGAGGATATTGCTAGTTTACAACTTGAGTGCTTATTCATCGCTATGGCAACCGCGATGTTGATCCAGATGTTTAAATACACCAGCATTTCAGAATTTGGGTTTGGGATTACTGTTCACAAAGACTCATCCATTTAAAAATATCCTGTCTCCCGAGACAAGATTTTAGGGCCAATTGTTTTCCGGGACATTTTAAGAAAGTCAGATTAATAACCTTCCATGTTTCCTCCCTTTTGCATGTTTAAATTGATAAGGAAAGTTTTCTCTTTTTTTAGTGGCTTTGTGAATCTTTCATTTACTTGCACACTTTATATTCCCTCAGAAGTTCATTAGGAGACTACAAATGAGTGTAATCAGATTCACAGTCCAAGAAGTCTGTTCTAGGCTGCTCTAAACAATTCCTGTGACTTTAGGGCGAGGAAAGTGGTACAGAGTGATTAAGAGACTGAGCTACCATGACGCGTCTCCCAAAATAGAATCAACCCTTAGTTTTATAACTGATTCTGGGAGTTTCTATAAACAGAAAAGATCATGTAGGAAAAAAAAAAGAGAGACGGAGAGACGATTAAATGTCTTGGGGTTCCAGGCAAGAAGAGGTACAGTTAATCTCTGTATACTGGATGGATGAAAATCTGGGAGGAGACAGGGATTCTGTACTCACAGATGATGAACATGGATCCAAAGAGCTGAAGAGGAAGGTGGGGAGGGCCACTTGCCTCATGAGGCAGCGTGGGTTATGCCACCAACATACCCAGTCATCACGGGAGTGATTCAGGTTCTAGCCTGGTTCCCTCCTCTCCCATCGCTGAGAAGAAGGTGCTAATAGCAACTGGCATGGCAGGGTAACAGATCAAGTCATAAAAGGATGAGAAATGATATGATAAAAATGACATTTGGGGGCGTCCCCCTACCTGAAGCCGATGATCGGACACTCCTTGCAGATGTTACACTTGGCCTGATGCTTGGCAGTCTCTGCGGCAGCCACTCTGTGCAGGACGGGCAGCCACACCATGGACTGGGGCTCCAGTCTCATCCAGTCGAGGAAGAGGGCTGCTTCGATCTCAGGCTTATTATTAGCCTGCAGAGACAAGAAGCCAAAGAATGGAAGGAGACAAGGTAAGAAAGCAAAGGAGGCATGTATCACTTCCAGCAATGCGTTAAATAAGGAGCCAAAGTGGTGCACCGAGGCCCACTTTTCACCAACTAATTCTGCACATGTCTCCCCAACAGCCACATGAACCCTTGCCCCAAAAGCTTCAGGAAACTGCCATTACTCTGCTTGGCTACTAGAAGACAAGAAAGCAAAGCAAACAAACATAAAAAGTAAAGCATGATACACACTTCGGAGAGACTATATCCAGCTCCAGTTTTGGAACAAATAGATGCAAGGTAGCCAGAAGTAAAATATAGGTATTTATTGATACACTTTCAAAAGAAAAACAAAAAACCTCAAAGAATGATTGATCTCCCCCTCACCCCGCTGCCTTTTTTTCCTCCAGTGAAGCTGATTCTCAGAGTTTCCTAGAATCGTAATGAGGAGGCTACACAAATTCATCTGGTCCTAAAGCTTCATTTTATAGACAACTGAGATGTAGCTGAGAGAAGCGGCTTTTCAAAGGCCAGACAGCTCCCTGGCAGCGGCAGTGATCCTAGCATGGAAACCTCCTGGGCTAGTGCTCTTTTCATGGTGACCTGTTGTTTCTCTGTCTGTTTTCTAGTTCTCTGTCTTTCAGAGTCTAATAAATACTGTGCCTCCCAGTGAGTCCAGTGATTTTAGAAAACTCAAAATAGATTTGCTACATTAGTATAGTCATGCATTTCGTTATATATTTATTTTAATCCTACAAGATTGTATTTTGCATTTTGATATTGTTAGACTGATCCATATATTGACTGCTTTGGGGTGGGGGTTGTTTTTGCTTCATCTCAGATCTCTCAATTGAGATCAATTCTGCTGGCAGTGTATCTCTTAGTTTCTCCTTTAGTAAGTGTCTGTTGATGGTGAATTCCTCAGCTTTTATTGGCCTGAAAATCTCTTTCATCCATATTTTGGATCGTTAGCCTCATTGGCTATAGATTTTCAGACTAAGATGGGTTTTTTGCTTTGTTTGTTTTGATTTTGTTTTAGCACACTGAAATATTATTCCACTTTTACTTTCTGTGCTACTAACTGCTGACAAGTCAGCTGGGAAGCTGTTGGTCCCCTTGAAGGTCCTCTGTCCTTTTCCTGTCTTTGGATTTTATTAATAGTTTTTAGGATTTACTGAGCTTTAGGAACTTGTGGGTTAAGGGTCTTTAGTCAGAGGCAGAATCTTCTCAGTCATGATCTCAACAAATACTGTCTCTCCTCCATTCCCTCTCTCCTCTGCTTACAAGAGTCTATTAGATAAATGTTAGATGTTCTCAATACTTCTTTTCTTCTTTCTGGGCCTCATTCCTAGCTCAATTCCTTGGTTATCTCGGTCTCTCTTTAGCAGCAGCCAGTTTGCTGTAAGCCCTATATAGTTCAAAATTTAAATTTTGGTTACTGTACTTTTTAGTATCTAGAAATTATACTTGATCACTTTTAAGGTCTCTTCTAAAGTTTTTGGTTCCCTGAGGATATTTTTCAATGTTGTTAGTTAATTTTTGGACAGAATATATATATTGTTTTTTTTAAAAAAAAATCACCTCTTTTGGGCTTCCCTCATAGTAAAGAACCTACTTGCCAAAGCAGGAGACACAGGTTCGATCCCTGATATGGGAAGATTCCACATGTTGCAGAGCAACTAAGCCCAGGAGCCACAACTACTGAGCCCAACATGCCACAACTAATGAAGCTTGTGCACCCTAGAGCCCGTGCTCTGCAGCAAGAGAAATCATTGCAACGAGAAGCCATCTCACTGCAACTAGAGAAAAGCCCTTGTGCAGCAATGATCACTCAGAACAGCCCAGAATAATTTATAAATAAATAATTTATATGATTTATCTATATAAATAAATAAATAGGAAAAAGATTACCTCTTTCTAATGATTCCAAGATATGAAATTACTGTGAATCTGCTTCTAGTGTCTGCTATTTCTGCTGGTTCTCACTCACCTTGGTTTCTTGTGTGCTTAATTCTCTTTAACTATGTACTGTAATAACCTTAAAAATATTGTCTGGAAATACTTTGAGCCCTAGAAAGAAAGTACCTTCTCCAGAGATGGTTTTCATTTGCTGTGACCAAGAACCAGAGGGCACTACCTATTTTGAGGCCAATTTAAGCTGAATGTATGATGGGATATTTAAGATTATACAATGTAATGAGTGTATGAACTGAAAGCCCATGGTGCTTCTCTTGGAATGTGGTGTGCTAATAAACTATTGACACTTCAAAGCCAGATGGCAGAATCTTCTCAGTCATGATCTCAACAAATACTGTCTCTCCTCCATTCCCTCTCTCCTCTGCTTACAAGAGTCTATTAGATAAATGTTAGATGTTCTCAATACTTCTTTTCTTCTTTCTGGGCCTCATTCCTAGCTCAATTCCTTGGTTATCTCGGTCTCTCTTTAGCAGCAGCCAGTTTGCTGTAAGCCCTATATAGTTCAAAATTTAAATTTTGGTTACTGTACTTTTTAGTATCTAGAAATTATACTTGATCACTTTTAAGGTCTCTTCTAAAGTTTTTGGTTCCCTGAGGATATTTTTCAATGTTGTTAGTTAATTTTTGGACAGAATATATATATTGTTTTTTTTAAAAAAAAATCACCTCTTTTGGGCTTCCCCTCATAGTAAAGAACCTACTTGCCAAAGCAGGAGACACAGGTTCGATCCCTGATATGGGAAGATTCCACATGTTGCAGAGCAACTAAGCCCAGGAGCCACAACTACTGAGCCCAACATGCCACAACTAATGAAGCTTGTGCACCCTAGAGCCCGTGCTCTGCAGCAAGAGAAATCATTGCAACGAGAAGCCATCTCACTGCAACTAGAGAAAAGCCCTTGTGCAGCAATGATCACTCAGAACAGCCCAGAATAATTTATAAATAAATAATTTATATGATTTATCTATATAAATAAATAAATGGGAAAAAAGATTACCTCTTTCTAATGATTCCAAGATATGAAATTACTGTGAATCTGCTTCTAGTGTCTGCTATTTCTGCTGGTTCTCACTCACCTTGGTTTCTTGTGTGCTTAATTCTCTTTAACTATGTACTGTAATAACCTTAAAAATATTGTCTGGAAATACTTTGAGCCCTAGAAAGAAAGTACCTTCTCCAGAGATGGTTTTCATTTGCTGTGACCAAGAACCAGAGGGCACTACCTATTTTGAGGCCAATTTAAGCTGAATGTATGATGGGATATTTAAGATTATACAATGTAATGAGTGTATGAACTGAAAGCCCATGGTGCTTCTCTTGGAATGTGGTGTGCTAATAAACTATTGACACTTCAAGCAGATGGCAGAGTCTGGACCAACAGGTCATCTGGCTTTGAACACTCACCACTTCAGTAGTACTCTAGGCATCACCTGTGATTATAAATTCAACAACATTATAATGAGCTGTTTAACCTTGGATGCCTAGCTGCAAAGTGATATCAATTCAAGCTATTGATCAAAAGTTTTTCCTCAGCACTTCTATGTAGAGTGCTGTCAGAGAGGTATCGTACTTTGTGAACATTTACTTAAAAGCAAAAATGAATTATAGCCTCTGAAGATGTAAAGGGCCATGGAAATGAAATCCTCCATTTGGAATGGCACCACAGAGCTGGAAGACTCCCAGCAGTCCCCGCGTCCAAACTTATCCCATGTCAGTGTCTGCTCAGAGGCGCCATGTCAGTACCACCCATGTGAGGAAGTAAACCTTCTTCATGGGTGATCTTGACCATCTGTGTACAGGTAATCCCTGTCACATCACATTCAGCTGAAATCCACCAGCAAAGCCAATAGGAACAGAGTCCAACCACAAGAGTTCAAATCCCAGTTTGGCCACTGACTGTGTTACCCTGGGAAAATAACTATATGTTTCTGTGCCTTACATTTCCTCTGCCACGAAATGGAACCATTTATAGGACCTACCTCACAGGGGTGCTTCAATATTTCAATGAAAGACACATGAACACTGTCTGGCACATACTGAGAGTCATGTCAGTGTTTGTTGTCATCACTGTCATAATTATTATACATCTGACCAGAAATACAAACGTTCTCAAGCCATCACAGACCTCACAGATCTCTCAACATTTCACCAGAGCTGTCATGTCGGTCCAGGCCCCATCCCTCCTATTTCTTTTCTTTCTTCCTCATATGACAGGGCATGGTTTGCTGTTGTCCTTTAGAACTCTGTTCTCCAAATATGACATGCTGTGAATGGTACCTCTCTCTCTCTGGACAGTATGACTGGATGACTTTCTTTGGTTCTGTACTATATAGGCTCACCCAGCGTTTTCACTTCACTAAAATCTCTGGGTCAGTGTTTCCCAGTGTGTCCAGGAGATCAATGACCCAGCAAAATGTTTCACGAAGAGAAGGTCAGATTAATTAAGGAAACACTACACATTCTGTCTGCTGTTTAATATTCTTATTGCATGTTAACATACTAAAAGCTGAGTTGGTTGTCAGTAAGGAAACAGATTAGACCTTGTGTGACCTCAGAATTTCCCACACTAATTATTCACTGACCCCGGGGCATTTATCATATTTCTTAGGTTATAAGGTTTGTGAACACCACAAGGTACTAATGTGCTGTTGGAGTATGATAAGAAATGCTCTTTGGCTATTTCCAGTGATTCCTCTGTTCTCTACTTGTTCATTTGGGAATGATTTTCTTCCACTTCTGTCAAGGACATTCCTGTTAGTTTCAGTCCATTGTGTACGCTCATCTGTATCTTTAAGAATCCTGACTCTTCCAGCTCAAGGGTTAGGCATTCTCCCCAACTCTGTTATTTTTGCGTTTACAAACGTGTGTCCTGGAGACTTGCCTGGAGGGCCAGTGGCTGAGACTCCACACTCCCAATGCAGGGGGCGCCCAGGTTCAATCCCTGGTCAGGAAACTAGACCCCACATGCCACAACTAAGGAGCCTAAGTGTCACAACTAAGACCCAGCATAGCTAAAAACCTCTTTCAAAATAAGTAAATAAAATGTGTGTTCTGCCTGCATCAAAAAGACACTAGCGAATATATCCAACAGGCCAAGGTCAAACATGGGTCACACTACTACAGACTGCACTTCTGGTCAACACAAAGGCAGAACCCACCCCTCTGGGGCTGGTAGACTGTGACTCCCTCTAGTTATATTATTGATTAATCTCTATGTGTTTCTCCATCTTATAAACAAAGATACAATGAGAGACTGTGTCAAAACAACGGCAAGGTTTGCCTACAATATGTCCTCTAACAATCTCTTGCTCCACTGATCTAGAAACTAAATTTATCAAAATAACCCTCTGGAACTAGGAGAAAAACCATCACAGAGAGACAGCAAATTGAAAAGATCCAGGATTTAGAGAAGGCTTGGCAGAAAGGCACAGTGATAATTAAAGTGTTTGAAAGACCTATGAGAACAGTTTAAGGGGATTGGGATTATTTAGCCATGAGAAAAAAAAAAAAGAAACACATGAGAATGTGCAAGAAAGGGTGGCTGTAGGGGCAATTTAGTAACAGTTTTCAATTATCTGAATAGCTCTTGCACAGGGGCCTGTGACCAGCTGTTCACTTTCTCCACTGAGGACAGAACAAGAAGAAACAAGCTTAAGAAGCATGAAGAATTTCGGCTGTAACTCATACGGAAGCATTTCCTGACACGGAAAGTTGTTAAAGCGTTAGTGAAAATTAACAAGGGACGTCAGAGAATGGTCTCCTCTTTCAAAATACCATAGATTCTCCTGTGCTTAAAGATGGGAAATTCTCAAGGTTCTTTCTACTTCCTAAGATGCAAGATCCATCATTTTAGCTCTTTAAAAACTGCTCGTCTATGCCAACTGATAGCACTGAAGACAACATATGGGCATTCACCATTCTCATTCTGTTTCGATCTTTCATTTTTACTATGAACCATTCTATATCCATTTCCTTTTGTTTGGAGATGAAGAAAGGAAGAATTAAAAACCAGGCAAGCTTCTACAAAAATCTAAAAGAACTAGAACTAAAACCCAGCTAAAATTACACTGTGATTATTCTGGAAAAAAACATAGGTTAGCTTGAAATGTCAGGAGGCTGCTGAGGTCAAAAGACAGGTATGATGACAATGGACTGAGATCATCCTTATTTGTGCCATCATTTGCTGATCTGCACACAGCCCTCATAGCTTCTCCTGGAATCAAGGATGACCTTGACCTTGCCCCTAAATGCCAGTCTCAAACCATCGAAGCAAAAACTCTTAGAATGGGCCATTCAGTCCTGGATTTGGTTTTGGTTCTGCTTCTGTCAGTATCACCTCTTTCCTCTTTATGGCATGGAATTCTCCAGGCAAGAATCCTGGAGTGGGTAGTCTATCCCTTCTTCAAGGCATCTTCCCGACCCAAGAATGGAACGGGGTCTCCTGCATGGCAGGCAGATTCTTTACAGCTGAGCTACAAGGAAGCCCTTTCTATGGCATGGCACCACACACAATTGAAAAGATCCAGGATTTAGAGAAGGCTTGGCAGAAAGGCACAGTGATAATTAAAGTGTTTGAAAGACCTATGAGAACAGTTTAAGGATTGGGATTATTTAGCCATGAGAAAAAAAAGAAACACATGAGAATGTGCAAGAAAGGGTGGCTGTAGGGGCAATTTAGTAACAGTTTTCAATTATCTGAATAGCTCTTGCACAGGGGCCTGTGACCAGCTGTTCACTTTCTCCACTGAGGACAGAACAAGAAGAAACAAGCTTAAGAAGCATGAAGAATTTCGGCTGTAACTCATACGGAAGCATTTCCTGACACGGAAAGTTGTTAAAGCGTTAGTGAAAATTAACAAGGGACGTCAGAGAATGGTCTCCTCTTTCAAAATACCATAGATTCTCCTGTGCTTAAAGATGGGAAATTCTCAAGGTTCTTTCTACTTCCTAAGATGCAAGATCCATCATTTTAGCTCTTTAAAAACTGCTCGTCTATGCCAACTGATAGCACTGAAGACAACATATGGGCATTCACCATTCTCATTCTGTTTCGATCTTTCATTTTTACTATGAACCATTCTATATCCATTTCCTTTTGTTTGGAGATGAAGAAAGGAAGAATTAAAAACCAGGCAAGCTTCTACAAAAATCTAAAAGAACTAGAACTAAAACCCAGCTAAAATTACACTGTGATTATTCTGGAAAAAAACATAGGTTAGCTTGAAATGTCAGGAGGCTGCTGAGGTCAAAAGACAGGTATGATGACAATGGACTGAGATCATCCTTATTTGTGCCATCATTTGCTGATCTGCACACAGCCCTCATAGCTTCTCCTGGAATCAAGGATGACCTTGACCTTGCCCCTAAATGCCAGTCTCAAACCATCGAAGCAAAAACTCTTAGAATGGGCCATTCAGTCCTGGATTTGGTTTTGGTTCTGCTTCTGTCAGTATCACCTCTTTCCTCTTTATGGCATGGAATTCTCCAGGCAAGAATCCTGGAGTGGGTAGTCTATCCCTTCTTCAAGGCATCTTCCCGACCCAAGAATGGAACCGGGGTCTCCTGCATGGCAGGCAGATTCTTTACCAGCTGAGCTACAAGGGAAGCCCTTTCTATGGCATGCACACACACAAAGCAAGGATACCATAGCTCTTTCCATTATGGCAGCCAGAGTGTGCAAGTATCTTGGGTCTCTGCTCCTCTTCTCTTGGTTTTCTCCCGTCAGCAACTACCCACAGCATGGAGGTGAGGGAAGGAATCCACTGCAATTACTGCTGCTGCCTTACAGTGCACTGCAGGCTGGCTTTATACAAACGTCATCTTAACAACGCACAAAGACAATAAAAAGGGAGCCCAGTATCTGGAACGTCTAGCTAAGGGATGCAATTACCAATCCAAGAATTTCAAAGAATTTTATGTGGTAAATTGGGAGTTAGAGGATTTGCCAGGTTTCAGAGTATCATTTGAGCTTCTTTCCTGTTGTGCTTTCCAGAAACCCTTAGGAACTGAAGGGCTGGGCTCCGAATGGCTATCAGGGTATCAGCCTGAATAATTACTTTTCTCTCAGGCTGACAGTATCAGTTCCTGGTCCCAAAAGAAATGTGATGGGAAGATTTCTCAGCAAGCCCCACTAGCAACTACCATAAACACATATATCATATTTTTAAGAGACATTGACAGGCTTTTGAAAAAACCACGTTAGTACTTAGTAAACTGAAAAAAATTTGTATAGAAAAAGCAAACATTATGAAAGACACTGTGCTTAGCTGTTCTCAGATGATAAAAAGGAACCATCTTGGGCTTCCCTGGTGGTCCAGTGGGTAAGGACACCGCCTTGCAGGGCAAGGGGCGTTGGTTCGATTCCTGGCCTGGGAAGATCCCACGTGCCATGGAGTAGCTGGACCAATGTGTCCAATTACCGAACGGGAGCTCTGGAGCACATGCACCCTGAGCCAGTGCTCTGCAACGACAGACGCCACAGCGATGGGAGGCCCACAAGAGCCAAAGAACAAAGACAGATGAAAATAGACAAATGAAAGACCAGAAGAAGTGGCCCGCTTGCTCCCCTCCCTCCCCATCCCTCCCCGCCACAAAAAAAAGGAACCATCTTTTGTTCTGGAAAAATACTTGTCTAAGCCTCCTTTGTTTCTGTCCTTGGTTGCAGGTTATTCAAAGACAGAAACTATGCTTCTACACCTTCCATGAAGACTTGAATTGAATGATGGATGGGAATTAAACTATGACCATGATAAATATTAATAAAAGCAAATGTTATAATATCTGAATGAGGTCAGAACAAGAGAAAACCTCCCAAGTCATCCTAAAGAGCAAAAGAAAAAACAACCAAACAAACACTTGTAAGGGTTGTCTAAGAAACAGAAGGCAAAAGTAAGTACATTCTCAAACACCCAGGTTACTTTTACACGGTTTTAAAAGTACATGGTTTGTCTGTTCCAGTATCACACACAAAAGGCAAACCCATAGTCTACTTCTGCATTTAGAGAATACCATGAACCATCCAGGCTAAAGTGTCAGTGGTGCTAAGATTGAGACACTGTGTCCCATGGTTGACCACCTACAACGCTGTGGTTCATGTGCCCAAACTAAGAAACCAACATGGGTCCACTACAAGTAACTAAATGATCCAGGGCACCTAACAGGCAGGCAGCTCCTCTCTGCAACAGAGAAACCGAGTAGCTACGATAGGCCTGTTCAACTACTGACTGGGAGAGAAAGGCTACCCGGGTTAACACACCATGGAGAGAGAAACGAGACGTCACTCCACACCTATTAGAATGGCTATCATTAAGAAGACAAGAGGCAAGCACTGGCGGGGCTAGAGAAGAGGGAAACCTTGTACACCGTTGGTGGGCATGTAATTTGGTTTAGCCATTAGGGAAAATGTATGGAAGTTTCTCAAAAAGTTCAAAATAGAAATGCCCTTTAAAGTATATATCCAAAGGAGATGAAAACAGGATATAAAAAAAGATTTCCCCAATCCCATTTTCATTGCAGCATTATCCACAATAGCCGAGACGTGTACACAACCTAAATGTCTGCCAATGGATGAACAGGTAAAAAACCAACAAACAAAAGATGTGGTGTGATACGTACAAGAGATCACCATGCAGCCATAAGCAGGAAATCCTGCCATTTTTGACAATATAGAAGGAGCCAGAGGGCATTATACTATGTGAGTAAAAAAATACCAATCTAAACACAAGAATGGAAATAGAAGTTTCTGTCCTTGGTTGCAGGTTATTCAAAGACAGAAACTATGCTTCTACACCTTCCATGAAGACTTGAATTGAATGATGGATGGAATTAAACTATGACCATGATAAATATTAATAAAAGCAAATGTTATAATATCTGAATGAGGTCAGAACAAGAGAAAACCTCCCAAGTCATCCTAAAGAGCAAAAGAAAAAACAACCAAACAAACACTTGTAAGGGTTGTCTAAGAAACAGAAGGCAAAAGTAAGTACATTCTCAAACACCCAGGTTACTTTTACACGGTTTTAAAAGTACATGGTTTGTCTGTTCCAGTATCACACACAAAAGGCAAACCCATAGTCTACTTCTGCATTTAGAGAATACCATGAACCATCCAGGCTAAAGTGTCAGTGGTGCTAAGATTGAGACACTGTGTCCCATGGTTGACCACCTACAACGCTGTGGTTCATGTGCCCAAACTAAGAAACCAACATGGGTCCACTACAAGTAACTAAATGATCCAGGGCACCTAACAGGCAGGCAGCTCCTCTCTGCAACAGAGAAACCGAGTAGCTACGATAGGCCTGTTCAACTACTGACTGGGAGAGAAAGGCTACCCGGGTTAACACACCATGGAGAGAGAAACGAGACGTCACTCCACACCTATTAGAATGGCTATCATTAAGAAGACAAGAGGCAAGCACTGGCGGGGCTAGAGAAGAGGGAAACCTTGTACACCGTTGGTGGGCATGTAATTTGGTTTAGCCATTAGGGAAAATGTATGGAAGTTTCTCAAAAAGTTCAAAATAGAAATGCCCTTTAAAGTATATATCCAAAGGAGATGAAAACAGGATATAAAAAAAGATTTCCCCAATCCCATTTTCATTGCAGCATTATCCACAATAGCCGAGACGTGTACACAACCTAAATGTCTGCCAATGGATGAACAGGTAAAAAACCAACAAACAAAAGATGTGGTGTGATACGTACAAGAGATCACCATGCAGCCATAAGCAGGAAATCCTGCCATTTTTGACAATATAGAAGGAGCCAGAGGGCATTATACTATGTGAGATAACTCAGAGAAAGACAAATACTGTATGGGATCATTTCTGTGCGGAATGTAAAAAAGCTGAACTCCCCAAAGAAGAGTAGAAGGGTGGTTATGAGAGGCTGGGGGTAGGGGACATGGGGAGATTATTGAATTACAACTAGTAGGTGAGTTCTAGAGACCTAACATACAGAACAGTGATTACAGCCAAAACTACTGCATTATTAACTTCAAAGTTGCTAAGAAACTAGATCTCAATTGTTCTCACCACAAGAAAGAAGTGGTAATTATGTCACATGGGAGAGGTGTTAGCTAACACTAGGGTGGTGCTCATATTGCTACATATGTGTCAAGTCAACACGTACATGAAACTGCAAACTGCTGTATGTCAATTATACCTCAATTAGAATTTTTAAGGTGGTACATTAAACTAGTACAAGGGTATATTTCAATTATACCTCAATTTAAAAAATTTCAGCTAAATACATATTTACCTATTATAGAGAGAGGAAAGAAAAGGACTAATAAATTTAAAAAGCCCAAACTGGAAGTTACAAGGGAACATGCTACAACTGTAAACCCTGATTTGAAATCAGGGTGCTTCTCTAATAGAAACTCCATGGACTGCGTCTCATGACAAACAGCAGAGATTTATTTATTTGTGGCAAATAATTAACCCAAGCAAGGTTGAGGCAGTCAGCTATTACAAGCGTGTCTGTG
Organism: Tragulus kanchil; assembly: GCA_022376925.1. Classification (NCBI taxonomy): domain Eukaryota; kingdom Metazoa; phylum Chordata; class Mammalia; order Artiodactyla; family Tragulidae; genus Tragulus; species Tragulus kanchil. The sequence goes on along the minus strand of JAIOJX010000001.1, from coordinate 101,052,495 downwards.
TGTTTTCATTTATTTAGTAGCGTTCCTGCCCATTTTGAAAAAAAAAAAAAAAAAAAACCTAAATATATGAATACTGCATGCATTAATATGCATGAATAGAATTTCCAAACATTCTTATTGAAAGAAAAAGGTAGATTTATAGAAAAGACTGGGGACAAACCACAGATGTTTAAAAAAGGTTACTCTCTCCTTCCTGGCTGTTTTCATCTGTTTTCACTAGTAAAATGTTCCCTTCCAAATAACCATTTCAAAAAACCATTTCAATATCGTTGCTGTTGTTAATAGGTTATAACATTAATAGCTGACAACCTAACTTTTCTGGCTCTGACTGTAAAAAGGCCTAGTGTTAGAAGAGATTTGCTGAATTTGTATTGATCAAAACTGTTTTGTGAATTATAGTCTGTCTACAAAGATTTGCAGGAAATCCTGCCATTTTTGACAATATAGAAGGAGCCAGAGGGCATTATACTATGTGAGATAACTCAGAGAAAGACAAATACTGTATGGGATCATTTCTGTGCGGAATGTAAAAAAGCTGAACTCCCCAAAGAAGAGTAGAAGGGTGGTTATGAGAGGCTGGGGGTAGGGGACATGGGGAGATTATTGAATTACAACTAGTAGGTGAGTTCTAGAGACCTAACATACAGAACAGTGATTACAGCCAAAACTACTGCATTATTAACTTCAAAGTTGCTAAGAAACTAGATCTCAATTGTTCTCACCACAAGAAAGAAGTGGTAATTATGTCACATGGGAGAGGTGTTAGCTAACACTAGGGTGGTGCTCATATTGCTACATATGTGTCAAGTCAACACGTACATGAAACTGCAAACTGCTGTATGTCAATTATACCTCAATTAGAATTTTTAAGGTGGTACATTAAACTAGTACAAGGGTATATTTCAATTATACCTCAATTTAAAAAATTTCAGCTAAATACATATTTACCTATTATAGAGAGAGGAAAGAAAAGGACTAATAAATTTAAAAAGCCCAAACTGGAAGTTACAAGGGAACATGCTACAACTGTAAACCCTGATTTGAAATCAGGGTGCTTCTCTAATAGAAACTCCATGGACTGCGTCTCATGACAAACAGCAGAGATTTATTTATTTGTGGCAAATAATTAACCCAAGCAAGGTTGAGGCAGTCAGCTATTACAAGCGTGTCTGTGTGTTTTCATTTATTTAGTAGCGTTCCTGCCCATTTTGAAAAAAAAAAAAAAAAAAAACCTAAATATATGAATACTGCATGCATTAATATGCATGAATAGAATTTCCAAACATTCTTATTGAAAGAAAAAGGTAGATTTATAGAAAAGACTGGGGACAAACCACAGATGTTTAAAAAAGGTTACTCTCTCCTTCCTGGCTGTTTTCATCTGTTTTCACTAGTAAAATGTTCCCTTCCAAATAACCATTTCAAAAAACCATTTCAATATCGTTGCTGTTGTTAATAGGTTATAACATTAATAGCTGACAACCTAACTTTTCTGGCTCTGACTGTAAAAAGGCCTAGTGTTAGAAGAGATTTGCTGAATTTGTATTGATCAAAACTGTTTTGTGAATTATAGTCTGTATACAAAGATTTAGAACTACAAGGAGAAGTGCTAGCCAGGGTCACATGGTATAGGACAGCCCGTTCCTAACTGTTCCCTGGGCTGTTATTACGACTTCTTTAACAACCTTTAAATCTACCAAGGGCATCAGTGGAGTATTTTACATAAGAGAAGCTGCACTAGCGAAGAACATAAAAGGAGGAACAAGAACAAGTTGTAAAGAATATTAATGACGCTTCTTCCAAACAATCTCAATTTTTCTAAAAATCAAATGAGTGCTAAAAAAAAACCTGCTATAAAACTATACAAAACCTGCATGTAACAAATAAAACAGAAGGAAGGTGGCATTTTGATCCTCTTAGACATAAGATCCTTCGATTTTACACCTGGGTTGCTGAGTGTAGGGACATCAAGGGTCATTTCTACGAGGTGCTGCATGACGTTTTTTTCTCTTCTTCTAAGTCTATGCTACTTCTATTCAGAGAACAGTTTCTCTCACGTGAAAGGCCACACTATACATATAAAACTGTTTTCTGTACTTTGCATCTCTGTTACAAGAACTGTTCCCCAGAAGATCAGGTAAGACTTGACTGATAATGACCAAGCTTTGAAATATACACAGTAATCCATATCCCTTTCTGCCTTTTCCATTTACAGCATCTAGCATATAATCAAAGAAACCTGGGGATAAAGTGACTCTTGAGGTAATCTGTTTAGTTTGATGTTACAGATGAAAAAAAGGCTCAAAGAGGTGAAGGAAACAGCTCCAGATTCTCCATTATTTTAAAACAAAAATATGTATGCTTAAAGGAGTTTTTATAGGGTGGGCAAAAGCGATTTCTGAAGGGAACATTCAGGCTGATCTCCAAAATCTTTTGAATCTTTACCTCATCTGAGAGGATGGGAGGCTCTGATATCTAAATATGGCCAACCTGAGACAATGCCCAAGTACCAGGTCTTGTACCTCAAATCTGAAGGTACAAGTGAACACTCAAGGGCACTGAGATAAATGCATATTCCTATATCTTTGATCATCTCCATTAATAGCTGACAACCTAACTTTTCTGGCTCTGACTGTAAAAAGGCCTAGTGTTAGAAGAGATTTGCTGAATTTGTATTGATCAAAACTGTTTTGTGAATTATAGTCTGTATACAAAGATTTAGAACTACAAGGAGAAGTGCTAGCCAGGGTCACATGGTATAGGACAGCCCGTTCCTAACTGTTCCCTGGGCTGTTATTACGACTTCTTTAACAACCTTTAAATCTACCAAGGGCATCAGTGGAGTATTTTACATAAGAGAAGCTGCACTAGCGAAGAACATAAAAGGAGGAACAAGAACAAGTTGTAAAGAATATTAATGACGCTTCTTCCAAACAATCTCAATTTTTCTAAAAATCAAATGAGTGCTAAAAAAAAACCTGCTATAAAACTATACAAAACCTGCATGTAACAAATAAAACAGAAGGAAGGTGGCATTTTGATCCTCTTAGACATAAGATCCTTCGATTTTACACCTGGGTTGCTGAGTGTAGGGACATCAAGGGTCATTTCTACGAGGTGCTGCATGACGTTTTTTTCTCTTCTTCTAAGTCTATGCTACTTCTATTCAGAGAACAGTTTCTCTCACGTGAAAGGCCACACTATACATATAAAACTGTTTTCTGTACTTTGCATCTCTGTTACAAGAACTGTTCCCCAGAAGATCAGGTAAGACTTGACTGATAATGACCAAGCTTTGAAATATACACAGTAATCCATATCCCTTTCTGCCTTTTCCATTTACAGCATCTAGCATATAATCAAAGAAACCTGGGGATAAAGTGACTCTTGAGGTAATCTGTTTAGTTTGATGTTACAGATGAAAAAAAGGCTCAAAGAGGTGAAGGAAACAGCTCCAGATTCTCCATTATTTTAAAACAAAAATATGTATGCTTAAAGGAGTTTTTATAGGGTGGGCAAAAGCGATTTCTGAAGGGAACATTCAGGCTGATCTCCAAAATCTTTTGAATCTTTACCTCATCTGAGAGGATGGGAGGCTCTGATATCTAAATATGGCCAACCTGAGACAATGCCCAAGTACCAGGTCTTGAACTGAATTCTATGCTGGTCTATTAAGAGCTACATGAAGGTACAAGTGAACACTCAAGGGCACTGAGATAAATGCATATTCCTATATCTTTGATCATCTCCTTTCCCCCTTGTTTTTGGCATTACATATCGTTCCTTCTGGGGCTTTCCAAGTGGCTGAGTGGTAAAGAACCCACTTGCCAATGCAGGAGACACAGGTTTGATCCCTGGGTTGGGAAGATATCCCAGAGGAGGAAATGGCAACCCACTCCAGGATTCTTGCCTGGGTAAGTCCATGGACAGAGGAGCCTGGTAGGCTACAGTCTACGGAGATGCACATCACTTAGCGACTTAACAACAACAACAATCCTTCCTTATACTGTTAGATGCTATGACATATGTCATCTGCATGGACTTAACCCAAGCAAGTTTAAGGCAGTCAGCTAATACGTGTGTGTGTGTGTGTGTGTGTGTGTGTGCGCGTGTGCATGAGGTAACAAAAAGAAAAAAAAGAAACAGAAAAGCCTATGGGATTCTCAATCTTCCTAAGGATGTAAGTCATGTTATATGATTTTGTCCCATGAAAGAACTGGCTAATATGGAAATCTGTTTATAAGATACATGCATATATTGCTGTGGGGGGGAAAGATGGTCCATTCTATGTACATGTAAAATCACCATGGATGTCCATGGCAGCACTCAGAAAAAGAGAGGGAAAAAGTAGAGCTCTTCTTGACAGAAGAAAACCAGCTAATACATGCAGAGAGAATGGCACTATCAGAAAGGCACTGTTAGGGGCTTCCCCTGGTGGTCCAGTGGATAAGGACACCGCCTTGCAGTGCAAGGGGCGCCAGTTCGATCCCTGGCCTGGGAAGATCCCACGTGCTGCGGAGCGGCTGGACTGATGTGTCCAATCACCGAGCCGGAGCTCTGGAGGGCATGCGCCCAGAGCCGGTACTCTGCAACAACAAACGCCACCGCAATGGGAGACCCGCAGGAGCCAAAGAACAAAGATGGATGAAAACAGAGAAATGAAAGACCAATGGAAGTGGCCCGCCCGCTCCCCTCCCTCCCCAATCCGACCCCAGCCCAAAATAAATAAATAAATAAATCTTTAAAAAAAAAAAAAAAAGAAAGGCACTGTTAGGTAAACACCAATGTAATCACTGAATTAGAAAAGGATCATCAATGGAGGTTCAGACTATAGGGTGAAAAGCTATTGAGGAACAGGATGCTCCTAAGCACTCAAAATATCACAAAAATGACTCTCTAATTAGAAAGGAGAAAAGCTACCTTTACATCAGAAACATCTAACACCACCTTACCAATTTTAGCATTACCAATAAGAAACAACCTGAACCTAACCTAAAGAAACACCAAAAGAATTCAGAATATGGGACCTTCTCCAACAAACCTACCTGGACTCTTGAATAATGTCAATGTCATGAACTGGCACTCATTGTGTCAATGTCAATAATATGACATTGACATTGAAACAAAGAATGCTGAGAGTCTATTCAGATGAATGAAAGTACACAGACATGACTAGCCAATGAAAGACAAAGACCTTGACTAAATCCTGGAAAAAAACCAGAAATAAGAAACATTCTGAAGGCATGGGGACATTTCAATGTGGACTGTGTGCTATGTGGTCTTACAGAATCAGTGCAAAATTTGTGTGTGGTGAGAGTGTTATACTTACGCAGGAGAAAGTCTTTTATAAAAAGATATGTGTGGTGAAGTGTTCAAGGGTTTATGTTTTAGGTATGATGGCCTTTTACCTTTAAATGGTAAAGGGGAAAGACATGTTGGTGTGTGTAGATTCAAATGCACACATACATGGGAAAAGTGAATGTACATGGGACAAAAATGCTAACCAGAATGGAGACGTACAACACATATGGGTGTTGATCATACTATTCTTTCAACTCTTCTTTGCTCTTGAAATGTTTTTCAAAATAAAACACTTGTACTTCTTCCTGGGGACAGGGGTGCAGGTGGGGAGAGGAAGGCAAGAGTGTAAGAAACTGTGACAATGGTGAAAGAGGAGTGGGGAGTGCATTAATATCAATGATTATAAAATATGGAAAACTCTTCAGGACTAGTTTTCTCACAAAATACAAACCAAATGCCAAACCGATTTCCTCCCTGTTCTCACAGTTCCATTGTTCTTATGTACCCCCTCATACACTTGGCAGATATGTGCCTTCCCAGATATCGAATGAGTTCTCAGCTATAAAAATGAGGTGAAAAAGCCCCACATTTACAGAAATGTTTCCTGTTGGAAAACAGAACTGAGAGGTCAACAGTTGTGTTCATGAGACAAGAAGTAAGAGGCCTCCCGTAAACTGCTGTCATGGATAGAAATCAAGTATGTTCTTTAAAGTTTTGAAGATAATGAGCAGGTTGGAAGCTAACAGTCAGTGTTCTAAATATTAATCAGGGCTGTGAATCACCTATTAAAAAGAAAATAAGCCCAAACACTAACACACGGTGATTATCCACTCTTCATTTACATGTTCAAGGACAACTGTCCTGACCTCAAGCTCTCCACTCCACCTGAGCAATAAACCAATTAATACCATGGCTCCAGGGAACAGAAGCACAATTTTTAAATCTATGCAAATCTGTAAGTATACTCAATATTATTACTTTATGCTAGAGAGTTCTTACTTAATAGAAAGTTTTCACAGGTACAGGGTAGAACAGTCATATCTGTCTGGAGTGATCATGGGCTATCTTTCCTCAAGTCTGTGTCTGGACACACTATGCTCAAGTACATAATCTAACATTAACTCTTCCAATGCTGCTTCCTACAACTATTCAAAATCCAGGTCAGGAAAAGGTTTAAGTACAAGAATAGAATACAGAGTCATACTTTCCAGAGACTGGGAATAGGCGGGATGACACCAAAACAAGAGGAAATTTTAGGGATGATAGAAATGTTCTGTCTTGACTCTAGTGGTGGTAACGAAGCTATATGCATTTGTCTAGAAGAAAACAATTTTTTGTATTTTTTTCATGTAGCTTAAAAAAAACTAATTAGAAAAAAAATTAACTATTCTAGCAAATGCCACTCCTGCCAAAACCCAAAGCAAAAAAACCCAAACAAACAAACAAAAAACGATCCCATATTTAGCTCTTAATGTACGGGGACATGCTAAAGACCCTAGACAAACTGATAAGGATATTTAAAGAAGAATTTTACACTTCCCTTGTCTTACATAATCTTTGTAGAAAGAAAGATTTAAATAAATTCATTTAACAAGCCACTGACAAAGATGGGAAAAAAGAAAACGGTAACTGTTGAATCCATGTCTCTGGGTTTCCATGAGCTTTTGGGGTGAATTAGGAAATAATGGTGAACTGATCAAAAGGAGTCCAGAATACTCTTCCAAATGTAGGTGCAGCTCTCAAAAAAAAAAAAAAAAAAAAAACACCACCCCAAAAAACCACACAACTTTTTTTTCATTAGCACTTTTGCTTCAGTTTTTGTAGGAAAGGAGGGAGGGAGGGATTGGATGGAGGGTCAAAGGGAGGGAGGACGAAAGGATGGGGAAAAAAATTGTTCCTAACTGTGGTGTTGGAGAAGACTGTTGAGAGTCCCTTGAACTGCAAGGAGATCAAACCAGTCAGTCCTAAAAGAAATGAAACCTGAATATTCACTGGAAGGACCGATGCTGAAGCTGAATACTTTGGTCATTTGATGCAAAGAACTGACACACTGGAAAAGACCCTGATACTGGGAAAGACTGATGGAAACAAGAGAAGAGGGTGGCAGAGGATGAGACGGTTGGAGAGCAGCACTGATTCAATGGACATGAGTGTAAGCAAACTCTGGGAAACAGTGAAAGACAGGGAAGCCTGGCGTGCTGAAGTCCACAGGGTCACAAAGAGTCAGACATGACTGGGTGAAAGAACAACTACAAAGATGACTGCTTTAGAAGGGTGAAAAGTAGAAACAGAATGAGATGTGCTTTTCCTTAGCAAGAGGTGTCTAAATGGAACAGGTTTCAACTCCAACACAAACCTACCTGTAAAATGCTGGTGAAAAAAAAAAAACCTATCACTCCACATGAGGAAATTGGGTACACCCACCAAAGTGTACAGTCAATATAGAAAAAAAAAAAAAGGCAATACAAAAGCAATAGTCAACCCGAGACAATGGTGATAATACTCTGGTAAAATGTTTCCAAAAGATTTGCAGGAATTCTAAGTGTCCATGAAACTTGGCAATGCTACCTCTACTTATACATACCAAGTCCTAGTAACTTGACCTGTATTCATCAGTCCAAATGAGTGTAAAAAGCATGTCCATGGGACCAAAGGGCCTATATTTTGATTACTGAACAAACAGCCAAAAGAAACCTAAGTGAAGTGGAATTTTTAGGAGCTACTTTAAGGATGGAAAATATAAGGTGTGATCAGCTTGCATGAAGAATGCTGTCAAACTGTTTAAAAAGTGTCTTGGCATAGTATTTTAATACCATCTTAAGATTCTCTAGAATCTAATCTACAGATGCCTAGTTATGGGTAAAAGGAATTGTTCATTTTGGTGGGCTATTTTCATGTTGAAATATGCTTTGTGCATGCTAAGTTGCTTCAGTCGTGTCTGACTCTGTGAAACCCCATGGACTATAGCCTGCCAGTCTCCTCTGTCCATGGGATTCTCCACGTAAGAATAGTGCACTGCCATGTCCTCTTCTAGGGGACCTTCCCAATCAAGGGATCAAACCTGCATCTCTTATATCTCCTGCATTGGCAGGCAGGTTCTTTACCACTAGTGCCACCTGGGAAACCCAAAATACACTTTTAGCTAATCATAATAAAGGCTCAGTTAGGTTCCTACTGTGTGGCCACCACACTAAGTGCCCCACATAGCTCATTTAACCCACTCAACTGTTCCAGGTGCGTAGGGGCCAGGAAGCTCAAGAAATACGCCCAAGGTCGCATGCCCAGCAAACAGCAGAGCTGGTATTTGAATCCAGGCAGTCAACTTCAGGGCCTATGTGCTTAACCACTCTGCAACTCACTACTCCAGATGTCCTGGAATGATTTGTTATTTACATACGCATACGAACTTGTTCTCAAGAGTTGAGGCTGTAATTTATTCCCATTTCTGTGTCATTCTATATTACAGCAACTGTGCCTAGATATTCATTTTTGTCATATGAATGGAAAAATCCAGAAGACAGATGAAAAAGAAACTGATTCATTTTGAATGCATGAATACAACGGGAGGCAGAAAACAGATGTAAAATAAACAGATTTTGACACGCAAGCTTTTGCAGGTGAAGCGTATTGAATACAGAGTGGATACACTCGCTACTGTCTAAACAATGAAGTCCTTAAAATGTTTACAGACGAAGATGCCACAAAGACTCTCGGGGGAGGGCAGAGGGAATACCTCTTGGGGCCCTGCCAAGTACCAACTTACAGATACATGACTCTCTTCTGGAATCGCTTAAAAGTGTGAAGTTTTTCCCTGAATAAGAGGAAATACTGTTTGATTTCATCTGGAGGAAGTACTAGACAGCTGCAATTGGGATCACAGTATTCTAAATAAAGATTAAATAAAGATCATAGAGTGTGTGTGTATACACATGTGTTGGGGTAGGAATCGGAGAGTTCATTTATCCACATATCCTATTACAACCTAAAATCCATAAAAAGACCCTATCAAAACTTTCTCAGTTCAGTCTTGTATCTGAATAGCTTACAGCCCTTTATTTCTACTCAGATGGTTTAACAGAAGGAAATATTGGCTTAGAACATAGGGAACTTGGGCCTGATGTCTAGTTCTGACATAAATATAATTGCAGAATGTAGAATATATTCACTCTGCCTCCCTGGGTTTCAGTTTTTTCATCTAAAAAAAGGAGAGATGCGGACAAGCTCCTACGCTCCTTTGGGTGGTCTGTGTGACTCAACGCCTCAGGCCTTGGTGAGGTCATGATGATCAATCCATTCTGTCAACAGGAGTGGTTTCATGGAATATGAGAGCAGATCAACCTGATGATGCATGAATTGAAGCTATGTTTCCAAAACAAACTAGTTTCAAATCTTCACTTCTACTACCGCCCCAACGAGTCATTTTCCCAGTACGTGTGCTGACTGCTGTATGCTTCGAGGGTACAAACACATCCTGTTTCCCCATTTAATATCAGTGAAGATACTACTGTCAAATTCATATATTGATCGTGAATTTTCTTTTAAAATCCACAAATGTGACTTTATTTCTGGGATTAATGGGTAATACCATGATGGATCTACACTGATTTTTAAATAGAAAAAGCATTTTATTTGGACTTGGTGATTTCCTTTCCTCTTTTTAAAAAGTTCCTGTTTTTTTAAATTGTGGCAAAACACACATACCATAAAATTTAGTATCGTAACTATTTTAACGGAGCAGTTCAATGGTATTAAGTATATTCATACTGTTGCGCAACCATCATCAGCATCCGTCTCCAGACAGGCTAAGGAAACGTATAAACAGATCACCCCGCGGGTACCACATGCGGAAACACTGCTCTCCTCCTGTGTCTGCCAGGCCCTTCTCTTGAGCCAGAAGCAGACACTTTTTCAACTGTACCAACTTGAAAAGAAGGAGGTTTTTGAGTCCGTGACAGGAAAACAAAGGAAACAAAAAGACTGTAGATGAGGCAGGGGATGTACTTGTAAGAGAAACAAGTACTTTTTCTCTCGTTTGTTTCCTTAGGCTGATAGACAGAGCAGCTTTTGAGCACCTGCTTGCTCAAGCAACCAGTCCCACCCCGTTCCCAAGGTCTTAAAAGCTTCAAACGAAGGTCAGAGGGCATTGTTAACTCCTGTTATCCTTCCCTACAGCAAACACTGACTTTTCATGCAAGCTGCATGGTTTCCGAAAGCCAAGGTGACAGCTAGATCTCCTGGCTGAGGAAAAGACTGCTGGCACCAGGAAGCCAATTCTGAAGGAAGAATTCATAATGGATCTGCTCAGGCTGACTATCAAGGCAAGAGGGTCCCCAAATCCAAGTTGTATCAACCTCACCTAAGCTCTGTACCTACAGAACGTGCCCAACATTCTTCCAGCACCTTTCAACTTGCCAATACTTCAACGTCTGAAAATGAATGAGGGATCCTCTTCTCTACAACTCTCCCATGCTATCTGTTTTGTCAAGGCATCTTGTATTCTAGTAGAGACCCAGAAAATATGCTCTTTATTTCACCCTGGGAACCTGGAGAGCCTTCCTATCAAAAAGAGCCTATGAGGCTTCCCTGGTGGCAAAGAATCTGCCTGCCAATGTAGGAGACCCAAGTTTGATCTCTGGGAAGATTCCATATGCTGTATAGCCACTAAGCCCACACACCACCATCTACTGAGCTCCTGCTCTGGATCCTGGAGGTTACAAATGTGACTTTATTTCTGGGATTAATGGGTAATACCATGATGGATCTACACTGATTTTTAAATAGAAAAAGCATTTTATTTGGACTTGGTGATTTCCTTTCCTCTTTTTAAAAAGTTCCTGTTTTTTTAAATTGTGGCAAAACACACATACCATAAAATTTAGTATCGTAACTATTTTAACGGAGCAGTTCAATGGTATTAAGTATATTCATACTGTTGCGCAACCATCATCAGCATCCGTCTCCAGACAGGCTAAGGAAACGTATAAAAAGATCACCCCGCGGGTACCACATGCGGAAACACTGCTCTCCTCCTGTGTCTGCCAGGCCCTTCTCTTGAGCCAGAAGCAGACACTTTTTCAACTGTACCAACTTGAAAAGAAGGAGGTTTTTGAGTCCGTGACAGGAAAACAAAGGAAACAAAAAGACTGTAGATGAGGCAGGGGATGTACTTGTAAGAGAAACAAGTACTTTTTCTCTCGTTTGTTTCCTTAGGCTGATAGACAGAGCAGCTTTTGAGCACCTGCTTGCTCAAGCAACCAGTCCCACCCCGTTCCCAAGGTCTTAAAAGCTTCAAACGAAGGTCAGAGGGCATTGTTAACTCCTGTTATCCTTCCCTACAGCAAACACTGACTTTTCATGCAAGCTGCATGGTTTCCGAAAGCCAAGGTGACAGCTAGATCTCCTGGCTGAGGAAAAGACTGCTGGCACCAGGAAGCCAATTCTGAAGGAAGAATTCATAATGGATCTGCTCAGGCTGACTATCAAGGCAAGAGGGTCCCCAAATCCAAGTTGTATCAACCTCACCTAAGCTCTGTACCTACAGAACGTGCCCAACATTCTTCCAGCACCTTTCAACTTGCCAATACTTCAACGTCTGAAAATGAATGAGGGATCCTCTTCTCTACAACTCTCCCATGCTATCTGTTTTGTCAAGGCATCTTGTATTCTAGTAGAGACCCAGAAAATATGCTCTTTATTTCACCCTGGGAACCTGGAGAGCCTTCCTATCAAAAAGAGCCTATGAGGCTTCCCTGGTGGCAAAGAATCTGCCTGCCAATGTAGGAGACCCAAGTTTGATCTCTGGGAAGATTCCATATGCTGTATAGCCACTAAGCCCACACACCACCATCTACTGAGCTCCTGCTCTGGATCCTGGAGGTTACTACTGAAGCCCGCCTGCCTAGAACTCATGCTATGCAACAAGAGAGGCCATCGCAACAAGTAACTGCAACTAGAAGCCGGCCTCGCCACAACTAGAGAAGAGCCCATGCAGCAGGGAAGACCCAGCACAGCCCAAAATAAGTAAGATAAATACACAAATAAAATTAAAAAAAAAAAAAAGAGAACGTTCTAGGGGATGAGGAAGAAAATGGCCCCAGGGTGATGGGGACTGGGAGATGCTCACTGGACTAGGAATCAGACTCCTACCAGTTGAGGAAATGCAATGCAGGGGCCACTGATAAATTGCTTACCTACTGAAACAACAATAAACACAGCTCTCAACCCAAGCCTGCCTATTCTGTTCTCTTCAAAGGGTTTCCAAAGATTAAATGAACAAACTGTGTGAACAAAGGTAAGAATATCATCAGTAGCAGTAGTAATATTATTTATACAAGCATGGTCAGTACAAATGGTAGTGAGAAGTTCTTACTTGGTAGTGAAAGTAAGCCATGGGCAGCTATGGAAACAGATCAGGAAAGGTCTGAGAGTGAAGTAAAGAAATAAGGAGCTATTCTGTGAACCAGGTAAAGAAACTGAAGGTTTCTAAGGACGATGTCATACAGCGAATCTGTCTGCATAGTTGCTCAGTCATATATGACTCTTTGTGACCCCGTGGACTGTAGCCTGCCGGGCTCCTCTGTCCATGGGATTCTCCAAGCAAGAATACTGGAGTGGGTTGCCATTTCTTCCTCCAAGGGATTTTCCTGACCCAAGGGGTGAACTTGTATCTCCTGTGTCTCCTTGCATTGGCAGGTGAATTCCTTACCACTGTGCCACCTAGGAAGCCCCTAACTATATACATGAATGTACATGTGCTGTGTGCTTGGTCACTCAGTCATGTCTGATCCTTTGCAACCTCACGGACTGTAGCCCACCAGGCTCCTCTGTCCATGAGGATTCTCCAGGAAATAATAATGGAGTGGATTGCCATGCCTTCCTCCAGAGGATCTTTCCAACCCCAGGATCAAACATTGCAGGTGGATTCTTTACCCACTGAGCCATCAGAGAAGTTCCCATGCAGTGAATACATTTCTCTAAAACCAGTAGGAGAGTAGTGAGACTGACAAAAGGGACCAGGGTGTGGAGAGAAGACTTGCTAGAAAGACATCCCATGATCTACACAAGTGATGAGGAGGCCTGAAAACAGCATATGAGGTGCAATGACTAGGAATCAAACAAAAGATGTCTCTGGCCCTTAGAGAAAAAAAAACAAAAAAAACCAAAACGTAGTACTTTACTCATTTTTTTCCTAATTCTAAATGTTCAAAGAACATCTAGAAAAGAGAAAATAGTGAGGAAAAAGCCTATCCTGTTAACACTGTTATGATCTTGGTGGATTTCCTCCCAATCTCACAAGAGAGCTTTCCAAAGTCTCAGAGAATGGCTGGCCAGGATGCAATGGATCACCATGCAGTTAGGTGGTGACCACATTCAAAGTTCTGATGCCGAGAAAAGAGTGTAGCTGTTACAGGGACATAGTGAAGCAAGAGGCGGCAGGTGAGTGAAGAAAGCAGGTACCCCACAGGAGAAGGAAACCGGCTGAGGGGAATGGACCAGGCTCCTGATGACAGGATGGCTCAACGGAAAACAGAGTGTCTGCTCAGCAGCCACTGGTCCCACCCACCAAGTTCAAGAGAGTCAGAGGCTGGAGCTTACTTCTTCCCACCACAAAAGAGAAATGGCAATTTCATGATGTGATAGTGCTAAGTACTGCTCCAATGGCAATCATATGACAGTATAGAAATGTATCAAATCAACAAGTCCTACCCTTTGATTTACACCATATTATATGTCAGATAGATTTCAACCAAAAAAAAAAAAAAAGACAAAACCAGAGTCTGCAGTGAGTGTGGAGGTGATGGTACAATGGTTCCAGGGGCCCTGAGGCCAGCCCACAGACTTCGTGACAGGAACTGTCACTGAATAGAGATGGCTGTCTGCAACCTCACGGACTGTAGCCCACCAGGCTCCTCTGTCCATGAGGTTCTCCAGGAAATAATAATGGAGTGGATTGCCATGCCTTCCTCCAGAGGATCTTTCCAACCCCAGGATCAAACATTGCAGGTGGATTCTTTACCCACTGAGCCATCAGAGAAGTTCCCATGCAGTGAATACATTTCTCTAAAACCAGTAGGAGAGTAGTGAGACTGACAAAAGGGACCAGGGTGTGGAGAGAAGACTTGCTAGAAAGACATCCCATGATCTACACAAGTGATGAGGAGGCCTGAAAACAGCATATGAGGTGCAATGACTAGGAATCAAACAAAAGATGTCTCTGGCCCTTAGAGAACAAAAAAAAAAACCAAAACGTAGTACTTTACTCATTTTTTTCCTAATTCTAAATGTTCAAAGAACATCTAGAAAAGAGAAAATAGTGAGGAAAAAGCCTATCCTGTTAACACTGTTATGATCTTGGTGGATTTCCTCCCAATCTCACAAGAGAGCTTTCCAAAGTCTCAGAGAATGGCTGGCCAGGATGCAATGGATCACCATGCAGTTAGGTGGTGACCACATTCAAAGTTCTGATGCCGAGAAAAGAGTGTAGCTGTTACAGGGACATAGTGAAGCAAGAGGCGGCAGGTGAGTGAAGAAAGCAGGTACCCCACAGGAGAAGGAAACCGGCTGAGGGGAATGGACCAGGCTCCTGATGACAGGATGGCTCAACGGAAAACAGAGTGTCTGCTCAGCAGCCACTGGTCCCACCCACCAAGTTCAAGAGAGTCAGAGGCTGGAGCTTACTTCTTCCCACCACAAAAGAGAAATGGCAATTTCATGATGTGATAGTGCTAAGTACTGCTCCAATGGCAATCATATGACAGTATAGAAATGTATCAAATCAACAAGTCCTACCCTTTGATTTACACCATATTATATGTCAGATAGATTTCAACCAAAAAAAAAAAAAAAGACAAAACCAGAGTCTGCAGTGAGTGTGGAGGTGATGGTACAATGGTTCCAGGGGCCCTGAGGCCAGCCCACCAGACTTCGTGACAGGAACTGTCACTGAATAGAGATGGCTGTCTGTAGGTTTGTGCTCTGACTCTTGTGCTCGACCCCAGTCACACGACACACACAACTGTACACATATATGTATATATGAACACTGTGTATGTTACACAAGACTGTAAAAAGTCACTGGAACTTGACTAAATAGAAAATGACACTTAGGGAGAAAAACGAGGTCACTGCGAGTTGTGTCCTAATAGGATTTCAGAAAAGATGAACCTGGATTATGTGTAGTCATTCATATTCATTGAATGAGAGTTACTTGTGTCTATGTTCTGGAATAGAAATGCTAATACAGCAACACGTAAGAAAAAGTCCAGTGGAAGTTATAGTATTCCTGTTTTGGGAGATTTGAGTATAAGGTAGAAAAAATACATGTATTTCTCCACATCTGTTTTTCCTTTATAGCCAATTTGCCATAATTCTGGCAAAACAATTCAAGTAGTATATGCAACGCTACATAAGCAGCCTTAGTATGTATGCATTTACTTAATGCGCCCTGTTAACTATTAAATGAAAGCCAAAACTGCTTCAAATATGTAAATGTTCTGCCCAGGAGGCCTTTTACAGTTTTATCTACGTCTGTGGTGAGACTATATATAGGTCTAATCCAGTTACTTATTCACCTAGTTCTGTTGGCAATGAGATAAGAATAGAACAAGAAACCCCAAACATCTGCAGTTGTTAGGATTTAAAAAAGGATGTAAGGGGCTTCTCTGGTGGTCCAGTGGGTAAAGAGTCTGCCTTGCAGTGTAAGGGGCACTGGTTCAATCCCTAGCCTGTGAAGATCCCACGTGCCACAGAGCGGCTGGACCGATGTGCCCAATTACGTGTCAGAGCTCTGGAGTGCATGCGCCCAGAGCCAGTGCTCTGCAACAAGAGAGGCCACTGCAATGGGAGGCCCACACAGGCCGAAGAATAAAGATGGATGAAAAGGAATGAATAAAAATCAGTAAGAGGCCAAAATTTAAAACAAAACAAAACAAAAAAACCGATGTAAGAACCCTGTGAATAATGTAAAAACTGCAAATATCTCATTCCTTAGGTGCTGGTGGTATTACAAGTAGAAACAACTTTTGACCAAAAGCCATACAGTAACACACATCAAAAGTGACAAAACTGTTTATATCTGGTAATCCCATTCCTGAGACCTTATCCTAAGGGAGAAACATAAACCAAAGAAAAAAGCTAACTGCATAAAGATACTCATTGCAGCATTATGTATCTTACCAAAAACGGGAACAACCTAAATGTCTATCCATGAAGTGCTGAGGCATTTGGGGGGAAGAAGGTATTTCTGGGGACACTGATGATGGTACAGAAAAGGCACTGGGGTAGGATGCAAAAGAAAATGCACAGGAGTGTGCTCAGCCAGTGATGAACATTAGCGGAGAGTATGAACCTCTGACTTGGCTGTAAGTCTATGTGAACTGAACATGCAGCCCTTGGAATAGCAGATGAATGTCAAAACTATAATAAGAAAACTTAAAAAAAAATAATTGCTGTGCCAACTGTTTACTAACAGTTACTGAAAAGAAGGGTATGGTGACAGAATTAGGTTAGGGGAAAAAAAAGTAAGAGACTATGAGACTCACCTACAGAGGTTATTTTCTTTTTCTTTTTTTACAAAGGTTGTCTCTGGCAGATTTATTTCCTCTCTGGCTGAATCACTGCAGACTTACTCCACTGCCCTCCCTCCCGCAACACCCTGGGAGCCGCGGGGTTCTGGCTGCAGAAGCAGACTTCTTTCCCTTCCTTTGCACTGTCCTCTCTCCCCAAACTCACGTTCCAGAATCCACTGCCCATGAAGGTTTTGAATTTCAAAAGTCCACTACCTACCTGCCTAGGGAAGAGCTAATGTGAGAAACCACAGTTTCATGGTTTTAAAATCAATTCCCCAAATATGTACGAATAAATATGCTACTTAAGAAGGTGAATAACTTACAAATTGGAAGCAGCTCCTGACACTTGGCTCAATGTTACTGCCCCCAAAGGACGCAACTTCACCCAGCTGTCTTGGGATTTGGATAGAATCATGAAGAAGGAGGCCCAGTCTGCGCTGGTCACAAAATCCTGTGGAACTGGCCACTTGCTTGAAAAGGTCTATAGGAGGAAGAAGAGAATTGCAACCATCAAAAAGCAACACCAAGTAGAACTTAATGACCAACTCAATTCCAGTACCAGTTCTCAAGAGGAGCCACAATTCTCCACAGATCGGTTATTTCTACTATAGGCTAATTTGCACATTTATAGTTTTTCTGGATCAAGCTAATCCCCACTGTGTATATATGAACTGTAACAATGTTTAAGTAAACTATTGCCCTGAAAGAAATGAGGGTTTACATACAGTTCTGACATGTGACTTTTTCCTAAGCCAGAACATAATCCTTGGGAAAACAGTTTATACATAGGACATGGCCTCCGTCATATAACAAATGTTTTAGCATGAAGAAACATAGATCGGGCCCAAAGCACTATCCCCTATGGATAACATTCCAAAATACATTAAAATAGGGACCTTGTCTGGTCAACTGTGTGTTGGAAATGTGTACAGCTGAAGAGCAACCCCTGAATGACAGCAGGTGCCCCAAATATGTGGATTCACAGGATGAATGAATACACTGAACACTTACAACAGCTTTTGTTCTCAGAAATCAAATTATTTTAATGCTACCTAGTATTCAAATAAAAGTTGCCAAGAAAGTCAATCTATGGAAGCTTTCCTTACTTATAAGCAGACTTGAAACTCTCAGAAATTCAGTGTTTGAATGGAGCATTTCAGATGGCAGCGACAACACCTGAGAACTCCCACACGCCCTTCTTCCAGCTCTCCAATATATATGCAAAATTTCAAAATTATGAATGACCTTCAAATATCCCAGTTGGAAGTTAAAATTTTATGTTTTGCCAACCTCCAACCTGTTCCCTCTTAGGATAAAAGTTATTTGAAACACAGGCTGGAAGATTGCTTGATTTATCAAGTTAGCATTATGATGTGCTGGTACTGTAACATTAGCAAGGTTAGCAAAGCTAACCTCTAAGTAGTAGCTACAATACTTGAAGGGCAAAAGCCCACAGAAGTATTCTGTTCTATCCAAAACATATTTATAAATGCATGAAGAAGGAGGCCCAGTCTGCTGGTCACAAAATCCTGTGGAACTGGCCACTTGCTTGAAAAGGTCTATAGGAGGAAGAAGAGAATTGCAACCATCAAAAAGCAACACCAAGTAGAACTTAATGACCAACTCAATTCCAGTACCAGTTCTCAAGAGGAGCCACAATTCTCCACAGATCGGTTATTTCTACTATAGGCTAATTTGCACATTTATAGTTTTTCTGGATCAAGCTAATCCCCACTGTGTATATATGAACTGTAACAATGTTTAAGTAAACTATTGCCCTGAAAGAAATGAGGGTTTACATACAGTTCTGACATGTGACTTTTTCCTAAGCCAGAACATAATCCTTGGGAAAACAGTTTATACATAGGACATGGCCTCCGTCATATAACAAATGTTTTAGCATGAAGAAACATAGATCGGGCCCAAAGCACTATCCCCTATGGATAACATTCCAAAATACATTAAAATAGGGACCTTGTCTGGTCAACTGTGTGTTGGAAATGTGTACAGCTGAAGAGCAACCCCTGAATGACAGCAGGTGCCCCAAATATGTGGATTCACAGGATGAATGAATACACTGAACACTTACAACAGCTTTTGTTCTCAGAAATCAAATTATTTTAATGCTACCTAGTATTCAAATAAAAGTTGCCAAGAAAGTCAATCTATGGAAGCTTTCCTTACTTATAAGCAGACTTGAAACTCTCAGAAATTCAGTGTTTGAATGGAGCATTTCAGATGGCAGCGACAACACCTGAGAACTCCCACACGCCCTTCTTCCAGCTCTCCAATATATATGCAAAATTTCAAAATTATGAATGACCTTCAAATATCCCAGTTGGAAGTTAAAATTTTATGTTTTGCCAACCTCCAACCTGTTCCCTCTTAGGATAAAAGTTATTTGAAACACAGGCTGGAAGATTGCTTGATTTATCAAGTTAGCATTATGATGTGCTGGTACTGTAACATTAGCAAGGTTAGCAAAGCTAACCTCTAAGTAGTAGCTACAATACTTGAAGGGCAAAAGCCCACAGAAGTATTCTGTTCTATCCAAAACATATTTATAAATGGCTAACGAAAGCTGCTGTTCTTTTCTCTTGGATTCATAGGATGAGAAAACTCAAGTGGAAAGTACATAAAAATGAGAGCTAAAAGAGGCTGTGTATTTTGCGGTTTACTCCTGGGGGGAAATGAGCCATAGGACACAGAATAGCTTTGGAGGAATTCAATCTGTTTTATCTCCTGCCTGTCCTTAAGCTCAGCACATCTCTCCACATCCCTGTGTGGCTAGGCCTTAGGGGAAAAGAGAAAAGGCAAGACGCCCGAGGTTTGTTTAATATTCCTACCGAAAAAGATTTCTCACCTGCATTTAAAGGGGGAAAACAAGTACATTCCTTCACAATGGGAATGAACGGTTGCTTAGTCAACCATCCCTCTGCTAGCATTTGCTGCTAATATAGATTTACAATTTTTAAGCGGAAGAGCTCAATGGCTAATGAAAAGGAAATTCTGTAAGGTGATATTTACCCTCTAAGAAATGGCAAACTGTCTCTCTAATAAAATATTAATCATATCACAGAACGGGATATGTCAGTATAACTCATAGTAAGATGATTATAAAATAAACAGGGTTTGTTGAACATGAATGCCAGATAGTACTCTTTAAATAAGAATCCAAAGATGAGGCAAGTGCACGGATAAAACCTTCACATTAATTTTTTCTGACTTAGACAAAGGGGTGAGGAAATCAGACTTTATCCTAGAGGAACATGTACTTTACTCAGACACAGCCAATGTAATGTAAAATAATGCTTGGACTGGAGAAACTAATCCTCGTTCTCTATTTAAATACCTACAGTTTCACGTCTGACAGAGAGCAGGATAAACCAAATATTCTGCCAGTCTAAAAGTAGGTTTACCTCTTACACAGAGAACCTGCTGTCAGCTACAAACATTATGTCATTCCCCTTCTAGAACTGCGGTAATTAGCCAACATTAATAAAAGAATACCGAGTTAATACACGTGACTTACATCTGTACTTGTCTTCCAAATGTGCTTTACACAGAGAAATGATGCCAGTTTTAAAGGACAGGACCCGGATCCTTCCACAAATAGCTCTTTTGAGGGGTATTCTGTTCTATCCAAAACATATTTATAAATGGCTAACGAAAGCTGCTGTTCTTTTCTCTTGGATTCATAGGATGAGAAAACTCAAGTGGAAAGTACATAAAAATGAGAGCTAAAAGAGGCTGTGTATTTTGCGGTTTACTCCTGGGGGGAAATGAGCCATAGGACACAGAATAGCTTTGGAGGAATTCAATCTGTTTTATCTCCTGCCTGTCCTTAAGCTCAGCACATCTCTCCACATCCCTGTGTGGCTAGGCCTTAGGGGAAAAGAGAAAAGGCAAGACGCCCGAGGTTTGTTTAATATTCCTACCGAAAAAGATTTCTCACCTGCATTTAAAGGGGGAAAACAAGTACATTCCTTCACAATGGGAATGAAGCAGTTTGTAGTCAACCATCCCTCTGCTAGCATTTGCTGCTAATATAGATTTAAAATTTTTTAAGCGGAAGAGCTCAATGGCTAATGAAAAGGAAATTCTGTAAGGTGATATTTACCCTCTAAGAAATGGCAAACTGTCTCTCTAATAAAATATTAATCATATCACAGAACGGGATATGTCAGTATAACTCATAGTAAGATGATTATAAAATAAACAGGGTTTGTTGAACATGAATGCCAGATAGTACTCTTTAAATAAGAATCCAAAGATGAGGCAAGTGCACGGATAAAACCTTCACATTAATTTTTTCTGACTTAGACAAAGGGGTGAGGAAATCAGACTTTATCCTAGAGGAACATGTACTTTACTCAGACACAGCCAATGTAATGTAAAATAATGCTTGGACTGGAGAAACTAATCCTCGTTCTCTATTTAAATACCTACAGTTTCACGTCTGACAGAGAGCAGGATAAACCAAATATTCTGCCAGTCTAAAAGTAGGTTTACCTCTTACACAGAGAACCTGCTGTCAGCTACAAACATTATGTCATTCCCCTTCTAGAACTGCGGTAATTAGCCAACATTAATAAAAGAATACCGAGTTAATACACGTGACTTACATCTGTACTTGTCTTCCAAATGTGCTTTACACAGAGAAATGATGCCAGTTTTAAAGGACAGGACCCGGATCCTTCCTGTTCGTCCCCTATTATGAATAATCAAAGCAGAAAACAATTACTGACACTTTACTGAATGATAAACACTTCTTAGTTAAGGAAAAAAAAAAAAACTTGGAGGTGGAAACTCTATTGACCATTGTTTTATTAAGATCATTAACATTTCTGAGTTCATGATCTATTATATGGCTGATGACCTAGAATGTGATGGAAATTTGACCATCTTGACCAGGGAATAGTTACCAAGTTTTCAATTTTTAAAAGCCCTTACTCAAACGGTAAGAGTTTCTCTACATAAAATAAGAAAAATGAGAAAAATATCCTTCAATTCATCTATGAAGAGCCACCTGGGTTTAAGTGGATCAGGAGAAGAATTACTACTATGTGTAAGCAATTTACCCACTTTGGTATTGAACCCCCAAATTACCAGCACCTAACTGCTCTGCCCTCTTCAACATTCATTTAGCTTTTCATCAAATTGCTTCTTATTGAGAAGAAAATTGCTCACTTCAGGCCATGTGATACATAGTATAAAATATGAACATTTATCCCCCCCCCCAAAATATGA
This sequence comes from Tragulus kanchil, assembly GCA_022376925.1. NCBI lineage: Eukaryota > Metazoa > Chordata > Mammalia > Artiodactyla > Tragulidae > Tragulus > Tragulus kanchil. Next base: position 101,030,377 of record JAIOJX010000001.1, on the reverse strand, counting down.
TACATACTATTAGAGGGCATTTGAATAGATGACCTTAAGGAGCAATTTAAAAATAACCTATTGCTTTCTCTGTTTTAACATATATATGCTTTTACTTTACCTACAGACTATTCCACATGACAAATTTATTTACAAGCTCATTTTATCCATGGGTAAAAAGTAAAAGATTTCGATTTTGTAAAAACCATCTTTTGATCATTTTCAACTTTTATTTTGTTATGAAAAACAACTGAACCATATATGCTGGTTTCAAAAAAAAAGTAGAGTAATTGTATAGGATAGGTTCCAATAGGATAGGTTACTTTTGGTGAACAAATGTGCTTAACTTACAACCAGTACAACTACTAAAACATCAGTCAAACAGAAATCCTGGGTCCTTATACATTCACAAAAGTACTATCATTGGAAATTTTAAAAATCATTTTCCCTCTTTAAAATGGCAAATCAAAGTTTAACACATTTTATACAATAATGCAGGTCTTCCAAATGTGCTTTACACAGAGAAATGATGCCAGTTTTAAAGGACAGGACCCGGATCCTTCCTGTTCGTCCCCTATTATGAATAATCAAAGCAGAAAACAATTACTGACACTTTACTGAATGATAAACACTTCTTAGTTAAGGAAAAAAAAACTTGGAGGTGGAAACTCTATTGACCATTGTTTTATTAAGATCATTAACATTTCTGAGTTCATGATCTATTATATGGCTGATGACCTAGAATGTGATGGAAATTTGACCATCTTGACCAGGGAATAGTTACCAAGTTTTCAATTTTTAAAAGCCCTTACTCAAACGGTAAGAGTTTCTCTACATAAAATAAGAAAAATGAGAAAAATATCCTTCAATTCATCTATGAAGAGCCACCTGGGTTTAAGTGGATCAGGAGAAGAATTACTACTATGTGTAAGCAATTTACCCACTTTGGTATTGAACCCCCAAATTACCAGCACCTAACTGCTCTGCCCTCTTCAACATTCATTTAGCTTTTCATCAAATTGCTTCTTATTGAGAAGAAAATTGCTCACTTCAGGCCATGTGATACATAGTATAAAATATGAACATTTATCCCCCCCCCCAAAATATGATACATACTATTAGAGGGCATTTGAATAGATGACCTTAAGGAGCAATTTAAAAATAACCTATTGCTTTCTCTGTTTTAACATATATATGCTTTTACTTTACCTACAGACTATTCCACATGACAAATTTATTTACAAGCTCATTTTATCCATGGGTAAAAAGTAAAAGATTTCGATTTTGTAAAAACCATCTTTTGATCATTTTCAACTTTTATTTTGTTATGAAAAACAACTGAACCATATATGCTGGTTTCAAAAAAAAAGTAGAGTAATTGTATAGGATAGGTTCCAATAGGATAGGTTACTTTTGGTGAACAAATGTGCTTAACTTACAACCAGTACAACTACTAAAAACATCAGTCAAACAGAAATCCTGGGTCCTTATACATTCACAAAAGTACTATCATTGGAAATTTTAAAAAATCATTTTCCCTCTTTAAAATGGCAAATCAAAGTTTAACACATTTTATACAATAATGCAGGTCATCAAGGAGCTAAAATTTTCCCCAAATAATTTTCAGGCATAGAGAAGGGGAGTCATATACTCAGAATTCATTCATATATCATCTGCAAAGAAAATGGTGCCAAAAATACATTTAAGGGAAAACCTGAATAGAAACCCTTCTCAAAGCAAATTAAGTATCATCTGTAATTAAAATCCAACATGACCAAGGGCTTGGGAGATAATGATGACAATTCAATAGCCCAGGGATCTTGGAATTTAACAAGCAATATCTTAGCAAAATAACACGGGGAAAAAAAGGTCTACATTTTAATCCAAGAGGTGGTAGAAATCTATAGCAAAGGCAAAACCAAAATAGTTGCTATGTGACTCCTTTCAAAGAAGCTTCCCAGATTTCTAAATGTGGAATATGTTCTTGCTGACATGTGAAATCAGGCACATAATAAGTTTGATGTCTAAGAAGAATTCAGTTGAAATTAACACCAATTCCTTCTGCTACCTTTCTCAGTTGTCTTCATTAAGCTCAAGGCAAAACTGTGCAGGGGGAGCAGGGAGCTCTCCTATGTGTAATCCCAAAGATAGATACAAGTGCTTTCTTGGAGAGAGGGATGAATGGAGGTGCCAAACTGAAACTCTGTCTATCCTTATTTATAAAAAAATAAATAAATAATTCTTCAGTTTGAGGAACTGAATTTGCTGCATTAAGCGCTTGTTCTCTCTCTCTCTCTCTCTCTCTCTCTCTTTGGCATATCCATTCACACTTCTTTGCAAAAATCTCTCGAGTATCAGCTAACACTATTTGGAGCTGGTGACAGGTGTATGGCATCTCTAGGAGCACGTCCCTCTGGTGAGAGAGAGCCGCCCCTGAAAAGGGTGGAGGAATTCAAATCACACAGGCTAGCGAAAGCAAGAACCAAGGGCTACACACTGACTCATTCTACTACTGGGAAAATGAGTATCGCATGATTTTGGGCTGCTTTCTAATGTGAGTGAAACCTACATTCTTGTTCTTTTTTTTTTTTTTTTTTTAATTTTGGCCTTTTATTGGTTTTTTATTTATTTATTTTTATCCATCTTATTATTCTTTGGCCTATGTGGGCCTCCCATTGCAGTGGCCTCTCATTACAGAGCAGCGGCTCTGGGCGCATGCACTTCAGAGCGCTGGCTCATAATTGGACACACCGGCCCAACTGCTCTGCAGCACGTGGGATCATCCCAGGTCAGGGCTCGAACCATACCCCTTGCACTGCAAGGAAGACTCCCTACCCACTGGACCACTAGGGAAGCCGTATATCCTCGTTTGTCACCGCCTAGCATATTGAAATATTTTTCGGTTCCATTAAAAGCAAAAACGATTAACCAGAGGGATAGCATTTGGTCACAAGGCTTCATGCGACTTTCATCCTGAGGACCATATTTCTAGACCGGAGCCCTGTTGTGCTGTTAATTACATCGCCACTGTTCTGTAAACTAAGCCTCCTGTGGGAGAGTCTGGAGAAAGCCAGACATACGTACGTATCATAAACATTCAGCAGCCAATTGAGACACATATCCACGCAGAGAGGGACGTTGACCAGATTGTTGTGCTCTTGCTCCAGGCGGTCATAAATAGTGGTCAAACAATTAATGATCTGCAGGATGTCCATGGGCTGGTCATTTTGCTTGAGGTTGTGCTGGTCCAAAGCATCACATGTGGCTGACAGGCTCAAGAGATCCACTGCAAGAGTCACAGAATGTCACAGGTCATTCGAAGGGGCAAATCCTTCTTGCACTGTTTTTCCCTTTGACAACCCTAGTAAGGACTGTCTCGTACCCTTGAGTAAGCACCAAACCCAAACCCCATCCTTTCTTGCTGAAGTGTTTGCTTTTTAGCCTGAGGGTCTAAGTTTGATGAGTCTGATGATGAGTCAAGCTCAGAGGTTGTTCTTACATCTCACCGGCATTGGGTGAAGAAGTGAGTGGATAGTACCTACGTCTGAACAGCTGGAAAATATTTGAGAGTTAAGGGAATCCATAGTGTTTTATAGAACAGAGTCATTTCCATTAAAATCATGGGGGGAAAAAAAAAACTTTTACTGGAGATTTTCAAAGGTTCCTGACAATACTTGCATGTATTAGTATCAGAGAAGGTCTTTTCTTATTATTCTTTGGCCTATGTGGGCCTCCCATTGCAGTGGCCTCTCATTACAGAGCAGCGGCTCTGGGCGCATGCACTTCAGAGCGCTGGCTCATAATTGGACACACCGGCCCAACTGCTCTGCAGCACGTGGGATCATCCCAGGTCAGGGCTCGAACCATACCCCTTGCACTGCAAGGAAGACTCCCTACCCACTGGACCACTAGGGAAGCCGTATATCCTCGTTTGTCACCGCCTAGCATATTGAAATATTTTTCGGTTCCATTAAAAGCAAAAACGATTAACCAGAGGGATAGCATTTGGTCACAAGGCTTCATGCGACTTTCATCCTGAGGACCATATTTCTAGACCGGAGCCCTGTTGTGCTGTTAATTACATCGCCACTGTTCTGTAAACTAAGCCTCCTGTGGGAGAGTCTGGAGAAAGCCAGACATACGTACGTATCATAAACATTCAGCAGCCAATTGAGACACATATCCACGCAGAGAGGGACGTTGACCAGATTGTTGTGCTCTTGCTCCAGGCGGTCATAAATAGTGGTCAAACAATTAATGATCTGCAGGATGTCCATGGGCTGGTCATTTTGCTTGAGGTTGTGCTGGTCCAAAGCATCACATGTGGCTGACAGGCTCAAGAGATCCACTGCAAGAGTCACAGAATGTCACAGGTCATTCGAAGGGGCAAATCCTTCTTGCACTGTTTTTCCCTTTGACAACCCTAGTAAGGACTGTCTCGTACCCTTGAGTAAGCACCAAACCCAAACCCCATCCTTTCTTGCTGAAGTGTTTGCTTTTTAGCCTGAGGGTCTAAGTTTGATGAGTCTGATGATGAGTCAAGCTCAGAGGTTGTTCTTACATCTCACCGGCATTGGGTGAAGAAGTGAGTGGATAGTACCTACGTCTGAACAGCTGGAAAATATTTGAGAGTTAAGGGAATCCATAGTGTTTTATAGAACAGAGTCATTTCCATTAAAATCATGGGGGGAAAAAAAAAACTTTTACTGGAGATTTTCAAAGGTTCCTGACAATACTTGCATGTATTAGTATCAGAGAAGGTCAGTTTGATTAATCTGTGTGGTTAGGGTTGTGTAAACTTGATTTCCGGCTATGCATTTATAATCATTAAGTGCTTCTCTCCTTGAAGTATCAGTCACCTCCTCTCTCTGCTACATTAACACTAGGTTAAAAAATATTCAACTTCACTAAAATTTTCTATACACAAAGTAAATTAACCATACCACCTATCCAGTTTTCAGACGTGAGGCTCACTTATCTTCCCTTTCACCTACAATGTATTTCATGCAGGAGACTCGGGTTCGATGCCTCGGTCAGGAAAAACCCCTGGAGAAGGAAATGGCAACCCACTCCAGTATCCTTGCCTGGGAAATCCCATGGACAGTGGAGCCTAGTGGGCTATAGAGTCCATAGGGTTGCAAAAGAGTCAGACATGACCGAGGGGCTGAGCACAGCACAGCACAACACAAGAACTTTTTTAAGTTTGGCGGGGAGGCCGAGGTTCCTGTGACCTGAGGTGGTATTTAGTCTGATATTGAAAGACCCACATTTATCAAAAGTGAAACCTCCATCTTGTCCAACATCAGCAAATCATAAGCCTTATTCCCAAGGGTCCCAGAAAGATGCTTTTCCCTAAAGTCAATTTATTAGCCAAAGTGAGAATGCAACAGCATGGCTTTTCTAACACCTTATGCACCTAAGCTCTGGTCTGCATTCTCAGTCCTTTGAGAGAAAGAATCAATGGTAATTAAGTAAATTTCTCATGCATCCAGGGGGAGGGGACAACACAATTCTAAACGTACCTGCAGATAAACACACCCCTGCAGTCAGGAAACAGCCTGCCCCGTACTAAACAGATACAAATTTAAGGCTTTAATGCATTTTCCTAGTTACGATTTGTGGCTAGTTCTAATTAAATGTTAAGGACAAAACACCAAAATAGTGCTTAATACCTATGTAGGTTAATACCTATGTAGTGCATGTTTTTCTCTTTTCAAAAAGGAAAATAGTAACCTTTTGAAGTTTCTCTGGAAGCATGAATGAGACCCTGTGGTGAAAACGGGAGGTTTTTTCTTCCCTGCGTCTTTCATCCCAGTGCGTAAAGCTCTCTGCTTCCATGGACCAGTCCCCCTAAAATACCCTAACAGAGCACTGGTCCTATCTAAGTCAAGTCACTCTTTTGCTTAAAAATACTCTCAAGATAAAGAAATGACCTCTTTACATGGAAGACAAGGCTGTGTTTTAAGTGGCAGAAAGGAAAGTAACTTGATTTGAAACGGAGGGAGGTAGGAAACGGCATAAAGAATTTAACAAAAAAATAACAACACAAGGAGGCAAGGGAACAGGAAGAAGGCAGCCTGAACAAGGGCTGTATGGGAGACCGGAGAGAGATGCAGAGACAAAAGATGCCAACTTTCATCCTCTCTGCTGCGTTGCCTGACTTCCTCCGAGGATGTGTTTTCAGGTGTAGGTAGTGAGCATACCACTTACATCAGTGGAAGAGAGGAACAGATTTCCTCCAAATACCAATATTCCTAACATGTTTCTTTATATACTGAAGGAAGCAATGTGGGGTTCGAAGTTTTGCAGTATTTTTCTGTAGTTACTTCACACTAATCATGATAAATATTTTGCTCTATATCCAAGGATAGAAGAGCTAATAAGTGAGAATTTTTAGACTCACTTTGGTAAGAAAAGTCTAATTTCCCCATGCAACGGAAACCAACAGCAAAATGGCTTTTCTTTTCTTTTTGTGGGGCCTACTCTTCTCTCTGTACAGGTGACTGGGTCACACCCAGAACAGAAAACTAGAACCATAAATTGCTGCAGACGGGTGCAAAGCAAGGGCTCTGAAACCCCAGGAGCAGATGACAGAGTTGGGAGAGAAAAACTGTGCAGTGCACTCTGCTAAAACTAAATGTGGTTAAACATGAGAATGATCCATCGCAGCAGATTGGAGAACACATTTTCCCGAAATAAACATATCAAACAGAATTCCACTTTCATGGAACAATTTGTAAAAGACTCCTATTAAGGTGTATATAGCCAATACGATGGACTTGAAAAGACGAGAAAATCAATAGGGGCAATGTAATTGCCACACAGACATAGACTTAACCATGCAAAAAGAACATCTTGGAGAATACATTGGCATTTTTTTGATGAAACACTAAACATAATGATTAGTTGTTTCTAGAAGGCTCAACAAGCAACCAGCAGTCACAGTTCTGTAAAACTATCCTTTTACCTCAAGCTAGGTATTTCCATTTAGGGGAAAAATCGATCTCCTTTAGTGTATTCACTAGGGAATATATTTTAAAGAGGTATAAAAACCCAAGTATGCTGTAATATACCTTTTTCAAAAATTATTTTGACAGTCAAGGATGCTACAGATTTGGAGGCCAGGGAAGCACAGGGACCATTTGTTGGTGCCCCTCATGTTTCAGGGCTGTGGGAGTGTCAGAGGGGACAAGACAAAAAATGACCAGCTCTCTGGGGTTCTCTTTGCTAAGCAAGAAAAGCAGAAAATGAATGGGATGGGGTGGGTTGGGGTCTTGAGCGCAGGATCCCTTGAATGGTTCCCAAGGAGCTGGTGGTGCCTGATCACCTGGCTCAGATGGTAAAGAATCTGTGTGCAATGCAGGAGATCCAGGCTTGACCCCTGGCTGGGGAAGATTCCCTGGAGGAGGGCATGGCAATCTACTCCAGGATTCCTGCCTGGAGAATCCCATGAACAAAAGTAGCCTGGCACGTTGCAGTCCATGGGATCACACAGAGTTGGGCACGACTGAGTGTCTAATACGCTCACTTTTTCACCCTCTCAACACCCTAGGTCTAAATGCCTACTCCATTCTTTTCTACATACGCCACAAGTGACGAGCTTTGGTGCGGTTTTTTGTGTCTTTTACAGAACCCCAGGTGGTGTTGTAAACCAGAAAGCACCTTTAGAAGCTCCAGGTGTCATGCTAGGACACGTGGAGGCATGTACTGAAAAGCAGAAAGGTGGGTGGCAGAGATAGTCCTTCCAGACTATACAGAAATGAAAACCATCCTGCCTTCTCTACTAGCAGTAACACTGAGAGGAAGCAAAAGCACCAAACTGTTGGTTAGTACAGTCCAATGGTGCCCACACAATTCATGGAACAATTGGGAAACTCCTATTAAGGTGTATATAGCCAATCGATGGACTTGAAAAGACGAGAAAATCAATAGGGGCAATGTAATTGCCACACAGACATAGACTTAACCATGCAAAAAGAACATCTTGGAGAATACATTGGCATTTTTTTGATGAAACACTAAACATAATGATTAGTTGTTTCTAGAAGGCTCAACAAGCAACCAGCAGTCACAGTTCTGTAAAACTATCCTTTTACCTCAAGCTAGGTATTTCCATTTAGGGGAAAAATCGATCTCCTTTAGTGTATTCACTAGGGAATATATTTTAAAGAGGTATAAAAACCCAAGTATGCTGTAATATACCTTTTTCAAAAATTATTTTGACAGTCAAGGATGCTACAGATTTGGAGGCCAGGGAAGCACAGGGACCATTTGTTGGTGCCCCTCATGTTTCAGGGCTGTGGGAGTGTCAGAGGGGACAAGACAAAAAATGACCAGCTCTCTGGGGTTCTCTTTGCTAAGCAAGAAAAGCAGAAAATGAATGGGATGGGGTGGGTTGGGGTCTTGAGCGCAGGATCCCTTGAATGGTTCCCAAGGAGCTGGTGGTGCCTGATCACCTGGCTCAGATGGTAAAGAATCTGTGTGCAATGCAGGAGATCCAGGCTTGACCCCTGGCTGGGGAAGATTCCCTGGAGGAGGGCATGGCAATCTACTCCAGGATTCCTGCCTGGAGAATCCCATGAACAAAAGTAGCCTGGCACGTTGCAGTCCATGGGATCACACAGAGTTGGGCACGACTGAGTGTCTAATACGCTCACTTTTTCACCCTCTCAACACCCTAGGTCTAAATGCCTACTCCATTCTTTTCTACATACGCCACAAGTGACGAGCTTTGGTGCGGTTTTTTGTGTCTTTTACAGAACCCCAGGTGGTGTTGTAAACCAGAAAGCACCTTTAGAAGCTCCAGGTGTCATGCTAGGACACGTGGAGGCATGTACTGAAAAGCAGAAAGGTGGGTGGCAGAGATAGTCCTTCCAGACTATACAGAAATGAAAACCATCCTGCCTTCTCTACTAGCAGTAACACTGAGAGGAGGCAAAAAAAGCACCAAACTGTTGGTTAGTACAAGTCCAATGGTGCCCACACAACCCTGGGCTCATCCTGTGGATACTAGGTGTTACCATACCAACAATGCTGTAACTTACGTCGTATAGACAGAGACAGGGAGGGCTAACGCCTACGTGTCTGCTGACTTTCTGGCCCGGGCAGAAGGCGTCTGTGGGAAGAGGAGGCTGCTGTGGACATCACATCATTCCATAGGCAGCTTACCCTTTAGACGGAAGGGCCTCCCAAGCAAATCTTTGCATAGTGCACTTTGATGTAGTTCTCTTTGCTACGAGGGCTAATTCCAGAGGCTCTGAAGTTTTGCAAAGACAGTCACACAATGCAGAGCCTTGGTCAAAGCAACCAAAAGAAGGGACTTACTGTGCTTGTGGGTAGCCGTGGGTTACAGGTTAGCACACTTGATTACTACTAGCAGTAACATGAGCCACTTTTACCTGGTCTCTGTGAGGCCCATGGAAGCCACTGGGTTTGGGACTGGCTATGTAGGGAAAAGATGTCCAGGGTACCAGCAGCTATAAGCAAGCCTGGCTGAGACTCCAATTAGAGTGCCCTGGTTTCTAAAGTGCTGTGCGCTCACACTGGTGGCTTTTGATCCAAGAGAGAAAGTGCATGCTGTTCTGGCCCTGATAGAGAGAAGGCACTTGGGGCATGGACCTGGCCTCTCCAGCTCCCACCTGTGGCTGTGATGCATACCCCTGGTTTAATGTTGTTGGTACACAGTAGGCGTCTCTTTTCTTCTGTGGAATGAATTGTAGATTTCTAAGGACTGTCATGTTGAGTACTCATCAACTACTGAGCTTGACTGTCATGCAATTAGTGCAAAAACTGAGATTGTTTAGAAGACTCTAACTCATTCTTAGCTGAAAATATGGGTAAGGCATTATTTTAAAATGATTCTGATAAAAAGGATGGAAATGAACCCCCGATGCTGGTTGCCAAGCTACCCTTGGTTTGAAGTAGCACAGGCTTTGAAATTGCTTATCAATAATACAAGTTCCTACCGGAATCTGCAAATGGTACCACCTGAATTCTAGGAGCTAACAGAATGGATCAGAAGGGGACAGCAAATATACGGTAAGTCTGAAAAATTCACTTCCTTGTTTTCAGGAACAAAAGCTCAAAGAAATTCAAAATCTCCCTCCATTGAGTGTCAGCCTCTCTGGCGTGCAGGTAGAGTTCCAGCCAAAGGAACCTGGGAATTAGCCCTTGTGATTAATGGGTCCCACCTGTGAGACCAATTATAATTAGAAGAATAATGCAACTGGGGAACTTCCAGGTGTTCCCTACTTTACCATAGTTTTCTTTTTCAAGCCATACTAGTAGTATCTGGACTGGGGATACACATAAGAGTCTCAAAGGCTGGTAATACCATGAAAGAGGAGAGTTATGTATGACTGCCAGCTGGAAGGTAAGTGCAAAAGTTTCACAGGGACTAACGGGCTGCATTACCCCTTTCTCGCACCCCACCTAACTGGGGTTGACTGTCATGCTTTGTTGCCTAGTGGATGGGATGGCCCCATTTTTTTTTCTGTTTGGAACCAGTGGGATCCCTTATCAAAAACTGGGAAGAGAAGGGCAAGGGGAACTCCAGGCATGTCTCATCTTGCTACCACCTACATGTGGACTAGCCCAGTGGCTGAACCCAGGAGATATGCTCTCTGCAGGCAGACAGACTTTGGAGTAAAAGTTAACAATAAGGAAGAAAGGCAAGATGGCTGCTGAAGGGGCAGAAAACCACCACATGGGTGTTAAAAGGGGAAAACCTAACCCAATGTTGGTGCCTAGAAAGAGGCTTAGAATAAGAGAATTATATGCTTCCTTGGTTATAAATCACATGCGATTTTAAGGAGCCAAGAAGTGAGCGGGACTGCTGGCCAACCTACTTAAAACACTGGGTGAAGAGATGGGAGTTCTCCCTGTGATCCGGACTCCCTGTCTTTTGGTGCCTGCTTCACAGGAAGTATCTGTCATTAAGCACCTGTGAGGGAAAGTACCCTGTGGGAATATCTACCCACTCCTCTTTGGAGGACACTGGTTTCTCATAATCTGAATGAACACTGTGCGGCCATTCATTGTGATGGTGAAGGACTACAACAGGTTTGAGGTATGCGGTAGAACGTTTATGTGGCATCTGTCTCATCTGTCCTACCGGAATCTGCAAATGGTACCACCTGAATTCTAGGAGCTAACAGAATGGATCAGAAGGGGACAGCAAATATCGTAAGTCTGAAAAATTCACTTCCTTGTTTTCAGGAACAAAAGCTCAAAGAAATTCAAAATCTCCCTCCATTGAGTGTCAGCCTCTCTGGCGTGCAGGTAGAGTTCCAGCCAAAGGAACCTGGGAATTAGCCCTTGTGATTAATGGGTCCCACCTGTGAGACCAATTATAATTAGAAGAATAATGCAACTGGGGAACTTCCAGGTGTTCCCTACTTTACCATAGTTTTCTTTTTCAAGCCATACTAGTAGTATCTGGACTGGGGATACACATAAGAGTCTCAAAGGCTGGTAATACCATGAAAGAGGAGAGTTATGTATGACTGCCAGCTGGAAGGTAAGTGCAAAAGTTTCACAGGGACTAACGGGCTGCATTACCCCTTTCTCGCACCCCACCTAACTGGGGTTGACTGTCATGCTTTGTTGCCTAGTGGATGGGATGGCCCCATTTTTTTTTCTGTTTGGAACCAGTGGGATCCCTTATCAAAAACTGGGAAGAGAAGGGCAAGGGGAACTCCAGGCATGTCTCATCTTGCTACCACCTACATGTGGACTAGCCCAGTGGCTGAACCCAGGAGATATGCTCTCTGCAGGCAGACAGACTTTGGAGTAAAAGTTAACAATAAGGAAGAAAGGCAAGATGGCTGCTGAAGGGGCAGAAAACCACCACATGGGTGTTAAAAGGGGAAAACCTAACCCAATGTTGGTGCCTAGAAAGAGGCTTAGAATAAGAGAATTATATGCTTCCTTGGTTATAAATCACATGCGATTTTAAGGAGCCAAGAAGTGAGCGGGACTGCTGGCCAACCTACTTAAAACACTGGGTGAAGAGATGGGAGTTCTCCCTGTGATCCGGACTCCCTGTCTTTTGGTGCCTGCTTCACAGGAAGTATCTGTCATTAAGCACCTGTGAGGGAAAGTACCCTGTGGGAATATCTACCCACTCCTCTTTGGAGGACACTGGTTTCTCATAATCTGAATGAACACTGTGCGGCCATTCATTGTGATGGTGAAGGACTACAACAGGTTTGAGGTATGCGGTAGAACGTTTATGTGGCATCTGTCTCATCTGTCATAGTATTTTGTGTGTAAAAAAAAAAAAAAAAAAAAAGCTATTGGCTGATGGAAAGATTGCCCAGTGCAAAAAGAACACGTCAAGGGACTCCAATTCCAGAAGGACAGAGAAGGGTGGCAACTAGAAATGGAAACAATGGTAACTGGAGAGTAGAACCTCCGAGGTCCTTTCTAACAGCTTCAGTCCTGTGGCTGAGAATCTACCCTCCTTTCCCTTCGTGAGCAACTCGTGGAACCTGACACATTCCAAGCAGACTACAGTGGCTCAGTTGTGTCCAACTCTGTGTGACCCCATGGACTGTAGCCTGCCAGGCTCTTCTGGCCATGGGATTCCCCAGGCAAGAATACTGGAGTGGGTTACCATTTCCTTCTCCAGGGGATCTTCCTGACCCAGGGATCGAACCTGGCTATCCTGTATTGCGGACCAATTGTTTACCATCTGAGCCACTAGGGAAGTCCGAGATGGCCTCTATTATGGGACCTGCTCTCCTCAGGCACCAATACCAGTCAAATCACAGAAACAGAGAAACAGTTTGGCTCTGTCCTCAAGATGTTTTGAATTCTGAAATAACAGAGATCTGGCTTCCTCCAAAATACTGGGTTGGCCAAAAAAGTTTGCTCAGGTTTTTCTGAACCATCTCCTGGGAAAACCCTAATGAACCTTTTGATCAACCCAATAATACATGGTATGCAGGTAGAGATTTTTGCAGGCGAGGGATAAATTAATTACACTGGCCTCTCAAGTACACCTGCTGTGAAGCAGCCAGTGAACAAGGAGGCATATCCTAGCTGCAGTACTATTGCCTGATTGTAACCTTTTCTGGTAAGAAACTGTAGATTGGTAAGCCACACTATGGTGGGTCCTCAAGATTTTAGCAACCAAACCCTATTGGATGCCACCTTTCTGTGCATTCACCAAAGGTGAGGAGTAAGGATCCAAAAGGAGCCAACGTATTTTTTAGCCCCACCAAACCCTTTTTTGGATGCACTTTCTTGTTTGTGCGGCCATTCATTGTGATGGTGAAGGACTACAACAGGTTTGAGGTATGCGGTAGAACGTTTATGTGGCATCTGTCTCATCTGTCATAGTATTTTGTGTGTAAAAAAAAAAAAAAAAAAAAAAAGCTATTGGCTGATGGAAAGATTGCCCAGTGCAAAAAGAACACGTCAAGGGACTCCAATTCCAGAAGGACAGAGAAGGGTGGCAACTAGAAATGGAAACAATGGTAACTGGAGAGTAGAACCTCCGAGGTCCTTTCTAACAGCTTCAGTCCTGTGGCTGAGAATCTACCCTCCTTTCCCTTCGTGAGCAACTCGTGGAACCTGACACATTCCAAGCAGACTACAGTGGCTCAGTTGTGTCCAACTCTGTGTGACCCCATGGACTGTAGCCTGCCAGGCTCTTCTGGCCATGGGATTCCCCAGGCAAGAATACTGGAGTGGGTTACCATTTCCTTCTCCAGGGGATCTTCCTGACCCAGGGATCGAACCTGGCTATCCTGTATTGCGGACCAATTGTTTACCATCTGAGCCACTAGGGAAGTCCGAGATGGCCTCTATTATGGGACCTGCTCTCCTCAGGCACCAATACCAGTCAAATCACAGAAACAGAGAAACAGTTTGGCTCTGTCCTCAAGATGTTTTGAATTCTGAAATAACAGAGATCTGGCTTCCTCCAAAATACTGGGTTGGCCAAAAAAGTTTGCTCAGGTTTTTCTGAACCATCTCCTGGGAAAACCCTAATGAACCTTTTGATCAACCCAATAATACATGGTATGCAGGTAGAGATTTTTGCAGGCGAGGGATAAATTAATTACACTGGCCTCTCAAGTACACCTGCTGTGAAGCAGCCAGTGAACAAGGAGGCATATCCTAGCTGCAGTACTATTGCCTGATTGTAACCTTTTCTGGTAAGAAACTGTAGATTGGTAAGCCACACTATGGTGGGTCCTCAAGATTTTAGCAACCAAACCCTATTGGATGCCACCTTTCTGTGCATTCACCAAAGGTGAGGAGTAAGGATCCAAAAGGGAGCACTATTTTTAGCTGGTATCTTGTGGTAAGGATGAGTCTGGCCACCGTGCCTCTATTCAGACAATTCTGGGTGATACTGCATTTCTCCACTGTGTGATTTAATTGCTGAATAGAAGCACATTGTTCTCTATTTCTTGTTTGAAGAATATCTGTTACATTTATCAACTGCAGTATATTTAGCCCTATGGTTTGGGCTCTCTCCAACCCACCACACACTAATAGACTAAATACATGGACTTTTTTAAGTGCATTTTTATTTCTGCTCTTGGAAGTTAGCTATATTTTTAATTTTAGAAGCTGCAAATCTATAGGATGTCATAAGAACCAAAGCAGGAGAGAGAAAACACCCTTCAGATTATCTTCTTCATAACTTTCAATGGGGTATCAGCCATATGAACCAGCTTATAAATCCATCTTACCCAGATTTCCTCTTTGTCTCTGCTTTTCTGTCGAGTTTAATTTTCATTCACAATGCCTTGAAAGGCACTATGGTGTCATGCAACATTAAACCGATTACAAACTGGGGACATTATAGGCCAGTGGTGACACTCCAGACTTAAATAGCAAATTCTCTACAGTGGATAAAACTGCGGCGTTCAAGCTGCTGCAATACTGACTTGGATTGGGAAGTGAAAAAAAAAAAATAAGACTAAGTGCTTAATGGTGGCAGCATGGCATATTTTCTAAGGCATCTGTAATATAAACTCTTTACTGGCAAATCAGGAAATCATTGAGATAACATCATTAATTTTCATTAAAGAGTTAGTGGAAATGACCTTCAGTTGGAAAAACTAGCCAGGACACGTTTTGTTTTCTGTACCACAGACAATAGTTCTTTATCATGGCTTTGCAGGCATAGAAATGATGAAAAGGCTGGAAGGAAAACCTAAGCAAATCTAAAATTAAGGGGAAATTCTGAAATCATCTACAGTTAAGCGCTGTGATCACACATGTTATCAACAATAAAGGGATAGGTGAACTCTTCATTCTCTATTCCTACTACACATGAAACCCTTCTACCATTCTTGAGAATCCAGTACTGAATATGGATATAAATACACCCTCGTTTTGCTGTACTAAATCAAAAAAATCTACTATTCACCAAAGGTGAGGAGTAAGGATCCAAAAGGGAGCACTATTTTTAGCTGGTATCTTGTGGTAAGGATGAGTCTGGCCACCGTGCCTCTATTCAGACAATTCTGGGTGATACTGCATTTCTCCACTGTGTGATTTAATTGCTGAATAGAAGCACATTGTTCTCTATTTCTTGTTTGAAGAATATCTGTTACATTTATCAACTGCAGTATATTTAGCCCTATGGTTTGGGCTCTCTCCAACCCACCACACACTAATAGACTAAATACATGGACTTTTTTAAGTGCATTTTTATTTCTGCTCTTGGAAGTTAGCTATATTTTTAATTTTAGAAGCTGCAAATCTATAGGATGTCATAAGAACCAAAGCAGGAGAGAGAAAACACCCTTCAGATTATCTTCTTCATAACTTTCAATGGGGTATCAGCCATATGAACCAGCTTATAAATCCATCTTACCCAGATTTCCTCTTTGTCTCTGCTTTTCTGTCGAGTTTAATTTTCATTCACAATGCCTTGAAAGGCACTATGGTGTCATGCAACATTAAACCGATTACAAACTGGGGACATTATAGGCCAGTGGTGACACTCCAGACTTAAATAGCAAATTCTCTACAGTGGATAAAACTGCGGCGTTCAAGCTGCTGCAATACTGACTTGGATTGGGAAGTGAAAAAAAAAAAAATAAGACTAAGTGCTTAATGGTGGCAGCATGGCATATTTTCTAAGGCATCTGTAATATAAACTCTTTACTGGCAAATCAGGAAATCATTGAGATAACATCATTAATTTTCATTAAAGAGTTAGTGGAAATGACCTTCAGTTGGAAAAACTAGCCAGGACACGTTTTGTTTTCTGTACCACAGACAATAGTTCTTTATCATGGCTTTGCAGGCATAGAAATGATGAAAAGGCTGGAAGGAAAACCTAAGCAAATCTAAAATTAAGGGGAAATTCTGAAATCATCTACAGTTAAGCGCTGTGATCACACATGTTATCAACAATAAAGGGATAGGTGAACTCTTCATTCTCTATTCCTACTACACATGAAACCCTTCTACCATTCTTGAGAATCCAGTACTGAATATGGATATAAATACACCCTCGTTTTGCTGTACCTAAATCTTTTTTAAATATAAGAAAAGTCAGGTTTAGAAAAGGAAGTGGTGAGAGTTGAAAAGTGAAAATTTTACATTTTACATTCAGACTTGGTTATGAGGTCAAAAATGCCCATGATCAACATTGCTGATAATATCAAATTCTCCCGTTTTGCCAACATTTATTGGAAATTTTAACATAAAGTGAAATAACAGACAACAAGGCACATACATGAATAGACAGAGTTCTTGACAGGAAGAGTGAATAATGGCTAAATCTGAGAGGAAGAGTATGCAAAGGGTGTTCCAATCGAGTTCATTTGGGGACTTTTTCATAGCATGACTTTGCACAGCTGATGACCACTTCTGAACCTTTAGGGTCTCCCAGGAGTCATTTCACAGTTGCCCCCTTCTCCTTGGGAGGCACTACCTCTGGGATAGGCCAGGGACAGATGACGACAAAGAGGCAAGACACTTGCTCCATCCGGCCTCTGACTCTACCCCACCCCAAGCTACCTCTTTCCAGCTCCAGTACATTAAACAGGTCCCTACAGAAACTGTAGGGCTGCGGAGCCCTCTCAACAGCACTTAAGCTTAGCAGCTACAAAGCTAAAGAGTGATAGCTTCAGACTCTAACCTACACAGAAACGGAAGCCTGAACCTCCTTTTGTTCACACATTCATTTTACGAAAAGAAATTAAGCCCTTCTCTGTGTCAGACTTTGTGCTGAGCACCGGAGTGACCAAGATAAAGAGGAAGGGCCTACTCTATCCTTCCATATAATTTCAGTTCTAGGCCATGTCTTCTCCAGCGCCATGTAGAAAACCACACACCAGCAACACGCCTTGACTATGTTCCTGCTAGTCTCTACAGACCCCATGGTCAGGTGCCTTCATTCCCAAAGATTCAGCAGCCAGGGTTCAGAGATCTACATTGGGAACTGGGTCCAATTCGAAACCACTCAGTTCCTTAAGTTCGTATTTCATCTGCATGGAAACTCACATCCAGTGCTCCTCTGTTACCCTTGCTAACAGTCAACCAGTTGAACGGATCCACTTCAGAAATAATGCTGAACTCTGTTACCACCTGACCACAACGTTTTTTTTTTTTTTAACCTGGAAGCTACATCGAATGTCTAATGGTACCTCTGACAGCAAGAGAATGAGCTTTGCTGAGTCTTGAAACTCTCTCAACACATCCTCAGGAGGAGCAGCTTTGTAGCTATCCTGACCACAACTTCTTGGCCTTCTAGTCATTTCCACACAATCTCTTCCTCTACCTCCCTGAACATTTCTTTGTCCTCTTGACCCCTCTACCTCCTAATTACCAGCTTCCATCTGAATTCACAGCTTCTCCTACTCAACATGGACTTGGCAGACAGCACTTCAACTGCTTAACTCCTCTTTCGTCCATATTCTCTTGCCCAGCTGGCCTCTGCCTACCTGGGACAGAATCATCCAGCTCTTGGCGGTGAGAGTGCCTGGAGAAACCCCCGAGGATGGGTTCATCCCTAAAATACTCAGTTTACTCTGAGTTGCAAGGTGCTGCTTCCCAAAAGAGCCCTCTCCCTGTCCACAGAGGTAAAGCAACCTTGGTTTCCTGCAGCTAACCGTAGCCCAAGAACTCTCCACCTTCACGCTGAAAACAAAGCCCTCTCCACCAACATCCTCCTGCCTGCCTCCCCCAGGACTCCTCAGTTACTTGGCCCTGCTCACATCCTCTTCTCATCCCACTCATCACAGTGAAGGAGAGGCATTCCTTCCTTCTCATGGGCTCTGGGTTACCTTCCCCCATCCCTCAAGGACCTACATGATTCCTTATCTCCTTACAAGCCAACAACTTTCATTTTATCCACTCTTCTAATATTCGCTGAAATAGACTAAGGTGTCTCTCAACCTAAATGCCTGTACCCTCCGTTAACTTCTCCACCCCTTCCAGCTGACTACCGGCCCCTTCCCTCCACAACCAGATTTCTCCAAGAATCATCTCAAGCAACTGTCTCTGCATCCCTACTCTTCATTGACTTCTAAGGCCACTTCACCACCTCCACTGTGCCCCTAAAACTTTACCCAAGTTCCTGAGGACCTCCTTGTTGCTCAACCCAATGGACAGTTGGGCCCACTTCCTCCTGACCTCCCTACAACATCTGAGCTTGGTGGTGGGCCCCCTTTTTTTCTGTCCATGTAGTGTGTGGCACTTTATTCTCTTTATGTGTTCCTTTGTAGTCCCCTGTGTACAGGGTTCACCCTCAGTCCTAAAGATTGTTTCCTTGATTCTTTCCCTCTCCCTGATCATCTGTGTGCTTACGATTCCTAAACATCACCTGTATGTTTCCCCCAAGCTATGTGTACATGGCCAACTTGGCTTACCCCTCATCTGGCACATCAAATTTGCCACTAAGTTCTATGAATTCTACCTTGTATTGTATTCCTCAACTCCCTGCAGTTGTCTCCACTTCTGCTTTGGCAACTCAGGCCCTCAGATTGCTGGTTTTGAGAACAGAAACTGCCCACCAAACTTCTCTCCCTGCAGGGGTACCAGCTCTGCATCACCCCCCAGTACCACTGCTGAGGCGGGCACTATTCCACAGCCAGAGTCATCTTGCTAAATGACAGTCTCGTCATGTTATCCCACTGCATGACCCCTAATGACCTGTACATTCTTTAGGGTTTTTTTTTTTTTTTCATTGGAGGACAATGGCTTTACAATACGGTGTTGGTTTCTGGCACATATCAACATGCATCAGCCACAGATGCTGACGTATGCCATCTCTCTCTTGAACCTCCCTCCCACCCTATCCCACTCCTCTAGGTTATCATAGAGCACTGTATCTGAGCTTCCTGCATTATACAGTAAATTTCCACTGGCTATCTAATTTTACCTATGATGATGTGTATGCTTCAATGCTACTCTCTCAATTCGTCCCACCCTCTCCTTCCCCACCCTGTACAGCTTAAGTTTAAAAGCCTTTCACAGTCAGCACCACAGACCCTCGCTGGAGCACCTGAGCTTTATCATGCAGTAGTTAGTTTCAGTTCCAGAGTGCATCTCTGGATCCCACCCCCTGAACACACACTCTACCTTCGCTAGACTGACTGCACCTGAGCTCCCCCCTTAACAATTTCATGTATCCCCCAGTTTTCCCTACTTTCTGACTCCACTGTGCCCCTAAAACTTTACCCAAGTTCCTGAGGACCTCCTTGTTGCTCAACCCAATGGACAGTTGGGCCCACTTCCTCCTGACCTCCCTACAACATCTGAGCTTGGTGGTGGGCCCCCTTTTTTTCTGTCCATGTAGTGTGTGGCACTTTATTCTCTTTATGTGTTCCTTTGTAGTCCCCTGTGTACAGGGTTCACCCTCAGTCCTAAAGATTGTTTCCTTGATTCTTTCCCTCTCCCTGATCATCTGTGTGCTTACGATTCCTAAACATCACCTGTATGTTTCCCCCAAGCTATGTGTACATGGCCAACTTGGCTTACCCCTCATCTGGCACATCAAATTTGCCACTAAGTTCTATGAATTCTACCTTGTATTGTATTCCTCAACTCCCTGCAGTTGTCTCCACTTCTGCTTTGGCAACTCAGGCCCTCAGATTGCTGGTTTTGAGAACAGAAACTGCCCACCAAACTTCTCTCCCTGCAGGGGTACCAGCTCTGCATCACCCCCCAGTACCACTGCTGAGGCGGGCACTATTCCACAGCCAGAGTCATCTTGCTAAATGACAGTCTCGTCATGTTATCCCACTGCATGACCCCTAATGACCTGTACATTCTTTAGGGTTTTTTTTTTTTTTTCATTGGAGGACAATGGCTTTACAATACGGTGTTGGTTTCTGGCACATATCAACATGCATCAGCCACAGATGCTGACGTATGCCATCTCTCTCTTGAACCTCCCTCCCACCCTATCCCACTCCTCTAGGTTATCATAGAGCACTGTATCTGAGCTTCCTGCATTATACAGTAAATTTCCACTGGCTATCTAATTTTACCTATGATGATGTGTATGCTTCAATGCTACTCTCTCAATTCGTCCCACCCTCTCCTTCCCCACCCTGTACAGCTTAAGTTTAAAAGCCTTTCACAGTCAGCACCACAGACCCTCGCTGGAGCACCTGAGCTTTATCATGCAGTAGTTAGTTTCAGTTCCAGAGTGCATCTCTGGATCCCACGTCTCACTGAACACACACTCTACCTTCTAATGAGAACTCTCTTCCTAGACTGAACTCTGCTTACCTTCGCAGACTCTCACCACTCTTCAAACAAACCTTCTGAGCATGTCATCCCCACAACTAGCTGTTCTCAGGGCACCCTATGTTTCTACTGTCACGTGACTAAATATGTGACTTTGAAACTGACCCTTCACTTTTTCACAGGGTACCCATAATGCCTTAATAGAGGCAATCTTACTGACTTAGAGGTTCTTTTTTTTTAAGCAGGTTTTTTTTTTTTTTTTTTTAAATTTTGGCCTTTTTTATCGATTTATTTTCATCCATCTTTATTCTTTGGCCTATGTGGGCCTCCCATCGCAGTGGCCTCTCTTGTGGCAGAGCTCCAGCTCTGGGCACATGTGCTCCAGAGCACTGGCTCATAATTGGACACACCGGACCAGCCATTCCTTGGCATGTGGGATCTTCCTGGGCCAGGGATTGAACTGGTGCCCCTTGCATAGGAAGGTGGACTCTTTACCCACTGGACCACCAGAGAACCCCTGATTATAGTGGTTCTTGATGATCCTTATATACATTTACTTTTGCCTCTAGATTTATAGACACCTTGTACATCCTTCATTAGACTCTAAGTTCCATCAGGGCAAGGACTGTGCCTGTCTGTTTTGTGGTCACATCTTCAACATCCATGGGCTCTCAGTAACTTTGTGACAGTTATATAAACTAATGAACAGTGTTGTATGACACTGGGATTTTTTTCCCCCACTGATGCATGCTATAAAAGCAGAAGAACAACCATGTCATCATTCTTCTACAACAGCATTTATCTCAACATTAGCATTCAAGCTAAGAAAACAATATACATCTGTGTGCTTTGGCTTGCATTAGGCAACTGAGCACTACTATTTCAAACATTAAATACATTTTGTAAGAAGAAATAAAGATAGAATGGGGGAGATAATTCAAGCTTCATAAAGCTAATTCTGGATGCCAATACCATTCGTGAGAAAAGAAGAATTATCAGTATCTTATCATTTCTGCATCAGGAGCTTAGGAACAGTGACAGGAATGATTCTCAACAATGTGACAAAACAGTCTAGGTGATCATTAAGCCAAAGAGACTCAAAAAAAAAAATGAATTCTATGTTACAAATTGACTTGAGAGAGCTATTTTTCCCCTCTTCCAGAGCAAATGCCCCAACCATTTTTTTCTTTTTCAAAAGCAAAGAGTAACTATCAAGCATTTCAAGCACTGGCTTATACTCACAGCAAAGGGCCTTCTGCAGTCTTCGAAGTTTCATGGCAGTCCTGTAAGCCGAGAACCTGACATTATTCAGATCCGCTGAAGAAAAAAAGGGGGGGGGGAAGATCATGTTACTTCATCAAATAGCAAAGATAAACCACCCATGAACTGCCAACAACAAATGACTAAGAAAAAAATCTCTTCTATATGCCCCAGTTTGGGAAAGGTGACATTCTCTCAATGTGGAGAATGTGGTTTTCTTCTTCTTTTTCTTCTTCTTCTTTTTGAAATAAGGAAAGCTAAGTTCTGAGAGGATGACAGTGGCACAGCCTGCAGAGTGCTCACGTAGTCCTTGTTCCCGAGAGAGAGAGGAGACAGATAGGTATTTTTTTTTTAGACTGTAATCTTGGTTCTATTGTATTGAGTCTGGGCTACACAAGATTAACAATTTTTTGTTTGTTTTTTTT
Organism: Tragulus kanchil; assembly: GCA_022376925.1. Classification (NCBI taxonomy): domain Eukaryota; kingdom Metazoa; phylum Chordata; class Mammalia; order Artiodactyla; family Tragulidae; genus Tragulus; species Tragulus kanchil. The sequence goes on along the minus strand of JAIOJX010000001.1, from coordinate 101,008,040 downwards.
AAGTGGAGTATATTTGCTTTACAATGTTGAGTTCATTTCTGCTGCACGGCCAAGTGAATCAGCTATATCCCTGGTGGCTCAACTGATAAAAGAATCTGCCTGCAGTGCAGGAGACCAGGGTTCAATCCCTGAGTGGGGAAGATCCCCGGGAGAAGGGAATGGCTACCCACTCCAGTATTCTCACCAGGGAAATTCCATGGACAAAGAAGCCTGGCGGCTATAGTCCGCGGAGTCACAAAGAGTCGGACACAACTCAGCGACCAAGCACACACACACAAACACATATATCCTGTTCTCATCCAGGTTTAGGTCTACCTGATTCCACAGATTGCGGCTATTTAACTCATCTGTATTTATTTAAAAAGGAACGAAGTTGTCAGGACAAAAGAGAGCAGGCTTAAAAAGAGGTTCACAAACCTACCCTCTCACACACACACATTTACTAATCAGAAAATTCTGCTGATCAAAAATTTGGATGTAAGATAAGTATACAAAAATTATACCAGCTGTCAATAAAAAATAGTTACAAATCCATATCAGGATGGATATTTGTTTCTTCACTAAGAAAGACATTACTATTTTAAAAAATTAAGGTGAAAAAACTAGGATTACACTTAGCTTTATATACTAAGGCGCAATCATTCTAATATTCTGTGTGGATTAACAACTCAACAAGTTCTGCTACAGTGGTTACTATTCTGCCATTTGTCTATTAAATGCCAACTCATCTCACCTAGTAGAAATCTCTAGATTATGCTCTTAATCAGTTTTGTGTAAGCCTCAATGTCCACCAAGCTATATTTCTTTCCTTGCATTTTTGTGCAGTTACGTTTCATTAACCCAGCTCCAAAAAGCTCTTTGATGACCAGTACCCTGTCCCCTACTTCTGTCATTTTCCCAGTTGACTTAACATACAACTGCTCTTTGAGAAAGCAGGGTAATATAGCTTAGGGACTGACCGACAGACTGATTGAATAAACGAATAAAATAATGAAAATAGGGCTTCCCTGGTGGTCCAGTGGGTAAAGAGTCCACCTTGAAGTGCAAGGGGCACAAGTTCTATCCCTGGCCCAGGAAGATCCCACGTGCCATGGAGCGGCTGGACCTGTGCATCCAATTACGAGCCAGCACTCTGGAGCGCATGCACCCATAGCTGGTGCTCTGCAACAGGAGAGATCACTGCAATGGGGGGCCCACACAGGCTGAAGAGTAAAGATGGATGAAAATAAATCAACAGAAAAACAATAAAAGAGGCCAAAAAATACAATGAAAACATGAAAAACTATACTGGCAAGCATGACTAAACACCATAATCAAATAGCACCCACAGAACCAATTCTAACTGGAGATTAGGAAAGGAAAATAATTTAATCCATATCCAAGTTGCTTGGTCAACATTATTAGAGGGGTGGTCCTTGAAGAGATCAAATATAACAAGCTAAAATGAAACGAGGGGAAAGAAAAACAATGTCTGCAATGTACTATAAAATAGTCAGTGCAAAACAAACAAAAGACAATACTAAATGTTGGTAAGGATGTGGAGCAATTGGAACTCTCACACACTGTTGGTGGAAATATAGAACAGTACGACTACTTGGGAAAGTCAGGTTAGCAATTAGACATACAGCTATCTTAGTATCCAAAATTCTACTTCTAGATATTCACCCCAAAGAAATAAAAACATGCCCACAAAAAGATGTGCACATGAATGCGCAGAGTAGCCTTAATCCATAAGAGTCAAAAGCTGGAAAGAAAACTAAGTAGAACGAATAAACAAAACTGTGGCACAGTCACATACTGGGATTCTACTCTGAATACAAAGGAACTAACTACTGATAAAGGAACAACGTGAGCTGATTGGAAAAACAGTACCCTGGGTAAAAGTGCCTTTAAGCTATATTTCTTTCCTTGCATTTGTGCACTTCATTGCTCCAAAAGCTCTTTGATGACCAGTACCCTGTCCCCTACTTCTGTCATTTTCCCAGTTGACTTAACATACAACTGCTCTTTGAGAAAGCAGGGTAATATAGCTTAGGGACTGACCGACAGACTGATTGAATAAACGAATAAAATAATGAAAATAGGGCTTCCCTGGTGGTCCAGTGGGTAAAGAGTCCACCTTGAAGTGCAAGGGGCACAAGTTCTATCCCTGGCCCAGGAAGATCCCACGTGCCATGGAGCGGCTGGACCTGTGCATCCAATTACGAGCCAGCACTCTGGAGCGCATGCACCCATAGCTGGTGTTCTGCAACAGGAGAGATCACTGCAATGGGGGGCCCACACAGGCTGAAGAGTAAAGATGGATGAAAATAAATCAACAGAAAAACAATAAAAGAGGCCAAAAAATACAATGAAAACATGAAAAACTATACTGGCAAGCATGACTAAACACCATAATCAAATAGCACCCACAGAACCAATTCTAACTGGAGATTAGGAAAGGAAAATAATTTAATCCATATCCAAGTTGCTTGGTCAACATTATTAGAGGGGTGGTCCTTGAAGAGATCAAATATAACAAGCTAAAATGAAACGAGGGGAAAGAAAAACAATGTCTGCAATGTACTATAAAATAGTCAGTGCAAAACAAACAAAAGACAATACTAAATGTTGGTAAGGATGTGGAGCAATTGGAACTCTCACACACTGTTGGTGGAAATATAGAACAGTACGACTACTTGGGAAAGTCAGGTTAGCAATTAGACATACAGCTATCTTAGTATCCAAAATTCTACTTCTAGATATTCACCCCAAAGAAATAAAAACATGCCCACAAAAAGATGTGCACATGAATGCGCAGAGTAGCCTTAATCCATAAGAGTCAAAAGCTGGAAAGAAAACTAAGTAGAACGAATAAACAAAACTGTGGCACAGTCACATACTGGGATTCTACTCTGAATACAAAGGAACTAACTACTGATAAAGGAACAACGTGAGCTGATTGGAAAAACAGTACCCTGGGTAAAAGTAGTCAGATACAAAGAGTAAAAAAAAAAATACTGTTTGATTCCACTTATATGAAATTCTAGAACAGGGAAATCTCACCTGTATTAACAGAAGACGGACAGATGGTAGCCAGGAGTGGGGAAGGGGTGGCTAACTGAGTGAACAGAGCACAAGGCTATTTTTCAGGTGACTGAAATGTTCTATTATCTTGATTGGCATGAAGGGTCTGAGAGCGTCAGGTACATTTTATTATGTTTAAGTATGCCTTGTACTCATATGGGAGTTGAACCATAAAGAAGGCTGAGTGCTAAAGAATCGGTGCTTTTGAACGGTGATGCTGGAGAAGACAAGTGAGAGTCACTTGGACAGTAAGGAGATCAAACCAGTCAATCCTAAGAACTCAACCCTGAATACTCATCAGAAGGACAGAGGCTAAAGCTGAAGCTCCAATACTCTGGCCACCTGACAGAAAGAGCTGACTCACTGGAAAAGACCCTGATGCTGGGGCAAGGTTGAAGGAAGGAGGCAAAGGGGATGACAGAGGATGAGACGGTTGGATGGCTTCATCAACTCAATGGACGTGAGCTTGAGCAAACTCCAGAAGATGGTAAAGGACAGGCAAGCCTGGTGTGCTACAGTCCATGGGGCTGCAAAGAGTTGGACACAACTTAGAGAATGAACAACAACAAATGCCTTAATAAAGTAGATTTATTTAAGAGTTAAAAAGAAATCTTCCCATGGATAGTATAGTATGATGTATGTGTGTGTTAGCTTAGCGACGCTGCAGAGGCAGTCAGTTGTGTTAATCACGAAAGCACACTCCAGGGGTGGTTAGCTAGCAATTAATCAAAAAGCCTCACTCCAGAGGCTGCCACTCTAAGAGCCTCAGCTATATTTAGCTCATGCTATACCTAAAAATCCTATTAATATGCCTAGGATCCTAATTACCATGAGAGGGACTTTCGTTAGTGACATTCACGGTTTACAAAATACAAGAACTGCTGCAAAGGGTTTAAAAACATGTGCCGCCCTTGCATTAATCCAGCAGGTTCTCCACCTTGAAAAGTGGTGCCATAGGCTGGATTCAACAGCTCCAGCTGTAGTTCTTGGACTCCTGGTCGCCTGAATTCAATTAGACTGCTGATACAATTCTGCTCTTGCAGCAGTGGTTTGCCAACTTGAAGATACAACAGATTCACCTGGAGGGCTAGTTAAAATTCCAGATTCCCAGGTCTCATGCGCAGATTTTCTGATTCTGCAGCTAGAGGGAGTGCCTTGAGAATCTGCAACTCTAACAAGTTTCTAGGTACTGCTGATGCTGCTGGTCCGCGGACCACATTTTGAGAAGCACTATTTTTTTTTTTTTAATTGAAGGATAATACAGAGTTGTGTTGTTTACTGCCAAACATCAACAGAATCGGCCACAGGTATACATATATTGAGGGAAAAGCACCATGTTCATAAGGATCATGGCTGGTGTGGACTGTGAGACTCTCCCACCAAATGCTCAAAAGGCAGAGCTGTGACTTCACAGAGCCTTGGGCATAGGCTTTAAAACAGTTGTCTGCTTTTGGCTAATAAGTGTTCCTAGGGAACAAAGCTTGTTCAGAGACCTCCTTTCACTGAAATTGGTACTGGCTAAGAAGAGAACTCCTCCCACCAAATGGCTCAAAATGGACGTGAGCTTGAGCAAACTCCAGAAGATGGTAAAGGACAGGCAAGCCTGGTGTGCTACAGTCCATGGGGCTGCAAAGAGTTGGACACAACTTAGAGAATGAACAACAACAAATGCCTTAATAAAGTAGATTTATTTAAGAGTTAAAAAGAAATCTTCCCATGGATAGTATAGTATGATGTATGTGTGTGTTAGCTTAGCGACGCTGCAGAGGCAGTCAGTTGTGTTAATCACGAAAGCACACTCCAGGGGTGGTTAGCTAGCAATTAATCAAAAAGCCTCACTCCAGAGGCTGCCACTCTAAGAGCCTCAGCTATATTTAGCTCATGCTATACCTAAAAATCCTATTAATATGCCTAGGATCCTAATTACCATGAGAGGGACTTTCGTTAGTGACATTCACGGTTTACAAAATACAAGAACTGCTGCAAAGGGTTTAAAAACATGTCCCGCCCTTGCATTAATCCAGCAGGTTCTCCACCTTGAAAAGTGGTGCCATAGGCTGGATTCAACAGCTCCAGCTGTAGTTCTTGGACTCCTGGTCGCCTGAATTCAATTAGACTGCTGATACAATTCTGCTCTTGCAGCAGTGGTTTGCCAACTTGAAGATACAACAGATTCACCTGGAGGGCTAGTTAAAATTCCAGATTCCCAGGTCTCATGCGCAGATTTTCTGATTCTGCAGCTAGAGGGAGTGCCTTGAGAATCTGCAACTCTAACAAGTTTCTAGGTACTGCTGATGCTGCTGGTCCGCGGACCACATTTTGAGAAGCACTATTTTTTTTTTTTAATTGAAGGATAATACAGAGTTGTGTTGTTTACTGCCAAACATCAACAGAATCGGCCACAGGTATACATATATTGAGGGAAAAGCACCATGTTCATAAGGATCATGGCTGGTGTGGACTGTGAGACTCTCCCACCAAATGCTCAAAAGGCAGAGCTGTGACTTCACAGAGCCTTGGGCATAGGCTTTAAAACAGTTGTCTGCTTTTGGCTAATAAGTGTTCCTAGGGAACAAAGCTTGTTCAGAGACCTCCTTTCACTCGAAATTGGTAGCCAAGGTGTGGCTAAGAAGGCACCTCTGTCTAACCATGGGTGGCTCCCAATGCCTATCTACCCAAGAGAACTTGAGCAGATCCTTTTTATCTCAATTAAGATTTGAGGACCAACAGCCATCAGCATCTCTACTGACCTTGTTAGAGATGCAGAAACCCAATACCCACCCACCTCTATGAACCAGCATCAATATTTTAAAAAGATCCCCAGGTAAGTCATCTATACCTTCAGGTATAATTGAGTCTTTGTTGTTTAGTCGCTAAGTTGTGTCAAATTCTTTTGTGACCCCATGGACTGTAGTCCATCAGGCTCCTCCATTTATAGGACTTCCCAACAAGAATACTAGAGTCAGTTGCCATTTCCTTCTCCAGGGCAGCCTTCTGACCCAGGAATAGAACCTACATTTCCTGCATTGCAGGCAGATTCTTTACCACTGAGCCCCCAAGGGAAGCCCTCAGCTGAGTCTATAATTGCACATTTTAATACAGTTTCTTGTTTCATATCATTAAAGTCCAAGTATAAACTCTTTATAGAGACCTGTGTTCTCTTTTGGTTTTTGTCTATCTTTCTACATTTCATTTTGTGGGCTTGTAGATTCTTTAGTGACTGTTAGAGTCAATTAGACCAAAGCCTCATGTCTATGTCTGTGCATCTCATTTATGATGAACACCAATAAAAGGTATTCAATATATAAACGGTGTCTTTCCCTCTTTCCAGTTTTCCTAGGTCTATTCAGAATTCAGAACAAGTGGTCTAAATGAGGTCAGAAGTGCCATCCAATCCTCACAGTTCATATCAAAAATTAGGAAATTCCAGGAGCTAGAGATCTAAGTGGGAGAGGCAGGGATGATCTGACTCTTCCAGGCTGTGGTTCATGGCAGAATACTATCAGAGACAAGCATCTGGAACATTCTTGCTCCGGCAGTGCTCTCAGCTTCCCTAAAGCAGTTCAGACATTCTTCCTTTTCAAATCCTTCTAAATATGGCCCATTCTGCCTGGAGTTAACCCACTCTGACACCCTTTCAAGCATACCCCCCAAAACAATCCATAGAACAAGCCTTCTGCCACCAGTTTTCTGTGTAGAATGGTCCTACCAATGAGCAAACTGTGGTTTGGGAATACCAAAACACAGGAGCAGGGAAAACGTCTAGGTTTTATCATAATGCAACAGAAGCCATGCAGATTTCTATCCAGTAATCAGCAAATGGCAACAGAGTTCTGGTGTCATAAAAGTCCGACTCCAAGAAATAACCATCTGTGTTGTCTCAGTCTGCATGTGTTGCTAGGAACTGGCAGCACCATTCCCTCTGGCTTACAGCTAGAAGGGAAAGGTTGCCGCCACCTTGTGAAAATGTTTAGGACACACACTGAACCCAGAAGATGCAGTGCAGCTGTGGCCTCTGTGACAAGATCTGGAGCAGAGGCTGGAGCTCAGCACACAGCTAACGTATGCATGTGGAATAAAGCTTCAAGTCCCTGTGCACATTCCCTGTGGGAGGCCTGTTCCACTTTCCCCAGGAGCTGCCTTTTGGGGACTCTGGCCCAGGGTGGGAAGAGCTCGCTAGCTCTCATAACACAAACTCAAGGAGTGTGAGGGTATCCAAGAAACGAGTTACACAATATTTGTACGGCAGCTGGTAGAAAGCGTACTTCAGGCCGCTACACATGCTGAAGGGTACATTTCTCCTTACTGTATCCAGGGCTGGTTCTGGACTAAAAACGGAGACAGCTAGAAACTTAAGGAACAAGGGGAACTGCTGCATCCTCTGTCCTCTCAAGTTGGATCACCAACTATGGAGGCGATGGTCCACTTGGCTTTTATTGTGAGGCCCAGAACAGACAACAGGCTTTGCCGCACCTTTCTTTAGGCCTATGAATTTCCCTTGACTTTGCTAAGTATTTCTGTCATATGACTTTCACTCTCATTCTCTGGAGGGCAGTGGTGGAAGATACCAAATTCACCAGAAAAGAGGAGTGACCGATGAAGTCTGAGCCATGAATCTAACACATTGTGACCCAGGATAAAATGTCCAGGGTCACACAAGTGCCTAACACTTAGGTACGCTCTTGCAAAGAGACTGAAAACACCCAGGCCCTTTAAGTCACGGGAAAATTTGGAAAATATTGTCAAAATGAAACATAAGCCTTCTGCCACCAGTTTTCTGTGTAGAATGGTCCTACCAATGAGCAAACTGTGGTTTGGGAATACCAAAACACAGGAGCAGGGAAAACGTCTAGGTTTTATCATAATGCAACAGAAGCCATGCAGATTTCTATCCAGTAATCAGCAAATGGCAACAGAGTTCTGGTGTCATAAAAGTCCGACTCCAAGAAATAACCATCTGTGTTGTCTCAGTCTGCATGTGTTGCTAGGAACTGGCAGCACCATTCCCTCTGGCTTACAGCTAGAAGGGAAAGGTTGCCGCCACCTTGTGAAAATGTTTAGGACACACACTGAACCCAGAAGATGCAGTGCAGCTGTGGCCTCTGTGACAAGATCTGGAGCAGAGGCTGGAGCTCAGCACACAGCTAACGTATGCATGTGGAATAAAGCTTCAAGTCCCTGTGCACATTCCCTGTGGGAGGCCTGTTCCACTTTCCCCAGGAGCTGCCTTTTGGGGACTCTGGCCCAGGGTGGGAAGAGCTCGCTAGCTCTCATAACACAAACTCAAGGAGTGTGAGGGTATCCAAGAAACGAGTTACACAATATTTGTACGGCAGCTGGTAGAAAGCGTACTTCAGGCCGCTACACATGCTGAAGGGTACATTTCTCCTTACTGTATCCAGGGCTGGTTCTGGACTAAAAACGGAGACAGCTAGAAACTTAAGGAACAAGGGGAACTGCTGCATCCTCTGTCCTCTCAAGTTGGATCACCAACTATGGAGGCGATGGTCCACTTGGCTTTTATTGTGAGGCCCAGAACAGACAACAGGCTTTGCCGCACCTTTCTTTAGGCCTATGAATTTCCCTTGACTTTGCTAAGTATTTCTGTCATATGACTTTCACTCTCATTCTCTGGAGGGCAGTGGTGGAAGATACCAAATTCACCAGAAAAGAGGAGTGACCGATGAAGTCTGAGCCATGAATCTAACACATTGTGACCCAGGATAAAATGTCCAGGGTCACACAAGTGCCTAACACTTAGGTACGCTCTTGCAAAGAGACTGAAAAACACCCAGGCCCTTTCAAGTCACGGGAAAATTTGGAAAATATTGTCAAAATGAAACATTAAGCCCCCTCACTTTAATTTTACAGCTGGTTTCTACCTTTTCATCATACTTCCAAAATCTGCCACCAAGAAGTGAACTGAGGTCTAGATTTTAAAACAAAGAGAATTTTGGTCCAGCTTTTCCAGTAGCTTGTGGGCACTTTTTAGAAAGGCCCAGAGTTTTAGTATGTTTATATGTTAGGTAGAAAGCACGACAGTGACCCCATAAATGTAATGAGTGGAAAGAGTCGGATGGCTCAAGATGATTCCAATAGATAAATGAGTGGTGTGGTCTTTGTTTCCTACCAACTCGATTTCCCAGCAGAAATGTAATCCAGATTACTCAGGTGATTATCAGTGAAAAATAAAGCTTAGAGGAAATAAGATTTTTTTTTAGTACAGCTCCAAGTTCAGTGGTTGGTACACATAGAATGTGAATTATCTACTGTCTATCTGTTTTAATCAATCTCCAAATTTTATAAAGAACCCAAAACAAGGTAGTCTCCCTTCACACCCCTTATAATACAGAAAGGTGGGAGATTTGGGGAATTTCCTAGTGGTCCAACAGTTAGGACTCCATGCACTCACTGCCAAGGGTTAGGCCTCAGCTGCTGGTTAGGGAACTAAGATCCCAGAAGCTGTCTGGTGTGGCCAAACAATAAAAAATAAGGATTTTAAAATACAGTATCTCTGATCCCCCAGCCTCATTCTTTCTATAGACTAATGGACTCTGCACATAATAAGCGTTATTCTTGCCACCTGCAACTCACTAGGACAGACAAGAACCACAGACAAGAACCTCTTTACGAAGCTTGAGATAAACGGAGTAATTTCAACCAAGACTGGATTGAAAGCAAATTAAAACCACAATGTCCAGGCTTCAGAAGTTTTAGAGTACAATGCTGAATTATGGGGAACTCTTCAAGAACCCTTCAATAACAAGGAGGATTTGGGAACCACACCTTGAAAGAATTAGCTGAGAGAGGAGAGGTACATTAACACATGACATTTGGTCTATACATCTTCAGATGTATCTGAGGCTTTTTAAAATCTAAACTCCTTAAAACCTCATCATCAGGGTATAAGCCTAAGAGTGGGATTGCTGGGTCATATGGTGCTTCTATGATGAAATCAAAACTGAAAGAAGCACCTGTACCCCAATGTTCATTGCAGCTCTCTATACAATAGCTAGAACATGGAAGGAACCTAGATGCCCATCGACGAACGAATGGATCCAAAAGCTCTGGCACATACATACAATGGAATACTACACAGCTGTAAAGAGAAATGCAGAAGAATCAGCCCTAATGAGGTGGCTGGATCTAGAACGTATCATCAAAAGTGAAGTCAGTCAGAAAGAGAAGGACAAATATAGTATATTAACACATATATATGGAATCTAGTAGGATGGTGATGATGGCACACACAGTGAAGCAACAGAAAGACAGACATGGACAGTGGACATATGGACATTGTGGGGATAGAACAGAAGGTGGGAGGCGTAAAGGAAGTAGCATGAAGGCCTGTACTATCATAAGTGAAGAAAACAGCTCTAGTCATTGCTCTGTGAGAAAAGGGGATCCTTCAGGGGTGCTGTGTGATGGTTGTGAGGGGTGGGAAGAGGGTGATATACATATGACTAATCTGGGAACATGCATATCTGTGAACAACAAAACTCTGTAAAAGTTAAAAGCAAAATAAAGGTTTAAAAAAAAAAAAAAAACCCCATCATCAACACTGAGCTTTACTGCAATGGGGAACAAAATAAACCTACCGAGAGATACACAGGAATGACCTGTAGAAAGCCAAGTCTGTGGATTTATAATCCCTATGAAGTTCTGTTTCTAGATGAGAAACTGTATTATTTTATTTTCTACAAGTTACTCTCTAGAATTCTTCTTCTGTGCAACAATGAAAAGAAGTGATAAAGTATCCAGGATCACCTAAATGTAGAAGGTTTAGAATTGTCAAACTGAGAACCAAACTAAACCAAAAATAAGGAAGTTAAAACTGAAATAAAAAGCTAGCATGAAATCCTGACTGTGGGTTATTCAAGAGCTTTCTGGCTCCCTCGTCTTGCTTGGGCTTCCTCAGCACAATCTCACTACTTCTTAGCAACACTGTTCTTGTGGAAGAGTTGAAATTCAAATGAGCCCTGCATCTTGTTTGAGGCTCTAGTAAAAAAAAAAAAAAGTTTGTGGAGAAAGCAGTTTCTGTAACAAATGTCCAATGTAAAGCTCTTGGGTGGGGGGCCAAGGGGAACCGTGTATCTTAAATACCATTTCTGGCTCCGAACTCTCCCCCAGATAATGGGGAAGGGACTCATGTGGACACTTTGGTGCCATGTTCCTTTTACTTAAGTTTCAAATCAGAAAGGGTTTGGCTTGAACTCTCAAAGCCTCACTGACCAGAAAAAGTACAGGAAATCATATTGATTCCAAAAGACTCTTTAGGCAAAAGCGGTTTATAGCTCTTTAAAAGACATGCACCAAAATAAGAACAAATCTACATGGTACAGAGAGTACAGCAGTGGTTAGTCAGTAGAAGGCAAGGGGAGGGTGGGGTGAAACGAGTGAAAGTCAATTGTATGGTGACGGATAGAAACTAAATTTTTGGTGGTGAGTATGTAGGGAAGGGTATACAGAAGTAAAAATACACTGCTGTAAAAATTTTTTTTAAAAAATATATAATGCTGTACACTTGACACTCATAATACCCCAATGTTACTCAAGGTAAGAAATAAAGACATCCACCTATTTGTCATTCTTCCACCTGTGCTTTCAATGCTTATGGAGAGAGAGCACACAGGGAGACAAAGGTGAGGAAGGCCTCTTTGAGAAAGTGACATTTAGGCAAAGATACAAAGGGTGATAGGAATCAGCTATGTGAAGAGCAGGGAGAACAAAGCAAGATGAAAAGTCAGCACATGGGCTTCCCTGGTGGCCCAGTGGGTAAAGAGTCCACCTTGCAGTGCAAGGGGCACTGGTTCAATCCCTGGCCTGGGAAGATCCCACATGCTGAGGAACAGCTGGTCTGGTGTGTCCAATTATGAGCCAGTGCTCTGGAGCACATGCGCCCAAAGCTGGTGCTCTGCAGTAAGAGAGGCCACTGCGATGGGAGGCTCACACATGCCAAAAAGAAGAATAAAGATGAATGAAAAATAAACAATGACTTAGAGGCAAAAAAAAAAAAGTCAGCACTTTTGAAAAACGCTCTTCAACAGAAAAGATTGTGGACAATTAAGACTCCTAAGAAGGCCCATGCTGCTGCTGAAATTTCAGAGCACAAGGATGAAGAATCACCCCAAATAAGGCCTGCCAGGTAAGCAGTGGGAGGCCCGCTGTAGGCCTGTAAGCTCATGGTAAGAACTTAGGTCTCAGAACTTCCAGTTAAATGTGGCAGATGGAACAGACTCATTTATCTCTCATTTCTGAAACTACGAGGAAGACAGAAAAAGAATCAAGACCAACGTCTACCTAAAAGAAAAGAGACAAGACTGGAGAGGAACTGAGAGGAGAGCAGAACTCTGGTGTCCTGGAAGAGGACCTGATAGTAGCCAATTTGGGAGAAATTTCAAGTCTAAATTCATGTGAGGGGAAGAGAGGAGGTTGGGCGGGCCGAGCATCCCAGCCTCCTTCTGCTTCACCCTGCCAAGAGGCTCGCGCATTTATTTCAGAAAAAAGCTGCACCAGACCTGGAGGCAGTGGGAGTAACTAAACCTGGGAGTGAGATGAGGTCCTTCTGGAAACACAGGGCTCAAGTGCCATGGCGGCACACTCAAAGAACGTAAAACCTCAACTTCATTCTCACCCTGTGCCTTTTTCTCCTTCGGCCAAATCACTAAAAAAGCTTTTCTTACTAAACACTTCCTTATTTGCCATCCTTATCATCAGCCAGAAGGAGCTTCAATCAGCAAGGTCTCTAAACTGACCCTCCTTCTCTGATCAGCCTTCCCTGTCATCTGTTTCATGCTCCAATTAGAACCATACCAAATCAAGCCAAAGCTCTTTCCTAATCAATTCCCTTTTTTGTTGTTGTTGTTTTGCTTAAGATTTATTTTTAACCTTTTTTGGCCGTGATGGGTCTTCATTGCTGCACAGGCTTTTTTCTCTAGTTTCAGCAAGTGTAGGGCTACTCTCTAGACGGGATGCTTCTCACTGTGGTGGCTTCTCTTTTTTGCAAATGGCAGGCTCAGCAGCTGGGGCTCGTGGGCTTAGTTGCCCTACAGCATGTGGAATCTTCCCAGACCAGGGACTAAACCTGTGTCCTCTGCACTGTCACCCGGGCTCCTAACCACTGGACCACCAAGGACGTCCCTGTGGTTTCCTCCTTGATGAGAAGCTAACAGTCATACAGTCCCCAGTCATCACTCAGATGAATGGTATATTCCCTTCCTCTGCCTCAGAACCTTCAATCACTAGTCTTGCGTCAGTTTCTCAAGCCTAACATCAAGCAACTCAGGTAACCCACACAACTGTCAGAACTACACAAACTACCAAAATTACCCCAATCTCCTTCAACTCTCTTCTGAACTTCACTAATTAACCAATCTTTCCACACTCTCTTCATAAAGGAACACACATCCCAGAGTCTCTAGGGCAGAGACAGTTTAATTAAACTTTACTCTTTATAATAAAGGTGAGATATTTAAAAATGTCCCAGTGTGACTTGATTTTTGACACTTTTGTACAGTTTTTCATATAACCAACTTCATAGTTTCAGAAACAAATCTGTGCCCTTTTTGTGGGGGGCTGGAAAACCATATTTTCTTTGTCATAGAGTTGACACTACCTTTTTCGAATCTACCGGTCCTTCTCACGGTTGGGGAGTTTGTGGTAAATCTACTTTGATGATAAGAATAAACAGCAGTAAATGTCCTCATTTCCTTTAATGCTAGCCTCATCTCTGTTTCCAGTTTTAGAACGGCTCAACCAGATTTTCCTACACTCTAACATCCCAATCCTGATCTCACCTCAGCTTATTTATTTCTCCCCTCTTATCTCTCAAAATTTCAACATATGGTCTTTCTCACCAAGCCAAGATCTCTTTCCATGATTTCTTTGGTAATCATAGACCAGAGGCCACAAACTGGCTGAATTTAGTCTGTACACAACTGTTTTTTTTTTTTTTTTTTGGTTGGTTTTGGCTCCTGGAATGGTTTTTGAACTTGTTGAATGACTGGCTGACAGAGAACTTCCCATGGTCTTGTTTCTCTGGAAGAACCTAAAGACTCACATTCTTGCATGTCGATGAGGGAAACTGAGGCCAAATTAGCCCTCACAGAAGCTGCTCAGGTTGTCCCAGTTCCCACCCAGCTAGCAGTTTGGCCCCAGGAAGCATTTCTTTTCCTATCTTGTTGTAGATCACTTCCTACTCTCCCCTCCAAATTTACTTTCTGTCCTTGAGATGTAGACGTTGTCTACGTCAACGTTTTTACTGTTGAGTTCCTCCAATAACTAGATGCTATCTGGCTGTTACTCAAATGATGCTGTGGAAAGATTTCTTACTGGATTTTCCCAAAATTTTCCAGCTATTAATTCCCACCTTTTAGTAATGCAGTCAAACTAAATGACTGTGCCACCAAAAATACTACCTCAGTACACTAGTACAAGAACAGATGGGAAGACAGAACCCAAACCCGTGACTAGTTTAATGACTGTTTCATACAGTGACCATTACTTACGTATTTTAAAATTCGCAATTCACATCTATCGAAGTACCTATTGTGGGCCTAACTGTATTCTAAATTCAGGAATGAAAGATTCAGGCTTCCAAAACACTGGGAAGAATGCAAAGATAAATCATTCGCTCGCACAAAAAGCAATACGGGTTTCCTTGGCGGATGTAATGTGCCAAACAGTATGCCCACAGAAAACCTTGGTTATGTGAGCATGTTTTTGTACATACAGAAAAACATGAACTGCAGAGTCATGTGTTTATATCTATTGAACACAAAAGGAGTTTCCATCATGACCTCAGCTATTCCAACGAACAATTTTGAGGTTAATGAAATTGGAAAATGTTCCACATAAGCCATGTTATTTATGAAACAGTGATTAATTTCTAAGAATACAAAGGCTTGAGATATATTTCAATAGTCAATATGCAATACAGACAATATATATACCAATACTAGTAAAGGATGAATGATTTAACTAACTAGAAGTATCTTTATCTTTCTTTCTTTTACTTGAGGAAGAAATGATGAGAAAAGAAAATAGAGATTTCTAGAAAGATTGCGCACATTTAATAACACAGGCACCAAAGGGCGAGAGGTGTTGGTGATCAATCAATGGTTTGCAATGAATGAGATTCGGAAAGCAACTTCCCGAATGTCACCAGGTTTCAGCTGCTGGTGACACTCCTACCACATCTGATTTTCCTTCACATCATATCACTTTCCACCGCTCTGGGTGAATCACTACCGCCTGAGCTTGGGCTTCTCTTTTGAAACACACATAACAAAAGATATCAAGACCTTCCTCAGACATAAAGGAGTTGGAATAAAAGGAGAAAGAACAAAGATGATCTAACAGAGAATGCCTGTAATCTAGAAAGATGACTCAGGTGTATTTAGCTGAGGCAGATTCTGTAGGTTGCTGCACTTAATACTCATTTTCAAAGTCTTCCTCTACTACAAAGCCTGGAGGATCTCAATTCCCTAATCCACTAGTGGCTGCCTGAGTGGGAGAAGGTCCTTTCTCCTTCCTGTCTGAGAGGCAGCCATCCTTAAGGAATCAGGAGGTTAAAGGTCGCTCACTAAAGACACTACAGCAGAACAAAGGCCTAGATCCCTGATGGCAACACAGAAGTCTTCTTTAGCTCTCTACTGTCTCCAGACTGTTACTAAAAAAAAAAAAAAAATCCACCCTTTCGTGGTTAAGATACAGCTGGTCAGATATGTTGTCACTTGCAGCAAATGTATTTCTGAGTGACATATTAACTGAACTATAAGCAAGAAGATGCAGAATACCAAAGAGAGAACACCACTGTTTCCCTTGCAGTTCTCCTTGGGGTGGAGGAACAAAGCAGAAAAGAGACCCTGGACCACAGAGTTCCCCTCTCTTGCTACCAAGTGGTGCCACTGATGTAGGACAACTTGACAGGTAATTTAATGTTTAAAACAATGTTACAGTAGAGGGCTTATATGGCAAAGGCTAGACATACATAGATCTGCAGAGCATTTAACTAGGCATTTGTTTGGAATGAGACTATCACAAATCTGATTCGGCTCAGATATGAGGATTGTATTTTTCAGTATACTAGATATGTCTCTGAAAATTAATGTCTACATATGTATGAACACCTACAAGCAATTAATTCTTCATTAACTCTTTAGACATGTTCATATCTTTATCTCTCCATTAGTGCAAAATCTCCTTAAACCCAAGTAGCATCTTTCCTTACTCGTCACTCACCTTAAAACTCAGATGAAGATTTCGCAGTCTATCCTTTATCTATTAGGGTGAGTTTTCGCCTCTAATTGAAAATGACTGCCATCCTCTGTCTGGCTCTCTTCATTCTCTGGTCCTCAATCGGCCTCCCACACCCCTCCCCCACCGGCCAATGTCCATTCTTCTCAATATCATTATGAAGAAAACAGACGCCAAAATGGACACCAGTGGAAATCTGACCCGAATTACCATGGGAAAAACAAATTAATCTCTTGCAAAACTCTTTTTTGGTAACGTTCCTGCCTTAGGCTGGTACTCACCATTTAATCTTATTAAGGAAAAATAAATTGTTTGGGTTTCTATTGTTGTTATTATTTGATAAGTGGAAGGACATAATGTGTTAAATCCTTAAGCATGAGTAGTTAGTCCAAGCAAGTACACAATTCAAGCTACTTAAAATGGCTAGGAATACAGTAAAATGTGCTGGTTTCTGTGCTGTGTACACTCTAGTTGGGGAGGTGGCGGGCAGGGGGGGGAGATAATGAGTGAGGTGAATCAAATTGACCATGCATCTAGACGAACATGTTTATAAAAATGAAGTATGTTTCAAGCTTTGTGTGTTCCTTTTTCTGGAGACTACCTACTAGTCCTTTTAAAGACACTAATATAGAAATCATTCTCAAAAAAAAAAAAAAATCACTTAGTTGCAGCTGTTATAAAGATTAATCAATGGCAGGAGCTTTTCATTAGATAATGGACTACCTTGTCCCCAGACACAGACTGAGTTGCTTTTAATAAGAAAGGATGCCTTAGGGATAGATCTGCATTCACCCATCCGTGTGTCTAGACAATACACTTGAATCAAGAAATGAAATTTCTTTGCAGGAAAGATTCTTTTTATTACAGCAAAACTCTGGTGCAGTCGGACATTGCCTGATCTAAAATTTAATGATGACTATCCTACAGATATGATGATTGTATTTTTCAGTATACTAGATATGTCTCTGAAAATTAATGTCTACATATGTATGAACACCTACAAGCAATTAATTCTTCATTAACTCTTTAGACATGTTCATATCTTTATCTCTCCATTAGTGCAAAATCTCCTTAAACCCAAGTAGCATCTTTCCTTACTCGTCACTCACCTTAAAACTCAGATGAAGATTTCGCAGTCTATCCTTTATCTATTAGGGTGAGTTTTCGCCTCTAATTGAAAATGACTGCCATCCTCTGTCTGGCTCTCTTCATTCTCTGGTCCTCAATCGGCCTCCCACACCCCTCCCCCACCGGCCAATGTCCATTCTTCTCAATATCATTATGAAGAAAACAGACGCCAAAATGGACACCAGTGGAAATCTGACCCGAATTACCATGGGAAAAACAAATTAATCTCTTGCAAAACTCTTTTTTGGTAACGTTCCTGCCTTAGGCTGGTACTCACCATTTAATCTTATTAAGGAAAAATAAATTGTTTGGGTTTCTATTGTTGTTATTATTTGATCAGTGGAAGGACATAATGTGTTAAATCCTTAAGCATGAGTAGTTAGTCCAAGCAAGTACACAATTCAAGCTACTTAAAATGGCTAGGAATACAGTAAAATGTGCTGGTTTCTGTGCTGTGTACACTCTAGTTGGGGAGGTGGCGGGCAGGGGGGGGAGATAATGAGTGAGGTGAATCAAATTGACCATGCATCTAGACGAACATGTTTATAAAAATGAAGTATGTTTCAAGCTTTGTGTGTTCCTTTTTCTGGAGACTACCTACTAGTCCTTTTAAAGACACTAATATAGAAATCATTCTCAAAAAAAAAAAAAAATCACTTAGTTGCAGCTGTTATAAAGATTAATCAATGGCAGGAGCTTTTCATTAGATAATGGACTACCTTGTCCCCAGACACAGACTGAGTTGCTTTTAATAAGAAAGGATGCCTTAGGGATAGATCTGCATTCACCCATCCGTGTGTCTAGACAATACACTTGAATCAAGAAATGAAATTTTCATGTTAGCAGGAAAGATTCTTTTTTATTACAGCAAAACTCTGGTGCAGTCGGACATTGCCTGATACAAACGCGTCCTCCCTAACCTGACCCACTGACTTGAGGGTTCAGTCCAAAAGTCAGGTGGACTGAAGTCCTCTGCATACCTCCCAGATGGCTCTGAAGTCACAAACGAGTGTCCCCCTTTTCTCTTTCAATAGCACGGTCCAGGCCCCCTCCACTCCCTTTTCACTGACTCCTGCTGCACAGAAGGCAGGAATGATTACCCTCTTGTCTACCTCTTTGTTTCTCTCTCCTTTTATCTCAGCTTTCACTGAATCTGAACCAGCCTTTATTCTCCTTTGATTCCTGGACAAAACTACTTGGGGACAAGCTTAAAGAAGCCTTTATAAAAAATGTAGATGATTTTTAGTTCAACCACTTCAAACTTAGGCTTCCCTGGTGGCTCTGTGGTAAAGAATCCACCTGCCAGTGCAGGAGATGTGAGTTTGATCCCCAGACTGGACAGATCCTCTGGAGAAGGAAACGGCAACTCATTCCAGCATTCTCTCACCTGGAGAATCCCATGGACAGAGGAGTCTGGCAGGCTACAGTCCATAGGGTTGTAAAGAGTCAGATACAACGGAACAACTGAACAACAACAACAGATTCCCTATAGACTTCAAGAGGAAAACATATGTGGTAGGCTGAAGAAAAAGGAATGCTAACATTCCACAAGCTCTCAAGGGCAGACGGTGTTTACCTGATGCCACTGAGTGGTCACAATGCCCCGAGTTCCATTATCACCCAGCTCATTCAAGATCAGGAAAAAGGGTGCTCAGCCAGCCGTGCCGGCAGATGTGGTGGTTTCCGGCAAACACTGCAGGTGCGTGAGGGTCCTGTGGGCTGTTGGCAGCCCAGGAGGCTGCACTCTGGCCCTCCTCCCTCTGAGTAGGAAGGTGAGCAAGCGCCACCTGACCCCCGAGCGTCCAACTATGACTTCTCTGCTTGCAAAGGGCAGCTGCCTGCAGAGCCTGGCCAAGAAGATCTGTGTCCAGCCCAGCTCTGAGCTGCAGAAGTGCAAATTAGCTGGCAAAACTCAAGTTTCGGAAGCTGCTGGGCCCCCCAAAAAGAAGAGGAAGAAAGCACAGAAGAAATCCGGGGAGTGGGAGGAGAAGGCTGAAAAGCATGAGGCCCTGGCTGCCTGATTTGAACCCGGGCAGGTGCAGGCTCCAGCCGAAGTTGGGCGCTGCCATGTGCCTCGCACTGACTTGTATGTGCTGACTCATCTGGGGCTCAAGCTGCACCTGTAGAAGGGGGTGACACAGCTTCAGCTCCAGTCTCCTCTTGTGAGGCCAGAGGCTCCCTACAAGTTGTGGGGTAATGGAGGGATCTGTGAGGACAGAGTGAATTAGTCTAGGAAGGGCTTCCTGGCCCCCTCTTCCTCTCATTGTCAAGGGAGCAGGAGAGGATGGCCTTTGTGACTGGTGAAAACCAACTCCTGCAGCCAGAGCTGAAGTGGAATTGATGGGCTTAGTAAGTGGGAGAAGCCCACCCTCAGGCTGCCTGGAATTGAGTTGGGCCACGTTTATTTGTAAGGTGGGTAAAAACTAGAATTTAAGGTGAGGATGCTTATTAAACATTCTAACTACTGAAAGACAGAAACAATATTACTGAAGTAGGAGGGGAAAGAAAATGGAGCTGGATGGATAGTAGGATAGTATCATGTCTAGGGGGAGGATTGGGAGAAGGAGCAGAATCCAGAGAACTAACTCCATGGGATGAAAGGAGGCATTAAGAGGCAGTTAGGTTCAAGCCCAAAGCAGCCAGAGTGAATGCACACAGATGAATTGTATGGCGTGTGGGTTATATTTCAGGAAGTGCTAGTTGCTCAGTCGTGTCTGACTCTGCGACTGCATGGGCTGTAGCCTGCAGTCTCCTCTGTCCATGGAATTCTCCAGGCAAGAATACTGGAGTGGGTTGCCATGCCCTTCTCCATTTTCAGGAAGACTGTCAGTAAAATTCTTTAGACTAAACTCCAGTTAAGAAACAGATTGTAATCAAAAGGATGCTGGTGTGGTTGCATCATTAGATGATGCGTTATTAGACTTTAAAGTAAAAGGTACTGCTACAGTGAAAAAAAGTGTCCCCATGGACATAAAGAATGGGTTCAGATCAGCTGCAGAAGTGCAAATTAGCTGGCAAACTCAAGTTTCGGAAGCTGCTGGGCCCCCAAAAGAAGAGGAAGAAAGCACAGAAGAAATCCGGGGAGTGGGAGGAGAAGGCTGAAAAGCATGAGGCCCTGGCTGCCTGATTTGAACCCGGGCAGGTGCAGGCTCCAGCCGAAGTTGGGCGCTGCCATGTGCCTCGCACTGACTTGTATGTGCTGACTCATCTGGGGCTCAAGCTGCACCTGTAGAAGGGGGTGACACAGCTTCAGCTCCAGTCTCCTCTTGTGAGGCCAGAGGCTCCCTACAAGTTGTGGGGTAATGGAGGGATCTGTGAGGACAGAGTGAATTAGTCTAGGAAGGGCTTCCTGGCCCCCTCTTCCTCTCATTGTCAAGGGAGCAGGAGAGGATGGCCTTTGTGACTGGTGAAAACCAACTCCTGCAGCCAGAGCTGAAGTGGAATTGATGGGCTTAGTAAGTGGGAGAAGCCCACCCTCAGGCTGCCTGGAATTGAGTTGGGCCACGTTTATTTGTAAGGTGGGTAAAAACTAGAATTTAAGGTGAGGATGCTTATTAAACATTCTAACTACTGAAAGACAGAAACAATATTACTGAAGTAGGAGGGGAAAGAAAATGGAGCTGGATGGATAGTAGGATAGTATCATGTCTAGGGGGAGGATTGGGAGAAGGAGCAGAATCCAGAGAACTAACTCCATGGGATGAAAGGAGGCATTAAGAGGCAGTTAGGTTCAAGCCCAAAGCAGCCAGAGTGAATGCACACAGATGAATTGTATGGCGTGTGGGTTATATTTCAGGAAGTGCTAGTTGCTCAGTCGTGTCTGACTCTGCGACTGCATGGGCTGTAGCCTGCAGTCTCCTCTGTCCATGGAATTCTCCAGGCAAGAATACTGGAGTGGGTTGCCATGCCCTTCTCCATTTTCAGGAAGACTGTCAGTAAAATTCTTTAGACTAAACTCCAGTTAAGAAACAGATTGTAATCAAAAGGATGCTGGTGTGGTTGCATCATTAGATGATGCGTTATTAGACTTTAAAGTAAAAGGTACTGCTACAGTGAAAAAAAGTGTCCCCATGGACATAAAGAATGGGTTCAGATCACCTGGAAGGTAAAACAGCCTTGCACCAGAAACACCTTCAAGTCTGTCTAGCAGAAACTAACTTTCTGGTTTGCAAACAGTGAGTTTGCAAACCAGAGTAGAGATGTTTAACATCTGCATTAGGAACTGATGATCAAGGAGACAAAATCAGAGGGATACAGGTTTGGATGAGAGCCTTTATAAGCTTGATCTTATGGACACAGAGAAACAGTGTATCTGAAAACAGTATGTACCAGCACTTCCCTGGTGATCCAGTGGTTACGATTCTGGGCTTCCAATGAAAAGATGTGGGTTCAATCCCTGGTTGGAAAACTAAGATCCCACCTGCTGCGGGGTGTGGCCACGATTTTTTTTAAGAAATTCAAAATTAAATAGTATGTACCTCAAAAAAAAAAAAAAAAGGATCAGAAAAAAGAGGCTCACAGATCTGTAGTATAATAACTTTCCTAGGGTTGCATCCCAGAGCCTGGATTCCAGACCAAATCGTTGTGACTCTGTGACCTTCCCTGCTTCTCTCTTACAGGAGAAACAAGCCTTTGCTTACCCGGTGTGTGTAACCCTAGTGAGCATGAGATCGATCGGCAGTATGCTCAGAAGGGTCATGATGCAGGGCATCAGGGGATAGAGGGTGGGACAAGGAGGTTGAAAGATCACAGAAATCTTCATACAAAAAGAACAAAAAAATGAGGACCAGAGAGAAGAAAGCTGAAAGATCAGTAGAGTGACCAGGAAGGCAACTAGACCTGTTAGGATTAACTATTCAGTTCTTTTTCAGAGAAGCTTGGGGAGCAGCAGAATAAACCCCAGCATTGTGAATTTCTACCTGAAAAACATTCTGTTTCCACAGAATCGCATAGTTGCATTCTATTCATACCCTGCGATGCAATCAGGCACTCTGAGGGTTAAATTCAATTTAGTGACTTGAGGACCTAACCACTTTTTACAACCCATTGTATTCCAAGTTGTAAGCAACTAACTTACAAATAAACTTTCAGAACGCAGCCTGAGGCTAATGATGCGTTATTAGACTTTAAAGTAAAAGGTACTGCTACAGTGAAAAAAAGTGTCCCCATGGACATAAAGAATGGGTTCAGATCACCTGGAAGGTAAAACAGCCTTGCACCAGAAACACCTTCAAGTCTGTCTAGCAGAAACTAACTTTCTGGTTTGCAAACAGTGAGTTTGCAAACCAGAGTAGAGATGTTTAACATCTGCATTAGGAACTGATGATCAAGGAGACAAAATCAGAGGGATACAGGTTTGGATGAGAGCCTTTATAAGCTTGATCTTATGGACACAGAGAAACAGTGTATCTGAAAACAGTATGTACCAGCACTTCCCTGGTGATCCAGTGGTTACGATTCTGGGCTTCCAATGAAAAGATGTGGGTTCAATCCCTGGTTGGAAAACTAAGATCCCACCTGCTGCGGGGTGTGGCCACGATTTTTTTTAAGAAATTCAAAATTAAATAGTATGTACCTCAAAAAAAAAAAAAAAAGGATCAGAAAAAAGAGGCTCACAGATCTGTAGTATAATAACTTTCCTAGGGTTGCATCCCAGAGCCTGGATTCCAGACCAAATCGTTGTGACTCTGTGACCTTCCCTGCTTCTCTCTTACAGGAGAAACAAGCCTTTGCTTACCCGGTGTGTGTAACCCTAGTGAGCATGAGATCGATCGGCAGTATGCTCAGAAGGGTCATGATGCAGGGCATCAGGGGATAGAGGGTGGGACAAGGAGGTTGAAAGATCACAGAAATCTTCATACAAAAAGAACAAAAAAATGAGGACCAGAGAGAAGAAAGCTGAAAGATCAGTAGAGTGACCAGGAAGGCAACTAGACCTGTTAGGATTAACTATTCAGTTCTTTTTCAGAGAAGCTTGGGGAGCAGCAGAATAAACCCCAGCATTGTGAATTTCTACCTGAAAAACATTCTGTTTCCACAGAATCGCATAGTTGCATTCTATTCATACCCTGCGATGCAATCAGGCACTCTGAGGGTTAAATTCAATTTAGTGACTTGAGGACCTAACCACTTTTTACAACCCATTGTATTCCAAGTTGTAAGCAACTAACTTACAAATAAACTTTCAGAACGCAGCCTGAGGCTAAGTTCAAAAAGGACTAAATCTTGTCTTAAGGCAGGAATGCAATTCTGCCTGACTGCTGAGAGATTTAACAGTTACTGGGCAACCAAGAATTAAAATCTTTAGGTAGTTTTCATTTATCTCTACCTACTCGTTATGAGTATTCTTTGGGGGATATATGAAAAATCATAACTTTCATCAATAAGACAATGATATAGCATCCTAGAAGTAGAAATCTCTCATTTTAAATCTTCCTTTTCTGAATGAGAACACAAAGTACTAGAAATTTCTTAACTTGTCCTTGGTTCCGGAATCAGTCAGAAGAAAACCAAGGACTAGAAGAAGCCAAGTATGTCTCTTTTTTCCCTCTTCTCTGCAGAGAAGAGGTGCTTTGGTTAAATTCATAAAGTAGCTGAGGAACTCTCTTAAACAAGCAACTGCCAAAAATTTACACATAAACCAAAAGCATCCTGTTCCTGTATGTTCCCTGACCTTCTCTTATTTATCGTTTCATTTTATTGCAGTAAGAACACTTAACAACCTAACGCAGGATCCCTTCCCTGAGAGAACCAGAGAATAAGACACAAAGGCTCATTCTGAGCAAGACTTCAAACTACTCTTCAGGCTTAAGGGCTTCCACTTGGTACAATTTGAATAGAGACCATGAATTTCCTAAACCCTGACAAGTACTTGACACCTTCACATCACATCTGAAAACGAAAATTTCCCAGAAGCCAGCAAGTCCTAATTTTCCCCCTGAGAGAAGAATTTCTAGTCTACAGCCATACCACCCAGAATGCGCCCAATCTCCTCTGATCTTGGAAGCTAAGCAGGGTCGGGCCTGGTGAGTACTTGGATGGGAGAAGAATTTCTAGACCTTGAGATCTTCTTCAGTTTTCAAGATGCAGCTCCTTCTACAGCACCCTGACACAGAAAGTCAAGACTGTGTGGAGGAGGAGTGGGTTATAGGAGGAAGTCAAGAAGGGAGGAGGTACACATTTGAAGAACATCAGCGTCCAAATCCGGAAGAAGGCAGCTGGGTCCTACACAGGCACTTTATGGTGTCTCCTTATCAGACAGTTCAGCCTCTCTGTACTTCTGATAATCTTCCACTTCATAATAATGGTTTTTGTTTGGTTTAGATATCCTGAGAACCAGTTTGCATTTATGCAGTTTCTAACATTTGTCTAGTCTGACTTAAAGGCCACTACTTACCAATTTTCACCCTCTTAACATTTATATCTGTATTTTCACAAAAATACAGATACAACTCTCCGTGTAATGAATTTTCATTCATAACCTGTCAAGCTGTTATTCTACAGGACTAAAAAAGTACTGTAGCATAGTTATATAAAAGGCAGAGGTATCAAAGAACAGAATACTGTATATGCTACAGTATCAACAGGTAAGAAAAGGCCTATTTATATGCCTGTGTGCTTCTATCAATATATGCATAAAATATCTATGCAAGGAAACAGAAAACTCTATCATTAATTGCTTCTGAAGAGTGACACTGGGGGACTGATACTGGGCTGAGAACAGACTTCCTTATAACTTTATTAGTTAAAAAAAAAACGAACTGGCTGTGTCGCACAGCATCCTGTTCCTGTATGTTCCTGACCTTCTCTTATTTATCGTTATTTTATTGCAAACACTTAACAACCTAACGCAGGATCCCTTCCCTGAGAGAACCAGAGAATAAGACACAAAGGCTCATTCTGAGCAAGACTTCAAACTACTCTTCAGGCTTAAGGGCTTCCACTTGGTACAATTTGAATAGAGACCATGAATTTCCTAAACCCTGACAAGTACTTGACACCTTCACATCACATCTGAAAACGAAAATTTCCCAGAAGCCAGCAAGTCCTAATTTTCCCCCTGAGAGAAGAATTTCTAGTCTACAGCCATACCACCCAGAATGCGCCCAATCTCCTCTGATCTTGGAAGCTAAGCAGGGTCGGGCCTGGTGAGTACTTGGATGGGAGAAGAATTTCTAGACCTTGAGATCTTCTTCAGTTTTCAAGATGCAGCTCCTTCTACAGCACCCTGACACAGAAAGTCAAGACTGTGTGGAGGAGGAGTGGGTTATAGGAGGAAGTCAAGAAGGGAGGAGGTACACATTTGAAGAACATCAGCGTCCAAATCCGGAAGAAGGCAGCTGGGTCCTACACAGGCACTTTATGGTGTCTCCTTATCAGACAGTTCAGCCTCTCTGTACTTCTGATAATCTTCCACTTCATAATAATGGTTTTTGTTTGGTTTAGATATCCTGAGAACCAGTTTGCATTTATGCAGTTTCTAACATTTGTCTAGTCTGACTTAAAGGCCACTACTTACCAATTTTCACCCTCTTAACATTTATATCTGTATTTTCACAAAAATACAGATACAACTCTCCGTGTAATGAATTTTCATTCATAACCTGTCAAGCTGTTATTCTACAGGACTAAAAAAGTACTGTAGCATAGTTATATAAAAGGCAGAGGTATCAAAGAACAGAATACTGTATATGCTACAGTATCAACAGGTAAGAAAAGGCCTATTTATATGCCTGTGTGCTTCTATCAATATATGCATAAAATATCTATGCAAGGAAACAGAAAACTCTATCATTAATTGCTTCTGAAGAGTGACACTGGGGGACTGATACTGGGCTGAGAACAGACTTCCTTATAACTTTATTAGTTAAAAAAAAAACTAACTGGCTGTGTCGCACAGCATGTGCTTAGTTTCCTGACCAGGGATTGAACCTATGCCCCCAGCATTGGAAGTACACAGGCTTAACCACTGGACCGCCAGAGAAGTCTGAGGCTTACTTTTCACACAGTCCACTTGAATTGTTCCATTTTAAAAAATCATGTGCATATGTTAC
This sequence comes from Tragulus kanchil, assembly GCA_022376925.1. NCBI lineage: Eukaryota > Metazoa > Chordata > Mammalia > Artiodactyla > Tragulidae > Tragulus > Tragulus kanchil. The sequence goes on along the minus strand of JAIOJX010000001.1, from coordinate 100,981,536 downwards.
TTTAGAAAATGACTGTTATATTGATCTTCTTTTCCATACTTCTCTGTGATTTCTTCGAAATTCTTGGTTTCATCTACTATTTTCCATAAGAGTGCTACTGTCTAATGGAAAAACTAATGGCTAGAGGCTAAGAAAAGCCCATGGGTTCTAGCCATGACTTCATAATAAAAGAACAGTACTATATGTGCGTGTTAGTTGCCCTGTCTTGTCTGACTCCTTGTGATCCCCATGGACTGTAGCCGGCCAGCTTGTCTGTCTATGGAATTCTCCAGGCAAGAATACTGAAGTGGGTGGCCATTCCCTTCTCCAGGGGATCTTCCTGACCCTGTGAGTGAACCTGTGGTTCCATGTCTCCTGCACTATGGATACATTCTGAGCCACTGAGCCACCTGGGAAGCCCATATAAAGTGCTATAAAAATACAAGAATTCTTTTTATCACGTTGATGATCCTAAAATAGGCTTCCCTAGTGGTTCAGATGGTAAAGAGTCTGCCTGCAGAGTGAGAGACCTGGGTTTGATCCCTGGGTTGGGAAGATTCCCCTGAACCTAAAATACTTTTTTGGTCCCCCTTTCCAGAAGCCTTCAGGGTATTTCTTCTTCAAACTGCCACTATCACATCGTAGGAAGAAAATTTAGCTCAGGAGCTAAATCTCTGTGAAATTTAAAGTACATTTAAATCCCAGCTATGCCATGTGAACAAATTACCCATTCTTTGCATCTCATCTGTACAATAGAGATAATAATACATGTCACAGAGCTTTAGAGATGAGAAATGAGAAATATATGGTTATGGTATCAAAGTTCACACACTTATATGAATGACCTCAAATAAATCTTTGTAGACAGATGAACTCTATAAATAAATCAGTAAATATATAAAATCAACAAAATTCTGATACTCCCTATTTTCCCAATCAATTTGCAGTTTCCTCTCTTTGTTCAGTGGTATCAGCATTCTCTGGGTTATCAAGGCTGCAGATCTAGAAGGTATCTTATTTACTCTCTCCTCTTTAAAATCTACCAATTTGTCATTATGTTCAGACAATTCTACCTTGCAGAAAAAAGTTCCAGTATAATGCCCCCTGTCTTTCCCCATGGCTATTCTAAGGCTTTTATTATGTCAATTGCCACAAAGCAAAACAAAACAGAATAACTCAACTCTTCTCTCTCTTCCTTCAACCATGCCATCAAATTCTCATTCCTCAAAACAGAACACAGACTAAAGCATGTCTGTCTTCTAAAGATTCACCATTTTCCGACTGTCACTCAAACGAAATTTAAAATTCTTATTGTATAATTTAAGGCGCTTTAATTTACCCTGAATTCAATGGCTTTTCTTCAAAAAAGGAAATCAGGCTTCTCTTCAAAAATATGCACAATATTCTCAAAGAACAATGTCCTCACTGACCCTCAAACGAGCAAGGCTTTCTCCCAATTATACCTACGCTTATGCTGTTACATGATCTAGAATATCCTAGTCTACAATTTAACTTACATAGTCTTACAAATTTCTTCCTAGAAAAATGTTTTATTCTACTCTTCAAATCATTTCCCCAATGATTCCCATCAGTCCTGCTCTTCCTGGGGGTATAAGGCGCTGTACATTTGACCTTGACAGTATGTAAGTTAGCATACACTCTTATTGCATTTGGTAACTATCTCATGCATATCAAGTTTATTCCCCAAAGGAGACAGTATGGTCTACTGTGAAGCTGGCATACTGCTTTTCTAGAATCCATACACAACCAATAGAATGACGTTGGGTAATAATAAGCTCTCTCTCTTTGTACTAGCTTGAATTTAAACCTTCAGTCTTTCCAAGTTGAGACATTTAAATCTGTCTTGGAAAACACAATGGGTATATGCTGATATTAATAAACTGACATCAGCAACAGGAGAAAATAACATGGCTGTCACTTGGGTTGCAAGGGCAGAAAGAACTTAGAAGAACGTAAGCATTCCTCCACTGGTCACAGGCAGAGCTTGTCCCTCTCATAGGCAAGGACCACTACCATGTCACAGGGTCCTCTGTAGGGCCAGGTTTACTCCAGCTTGGGAGATGGACAGGGATCATGCCTTGTATTAACCTGGCCAAAAAGTTCATTTGGGTTTTTCCATAGGATACAATGGAAAAGACCCGAATGAACTTTTTGGCCAACCCCAAAATTTTCTTTGTATCCTGTTATTCAAACAGGGCCTGGAACATTCTAAATATTCCATAATTATGGAGAAAGAAAACCTCAGTGTCTTACATGGCACTCTATAACTATGGTAGGTGTGAGGTTCCATCACTCATGCGGTAGGAAAAAACCTTCCCCTTTGACCCATATTGAATACATCTTTAAAAACAGAACTACTGTTGTTTAGGGCTCTGAAGATAAAAGAAAATGCGAAGAAATTAGAGTTGGCCCAGAGAATAAGAAAATTTCACATAATTGCTGGGAAATAGGTCCACTGAGGATCGAAAAAGGGAGTAGGCTTATTTAGCCTGGAGAAGAGAAAGCTACAGCATAATTCACAATCTGTACGAAGGCCATCATGAGCCTCTCATCACCAGAGTCCCTCAGCACAACGGAAAACAAAAAGCTTACATTATGTCAGAAAAGTTGGGCAGGGTTTTGTTTCCTTTGGTTAAATTGGTTTTGCTTCCACGGTACTCACAAAAGAGGAGAAATGCTCAGTAACCATTTGAAAGTAAATGATCATGATCACTAGTAATCAAAGATGTACAAATAAGAAGGACGATATAGTTTTACTTTATATTTTCAAAAGTCAACTTTATGTTCAACACTGGCCAAAGCATGTAAGGTGAGCACTTTCCCACATGAAAAGTGTACCTTGCCATAAGCTTTTAAGAGAATTGCAGGCAGTATATTTGCCCTGGAACTTAAAACATTATCCTTTGACTCAGTGATTATGCTTCAATAAATCAAATACGGAAAGGCTTACACACAAAGATGTTCCTCACAGGCTTACTTAGAGAAGTGAAAAATTTGGAAACAACTGTGGAAAATATTATTGGATCCATATTCTTTAACTGCACCTTAGCCAGAAAATGTAACTGAAGCAAGAGGCTACAAGCCTTAATTGACAGTGTAACACAGAACCCTGAACAGCATGTGATCATTGTAAGCACAAATATTTTGGGAAGACAGAGTGTGTTCTGCCAGCCACTAGCTAAAGGTGAGTGAATTCTTATATATCTGTTTTCATAAAAAGTAAAACTCCCACGAATTTCTCATACAGTTGAGTTTCTATCCAAATTTGTTTGGTAAGAAGGCAAATATTTTTCTGAACTCTGAAAGTTTCCAAGGAGAGTTGCCTTGTCACCTCGAGAGCATAAATACTTGGCAAAAGAAATGGTATCAATTAGCATATTTGTGGTAGAAAAGCATTTGTTCATGTAAATATACGAACTGTATTTATATATAATGTATCATAGGATAAACTTTTCTCATCAACCTTCAGATTCCTGATTGTCTATGTTTTACTACGCTGACTTTATTCTGTAACATCTCTAATATATTAAGTAGCTTTTTGGACAGAAGGCATCATAACACTTTACTTGGCTGGTTTCTCAGAAGACTGTTTGCAATAAATCTCCAGAATCTTAAAGATTTATTTCCATAAATTCAACATGAATTTGAGCTTCTTTTGTCATAAATAAATTTTTGAAAAAATGGGAGATTTTTTCAATTTTTATTTTTTTAATTGAAGGATAATAGTTTTATAGAATTTGTTGTTTACTGCCAAACATCCGCATGAATCAGCCATAGGTGTGCATATATTTCCTCCCTCTTGAACTTCCCTCCTATCTCCCTCCCTCCCCCTTCCACTCCTCTAGGTTGTTATAGAGCCCCCTGTTTGAGTTCCCTTAGTCTTAAAGCAGTTTCCCACCGGTTAACTATTTCACATATGGTAATGTAAGTTTCCATGTCACTCTTTCCATACATCTCACCCATTCCTCCCTTCCCCGATGTCCATTAGTGTGTTCTCTATGTCTGTTTGCTTCTCCATTGCTACCCTGCATGTATATTCATCAGTACCATCTTTCTAGATTCCATGTGTATGTGTTAGTATACAATATTCATCCTTCTCTTTCTGACTTGACTCTGTATAATAGGCTCTAGGTTCATCTACCTTATTAGAACTGACTCAAATACATTCCTTTTTATGACTGAGTAATATTTCATTGTATATGTGCCACAGCTTCTGTATTCATTCATCTAGGTGGCTTCTATGTTCTAGCTATTATAAATAGTGCTATAGAGAATAGTGCGGTACGTGTGTCTCTTTCAATTTTGATTTCCTCAGGGTATATGCCTGGTAGTGGGATTGCTGGGTCATATGGTGGTTCTAGTCCTAGTTTTTTAAGCAGTCTCCATACTGTCTTCCATAGTAAGTTTGTCAGTTTACATTCCCATCAATGGTGCAAGGGGATTCCCTTTTCTCCACACTCTCTCAAGCATTAATTGCTTGTACACTTTTTGATGATGGCCATTCTGACTGGTGTGAGGTGATATCTCACTGCAGCTTTGATTTGCATTTCTTTAATAATGAGCGATGTTGAGAGTCTTTTCATGCATTTTTGACCATATGTATGTCTTCTTTGGAGAGATATCTATTTAGGTCTTTTTCCTACTTTGTCACTGGGTTATTTGGTTTTTTTTCTTCAGTATTGAGTTGTCTGAGCTGCTTCTATATTTTGGAAATTAATCCTTTTTCTGTTGTTTCTTTTGCTGTTATTTTCTCCCATTCTGAGGGTTGTTTTTTCACCTTGTTTATAGTTTCCTTTGCTGTGCAAAAGTGTTTAATTAGGTCTCACTTGTTTATTTTTGGTTTTATTTCCACTACTCTAGGAGGTGGGTCATAGAAGATCTTGCTTTGATTTATGTTATCAAGTGTTCTACCTATGTTTTCCTCTAAGAGTTTTATAGTTTCTGGTCTTACATTTAGGTCTTTAACCCAGAAAAATGGGAAACTATTTTTAAAAAGTTGTATTTCAAGAAAATGTAACTTGGGAAAATTAATCCCCAAAGAATTTAAGAATGAGAGAAAACATGGGGCACTGAGTGAAAGAAGTAGGATTCAACACTATAAACATACTTTTACCTCAAACAACTATATAAAAATGCATAGAAGAAAATACTGGAAGCAATCCTCTAAAATGTACCTGGTGGTTACTTCTGGGCAAAAGAGATTTAAAGTGACTTTTGTTTTATTTAATAGTTCATCTTCCCAAAATTTTCAAATGAACATATGCTTTCTAATGTTCAAAAATAAGATTACTATAAAAATGTTTATGCCTTCAATAATATTTTTAGCCTGTTGTCCTACAGTTCAGGATTCACAATGTTTGGCACACTCTTATTTCTTGGGTCAAGGAACCAATGAAAAGTTGAGGCTATCAGCACATACCATTGTGTTCACTGTTTCCTTGTTATCTAAATTCCAAATCTGTAGTGACACTTTCGAAAGTTCAAGAACGTCAGTTCTTTGATTATCAATTGGTTATTCCTTTGAGAACAAAGTTAATTCCAGGGTAGCAGTTTACCTGGTTTTGCTAAGGCATCAAATTGCCAATGAAATTTACAACTTAATTGATAGTCCCAATTTTTATTACTATGAGGCTTTATTTTCTACTTTCTGGCAAGAACTCCATCTCTCCAGAGGCTTCCATCATGCTAGCTTAATCATCTGCCTTAGGAAAACATTGTCTCTATCTTTTTGTCTTCTTCTGAGGTATTTGCCTTCTTCCCCAGCAAAACCACCCTCCCTTGCTCTACTCTGTTTCATTCAATGAACATTTATTTATTCAAAGGCTATCATGTGCCTGGTGCTAGTGACAAAGATGAGGAAGACAGTTCCTGCTTTAAAGAAATTCATTCATTAGGCCTGAGAGACTTGAGCATAAACAACAATAAATAATGCAAGTGCTATAATCAAATGCATGCAAGCTTATTCTTAGTGTTTGGACTTCTGTGCAAACAGCTTCTGGACTGCTCCCTCCTCTTCACTTGTTTGCTTTCAACACAGTGTGCCCTTTTAGTATCTCATCGAAGTTGCTTCAGTGGCAGAAAATCCTACTCCGCAAGTTTGTTAAATTAAATCCCCAAAGAATTTAAGAATGAGAGAAAACATGGGGCACTGAGTGAAAGAAGTAGGATTCAACACTATAAACATACTTTTACCTCAAACAACTATATAAAAATGCATAGAAGAAAATACTGGAAGCAATCCTCTAAAATGTACCTGGTGGTTACTTCTGGGCAAAAGAGATTTAAAGTGACTTTTGTTTTATTTAATAGTTCATCTTCCCAAAATTTTCAAATGAACATATGCTTTCTAATGTTCAAAAATAAGATTACTATAAAAATGTTTATGCCTTCAATAATATTTTTAGCCTGTTGTCCTACAGTTCAGGATTCACAATGTTTGGCACACTCTTATTTCTTGGGTCAAGGAACCAATGAAAAGTTGAGGCTATCAGCACATACCATTGTGTTCACTGTTTCCTTGTTATCTAAATTCCAAATCTGTAGTGACACTTTCGAAAGTTCAAGAACGTCAGTTCTTTGATTATCAATTGGTTATTCCTTTGAGAACAAAGTTAATTCCAGGGTAGCAGTTTACCTGGTTTTGCTAAGGCATCAAATTGCCAATGAAATTTACAACTTAATTGATAGTCCCAATTTTTATTACTATGAGGCTTTATTTTCTACTTTCTGGCAAGAACTCCATCTCTCAGAGGCTTCCATCATGCTAGCTTAATCATCTGCCTTAGGAAAACATTGTCTCTATCTTTTTGTCTTCTTCTGAGGTATTTGCCTTCTTCCCCAGCAAAACCACCCTCCCTTGCTCTACTCTGTTTCATTCAATGAACATTTATTTATTCAAAGGCTATCATGTGCCTGGTGCTAGTGACAAAGATGAGGAAGACAGTTCCTGCTTTAAAGAAATTCATTCATTAGGCCTGAGAGACTTGAGCATAAACAACAATAAATAATGCAAGTGCTATAATCAAATGCATGCAAGCTTATTCTTAGTGTTTGGACTTCTGTGCAAACAGCTTCTGGACTGCTCCCTCCTCTTCACTTGTTTGCTTTCAACACAGTGTGCCCTTTTAGTATCTCATCGAAGTTGCTTCAGTGTCAGAAAATCCTACTACGCAAGTTTGTAAGGCTCTGTTTCTCTTCCCTGCATACTGGCAGATGGCAGATGCAACATGGGCCATGAGGTCTCCTGTCCTTTAGTCATTTGCTTGCTGGTTCTCAGATCCATTCTGTAACCTTTCCTCCTGCTCTGCTTGCTACTACAAAGAATGGCATTTTCCTGCTCTTGGTGACTGTATTTTTCTTTTTTTTACTTTTTATTTTACTTTTACAGAGTTTTGTTGTTTACAGATATGTATGACCACAGATTAGTCATATGTATACACACCCCATCCCACACCTCCAGGCCGTCACAACGCACCCCTACAGGATCCCCTTTTCTCACAGCCCAATGACAAGAGCTATTTTTTTCACATATGATAGTATAGGTTTTCATGCTACTTCCTTTACGCCTCCCACCCACGGTTCATTCCCCACAATGTCCATACATCTACTGTCCATGGGTGACTGGTTTTTGAGTAAGTGTGGCCAAAGGGAATCAGTGGCAGAATAACAGAGGGAGAGGGCGGGGGAAGGATAGGCCAGGCTATTTCTTCCTTTCTCTCTGTCTTCAGCACAAGCTCTGGCAGTAGCTGTGTCTCCTCTCTGGCTCCTACTCCCCTTGCCCTGCCATTAGCCCCTCCCTCAGTGGTCCTAACTAGCCACTGGTTCAAGTTCCAGGTGATGGCTCCAGTGATACCACTGTCCCTCCAGCCCCGGGTACAGAAGAGGCTTCATACTGTCTCTCTCTTTGGTCATCCAATGATGGAAGAGTTGAGAAGCCAACTGCCTGCACAAATCCCCGCTGTATGAAATAACCAGAGTGGTCCCTATTTTCTGACTGGATCCTGAATGATACTTTATTTAAGTCAAAAATCTCAGCATATGGGTAAATTGGACAGCTACATGTAAAAGAATGAAGTTGGAACACTTCCTAACACTATACACAAAGATAAAATCAAAATGAATTAAAGACCTAAATTTAAGATCAGCAACTATAAAACTCTTTGAGGAAAACATAGGTAGAACGCTTGATAACATAAATCAAAGCAAGATCTTCTATGACCCACCTCCTAGAGTAGTGGAAATAAAACCAAAAATAAACAAGTGAGACCTAATTAAACTTAAAACACTTTTGCACAGCAAAGGAAACTATAAACAAGGTGAAAAGACAACCTTCAGAATGGGAGAAAATAACAGCAAAAGAAACAACAGAAAAAGGATTAATTTCCAAAATGTAAAAGCAGCTCAGACAACTCAACACCAAAGAAACAAATAACCCAGTGACAAAGTAGGAAAAAGACCTAAATAGATATCTCTCCAAAGAAGACATACATATGGTCAAAAATGCATGAAAAGACTCTCAACATCGCTCATTATTAAAGAAATGCAAATCAAAGCTGCAGTGAGATATCACCTCACACCAGTCAGAATGGCCATCATCAAAAAGTGTACAAGCAATTAATGCTTGAGAGAGTGTGGAGAAAAGGGAATCCCCTTGCACCATTGATGGGAATGTAAACTGACAAACTTACTATGGAAGACAGTATGGAGACTGCTTAAAAAACTAGGACTAGAACCACCATATGACCCAGCAATCCCACTACCAGGCATATACCCTGAGGAAATCAAAATTGAAAGAGACACACGCATCAAGACTATTCTCTATAGCACTATTTATAATAGCTAGAACATAGAAGCCACCTAGATGAATGAATACAGAAGCTGTGGCACATATACAATGAAATATTACTCAGTCATAAAAAGGAATGTATTTGAGTCAGTTCTAATAAGGTAGATGAACCTAGAGCCTATTATACAGAGTCAAGTCAGAAAGAGAAGGATGAATATTGCACATAAAGAACTAGAAAGTCATGAAATCAGGGCAGCAATGGAGAAACAGAGAACACACTGGACAATAAAGCATCTAAATCCGCTGTATGCGAGTGGTCCCTATTTTCTGACTGGATCCTGAATGATACTTTATTTAAGTCAAAATCTCAGCATAGGAAACGCTTAAAAATAAAAACACTTCCTAACACTATACACAAAGATAAAATCAAAATGAATTAAAGACCTAAATTTAAGATCAGCAACTATAAAACTCTTTGAGGAAAACATAGGTAGAACGCTTGATAACATAAATCAAAGCAAGATCTTCTATGACCCACCTCCTAGAGTAGTGGAAATAAAACCAAAAATAAACAAGTGAGACCTAATTAAACTTAAAACACTTTTGCACAGCAAAGGAAACTATAAACAAGGTGAAAAGACAACCTTCAGAATGGGAGAAAATAACAGCAAAAGAAACAACAGAAAAAGGATTAATTTCCAAAATGTAAAAGCAGCTCAGACAACTCAACACCAAAGAAACAAATAACCCAGTGACAAAGTAGGAAAAAGACCTAAATAGATATCTCTCCAAAGAAGACATACATATGGTCAAAAATGCATGAAAAGACTCTCAACATCGCTCATTATTAAAGAAATGCAAATCAAAGCTGCAGTGAGATATCACCTCACACCAGTCAGAATGGCCATCATCAAAAAGTGTACAAGCAATTAATGCTTGAGAGAGTGTGGAGAAAAGGGAATCCCCTTGCACCATTGATGGGAATGTAAACTGACAAACTTACTATGGAAGACAGTATGGAGACTGCTTAAAAAACTAGGACTAGAACCACCATATGACCCAGCAATCCCACTACCAGGCATATACCCTGAGGAAATCAAAATTGAAAGAGACACACGTACCGCACTATTCTCTATAGCACTATTTATAATAGCTAGAACATAGAAGCCACCTAGATGAATGAATACAGAAGCTGTGGCACATATACAATGAAATATTACTCAGTCATAAAAAGGAATGTATTTGAGTCAGTTCTAATAAGGTAGATGAACCTAGAGCCTATTATACAGAGTCAAGTCAGAAAGAGAAGGATGAATATTGTATACTAACACATACACATGGAATCTAGAAAGATGGTACTGATGAATATATATGCAGGGCAGCAATGGAGAAACAGAGAACACACTAATGGACATCGGGGAAGGGAGGAATGGGTGAGATGTATGGAAAGAGTGACATGGAAACTTACATTACCATATGTGAAATAGATAACCAGTGGGAAACTGCTTTAAGACTAACGGAACTCAAACAGGGGGCTCTATAACAACCTAGAGGGGTGGGAAGGGGAGGGAGAGAGATGGGAGGGACGTTCAAGAGGGAGGAAATATATGCACACCTATGGCTGATTCATTTGGATGTTTGGCAGTAAACGGCAAAACTCTGTAAAAATAAATAAATAAATACACTATTTTTAAAAATTCTCAGCATAAAAACCTTCAACATGGAAGACTTCATCAGTGGTCCAGTGGTTAAGATACCATGCTTCCACTATGGAGGGATGCAGGCTTGATCTCTGGTCATGGAACTAAGATCCCAAGTGCCATGGGGTGTGGCCAAAAAAGTAAAGCAAAACGAAACAAACGTTTGACATGTCATATAAGCTTTTCATGGCCTCACCTCCCTTGCCTCTGTAGCCACTCCCTTGTCCCCTCTCTATCTAATAAGAGTACCCCCACCACTTGGTAGGCACCTCCTCGGCACCAGGCATTTTTCTGGGCATGTCAAATTATTTCACAGGCTGTCCCCTTTCTTTTTCCTCTTGACTGAAGAGTGCATGTTTCATTCCTTTTGATAAGGAGGGACATGAAGTATGATAACAAAACCAACAGTGAGCAGTGCTGCATAGTTCCTGGAGCAGGTGCTATGTCAAACATTCTGTAATTTTATGTATATTCTCTCTAATCTACACAACTCTCTCCAAGGTGAGATAAATCATAAAACTTGCGTGCAATATAGTTACTGCCTTTGTCTTTGGCCACAGAGAACTGGTGGCAGAGCCAGAATTTCAAATCCATGCCTTGCCAGCCTCAAAGTCAAAGAACTATTGTGCTGCTGCGTCACGTTACCTCTTAACCTCAACTCCTTCGGCGACATTAAGTCACAGTGTAATCAACCTGTTCCCCACTGATTTCAATGCATGACGTAAAGAGTACACACACTCCATTGTTATGTTCTAGATAAAAAAATAAAAAAGAAAGGAAAGAAAAACTTGCTCAGGAGGCCTAGGAAACAGTAAAGACTATAGATTCCTCCTTTGCCTGAACTTTACTCAACTGGCAAACGATCAATATAAAATCCCGTAACATTTTTCAGGTGTTCATGTTTGGTGTCAATTACTCTCTCCCAAAGACACTTGATTTGAGTTCATATTTATACTTTCCAAAATGAAATTCTCTAGCAGAGTGCCACTCAAGTACAGTTTTTCCACAAACGGAGAAACTGGGACTGGGTTAAGCAGCTTCTATAGTAACTTGACATTGCCATGACATCCAAATGCATATTCAATGGAGCCATTTCACTGAAGGAGATGTAGACTAGGTCAAGGGTGGCTGAACCTGTGTAGTGAGTCACATGAGATGAGTGTATACTGATCAGTTTCAATAAGACCACCAGAAAGTCCAAGACATACTAGATATTGTTGGTTTTTTTTTTTTTTGTAATTGTCCTTCACCAGCTGGGGAAGTACTGCTCTGAAACTGACAGCCTCTTTACAGAACTAGAAAGTAAAACATAAACTGAGCCCTTTCCACCAAAATTACTGCTTGATAAACATGTATGTTAACATACAAATATATGGGTACACGGGCACGCGTGCACACAGATGCAAACTCATAGGTAACATACATCCTGGTGACAAAAGCTCCAGTTTATGAGGAGGCACAAGGACTTCCCTGGAGTTATGAAAAGGATCGAGACTTGGAACGGCAAATTCTGAAGCATTCTCAAAGAAAATCACCAATTCAGAAATAAGCTAGTGACTCATCCAGTATGTCGGCAGAGAGTCTTTCAGAATATTTTTAGGTCACTTTATTACTACCATGGAGGGTATGGACTTTAAAAACTCACTGTCTATTTTATGTGAGTGTTCTGACTGTTCTAAATCTCTTTCCAGCAAAACTGCAGCTCCCGAGAGACATACAGAGGTAATCAGACTTCTGTGCTTAAAAAAGAAATATTGGAAATGTCTGAAAAAATAGTAGACACGTTTTTAGATGCCTTTACTTCATGTGCAAAAATTGTCTTCTGCAGACCCAGCTACAGAAAATTGTACACATCTAGCACTTTTCTCAAAGCTGCAGGCGTAACCTTCATGCTCCTCTTATTCACATCCAGTAAACTACCCAACATTTGGCAGCTCTTGTCAACTGTAAACCAGTCTAAGTTTGAAAGAGAATCCTTTTGAGTTTCCTTCTGAAATAAGCTTTGGAAGAGGCCATTCAGAAACATCTACGTATTTAGGTTCTCCAATTAGAAGCTTTAAATCAAGTCATTTGAACAAGGAAAATATTACAAAAGGACACTCCCATTAAAATGCCATAAATTTGACTTCAAAGATTACATTTCTATTTTACAAATGGGGACAATCAATTGATCTTAACTGAGGTTAAAAGAGCCAATTATTCCTCTCTTCTCTTTTATAAGCAGGATAGAAGTGAAGGGAGACCATTCATAACAGCTTTAATGCCTTATGCCTTCTATTTTGCAAATCTGAGTAAATCTCCTGCGCTAACTTTGTCAGCGAGGGAATAAAGAATGTCATTTGAGATTCCATAGCTTAATTATGCTGATAAAGCAGTTTGATAAATCATGCTACGAGTAATGGATATTCCTTTGAGAACAGGGAACTAGGAGCCATAAAATGTGTGCCCTGGACTTGCTTCCTTATCTTCTACCCATATGTCGGTATGAATAAGTCAAAGCAAGTTCTGTGCCTCAGCCTTCTCAAGTTCAAACAGAAAGAAGGCAACTGCTGCCCCATCCACTCACAGGGCAGCATTATTTTCCAAATCTAACAGAAGAGCCTACTCAAAGGCATGGCAGGACAGAAAATCTGAAACTGAAAATGACAGACAATTCACATGCCAGCTATATACCTTAATGGACAGATGTGTAAGGATTAAATACAGTTATTTCTGAAAGCTCTTTGCACATTGTAAAGTGCAACAGAATGAAGATACAGTAATTACTCACTCAATGCTCTTATTATTCATATCTTCCAGACCAGTGGTGACAAAGGACCTGGAGAGCTGGACACAGCAGGCATAACACTGAGCCAAACCCAGCCAGAAGCTCAATCAAGTCCAGACATTCAGACCTGGAAGGTTGCTGCCCAACCTGGTAAGTCAGAAATCTGAGACTGAGGGAAAGCAAAGGACTAGCTCAAGGTCACACCCAAGCTGGGATCCGAATTAAGATATTCTTTCCAGTTCAGGGTGTTACAGTTGTTAGAAAATCGAAAGACAGAAGTTTTGATCCTCAACAATACTTAAACAAGTAGAGACAAGAGAAGGAACATGCTAAATACAGAGTAGCTTGGTTGAGAACAGTTGAGTTTATGAAATATGCTGAGAGGAGTATCAGGACATATTCCCTGTGCAGAAGGAATTCACAGGTATTCAGAGTCCTCATCGCTAGAACATCCTCAGGAGGGAACACTTAATGGAATGAAGAAAGCCTATCAAAAGAGAGAGAATGTGCTAACTTGATTTTCCTTCCACTTGGCAAACTGAGGAAAGACATATAGGATTTGTATGACAGTATTTCTAACTCAATATGCAATATTTTTGGGATTTGTATGTACTCACCAGCTTGTATGAAATCGAAATTTGAAAATAAGATGTATTGCCATAGCTTAATTATGCTGATAAAGCAGTTTGATAAATCATGCTACGAGTAATGGATATTCCTTTGAGAACAGGGAACTAGGAGCCATAAAATGTGTGCCCTGGACTTGCTTCCTTATCTTCTACCCATATGTCGGTATGAATAAGTCAAAGCAAGTTCTGTGCCTCAGCCTTCTCAAGTTCAAACAGAAAGAAGGCAACTGCTGCCCCATCCACTCACAGGGCAGCATTATTTTCCAAATCTAACAGAAGAGCCTACTCAAAGGCATGGCAGGACAGAAAATCTGAAACTGAAAATGACAGACAATTCACATGCCAGCTATATACCTTAATGGACAGATGTGTAAGGATTAAATACAGTTATTTCTGAAAGCTCTTTGCACATTGTAAAGTGCAACAGAATGAAGATACAGTAATTACTCACTCAATGCTCTTATTATTCATATCTTCCAGACCAGTGGTGACAAAGGACCTGGAGAGCTGGACACAGCAGGCATAACACTGAGCCAAACCCAGCCAGAAGCTCAATCAAGTCCAGACATTCAGACCTGGAAGGTTGCTGCCCAACCTGGTAAGTCAGAAATCTGAGACTGAGGGAAAGCAAAGGACTAGCTCAAGGTCACACCCAAGCTGGGATCCGAATTAAGATATTCTTTCCAGTTCAGGGTGTTACAGTTGTTAGAAAATCGACAGACAGAAGTTTTGATCCTCAACAATACTTAAACAAGTAGAGACAAGAGAAGGAACATGCTAAATACAGAGTAGCTTGGTTGAGAACAGTTGAGTTTATGAAATATGCTGAGAGGAGTATCAGGACATATTCCCTGTGCAGAAGGAATTCACAGGTATTCAGAGTCCTCATCGCTAGAACATCCTCAGGAGGGAACACTTAATGGAATGAAGAAAGCCTATCAAAAGAGAGAGAATGTGCTAACTTGATTTTCCTTCCACTTGGCAAACTGAGGAAAGACATATAGGATTTGTATGACAGTATTTCTAACTCAATATGCAGAGTATACGTGTGTGTTCAGCTGTGTTCGATTCTTTGCAACCCCATGGAATGTACTCACCAGGCTCTTCTGTCCATGGGATTCTCCAGGCAAGAATACTGGAGTGGGTTGCCCTTTCCTACTCCGGGGAATCTTCCCGACTCTTAGACAGAACCCATATTTTCTGTGTCTCCTCCATGGCAAGTAGATTCTTTACCACTGCACCACCTGGGAATCAACTCTATGTGAGCAGCTGCAATGGTTTATTAATGATGACACTGATGGATCTTGAAGAAGCTCTTAGCCTCTTGACTTGACTGGTGGTCGTCTTCACTGAGGCTGTGAAGAATCCCACTAGCCTCAGACTCATGAGGCCCTAGAACTGAGCCCTCACTTGAACCCTCTGGGGATCTTCTCAAGCAACAGACATGAGGCTCAGGGCCACATGCTGATGGACGTCCTTCAAATCCCAAGGGCTTTTTCTTTCTTTCTTTTTTTTTTTAATTTGGCCTCTTTTACTGGTTTTCCATTTATTTATTTTCATCCATCTTTACTCTTTGGCCTGTGTGGGCCTCCCACTGCAGTGGCCTCTCTCATTGCAGAGCACCAGCTCCAGGTGCATGCGCTCCAGAGTGCTGGCTCATAAACGGACACACCAGTCCAGCTGCTCTGCGCACATGAGATCTTCCTGAGCCAGGGATCCAATCGGCGCCCCTTGCACTGCAAGGCGGACTTTTAACCCACTGGACCACTAGGGAAGCCCCTCAAGGGCTTTTAAGACCACTTTTCCTAAGAGTTCCTAAAACTGTTATAAATCCATTTTTTAAAACAGAAATTCTGCACTATTTGGGTGAGCATCATAGAGTGTGGACTACAGAAATGGGTAACAGCTAAGAAAGGTTAGGTCCTTCTACAGAATGCCAGACCCACTGGAAAAGAGGGGAAATGATCCTCCTAGAGAAAAAAATTGGTAGTGAAAAGACTGCAAAGAAGGAAAAAGAAAGCTGGTTTAAGAAATGTCAGATCATGCGGCACATCTAGGTTTTAGTAAATGGTTGGAAATTAAATTGGTTAACTTTCTTAAGCTTCATGATTCTCTCTTCACATTATCCTATTTTTTTTAAAACCTATGTCTCCTTTGCAAACTTCTCTTCCTATGATGCACTGATGGTTTGCCCCATGGAAACACCTCATACTGTAGGGAAGAAAGAAGCCAGGGAGGAGACCATATAAAGATGTTATTGTATTTATAACTGGAGAAGGAAATGGCAACCCACTCCAGTATTCTTGCCTGGAAAATTCCATGGAGAAACCTGGCGAGCTATAATCCATGGGGTGTCAAACGTTCTGCAATGTAGGTGACCCAGGTTTGACTCCTGGGTTGGGAAGATGCCCTGGAGGAGGGCATGGCAACCCACTCCAGTGTTCTTGCCTGGAGAGTCCCACGGACAGAGGAGTCTGACAGGCTCCATGGAGCCACACAGAGTTGGACATGACTTAGTTAACAAGCAGCGGAATACTCTCAATAAGAATAATACATTTTTAAAGTATTTTTAAGCAGAACATATTGCATGTCTGTTGGGGACAGAATGGTTTATTTTAAAGAAAAAAAAAAGTTTATTTAACATTTCAGTGATGAACTTAAGAACCTAGACATAAATTGTGAAAAAACGATAGGCTTTTTATCACAGAGTGGCATTTTACATAAATCAACATTATATTAGTATTTCAAAATAAATTCCAGAGCACATTACTACCTAACATTTATGGATTTTTAAAAATGCCTTTTGGAGGCTTAAAGAGATTTAGGTTTTAAATCACCGAGATAACTGTTTGGAACAACAATCGTGCCATTCCATTTGTAAAGATGCTAACAGAAGCCTGAAATTCACCTCACGAATGGAACAGATCATTACGTCTAGGAAGTGACGAAGAATATGCCTCTCAACAGCAGAGAGAGGGCCCAGCAAGTATACTTTCAGAGAGTCTCCCTACTTGATATCAGCTTGTCTCCCTTTGCCTGTAAGACAAGAATGGGTGGTAGGATCTTCTCTCTGCTGGTCGTGTGCCAAGAATGTGCATTTTTAAAAATAGGGATGATTAAACTTTTAGAAATCCATTTGTCTGCAGAATCAGCCAAAAGTACTTCTTAAAAATTATGATCAAACAACCTGCCCCGATCAGCGCAAAGCAAGAGAAAAACAAACTTGTTCAATCGTTTGTTCCAACACTCTCATTCTAAGGCTAAGGATAAAATAAGCCCACTTTAAAAAAAAATACGGGACATTTTGTTTTATAATACATCACTCACTCTACCACATTCGGGATAGTCAGAGAAAAATGCTGGAAGAAAACTGTTTTTGAGCTGTTCTTACTGATTCCTTCTCTGTGAAAACAAGACAATGCTTTTGCCAAACTGGTAATGTTCCGTAAAAAATTTTTTGGAGCCATTCCAATACTCCACTTCCTAATGAGTGTCAGGTCATCATTGTGAACGTTTAAATGATTTCTTTACTATGCCTTGTTCTATGTTTGTGTGGGAGCCTGACAATTTTTCAGTCATAACTTGGAATTTAGATGGGTACACAGCCTAAATACAAAGGGTAAACACAGTACTTTTAACCTTCGATGAAAGCTCACTCAAAAAACCCCTTTTAGATTCACTGAGAATAACCTGAAATGAATTCTTTGACATTTTTTAAAATAAAAAAGTTAGGTCTGTCTTTATTACTAAATTTTTAAGTGAGCTATTTATGAATGAAAATATTTAGAGACTAACAACACATGAGATGATCTCTTTGTATTTAAATTTACTCAATAAAGTTGATGGGAAGCAGGACTTAAATTTTGTCTATGTGTGTATGATGAGTTGGTAGGTATATATGTAACTATTGCTGTTCGTCTGTCTCATTGTTCTCATTGGTTAATGAATTAGAGCTCTATGGACTCTAATGAATGGGATAGACCGTACTAATGAATACAACTTTTTGTTAAGTACTGTACACAGTTGAAACTTGTAGAAAGTCAGGGAAGAAGAATGAAAAAGAAAATCACTTAAGAATTCTACTACACAGAGATCTCCAAGATGAACATTTTGTGTAATCCCACAGCTGTCCATCAGTTAATGGTCAAGTGCTACTTTTTCAGCCTTTACCAGATGGTTTTGGCTTATAATACTGTGGTGTTTGGACCAAGGCTCAGGGGGAACACAGGAATGCTATTGAGGAAAAGGCAGAAGTTCAGCCAATTAGAGAATGGGAATCTCCTCAGAAGTGGGCATATTTAGGAAATGTGTAACATTTCCTGCCTATTGTCAACTGCTGTAGCTTCTACCATGAAGACATGCCTGGAGCTGGGGGCAAGGTAGGGGTTAGCAACTTCTTGATATTTTCAGCAAGTCACCACAGACAAGAGGTTCAGGTTCCATTAAGAGAGGAACCAGAATATGGTCTAAAACCGTGAACATACCACAACATAAAAGCAGTTCTGCTTTCATGGACTGAGTGCAGTTGAAGGTGTCCAACCATCTCCTCCAAGTCATATAGCAACTTAGACCTACATGGATACCTTGTGAGGAAAAATATAAGGCAACATATAAAGATAAAAAAGAAATTGAAGGCTTCTGTTCAGCATGCTATACTTCAACTTCAAAACACTGTAATTTGCGGGTGGGAAGGGCCATTAATGGGCTTCCCTGGAGGCTCAGTGGTAAAGAATCTGCCATCCAATGCAGGAGACACAGGTTCAATACTTGTGTCAGGAAGATCCCCTGGAGGAGGGCATGGCAACCCACTCCTGTATTCTTGCCTGGAGAATCCCATGGACAGAGGAGACTGGCGGGCTACAGTCCATAGGGTCACAAAAGAGTCAGACATGACTGAGAGACTCAACAACAAACAACAAGGGCAGTAAAGGTACCTAACCTCAAAGGTCATTTCACGGATGTGGACACACAACAAACCAATAGTTCAATTACTCCATGTGTACCTGTGAAAGGAAGAGCGTCCACTGTCCAGAAATCCACCATACTGTCTCTATAAACGGAATGGTTTGTTCTAGAAATACCATTCAAGCATCTGTCTATTCACAGGTTAAACTGTCAGCCCTATTTGTAGCAGGTGCATGGTAGCCTTCATGGACATACGTTCCTAAGTTAATAAAATCAATGAGATACATGCAAACAGTAACTCTACCATGGAGTAGATCCCAGGGACAGTCAGGTAATGCTATTTGCCCTTATAATACTGTGGTGTTTGGACCAAGGCTCAGGGGGAACACAGGAATGCTATTGAGGAAAAGGCAGAAGTTCAGCCAATTAGAGAATGGGAATCTCCTCAGAAGTGGGCATATTTAGGAAATGTGTAACATTTCCTGCCTATTGTCAACTGCTGTAGCTTCTACCATGAAGACATGCCTGGAGCTGGGGGCAAGGTAGGGGTTAGCAACTTCTTGATATTTTCAGCAAGTCACCACAGACAAGAGGTTCAGGTTCCATTAAGAGAGGAACCAGAATATGGTCTAAAACCGTGAACATACCACAACATAAAAGCAGTTCTGCTTTCATGGACTGAGTGCAGTTGAAGGTGTCCAACCATCTCCTCCAAGTCATATAGCAACTTAGACCTACATGGATACCTTGTGAGGAAAAATATAAGGCAACATATAAAGATAAAAAAGAAATTGAAGGCTTCTGTTCAGCATGCTATACTTCAACTTCAAAACACTGTAATTTGCGGGTGGGAAGGGCCATTAATGGGCTTCCCTGGAGGCTCAGTGGTAAAGAATCTGCCATCCAATGCAGGAGACACAGGTTCAATACTTGTGTCAGGAAGATCCCCTGGAGGAGGGCATGGCAACCCACTCCTGTATTCTTGCCTGGAGAATCCCATGGACAGAGGAGACTGGCGGGCTACAGTCCATAGGGTCACAAAAGAGTCAGACATGACTGAGAGACTCAACAACAAACAACAAGGGCAGTAAAGGTACCTAACCTCAAAGGTCATTTCACGGATGTGGACACACAACAAACCAATAGTTCAATTACTCCATGTGTACCTGTGAAAGGAAGAGCGTCCACTGTCCAGAAATCCACCATACTGTCTCTATAAACGGAATGGTTTGTTCTAGAAATACCATTCAAGCATCTGTCTATTCACAGGTTAAACTGTCAGCCCTATTTGTAGCAGGTGCATTGTAGCCTTCATGGACATACGTTCCTAAGTTAATAAAATCAATGAGATACATGCAAACAGTAACTCTACCATGGAGTAGATCCCAGGGGACAGTCATACAAAGAGCTGTGGATCCCTGACCAAGGGTTTCTCTGCACCTGACTTCACTGCCCTGTGAAAGAAGGCTGTAGACACCATCTACCATATGCAATGGCTGCTGACATCCATTTCCATGTACCACAAACACAGGAGGCTTGCAATAAATGGAAGATGCTATGTGATGTGTTCCCATTTGAATAAAAGCCTGAGTAATACGTGATTGTAACAAAAAGATTCAAAATACAAGTTCTAAAGGGTGAAAATCAAATTTCAACACCTAGTTCACTTCCAAGATGTTTGTTGTTAGGAGAGCAAAAATCAACATTTCAAAAAGGGGGCATGCTTATGCTTAGTCACTTCAGTCGTGTCTGATTCTTTGTGACTCCATGGACTATAGTCAGTCTGGCTCCTCTGTCCACGGGATTTCCCAAGCAAAAAAACTGGAGTGGGTTGCCATTTCCTTCTCCAAAAATGGGGGCGGGTGGTGGAACTGACCACATATTTATGATGGCAATGTTTTATTCCATGTAAATGATCTCAATTAAGTTGATTCCATCAAAGAAAAAGCCTGTTAACAAATGAGCTCTAAATTTCTCTGCAACTGTAAAATTCCATTATCTTCCACAATCAGGTGATTTGCCCAGGGTTATGAGCCATGCCAGATTACTAGCTCAAATCACATTCAAACTACTGAGAAGACTAGCAATATAATGAGAGAAAGCATATTTCATTTCAACTGAAGATGCAAACACCTCTTCATTGAGAGTTCATAATTAGTTTTGTGTCAACCATGTTTGTGATTTCTCATTACAGAGTAATTAGAAGTAAGCTAGTAGAGAGTACAATGCAATGAAATGGAAAGATGGCCAGCATACCTTACCTTTAGATGAATAAAAGCTGGTTATAAGAAAAATGATCGAACTTCTATAAACATTTAGGTACAGAGAAAAATTTTTGAGGATACCTGCTAGATGGTTAAACATTAGCTAGCTAAAAGACAGGTTATAGATGATATGTCTTTTCTTCTTTTCCATTAGCTTATTCATATTTTTTAAACTTAAAAAATTTTGAACAAGTATTGATTCTCTAATGATTATAATTTTTAATCTTTTTGGGGGGCATATGGGATCTCAGTTCCCTGGACAAGAACTGAACCCATGCCCACTGCAGTGGAAGCTCAGAGTCCATCACTGAACCACCAGGGAAGTCCTTCTAATTAAAAAAAAATAATAAAAACTTTAGAACTAGAAATCACTATGATTAGAACAGAAAAAATTACAAATGGTTTGAGCTTGGGTAAACCAAAGGTTACAATCAGTAGGTCCGGTTTGAACAAGTTCTTTATTGAAAGATTTCTAGTTTGCCTTGAAAAATCCAGTCTTGAGAGCACTGGGCTAGGATGACCAGCTTCCTCAGCACATCCACTGCCTACTTCAAATGTAGTCTCGTTTTCTTACTTGCCAAAATGTAAGTATTCAAGTTTTCTACCTGTAGTCTAAACAGCACAGTACAAAAGCCAGAAACATTCTGCAGGGGCTGAAAATACAGCATTTGAAGATTAGTTGATGTTCATTTTCCTGAAATTTTAAATGTGTGTATGCACATATGTGCCTGTACACAAACACACAGACTTAACTGCTGGACTGGGCTGACATAATATTACTTGAAATGTATTGGATATATCTGGATAGTAGAATTATAAGTGACTTTTAACAAATGAGCTCTAAATTTCTCTGCAACTGTAAAATTCCATTATCTTCCAATCAGGTGATTTGCCCAGGGTTATGAGCCATGCCAGATTACTAGCTCAAATCACATTCAAACTACTGAGAAGACTAGCAATATAATGAGAGAAAGCATATTTCATTTCAACTGAAGATGCAAACACCTCTTCATTGAGAGTTCATAATTAGTTTTGTGTCAACCATGTTTGTGATTTCTCATTACAGAGTAATTAGAAGTAAGCTAGTAGAGTACAATGCAATGAAATGGAAAGATGGCCAGCATACCTTACCTTTAGATGAATAAAAGCTGGTTATAAGAAAAATGATCGAACTTCTATAAACATTTAGGTACAGAGAAAAATTTTTGAGGATACCTGCTAGATGGTTAAACATTAGCTAGCTAAAAGACAGGTTATAGATGATATGTCTTTTCTTCTTTTCCATTAGCTTATTCATATTTTTTAAACTTAAAAAATTTTGAACAAGTATTGATTCTCTAATGATTATAATTTTTAATCTTTTTGGGGGGCATATGGGATCTCAGTTCCCTGGACAAGAACTGAACCCATGCCCACTGCAGTGGAAGCTCAGAGTCCATCACTGAACCACCAGGGAAGTCCTTCTAATTAAAAAAATAAAAAAAACTTTAGAACTAGAAATCACTATGATTAGAACAGAAAAAATTACAAATGGTTTGAGCTTGGGTAAACCAAAGGTTACAATCAGTAGGTCCGGTTTGAACAAGTTCTTTATTGAAAGATTTCTAGTTTGCCTTGAAAAATCCAGTCTTGAGAGCACTGGGCTAGGATGACCAGCTTCCTCAGCACATCCACTGCCTACTTCAAATGTAGTCTCGTTTTCTTACTTGCCAAAATGTAAGTATTCAAGTTTTCTACCTGTAGTCTAAACAGCACAGTACAAAAGCCAGAAACATTCTGCAGGGGCTGAAAATACAGCATTTGAAGATTAGTTGATGTTCATTTTCCTGAAATTTTTAAATGTGTGTATGCGCACATATGTGCCTGTACACAAACACACAGACTTAACTGCTAGACTGGGCTGACATAATATTACTTGAAATGTATTGGATATATCTGGCTAGTAGAATTATAAGTGACTTTTACATGCTTTGTATTTTTTTTTTTCAGATTTTCTAGACAGAACTTGTATCATTTATATTTTTCCTTTTTTTATTTTTAAAAATTTTTATATAAGAGCACAGTTGATTAATAATATTGTGTTAGTTTCAGGTGTACATCAGAGTGATTTAGCTATATATTTACCTGTATCTATCGTTTCTCAAATTATTTTCCCATTTAGGTTATTACAGAATATTTAGCAGAGTCCCCTGTGCTATGCAGTAGGTCCTTGCTGGAAAGAGTTTAGGAAAACAGTCTGCGGGTGGGGCAAATATCTCCCACCTTCTGTCTTCATGTGTGCATGCTCAGTTGCTCAGTCGTGTCTGACTCTCTGCAACCCCATGAATTGTAGCCCGCCAGGGTCCTCTGTCCATGGGATTTTCCAGGCAAGAATAACTGGAGTGGGTTGCCATTTTCTCCTCAAGGGGGTCTTCCTAACACAGGTATAAAACCCATGTCTCCTGCATTGACAGGCAGATTCTTTACCACCAAGCCACCTTGGAAGCCCTCATGTTTTGATTGCACAGATGCAATTCATTAACCAAAGGGAACCTATGCCAGAAAGGCAGTAGGAGTTACACCCAGATACATGGGTGACACACACACACATATCCAAAATTGATGAGCATCTTAATTCCTATTCGTTTTGTCACATAACTTAACACCAAAAGAGTTCACTTATGTATTTCAGTCTATAAATACATCTGTTCGCAAAGAGAGACTTAAACAATGCTCAGGAGTAGAGAAGACATGATGATTGTTTTAAATTAAAACAACAACAACTAGTTACAATGTGAGGGGATTCATTTCAGATTATTCCCAAGGGATTGAAAATGGTAAAGAGTGGACTTGCATCAAGCAATAAAAAGACTGATGTTTGCCCCTTATGTGGAAGCTATGTATCTGTTCAAAAAATTCCAAGTTATAGATAGGGTGGATGCTGCTAGGCTCTCACACAAACACAGAACAAGCCATCACAGAGCAATCACTTAACTGTACAAGCTGATGACCTGATAGACTTAGGGATTATGAGCACTGAAGTGACTGCAGAAAATTCCGTGACACAACATTTGCGGTTTGCCAAAAGTGTTTTCTTGGTTTCTCAAGGAAGAAATCAATCAGAACAATTTGAAACAGTTTTCTTTCTTTGGAGGAAAAAACTGCCATTCATGGCAAGTATGTTTTTTTCCATCCTTTCAGGCAACAAAGAAAACTAGCGAGACCTTCTGACCAGCTGAGATATACTGAATTTTTAGGAATCAATGAAGTCCTAAAACTCATTTTTAACCAACCTTGGAAAAGAAAGCTGATGGCCAATTCTGAATAGAAAGGTATTGCTGTTCTCATTTCTTAAAACGATCTAGGGATATATTTAGACAACAAATGATTTGTGCGTTACAGGCTGCTTTATCCTATGTGTGCATGCTCAGTTGCTCAGTCGTGTCTGACTCTCTGCAACCCCATGAATTGTAGCCCGGCAGGTTCCTCTGTCCATGGGAGTTTCCAGGCAAGAATAACTGGAGTGGGTTGCCATTTTCTCCTCAAGGGGGTCTTCCTAACACAGGTATAAAACCCATGTCTCCTGCATTGACAGGCAGATTCTTTACCACCAAGCCACCTTGGAAGCCCTCATGTTTTGATTGCACAGATGCAATTCATTAACCAAAGGGAACCTATGCCAGAAAGGCAGTAGGAGTTACACCCAGATACATGGGTGACACACACACACATATCCAAAATTGATGAGCATCTTAATTCCTATTCGTTTTGTCACATAACTTAACACCAAAAGAGTTCACTTATGTATTTCAGTCTATAAATACATCTGTTCGCAAAGAGAGACTTAAACAATGCTCAGGAGTAGAGAAGACATGATGATTGTTTTAAATTAAAACAACAACAACTAGTTACAATGTGAGGGGATTCATTTCAGATTATTCCCAAGGGATTGAAAATGGTAAAGAGTGGACTTGCATCAAGCAATAAAAAGACTGATGTTTGCCCCTTATGTGGAAGCTATGTATCTGTTCAAAAAATTCCAAGTTATAGATAGGGTGGATGCTGCTAGGCTCTCACACAAACACAGAACAAGCCATCACAGAGCAATCACTTAACTGTACAAGCTGATGACCTGATAGACTTAGGGATTATGAGCACTGAAGTGACTGCAGAAAATTCCGTGACACAACATTTGCGGTTTGCCAAAAGTGTTTTCTTGGTTTCTCAAGGAAGAAATCAATCAGAACAATTTGAAACAGTTTTCTTTCTTTGGAGGAAAAAACTGCCATTCATGGCAAGTATGTTTTTCTCCATCCTTTCAGGCAACAAAGAAAACTAGCGAGACCTTCTGACCAGCTGAGATATACTGAATTTTTAGGAATCAATGAAGTCCTAAAACTCATTTTTAACCAACCTTGGAAAAAAAAGAAAGCTGATGGCCAATTCTGAATAGAAAGGTATTGCTGTTCTCATTTCTTAAAACGATCTAGGGATATATTTAGACAACAAATGATTTGTGCGTTACAGGCTGCTTTATCCTATGAGTCACCAGTCATTTCACCTGGAGGAAAGATGGCCATGTCCTTACCTAAAGACTGGTAGAGCTCTGTCATTTTGGGATGGTCCCAGCAAGTTGTTTGGGTCTCGTGGCTAAAACATAAAACACAAAGAGAGACTTTAGAATCTAGAATGAGTAGTAGAGAAAAAGAGAGACCAAAAAAAAAGGCACAATATGCTTTTCAATCATTTGGCTTCATGACTTCAAAAGACTTGCATATTACAGTGAGGAAGGTTTATTTTCCACCAGAGAAGCCCCTACCTTTGCTTTCAGTGGCAAAAGCAATATGATTTATGATGTGGTAACCTGCATTTGTTTCTTTTTTTGCATCCACAAGTCGGCTGCACTTTTGTTATCAGAAAAGGATTTAGATATGTAATCAATCATCGGAAATCAGGATTTCCTCCACCATCCAATTTAGAACATACCGAAAGGACACTGACTAGTGTTACTCAACTCTGTCAAAAAAATGCTGGACATTAATTTTATAAATCAATCACCTCACTTCTCATTCACTCTTGCTGTCCCTCACACATTTCCATTACTATTTTCTCTATATCCACATCTCATCTCCATGAGGATGTCAGCTGATCCATTGCCCGACTCATAGATCATATCTTCCCTCTTCCCATTACTTTTAGAATGTCTTTTTAACTCAGTGCTCTCTATACCACTGCACCTTTTCCTATGTTTACTTGGGCCTGAATGAAGCACTCACAGTTCTCTTTCCATTTCTTGAAGTTTAGCTAAGTGTG
Source organism: Tragulus kanchil (assembly GCA_022376925.1). Lineage (NCBI taxonomy): Eukaryota > Metazoa > Chordata > Mammalia > Artiodactyla > Tragulidae > Tragulus > Tragulus kanchil. Next base: position 100,955,194 of record JAIOJX010000001.1, on the reverse strand, counting down.
GTTGCCGGCTATCAGCTCCTGCCACAAAAAGAACAAAACACCTTTGTTCCCCATTCGATCCCGTGAATAAACCTGGAAGAGATAACTACATATACTTTTCCTTACTTTGGCCCATCTACATAAATCACCATTGCATTGCATTTCCAGTTTTCAGGGATTACATGACTGGCTTTGGTGCAATGAAGTCCTAAAACTCATTTTAACCAACCTTGGAAAAAAAAGCTGATGGCCAATTCTGAATAGAAAGGTATTGCTGTTCTCATTTCTTAAAACGATCTAGGGATATATTTAGACAACAAATGATTTGTGCGTTACAGGCTGCTTTATCCTATGAGTCACCAGTCATTTCACCTGGAGGAAAGATGGCCATGTCCTTACCTAAAGACTGGTAGAGCTCTGTCATTTTGGGATGGTCCCAGCAAGTTGTTTGGGTCTCGTGGCTAAAACATAAAACACAAAGAGAGACTTTAGAATCTAGAATGAGTAGTAGAGAAAAAGAGAGACCAAAAAAAAAGGCACAATATGCTTTTCAATCATTTGGCTTCATGACTTCAAAAGACTTGCATATTACAGTGAGGAAGGTTTATTTTCCACCAGAGAAGCCCCTACCTTTGCTTTCAGTGGCAAAAGCAATATGATTTATGATGTGGTAACCTGCATTTGTTTCTTTTTTTGCATCCACAAGTCGGCTGCACTTTTGTTATCAGAAAAGGATTTAGATATGTAATCAATCATCGGAAATCAGGATTTCCTCCACCATCCAATTTAGAACATACCGAAAGGACACTGACCAGTGTTACTCAACTCTGTCAAAAAAATGCTGGACATTAATTTTATAAATCAATCACCTCACTTCTCATTCACTCTTGCTGTCCCTCACACATTTCCATTACTATTTTCTCTATATCCACATCTCATCTCCATGAGGATGTCAGCTGATCCATTGCCCGACTCATAGATCATATCTTCCCTCTTCCCATTACTTTTAGAATGTCTTTTTAACTCAGTGCTCTCTATACCACTGCACCTTTTCCTATGTTTACTTGGGCCTGAATGAAGCACTCACAGTTCTCTTTCCATTTCTTGAAGTTTAGCTAAGTGTGGTTGCCGGCTATCAGCTCCTGCCACAAAAAGAACAAAACACCTTTGTTCCCCATTCGATCCCGTGAATAAACCTGGAAGAGATAACTACATATACTTTTCCTTACTTTGGCCCATCTACATAAATCACCATTGCATTGCATTTCCAGTTTTCAGGGATTACATGACTGGCTTTGGTGCAGTAAAATGCAGCCTTGGACGATATTTTGGTACTCATAAGCAGAGCCTATTTATCATCTTTGGGGGAAGAAGAGGAGGGCAAATGGAGAGAGGAGAAATGGGTTACATGCAGACACTTCAAGGGGACTAGAAAGCACAGAGGCTGCATACAGAAAAAGAAGCTTGGGGAAGCCAACAATGTCAAGTGTAGGTGTTAAATCTTAGGATCAGATTCTGCATCTGTAGCCTACTACCTGTGAAATTTGGGGCTGCCTTGCTCACCGAGGGGTGTTAAAAGGATAAGCTGATAAGGGTCAGTGACTGATACCTTCTGACACTCAGTATGTAGTCATTTTTGTCATTACGTGGCCCGCAAATAGTTGTTGTTGTTGTTGTTGTTTTAGTTGCTAAGTTGTATCTGACTCCTTTGTGACCCCATGGACTGCAGCCTGCCAGGCTCCTCTGTCCATGGGATGGCCCAAATAACTGCCCACTAAAAGCAAAGCTCTCATTAGCTGATTTTAACAGAGACAAGAGTCCAACTGGTAGGTCATTTACACTTAGGACTTTTCAGAGTGGTCAAAAAGCAACACTTGATGTGCCTTCCCTCTGGTGGCAAGAAAATATTCAAAACGGAGAAACATCTATTCTGGTCTGATACATCTAACACAATCACAAATGATACAAAAACAAGTAGAAGTTCCTCAAGCTGTACAACTTTAGAGATCACCCTGTGATATTTACCATCCAGTAACTGAATGGTGAAGGCTAGTGAAAGAAATGTACAAGGAAGTGTTCCTTGGTGAAGGGCTGTTTCAGTCTCTTCCACACCGGCCCATTTTTGAGTTTTCCACAGAGACAATTTGCATTTGAGGAGCAGACACGGGCTCTTCAGGTGAGGGAATGTAGCAGAGTAGAGTCCAAGTCTTGAAGAGCAAGACAAGCAAAAGATATAGCCCAAGCTGGAGGGGGTTTAGAAAGCCCCATGTCCACACTGGTTTATGATCTGGAGAAGGGGTGGGAGGGATGGGTACTTTATATGCATGGCACAAGGAGGCTACAGCTTGCAGCTTCATGGAAAAAGTGTTGCTTATTCTCAGGCGTTTTTTAGCTCTGAATGAGATTGTGTACCAATTCCATACACAAGCGCCCAGCAAAGAAAGGTTACCTTCTATGGAGACAAGCCTGCACTTAGGCCTCTGCCATTTCCTATGGCCATCCTATGTGAGCGCCCAGGAGGGAGAAGGCGGGGAACCACGTGTGTCCACATGTACAGGCTCTTATTACACACATTGAGTAATAATAACACCCCATCTCCACCGTGTGTGGGAGGACTGGAGTTCAATCGATGGGCAGAAAAATGTCTGCCTGAGCTGATAAACCTGACCTGAATGAGAAAAACAGTCTGAAAAGCCACCATCGGTAATGGACTTCACATCGGAGGAAACATGGGCAAGAAATAACGTGTATCAAACGCAATTCGCAAAGAAAAGAGAAACTTGCCTATGAGTGACAGGAGAAGAGAATGAATGGGGGCTTCACAGAGCTCCCTCCCTCCAGAAAAGATGTCATGACTGTTGATTGATTGACATGGCTACCTTGTAAAGGAATTTATTCCAGTGATTAAAAAGTATGAACAGGATTTTACAAATTTTTATGTAATCCATCTGTCTATAGCAAAACTGAAATGTCCTTTACTGGAAGAAGAAAGACATTCCAAGCTCCATTCCCTGGTTACCAGATACTCATGAGTCCTCTGTAGGTACTCCGTCTCTCTTCCAGTGAGTCGTGATTCTGGGGGAGCTGAATAACCTACATCAATGAACTCAAACCAGTCCAAAAGGCTATCTTCGTTTACTTTCTTCCTCTCCAATATACACACCTTTGATTTTGAAACAATGCAAAGTAACTGGAAAAACAGATCTATATTTCACCTTTGCCAGGTTCGTTTCACTTCAGTGACAACCCAGCAGTAAGTGAAAGAAGTGAGCACAAGTGGAAAGAGGAAAAGAATAGTGTGACTAATTCTCCAAACTAGAAAAATAATCTTTTAATCCTTTAATGCTAAAAACAATTGGCAATACAGCTGTAATGACTTCGGTTTTGGGGGGAGCTATATGGAGAACCAAATATTCACTTCCCTCTATGTGGGTAATTCCAATGAGCTCAAGGCCTGGTGGGACATATGTAACCTCCCAAACAGGTAAGTATGAACAGGAAGAAACGGTAAACACAACACTGCATAACTCCTATCTATATTCTACCTTATAGGACAAATCAATGTTTGGTCTGTGATCAATACAGGTCTTACAGCTGTATTTCTGACTCTGTGCCTATCGTCAACAACAGGAGAGTATTCTCAGTAACTCCATGAGAAGCAGTTCAAGTTTACCTGCAATATACAGACAATACAGAAAAATATGCTATGCTGGGGAGGTGGTGGTGGTGGATGGGTGGTGGTGCTGATTTTTTTTTAGCAAGTATCTCTTCTTTTCTGCACTTCACTTTTCACACTGGAAGTGCATACCCGATATACCATGTTCAACCCGAAAGGCAACTCCGAACCCTGCTGACAAGTTAATGGTTATGTCTTTGTTCAGTCTTCCTGAAAACAGTGAAGTTCAACATAGATAAAAATTTTACATATGCAGAGACCAGTCTCATAAAGAGTCTTTAAAATGCCCTTTAAATCTTTAAAAACTGGTATTGATTTTGGCCCTGCTGGTTCCAAAACCTGGCATCCGATATGCCTTCTCTGAACAGCTTTCAAACTCTGATCTCCTCCCCCCATCCTGTTTTTAATGTGTACAAGCTACCGTAATCTTTCTTTTCCCTTTTATTTGCAGGCATGATAAGAACCTGAAACAAATGAATATACACAATCACTGGATGTGACAAAAGACCCCAGCAACACCTATGTGTCAATAACAAGAAATTAAAACATTACTCCACTGAGCACAGGGCTGACCTAATTTCCTACCACACAATTTTCTCTCACCTTCTTTAGTTTCAAGTAGTGTACAAGGTTATTAGAACCGTCTCAGAGCTGTTCCTGCTGCCAGTGCTGGAATATCCTACTTATTGGAATTGCTTTTTTAGTTTCTTTCAAAACAAATACTAAACATTGAGAAAAAGTAACATATTTCCTCTGCTCTCCCAAGGAAAATGGCAGTTGCCTAATTAAGATTTCTTCTGACACCACTGTTATTTGGTACTGAAAATATTCCCAACAGTTGCTTTAAAACAAACAAACAAACAAACAAAAAAAACCTTTCCACTACTTCCCAGGGAGGAAAGTAATTGCTATGCAGTGATATAAAAAGGTGGCGTTGTCTTGTGATTTGCAGAGGATTAGAGTTTGGCTTCATATATAATCTGGAGCCCATTGATCCACACACACAAAATCACTTCCTTTTTAATCTAGGGATCAGACTCTTTTTCTAGAGAAACCTTGGCATTTGCATGCAGAACGCTGAACTTGGCTGGCATTGTTGGAAGACTGGCAGGGTGGGAACGGGAAAATACACTGAAAACTTTCTGCTACTGTGGGTAGGGGGTATGGGGGGGGTGGGTGTCAATCTATGCATCAGATATTGTATTCTAGTCCCGATTTCTTATTCCTTGTGACTGTTAACATTTTCTTCTGTTTGGCTCAAACCAGGGCAAAGATGATTGCCTCCGTGATTGTTCCAGCTGTTACTTGCACCTTGGTTCTGTTTGCTTTTCAGGGCTTAACTCCCACCCACCCTCAACTTTACCCAAAGCAATTTCACTTCAGGGTCGTGTCTAATCCAAGATCAAACAATGATAACTGCATCTCTCCCAATCCTGGTATTGATTTTGGCCCTGCTGGTTCCAAAACCTGGCATCCGATATGCCTTCTCTGAACAGCTTTCAAACTCTGATCTCCTCCCATCCTGTTTTTAATGTGTACAAGCTACCGTAATCTTTCTTTTCCCTTTTATTTGCAGGCATGATAAGAACCTGAAACAAATGAATATACACAATCACTGGATGTGACAAAAGACCCCAGCAACACCTATGTGTCAATAACAAGAAATTAAAACATTACTCCACTGAGCACAGGGCTGACCTAATTTCCTACCACACAATTTTCTCTCACCTTCTTTAGTTTCAAGTAGTGTACAAGGTTATTAGAACCGTCTCAGAGCTGTTCCTGCTGCCAGTGCTGGAATATCCTACTTATTGGAATTGCTTTTTTAGTTTCTTTCAAAACAAATACTAAACATTGAGAAAAAGTAACATATTTCCTCTGCTCTCCCAAGGAAAATGGCAGTTGCCTAATTAAGATTTCTTCTGACACCACTGTTATTTGGTACTGAAAATATTCCCAACAGTTGCTTTAAAACAAACAAACAAACAAACAAAAAAAACCTTTCCACTACTTCCCAGGGAGGAAAGTAATTGCTATGCAGTGATATAAAAAGGTGGCGTTGTCTTGTGATTTGCAGAGGATTAGAGTTTGGCTTCATATATAATCTGGAGCCCATTGATCCACACACACAAAATCACTTCCTTTTTAATCTAGGGATCAGACTCTTTTTCTAGAGAAACCTTGGCATTTGCATGCAGAACGCTGAACTTGGCTGGCATTGTTGGAAGACTGGCAGGGTGGGAACGGGAAAATACACTGAAAACTTTCTGCTACTGTGGGTAGGGGGTATGGGGGGGGTGGGTGTCAATCTATGCATCAGATATTGTATTCTAGTCCCGATTTCTTATTCCTTGTGACTGTTAACATTTTCTTCTGTTTGGCTCAAACCAGGGCAAAGATGATTGCCTCCGTGATTGTTCCAGCTGTTACTTGCACCTTGGTTCTGTTTGCTTTTCAGGGCTTAACTCCCACCCACCCTCAACTTTACCCAAAGCAATTTCACTTCAGGGTCGTGTCTAATCCAAGATCAAACAATGATAACTGAAACCAATTCTAAGGTGATCAAGGGTCAGAAACCTTTTATATACCCATGTTGTTTCATTTGCTCCTCTGCTTTTCTAAGAGCAATCAGGTCCTTCAAAGAGGGGATTTGGGACAAGGAAATAAAAAATTTAGGCGAAGAAGAATGGATGATGGCGGGGCGGGGAGGTGACAGGGAGAGGCCACAAAGATAAAGAGGCAGAGAGATCAAGAAGAGCTTGTTGGCCACAAATGTTTATTTCACTTAAAGACTTCGGTTCATCACTTAAATTGGATGAATTTTTTTTCCACGTTAAAATATTTTATAACTAATAATGTGCCTCCCTCAGGAAACTAAAGCCTTTCAATTCAAGCTTCAAACTTAACTTCAAATTGAATAGAGATAAACAGTGTCCTTCCCTTTCCATTGCCATGATCCAATCGGGAATGACAAACTTTGCTTAAAGACAAGCACAGACACCTGGAGAAACATGAGAGAAGGACACCCAGAAATGACTCCATGCTCAACCCCAGAGGGCAAGGGAAAAACAAAACAAAACACAAATACCCTGAATCCTCTATGCCAAATACTTGACTGCTGAGCTCTCCTAGCTTTTTCTTTCTCTCCTGGTTTCTGCAAATCTTGGGGCATGGGACGAACACAGGAGAAAATGCAACGAGGGAAATGTCAGTTGGAATCCTCCGAAGAAATCAGGCAGAAAGTTGACCTTTTGGCACTTGCAGCGCAATGGAAGGTAGAGTCTGGCGCGCCCCTTCCTTCTGCGAGGTCGGGAGCTGGCTGGCTTGTGTCCAAACAGACCAACCCGGAAAGGAGCAAAAAGCTCCCGCAACACCAATCCCCGCGTGGGGAGCGTTCTGTCCCCTGTGGGTTCTGCAAGACATTAGCCGTTTCTCTCTGAGCCCGTCCCAAAGCCAGGGGAAGGGGCTCCCAGCGAGCCGGGAGCCAGGGGGAAGCCCCGGGGGCGCACCTGCTGTGGCGCCGCGGGGACTCGCGGGGACGGTGCCCCGACGACCAGCCGCCCGGAGCCCAGGGTCTAGCCGCCGCGCGGGTCCAAGTTTTGGCCGCCTCGGCTCTCACCCTGCTCGCGCCACAAGTGCACAGATTGCGGTGATCGGAGGGTGCCGCGTTGCACTTACCCTTTGAGCTGTTCCCTCATGGCTGCAAGGGCTCCGCGGTCGGGGGAGGGCGCGAGCGGAGGAGTGAGCTTCCCAGAGCCGCCGGGTTCCCCGAAAGTCGAGCGCCGCCGCCGCCCAGGCTCCAAGCTGAAAGCACTGCGGAGGAGCCAGCGCGGGCGGCTGGCGGGCGGTGCACGGGAGGGTGCGGGAACGGCGGGGCGGGCCCCCGCCCGATCACATAAATTGGATGAATTTTTTTTCCACGTTAAAATATTTTATAACTAATAATGTGCCTCCCTCAGGAAACTAAAGCCTTTCAATTCAAGCTTCAAACTTAACTTCAAATTGAATAGAGATAAACAGTGTCCTTCCCTTTCCATTGCCATGATCCAATCGGGAATGACAAACTTTGCTTAAAGACAAGCACAGACACCTGGAGAAACATGAGAGAAGGACACCCAGAAATGACTCCATGCTCAACCCCAGAGGGCAAGGGAAAAACAAAACAAAACACAAATACCCTGAATCCTCTATGCCAAATACTTGACTGCTGAGCTCTCCTAGCTTTTTCTTTCTCTCCTGGTTTCTGCAAATCTTGGGGCATGGGACGAACACAGGAGAAAATGCAACGAGGGAAATGTCAGTTGGAATCCTCCGAAGAAATCAGGCAGAAAGTTGACCTTTTGGCACTTGCAGCGCAATGGAAGGTAGAGTCTGGCGCGCCCCTTCCTTCTGCGAGGTCGGGAGCTGGCTGGCTTGTGTCCAAACAGACCAACCCGGAAAGGAGCAAAAAGCTCCCGCAACACCAATCCCCGCGTGGGGAGCGTTCTGTCCCCTGTGGGTTCTGCAAGACATTAGCCGTTTCTCTCTGAGCCCGTCCCAAAGCCAGGGGAAGGGGCTCCCGCCGGGAGCCAGGGGGAAGCCCCGGGGGCGCACCTGCTGTGGCGCCGCGGGGACTCGCGGGGACGGTGCCCCGACGACCAGCCGCCCGGAGCCCAGGGTCTAGCCGCCGCGCGGGTCCAAGTTTTGGCCGCCTCGGCTCTCACCCTGCTCGCGCCACAAGTGCACAGATTGCGGTGATCGGAGGGTGCCGCGTTGCACTTACCCTTTGAGCTGTTCCCTCATGGCTGCAAGGGCTCCGCGGTCGGGGGAGGGCGCGAGCGGAGGAGTGAGCTTCCCAGAGCCGCCGGGTTCCCCGAAAGTCGAGCGCCGCCGCCGCCCAGGCTCCAAGCTGAAAGCACTGCGGAGGAGCCAGCGCGGGCGGCTGGCGGGCGGTGCACGGGAGGGGGCGCTGCGGGCAGACGGGGCGGGGCGGGGCCGGGCTCCGCCCCCACCTAGCGCCCTGGGAACCCGGCAGTGGGGCTTTCAAAACAGTGAGGAAACAGAAAAGCAAAAGAAAAAGAAAGACGGAGGAGATTTAAGGTACAACGGGGAACCTGGAAGCCACACACACTGCCCTGCCAGCAGTCTCTTAAAACCTCCAGCGAGACTACTTGTTGCCTAAATAAATGACCTAGGTGCAAATGACCTCACCGCAGATAATTAAGTGTGTGGGCTCAAGAGTTTGTTTTTTAAAGAGTGAAAGAAAAAATTCACAAGCATGATCTCCTCCCCTCCCCGCTTCCCCCCCTTCATTGCAGCTTAAAGTGATGGAGCTGTAAGGACATGAAATTCAGGTTCCTCTCATCCTGGGCTAAATGGGTTTTAAGGAAGCATTGGTCTGTGTTTTTTGTGATACAGCAGTGGTTCTCATCCTTTAGTTAAGGGACCAGCAGTATCCCCTGGGAACTTATCTGAAATGAAAATTCCGTGGGCCCCAGCCCAGGGAGAGCTACTGAATCAGAAACTGAGCACACCGAAGGTTGAAAACCAGTGGTGTATACTCTAAATAAAAACCACCACCAATGGTAGGGGACAGTGTGATCTTTTACTACTGTTTAGAGAAGTCTAGAAAGAAACCGTTTTCAATGGAACGTTCTATTGGAAAAGTTACAGGACCTGGTAGTTCAAATACTTCTAATCGCAGACTTTGCAGTATGACAACACAGGTTAGCTATGCAAAATTCTGACAAGCTTGGAAATATTCGGAAGAAAAAAGGGCCTTCACAAGCACAAGAATTTCTCTCAATCTGCACATAATATCTTCCGTTAAAGAGTCCAAAGGTTATTTTCAGATAAGCTCCCTTGGTGTCATTGTCCAAATTTGTCTATTTTATTTTATTGGCCTGCTTTTCTCTTTATCTTCTTTCAACCATTTCCTTTTCACTCTCTGTTCTGGGTGATTCATTCTACTTCAGCTTACAATTTAAAGTGTCCCTTTTTTTCTTTTGAAATATCCTCTCTTTTTCTCAACATTCCCTCCTTACCCCCTCCACTCCAGAATGTTCCAGCTGAAAGGACTCTAGCCATCACTTTCCCTTTCCCGTCTGCTACATCCCAGCAAGAGAGGCAAAAATAAAGTGCACGAAGCAAAGAGAAAGGAAGTCCCTGTATTACCCTTGACAAACCAAATACAAATGTAAACATTATATGAAAGACCGGTGCATGCAGATCTGATTGGTGTCGCTATTTTAAAGCAAATACAGCACTTCTTGGGGCTTCCCAGGCGGCTCAGTGGTAAAGAATCCACCTGCCAATGCAAGAGCCTCAGGAGCTGTGTGTTGGATCTCTGGGTCAAGGAGATCCTCTGGGGAACGGAATGGCAATCCACTCTAGTATTCTTGCCTGGAGAATCCCATGGAGAGAGAAGCCTGGTGGGCTATAGTCCATGGGGTCACAAAGGGTCAGAAATGACTGAGCACGCACACATGCAAATGCACTTTTGGCACTGTATCTGATGCACTGAGACATTACTGCTATCTTTTACTCATTATGAGCCAGTGAATTGTAGACTCAGCTGCTCTTAATGTCTGGGGGTTTGGGGGGCAGAGAGACCACCAGGACTGGCTTTGCGTTAAGCTTTCCCTTGGTCTTACTGGAGATTTTAGGTCTGCCCCTTTCCTTGGGGAAGAAGGATTAGTGTTCTGTGATAAGGAACCAGTGTGGTGGCCTCTGCAGTTAATCAGGGATGTTATCTCTGTGTCCCTGGGGCAAGCAAATCCCCTAAATATTGCTTATATTTATTCCAATGAATAGACACAAACCTCCCAGCATAGGCATTTGTAACTACAGAAATCAATCAACTAAAGGTTTGTAACACCTATGTGATAGGACACATTGTCTTTCTTTTCCTTTCTAGTTTGTTTTACACTTTTAAATTACCTGCTCAACATATGGGAGTTTTGATACATGTCTCTTAAATCTAAATGCTCAAGTCTACTTTTTCAGTGTCCAGCTAGAAAACTCCGAACAATTCATTGGAAAAAAAAGGAAAATTAGAAATCACTATTCAGATTTTCTCTTAAATTTGACAGATGGCAATCCTCAAAAATACATCTTTAAGTTCTTTTTTGGACTGGAGTTATAGTCACTTTGAAGGCTTGTTCCCAAATCTTCATGTTGTTTTCAAAACTAAATACAGGAAGCATTATTAAGAAATGACAAGGACATCACGGTAACTGTTTTGTTGTTCATTTCAGTTAGATTATGAATTTTGCTTATTAGGGAAAGACGTTCCGTTGATACATGAAATTCTAATTGCTTGCTTGTAGTAGCTCTCCTCTTCTTCCTCATTGTTATTGTTCTGGTGTGAACCACAGAACACAAAGCAACCTAAGTTGAAATCCTGCCTTCAAAACTTACCACGAGGGCTTCCCCTGGTGGTCCTGTGGGTAAGGACACCGCCTTGCAGTGCAAGGGGCGCCGGTTCTATCCCTGGCCTGGGAAGATCCCATGTGCCGTGGAGCGGCTGGACCGATGTGTCCAATTACTTAGCCAGAGCTCTGGAGCGCATGCGCCCAGAGCCAGCACTCTGCAACGACAGAGGCCACCACGATGGGAGGCCCACAGGAGCCAAAGAACAAAGACAGATGAAAATAGAGAAATGAAAGACCAATAGAAGTGGCCCGACCGCTCCCCTCCCTCCCCAACCCGACCCCCGCCCAAAATAAATAAATAAATAAATCTTTAAAAAAAAAAAAAAAAAAAAAAAACCTACCACGAGCTACCGATCCCTAGTACCATGGCTAGAATGTGGCTGTGCAAAGATTAGAACTAGGGAGTCTGGCTTCAAGGCCCATGTTCTTAGCCACTCTGTCATGCTGCCATGCAGAGAAGTGGCTTCTCTTACTGTCGGGGCAGATCTGCATTTTTTTCTTGTGTGCTCATAATGATCCCACTACTGGCTGACAGCACAGGAGAGTCAATTTGCTTGATACAGAGCTAAGGAAGGAATGAGATAGGCAAAGGTCTAGGAAGGCCACCTAGTACATTTTTTCATACACCAAACTTGTCTTTGAACCTCCAAAAAGTACTAAATGAGGATCTCTGACCAAAGGGACTGCACTGGCTATCTCCCATTCCTCTCTCCCGATTTTAGAAATCACTATTCAGATTTTCTCTTAAATTTGACAGATGGCAATCCTCAAAAATACATCTTTAAGTTCTTTTTTGGACTGGAGTTATAGTCACTTTGAAGGCTTGTTCCCAAATCTTCATGTTGTTTTCAAAACTAAATACAGGAAGCATTATTAAGAAATGACAAGGACATCACGGTAACTGTTTTGTTGTTCATTTCAGTTAGATTATGAATTTTGCTTATTAGGGAAAGACGTTCCGTTGATACATGAAATTCTAATTGCTTGCTTGTAGTAGCTCTCCTCTTCTTCCTCATTGTTATTGTTCTGGTGTGAACCACAGAACACAAAGCAACCTAAGTTGAAATCCTGCCTTCAAAACTTACCACGAGGGCTTCCCTGGTGGTCCTGTGGGTAAGGACACCGCCTTGCAGTGCAAGGGGCGCCGGTTCGATCCCTGGCCTGGGAAGATCCCACGTGCCGTGGAGCGGCTGGACCGATGTGTCCAATTACTTAGCCGAAGCTCTGGAGCGCATGCGCCCAGAGCCAGCACTCTGCAACGACAGAGGCCACCGCGATGGGAGGCCCACAGGAGCCAAAGAACAAAGACGGATGAAAACAGAGAAATGAAAGATCAATAGAAGTGGCCCGACCGCTCCCCTCCCTCCCCAACCCGACCCCGGCCCTAAATAAATAAATAAATAAAAATTAAAAAAACAAACAAACAAAAAAACCTACCACGAGCTACCGATCCCTAGTACCATGGCTAGAATGTGGCTGTGCAAAGATTAGAACTAGGGAGTCTGGCTTCAAGGCCCATGTTCTTAGCCACTCTGTCATGCTGCCATGCAGAGAAGTGGCTTCTCTTACTGTCGGGGCAGATCTGCATTTTTTTCTTGTGTGCTCATAATGATCCCACTACTGGCTGACAGCACAGGAGAGTCAATTTGCTTGATACAGAGCTAAGGAAGGAATGAGATAGGCAAAGGTCTAGGAAGGCCACCTAGTACATTTTTTCATACACCAAACTTGTCTTTGAACCTCCAAAAAGTACTTCGAAAAATGAGGATCTCTCTGACCAAAGGGACTGCACTGGCTATCTCCCCATTCTCCCTTCCGGCTATATTCCCTGCCCGTTTCCACCTTGCTCTGTGGCCCAGTAGGTTAGAGCTCTGTTGGATGGCATCATTCAGATTCTTTTGTCCTTTGGCCTCCTTTTGTCTTCAGCCAATGGGAGGCAGTGATAAAAGGCCTGCAGCAGGAGATGAGAGGGCAGGAAGGAGATGTCAGCGCATTTATTCTCCAAGATCCCTCTTGTCGGTCTTGAGCCAGTAGCCAAGTTTCTTTACCCTTGGGTTGCTTAAACGATTCCTTCCCCTTGCCCTTGTTCTTTCTTCTGCAGCACTCAGGTTTTAGTAAATAGCCTTTTCACTGCAATCTCTTTAAGTACCACTTTTGAGAGTATGATGTGTTTTTCTCCCAGGACCCAGACCAAACAGGGACCCACCCAGTCAAAGCCACCTTCTTGAACACTCATCTGGTGGCTGAGTAGGGACCACTGATAAAGGAGAAAATTAACTCCACTTGTTGGGAGTTGAAAAGGAGATTAGGCTTAGTCACTGGATAGATACTCTGAGAAGCCTCCTCCGTAAGCCCCAAAGGAGCTTCTGGCCTATTGAGGGTAAAGGTAAGTCAATAATTAAAACTGGTGATCACAGCAAGAGTGAAGGTAAGAGGCAGACAATTCTTTCTCAGAGCTTCAGGGTTCTCCTTGATCTCCAGAAGAATGTCAAAGTACAGCAGAGAGAGGTGGACTCATGGCAAAGGACCTGACATGACGATTCAGAGTATGACCTCTATGCACAAAGGGATGGACGAGCTTTTTAAAGAGGGAATTTAAGCCTGAGTGTGCCTTTGTCAGATTCGTTTTTCAGAAAAATCACTCAGGCAGTGGTGTGGGGCTGGATCAGAAGAGTCTGGAATCAGGACACCAGATGCAAGTTGCCTGCAGCATGAGGAAGATCTTACCCAACAGGGCGATGGCAGAGAGGGTGGGGAAATAACACAACAGTGTCACAATGACAGGAGTCTTGACTGATAAAGGTCTACCTGAGCTAAAGGGAAGACCTAGGGCCATGGTCCTCAAGCCTGGTCACCAATGGAATCACAGAAGTAGGGGGGAGCCCTAAAAAATTCAGATGCCTGGGTCTCACCACCAAGAGATTATTATTTAATTGGTCTTGAGCGCTGGGACTTTTGATGCTCTCCAGGTGATTCCAACATGCAGCCAAGGTTGAGGGTTATTTGAGGATTACTGTTCTAGGGTGACTCCCAAGATTGGATGAGTAATATTCACCAAGACAGGCTTTCAGGAGGAGGGGGACAGGTTTAGGTAGAGCAGGGTCAGGGAGAGATGAGGAGTTCAGTCTTGAGCCTGAATACTTGGAGGTGGTAGCATGATGTGAGAGGCAGGAGGACACCTGAGTCTAGAACTCAGAGGGAAGATGGCAGGATTGGAGCTGACTATTGGACATGTCAGTCATGCACAGCGTGGGGTTGGATGCTCCCATCTAGTGGAGGGTGTGAAGATTCCAAGGCAGAGGTCAGGCTGCTCCTGTCTTCCACAAATACATCCTTTTTTCTTTTTGGTCGCTTCCTTGCAGTTTCAATGTTGGCCTGACTTGACCAGAGTGAAATGAGGAACAGCAAGGGAAAGGAAAAGACAGGGAATGGACTGCAGTGGGGACTTGCCTGGGCATGAGGAGGGACTCTGCTGTCCCCTGGGGTCCAGCTTCCCTCTGGCTCAGTGGGTCTCCATCCAAACTGCCTTTTTTGTTCCTTAACTAATCTTAAGTATGCTAAGTCACTTCAGTCATGTTTGACTTTGTGTGACCCTATGGAGTGCAGCTTGCCAAGCTCCTCGGCCCATGGGATTCTCCAGGCAAGAATACTGGAGTGGGTTGCCACGTTGTCCTTCTGGGAGTGGAAGGGGGATTCCTGACCCCGGGATCGAACCTGCATCTCTTACATCTCCTGCATTGACGGGCAGATTCTTTTCGACTAGTGCTACCTGTGAAGCCCAATCTTAAGTATAACCTGCACCATTTTCTAAAAAAAAAACATTTGGAATATAGATATTGCTTCAGTTAAGCATAACACAGTTTATAGTAAGATTTCAACATTTGGCTATCCAGTAAACACATAAGGATCTCATGTTTCTCTTTGCACAGTACAAGTCTTAGCCATGAACAGTGAATCAGACGTCTAACAAATGCTTCCAGTGATAGTGAGTCATTGTTACAGCAAATACCATGGTGTGCTAATTAAAATATGTATAACAATCCCTTTCTATCAATCTGAAACCCGCGTCTTGGGGATATCAGCACATCCAGTCAGTTTGCATTAACTGGTAAATGACGGAGCCTCCACATTCAGACACGGCGCACTTCACACCCACACAAAAGCCTATTTCTCCAGGCTCTTCCCCTGCAGGGAGACAGAGTAAGACAGACTGAGCAAAGTTCTCTAAGCCAGCTCCCATCTGAACTAGAGATTTCAGCACACCAGCTCCAGAGATATCACACCGGGCTACCCTCTCATACAGTATTTTTCTAATAAGACTTTTCAAAGCTTCGCCGAGTCACCTGCATCAAACCAAACATCTAAAAAGATGGGAAGTTTAGCATCTTCACTAAAATCAAGCCACACTTCATTAAACTTACAGGCCTAGGGGTTCCTCAGCAAAGAATTCTGCTGTGTACCTATTAGCCTGCCAGCTACAATGTGCTGCCCCAGTATAGGGAGCACAGCACCTCCAGTTCAGCACGGATGCTGGTTTAAGGTGGTTCGGGCAGATCTGACTACAGCATTCCTGGTCCACCTTAATAACAGCTCAAAGCTGTAACTATTAGTCTGCCTTTCCCAAAAGGTGGTGCCAAATACCAGGAATTTCAAAACTAGGCAGAAATTCTGACACTCCACATAATCTGCCTTCCTCTTCAGTTACAAATAAGGCTTTGTATTCGATTAGACTCACAGCAGGTGAAAACCCCAATTAGTGCATTCATTCTGGGGCCTCTTCCTACCTTCCTCCCCACACCACCGTTACAAAAAAAGAAAGAAAGAAAGAAAATAAGGGAAGTCTCAGTCTTTTCTCAAATCACAAGTAAATTAACCCTTTGATCTATCCAATCAAGCCATTTACCACATGAGGAATTTTCCTCCGAAAGTGGGAGGCTGTTGAAAGAAGTGCCTTTCCTGACTTCATAATGGGGGCTACAGAAAATCCCATTTTGCCGGATTATATTGTTTTCTTCCAATCCATAAATACCCTCAGATTTTCTGTTCAATCTAGAAATTACAGTTTTGCTTTCTACCTGAATACTCTCAAAGCCAATATTATCTAAAGCATGACTAATGGACAGTCTGCTACAAATGAGAGTTATTTTTAAGTTATGTTCTTATTTTGGTATATTTGAGGAGAGAGGCAATATTAAATTTCAGCTTAAACACTATGCTGTGGCCTTAGGAAGCACAGACAGTCTGTATTTCATACTTTGTAAATATTTATTTGTCAAAGGAAATTCATCATTGGACTTGGATAGAGATTTGGTTTGAATGGTCAGGAAAAAAAAAAAAAGGTCAAGACAGCCTTAGTCCTTAGAGTGATTTACTTATACTTTGTCGGTTGCTTCTCTGGAAAGAATTCACAAGCCAGTTTTATTTATGAGCATGTGATTAAGAAGAGCAGCTTTGTCCTTTTTAATTGTTTTAGTCTTGTTGGTTTTCTTCAAACAAGTTGTAGGACTTATTATCCACAGGAAAATCCTGAACATATATCAGATAGTAATGTAGCTTTTAGAGGTGGTCATCTATTATTGTCAGAGGTTCATTTCATTTTGAGGCTTTTTTAATTAAAATGCAAACTTCTACATATAGTCCTGCCTGAGTTACTCCTTTCTGAAATATTCAAATTTCATTTTTTTAAAAAAATGTTAAATCCTAATATAACCATTTTTAATACTTCTGACTTGGTTCTTGAGATTTAGGGAGAAAGAAAAGTAAACCAAGGAATTACCAGTCAATTAAGTGGAACAAGGAAATCTTAAGTTGAAACTGATAAGGAAAATTTAATATTCAAATGCTACCGAATGAAGACATTAGGGTTTTTCTTTTTTCCCCTTTGAGATGAATATCTACTAGGATCAAAAGCAGCTTCTTAATCTTCAGCCAGCGTAACTCTGTATTTGAGCAGAAGCAGTAACCCAAGCAAGGCAGAGCTCTGTATCAATTCTGCCCCTAGAGGCCAGTCACTTAACTCTTCAAGACCAGTCACTTAACCCCTCCAGAGCTCTGATGACTCCTCTGTAAAATTTGGGCACTAGAGCAGGAGGCCAGAGTACGGGTCAAATCACATAATGACTATAACAGCGACTGGAAGGCTAGGGGACACTCTGTTCAGGCAAAGTAGTCGCCTATGCAGGTATATTTCCTAAAAGGAAACTCAAGACATGCAGGAATACTGTTAGGAACACAGCACCCAATAAATTTAGCACTGTCGCTTTAATGTTTCCTTTTCAGACTGTTTCCTCTGAAGGAAAAGGAGAGATCTAAGACTTCCAGTCTTTTCTCTTTAGCAACTTGCAGAGGGAACCTTTCCTTCTTTTGGTTTTTATATTTAAGAAGGAAACAAGTGGGTAAAATATCATTTGGGTTGTTGGGGGGTGGGTAGGTGGGGCTAGTGTTAAAGAACCTGCCTGCCAATGCAGGAGACATAAGAGACTTGGGTTCGATCCCTGGGTGGGGAAGATTCCCTAGAGAAGGAATGGCAGCCCACTCCAGTATTCTTGCCTGGAGAATCCCATGGACAGAGGAGCCTGGCGGGCTACAGTCTGTGGGGTCACAAAAGAGTCAGCCATGACTGAAGTGACTTAGCACAAATAAATCACTAACCACAAACCTCAGATAGGAATAAAATTCACACCAAATGGTATTACTTTGGGGGTTGAGGCTAAAGAGAGGACTATTCACACATGGTAAAAGATGTATTCACACTTTGTTAACAGAAACCAGAGTCCTAGAATAGTAAGAGAACAAATGAATGCTGATTTTACGGGGGATGGGAGGAGAGAAAGATTCTCTAGACTCTGGTGGAGAAGGACTCTTGGTGCAGGCCTTGAAGAGCCAGGATAGCAGAGGAATTCCCCACAAAGAAAGGAAAATGGAGGTTAAAACCAACTTAATCAAGTAATTAGGGTTTTCTTTTTTCCCCTTTGAGATGAATATCTACTAGGATCAAAAGCAGCTTCTTAATCTTCAGCCAGCGTAACTCTGTATTTGAGCAGAAGCAGTAACCCAAGCAAGGCAGAGCTCTGTATCAATTCTGCCCCTAGAGGCCAGTCACTTAACTCTTCAAGACCAGTCACTCAACCCTCCAGAGCTCTGATGACTCCTCTGTAAAATTTGGGCACTAGAGCAGGAGGCCAGAGTACGGGTCAAATCACATAATGACTATAACAGCGACTGGAAGGCTAGGGGACACTCTGTTCAGGCAAAGTAGTCGCCTATGCAGGTATATTTCCTAAAAGGAAACTCAAGACATGCAGGAATACTGTTAGGAACACAGCACCCAATAAATTTAGCACTGTCGCTTTAATGTTTCCTTTTCAGACTGTTTCCTCTGAAGGAAAAGGAGAGATCTAAGACTTCCAGTCTTTTCTCTTTAGCAACTTGCAGAGGGAACCTTTCCTTCTTTTGGTTTTTATATTTAAGAAGGAAACAAGTGGGTAAAATATCATTTGGGTTGTTGGGGGGTGGGTAGGTGGGGCTAGTGTTAAAGAACCTGCCTGCCAATGCAGGAGACATAAGAGACTTGGGTTCGATCCCTGGGTGGGGAAGATTCCCTAGAGAAGGAATGGCAGCCCACTCCAGTATTCTTGCCTGGAGAATCCCATGGACAGAGGAGCCTGGCGGGCTACAGTCTGTGGGGTCACAAAAGAGTCAGCCATGACTGAAGTGACTTAGCACAAATAAATCACTAACCACAAACCTCAGATAGGAATAAAATTCACACCAAATGGTATTACTTTGGGGGGTTGAGGCTAAAAGAGAGGACTATTCACACATGGTAAAAGATGTATTCACACTTTGTTAACAGAAACCAGAGTCCTAGAATAGTAAGAGAACAAATGAATGCTGATTTTACGGGGGATGGGAGGAGAGAAAGATTCTCTAGACTCTGGTGGAGAAGGACTCTTGGTGCAGGCCTTGAAGAGCCAGGATAGCAGAGGAATTCCCCACAAAGAAAGGAAAATGGAGGTTAAAAACCAACTTAATCAAGTAATGGTTTACCAAGGGCTGAATCTTATACTACAGCTCTAGTTTACTTTTGTCCAGTTTTTTGAAGATAAAAGGGAAATATGATGTAAACAATTTTAATTAATTTCCCAAATTCCCAAGAAATATTTTCATGTCCCGTACCCAGCCTAAGTTTTGCTATTAAACAGTCCGCTGTATTCATGTCTTTAAATGACTGCAATCACAGTTATTTATGGCGTACTTATATATGTCTTTGCTTATCAGTCAACTCTTCTCATTTTCTTCATTATTATTATTAAAACCTGGGAAGTGTTTAGAGGATGGACTTGGAAATATTTTTCCAACATTGTAATCGGGTTCCTCTCACCAGAAGGACTCAGATATGGCACTGACCTGGAGGAGCTTACAATTTAGCTGAGAGGAAGAAACAGACTCACACATGATGAAGCACAATATCAGACAGATTATTAATATACAAATAGAGGGAAAAAAGCCAAAAGAGAAAGGTGGTTAGTTTGATCTCTTGGGGTTAGGGAACATATATTTCAATTAAGAGCTAACTAGACTTACATCACCAGGTTTCACACATGTTTCTGTTCGTTTAAGAAAAGCTAAAGTAAGTTTCTTAAATTGACTGTGAGCTAATCTCTCATATTAATCACTTACTAAGACACAGATTTTTTTTTAAAAGTTAACATACTGCTTTGTTATGAAATCATTTATGCCTTTCTGGAATTCAGAAAAGTATTGGGTCAATATTGGATTTTGTATCACAGGAAGGCTAATACACAGAAAATACCAACAGCCCCATTAGAATATAAAATCACATTGCTGAATTACTGTGGAGCCTGTAGTATGGAAATCTAGCTTCTTACAGCTTGAAATTACTCTTGTGCCTTAGAAGCCTCTTTTCATATGTTGGCTAGAGAAAAAAGAATTGGCATCACCTTGGATAGAGGAGCCTGGTGGGCTACAGTCCACAGGGTCGCAAGAAGTCAGACACGGCTGAAGCAACTTAGCATGAATAGTTTTCTTGTTAAACAGAATGAAATTTGGGGTGGGAAGAAACAAGCTTGGAAAAGAGGATATGGATGAGAATGGAAAGGAATTCTCATCATGAGAATGGAAAGGTATGGTACAGAGACTCTCACCACAGTCCTGTTGCGAGCCTATAAAGGCCTGAACTGAGAAAGTGGCACTGGGAATTGGTGGGAAGGTTTAATTCAAGATAGATTAAAGTATAGAATCAACGCTGCTTTTCAACCAGTTGGAGGAGAGGACTGGAGGAAAGGGAAGACTGGGATTTTTGATACTGGCATCATTAGCTGAGAATTCAGATTTGTGTTAATACTGTGTATATATTTATACCTTACTTTGTTCCACAGAGGCTCTAGGGCAACTTATAAGATCATATACATTTTAAAAATTAATAGATAAAATTCAGGATTAAGAAAATAGGATAAAATATGAAATAGTTACAATCCAGATTTGAAGACCACAAGGTGTGATACACCTAGTAAATGTAGCTATATACAACAGCCGGAATGAGAAAGACAAGCTATACTAAGTGTTGGGCAGTATGTGGAGGAACTATAATTCTCATGCTTTGCTGACAGGAATTTAAATTGGTATAAATAAGCACATTGGAAAACTGTTTGGCGAACTGTGGAAAGGCTGAACATATCCATTCCTTATGATGCAGAAACTACACTCCTTGATATATTTCCAAAAGGGATACATACATAGATTCACCTCAAGATATCTTTTAGGATGCTTATACCATCACTTTTTGGGTACCAAATGTCTGTTAACAATAGATTGTACATTAGATTACAATAGATTGTAACATTGAGCCCATTTACACAATGGAATGCTATACAGCAACAAGAATGAACAACTTCATACAACAGGGATGAATTCAAATCTTAAAAAACCAGATCTAAGAGAGTACATGCTGAATTACTGTGGAGCCTGTAGTATGGAAATCTAGCTTCTTACAGCTTGAAATTACTCTTGTGCCTTAGAAGCCTCTTTTCATATGTTGGCTAGAGAAAGAATTGGCATCACCTTGGATAGAGGAGCCTGGTGGGCTACAGTCCACAGGGTCGCAAGAAGTCAGACACGGCTGAAGCAACTTAGCATGAATAGTTTTCTTGTTAAACAGAATGAAATTTGGGGTGGGAAGAAACAAGCTTGGAAAAGAGGATATGGATGAGAATGGAAAGGAATTCTCATCATGAGAATGGAAAGGTATGGTACAGAGACTCTCACCACAGTCCTGTTGCGAGCCTATAAAGGCCTGAACTGAGAAAGTGGCACTGGGAATTGGTGGGAAGGTTTAATTCAAGATAGATTAAAGTATAGAATCAACGCTGCTTTTCAACCAGTTGGAGGAGAGGACTGGAGGAAAGGGAAGACTGGGATTTTTGATACTGGCATCATTAGCTGAGAATTCAGATTTGTGTTAATACTGTGTATATATTTATACCTTACTTTGTTCCACAGAGGCTCTAGGGCAACTTATAAGATCATATACATTTTAAAAATTAATAGATAAAATTCAGGATTAAGAAAATAGGATAAAATATGAAATAGTTACAATCCAGATTTGAAGACCACAAGGTGTGATACACCTAGTAAATGTAGCTATATACAACAGCCGGAATGAGAAAGACAAGCTATACTAAGTGTTGGGCAGTATGTGGAGGAACTATAATTCTCATGCTTTGCTGACAGGAATTTAAATTGGTATAAATAAGCACATTGGAAAACTGTTTGGCGAACTGTGGAAAGGCTGAACATATCCATTCCTTATGATGCAGAAACTACACTCCTTGATATATTTCCAAAAGGGATACATACATAGATTCACCTCAAGATATCTTTTAGGATGCTTATACCATCACTTTTTGGGTACCAAATGTCTGTTAACAATAGATTGTACATTAGATTACAATAGATTGTAACATTGAGCCCATTTACACAATGGAATGCTATACAGCAACAAGAATGAACAACTTCATACAACAGGGATGAATTCAAATCTTAAAAAACCAGATCTAAGAGAGTACATGCTGTATGATTCTATGTATATAAGGTACAAAATCAGGCCAAATGAATTTATGTTGTTCAAAGTCACAATGGTTACCCTTCAAGGGTGGTAATGATTAGAAGGGGGCCACAAGGGAGCGTCTGGGGGCTCTAATATTTTGTTTCTTGATCTGGATGCTGCTTACATGGGTGTGTTTAGACTGTATTTATTTAAAACTAAGCCTTTTCAATATAAAAATTATTTCAAAAATTTTACAGAGGATATAATTTTGCTGTGAGCTTCCTGGATACAAAAGCAGAATAAAAGGAAATAAGATCAATTTTGTTATTTGGATTATTGGACACAATTCCTTAAGTGAAGCAAGAGTGAAACTGAAAGTCACTCAGTTGTAACCCCATGGACTGTACTGCCAGGCTATTCTGTCCAAGGAATTCGTCAGGCAAGATACTGGAGGGGGTAGCCGTTTCCTTTTCAAGGGGATCTTCCCGACTCAGGAACTGAATATGGGTCTCCTGCATTGCAGGTGAATTCTTTGCCAGCTGAACTATTAGGAAAGGTGTAATAAACTAAAATCTAAATGCTGCTCTTAGATCTAAATAAAATCATTGCCTAGATTTTCAGATGGAAGTCACTGCCTAGTGTCAATTTTCAACAAAATCCCTTTCAGTAGTTGTCTTTGCAGATATAAGATAAGGGTATGATGGAATCTCATGGGGGTCGAAGTAAACTGGTCTAAGAATGTAGCTTTCTGATGGCCAGGCCTGAGGGATGGATAAAACAAGGTACAGTGTTTTTCCTACTGTACCATGGTACAGTATTCATGACTATAGTTCATGAACCATTAATAAGTCATGAAATCTATATAGTGGATTACCACTAATGATGCTTTTAATGAAATATAAAAGAATAGGAAATATGAGAATGAATTAGATAGCAAGGATATGTCATGCTTTGTGAAACTCTTATTTCCACTGTATAAACATACAGTAGAGAAATATTTACAGATAGAGATACATGTGTGTTTGCCCTAGGATGCTATGTGAAATTTAATTTTTACTGTGGATTGGGCAAAAATATGGAAGTCAGAAACCTCTAATGCACAGAGAAATGGACTGACTGTATGTCTATCAGACAATTATCCATAAATAGAATTTCTCTCGACAGATTTGGAAGGAAGCTAGGGGCAGAGAGTTTGCAATTTTCTTCCCCAGTAAGCGCTGGAGCATTATGAGAGACGGGAGGGGAATTAACAGACTCAGGAGCAGGAACAAGCTAGCAAGGCATTCATCATGTCTGAAGGTCGAGCCCCATGAGATGCTGCTGGGGCTGAGAATATGCTTCAAGTTTTAGGAAGTGTCTTCTCTACCAGCTGTTCGTTTGCATGGCTGTTTGAAAGTATACTCGGAATCACTCAGCCCTTTCTTGTTATTTCGAATGGCATGGTGATACTGTCACATTGCAGAAGTGGGGGTAAAACATTGCTGCTAAAACGTATTGTCAAGGGGAATAACAGGTAGCTCACACTACTATATACAACTCTATGTTGCCTATCTGAGCAAAACACTTCAGAACATAAACTGAGAACAAAGCCTTCTGCTCTTATCCTGCAAGGGACCCTTCCTAGCATGCCCAGGTCGAGGCTAGCCAACAAACTGGCAAGTATGTGCTTGACAGCATGGTGACCTGTTAGAGCTGACTGGTCCCCCTTCTACTTAATACCTATAAATTTATCCTATTAAAGGGTTTGGATAAATTTACGTAAATAAGTATTTATGAACACTGATGATGATTATGCTTATACAAAAGGATCAAAAAAGAGAAAATCTTATATGAGTATAGAAACATCTTTTGCTATTTGGACTTTTTTGAAGTTACAATGGTTCACAGCATAAGTTTCACGTGTACAATGTATCAATGTGTACACTTAGGTGTATCTATTTCCACTTCTGTATACAGTCTGTAACTATGGAGATGTGATGTTTATTAAGAGTAAAAGCAAGAACAGAGGCTTCCCTGGTGGTCCAGTGGGTAAAGACACTGCCTTGCATTGCAAGGGGCGCCAGTTTGATCGCTGGCCTGGGAAGATCCCATGTGCTGCGGAGCGGCTGGACCGATGTGTCCAACTACCAAGCCAGTGCCCTGGTGCGCATGCGCCCAGAGCCGGTGCTCTGCAGTGAGAGAGGCCACTGCGATGAGAGGCCCACAGAGACCAAAGGACAAAGATGGATGAAAATAAATAAATCAAAGACAAATAGAAGTGGCCAAAAGAAAAAAGAGTAAAAGTAAGAATAATTTTGAAAATAAAATTCTTTTCTAAAGAGTGACCAGCCAAAGGGTAACCAGAAAGGAAGTCATAACCTTTGCTCAGAATTTAATCACACCAGCATTCATTAAATTCCCTGCAGTAAGTTGTTAATCAACTACATTTCTTATCTATATTTTGTATACTGCATTTTAAAATCACTAGACTATGGATACTGCATTTTCACCATTGGCTGTGAAGCTATAAATCAACCACTTAACTCAACGAAGACTCACAAAGCAAGAATTATCATACGACATCTCATTTTACATATACCTAAATTCAGATTCCTCTTAGTCTACAAAACATGCTGACAACTTTTCCCCAGTATCTTGTGATTTAATGCAAAATGGACACAAATTCTGACCCTCTCCCTGTTTCTTGGCTCTTGCCGTGTATTTCCTCCCATCAGAAGGTAGAGTCTCCATGTGTTGTATCTGGAATGACTCTATGATGTGACTTGCTTTGGCCAACAGACAATATCAAACGGGACACAAGCACAAACTTACCATGTCTCCATGTAAAGAAGCCTGGGCTAGCCTGTGGGATGATGAGACACAAAGACCTTGTTGCATCTGTTCCTAAGTGACCCATCAACCAGAAGACATGAGGATCATGACATGAGAGCTCATCCAGCCCCTAGCTGACCATAGATGCATAATCAGGCCCAGCAAAGAATACAGCAATCCCCACTGCTGCATAGTTTGGCTTTCCATGACTTTAGGCACCTGTGCTCAACTGCGTTCTGAAAATATTAAATGGAAAATTCCAGAAACAAACAACCCTTTAGTTTTAAACTGCATGGCATTCTAAGTGTGATGAAGTCTCATGTCATCAGTCTCAACTAGGATGAGCTCTTTGTTCTAACACATGCCCTTCAGACACTTAATGGCAACATCTGGGTTATCAGATTCACTGCTGCAGTATTACCTAACTTGTATTCAAGTCATGCTTATTTTCCTTCATGATGGCGCCACTGTGCCAAAGGACAAAGATGGATGAAAATAAATAAATCAAAGACAAATAGAAGTGGCCTAAAGCATAAGAGTAAAAGTAAGAATAATTTTGAAAATAAAATTCTTTTCTAAAGAGTGACCAGCCAAAGGGTAACCAGAAAGGAAGTCATAACCTTTGCTCAGAATTTAATCACACCAGCATTCATTAAATTCCCTGCAGTAAGTTGTTAATCAACTACATTTCTTATCTATATTTTGTATACTGCATTTTAAAATCACTAGACTATGGATACTGCATTTTCACCATTGGCTGTGAAGCTATAAATCAACCACTTAACTCAACGAAGACTCACAAAGCAAGAATTATCATACGACATCTCATTTTACATATACCTAAATTCAGATTCCTCTTAGTCTACAAAACATGCTGACAACTTTTCCCCAGTATCTTGTGATTTAATGCAAAATGGACACAAATTCTGACCCTCTCCCTGTTTCTTGGCTCTTGCCGTGTATTTCCTCCCATCAGAAGGTAGAGTCTCCATGTGTTGTATCTGGAATGACTCTATGATGTGACTTGCTTTGGCCAACAGACAATATCAAACGGGACACAAGCACAAACTTACCATGTCTCCATGTAAAGAAGCCTGGGCTAGCCTGTGGGATGATGAGACACAAAGACCTTGTTGCATCTGTTCCTAAGTGACCCATCAACCAGAAGACATGAGGATCATGACATGAGAGCTCATCCAGCCCCTAGCTGACCATAGATGCATAATCAGGCCCAGCAAAGAATACAGCAATCCCCACTGCTGCATAGTTTGGCTTTCCATGACTTTAGGCACCTGTGCTCAACTGCGTTCTGAAAATATTAAATGGAAAATTCCAGAAACAAACAACCCTTTAGTTTTAAACTGCATGGCATTCTAAGTGTGATGAAGTCTCATGTCATCAGTCTCAACTAGGATGAGCTCTTTGTTCTAACACATGCCCTTCAGACACTTAATGGCAACATCTGGGTTATCAGATTCACTGCTGCAGTATTACCTAACTTGTATTCAAGTCATGCTTATTTTCCTTCATGATGGCGCCACTGTGCAAGAGTAGCAATGATGGCAATTCAGATATGACAAAGAGATGCCATAGATGTGTTCTTTAAGTGAAAAAGTGAAAGTTCTTGACTTAATAAGGAAAGAAAAAAATGAAATGCTGATGTTGCTAAGATCTACAGTAAGAACAAATCTTCCATGTGAAATTGTAAAGAAGAAAAAAAGAAATTTGTGCTATTTTTGCTGTTGCACCTCAGATCGTACAAGTTTGGGACACAATACATGATAAGAGGTTAACTAGGACAGAAGAGCTAATTAAATTTTAAAATGATATTGTGAAAGAGAGATCGCACTCAACTTTTATTACAGCATATTGCTATAATTGGTCTACTTGATTATTATTGTTGTTCATCTCTTACTGTGCCTAATTTATAAATTAAAGTTTATTATAGGTATGCATAGGAAGAAACATAGCATAGATAGGGTTTGGTACCATCCATGAGCTCAGGCATCCACTGGAGACCTTGGAACATATTCTCCATGGATAAGAGGGGACCACTAAGGTAGCTGGTTCAGAGCACCAATATGGCCCAGCCCATCTACTAAATAGTGATCTGAATAACTAGTTATTGTGTTAAGGGGTCTACAGTGTGCTTAGTTCTCAGTCATGTCCAACTCTTTGTGACCCCATGGACTGTTGCCCCACAATGTCCTCTGTCCATGGCATTTTCTAGGCAAGAATACTGGAGTGGATTGCCATTTCCTTCTCCAGGGAACCTTTTAAACTCATGAAATGAACTTCCATCTCCTGTGCCTCCTGCACTGCAGGCAGATTATTTATCCACTGAATGAGGAAGCCCAAGGAATCTACAGCTCATAGACGAAATCTGGCTTGTAGACTGTTTTTGTATAGCTTCCCAGAGTTTTGTATAGCTTCCCAGTGCTTAAAGAGTTGTAAAAAAAAAATACATATGTAACAGTATCCATATGTAACCCACAGCACCCGAAATATTTACTACCCAGTCCTTTATAGAAATGTTTGCTGACTCCTGTGTTAAGCCATTAAGTTTTGGGGTAGTTTGTTATCAGATTCACTGCTGCAGTATTACCTAACTTGTATTCAAGTCATGCTTATTTTCCTTCATGATGGCGCCACTGTGCAAGAGTAGCAATGATGGCA
Source organism: Tragulus kanchil (assembly GCA_022376925.1). Taxonomy (NCBI): domain Eukaryota; kingdom Metazoa; phylum Chordata; class Mammalia; order Artiodactyla; family Tragulidae; genus Tragulus; species Tragulus kanchil. Next base: position 100,927,572 of record JAIOJX010000001.1, on the reverse strand, counting down.
ATTCAGATATGACAAAGAGATGCCATAGATGTGTTCTTTAAGTGAAAAAGTGAAAGTTCTTGACTTAATAAGGAAAGAAAAAAATGAAATGCTGATGTTGCTAAGATCTACAGTAAGAACAAATCTTCCATGTGAAATTGTAAAGAAGAAAAAAAGAAATTTGTGCTATTTTTGCTGTTGCACCTCAGATCGTACAAGTTTGGGACACAATACATGATAAGAGGTTAACTAGGACAGAAGAGCTAATTAAATTTTAAAATGATATTGTGAAAGAGAGATCGCACTCAACTTTTATTACAGCATATTGCTATAATTGGTCTACTTGATTATTATTGTTGTTCATCTCTTACTGTGCCTAATTTATAAATTAAAGTTTATTATAGGTATGCATAGGAAGAAACATAGCATAGATAGGGTTTGGTACCATCCATGAGCTCAGGCATCCACTGGAGACCTTGGAACATATTCTCCATGGATAAGAGGGGACCACTAAGGTAGCTGGTTCAGAGCACCAATATGGCCCAGCCCATCTACTAAATAGTGATCTGAATAACTAGTTATTGTGTTAAGGGGTCTACAGTGTGCTTAGTTCTCAGTCATGTCCAACTCTTTGTGACCCCATGGACTGTTGCCCCACAATGTCCTCTGTCCATGGCATTTTCTAGGCAAGAATACTGGAGTGGATTGCCATTTCCTTCTCAGGGAACCTTTTAAACTCATGAAATGAACTTCCATCTCCTGTGCCTCCTGCACTGCAGGCAGATTATTTATCCACTGAATGAGGAAGCCCAAGGAATCTACAGCTCATAGACGAAATCTGGCTTGTAGACTGTTTTTGTATAGCTTCCCAGAGTTTTGTATAGCTTCCCAGTGCTTAAAGAGTTGTAAAAAAAAAATACATATGTAACAGTATCCATATGTAACCCACAGCACCCGAAATATTTACTACCCAGTCCTTTATAGAAATGTTTGCTGACTCCTGTGTTAAGCCATTAAGTTTTGGGGTAGTTTGTTATGCAGCAAAATATAGCTAATACACATCTACTCCTGAGAAACAAAGTTAGAAAATGAGACTTTCTCGCAGAACTCAGCAGATAGCTGCTCAATTATCCTTAGTACTTGCTGTCTAGGTGCTTGTTAACTAAGATAACACTTAACATGAATAACATTAAATAAATACACACATAATCCGTAAAGTTATTTTCATTGTGTGCATCTTAAATTTAGGATTTCTAAGATTAGTTAGTAGAACCAGTGTACAGTTTTTAGCAGCTTTATTCATAACTGGAAACAACCTAAATATCTAGCAGCAGATGAACAGAGAGACAAAATGTAATATATCCATATAATAAACAGTATTCCATAGTCAAAAAGAAATAAACTACTAATTTTCAAACTACCAATATTCAAAGTCATTATGCTGAATGTAAGAAACTAGCCACACAAAACTACTGTATATTTCCCCTTATATAAAATACTCAAGAATGCAAGCTAATTTATAGTGACAGAAAGCAGATCAATGGTTGCCTGGGGTCAGGGGTGAAGGGAAGAATGGCTGGCAAGGAGGCTCTCTGGAGGATGAGAATATTTGGTACTCCAATTATAGCAGTGGTTTCAAGGGTATATATCTGTCAAAGATCAGTAAACTGTACATTTTAAATGAATGCAGTTTATTCTATGTAAATTATCCTTTAATACATTTGATTTTTAAAGTTTTTTTTAAAGGCATTTGCCCTAAAATCAGATTGAACATTGAAAAATGTACACAGTTGGACAGAAAATGAGGTGTGTTACACAGGATGTTTATATAAACATAGGACAGATTCAGGTCATGCTGTCAGTCCCTTCTGATTAATTCTGAAAATATAAAACATGAGTTTCAGAAGCGACCTTAGAGGTTAATGAATTACATCTTCTCATCCAATATGGAAATTGCTTTTAGGGATGAGACAGTCATTTCAGCCCTGAGTATCTACTCTATCAGGAGTTTATTGCTTTTTAAGGTGGTAATCTGTTTTGATAGACCCAGGTATTTACTACCCAGTCCTTTATAGAAATGTTTGCTGACTCCTGTGTTAAGCCATTAAGTTTTGGGGTAGTTTGTTATGCAGCAAAATATAGCTAATACACATCTACTCCTGAGAAACAAAGTTAGAAAATGAGACTTTCTCGCAGAACTCAGCAGATAGCTGCTCAATTATCCTTAGTACTTGCTGTCTAGGTGCTTGTTAACTAAGATAACACTTAACATGAATAACATTAAATAAATACACACATAATCCGTAAAGTTATTTTCATTGTGTGCATCTTAAATTTAGGATTTCTAAGATTAGTTAGTAGAACCAGTGTACAGTTTTTAGCAGCTTTATTCATAACTGGAAACAACCTAAATATCTAGCAGCAGATGAACAGAGAGACAAAATGTAATATATCCATATAATAAACAGTATTCCATAGTCAAAAAGAAATAAACTACTAATTTTCAAACTACCAATATTCAAAGTCATTATGCTGAATGTAAGAAACTAGCCACACAAAACTACTGTATATTTCCCCTTATATAAAATACTCAAGAATGCAAGCTAATTTATAGTGACAGAAAGCAGATCAATGGTTGCCTGGGGTCAGGGGTGAAGGGAAGAATGGCTGGCAAGGAGGCTCTCTGGAGGATGAGAATATTTGGTACTCCAATTATAGCAGTGGTTTCAAGGGTATATATCTGTCAAAGATCAGTAAACTGTACATTTTAAATGAATGCAGTTTATTCTATGTAAATTATCCTTTAATACATTTGATTTTTAAAGTTTTTTTTTAAAGGCATTTGCCCTAAAATCAGATTGAACATTGAAAAATGTACACAGTTGGACAGAAAATGAGGTGTGTTACACAGGATGTTTATATAAACATAGGACAGATTCAAGTCATGCTGTCAGTCCCTTCTGATTAATTCTGAAAATATAAAACATGAGTTTCAGAAGCGACCTTAGAGGTTAATGAATTACATCTTCTCATCCAATATGGAAATTGCTTTTAGGGATGAGACAGTCATTTCAGCCCTGAGTATCTACTCTATCAGGAGTTTATTGCTTTTTAAGGTGGTAGATTCTGTGTTTTGATAACTCAGTTACAAAATTTTCCTTAATATTTAGTTAAAATTTGCTTTCTTGTAACTTTCACACATGTATTTGAATCTGTCTTAAGGCAAAACAGGAACAAATAAAGTGACGAATAATAATTATAAAAACCAACAAGAAAAACAACAACCAAAATGTATAAACCGCATTTCTCCTAACCTTCAAAATATTTGAGGTCTCCTACTGCATTCTCTTTAACACCACTTCTCTGTAAGCTAAATCTAAATAGTCGTGTTTACCTCTACTTTTTTTCTCCTTATGTAATACAGCCTATAGACCCTTGGCTGTTTTGTTGAAATCTCAAGAAACAAGATCCATTTAAAATGTGATATCCAACTAACGAGAACCTACAGTATAGCACAGGAAACTCTACTCAATGCACTGTGGTTTCCTATATGGGAAGGAAATCTAAAAAAGAGGGGATATATATGGGTATATATAGCTGGGAAAGATGGACGGCAAAAGGAGAAGAGGGCAGCAGAGGAGGAGATGGTTAGATAGCCTCATACACTCAATGGACATGAACTTGAGCAAACTCTGGGAGATAGCGGGGGAGAGGGAAGCCTGGCCTGCTGCAGTCTATGGGATCACAAAGAGTGGGACACGACTAAGCAACTGAACAATAACAATAACACAGTAGCTGATTCACGCTGGTGTACAGCAGAAACTAACACAATATTGTAAAGCAACTATACTCTAATAAAGAACTCAGTAAGTGGGATGCTTACATCCTTTTCCTCCTATTAACACCACCTACAACTGTGATAGCATTTTAGCTTTGTTCATGTCATCAAATTTTTTCTTCATACTGAACTTGTGCATTATTAAAATCCCAAGGGTTTTTAAACACAATCTGATATTAATTAAAGTTTCTTTCCTCCTGTGTTTTTAAATTGATTACTGAGTCTAAATGTGAGATTTATATCTTAAACGTGCTTTCATATTTCACCTTGTAATAAGAAGTAATCTAATTCATTTAGCTCTCTTTTTAATATTAATTTATTTTTATTTTGCTTTTATAGAGCTTAGTGTTTACAACTATACATAAAACCAAATCAGTCATAGGTATACCCTTGACTCCTCCCACCTGTACCCCCCTCCCAACTCCCTCCTCATCCCAACCCTCCAGGTTGTTGTATAGCCCCCATGCAAGTTTCCTTAGTCTTACAGCACATTCACATTAGTTGTCTCTTCTACATGTAGTAGTGTAGGTTTCCATGTTACTCTTTCCATGCCTTTCAGCCACTCCTCCCTCCCCCAATGTCCATAAGTCTATTCTCTATGTCTGGTTCCCCATTGCTGTTCTGCCTATACCTTTATCACTACCATCTTTCTAGATTTATTAATAAATACAGCTATTATCTACAATCATCTCAACAATAATCAAGTACCTATTGTGGATTTAGTTACAGTAGGTAGTAAAGAGACCACAATAGATCCAAGTGGCTCTTCTTGGCATTCACAGACTAGAACAGGAGGCATATGTACAAACAAACAATTACAATTTAGTTAGATAAGTACTGGTAGAAAGCTGTGCTCACTGAATACAGCCAAAGAAGGGTTCACAGAGGTAGTAAATGCTTGGGTAAAACTGACTAACTGAAGTCTTAGGATGGAAGGCTGAGACTGTGGAAGAGAAGTTTATGGAAGAGGAAATAGCCATGTGCAAAGGCACAGTTATTTAAAATACAGGTTCAAGGAGAAACTCTACTGTACATTGACCTTGATTTACCAGTTGACATTCTTTGGATGTCTTTATCAGCTGCAAATTCACCCTATTACCTAACCTACTGTTCTTTATCTTTTTTACCAAGTTCTCAAAAGAGGATCTGGAAAATGTGGTATAAAATCAATATACACTGACTATAACAGTCCTCTTATCTAACTGTTGAGTAGCTATAATAAAAATGTGAATGTGGGCTGACAGATTTGAGGCTAACATGCTGAGTCCCAAGAACATATTCTTCTAAGTTCCCATTATTCACTTAAATGTCATTTTCTACAGTTGCACTGCTTGTCAATATGATTAGTTTCTAATTTGTACAATTCATTTAGCTCTCTTTTTAATATTAATTTATTTTTATTTTGCTTTTATAGAGCTTAGTGTTTACAACTATACATAAAACCAAATCAGTCATAGGTATACCCTTGACTCCTCCCACCTGTACCCCCCTCCCAACTCCTCCTCATCCCAACCCTCCAGGTTGTTGTATAGCCCCCATGCAAGTTTCCTTAGTCTTACAGCACATTCACATTAGTTGTCTCTTCTACATGTAGTAGTGTAGGTTTCCATGTTACTCTTTCCATGCCTTTCAGCCACTCCTCCCTCCCCCAATGTCCATAAGTCTATTCTCTATGTCTGGTTCCCCATTGCTGTTCTGCCTATACCTTTATCACTACCATCTTTCTAGATTTATTAATAAATACAGCTATTATCTACAATCATCTCAACAATAATCAAGTACCTATTGTGGATTTAGTTACAGTAGGTAGTAAAGAGACCACAATAGATCCAAGTGGCTCTTCTTGGCATTCACAGACTAGAACAGGAGGCATATGTACAAACAAACAATTACAATTTAGTTAGATAAGTACTGGTAGAAAGCTGTGCTCACTGAATACAGCCAAAGAAGGGTTCACAGAGGTAGTAAATGCTTGGGTAAAACTGACTAACTGAAGTCTTAGGATGGAAGGCTGAGACTGTGGAAGAGAAGTTTATGGAAGAGGAAATAGCCATGTGCAAAGGCACAGTTATTTAAAATACAGGTTCAAGGAGAAACTCTACTGTACATTGACCTTGATTTACCAGTTGACATTCTTTGGATGTCTTTATCAGCTGCAAATTCACCCTATTACCTAACCTACTGTTCTTTATCTTTTTTACCAAGTTCTCAAAAGAGGATCTGGAAAATGTGGTATAAAATCAATATACACTGACTATAACAGTCCTCTTATCTAACTGTTGAGTAGCTATAATAAAAATGTGAATGTGGGCTGACAGATTTGAGGCTAACATGCTGAGTCCCAAGAACATATTCTTCTAAGTTCCCATTATTCACTTAAATGTCATTTTCTACAGTTGCACTGCTTGTCAATATGATTAGTTTCTAATTTGTACAGTTCATCTTCTCTTAGCACAAATCAAAACTAAAATTATGTATCACCTCAAACTATTCACCATCAAAAAGTCTACAAATAATAAATCCTGGAGAGGCTGTGGAGAAAAAGGAACAGTGTAAGAACACTGTTGGTGGGAAGATAAGTTGGTGCAACCACTATGGAAAACATTAAGGTGGTTCCTCAAAAAGCTAAAAACAGGACTTCCCTTGTGGTCCACTGGGTAAAGAGTCCACTTTGTGGTGCAAGGTGAACTGGTTCAATCCCTGGTCCAGGAAGGTCCCACATGCTGCAGAGCAACTGGGCTGGTGTGTCCAATTACGAGCCAGCACTCTGGAGCACATGTGCCCAGAGCCGGTGCTCTGCAATGAGAGTGGCCACTGCAGTGGGAGGCCCACACAGGCCGAAGAATAAAGATGGATGAAAAATAAATTAAAAATCAATAAAAAATAGGCCAAAATTTTTAAAAAAAGTTAAAAACAGAGCTACCGTATGATTAAGAAATTTTACTCCTGAGTGTATATCTAAATAAAACTATAGTTTGAAAAGATATATACATACCTACATTTATAGCAGCACTACTTATAATATCCAAGACATGAAAACAACCTAAATCTCCATCAAGAGAATGGATAAAGAAGATGTGGTACATATACATAGTGAAGTATTACTCAGCCATTAAAAAGAATGAAAAATGCCATTTGCAGCAACATGGATAGATCTAGAGACTATTATACTAAGTGAAGTAAGTCAGAAAGAGAAAGACAAATACCGTATGATATCTCTTATGTGAGGAATCTAAAATATGATATAAACAAACTTATCCATGAAATGGAAACAGATTCATAGACATAGAAGACAGATTTGTGGTCCACTTGTGGTGGTCAAGAGGTAGGAAAGTCGGAGGAGGGGTTGATGAGAAGTTCGGGATTTGCAGTTGCAAACTGTTATATATAGAATGGATAAATAATAAGGCCCTACTGTTTAGCACAGGGAACTATATTAAATAGCCTGTAATAAACCATAATGGAAAAGAATATGAAAAATTATAGATACATATCTATCACTGAATCACTTTGTCTGTATAGTGAAAGCTATAGTTTTCCCAGTAGTCATATATGAATGTGAGAATTGAACCATGAAGAAGGCTAAGTCTCAAAGACTTGATGCCTCTGAACTGTGGTGTTGGACTGCAAGGAGATCAAACCAGCAAGTCCTAAAGGAAATCAATCCTCAATATTCATTGGAAGGACTGATGCTGAAGCTGAAGCTCCAATAGTTTGGCCACCTGATGCGAAGAGACAACTCATTGGAAAAGACCCTGATGTGGGTACAAAGAGAAGGCAGAAGGAGAAGGGGATGACACAGCATGAGATGGTTGGATGTCATCACTGAGTCAACGGAAATGAGCTTGAGCAGATTCTGGGAGATGGTGGTAGACAGGGAAGCCTGGTGTGCCACAGTCCATGGGGTTGCAATGAGTTAGACACAAGTGGACTGTGCGACTGAAGAGAACTGAATCACTTTGTTGTACAGCACAAATAGACACAACATTGTAAAACAACTACTTAAAATAAAAGTCATTTTTTAAAGGAAAAAATTCATCTTCTCTTTACTTTTTAAATGTCAAAATAATGCTTCTTATCTCCTTATATGGCATCACTAATCCCCTTCCCATGTTTTCTCCAAGACTACCACCAGTAGCTCTTTCAATGAGAGGAGGAATAAGGTTTTAATTGCTATTAGTTAGAAGAACACATTCATTTTGACTAGAAAGAGGGGCTATGGCCCAAATAGAGGTTAGACATTAGAATCACATGACCGCACTTCCAGCAAAGCAGATCTGGCCTCTGCTATTTATTTATTTTAAAACAAAAACACCATGAGTTGAAACTGCCTCTGAGAGTCTTGAAAAGAGTCCTGTTCCCATTAAACTTGAATAAATTTTGATTGAATTCCTTTCCTTTCAAAAGGTAGCATACTTTCCTAAAAAATAGTGATTTGAAAGTTTCAGACTGTATTAAGTTATTCCTTATTCATCTGTGGCTCTCCAACGAATTTTTGTCCATCAGTAAAGAAGTGGTTCTTTATTTCTGACTTGTAAGTCCTGAAAATGGCAGTGGAAGGGTTAAGAAGGTGAACTGGGATTTGTTTCATTGCTTTTTCGTAATTGTTTGGTGAGCAAACAAGGTAATATACCTAGCAAGTTTTAGTTAGAGAACAAAGATAATGTTTATTTACTTTTCTGAAATTGCACCCTAAATCTATGCAAATCTCCAATTTGAATTACCCACAAGCCTCCCTGTATTTTGGCATATTTTAACCAGAGCTAAATAATTGGCATATATTTATACTCAATCATAATCAAATGTAAAGATACGTATGCAAAACACAGCCTTTGCTTAAAGCTCTCTTTATAGATGAAATGTGATTGGAGAACTTGACAGTTATATTTGCTGTGGGGAAAAATAGTTGATCATCTCCTTTCTTCTACTCTTTTGCCCTTTAGTGACATTGGTTATATTTCAAGATTCTGAACGCTGTAAGTGAACATTTTACTCAAGAAGCATCTTTACCCCACGGCAAAAATAAATTGCTACGTAAAACTAATAAAGTCGTTAATGAGTTTCAACAAAGAGCAAATGCAAACGGTAAAAAAAAAAATCCATTATTTATCAGCAGTAAATCTAGTATTTTTTCGTAAAACAGATTTCACAGAAGCTCTACTTTTATTAGCTTTTCCTAAACTTTGGTACAAAGTGTCAGGTCTCTCTAATATATAATCAAGGGAATTTTCTGTCGGGAAGAAAACTTCTCATCTTTATAAAGGACAGTTGGAGGAGAGGTAAGGAAAAACAGGAAAGATTGCGCATGAAGATTCATTGTAAGAGTATGAACTGAATGCATTTCAATTATTGTTTTAAAAACACTGCTGTGAAAAAAGGTTGTGTTTTGAATCAAGTGGAATCTGATTTCCAATTTTAGAATATTTCCTAATTTAGTAATGACTGAAAATTTCATTATCCTGAAAATGAAGGCACAACTATAAAATATCCAGGAAGAATTTTGAATAAAATTCATCCACTGATTTTTCTTTTTAAATTTCACAGCTTTGTATATAAATCTATCAACTTCTGTATTTCAACTTCTCTGACTAAAAGAAACTTCAACAAGCTTTTTAATACTATTCCTTATTCATCTGTGGCTCTCCAACGAATTTTGTCCATCAGTAAAGAAGTGGTTCTTTATTTCTGGCTTGTAAGTCCTGAAAATGGCAGTGGAAGGGTTAAGAAGGTGAACTGGGATTTGTTTCATTGCTTTTTCGTAATTGTTTGGTGAGCAAACAAGGTAATATACCTAGCAAGTTTTAGTTAGAGAACAAAGATAATGTTTATTTACTTTTCTGAAATTGTACCCTAAATCTATGCAAATCTCCAATTTGAATTACCCACAAGCCTCCCTGTATTTTGGCATATTTTAACCAGAGCTAAATAATTGGCATATATTTATACTCAATCATAATCAAATGTAAAGATACGTATGCAAAACACAGCCTTTGCTTAAAGCTCTCTTTATAGATGAAATGTGATTGGAGAACTTGACAGTTATATTTGCTGTGGGGAAAAATAGTTGATCATCTCCTTTCTTCTACTCTTTTGCCCTTTAGTGACATTGGTTATATTTCAAGATTCTGAACGCTGTAAGTGAACATTTTACTCAAGAAGCATCTTTACCCCACGGCAAAAATAAATTGCTACGTAAAACTAATAAAGTCGTTAATGAGTTTCAACAAAGAGCAAATGCAAACGGTAAAAAAAAAATCCATTATTTATCAGCAGTAAATCTAGTATTTTTTCGTAAAACAGATTTCACAGAAGCTCTACTTTTATTAGCTTTTCCTAAACTTTGGTACAAAGTGTCAGGTCTCTCTAATATATAATCAAGGGAATTTTCTGTCGGGAAGAAAACTTCTCATCTTTATAAAGGACAGTTGGAGGAGAGGTAAGGAAAAACAGGAAAGATTGCGCATGAAGATTCATTGTAAGAGTATGAACTGAATGCATTTCAATTATTGTTTTAAAAACACTGCTGTGAAAAAAGGTTGTGTTTTGAATCAAGTGGAATCTGATTTCCAATTTTAGAATATTTCCTAATTTAGTAATGACTGAAAATTTCATTATCCTGAAAATGAAGGCACAACTATAAAATATCCAGGAAGAATTTTGAATAAAATTCATCCACTGATTTTTCTTTTTAAATTTCACAGCTTTGTATATAAATCTATCAACTTCTGTATTTCAACTTCTCTGACTAAAAGAAACTTCAACAAGCTTATTTAATAATACTGAATGCAATCAAACTTTAGGTGAAATTTCTTAGTGAGAGAGCCAGAGTTTGATCAGGTTGTCCCTAAGCTTCAATTTTTACATAAAAATGAACAAAAGTGTAACAGGTGAAATCCAACAACAATCGAAAAAAAGGGTTTAGAGGAATGAAAATGGTTACTTTTCACAGATGGGGTTTATATTTATATATATATCCTTTCTACCTGGCAAATTTTGACCTAAGATAAAAATTCAGACAGTTTCTGAATGGTGAAGAAAGTCTAAAATATGGCCAACTCTACTGAATTAAATTATGGTTTTGAAAAATCATACTTTAAGGTCTAGAGGTTTCTTCTTTTCTGAGGTCAGCTCTCTGAAGCAAGTGCCATTAAACGTGTTCAAATAGTAATTATGAAAGTCTTGTATTGTCATAAAAACTCACACTTAATTTGCTCCACATAACCGTTCTGGCCTGGACTGCTTTTCATCTTAATCACTACCTATTCTTTGATTTGAGAGCAATATTAAGGTCCACAAACATTATGCTGAGAATGATAAACACATGTGAGCTAATTTTTGTGAAGAGCTTGCATTTAGAGAGAAAAAAGAAAAGGAAAATATCAAGCAGATAAAGAAAATATTGTTTTTGACTTCCTTGAGAGTCCCATGGACTGCAAGGAGATCAAACTAGTGAATCCTAAAGGAAATCAACCCTGAATTCATTGGAAGGACTGATGCTGAAGTGCCTGTAGTTTGGCCACCTGGTGAGAAGAGCTCACTCCCTGAAAAAGACCCTGATGCTGGGAAAGATTGAGGGCAGGAGGAGAAGGGATGACAGAGAATAAGGGATCGCAGCATGAAAAAGGTTGTGTTTTGAATCAAGTGGAATCTGATTTCCAATTTTAGAATATTTCCTAATTTAGTAATGACTGAAAATTTCATTATCCTGAAAATGAAGGCACAACTATAAAATATCCAGGAAGAATTTTGAATAAAATTCATCCACTGATTTTTCTTTTTAAATTTCACAGCTTTGTATATAAATCTATCAACTTCTGTATTTCAACTTCTCTGACTAAAAGAAACTTCAACAAGCTTATTTAATAATACTGAATGCAATCAAACTTTAGGTGAAATTTCTTAGTGAGAGAGCCAGAGTTTGATCAGGTTGTCCCTAAGCTTCAATTTTTACATAAAAATGAACAAAAGTGTAACAGGTGAAATCCAACAACAATCGAAAAAAGGTTCAGAGGAATGAAAATGGTTACTTTTCACAGATGGGGTTTATATTTATATATATATCCTTTCTACCTGGCAAATTTTGACCTAAGATAAAAATTCAGACAGTTTCTGAATGGTGAAGAAAGTCTAAAATATGGCCAACTCTACTGAATTAAATTATGGTTTTGAAAAATCATACTTTAAGGTCTAGAGGTTTCTTCTTTTCTGAGGTCAGCTCTCTGAAGCAAGTGCCATTAAACGTGTTCAAATAGTAATTATGAAAGTCTTGTATTGTCATAAAAACTCACACTTAATTTGCTCCACATAACCGTTCTGGCCTGGACTGCTTTTCATCTTAAGCACTACCTATTCTTTGATTTGAGAGCAATATTAAGGTCCACAAACATTATGCTGAGAATGATAAACACATGTGAGCTAATTTTTGTGAAGAGCTTGCATTTAGAGAGAAAAAAGAAAAGGAAAATATCAAGCAGATAAAGAAAATATTGTTTTTGACTTCCTTGAGAGTCCCATGGACTGCAAGGAGATCAAACTAGTGAATCCTAAAGGAAATCAACCCTGAATTCATTGGAAGGACTGATGCTGAAGTGCCTGTAGTTTGGCCACCTGGTGAGAAGAGCTCACTCCCTGAAAAAGACCCTGATGCTGGGAAAGATTGAGGGCAGGAGGAGAAGGGGATGACAGAGAATAAGATGGCTGGATGGCATCGCCAACTCTTTGGGCATGAATTGGAGCAAACTGGGAGATAGTGGAGGAAAAACGAGCCTGGCGTGCTACAATCCATGGGGTCATAAAGAGTTGGTCATGACACAGCAACTGAACAACAACAAAGATTACGAGTACTGTCAGAAGACATAATATCTTCCCCCCCAACACAATGGCTAGCCATGAAATAAACATGCTCATGACATGTGTGGTAGCATTTCAACTGGGGAAATAGCTGATATATGGGGTACTATATTTCTGCTTCAACACAGATATTTTACTGACAGTCCCCAGCAAGGATCTGCATTTGTAGGAAGAATTGAGAAGAGAAAGAAAGTCATGAAGGCAAAATGTCTTGGTGATAAGACCTTGAGAAAAAAAAAAAAAAAAAGAGTCAACTAAGGAGGCTCTGTAGAGCTCAGGAGTCTGGACACTCAGCCTAAAAACTGAGTCTGTGTTAACCACAGAGAACCCAACTGTCAGTTTTGTTATAAAATCCTCTCCTATGGCTGCCATGGTGAAGTGTCAAAAAGGCAATGTGAATGCCTTCCGCAACAAGAACAATAAAGAACTGCTACTTATGATTAAGTTCTGTTCTGCCCATTCCAATTCCCCTTAAAGATAGTACTAATGCCACACACACACACACACACACACACACACACACACACACACTTTTTAAATCACTCTCCTCCTGCCTCTCTCACATCTTGCTTTGGAACTGACCAGTACTTCGCATCTCCAGTCATTTCTCACACACTGTGGTGACCGGAGGTTTTAGATATTAAATCATTCAGTCTGTCAGTCTATGTAGGAAGCACCCTCAATGTCTTTAAAATGCTATTCTGAAGCATTTAAAGAGGGCCATCTGCAATAAGAACGTTCATTAGATGATGATAAACAGTACTGGGTCACAGATGGAGAAAGTAATAGTATTTGAGAGCCATTTTCATGTTAATGTTATAGATTACATATTAAAGAAATGTGCCAGTAATGAAGCAAAAAACAAAACAAAACAAAAACCAAAGAGGGCCACTGGAGAAGAACAGTTATGCTATTGAAAGCAATAGTATAATAAGCAGAATGGCCCCAAGCCATCTGCTTATAATGCTCACCATATTTAGGCTGTTAGGACAATTCTATTGTCCATGGAGGTGCTATTCTGAGTGAACAAGGAAGTGGGAAAAGCTAATATAAATGAAACTGTTGTTGACTATTAAAAAGCAGAAAAGGGCTTCCCCTGGTGGTCCAGTGGGTAAAGACACTGCCTTGCAGTGCAAGGGGCGCCGGTTCGATCCCTGGTCTGGGAAGATCCCACATGCTGTGGAGCGGCTGGACTGATGTGTCCAATTACCGAGCCGGAGCTCTGGGGTGCATGCACCCAGAGCCGGTGCTCTGCGACGACAGTGGCCACTGCGATGGGAGGCCCACAGGAGCCAAAGAACAACGACGGATGAAAATAGAGAAATGAAAGACCAATAGAAGTGGCCTGCCCACTCCCCTCCCTCCCCACCCCACCCTCCAAAAGATAAATAAATAAAATTAAAAAAAAAAAAGAACAGAAAACTTTTAAAACTCTCCCCCCTTCAACAAACAAACCTAACTAACGCTCTCAGAGCATACTGATGGGAGAATACACACTTTTCTTCCTCAGTTGTTCCTTCAGTCTTGTTCTACCTTGAGTACTTGGTTTGGTACTCATTCACCCTCTGAAATTTCTCCCGTTCTGAATGAGGTCTTTTTTGAGGGCATTAAAGAAGAGTTAGGCCACCCTGAGATATTTTGTGTTTGTGTCCAGTGATGTGAATTATTAAACAGATACTTGTGTGGAAGAGACAAACATTTCAGTTGGGTCTTTCAACCTTAGACGCATGTCTCCAAGGGATATACAGGAAGATCCACAAACACCAACACACATAATAAATATATGGTTATATAAGCACAAGATAATTTAACAAATGCAGAAAATATTGGAAAATACCTCAACTGCTATCTTTTGAAATCATTAATGATCCCATGTGCAGTACAGAATACACGACTAGTTGAAAGGAGCTAACTTTTCACACTTGGGATTTGTGTGTGTTTGTTTCTTAGTGGTACTGTATGCACATCACAGCTCTGGAGAGACTAGAAGAGAAGCATAAACTATGGGGCTCACAGTCTTAAACAGAGGCTTTCAGAATGGCCCCAAGCCATCTGCTTATAATGCTCACCATATTTAGGCTGTTAGGACAATTCTATTGTCCATGGAGGTGCTATTCTGAGTGAACAAGGAAGTGGGAAAAGCTAATATAAATGAAACTGTTGTTGACTATTAAAAAGCAGAAAAGGGCTTCCCCTGGTGGTCCAGTGGGTAAAGACACTGCCTTGCAGTGCAAGGGGCGCCGGTTCGATCCCTGGTCTGGGAAGATCCCACATGCTGTGGAGCGGCTGGACTGATGTGTCCAATTACCGAGCCGGAGCTCTGGGGTGCATGCACCCAGAGCCGGTGCTCTGCGACGACAGTGGCCACTGCGATGGGAGGCCCACAGGAGCCAAAGAACAACGACGGATGAAAATAGAGAAATGAAAGACCAATAGAAGTGGCCTGCCCACTCCCCTCCCCCCCCACCCCACCCCCCCAAAGATAAAAAAAAAAAAATTAAAAAAAAAAAAAGAACAGAAAACTTTTAAAACTCTCCCCCCTTCAACAAACAAACCTAACTAACGCTCTCAGAGCATACTGATGGGAGAATACACACTTTTCTTCCTCAGTTGTTCCTTCAGTCTTGTTCTACCTTGAGTACTTGGTTTGGTACTCATTCACCCTCTGAAATTTCTCCCGTTCTGAATGAGGTCTTTTTTGAGGGCATTAAAGAAGAGTTAGGCCACCCTGAGATATTTTGTGTTTGTGTCCAGTGATGTGAATTATTAAACAGATACTTGTGTGGAAGAGACAAACATTTCAGTTGGGTCTTTCAACCTTAGACGCATGTCTCCAAGGGATATACAGGAAGATCCACAAACACCAACACACATAATAAATATATGGTTATATAAGCACAAGATAATTTAACAAATGCAGAAAATATTGGAAAATACCTCAACTGCTATCTTTTGAAATCATTAATGATCCCATGTGCAGTACAGAATACACGACTAGTTGAAAGGAGCTAACTTTTCACACTTGGGATTTGTGTGTGTTTGTTTCTTAGTGGTACTGTATGCACATCACAGCTCTGGAGAGACTAGAAGAGAAGCATAAACTATGGGGCTCACAGTCTTAAACAGAGGCTTTCAGATATTGATTTTCATTAATGCTCTCCTCTAAAATGGTTTCAGTCTTTTGTCCTTTTCAAATGAAAACCTTATCCCTCGGTTTTGCAATTTGGATCTGGTGAGGAGATAAGGAAGAAGAAAGTTTATGATTCAGGGGTGTAATAAACTCCAGCTGGTGTATCATGAGCCTAGTTCTGTCAAAATAAATAAATGATCAAAAATAATCTTATTAAAAAACAAAGTCATATTGGGACTTTGGAAAACAAATTTAGGTGAAACAAGTGAAATGAAAATAGGAAGGATATTAAAATTCAGAACCTGATTGATTATGTATTAGCCAGATCAAAGCCTCCAGGTGGTAATGAGCCACTGAGTAGGGATTACCACCTGTCCTGTGTAACTAGCAGCTGGACCTACCAAGAACAGCTGGACAAGAACACTTATATAAAATTAGCCTTTAGAAGCAGAAGCTAAATTTTTTCACCTGCTTCTCAGTTTGGCATCTTTATCACTCATGCCAGAAGTAAAAAGCTTTTTATATTTTGATGCTGTTTTAGCCTTAGGGAAAACACAGCTTTGAACACCAATATTCCCAGCTGCTTGCTACCAAGTAACAGAGGTTGTCTTCTTGACCTGAAAAGCTAAGATGTCAGATGCACTTGGGTTTTTCTGTCACTGCCTCACCTTGTGTTCTGATATTCAAGCCATGGCGAGTTCTTTCAAAGGGCAGGAGAAACATAAATTTTAAATGAAAACTAGATTAGTAAAAGCCATTTACCCCTCTGCTCCTATTTATATGTTGTCATTTCATGGGAACCAATTTAGAATGACAGTAGATATGTCCACCTGGAGAGTTTATCAAACCATTCTGACTCAAGATGCTATATTGAAAAATGAGGGACGTGACCATATTGACGTGGTGCTCTAACTTGTTTTAAAGCCAGCAATCTGTTTTGAGAGGTATCATGAAAAAAGTGAATGGGTAAGTCAGAAATAATCCACTGCTTTGATGTCAGAGGCAGCAGCACAACCAAAGCGGAGATTAGAGACACAGAATCTCAGATCTCACCCTGGACTTAGTCAGAATCTGGATTTTCACAAGGGTCTCAGGCGATTCTCATGCACACGAATACTTGAGCAAACC
This sequence comes from Tragulus kanchil, assembly GCA_022376925.1. Lineage (NCBI taxonomy): Eukaryota > Metazoa > Chordata > Mammalia > Artiodactyla > Tragulidae > Tragulus > Tragulus kanchil. The sequence continues at coordinate 100,910,647 of JAIOJX010000001.1, read as the reverse complement.
ATTTCTCTGTGTTCAATCAGGACTTCTCTTTCTCTGTTCAATTTGTACTGGAATGCCTTTATTTGAATAATACATTTTAGCACAAACCAGTACTTAAGATAGACTGTGTATTACAATAACTAATACTGATGGTATGCCTACTATGTTTAAGCATAGCCCATACAGATTGCACATTAAGAGGAAATTCAACGTAAGAGGATTTGTGATATTAGGACATCTGGACATCTGCGTAATGAAATAGCTTTTTCTCCCATTAGACTCTAATCTGAAAGTTTATGTCTGCCAAAGGAACTGAGAATAGAAACTTTCTACTTCCATGATACAAGGTAAAAGGCAGAAGAAGAGAAGGAAGAACAAGGGGGGAAAGGGGAGAGGTCGAAATAGAGAGAAAGAAACACAGAGTGAGGGAGAGAATCTATGAGAGCTAGAAATCATTGCAGTTGGCAAGTAACTGGCAGCAGGTGGTCTGTATAACCTATTGGAAATAGCACACCTTAGCAACTTGATGAAGAATCCTTATTTCAAATCTGCACAGGGTTCAGCCACAGAGAGAGATCAAGTAATTCTTGTCAATGAGTATTAAAACTTGTGAGAACAAAGCAACATATGTGGCTCAAGATTGGAATAAAGCACAAAGAAGAGAATCCATAAAAACCAGATATTGAGAGAAAAGTATAATCTCTAGCAGGATCAAGAGAAAAATCTTTTTTTTTAAGAAAATATTTATTTTCATTTGTTTATTTGGCTGTGCCAGGTCTGAGCTGTGGCATGTATGATCTATTTGCCCAACCAGGGATTGAACATGGGTCCCCTGCATTGGGAATGTGGAGTCTTAGCCACTGGACCACCAGGGAGGTCTCAGGGTAAAAATCTCTTTTTCTGAACTATTCAGCTCTTCATAAGAAGTGAAAGCTAGTATCAGAATTCTTTGGTATATATTTAGTCATATAGACATTTATGTATTTGTGTGTTCATTTAATTTTTTAGTTATATGTTTTTTATATCTAATCAGGTTTCCAATAAATTCATGTCCAATGGTAAATGATCCTCATTTATATAGTGTGAGTTCAGTCATTCTCAATCTTTTCTGATGCCTTCAAGCCTCCAGTTGAGGAGTCTCTCAAACATGCTAATCAAAGACAATGATTAAGAATTCCTTCTCATAGACAAATGTCTGAACTGGGCAGTCTTCAAAATGGTAACTACTACTGCTGGGATTCTAGTATTCAGAAAAAGACACTTTGATAAGCTAACACACTGAGGGAGAGAAAAGGATTGCTTCAGAGAAGCTGGAAGAAGAGCGGAAATGAAAACAAAGTAGAAAGGGAGGGGAGCGAGGTTTCAAAGCAACAGGACAGGAAGATGTGTAATGGTTTGAAACGGGACACAAATCAGAGGACAGAGCATTAGTAGGACAGGAGAGGGGGTTTCTTCCTCTCCGAATGGAACATTCCATATACCTTAGACAAGCATTTCACTAGTTAAGTCTGTGGGTATCACTTATTGGGTTGGCCAAAATGGTTGTTTGGTTTCAACTGAAAAAGACACATTTTTCATTTTCATGAAGAACTTCAGTGAACAATGTATTCCATACTTGAACAAACTCTTTGGCCAACCCAATACCTAGTAGATCAGGTAAGATATTTGGTATCATTAATTTTTTTCAAAGGCTTGATATCCAGGCACATACAGGAGTGAGAAAGCTTCTCCCTTCAATCCTTTTAAGATAAAACTGGTCAACTGAGTGATTTTTATGTCAGTTAAAGGAAGCAATGTGGGTAGGTTGGCAACAATTTATCAGATTAATCAAGTACAATCCATTCAGATAATGGCTAGACCCCTGAATTTAAGACTTATGGAGCCATACAGAGGCAACTTTTGTCTGCAAAGGACAAAAGAACTGAATAATGTCATCAGTTTTTCTGCCATAGAGGCATTAAGACAAACCAAGAGAGTTTATGTGTGCTTCGCCCATTTTATCAGAAATAACAGGTGATTTTACAACAGTGAATCCTGTTCAAAGTGTGAAGAATAACTTACTGACAGGTACCAACTTTGGAGGCAATGTTTCTACCAGTTTCATAAGAAGTGAAAGCTAGTATCAGAATTCTTTGGTATATATTTAGTCATATAGACATTTATGTATTTGTGTGTTCATTTAATTTTTTAGTTATATGTTTTTTATATCTAATCAGGTTTCCAATAAATTCATGTCCAATGGTAAATGATCCTCATTTATATAGTGTGAGTTCAGTCATTCTCAATCTTTTCTGATGCCTTCAAGCCTCCAGTTGAGGAGTCTCTCAAACATGCTAATCAAAGACAATGATTAAGAATTCCTTCTCATAGACAAATGTCTGAACTGGGCAGTCTTCAAAATGGTAACTACTACTGCTGGGATTCTAGTATTCAGAAAAAGACACTTTGATAAGCTAACACACTGAGGGAGAGAAAAGGATTGCTTCAGAGAAGCTGGAAGAAGAGCGGAAATGAAAACAAAGTAGAAAGGGAGGGGAGCGAGGTTTCAAAGCAACAGGACAGGAAGATGTGTAATGGTTTGAAACGGGACACAAATCAGAGGACAGAGCATTAGTAGGACAGGAGAGGGGGTTTCTTCCTCTCCGAATGGAACATTCCATATACCTTAGACAAGCATTTCACTAGTTAAGTCTGTGGGTATCACTTATTGGGTTGGCCAAAATGGTTGTTTGGTTTCAACTGAAAAAGACACATTTTTCATTTTCATGAAGAACTTCAGTGAACAATGTATTCCATACTTGAACAAACTCTTTGGCCAACCCAATACCTAGTAGATCAGGTAAGATATTTGGTATCATTAATTTTTTTCAAAGGCTTGATATCCAGGCACATACAGGAGTGAGAAAGCTTCTCCCTTCAATCCTTTTAAGATAAAACTGGTCAACTGAGTGATTTTTATGTCAGTTAAAGGAAGCAATGTGGGTAGGTTGGCAACAATTTATCAGATTAATCAAGTACAATCCATTCAGATAATGGCTAGACCCCTGAATTTAAGACTTATGGAGCCATACAGAGGCAACTTTTGTCTGAAAAGGACAAAAGAACTGAATAATGTCATCAGTTTTTCTGCCATAGAGGCATTAAGACAAACCAAGAGAGTTTATGGGGTTCGCCCATTTTATCAGAAATAACAGGTGATTTTACAACAGTGAATCCTGTTCAAAGTGTGAAGAATAACTTACTGACAGGTACCAACTTTGGAGGCAATGTTTCTACCAGTGTCATTAAATTGGTGCTGTTCTAATTTATTAAAAAATTAGTCCAAGATCTAAAATAAACAGATAATAGAAAATCCCAAAATCTTATCTGTAGGACTTTTGGAAGTATAACTAGTACTAACATTCTCTATCAACTTCTTTGCTTTTCTTTTTTTTTTAAAATTATTTATTATTTATTTTATTTTGGGCGGGGGTCGGGTTGGGGAGGGAGGGGAGTGGGCGGGCCACTTCTATTGGTCTTTCATTTCTCTATTTTCATCCGTCTTTGTTCTTTGGCTCCTGCGGGCCTCCCATCGTGGTGGCGTCTGTTGTCGCAGAGCTCCAGCTCTGGGCACATGCGCTCCAGAGCTCCGGCTCCAGAGCTCCGGCTCAGTGATTGGACACATCTGTCCAGCCGCTCCACGGCACGTGGGATCTTCCCAAGCCAGGGATCGAACCAGCGCCCCTTGCACTGCAAGGCGGTGTCCTTACCCACTGGACCTCCAGGGGAAGCCCCTAACCAGCTTTACCTGAGAAAATGTAGACAATGAACTGGGTGCTCAGTCGCTAAGCTGTATCCGACTCTTTGAGACTCCATGACTTCTAGGCTCCTCTGTCCATGGGATTTCCCAGGCAAGAATACTGGAGTGGGTTGCTGTTTCCTTCTGCAGGGGATCTTCCTGGCCCAGGGAATGAAACCCATGTTTCTGGCATCTTCCTGCACTGGCAGGTGGATTCTTTACCAATGAACCACCTGGGTAATACGTTGACTTTTACAAATTGGTCCTTTCAAAAACCCAAAAGATGCTGGTGGAAATGTAAACTGATACAGCCAGTATGGAAGACAGTATGGAGATTCCTTAAAAAACTAAAAATAGAAGCACTGTACGACCCAGCAATCACACTATTAGGCTTATACTCTGATGAAATCAAAACTGAAAGAGGCACCTGTACTCCAATGTTCATTGCAGCACTCTATACAACAACTAGAACATGGAAGCAATCTAGATGTCCATCGATGAATGAATGGATAAAAAAGCTCTGGTACATATATACAATGGAATACTACTCAGCTGTTAAAAGAAATGCAGAAGAATCAGCTCTAATGAGGTGGATGCATCTAAAACCTATTAAAAAACTGAAGTAAGTCAAAAAGAGAAAGACAAGTACAGTATACTAACATATATATGGAATCTAGTAAGATGGTAATGATAACACACACAGCGATACAATGGAAAAACAGACATAGAGAACAGACATATGGACATTGTGGGGAATGAACAGCAGGTGGGAAGCGTAGAGGGAGTAACATGGAAACCTATACTATCATATGTGAAAAAGGCAGCTATGGTAATTGTGCTGTGGGAATAGGGAATCCTGCAGGCATGCTGTGAGATGGCCTGAAGGGGTGAGATGGGGGAGACTAGGAAGGGGGTAGAGGAGGGAGGGGCCAGGTATATACATATGACTAGTCTGGGATTATACACATCTGTAAACAACAGAACACTAAAAGTAAAAATATAAAATAAAAAATTTAAAAAAAAAAGCAAGAAAGGGAATAAAGAAAAACCCAAAAGACACTAAATTTCTCCAGACTCATAGAGTTACAAAACAAACTTATGGTTACCAAAGTGGAAAGGTGGTGGAGAGGATAAATTGGGAGTTTGGGATGAATATATACACACTGCTTTGTATAAAATAGACAACAAAGACCTACTGTATAGCACGGGGAGCACTGCTCAGTATTCTGTAATGACTTAAATGGGAAAAGAATTTGGGAAAGAATAGATACATGTATAACTAAATCACTTCGCTATATACCTGAAACACATTACTGTTAATCAGCTATGCTCCAATATAAAATAAAAATTAAAAGTACAAACTTCCAGTCAGAAGTCATGGGGATGTAATGTATATTGCGTGTGAAAGTTTAGAAAGTATATTTTAAGAGTTCTCATCACAAGGAAATTTTTTTTTCTGTTTCTTTCATTTTATATCTCTGTGAGATAATAGATGCTCATTGAATTATGATAATCATTTCATGATATATATAAGTCAAATCATTATGTTGTATACTTTTTACAGTGCTATATGTCAATTATATCTCAATAAAACTGGAAGAAAAGAGATACTAAGTTTCTCATGCTGATGTATGGCAGAGACCATCAGAATACTGTAATTATCCTCCAATTAAAATAAATTAAAAAAACACCTAAGGAAAAGCAAATATAATATAAAAGCACAAGAATACATTAACATTCTACCTGTTTAAAGACTTGGGTGTTCTAAAATTCAAACAAGAAAATACAGTATCACTTATCAGTATGTGATAAGCTGAAATGTATATTCAAATGTGAGTCAAAGTAAGTAAATATCAAAAATAAATGAATTTTACGACTTTAAAATTGATTATATTTGTGCTATTATGTTTCTTTATTATTTTGGAGTAAAAGTTGCCAATATGCAATCTTTGGGCTAACTTTGGCATGTATACATTTTGTTGGGCCCACACAGTTCTTTCTTTGTTTGAATTACTCGACACTTAAATATTCAGAGGTGTTCTTTTTTTTAGCAGTGATGTAAATTTCTGACTTCTCATTTAAAGGGAATGATTTGGCTCTTTGGGCTTTCTTCCTTATACAGTAATAATTGGCTGGATCTGACATTCACCAGTCTTGTAAAAGGGCATGTATTTGGTACCTCGCACCAGTTCTCATAACCTTGCACTTGGCCGACCTTGCTTATTTACATTAGTAAGCTACCCTCTAATCAATCAGCAATCTCTGCTTTGACCAGCAAGGCTTGACCATAGCCATCTTAGGGTATCTTCATCTGCTTTAACTTAACTAACACTGTCACACAAACAAAATGAAAAATGGAATAACCCTATAATCTTTAAGAAATTGACTCTATTAAGTTTCCCTTGAGGAAAACTTCAGGACCAGATCATGCACAGATCATCTTACACAGATGAGACAATGCTTCCTGACTTCCTTTAATGAGACAAGAGTCATCCTGATACCAAAGCTTGACAAGAATTACAGAAACCAAATTGAAAACAAAAGGATTTGAGTCATATCTCTGTGAGATAATAGATGCTCATTGAATTATGATAATCATTTCATGATATATATAAGTCAAATCATTATGTTGTATACTTTTTACAGTGCTATATGTCAATTATATCTCAATAAAACTGGAAGAAAAGAGATACTAAGTTTCTCATGCTGATGTATGGCAGAGACCATCAGAATACTGTAATTATCCTCCAATTAAAATAAATTAAAAAAACACCTAAGGAAAAGCAAATATAATATAAAAGCACAAGAATACATTAACATTCTACCTGTTTAAAGACTTGGGTGTTCTAAAATTCAAACAAGAAAATACAGTATCACTTATCAGTATGTGATAAGCTGAAATGTATATTCAAATGTGAGTCAAAGTAAGTAAATATCAAAAATAAATGAATTTTACGACTTTAAAATTGATTATATTTGTGCTATTATGTTTCTTTATTATTTTGGAGTAAAAGTTGCCAATATGCAATCTTTGGGCTAACTTTGGCATGTATACATTTTGTTGGGCCCACACAGTTCTTTCTTTGTTTGAATTACTCGACACTTAAATATTCAGAGGTGTTCTTTTTTTTAGCAGTGATGTAAATTTCTGACTTCTCATTTAAAGGGAATGATTTGGCTCTTTGGGCTTTCTTCCTTATACAGTAATAATTGGCTGGATCTGACATTCACCAGTCTTGTAAAAGGGCATGTATTTGGTACCTCGCACCAGTTCTCATAACCTTGCACTTGGCCGACCTTGCTTATTTACATTAGTAAGCTACCCTCTAATCAATCAGCAATCTCTGCTTTGACCAGCAAGGCTTGACCATAGCCATCTTAGGGTATCTTCATCTGCTTTAACTTAACTAACACTGTCACACAAACAAAATGAAAAATGGAATAACCCTATAATCTTTAAGAAATTGACTCTATTAAGTTTCCCTTGAGGAAAACTTCAGGACCAGATCATGCACAGATCATCTTACACAGATGAGACAATGCTTCCTGACTTCCTTTAATGAGACAAGAGTCATCCTGATACCAAAGCTTGACAAGAATTACAGACCAATGAACATGGATGCAATAATCCTAAACAAAATGTTAGCAAAACAAATCCGAAAATGAGTATTTAGAGTCATATACATCACAGCCAAGTTGGGATTACTTCAAGAATGGAAGTGGTACTGACCAACTGAATATTTAGGCTTTAAACAGATGAAACAGTTCCTCTCTCACAAGTGACAAACACACACAAAAAACAATTTCAGGTAGACAATATGTCTAAGTATGAAAGATAAAATAATAAAGTATCTCGAAGACAAGAGAAAATATTCATGATATTGATACAAGATTTCTTAAATAGGACACAAAAAGTCTAGTATAAAAAAGTTATATGATTGACAAATCTTCTATACATTAAAACACACAAGATAATTAAAAAGTAACCTATACAATGAGAGAGGATATTTGTGACACAGAGTTTACAAAGGGTTGTATATGTTAAGAAAACTCTGACAAATCAATAATAATAAGGATGAACCAATAAAAAATAGGCAAATGATTGAACAGATACTTCACACAAGAGGACACCCCAAATGGCCAACAATACATGTGAAAATCTCATAAGTAATCAGAAGAATGCAAATTAAAGCTGAGATTCTATTATACTACACACTCATTGCAATGGCTAAAATTTTAAGGTCTGACTATATCAAATATTATTGAGATGTGAAACAGTTACTTCCTCTATGGTTAGTGGGAGTTTAAGCTGGTACAACCACTTTGGAGAAGTGTCTGGAAGTATCTACTAAAGCTCAGCATATGTACACCCTCATCATAGGCAACTTTACTCTCAGATGTATACCCAACATAAAAGTATGCACATATGCACCAAAATACACATAAAAGAATGTTCATAGAAGCTTTATTCATAATGTCTCCAAACTGGAAACAAAACAAAACAAATAAAAAAAGAAACTAAAATGTCTATCACCAAAAGCATGGATAAATAAGCCATGGTATATTTTCATATCAGGATATCATCAAAAGAATGGATAAATAAATCATGGTATATTTTATAACAGGATATCATATGCTTTCAAATTTTGATGGTGGAGAAGGCTCTTTAAAGTCCCTTGGAAAGCAAAGAGATCAAACTAGCCAATCCTAAAGGGAAATCGACCCTAAATATTCATTGGAAGGACTGATGCTGAAGTTGAAGCTCCAATATTTTGGCCACCTGATGCGAAGAGCTGACTCATTAGAAAAGATTCTGATGCTGGGAAAGATTGAGGGCAGGAGAAGGGGACAACAGAGGATGAGATGGTTTGATGGTATCGCTGACTCAGTGAGTCTGAGCAAACTCCAAGCGACAGTGAAGGACAGGGAAGCCTGGTGTGCTATAGCCCACGGGGTTGCTAAGAGTTGGATACCAGTTAGTGACTGAACAGCAACAATAATCATATAGTAATGAACATGAATGACAGCTAAGTGCAACAATGTGAGTTCATCTCATAAACAAAATGTTGAGTCGCAGACACAGAAGCTTTTATACTGTATGGTTCGATTTCATAGAGTTCAAAACCAGGTAAAACTAAATCATGGTATTTAAAAACCAGGGTAGTGGTTACTTTTAGGATTATGGAGGAGTAGTGATTGGGAGAGAGCAAACGGTAGATTGGTGGTTTCCAAAGTATTAGTAATGTTTTATTTTCTCTCTTATACTTTTGTTTTGAAATTTTCAAATCAACCAAAAAGCTAAAAGGACACCTATAAACCATTCACCTAGACACCATATTTACTTCTACTCTCTCTCTTTCTCACAGTTACATAGTTGGATGAACTGATGAATGGATGGATAGATAGACTGCAGAATCTCTTTCTGAGACACTAGTAATGTTTTATTCATTGTTCTAGATGGTAAACATGAATGTGTCCATTTTGTGATGACTGCATTGCACTAAACATGAATTATTTTTGTACATTTTCTGAATCTGTTATTCTTTGAGTTAAAAAAATCTGATTTAAACAACTTGCTTTGAAAATGCCCTTGAAAACAATGCATTCAACACAACATATTAGCCAAATAGTATGGTATAATGATTTGTTGTTGTGCAACATTTAGGAACAACTATACTATATTTTCAGACCCATTTACTGAATTAAGATACACTAATGTGGCAATAAGGCTTAGATTAAAATCACAGTGTCATAAGCTCACCTGCTGGTTGTTTTCCATAGCCATATTTTATACCTGCCTCTGTATTATATGGTTTTCCAGGTGGATCAGTGGTAAAGAATCTGCCTGCCAATGTAGGAGACTTAGGGGACACAGGATTGTCTAAAATATTCCATAGACAGAAGAGCCTGGTGGGCTGCAGTCCATGGGGTCGCAAAGAATCGGATATGACTGAGCATGCATGCACGCTCTATTATATGAAACCAAAAATTTCCCATGTTTCTTTCTTTTAAGATGTATGCTGGACAGAACTGTTTAGACTACAGAGTAAGACACAGGGCAGGGTGTTGGGGGTTGGTGAAAGTGTGGGGTAGCTATTCAATGGCCGTATCAGTTAAGTGACTACTTAAAACACAGTTCTGATCCTCAAACAAATGGTTAAACCAGCAAGCTAACGAAAGGACATAATAGTGTATCTTCCAAAGATTAGGTGAAAATTGGAATGGCTAGCCTGCGGATGAAAGAGACATGATTAGAAACATTTCTCTTTTGTATTGCTTACCAGCAGGAATGAATTAACAACACAGCACAATAGGACAAGCTCTCAGCTTAGAGAAAACTGACTGACGTCCCAACTTTTATGCCACAGTCAGTGATTTTAGGAAATCAAAACCATTCAGAGCCTCAGTTTCCACATAGGAGGAAAAATGAGGATAATCATATACACTATTCAGATCCTACATGGGATATAGCAAGACTCAAATGGGCTAACAGATATGAGAGGGTTCTATAAAATACTATATAAACACACAGGACAACATGCAAATTCCCGACTTGCACATGCTTTCTATTCCAAAAATCATGGCTTTGGAGAAGGACCATGGGACTCAGTCTCATTAGACCTGTTTTTCTAGGCCAGTTTAGCCATCTCACCAAAATTATTTTTCCCTTAGTACTTCAGTTTTCTTATCGATCAGATGAAACATTTGGGTTAGATTATGTCCAAGATTCTTTCTTCCTCTTACATTTCATGACTTTTATCTCTTCACACTTGAGTAAACCCATTTGTGCACTCGTATTAGCTGACTATACTATATTTTCAGACCCATTTACTGAATTAAGATACATTTGGCTGGTTGTTTTCCTTTTTTAGCCATATTTTATGCCTGCCTCTGTATTATGTGGTTTTCCAGGTGGATCAGTGGTAAAGAATCTGCCTGCCAATGTAGGAGACTTAGGGGACACAGGATTGTCTAAAATATTCCATAGACAGAAGAGCCTGGTGGGCTGCAGTCCATGGGGTCGCAAAGAATCGGATATGACTGAGCATGCATGCACGCTCTATTATATGAAACCAAAAATTTCCCATGTTTCTTTCTTTTAAGATGTATGCTGGACAGAACTGTTTAGACTACAGAGTAAGACACAGGGCAGGGTGTTGGGGGTTGGTGAAAGTGTGGGGTAGCTATTCAATGGCCGTATCAGTTAAGTGACTACTTAAAACACAGTTCTGATCCTCAAACAAATGGTTAAACCAGCAAGCTAACGAAAGGACATAATAGTGTATCTTCCAAAGATTAGGTGAAAATTGGAATGGCTAGCCTGCGGATGAAAGAGACATGATTAGAAACATTTCTCTTTTGTATTGCTTACCAGCAGGAATGAATTAACAACACAGCACAATAGGACAAGCTCTCAGCTTAGAGAAAACTGACTGACGTCCCAACTTTTATGCCACAGTCAGTGATTTTAGGAAATCAAAACCATTCAGAGCCTCAGTTTCCACATAGGAGGAAAAATGAGGATAATCATATACACTATTCAGATCCTACATGGGATATAGCAAGACTCAAATGGGCTAACAGATATGAGAGGGTTCTATAAAATACTATATAAACACACAGGACAACATGCAAATTCCCGACTTGCACATGCTTTCTATTCCAAAAATCATGGCTTTGGAGAAGGACCATGGGACTCAGTCTCATTAGACCTGTTTTTCTAGGCCAGTTTAGCCATCTCACCAAAATTATTTTTCCCTTAGTACTTCAGTTTTCTTATCGATCAGATGAAACATTTGGGTTAGATTATGTCCAAGATTCTTTCTTCCTCTTACATTTCATGACTTTTATCTCTTCACACTTGAGTAAACCCATTTGTGCACTCGTATTAGCTGACTGTAGATGCCAGCCTGATGACACATTATAGAAGTATGCTATCAGAGATAAGTGAAAGGACAAGGTTTCAATTCTAGGGTCTTTTGAGGAGACCCAATCCCTTGAACAGTAATAGCAGAAAATGATCAGCAAAGAAAGGTAAGAATGATCTGGTTTATGGCATGCTAATCTATTTCTTTAAATAGAACTCAAATGCAAAATTCCTGTGCTGAGTGAGGTGGTGTTGATCAAATGAGGCTGATATAAGGAGATGCTCTTAAAGTGCCCAGTGTGTATGTGTGCTTCAGTAGAACGTATTTGAAATTGTATTTGTGTTTGTAAGAAACACTGTAAGTTAGTTTTCGATATGCTTTTAGGGTTTGTAAATTGGTATTATGTACTGGTCACATATGCAATAGTTCCAATTTTTTGGCTTCTCTATTTAGGGGGAAATGTGCTCAAATAAGTTAAGACCAAACTTATACACTAGCCAAGGAGGAAGCTCTTTATTATGAACACCAAGAAGAAACTTATAAGAGAAATGTAATGTTTGTAATGTAATAGATACTCAGAAGCATATGTTATCGGTATGAGAAAAACAATCCAAAAGGTGATTGCACTGGGAAACATTACAGAGTTTGGTCACTCTTCAGTATTTGCTTAAGGACAGACCAAAGATTTGAGATCACCAAGAAGTTTTTAAGAACAACTTTCTTATGTGTTCAGTACTGCACATGGACTATCCACAAAAATGAGGGAGATCTCCTTCCTGAACTGGAAGAGAAGAGATTCTTGTCAAGATGGAATGGTTTCAGTTCAGCTCTGCCATGGGAATAAAGTGAATGACTGCCCTACAACTGAATAATTCTTTCCATTCTTTTATAAATTATGTACCTATCTGTAAGTATGGCATCTAAAAATAAGACTGATCATTTGAGGGCTCTTGGTTGTGAAAAACTACTCTAAGTATCACTGAGAAGAGCCAACTTATGTCATTTTCAAAAAGCTAAAGGTAACCTATTTTTATACTTCAATGGATGATGACTCTGGTAAAGACAATTTTGTCACAACGATTTTTTATGGAGACCTACAGCATACTGAATGATTCCCCTGAGAAAGCTGTTTACTGTTCCCTTTACAGTGGGTCAAGAGACTCTGAGTTTCAGCACAGAACTATTTTATAGGTCTTTCTAAACCCATCTAAAGGTACACAAGTGGGTCCTAATGTTACAAAGAACTACTTTGAGCTAAATGAAGGAATCACAGTAAGACGAATGGAAAGAAATAACAGGGCTCGCTCTCCAAAGAGGACATACAGATGGCCCAAAAGCACATGAAACGATGCTCAACCTCGCTTATTATTAGAGAAATGCAAATTAAAACCAAAATGAGATACCACCTCACACCTGTCAGAATGGCCATCATCAAAAAATCTGCAGACAATAAATGCTGGAGAGGCTGCGGAGAAAAGGGAACTCTCTTGCATTGCTGGTGGGAATGTAAATTGACACAGCCTCTGTGGAAGAAAGTATGGAGATTTCTTAAAAAACTAAAAATAGAAGCACCCTATGACCCAGCAATCCCACTCTTAGTCTTATATCCTGATGAAATCAAAACTGAAAGAAGCACCTGTACCCCAATGTTCATTGCAGCTCTCTATACAATAGCCAGAACTTGGAAGCAACCTAGATGTCCATCGACGAATGAATGGATCCAGAAGCTCTGGTACATATATACAATGGAATACTACTCAGTTGTTAAAAGAAATGCAGAAGACTCAGTCCTAATGAAGTGGCTGGCTCTAGAATCTATCATAAAAAGTGAAGTAAGTCAAAAAGAGAAAGACAAATACAGTATACTAACACACATATATGGAATCTAGTAGGACGGTCTTGATAACACACGCAGGGAACTCATGGAAAAACAGACAGAGCATAGACATAGGGACATTGTGGGGAAGAAATCGGGAGGGGGAGGCATGGAGGGAGTAACATGGAAACCTATACTGTCATGTGTGGAAAAGATAGCTAGTGTCATAGTGCTAAGGGAATAGGAGTGCTTACAATGGCTTGGGGCAAAGGTCTGGAGGGGTGGGATGGGGGGAACTGGGAGGGGTGGGGACCATGGATATGCATATGACTGATCTGGGAACATACATGTTTGTGAACTACAAAACTCTGTAAAATCTTTAAAATAAAGAAAAAAAAAAGAAATAACAGGGCTCATAACTGCAATCACTGCTCACATGAACTTTACTCATCATATTCATGGTTCCAAGTCACAAATGTTTTCTCATTTCATCTTAAATGTAGAACTGTCTTACTGGCACCAGGCTTTCCATTATCCTTTAGGATTCATACTACACATGTGGACTAGCATGGTTCCAAATTGGATTATACCTTAGAGCACTACGGGTCAAGTAAGATCTTTCTAAACCATGAGCTGTTCATAATCATTTGAGTTTCTATGTCAAAACACATCCTTTGGCATTTGGAGAGTGGTCTCCTCTGAAGAAAATCAATCTTTTCTGACATCTGTCCTTAACTTTCCTTGCCCCTGATAAATCCATATATATAGGAAGCATGGCCCCTTGCAAATGCTAATGTATCAGCCAGGGAAATTAATTGAGGAAAAATGAGAAAAAGGCCCTGAAAAATGAAAGTCTATGATGATATACTACATCTGTCACTGCATGACCTGTATCAGTTTGTACCCCACACTCCTCATAGGGAGGTAAAAATCAGCTCTTGTATAGCTAAAAGGAAGAGAGCAAAGGTTAACAAAGAGCAAGTGGGGGAGATGTAACCCAAAGGCCACCAGCCTCAGAGTGACAGAGCAAGTGACAAGCAGTGGATGTGAGAGGCCCCTGTTTGTGTGATTTCTTTGGAAACCTGTAGTATAAATAGTTTTCAAATTTATATGTATAAGATAAAAAATCAGACTATTGAAGAGAAAGATACAGTGTTTGGGGGTTATTTCCATTGGGATTGTATCTATGAATAGATTCTGGTTTTATAATATCTGTTGAAATAAAAAGCTAAATTAAAAGTCTTTACATTATGTAAGAGAAAAAGAGAGAGTAGGTGTTGGTACCCGAAGGTCCGCAGAGGTTTTCATAGTCGTTAGTCATGGATCCCTGCTTAATGGGTTTGAGTTATTCTTATACACTGCATATTATCAACACAGACCTCTGACTGGCTTGTACTGCCTCTCAACAGGGTCACGGCAGATGGAAAATCTAAAGTGAAAGTTCTTTTCTTGTCACCATTTGATGACCAGCGATGGATTAGAGAAAGGTTGGGTGTAGCACTGAAGTGGCAGACGCATATGTACAGGTGCACAGATGCAAGTTTCAGTGGTCCTACTGTGCTGGAGCACAGAGTGGAGGACCTGGTTTCCCAGTTGTTATCTTTCAGTGTCACAAAAACACTGGCTGTAAGCCCATTGGCTGAGTGGCTCAAGTGATCTAGAGCCTCATCCGCTGTGAGACAGAACTGATCACAACACACATACATCACTAACTGAGAGCTATGTCCTCTGTTCCATTTTGTCTTGTTAGTGTGGGCTAGCATAGGCTTGTTTCCAGGCACCAGAGTAGAATGTACAACTGCCTGCCCTTACATGTAACAGGGAAGCAGCTATGATTCATGGTGAAATCTAAAAGGTGCATGCATACCTATTTATAAGCCAAGCTTGGGGCAATGCTTCTAGGTTTTGAGCTATGACATTTTTGTCTAAGAAATAAAAAGAAAATTTCATTTTAATTTCATAATTATCTACTACTAGTGTGATTTCGAAGCAGCTGGTAGGTCAATATGGTGTTCTTTTTATGTATTTTTAGTACTGAGAGAAACACATAATTGCTAGCGATAACACTGTTTAACTTTCCCAGACTATTATAATCCCAACAATACATACACAGAGAGAGAGAGAGAGACGTGCACACACACATACACATACAAGTAATAATGTGATACCATTGCTAGAGACTCAGCTAAGATAACACTGCTTTCTATTTGACTCACTAAAATTCTACCTACAACATAGTTCTATTTTTTTCTAAATGACATCGCTAGTGTATCTTACAGCATAAATGTATTTCTCATGAATTTAATGAAAAAATCACGAGTGCATATAATTCTTTTAGACTGAACCAAGTATTTTCATGAAAACAGATCCGTATTGGTGAGTAGTGGGTTGGCAATGAGTAAATGCTGCTCAGTAGGTCAGATACGTACAGCTGGAGAAATATCCTGAAATGTAGCTAGTATACTAGTGAAAACACGTATCTGAAAATATGACCCACCCTGCAATTAAAAATAGTTCTATATCGACTGAGAAATCTAGTACAGTACACATGCACATGAGAAACAGAAATATCTACCAAGAGAGTTTGGTAGGCATTGCCTTTGAAGATTTTCTTTCTTTTTTTGGACAACAAAACACAACAAAACACCTCCTGTTGCCCTGAATGCTAATGATGGAAGACTGTTGCTATGGTGATGCTAATTTCAACACTGTTGCCTGTGGACTTCACATGAACTCTCTGTTTTAACTTCTGCAAATGTCACTTACAAAATGAAAACCCATTAATGATTAGCGAGGGCACAATGTTCCACTTTAATTAGAATAATAAGGAAAGCTGATGCACAAAGTACAGGTTTGTGAATCACCACTGAGCTTACAATGTCAAAATTAATTATGACTGATGAGGATGCAGTTCTATTTTTTTTTAAAGGAAGCCTTGGCTAAAACAGTTATATTCTGAATTCAGAGAAATTCAAAACTCTCCATATTCTAATTTGAAGGTTAAAAAAAACCAAAAAGAACATCTCCCAAGAGGACACATAAAAACCGACGATAAAGAGCAAAACAGAAGTTACAATCAAGGGTTAGCTATTTCTAACTAAGAACTAAAGAGAAACCAATTAAAGTTCAAGTTTTTAAAAACGGTAGGGCAATGACGCAGCTAAGTTGTTTAAATATTTAAAAAATAAATATCTGAGGACAGAGCGCTGCATATGACAAGCATCCTGATGCTGGATATATTTTGATTTCTGTGTTCACACAAGGAAATACAGAGAAAACCTAAACCAAGTGGAAACACACAGGAGGAAAAAATAAGCCATCTTCTCTCTGATGGCAACAGATTAAGTTACCTTAAAAGAAAGATTTTTTTCACCTGCACAGTGCTTTTTTTTTTTTTTTTTTAAATAAGGGATGGGTAAGAGGTGTTACTCTTATTTATTCATTTTATTTCAGTTGCGCTGGGTGTCTGTTGCGGCAAGCAGGGTTACTCTTTGTTGTTGTGCTTAGCTTCTCTTCTTGGGGGCCTCCCTTGTTGAGGAGCACAGGCTCTAGGCTTGAGGGCTTCAATAATTTGTAGCAGAGGGATTTTGTTGCCTCACATCATGTGGGATCTTCCCCTACCATGGATCCAACTGGTGTCTCCTGCATTGGCAGACGGATTCTTAACCCCTTGATCACCAGGGAAGTCCCAGTTGCACAAACTTTTAAAAAAAATTTTTGGCCTCTTTTATTGTTTATTTATTTTCATCCATCTTTATTCTTTGGCCTGTGTGGGCCCCCTATCGCAGTGGCCTCTTTCGTTGCAGAGCACCGGCTCTGGGCGCATGTGCTCTAGAGTGCTGGTTGGTAATTAGACGCGCCGGTCCAGCCGCTCCGCGGCACGTGGAATCCTTCCGGGCCAGGGATCAAACTGGTGCCCCCTGTACTGCAAGGCAGACTTTCCACCCACCGGACCACCAGGGAAGCCCATGCACAAATTCTGAAGTAAAATCTAAGCATTGTTGACTACAAAGGTTGTCTTATTTTTGATGCTTTAAATTACCATTCTGGGTCATCCTCTAGTTGATGGAGTCATTTTTTGCCACTGGACACAACCAATCAAATACTGGTGGTGTTTTTACCAGATGTATAGAAGGCACCAAACACATTTTTGATATTAGAAAAATCTTCCTATAGAAGTTCCAAACCTGTGGGCTTCGGAAAGACATGATGAAGGGGAATGATACCCATGCTCTATACAGTCTATCTAGAGTGATCCTTGAAGATCCCCATTGTGTCATGGGTCTTGAATCCAGCAACATTACAGGGTCTATATTGAGTTATCAAATTACCCGTGTTATTGAGGTGAAAGCAGTATCTGTGGTGGCATTACTTATCAACCTGATATCAAGCCAAGAGTTTTTTGCTTGGGAAGATGGCTGACATATGTCTTCAAAAGGGTAAAGTAGGAAATTTAAGTCCTTTGTATTTAAGTATAAACTTGCATCACTAAACAAAATGTAGAATATAAAAGTATATAAATGGTATCTTCTTTATTTTATTAGGAAGTTAAAAAAAAAAACTGAAAGAAGAAATTACCAATATGTTCATAGCAGTTGTCTGGATTGTTATGGGTGATTCCAAAACTTTTTATTTTTATTTTTAAAATTTTGGGCTCTTTTATTGGTTTTTTATTTATTTATTTTCATCCATCTTTATTCTTTGGCCTGTGTGGGCCTCCCATTACAGTGGCCTCTCTCCTTGCAAAGCGCCAGCCCTGGGCACATACGCTCCAGAGTACTGGCTCACAATTGGACAGACCCATCCAGCCGCTCTGTGGCACATGGGATCTTCCCATGCCAGGGATCGAACTGGTGCCCCTTGCACTGCAAGGTAGACTCTTTATCCACTGGACCACCAGGGAAGTCCCTTTTCTTTATCTTTGTTTTCTACAGCAAACATGTTTTAGTTTTGTTAGGAGAGGAAAAACTTATAAATATTAACTTTACAAAATATGGATCAGGCTTTGAGTTTCAAATGAGAGATGCAGAGAGCTGCAAAGAGGTAGCTCCCATACATTCAATAAGAAACACACCAGACGGGTAAATTCATGACTTTTCATCAACCTATGAGAGAAATAATTATTCTGAAGAGGGCTTCCCTGGTAGCTCAGGGGTGAAGAATCTGTTTGCCAATTCAGGAGACAAGGGTTCGATCCCCGAAATGGGAAGATCCCATGTGCTACAGAGCCACTAAGCCCATGTGCCACAACTACTCAGCCTGTACTCCAGGGTCCAGGAGCCACAAGTACTGAGCCTTCTTGATGCAACTACTGAAGCCCGAGTGCCCTGCAGCCCATGCTCCACACCAGAGAAGCCACTGCAGTGAAAAGCCCATGCACCACAACTAGAGAAAAGCCTGTGTAGCAATGAAGACTCAGCACAGTCAAAAATAAGTAAATAAAATTATAAAAATCTGAAGACAGTTGTCTTCAGCAAGAAACAAGACCTGAACATTCAGATGTCTGGGGCAGAAGCCACGAAATGCTATATAAACTGGCTGGGAGATTAAATTCCTAAAGGCCACGTGAGGGTATGACAGGCTCCTGGGGCCATAGTCATTGCAGCGGTTCCCCACTTTTTGGAGGTTTTCTCCTCCAGGAAGTGAACCAGAATCTCACAGGGGGGTGGGCACAATCTAGATAAAGCCCCCTACCCTGGGTGGTGCTGAGTGGGCAAAGGTTACAGTAGTCAGCCCCTGTGAGCCTGCCCAAACTCTTCTCCCTCAAGCAAGGCAGGGCTTAATCAGTACAGGAAAGAACATCAATGGAGGGCACTGGTGAATCACGGAGACAGTTGAGGTAATGGAATACCACTCATTTCACTTAGGTGCAAAAAGGAAAGGAAATACAGTCTTAATCTGCAGGGGAAAGAGCCTCACTGCCATTGACTGAGAGCATGGGTGGACACTCACCACAGCCAGGGGAGGGTAACGGGAAGTTGAGGAAGTTTTTCCCCTGAGGAGGCCACACGCTTAAGATCCAGGCCATCTGCATGTTACTCAGAACATTAGAGAATGCCCCCTGCCCAACGCTCACTCTACTGGCACACAAACAAGCCTAAAGTAATAAAACAAAAGTTACCAGAGGAATTCAAAGGCTCTAGTGCCCATGGTAACAACACATCTCAACAATGATAACCATACCAACACTTCCAACACAGCCCGTCTCCCAACCAGATTAAGATAAATTGCCACGCTAAAAGTGTGGTTACCTCAGCATCTATTATTCTATACAAGATGTCTGGCTTTCACCCAAAAAATCCAAGGCATGCCTTAGAAAAGGCTAAGCGCTGTCTAAAGCAATCATCAGAACCAGATATATGTCACATGTTGGACCTATCAGACGAGATTTAAAATAACCATGATCAGCACATTATAAGCTCTCATGAAAAAGGAAGACAATAGGCAAAATCAAATAGGTAATTTCAGCAAAGATGGAAACTTAAGAATGAACGACATAAAAATGCTAGAAAGAGAAAACACAATAACAAAAGTAATGCCCTGGGCTTCCCTGGTGGTCCAGTGGGTAAGGACACCGCCTTGCAGGGCAAGGCGCACCGGTTCGATCCCTGGCCTGTGAAGATCCCACATGCCGTGGAGCAGCGGGACTGATGTGTCCAATCACCGAGCCGGAGCTCTGGAGCGCATGCACCCAGAGCCAGTGCTCTGCGACAACAGAGGCCACCGCGATGGGAGGCCCACATGGGCCAAAGAACAAAGATGGATGAAAAAAAATAGATAAATGAAAGACCAATAGAAGTGGCCCGCCTGCCCCACTCCCTCCCCATCTCACCACCCCTCCAAAAAAATGAATTAAAAAAAAATGCCCCGAATGGATTCATCTGCAGATTTGACACAGAAAAGGAAAGAATCAGTTAACATGAAGATAAGGTAGTACAAATTATTGTAACTGAAAAGGAAAAAAGTGAACAAAAGTCTGCAGTTTTAATATGAATGAAATAGTTTTCCAGGATTAGTTTGGTATCTAGAAAACAGATATTTGTCATATTAAATAACTTTGGTGCAATTATTCTGATCAAGCATGAAGGACTATGAATTAGAGAGTTTACTCACAGAAGTAAGCTTTGCTAGGCAAGCAAGTTGGTACAATGTATTTTAATGGGCTGGAGACATTCCAGCTCACTCTACTGGCACACAAACAAGCCTAAAGTAATAAAACAAAAGTTACCAGAGGAATTCAAAGGCTCTAGTGCCCATGGTAACAACACATCTCAACAATGATAACCATACCAACACTTCCAACACAGCCCGTCTCCCAACCAGATTAAGATAAATTGCCACGCTAAAAGTGTGGTTACCTCAGCATCTATTATTCTATACAAGATGTCTGGCTTTCACCCAAAAAATCCAAGGCATGCCTTAGAAAAGGCTAAGCGCTGTCTAAAGCAATCATCAGAACCAGATATATGTCACATGTTGGACCTATCAGACGAGATTTAAAATAACCATGATCAGCACATTATAAGCTCTCATGAAAAAGGAAGACAATAGGCAAAATCAAATAGGTAATTTCAGCAAAGATGGAAACTTAAGAATGAACGACATAAAAATGCTAGAAAGAGAAAACACAATAACAAAAGTAATGCCCTGGGCTTCCCTGGTGGTCCAGTGGGTAAGGACACCGCCTTGCAGGGCAAGGCGCACCGGTTCGATCCCTGGCCTGTGAAGATCCCACATGCCGTGGAGCAGCGGGACTGATGTGTCCAATCACCGAGCCGGAGCTCTGGAGCGCATGCACCCAGAGCCAGTGCTCTGCGACAACAGAGGCCACCGCGATGGGAGGCCCACATGGGCCAAAGAACAAAGATGGATGAAAAAAAATAGATAAATGAAAGACCAATAGAAGTGGCCCGCCTGCCCCACTCCCTCCCCATCTCACCACCCCTCCAAAAAAATGAATTAAAAAAAAATGCCCCGAATGGATTCATCTGCAGATTTGACACAGAAAAGGAAAGAATCAGTTAACATGAAGATAAGGTAGTACAAATTATTGTAACTGAAAAGGAAAAAAGTGAACAAAAGTCTGCAGTTTTAATATGAATGAAATAGTTTTCCAGGATTAGTTTGGTATCTAGAAAACAGATATTTGTCATATTAAATAACTTTGGTGCAATTATTCTGATCAAGCATGAAGGACTATGAATTAGAGAGTTTACTCACAGAAGTAAGCTTTGCTAGGCAAGCAAGTTGGTACAATGTATTTTAATGGGCTGGAGACATTCCAGTTTAGAATGAGGTATTTTAAAAAAATGTTTTAGATTAGAGTTTTAGGAAATAAAAAGGTTCAGAATAAAAAAAAAAAATAAAGAATATTTTCTCCCACTGCCCAGATTTAGTAAGTGTTAACATTTTGTCTTTGCATAAAGCTCCTATTTAAACAAAGCAAAAAATTAAAGATGAAATTCCGGTCCCCTTTGGTGCTCCCTCCCTTACACTATGACTATTATGATATTTTCAGTGCATATTTTTCCAGGCTTTTAAAATTTTCTCAATTTTGTTTTTAATACTGAAACTGCCCCTCACAAAGTAAAGAGCTCTAAAAATTGTCCTTCCAAAATTAAGCATTAGAATCTCATTCACACCCATGACTTAAGACACCAGTTATACACAAATGCAAGCTAAATTAGTAACTTCAACCAAGACCCATCTCCTCGTCTTTTGGACTCTAGACACATATCATCTGTTTACTTGGCAGTGCTCCTTGCATGTAATAAACCACCTCGAACTCAAATGTCAACAATCAAATTGCCACCCCAAATCCGTTCTTTGTTCAGTATTCCCTATCTCACTATAAAGTATCACCAACTGTCCACTGCCCAGAAATCTAGGTGTGATCTGTCAGTATGTTTTTCTTCTTTGCAATCCCTGCCCATGTTATCTATCTTAGAGCCCTAAGGATTTTTACCTAGTAGATTTCTCTCAAATCTCTCTCATTTTTGGTATCTCCAACCCACCATTATCATGGTCCAAGTACCAGCACGCCTCACCTGGGTTTCAGCAGGTAACTTCAAATATTTATATCCATGTGGTCTGCATCCAATTGCACAAGTCAGAGAGCTTTTCAAGTTTCCTCTCCAACTCCTCCAACAACATTCCCACTGTCAGTTAATGTATCTTAACTCCATTATTTGCTCCTGGCTCGACTTTAAAGATAGCATGGGTGCGTACATGCGTGCTCAGTCATGTCAGACTCTTTGTGGCCCCATGAACCGTAGCTCGTCAGGCTTCTCCATCCATGGCATTCTGGCTACATCGGTTCATTGATAGAAAGAAGGTTTACTCACAGAAGTAAGCTTTGCTAGGCAAGCAAGTTGGTACAATGTATTTTAATGGGCTGGAGACATTCCAGTTTAGAATGAGGTATTTTAAAAAAATGTTTTAGATTAGAGTGTTGGGCAATAAAAACGTTCAGAATAAAAAAAAAAATAAAGAATATTTTCTCCCACTGCCCAGATTTAGTAAGTGTTAACATTTTGTCTTTGCATAAAGCTCCTATTTAAACAAAGCAAAAAATTAAAGATGAAATTCCGGTCCCCTTTGGTGCTCCCTCCCTTACACTATGACTATTATGATATTTTCAGTGCATATTTTTCCAGGCTTTTAAAATTTTCTCAATTTTGTTTTTAATACTGAAACTGCCCCTCACAAAGTAAAGAGCTCTAAAAATTGTCCTTCCAAAATTAAGCATTAGAATCTCATTCACACCCATGACTTAAGACACCAGTTATACACAAATGCAAGCTAAATTAGTAACTTCAACCAAGACCCATCTCCTCGTCTTTTGGACTCTAGACACATATCATCTGTTTACTTGGCAGTGCTCCTTGCATGTAATAAACCACCTCGAACTCAAATGTCAACAATCAAATTGCCACCCCAAATCCGTTCTTTGTTCAGTATTCCCTATCTCACTATAAAGTATCACCAACTGTCCACTGCCCAGAAATCTAGGTGTGATCTGTCAGTATGTTTTTCTTCTTTGCAATCCCTGCCCATGTTATCTATCTTAGAGCCCTAAGGATTTTTACCTAGTAGATTTCTCTCAAATCTCTCTCATTTTTGGTATCTCCAACCCACCATTATCATGGTCCAAGTACCAGCACGCCTCACCTGGGTTTCAGCAGGTAACTTCAAATATTTATATCCATGTGGTCTGCATCCAATTGCACAAGTCAGAGAGCTTTTCAAGTTTCCTCTCCAACTCCTCCAACAACATTCCCACTGTCAGTTAATGTATCTTAACTCCATTATTTGCTCCCTGGCTCGACTTTAAAGATAGCATGGGTGCGTACATGCGTGCTCAGTCATGTCAGACTCTTTGTGGCCCCATGAACCGTAGCTCGTCAGGCTTCTCCATCCATGGCATTCTCTAGGAAAGAATACTGGAGTGGGTTGTCATTTCCTTCTCCAGGGGATCTTCCCTACCCGGGGATGGAACCTCTGCCCCCTGGCAGTTGAATCCTTTACCACTGAGCCACCTGGAAAGCCTATATAGCATGGGTATTGCTTGCCAAAGCAATCCTTCACATCTGGCGCACATACTATGGTAAATAAATATTCACTGAATGAATGAATCAATCAGTCAAGAGCATATCTTTAAATAACAACCTGAGTGTTTTCTTAAGCGAGGAGCATCCAAACTATTTCTTAAATACATTAGGATTAAACATTTTAACATTTGTGTCAAATTTTGAAAGCAGTAAAATGAACACCAGTTTCTGTTTTTAAACAAATATAGCTGAGGTGAAACAAAATAAAAAATTAGTAAAGTAATTTCAAGTAAAAAATTTCATACTAAATTGACTAATTATGGGTGAAATTGGCCATTTAAGCTTCAACAATGATCAGAGACACCCTTATAAACTATGCCTTTGTAATGAATAATAACACATTTTATAGTTTTATACTTTCATTTGCAGCACTTCAGAACAGTTCACACATACACCAATTAATCTGCACTGGTCTTGTACTCTTATATTACAGGCCAGTTCAAGGAAGTAACAGCACAATGGATCTCAAAATCATAGGGAAAATTCTTGGGATGCTTAAGAGAACATTCTCTACTCCTTACAGCTTGCTTATATACATTTTTTATAGGTTATACAGATCTTTAATGCAGAATTAAAATAAAAACAAAGATAATTATTTTAGTAGCTCTTTAATTAAGAACCTTTGCAGACGTACTACTCCATTTAATTGAGGGGCAATTTTTAAAACTGTAGTAAAATATATACCACATGTAATCAATTATTTGAACCATTTTTAAGTGGACAATTCAGTGGCATTAAGCCCTTTCACAATGCTGTACAATCATCACTGCTATCCATTTACAGAACTTTTTATCATTTGATCCTTCCAAATAGAAACCCTGTATCATTCTGTAACTTCCCTTTCCTCTTCACCCACTTCCTGGGTAGGCAATCAGTAACCTACTTTCTATCTCAATGAATTTGACTATGGTAGATAATTTACATGAATGGAAGCATATGATATTTATCCTTTTGTGTCTGCATTATTTTACTCATAATGTTTTCATGATTCATCCATATTATAGGATGTATCAATTTCATACCTTCTAAAGGCACTGCATCTACTATCACATTTTTTTCTCTAGTCATCTGTTGATGGACACTTGGGTTGTTTCCCACCTTTTGGCTAGTCTGAATGATTGGTGCTGCTATACATATTAGTGCAAAAGCATTTGTATTAGTTGCTTTTTTAAATTTGGGGGGTATATATTTAGGAGTGCAATTGCTGGATCACAGGGAAATTCTATGTTTAACTTTTTAGGACTGACTAGACTATTTTTCACAGGGGTCACACCATTTTACATTCTGACCAGCAATTTCTCATTTCTCCACATCACCATGAGCACTTTTTTTTTTGACAACAGTCACTCTGCTTGGTGCAAAGCGGCATCTCATTGTGATTCTTATTTGTGTTTCTCTAATGACTAAGTGTTGGACATCTTTTTGCGGGCTTAACTCCTTTTCGAAGGTTGTTTCCGTTCCACTGTGAGCAATCAGTTTTAAGTCTTGGCAAAAAATTTGCCAGTTTAAAATATGCTAGTATAGTTAATAGCAGCTACCTACCTTACTGGATCCTTTGAGGCCCCAGGTCCTGTTTGATCCACATCTATTTCCTCCACTAGGTAGACACGGACTGCTTAAGAGTTGTGGGAGTTCCAGAGGGCAGGGGCTAAGCTGGTATTGCTCATTACCATATTTTTGGCTCATTACCATATTTTTGCTGTCTAATGCAACTGGCACAATAGCTCATAAAAAAATAAAGTTTGGTTACTTAATTTAGCAAATTGATTATGAACACATTTGCCTTGGGCAGAGCAGAAACAGATGTAACACTGTGAGGTCCTAGTGTTTCTTTTCTCATCCCAATGGATGGCATCCCATCCCACCTATGAACTGTATATATGGTGAACTGACTCCAAAAGTTACAGCCCTTGGCCTGATCTCCTCCTTGGCTTCATACTCCTGTTTCCAGCTACACACTTAGGTGCCCATAGGTGTCTGAAACTTTACATGTCTAAACCTAGACATCTGCAGAATTTCTATACAGAAGAGGGGCTATCTAGCTGGCAACCTTATTCTTTTGTTTAGATCATATGTTTGCCTGTTGCTGCTGGGGAGAAAGTGTGGTCAGTGGGTATTATGGAGACCACAAGTTCTCCAAGTCACCCCCTGGTTTTGCCAATGGCGTCTAAGACTGATCTCTTGCCTTCCCTACCAAACTCGTTCATCTTCAGGTATCTGCATTGCCCTCCTTCCCTGAGCCCTGACCTCCAGTGCATCAGTGAGAGCTGCTGATTGTTTCCAACTCTATATATACTCCCAACCACTTCTCAGGATCCTGGCAGATCCCATTCTTTAGATCTAGTCTACCAGAAATGCTTTCCACACAAACAGCTGGTCTCTCTGTTTCCACCCTGGCCTGTCCTATTTCTTCACCCTCTGCCCATGTTCCACCAAGTATATGCGTATATGCACATAACAGTCAATTATATTCTGATAATCTAGTCTGGTCTCAAACTGTCCTATACACAAGGTACCAGTAAAAAATGTTACAAAAGCAAAACACCTCCATGAAACTTCACTTGGGACACTGAGAAAGATCAGTGTTCTTATTTCACAAGTTTTCCTCTTTGGACTTCCCAGAGGCTCAGGTTAAGAATTCATCTGTCAATGCAGGGGGCACAGGTTTGATCCCTATTGTGGGAAGATTCTACATGCTGCAGACCAACTAAGCCTGCGTGCCAATACTACTGAAGGCCACACACCCTATAGCCTCATGCTCTCCAACAAGAGAAGCCACTGCAATGAGAAACCTGAGCAATGCAGCCAAGAGTAGCTCCCACTTGCTCTAACTAGAGAAAGCCTGCACACAGCAATGAAGACCCAGCACAGCCAAAAAAAAAAAGTTTCCTCTTTAGGGTTGCAGAAAAGAATATTCATTCAGGGTTCAACTTCAAGAGATAAGTTTTACTAATTTGTAATATAATTCAAAGTAAGGCTTGACAATAGGTGTCCTTTATATTGTGAACACCGAAACAAGTAGAGTGTGCTGTCTGCCAAAATGCCTTTTTTGTTGTTGTTGTTACTCATGGCTGCATGATTCAAACTATTGTAGAAAGACTATCAGAGGACGTGCTAGACACTAGAACATTTAAAAGATGTTCTTTCTTTCTTTGCAAAGGATACATGAAAACAACACCTGAAAATTGGAAACATATATTTACTGCAATACTCCAGGTATCAAGAATTGCCCAACTAGGGTTTACTTCAAATTAGTTTTCAAATTTAGAAATAACCAGATTAAATGATACCTTTATAAGCTGATGTGATGCCACTGTGTTCAGGATTCCTCCCTTTATTTCTTAGAATAATGAAGTTCAAAGTACAAAATTCAATTACTTAAGGGCATATATGTTATTTTACAACGTCTATAGAATTTATGGCTTCCTAGGTGGAGCAGTGGTAAAAGGATCCGCCTGCCAATACAGGAAACTCAAGAGACAGAGGCTTGAGCCCCAGTTGGGACCATCCTCTGGAGGAGGAAATGGCAACCCATTCCATGTCAATCTACCGCCTGGAGAATCCCATGGACAGGGGAGACTGGCAGGCTACAGTCCCATGGGGTAACAAAAGAACAGGACACAGCTACACATGCACACACAAAATTTGTATCTTTAGACACTTGTGATACTTGTGCCTAAACACAATCTCCTATCCATTTATTCTTTCATCTATACCTTACTTTGATGCTTTACCTCCCAAATTCAATTTCCTACAGATTTCCTTAGGCATATTATTAACCTGTACAATAACAATCCGTTCACTACAGCCCACACTACTAATAATTTTTGTTATCATTTACCATGCCTCAATTTTTACTTTGGAATACATCTATTTAGGCAAGGAGAAGCAAAAACAGAATCCTCAGTTGACAGAGTGCTATGGGTAAATTCAGTAGAAGCTAGTACAGTCAAGCATAAAACTCTGAATAAAGTTACTGTCTTCGAGAAGCATATCCAATAATGCTAAATACTCTATTTTTTCTCACTATAGAACTATATGTTATTTTGGATAAAAATGTTACTATTCTGGGGTTCATACTCCTCCCAAGCAATACTGATTTGCTGAGGGATTATTTTCCTCCATTCTTATTCAGTATTCAGTATTAGTAGTTTCAAATATTTTGTTTATTTCTCCCCAGTGTTTTATGGAATTAATTCTATATCTTGGGGGCCACAGCAACTAGTGTAAAGGTATGGCCCAAATTGCCAGATGATAGAATCCAGTTGCCTCTGCTTCTCCCAGATCCTTCAGATGGAGCTATTTTTCCACCTTCTGTTAGACATCAGGATTGGGGGGTTTTAATTTTAAATAAGTGTTCTACATCGGAGCCCTCTTCATACACCCTGAGTTACAGTCAAGCAACTTCGGGGAAAAAAGACTTTGTAGGGTGAACATGTTTTCTCCATCTTTCCATATTAATTCTTTCCAGTTCAAACTCAAAACAGGATTAGGACACTTTGAAATCTATCCATCAGTGTGGCAAGATCAAACTTCTAACCTCAACCCTGAGCCACTTGCTTTCAGATTATACACCTTCTGCTCAAGCAATACCTTCAAGGACTTGGAATATAATTGGCAATTTTCATGATGATGAAAGAGGCTGAGCAGGGTAAGGATGACTTCTGCTACTCTGCAGTGCTTACAGCAAAAAACAAATAGCTTGGCAGCTGCATATATGAAATACAAACTAGATAAATAGCTCTTAAGTTCCTTAACAATAAAGCCTATTCAAAAAGATATAATACAATGATCTTTCTCCCTACCAAAACAACAGCATTCCCTCCCCCCACAAAAAAACCCCAAATCTATATTTGTAAAGAAAACCTGGCTATCTTTTTTATCAACATTGGACACTTATGCAATTAATCTATTATGTGTTTGATAAATGACCCTTGACAGTCCCTGGGACAGCAAGGAGATCAAACCAGCGAATCCTAACGGAAATCAACCCTGAATATTCACTGGAAGGACTGATGCTGAAGCTGAAGCTCCAGTACTTTGGCCCTATGATGGGAAGAGACGACTCATTGGAAAAGACGCTGATACTGGGAAAGACAGAGGGAAGGAGGAGAAGGAGGTGACAAAGGGGACTATAGAACTATATGTTATTTTGGATAAAAATGTTACTATTCTGGGGTTCATACTCCTCCCAAGCAATACTGATTTGCTGAGGGATTATTTTCCTCCATTCTTATTCAGTATTCAGTATTAGTAGTTTCAAATATTTTGTTTATTTCTCCCCAGTGTTTTATGGAATTAATTCTATATCTTGGGGGCCACAGCAACTAGTGTAAAGGTATGGCCCAAATTGCCAGATGATAGAATCCAGTTGCCTCTGCTTCTCCCAGATCCTTCAGATGGAGCTATTTTTCCACCTTCTGTTAGACATCAGGATTGGGGGGTTTTAATTTTAAATAAGTGTTCTACATCGGAGCCCTCTTCATACACCCTGAGTTACAGTCAAGCAACTTCTCGGGAAAAATGACTTTGTAGGGTGAACATGTTTTCTCCATCTTTCCATATTAATTCTTTCCAGTTCAAACTCAAAACAGGATTAGGACACTTTGAAATCTATCCATCAGTGTGGCAAGATCAAACTTCTAACCTCAACCCTGAGCCACTTGCTTTCAGATTATACACCTTCTGCTCAAGCAATACCTTCAAGGACTTGGAATATAATTGGCAATTTTCATGATGATGAAAGAGGCTGAGCAGGGTAAGGATGACTTCTGCTACTCTGCAGTGCTTACAGCAAAAAACAAATAGCTTGGCAGCTGCATATATGAAATACAAACTAGATAAATAGCTCTTAAGTTCCTTAACAATAAAGCCTATTCAAAAAGATATAATACAATGATCTTTCTCCCTACCAAAACAACAGCATTCCCTCCCCCGACAAAAAAACCCCAAATCTATATTTGTAAAGAAAACCTGGCTATCTTTTTTATCAACATTGGACACTTATGCAATTAATCTATTATGTGTTTGATAAATGACCCTTGACAGTCCCTGGGACAGCAAGGAGATCAAACCAGCGAATCCTAACGGAAATCAACCCTGAATATTCACTGGAAGGACTGATGCTGAAGCTGAAGCTCCAGTACTTTGGCCCTATGATGGGAAGAGACGACTCATTGGAAAAGACGCTGATACTGGGAAAGACAGAGGGAAGGAGGAGAAGGAGGTGACAGGATGAGATGGCTGGATGGCATCACCTTCTCAATGGACATGAGTTTGATCAAACTCCTGGAGATGGTGAAGGAAAGGGAAGCCTAGCGTGCTGCAGTCCATGGGGCTGCAAATAGTCTGACACGACTTAGCAACTGAAAAACAATAGAATCACATGCGATATTTATCAGCAAACAGCAAGGACTGGTTGAATAGAATTAAATTCCACACTTGAGGCCTTTCTTCCCCACTGGATGCCACTATGGCTCTGTCATTATGTCTCTCTTAGATTCTACTACCTACCTCATCTCAACCTCTTTCAAAATCTTTTACTATTAAGATATAAGCTTACATGTACTTACTGAGCAACCTGAGCTCCTGAGGTAGCCTGTGTGTTTTGACAGAAATAGAAGTTGAAGGGATTTTCCTGAGATCCTTACAACAATTTTTACAAAGGAGCTGCTAAAGGAATGCATTCACTTCAAAATGCTTCCTCTAAAACAGCAACTTTCAAAGATGTTCAGTTTCTCGACAGTTCAACCAGGCATCCCACACTGTCAAGTATTTCTCTATGCTCTCAACCAATTGAAACACAGAAAATGAATGAACTGATGGCTGAAGTTGCTCCCCAAATATGATCTGATCAACTGTAATTCCAGTCAGATTGCCTGGAATAAAAACATTATATGGAATACCTCTAATCAGATTTTTATCTCTCTTCCTTTGTAAGAATGCCTATGAGGATCAGAGCTAAGTTCTCAAGGATGTGTTTAAACTCCCAAATCAAGCAAAACAAATTATTAAGTATTTATTCTCTTATTTTTTATGTGTGAGATAATAAAGTGCTAAAGGATGATGCGCCCTGAAGGGAATGACAATCCACACTAATATTCTTGCCTGGAGAATTCCATGGACAGAGATGCCCAGCATCACAAAGAGTCAGACACGACTGAGCAGCTAACATTTGGACTTTCAAACGATAATGCATGAATCAGCCATAGGCAAACATATGTCTCCTCCCTCTTTATGATTCACAGTAAACAACAAAACTTTGTAAATCTATTATCCAATTAAAAACATAAAAACATTTATAAAAAAAATCCAAAACTCAACATTCAAAAAAGTAAAAAAGAAAGGATGATGAAAAGATACAGAATGCATATGTGTTGTCAAGGGGAGCAGATGTATCTGAAAATTAACGAAAATATTTTAACAGTTGAACAACAGAGATGACGTAATGGCCTCAGGATGGTTACAGGGATCGTTGTTGTCTCAAAGAATAACTCTAAGGCAACATTTTAAAAAATTAAATGTCACTTATATAATTTTCATATAAAAATATATAAGTGTTATGTCCCTTAGTTGTCATGACCCTGATCTTTTCTCAGACCTGAGACTTCCTAGAAATGGGGACAACATAAGGGAGAACACATGGACCCATTTGTTTTCTTTCCTTTCCATTTGTTTCCTTTTTCCCATTGGAAAGAGAGTTTTCAAATTAAAACAAGTAGACACTGTATAAGTATAAAGGGTAGAATTTAGAACTGGATTCACGTAAGTTTCCGACTTTATCTAGTATCAAACTTCACTAATGATTGAAAGGATTACAGGAAAACACAGGCACAGATAAAATATTCTTCACTGGGAGGAACCTGAAATAATCAAATACATGGCCCCCAAATGTCCCTATTGTTTCACATTATTGTATCTTTTGGTTTCATATTAACAGAAAGGTTTTTAAAACATTTATGCATAAATAGTGATATTGAAAGGAAGCCATTTCTGTCTCCAAAGGCTTCCATTTTATAATCTGTTAATGACAAAAATAGGGAAATGCTCATGTGACATGCCCTGTTTTCCATCCAGTCATATATAACTCAGAAATCCATAAATTCCAGATTTATTTACAAGAAGTAACATAGCCAGACCAGGTATATCTTGCTAAAAACATTTTATGGAGAGGGACTTTCAGGTATCTTTCTGCTAGTTAAATGCCATTAACAAGATTAACAAGATGGTCTGGGAGGTCATTAAGTGTGTTTATAAGGTGGTCTGTTTAGTTGAGGTCATTCATTCCCCTCATCCCCCAGGGAATGAGTTACAGACCTGCTGTTAATACTCTTTTCTCTTATACCCTGCTCTCCCACACCCTGTTCATATACATATATGTATATAAATATATACAGACATACAGGTATATATGTAAAATGTTCATAATTTTTCTTTTAGTTTTAGCTGCAAAGATATTTGGGGCTTCCTGGTACCTCAGATGGTAAAGAATCTACTTGCTAATTCAAGAGACCCAGGTTCAATCCCTGGGTCGGGAAGATCCCATGGAAATGGCAACCCAATTCAGTATTGGCTGGTGAATTCCATGAACAGAGGAGCCTGGTGGGCTACAGTCCATGGGGTAGCAAAGAGTTGGACAGGACTGAGCAACTGAGCACACACAAAACTACTTTACTTTGAGCTTTTGCTATACCTATGCTTGGCCCCTCCTGGTCCATTGAAGGTTCATTCTTTCCTATTATTTGATGGGATTTTTTGGCAGAGAAGTTTGTAGCAGTAACATAAGTAAGAGGGAGGGCAAATAATAACTTGGCCTTATATTTGATAAATCATATATGTATAGATTAGTATAGAGTGACTCTATATATTCAGATAGATATCTTTCTTAATCTTCAGGAAATGCACGTTATTCTTTATTCTCAAAAACATATTAAATGCCCAAAGGAATTTACTGACTTACTGTCTTACTCTTTAAAAAGGCTTAAAATTGGGAGTATGAGGACCAACACATGCTGTGGCATCTACAACATTAGGTTCTTTGCCTTGCATACTCCTATCTCAGCTAGTGATATTGAAAGTAAGCCATTTCTGTCTCCAAAGGCTTCCATTTTATAATCTGTTAATGACAAAAATAGGGAAATGCTCATGTGACATGCCCTGTTTTCCATCCAGTCATATATAACTCAGAAATCCATAAATTCCAGATTTATTTACAAGAAGTAACATAGCCAGACCAGGTATATCTTGCTAAAAACATTTTATGGAGAGGGACTTTCAGGTATCTTTCTGCTAGTTAAATGCCATTAACAAGATTAACAAGATGGTCTGGGAGGTCATTAAGTGTGTTTATAAGGTGGTCTGTTTAGTTGAGGTCATTCATTCCCCTCATCCCCCAGGGAATGAGTTACAGACCTGCTGTTAATACTCTTTTCTCTTATACCCTGCTCTCCCACACCCTGTTCATATACATATATGTATATAAATATATACAGACATACAGGTATATATGTAAAATGTTCATAATTTTTCTTTTAGTTTTAGCTGCAAAGATATTTGGGGCTTCCTGGTACCTCAGATGGTAAAGAATCTACTTGCTAATTCAAGAGACCCAGGTTCAATCCCTGGGTCGGGAAGATCCCATGGAAATGGCAACCCAATTCAGTATTGGCTGGTGAATTCCATGAACAGAGGAGCCTGGTGGGCTACAGTCCATGGGGTAGCAAAGAGTTGGACAGGACTGAGCAACTAAGCACACACAAAAATACTTTACTTTGAGCTTTTGCTATACCTATGCTTGGCCCCTCCTGGTCCATTGAAGGTTCATTCTTTCCTATTATTTGATGGGATTTTTTGGCAGAGAAGTTTGTAGCAGTAACATAAGTAAGAGGGAGGGCAAATAATAACTTGGCCTTATATTTGATAAATCATATATGTATAGATTAGTATAGAGTGACTCTATATATTCAGATAGATATCTTTCTTAATCTTCAGGAAATGCACGTTATTCTTTATTCTCAAAAACATATTAAATGCCCAAAGGAATTTACTGACTTACTGTCTTACTCTTTAAAAAGGCTTAAAATTGGGAGTATGAGGACCAACACATGCTGTGGCATCTACAACATTAGGTTCTTTGCCTTGCATACTCCTATCTCAGCAAAGCCCTGATGAAAGTGGCAGGAAGTGACTCAGAAATCCTCCGCTTTCTCAGTTTCCACAGAGGCAGACGCGTGCTTATATCAGGGCTGGTCACATTTTAATTTTTTTTTGGTCCTTTACTGTTAAAAGCAGTATAGAGAAACTTAGGTCTCGGCAAGAGCACAGTGGCAGAAGCTGATTGACGAGGGAAGAAATATGATGCAGGAAGGACTATGAGGACAGTGTTGGTCATTCTCAAGATGGCGACCCCATAGTGGAGGACTGGCTACATTTGGTTACACTAACGGCCAGTTTTCAACCAACAATACTAGGAAGGTGAAAGAACTGGGAACAATTGATGAAAATGTATCAGTCATTATTATTATTATTATCATTATTAATCTCAATTCTCTACCCTTTTTAATTTTTATTCTCCCAACCCTCAACATTTCCCCTACCAAATGGGTCCCCATCTGCTCCTTGAGAACCTGGCTAAGCTGGCCCCTACCCGTGGGGGAGAGGCAACTAACTTCCACCCAGTGAGGAGCTTCAAGCAACTTTGATCCACTAGAATGTGCATGTGAGGGTGGAGAGTGACTGTGGTGGTCCTAGGCTCAACATGAGGTGGGGCAAAGCCAACTGACGTCAAGGGTTGGTGGAAAAGTTACAGAGCCTGGTCCCTATTACTGTGACTTGGGAAAGCCACCAGCCTCTCTGAGTCGCAGCTATTTCTTCTTTTTTATAACTGGTGATGCTATCCTCATAAATGGCAAGATACAGCTAATGCCAGTACTTAATAGGCACACAATACACTTTGCTCTTCACCCTGTCTCAGAGGTCATGTGAACTATAACTATGAGATACTCCCTTGGTAGAAAGCACAAGCCTGAGAAAAAGTGACCATACCAAAAGGCAACAAAACCTCAACAAAAAAAGTTAAGAATTACTTTTTGAGTGAAAAATTATATCCACATTTTAAAAGTGTATTATTGGTCCTTTACTGTTAGGACCAACACATGCTGTGGCATCTACAACATTAGGTTCTTTGCCTTGCATACTCCTATCTCAGCAAAGCCCTGATGAAAGTGGCAGGAAGTGACTCAGAAATCCTCCGCTTTCTCAGTTTCCACAGAGGCAGACGCGTGCTTATATCAGGGCTGGTCACATTTTAATTTTTTTTTGGTCCTTTACTGTTAAAAGCAGTATAGAGAAACTTAGGTCTCGGCAAGAGCACAGTGGCAGAAGCTGATTGACGAGGGAAGAAATATGATGCAGGAAGGACTATGAGGACAGTGTTGGTCATTCTCAAGATGGCGACCCCATAGTGGAGGACTGGCTACATTTGGTTACACTAACGGCCAGTTTTC
Source organism: Tragulus kanchil (assembly GCA_022376925.1). Classification (NCBI taxonomy): domain Eukaryota; kingdom Metazoa; phylum Chordata; class Mammalia; order Artiodactyla; family Tragulidae; genus Tragulus; species Tragulus kanchil. Next base: position 100,875,092 of record JAIOJX010000001.1, on the reverse strand, counting down.
AACCAACAATACTAGGAAGGTGAAAGAACTGGGAACAATTGATGAAAATGTATCAGTCATTATTATTATTATTATCATTATTAATCTCAATTCTCTACCCTTTTTAATTTTTATTCTCCCAACCCTCAACATTTCCCCTACCAAATGGGTCCCCATCTGCTCCTTGAGAACCTGGCTAAGCTGGCCCCTACCCGTGGGGGAGAGGCAACTAACTTCCACCCAGTGAGGAGCTTCAAGCAACTTTGATCCACTAGAATGTGCATGTGAGGGTGGAGAGTGACTGTGGTGGTCCTAGGCTCAACATGAGGTGGGGCAAAGCCAACTGACGTCAAGGGTTGGTGGAAAAGTTACAGAGCCTGGTCCCTATTACTGTGACTTGGGAAAGCCACCAGCCTCTCTGAGTCGCAGCTATTTCTTCTTTTTTATAACTGGTGATGCTATCCTCATAAATGGCAAGATACAGCTAATGCCAGTACTTAATAGGCACACAATACACTTTGCTCTTCACCCTGTCTCAGAGGTCATGTGAACTATAACTATGAGATACTCCCTTGGTAGAAAGCACAAGCCTGAGAAAAAGTGACCATACCAAAAGGCAACAAAACCTCAACAAAAAAAGTTAAGAATTACTTTTTGAGTGAAAAAAAAAATTATATCCACATTTTAAAAAGTGTATTATTGTTACTTAACTTGAAGTATTAGCAACAAGGGCTTCCTTGGTGGCTCAGATGGTAAAGAATCTGCCCGCAATGTAGGAGACATGGGTTCAATCCCTTAGTCAGGAAGATCTCCTGGGAAAATATTCTTGCCAATAGCAATAAAGGTATCTTGTGTGAAAAAAAAGAATTACTTTTTGCACCGACTCTCTGACTTGTAATAGCTTTGGGAACCAAGACAGATGTGGATACCTGAGAAAGAAAAACAGAAAAAGGACAGAAGGTTTCAGTAGGAGCACAGGAGCTTCTCTGCTTCATCCATCCGGGAGTTAAGGTTATCACAGAAGACGTGATTGGTGGTTGAATGTCAACAGGGGCCTAAGCCTCATAGAAGACCTGTTCTTAGGAGCTTTGCAGAATGCTGAAAATGGAGAAGTGTTTTTTTTCCTATTTTGTGCAAGCTTTTAAAAATTCTGCAGTGCGACAGCAGTGATGTATATAATGCACTCACTCTTTTTTTAAAAAAAAAAAAAAAACAACTTTTATTTTACTTCACTCTGTTTTTTAAAATAAATTATATGTGTGTGTGTGTGTGTGTTCTAACAATTGTCCAGAAAGAAGCATTTCATTCCTTCTCCCTACCCTCTGCTTCCCCGCCTCCCCCTCCCCCATTCTCTGGAATGAGGGAGGGGAAGATTGAATGGGATTTGGAGTTTTCCTGCTGAGAAAGGGACATTTTGTGCAACCAGGTCAATGTTCAAAGGACTAATGCTCTAAGGAAATTATCCAAAGGGGAGAGGCAGTTCAGGGTTATTAAGTTATTTTCAAATGCTGTCTGGGCTGCTGTTGACCTTTGTGAAGGCCAACAGGATGCAGCTTCCCAGGGGGACAGGATAAGAAGCAATTAGAGGAGCCCAGGAGAGGCTCAGGAATGTTTGGGAATTTACAGATACTCAAAATTATATGGGAACTTCAAGAATGAAAATAAACTAATTTGATCAAGGATATCTGTGTCCTGGAAAATATTCTAAACACGTAACCAATATTGGACATAGCTGTAAGCATGTGTTTTAAAAACCTAACATTCAGTGTCTATTAGAGGTCAGTGAGATTTCAGTCCAATTTCAGAGAAGTTCATTCATATTACTTGTGTGGAGAAGGAGAATGGGTGTGAGGTTAAGTATTCAGAGTCAGAATATGATAAAGCTGGGTTTCCAATGGGTTTATTTGAGGTCACAGTTCATAATCTTTTCTACCACATGACTATGAAAGAATGTAGGTGTTTCACAAAATTAGAAAAAGAAAATGAAGCAATAGCTGAAATAATATACTTCTCTTGTGGGTAAATAGGAAAAGACAGAAGGCAGAGGTTTCAGTAGGAGCACAGGAGCTTCTCTGCTTCATCCATCCGGGAGTTAAGGTTATCACAGAAGACGTGATTGGTGGTTGAATGTCAACAGGGGCCTAAGCCTCATAGAAGACCTGTTCTTAGGAGCTTTGCAGAATGCTGAAAATGGAGAAGTGTTTTTTTTCCTATTTTGTGCAAGCTTTTAAAAATTCTGCAGTGCGACAGCAGTGATGTATATAATGCACTCACTCTTTTTTTAAAAAAAAAAACAACAACTTTTATTTTACTTCACTCTGTTTTTTAAAATAAATTATATGTGTGTGTGTGTGTGTGTTCTAACAATTGTCCAGAAAGAAGCATTTCATTCCTTCTCCCTACCCTCTGCTTCCCCGCCTCCCCCTCCCCCATTCTCTGGAATGAGGGAGGGGAAGATTGAATGGGATTTGGAGTTTTCCTGCTGAGAAAGGGACATTTTGTGCAACCAGGTCAATGTTCAAAGGACTAATGCTCTAAGGAAATTATCCAAAGGGGAGAGGCAGTTCAGGGTTATTAAGTTATTTTCAAATGCTGTCTGGGCTGCTGTTGACCTTTGTGAAGGCCAACAGGATGCAGCTTCCCAGGGGGACAGGATAAGAAGCAATTAGAGGAGCCCAGGAGAGGCTCAGGAATGTTTGGGAATTTACAGATACTCAAAATTATATGGGAACTTCAAGAATGAAAATAAACTAATTTGATCAAGGATATCTGTGTCCTGGAAAATATTCTAAACACGTAACCAATATTGGACATAGCTGTAAGAATGTGTTTTTAAAAACCTAACATTCAGTGTCTATTAGAGGTCAGTGAGATTTCAGTCCAATTTCAGAGAAGTTCATTCATATTACTTGTGTGGAGAAGGAGAATGGGTGTGAGGTTAAGTATTCAGAGTCAGAATATGATAAAGCTGGGTTTCCAATGGGTTTATTTGAGGTCACAGTTCATAATCTTTTCTACCACATGACTATGAAAGAATGTAGGTGTTTCACAAAATTAGAAAAAGAAAATGAAGCAATAGCTGAAATAATATACTTCTCTTTGTGGGGGGGTAGCGAAATAGGTGAACATATATTTCATGGACACTCTCTCATTCCCAAAGGTGTCATGAATGAGGCAGGAAGAATATGATCCGTGTGTAATATCAGAATTTTGGGCCTGTACACAACACTGTGTTTTAGCTGCAGCATGTATGTGTATATGTACATACGTTGCCACCTTTAAGCAGTACATATGACACACAATGTTGGAAAATTTTTTCTGTAAAATAAAAACAGCAATATCATTCTCTTAAGATTCAGTGGCTACTATAGCCCAGCACCCAAAGTTAATCCAAAGTAAATGCTTAGTGAAATATTAAAGTTGATCAATTTAAAGCTCTATTGAACATGCAAAACTGGAAAAAGGATTATGAATGGCATTTCAGGAAAACAAAAAGACCTCAGTTCTACTGAAACAAAGTCAGAGCTCAGAATGATTTCAGGCATTATCAGATGGGCTGAGCTGAACTGCAAATCACATTGCCAGACAAAGACAGAACAGAATTTAGACCTCAGGATTTTGTATGTACCATTCACACAGTCAGCTAAGGATCATCTGCTAGGCACCAGGTTTAGGAGACCTGAGAAACTCTATAAAAGACACAATACACTTTATAATATTAACTTGTGGTACAGGGTAGAGAATCTGCCTGCCGAATTTGGTGTCTGAAGCTGAGCATTCAAAGCCAGTGCTTTGTGACAACCTGGAGGGATAGGGTGTAGAAGGAGGTGGGAGAGGGGTTCAGGATGGAGGGAATACATGTATACTTATTGCTGATTCATACTGATGCATGACAAAAACCATCACAACACTATAAAGTAATTATCCTCCAATTTAAATAAATAAATAAATAAATAAATAAATAAATAAATAAATAAATAAATTATCCACCTGCCAATGAAGGAGACTCAGGTTGGGTCCCAGGATCAGGAAGATAGCCTCGAGAAGGAAATGGCAACCCATTCCAGTATTTCTTGCCTGGGAAATCCCATGGACAGAGGAGTCTGGTGGGCTACAGTCCATGGGGCCACAAAAAGCTGGACATGACTGAGTGACTAAGCAACAGCAAAAAATTAGAGGACAAGAGAGGCACACTTTGGTGGTAGATCTAAATGGACACACAGACACCTGAAGATTTTTGAAAGTGAAAGGAGCCGTGAAACTGGAAAGCATGTACAACTGCTTGTACATGTCATTCATTCATGCATGCCAACATCTACTGAGTGCATGCTCCCAGTGAGGCACTATGCTAGAAAAAGAGACACAGTGCCTATCCTCATGAAGTCTATTCTCTCCATTGAGTTTATACGTATCAGCTTATAAAACTGTAAGGAATACTGTGAGGTTTTTTTTGTGTGTGTGAACCTTATGAGACACTGAATACAGCTACCAACAAGATCTATAAAACCAAAGGCCAGAATCAGCACCCCATATGACACTATGGCATCTCCTGCACTCTTTCAGTTAAGATCTTAAGCTGAGTTGCTTTCATGATTATATCATCAAATATGCATTACTGACCATTCTTCCATTGTGCTTGCAGATCTTAATGAGACTCAGCTAATGTGACCTTTGGAAGCATCAAACTGTGGAGGAAAAAGCACAGTAGAGAAGACTGACCTCTGAGTTATCTCTGTGTACAAAGCCTTTGGAAAAGTCAGAGCACCAGATTTCTGGCAGCGATTTCACAAATTTAATTACTCAGAGATACTCACCAATGTCCTCAAAGACTGACAGCTGAAATTAGACAGCTGATTCTCTATTACATCCGCTTCCTACTATCAATGGGGCTAAACAGTTAAGGAAAAAGTTTAACATTATTTGTCCTTCCTATCCTGGTATGATTGATGGCACAATAAGAAACCTCAAGGGTGATATGAAGATTCATTTTCATTCCTCTGGAAACTATTATAAATAGTTTCTCTTTCAAAGTCAACATTCATAAAACCAGGGAATGTCAGGACTAGAAATGAACTATGATATCATGGGATTCAGTCTCCTTAGGTGGCAGATGGAGAAACTGAGACTCAAAGAAGTGATTGATTCACCTTTGGTCAAATAGTTAGTTAATAGCAAAGTTGGAATCAGACTTCAAGTCTTCTGATACCTGGTCCATTTACTATTTCTGCTATTTTATAGTGTCTTGTCAGCTGCTAAAAGGTGTATTTTGAAGGAAAATGTACATGTGAAGGATCTGACCAGAAACACACAAATTATGAGAAAAACTATGAAAGCTTTGGCCAATCGCAACCAATATTCAAACGGAACCTCCGAAGACTAGACTTATTCCTAGAATGGTGAGATATCAGGAATGAGACATGGGGGCATGTGTTCTAAGCTGGATTTTATAACCAGTGTTCTTTATAATAAGGAGCCACCTTAGGACTTCCCTGGCTGTCCAGTGGTTAACACTTTGCCTTCAAACCAAGGGGCTGTAGGTTCAATTGTTGGTCAGGGAGCTAAGATACCACAGGCCTCACAACCAAAAAACCAAAACATAAAACAGCAGCAATATTGCAACAAATTCAATAAAGACTGAAAAAAAGAACCCATCTCATTCTCAGAAGATGTTTCCATCACATACTAGCTGACACAGATATTTCCACCTTGATTGCTATTAAAGCTGAGACACAGCTACCTATTGCTCCCTCTCTAAATGAAAAGTACTAGAATGTCTGTGCATGTTCAGTCAACCAGTTGTGTCCGACTCTTTGTGACCTCATAGGCTGCAGCACACCTAGCCTCTCTGTCCCTCACCATCTCCTGAAGTTTGCCCAAGTTCATGTCTACTGCATCAGTAATGCCATCCAGCCATCTCATCCTCTGATGCCCTGTCCTCCTCCTTCCCTCCATCATTCTCAGCACTGGGGAGTTTTCCAATGAGCTGGCTGTTTGCATCACATGATGGAAATATTGGAGTTTCAGTTTCAGCATCAGTCCTTCCAATAAGTATCCAGGGCTGATATCCCTTAAGATTGACTGGTTTGATCTGCTTGCTATCCAAGGGACTCTCAGGAGTCTTTTCTAGCACCATATTTCAAAGGCATCAATTCTTTGGTGCTCTGCCTTCTTTATAGTCCAGCTCTCATAACTACATGTGACCACTGGGAAGACCATTGCCTTGATTATATGGACCTTTGTTGGCAGAGTAATGGCTCTGCTTTTCAACACACTATTTAGGTTTGTCATAGCTTTCCTGCCAAGAAGCAATCATCTTCTGATACCATGGCAGCAGTCAGCATCCGCAGTGATTTTAGAGCCCAAGAAGAGGAAATGTGTCACCCCCTTCATGGATCACTGCCTTGTCATGGCAAAAGGGCTTGTGCAACTCAATGAAGCTATGAGCCATGCCATGTAGGGGCACCCAAGATGGACCGGCCATAGCGGAGAGTTTGGACAAAATGTGATCCACTGGAGAAGGGAATCACACACCACTCCAGTCTGCTTACTGTGAGAACCTCATGAACTGTATAAAAGTACTGAAATAGAAGTCAATAATTCAGAGGAACAAATAAACTAAGCCTGAACTTGAATCAGAACAACCCTTGGCACAAATAATAGGCAGCTAGAGCATGAGTGAGGGCAAGATACGATTTAAATATGGGAGAGATTTGGAATCTGAAAAACTGCCCAGAAAACAGAAATGGAGGCAATATGGTACAGAAGGAGGAGGTGTCAAAACTCAGATGCTACTGGAGTTAGGGAGCACAGGTACTCAAGACCAGAGCAAGATTCATCAGTATAATGGTGAATAGATCAACAGGATACAAGAAGACACAAACAGCAAAAGGTAAGCTTAGGCTGATGGCCAAAATTTCATGCAGAGAGTCAAAGACTTGTTCTAGTAGAATCACAGGGATGGTAGCCATAGAAATACAGGAGACGGAGAACTCCCATCAGCCAATTTGGCAGCGATACAGCAATAGTAATAAGAAATGCTGACTGAAGCGACTGTCAGCTTCAGCCAGGGAGGTTTTATATCACATTTTGCTAGGCAGAACCAGCAGAAAGTTATGAGCAACTGAGACGTAACAGGTGGCTGGAAAAGCATGTCTGGAATTGCGAATGAAGAGAAGGGTAGATCAAGGTCATGAGACATTGACAGCAATGTAGATGACATCCAAAATAACCATTGGGAAAAGACAGACACTCCTTTCAACACACGTTGTTTCTTGAGCACTGCATGTCAAAAAAGAGCTGAATGGTTAGCATATTCCCCAGAACCCCATTTTTTCACACTTCTGTGAAGGGCTTCAGACATTTTTAGGCAACCTGAGTCAGCAGGTTTACTCCCCAGCCCCATTACTGAATGCCTCCCAATATTTAGCAACTGCACTGGCTTTGAAGGAGGAAAGGACCAGCCTGTTTAAAAATCAAATCCTTCCTAAGAGACAGCTGGCAGAAATGTAAGGTCATACCCTTGATCTGGTACTACAGACAAGTAGCCACACACCAACCTTCCACTAGAACTAATATATGTAGACCCGGTATGACCTCAATTGCTTTCTCCACCTCTGCACCAATGGGAGACTGTGAATAGCATTTACTTTCATCATGAGTGAGCAGAGACTAGAGACGATGCTAACAAATTTAATAACCGATATTTGGGCCATTCCAGTCACGACATCCCAAGGAAGATATAACAGAGCTGGAAAAGATCCAGGGAACAACAACTAAAATGATCAAGGGGAATGCTTATCTTTCATTCAAGGACAGACTGAAAGTCTATAAAGGATTAGACTCTCACAGACCGGGACGATGAAAATGAAAAGGAGGTCATGAGGGGATGTGAGATTCAAGTCAACTCTGGGTAAATAGAATTGTATTCAGTGAATCTCATAGCACTTCATTCGGGCCACCCCTTGAGGTTAAGGGAAGTAGATTAAAGAGAAACGGAAATGTATCTTGATTTATTTACAGAGAAATCAGTAAGTTTATAGAACTTATTATATCTATGTCAGGACTGAAGTGGAAAATGGGAAAAGTTTGAGAAGCCACTGGATATACTCTATGCCAATTGATTTCATGGTGCATTATAAGAAATGGCCCTGATGCATCCTAATTTCTTTTTTTGAAATGAAAATTACTAGGTTAACCGACAGCACAGCCACTGGTGTCTGCATTTGGGACAGCCTCCTGAGCTAGTTGCCCTGTGGGTCTGACCCAGTGTGCTATTTCTTATGCTCCTATTATGTCATCTATGCAAAAACATCTTGCATGCAAGTTTGGGATTCCTAAATTCTTTTGACAGTCCAGAAAACAGAAAAATAATTTTCTAACTCATTAAGAAGGCAAGAGCGAGTTGCAGCTCTTGGCTCCGCATGGTTTACCCATATGGAAGTGTGCAACATAAAAAGGTGAAAGAAATTCTAACAGAATGCAGCAGCTGGTTAAAGGCTATTATATTAAAAATTTCATGAGTTTGACAGTAGGCCAAAAAAGCTACAAAATGGCAGAGAGTGGAAAAGGCAGTTGTAACAGGTTGAACATTGTTGGTGATTATTTTTTCAGTGGCAATGAAAGCTGTAATCAAATAACCTGAAAGAGATGCTGGCAAGAGGAGGAGAGCCCCAATGGAGAAGGAAAATGAAGACTGTAACAATGATGTATGCCGTGGACTAATAAACTAGACAAACATGTAGGTCGAAGTTTCAAAATCAAGGTTCTTGGACCACATGAAAAGCCAGTGTAAGGAACTAGGCATAAATGATATCTGAGTGGCTACCTAGAGCAGAAGCTGTTACAACCTCAAGGATGAGTGCCCAACTCAACAACTAACTGGAACTGTGCTACTGGTGTAGAAACCTCTTGTTATATAGATGCTCAGTTTATCTCAGAATTGAAGAGTATATTCTGTTTACACCAAATGACTTTGTACAAGATCTAGTGGACTTCATGCACTAGCAGCTGCCATTCATAGTTTGAGATGCCTTTTTGGTCCACTAATAACCATGATAATAGTCTTTATAATGACATTATTTCAACCAGTCCCCATTTGTCCTCTTTCTTATCCTATTTGTCATAAATCACAAAGCATATTAATAATCTGTTTATGGATAATGTAAATTTCTTGAACATGTGTTCTCTCTCCATTATGGCTTAATATTTTTAGGGCTATATTTGAGAAACTGTATAATCTCTAATTTTAAGGAGATCATAATTATACAGAGAACTGATCTCTGTAAAGTTCCAGGGATACCTTTGAGAAATGAGGTGATTCTACATTGCAAGGGATAAATCACTTCAGAGGCTTTTTAAGGTCTCCAAATTCACCTTTATGCTGATTTTCCTGTCTGTTGTTCTGCTTCTTACCATTAAACTAGGAAGAAGATTAGTCCTAAATGAAACAACAAAACTGAAGTTCTTTAGGTGCTTGGAGAAATTGGACTGGGATCAGAGGGCATATCTGAATCTAATTTGCAGTGGAAAAATAGAATTCCCATGTTCTTTTTAAAACTGAAAATTTATATTGTGCTAATCATTAAAGAATTTAAAAAATAAGCTAGAAAAAGAAGGTAGAGATCTTAAAGGCTTGGAATTTGGACAAGACCATGGAATGAGTACACTCTTTGATTCATATAGCTACAAAGGAACTTAGATGCCATCTACTCTAACTCCTAGTTTTAGAAACGAGAAACCAAGGTTTGTGCAGGTGAGGTGAGTTGGCCAAGGCCATACATACAATCAACTAATCACAGAGTCAGGACCCGAAGTCAAGTTTTCTTATTCCCTGGTATGTGCCCCTCCCAAAACTGCCACCATGGTCTTTAAGTTGGGGAAAGGACATTGGACAAACAGGAGGAGAAACAGTGACTGCCTATTCTCTGATCCTGTTGAGGAGCAGTAAGAGACTAAGATACAGGGAGGAATTACAGCTTTTCTGGAATTTGCCTTCTTTTTATTTTTTGGACCGAATTCACTTCCACCTTGCTTCACAGCACTGTACTGGGATCTTTTGTAGTAGGCTCACCAGGGAGAAGTACATATTTAGGGAAAGGACAGTGAGATGATGAGGGGCACTCTAGAAATCCCCTGTGAGACACTTATGAGTCCCTAACAGGCAGCAATGTAAAGAAAGATGGCTTGAAGATGTCTCAGATTCTGAGGTGATCCTAAAAGCTGGCCCAAAAAAGGAGCATTTTAGTTCATAACATGAGCTTGGATAAAGTGAGTTTTACAAATGGACTGAAAATGTAGCAGGTCTTAGAAATGGAAATGTGGGATGAAGAAGACACTGATGTAGAAGATGACTGGAAAGAATCTGAATAGAATGGTTCCACAAAATACATAGTGTATGTAAAGAAATATAGTCCATGTCTAAATCACGCATTGTTTAAGAAGATGGGTGAATTTTTTTTTTTTTTTTTTTTTTTACATTTTGGCCTCTTTTATTGGTTTTTTTATTTATTTATGTTCATCCATCTTTATTCTTTGGCCTGTGTGGGCCTCCTGTCGCAGTGGCCTCTCTCGTTGCAGAGCACTGGCTCTGGGTGTATGTGCTACAGAGAGAGCTGGCCCATAATCGGACACACTGGTCCACCTGCTCCGCGGCATGTAGGATCTTTCCAGGCCAGGGATCGAACCAGTGCCCCCTGCACTGCAAGGCAGACTCTTTACCCACTGGACCACCAGGGAAGGCCAGTTTTTTTTTTTTTTTTAACACTAAAAACATTTTAATTGGGGTATAGCCAATAAACAACTTTGGGATAGTTTCAGGTGAACAGTGAAGGGGCTTAGCCATAAATATACATGTATCCATTCTATCCCAACTCCCCCGCCCCCCCACCACCAGAAGATGGGTGATTTTAAATAGGCGTTCAAACATGTGCTTTAGAGTGACTAAATTATATACAACAAAAATAATAAAATCAAATGCAAAACAGGAAAATTAAAAAGTAGGATCCAAACATACTGAAGGAGAATTTTTAAAGTGAGAGAAACTTTGACTCGAAAAATTTAATAAGACCTTCTTTCCTAAAGGATATTATCTGTCCTTGAAGAGCCAAAACTGTACCCTCAACCCCATTCTTCTGACTTAACAAAATTGACGCATGAAATCCAATTTCTTGAAAACTATAGAAGTGAAGATCTACGACTGCTCTTATTGTTTGAGAACTGAGTTATGAAGAATTGATGGGCAGAGGAAGAATAAAAACAGACTCAATAAAAGATGGCAGGCCAAAAGAAACCAGGGAAAACCTTTCATATTTTTTAGTCAGGTTCATGGCAGAACCAAGTTCAAAGACTTAGATTGGAAGAATCTGATTTATTTAAATTGCTGCTGAGGTAGCCAATTGAAACTTAAGTTTAAGTTGGACTCAATTACACAACTGTTAAGGTACCGTAATAACTCAATACTCTCTCTTCTCTCTCTTCCATGGCAACCCCATGTATCATAATTTGTACTTCATGCAGCATCTTGCAGAAGGTACTTCTAAGAACCTGTATGCCTTTGCCTGACACAAATGGCCCCTGAAAACAGTATCATTTTTGTGGTTATTTGAAAAATGCCAAGTGCTAAGTGTTGAGAAGGAACACCTCAGCTCCACAAATCCAGAACTGTTACTGACTGCCTTGGGGTACATCAAGTATTTATTCACCTAAAACAGTTTGTGCACAGATACCTGCCGACATCTTCCATCTTTGTCTAAAGAAGAAATGCGGGAAAACTCTTATATAAATCAAATAGTTCTTGTAAGTATTCACTGCTAGTCTCCATAACATTATCAGCGGCTTTCTATTCTATTGTGCAAAATCCACCCCACTGCCAATCACAGACCACAACATATATATGCTGCATTGAATGGATTTTTCCTAAAGGCATATCCTTGTAGCATGAGCAAGTTTTCAGTGGTGATTTCAGCATGATTTACTTATATAAACTTCCTTGGGGAAGAAGCGACTAGATATTGTAAGCCAGGCAAATGTCGAGTTTTTAAAATAAATTCATCTGTGAATATACATATTAGCCACAATAAATGCTTCCTTAAGAAGATGATATTTTCAACTTACTTGATATAGTAGGGCACTTTGTTTGGTGAGATGGCTCTCTCCCAGGGACCCTGGACAGAAGCTAAAGAAAGGGGAAGAAAAGGCAAAGAGGTCAAATTCACGGCAAACAAGAAAGACAACATTAATCTCCCGAATTACAATTTTACACTGATATTGGTCTGTTTGTTCAGGTACCCATGAAGACAGGATGGATTAACCTGCTGTTCTGAAGTTTCTGTCCTAATCTAAGTGAAATTGAATTCATTCAGGCACAAAGATAAATGCAAAGAAAAAGAACCAAACAAACCCAACCCGTTCCACTGCTAAACCTATAGAGCAGATAAGAAACTGAATGCGTAGGGTTTTCTCTTATGTATCTCCATTGGGTGCTTTTCTTGTATCACTTCCTGTTGCTATTTCTCAGTATTGTTTACTATCTGATTTACTGGGTTTTATTGGTTTAGCTGCTGAAACATCCCTTGATGATATATTTATATTCTAAGTTATTGAAACTAAAGTACTCCACTTATCACTGTGAGATGCTTGTTTTTCTCTTCATTTGGTTTAAACAGAATTCAATTTCATTTACCAATGACATGTTTAATTGGTGCCTCAAAAGTGTCAGGTGACCAGCATGATCTGATTAGAAAGGATAATCCATAGGGAAAGAATGCCACCCGATACGAAAATGTAATAAAACTTCAGTGATGAATGATACATCCTATAGGTGAAATTAAATTTCACATACTGGGAATTTATTTTATAATGAGTTGATTGTGTATCACTCAAATCTATCACCTTTAAACTGTGTTTTAAATGCTTAATTTGTAGTGTTTTTTTTTTTTCTTCCCAAACATAATATATGCTGCATTGAATATTTTCCTAAAGGCATATCCTTGTAGCATGAGCAAGTTTTCAGTGGTGATTTCAGCATGATTTACTTATATAAACTTCCTTGGGGAAGAAGCGACTAGATATTGTAAGCCAGGCAAATGTCGAGGTGTTAAAATAAATTCATCTGTGAATATACATATTAGCCACAATAAATGCTTCCTTAAGAAGATGATATTTTCAACTTACTTGATATAGTAGGGCACTTTGTTTGGTGAGATGGCTCTCTCCCAGGGACCCTGGACAGAAGCTAAAGAAAGGGGAAGAAAAGGCAAAGAGGTCAAATTCACGGCAAACAAGAAAGACAACATTAATCTCCCGAATTACAATTTTACACTGATATTGGTCTGTTTGTTCAGGTACCCATGAAGACAGGATGGATTAACCTGCTGTTCTGAAGTTTCTGTCCTAATCTAAGTGAAATTGAATTCATTCAGGCACAAAGATAAATGCAAAGAAAAAGAACCAAACAAACCCAACCCGTTCCACTGCTAAACCTATAGAGCAGATAAGAAACTGAATGCGTAGGGTTTTCTCTTATGTATCTCCATTGGGTGCTTTTCTTGTATCACTTCCTGTTGCTATTTCTCAGTATTGTTTACTATCTGATTTACTGGGTTTTATTGGTTTAGCTGCTGAAACATCCCTTGATGATATATTTATATTCTAAGTTATTGAAACTAAAGTACTCCACTTATCACTGTGAGATGCTTGTTTTTCTCTTCATTTGGTTTAAACAGAATTCAATTTCATTTACCAATGACATGTTTAATTGGTGCCTCAAAAGTGTCAGGTGACCAGCATGATCTGATTAGAAAGGATAATCCATAGGGAAAGAATGCCACCCGATACGAAAGTGTAATAAAACTTCAGTGATGAATGATACATCCTATAGGTGAAATTAAATTTCACATACTGGGAATTTATTTTATAATGAGTTGATTGTGTATCACTCAAATCTATCACCTTTAAACTGTGTTTTAAATGCTTAATTTGTAGTGTTTTTTTTTTTTCTTCCCCAAAGTTGAACTCCCTCTTATGTGCAATTTAATATGAAGAGTTTTTTCTTTTATATTTTTTTGCCTCTGTAAGACAAAAGAATCAGGTTAGGAGACACTATGCCATTTCCTTAATGACAAAATCTTCATCCTGGACAGAGTTTTAAGAAACTCAGGTTTTGACATGTAGAATCGCATCAAGAATAGAAATATTAGAAGCATTCATATTAACACCCAGTAATTTTATGTGTGTGTCCATTTTCTCCTGAACTTTCATTCTGCTCATACTTTGAAGCACAGCTGATGTTGACCATTCCTTCCTCCTAGGGAAAGCTCCCTTCTATATTAGTCTCACAGTAAATTCACTCTACAGTGTATTGAGATGTAAAAAAAAAAGTCAGAGCTAATATATCCTTGACTACATGGCATAATATGAAATAACAGCTTCTAATAAAACTTTGCCTACTGCCAGACAACTTAAGGGCAATGGAATTATAGATCCTTTGTTTTATATAGTGTAACAGAGGGGTCAAATAACCTAACCTTCAACCAGTCATGCTGCTTTGGACCGTGGTGATACGTCATTTAAAAGATAGAAGACATGAACCTGTATTTAGCTGCTAATCATGCTTTTTCATTTTGATGGATACATTTTTAATATGGAGAAAAAACACAACATTATTTGCTGTTTGGAAGTAGTCCCTGGCCTTCAAACTCTTTTTCTATTTTCTCCTTTGCCTTTGTAATTCTCTGCCCAACTCTACTCTCATCCGTTTTTCTTCTCTAGGACATAATACTCTTGAGCTGATTAACAGAGATGAGTAAGACTTGAAGACTTAGGCTAAACTCCCTGACCTGACTGGGGACTCCCATGTTATGGAAACCTAAAAAGCCAAGCCTTCTCTAGCATGAAACATGGTGGAGAACCAAAAATCATGGCTCCTGGTTGTTCACCGTGCCCTCTTCTTATTACCACAGCATTCTGGAAGGAAGAAAGGAACTCTAGGGAGCACTTGGTCCAGGTCGCATTGGTTGTATGGCCAAGTCTATGGATATCTAAACAGAGAAAGAATGGTTATATTTTCCTTAAAAGTCACTCTTGGCAGAGCTGCATCATTTCTCTCCTCCTCTTCCTCTGGTTTTTTAATCATTCTACAGGTCCAGAAAGTCTTTCTGATTTGGAGGATGTTGAATATGTCCTGTGACAGCCAAAGAGCCTGTTGGCATTTGCATTGTTATTCCTGGGCACCTCTCAGAGAGAAGTGTTCTATTGGCTGCTGGGTGGGCTGGGGATGGTGACTGGGTGGGGGTGCTCTGCCAGAATAAAACAACCTTCAAGCAGAAAATCTAGCTGGGAAGATGGAAAAAGTGGTGATGCCCCACTGAGCTAATGGCCAGAGCTATACCAGGTGTCTATAGTGGACTTTTGCACTGGTAAACACTGTGTTAGTTGCTTAGTTGTGTCTGACTCTTTGCGACCCCATGGATTGTAGCCCACCAGGGTCCTCTGTCCATAGAATTCTCCAGGCAAGAATATTGGAGTAGGTTTCCATGTCTTTTTCCAGGGGATCTTCCCATCCCAGGGATCGAACCTGGATCTCCCCCACTGCAGGCAGATTCTTTACCATCTGAGCCACCAGGAAACCTCTGTTAAACTTTAAAAGGAAAAAAAAAATCCCAGAAAATGGCAGGAAAGTAGTCAGAATATGCTTGAAGTAAAGAGCTAAACCAATATAATTTTAAAGGTTTCCCCAAATTATAAGTTCCAGATCAATATGAAATTTTAAGCTTTTGTAATTAGAGATTTTATTAATCTTTATAGAGAGTATAGAACTTGTATTTGAAAACTGTTAATTTTTTTGCTTTCTAAAATAAAAGCCTGTTACTTTTCTGTGTACTATGAAACAGATCCAATGGTAAAATTCAGTGAAGTTTTTGTGCTAAAAGATGGTTTCCCCTCTTTCACTCATAATTCATAAACACACCTAAGCAACTGCTTTGCAGTCATCATTTGAAAGTGGAAAATTTTGCACCCCAAAATGTCCTTGACACACACACACACACACACAAAAGGAAAACTACCAGCCTTTCCCCATCCTGCCTCTGCTCGCCCCACCCATATCCCAGGCACACCCATGGCAACTACCTGCTTTAGAAATAACACACCGTTGGACAAAATTTCTATGCGATCGCTATCAGTGTGAGATTGTTAAAAGGTTGTTGGGCCATTTCACTCGGGGCTGCCAGATGATTCTGGTCTTGCATATATTGAAATGTTGATCAAATATATGTTAACGCTCGTAAGCATGTTCCAGAATTATTTCATTCCTTTCAGGAATGCCAGTGCCAACAACAGCTGTTTCTTATCTCAGGCGCTTGGGATGGTGACTGGGTGGGGGTGCTCTGCCAGAATAAAACAACCTTCAAGCAGAAAATCTAGCTGGGAAGATGGAAAAAGTGGTGATGCCCCACTGAGCTAATGGCCAGAGCTATACCAGGTGTCTATAGTGGACTTTTGCACTGGTAAACACTGTGTTAGTTGCTTAGTTGTGTCTGACTCTTTGCGACCCCATGGATTGTAGCCCACCAGGGTCCTCTGTCCATAGAATTCTCCAGGCAAGAATATTGGAGTAGGTTTCCATGTCTTTTTCCAGGGGATCTTCCCATCCCAGGGATCGAACCTGGATCTCCCCCACTGCAGGCAGATTCTTTACCATCTGAGCCACCAGGAAACCTCTGTTAAACTTTAAAAGGAAAAAAAAAATCCCAGAAAATGGCAGGAAAGTAGTCAGAATATGCTTGAAGTAAAGAGCTAAACCAATATAATTTTAAAGGTTTCCCCAAATTATAAGTTCCAGATCAATATGAAATTTTAAGCTTTTGTAATTAGAGATTTTATTAATCTTTATAGAGAGTATAGAACTTGTATTTGAAAACTGTTAATTTTTTTGCTTTCTAAAATAAAAGCCTGTTACTTTTCTGTGTACTATGAAACAGATCCAATGGTAAAATTCAGTGAAGTTTTTGTGCTAAAAGATGGTTTCCCCTCTTTCACTCATAATTCATAAACACACCTAAGCAACTGCTTTGCAGTCATCATTTGAAAGTGGAAAATTTTGCACCCCAAAATGTCCTTGACACACACACACACACACACAAAAGGAAAACTACCAGCCTTTCCCCATCCTGCCTCTGCTCGCCCCACCCATATCCCAGGCACACCCATGGCAACTACCTGCTTTAGAAATAACACACCGTTGGACAAAATTTCTATGCGATCGCTATCAGTGTGAGATTGTTAAAAGGTTGTTGGGCCATTTCACTCGGGGCTGCCAGATGATTCTGGTCTTGCATATATTGAAATGTTGATCAAATATATGTTAACGCTCGTAAGCATGTTCCAGAATTATTTCATTCCTTTCAGGAATGCCAGTGCCAACAACAGCTGTTTCTTATCTCAGGGTACCAGTGGAAGCTTGTCATCCTTCACAAAGCCAGCCGACGCGATAGGCATACACATCTCTTATGCCCAGTGCGTCCATTTTCAGTAGCCCATCAAACAGATTTATTGGCGAATAGTTTTTATGACACTTTGCTGTCCTTTAGTATTTTCTTATACAGATGTTTCTATAACCGCTACATGTAATTGCAATGCAACTTTGTGGTTCAGATTCTCGAGTGTAAAAACCATCCATTATCATATGGCAGCAGCACCTTGGGGCATTGTCTACTGAATTTAAATAACAAACTACACATGAATTTATTTATTCTGGAACCAACCTCTGAAATTCCCCTTGTGTTACACATGCACTATGTTATTAAGAGTAAGAAAGTGTAGCAGTTCTACCTTCCTTGAGGTGACAGGATTCAATACCGTGCCCAAGGTATTTTTGAAAATCACCAACATGGGCCCCACTGTTTTGGGAAAGTTCTTTTTGTTTTTTTTTTTAAACATTCATTTTTTTTAAAAAAATTTTGGCCTCTTTTATTGGTTTTTTATTTATTTATGTTCATCCATCTTTTTTTGTTCTTTGGCTTGTGTGGGCCTCCCAATGCAGTGGCCTCCCTCGTTGCAAAGCACCAGCTCTGGGCACATGTGCTCCAGAATGCTGGCTCATAATTGGACACATGGGTCCAGCCGCTCTGTGGCACATGGGATCTTCCTGGGCCAGGGATCGAACCAGTGCCCCTTGTACTGCAAGGCATCCTCTTTACCCACTGAACCACCAAGGAAGCCCTGAGGAAGTTCTTATTTCTATCATTTTCTAATGTGTGATGAACAGAATGGGCCAAGGAATGCACCCTGGTGTTAAGCCATATTTTAATCGACACAGGGGCCAAACCAGAAAATTAAAAAGAAAGCTAATATCATTGAAACAGTGCCAAAAGTACACTCTCTGGAATTCAGACCCTCCTACATTCATTAATCTTACTACTTTTTCTTATATTTGGTGGTTTTGTAGTTTGATAACTCCAAAAGAAAGATAGTGGGGCCAACGTCTAAAAATAAATAAAATTCAGCATTCACTGGGGAAAAAAGAGAAACCTCACCTACGGGGCTATGATAAAGTCAGCAGGGAGCATCAGCCAGCTCAGAAGCATGTGAATTCCAAAAATGGTTTTATGGACACAGTCTACCAAGATCGACTCTTGAGCAACATTTCTTAACCTTTCCCCACTCTCTGTCCCCAGATCCAGGTATCTTTTCTTTCTTTTTAAGAAGATTAACACAGAAAATATCTTTATTTCTCTTTACTGAACTTCCACATACTTAGTTTTTTTTTAAGCTAGTTTTGCCCCTCAGCACCCTATGCCACAATATACTCTATAGACCTCAACTTCAGTATTGTATGTATCTGTGCTTCACATCTAAAGAGTATGAGTTTTAGCTCTCCCCCAAACCAAATTTTGCTCCCTTGGGGGCAATATGAATACTGTTGTGAATTCTGGATCTAGAGAGAGTGATGGGAGGGGTAAGAGGGAGAAAGGAAAACCCCTTCTGTGGCTGAAACATGACCTTGGCTAGCTCATTTGATACTCAGAGTGACCTATGAGGTGGGTATTATTATTATTTTGCAGATGATGAAACAGTTAAGATCACACTGTATGGCATGTCTAAGATGGTAACTCAGTAAGTGTAAGATCCTAATTTTGGTTTATTGCTCAAACTAAAATCAGATGATTCAAGAAATGGAGAAAACAAAGCTGTCCCTTATCTACTCTGTATCACACATTGTATGTTTCTTAATGCAATGCTTCCAGACCCCCCCGCCCCACCACCTGCCACCAGCATGTTCATGCTATTCCAGTCTCACATATAAAGCAACCAATTCTCAGAAATGGTCAGTAAACTAATCCAGCTAGTAAAGGGTCACAGCCAGTAACAAGTACATCCTGGATTGCTGCCAGGTCTCCTCATCTTTTGGAGAAGGATATGGCAACCCGCTCCAGTATTCTTGGTTGGGAAATCCCATGGGCAGAGGAGCCTGGTGGGCTACAGTGCATGGGGTTGCAAAGAGTCAGACACAATGGAGCACACAGCACAGCTCCTCGTCCTTAGTAACAGCATTTTTAACTGTTGGGTGCTGCTAAGTTCCCAAGGTCTAGGAATGTCAGCTGAGGGTGTTCAGGTAAGACCCATGGGAAAGTTCTTTCAAAGTGGCTGACTACAGTGAAAGGCAGCCATGCCCTTTTCCCACCTGCTTTCTTCCTGCCTTGGGTATGATAATGTCCCGAGCTATAGTAGCCAGGAGAACCATCTTGGCTGCAGTTACACAGAAGCAGACAGAGACAACGATGGGAGTACAAGGAGTTTGAGTCCTGATGGAGGGAAACCCTGGGAGAAGAGCTGGAAGAGAAACAGGGAAGGCAAGAAAGCTGATCAAGGTTCCATCACTGCTCTGGGAAGCTGGGGCTTCAGTGTAGGACACACTTCCCACACATCTCCCAGGGAAAGGGAATGAGGCATTATCTACTATTGCTTGAAGGCTATCCCTGGAGTGTGGGGAGTCATCACTTCCCTTCTTCCCCTTGTGCTGATTAGCAGGCTTTTATGGCCAGAGATAGCCTTAAAGGCAGAATCAAAGGTATGCGTAGTTGGAAGTCTAGGCTTGGTGAGCCTGGTCATGGTGAATGCCTCTGGGTGTATGAGCAGGACCCTGACAACTTGGGTTACAGGAGCTATAGACTAAGAAAGACTGAGAAAAAGATATGGGGGGAGGTAGGAAGGAGGCTCTAGAAGGAGGGGATGTATGTGTGCATACAGCTGATTCCCTGTGTTGTACAGCAGAAACTAACACAACATTGTAAAGCAATTATACTCCAATAAAAAATAAAAGAGAAAAAAGACATAATAATCTGCTTTTTCAACTTTATTTTTTCAGTCTGATTTTTTAACTTTTTAAAAATTATTTATTTTTTTTAAATTTATTTTATTTTACTTATTTATTTATTTATTCATGGCTCTTCTGGGTTTTCACTGCTGCTGCAGGCTCTTCTCTAGTTGCAGGGAGTGGGGGCTACTCTCTAGTCGAGGTGAGCAGCCTTCTTGTTGCGGTGACTTCTATTGTTGTGGAACTCAGGCTCTAGGGCACATGGGCTTCAGTAGCTGCAGCCTGTGGGCTCAATAGTTGCAGCTCGGAGGCTCTAGAGCACAGGCTCCATAGTTGTGGCTCAGAGGCTTAGCTGTTCCACAGCATGTGGGATCTTCCGAGATCAGGGATTGAACCTGTCTCCTGCATTGGCAGGTGAACTCTTCACCACTGAGCTATCAGGGAAGCCCATTTTTAAACTTTTTAATTAATTTTTTATTTTATATTGGAGAATAGCCAATTAACAATGCTGTGATGGTTTCAGGTGGACAGCAAAGGGATTCAGCCACACATATACATGTATCCACTCTCCCCCAAACTTCCCTCCCATCCAGGCCACCACATAACATTGAGCAAAGTTCCCTGTGCTATACAGCAGTCCTTGTTTTTTATCCATTTAAAATATAGCAGTGTGTACAGGTCCATTCCAAACTCCCTAAAAATCCCTCTTCCCATCCTTCTCCCCCAATCCAGCAACCATAAATTTGTTCTCTAAGTCTGTGAGTCTCTTTCTGTTTTGTAAATAAGTTCATTTGTATAACAGAGAAATCTAGTTCTTGACAAATATGTAGTTACCATTTCAGTTTATCTCTGGATTTCTATGTGAGAAACTTAGAGACTCCTACTTTGTGTAAGTCACTGCTATACGAGTTTTCTGTTACATTCAGCCAAACCTGCTTCTAACTAGCCACTCTCACCCACCCAAACCATCTGTGGTTGCTCTCATCATTCCTGGCTTACATTTTCAATGGCTGGACAGTATTCCATTAATAGAAGTACCATGCTTTATTTAAGAAGTTCCCTCTTTGGGATGATTTAGGTTGTTTCCAGATTTTCAGTGGTATAAGTAGAGTTGCAATGAACATCTTTGTAGATAAATCTTTGTATACGTACATCTTTGTTAGTTTTCCTAAGTAAAGTTCCTAGAAATATATATACTTGATTCAAGGCTGTAAATACTTTAAAGGCATTTTATACAAATTACATTCTTGCCAACAGGAGTCTTTATTGCTCAAGGTGGAAAGAGAAAATCCACAATCCACAGGTCAATGACATTCCGTTGGTGTAATTCTCAAGGTATGTTAGATATGCTGCATGATACAATGGACTATTTGAGAACATGCCTTTCATATCCCCTCTTTCCATGGTAGATAATAAACTTTTTGTCTACCTGAAATCCCTACTCAGAGTCTGCATGGGTATCTGGATCACTAAGGGTGTCCAGAATATAGATTTAGAAGGACTGGATTTGTCTCCTGCCTCCATCATCGCTGCATGATCTTAAGCAAATTTTGTTTACTCCCTAAGCCTTATTTTTCTTATATGCAAAAGGGAAACAATGATATCTCCCTTAGGGAAATGTTTTCAGGATAAAATGAGAAAGTTAGTATGAAACTGTTTCGCAAAATGCTAATCACCACATAGAATCTTTTGTAATCACATACTAATGGGATGTTGTCTAAATGATAGTAGTCCTAGAATCAATCTCTCTGCCTTAACTGGGCAGCATTTGTCTTTAACCTTCATTCAGATCCACTCTTAACTACTATGAATGTGCCTCATACGGTATAAAGTGTGCCAGAGAGAAATATGCTTGCATGTATCTAACTGCCTAGGCTAGTGAGTACTTCCTTCATTTCTGTCTGCCTAGACAAATGGCATTTTCCCAATAGAATCTTTGTTCTTAGGTAGACCATCCACTATTCATCACTGTGAACGATGAACAGAGGTGTTCCTATATGATACAATGGGAAACAGTGGGTCATAGACTGGTTTATAATCAGAGGATTTTGATAATGAAAAGGTAAGATTGTTCTTGAGGTACTATATACAGTGGATTTGAGGTAGGAGAGTAGACTTTGAGAGGTAGTTCATAAGTAGGGTCAAAAAAGATTTTCAGTGGTATAAGTAGAGTTGCAATGAACATCTTTGTAGATAAATCTTTGTATACGTACATCTTTGTTAGTTTTCCTAAGTAAAGTTCCTAGAAATATATATACTTGATTCAAGGCTGTAAATACTTTAAAGGCATTTTATACAAATTACATTCTTGCCAACAGGAGTCTTTATTGCTCAAGGTGGAAAGAGAAAATCCACAATCCACAGGTCAATGACATTCCGTTGGTGTAATTCTCAAGGTATGTTAGATATGCTGCATGATACAATGGACTATTTGAGAACATGCCTTTCATATCCCCTCTTTCCATGGTAGATAATAAACTTTTTGTCTACCTGAAATCCCTACTCAGAGTCTGCATGGGTATCTGGATCACTAAGGGTGTCCAGAATATAGATTTAGAAGGACTGGATTTGTCTCCTGCCTCCATCATCGCTGCATGATCTTAAGCAAATTTTGTTTACTCCCTAAGCCTTATTTTTCTTATATGCAAAAGGGAAACAATGATATCTCCCTTAGGGAAATGTTTTCAGGATAAAATGAGAAAGTTAGTATGAAACTGTTTCGCAAAATGCTAATCACCACATAGAATCTTTTGTAATCACATACTAATGGGATGTTGTCTAAATGATAGTAGTCCTAGAATCAATCTCTCTGCCTTAACTGGGCAGCATTTGTCTTTAACCTTCATTCAGATCCACTCTTAACTACTATGAATGTGCCTCATACGGTATAAAGTGTGCCAGAGAGAAATATGCTTGCATGTATCTAACTGCCTAGGCTAGTGAGTACTTCCTTCATTTCTGTCTGCCTAGACAAATGGCATTTTCCCAATAGAATCTTTGTTCTTAGGTAGACCATCCACTATTCATCACTGTGAACGATGAACAGAGGTGTTCCTATATGATACAATGGGAAACAGTGGGTCATAGACTGGTTTATAATCAGAGGATTTTGATAATGAAAAGGTAAGATTGTTCTTGAGGTACTATATACAGTGGATTTGAGGTAGGAGAGTAGACTTTGAGAGGTAGTTCATAAGTGACTTTGGTGTCCAGTGAAAGCAGGAAATCATAGCTGATTCTATATTTCTAAGACTTAGTAGGCAATTAGGAGTGTCACTGACAGGAAAAACAAACTGGGAGATGAACTGCAGATGTGCTTCAGTTAAAATACTTGGAGGGTGGGTCTTTTCACTGAAACTCAAGTGAAAGAACAAAATTGTAAGTACTATATGATAGCCAAAGCTATTAAAAATGGCTGGACCTTTTAAGAACAGAAGGCTGTTAAGAACTGTACTCCAGAGAATGCACCAACATGGTGGTGGCAATAGAAAAGCTGTCAAAGAAAGACAATATAGACACTAGAATCAATTAGGGTGAAACACAAGCAAGGTGGCCAGATGGTTAAGTATGAGCTACAGTGGATTCCAATGGACTAAGAGTATAGGAGAGAAATATGTGTGGGTCACAAGATCACTGGCAATCTCAATAGGGCAGGTGTGCAAGAGTGATGAAGGCTAAAGCAGATCACAGAAGTCGATGGAGCAGGTAGACAGAGGGCAAGGAGCAGCACTAGCTCCTAACTAAGCATTTGAGAAGTTGTGTACAAAAGGAGGATAATGTGAATGCAGAGGGGGCACATCTGAGGGTTAGCCACACCTCTCTTTTCGTCTATAAACCATGCCATTTGATTCATGTATTTATGGAATTTGGTTTTGGCCTTCTTTATAGTAATGAATTACATGAAAAACATATTTCTACCTTTTTCCAATTCCTAAGGTCATAATCAAGGTTATAATACAGTGTTTCTGTTTTCATGCAGTCATTAGTATCAAATGTCTGTGTATGTATTGATCATTTTCCCCCAATGCAATTACTTTCTGTATGATTTCTAGTTTCATTTTGATGTGCTCCATAGAGTTCCTATAGCCAGAGTAAGTTTTCTGTCATTTAAATGAAAGGCCAAGTTACACTGAACACTCTCCAAAACATTAAATTAAAATAAGAATAGTATTGTATATGTCTATACCATATATCAAAAGTAAAGATTCAATGAAAACTTTAAGATCACTTACTAAACTTTCAAAGATGGGCAGGTTTTCCATAAAGATTTCAACAGCCGAGACAGATGGGCTACATTCCAGAGGGGAAGGTCACGAGAGTGATGAATGAGACCTCTAATGTCTGCCATGGCTGTGAAAATCTTTTATGGCTAACTAAAATTCCTCACGAATAACAACCTGTAAATATTATATGAACTGTCAAACAGATAACACTGAGACCATCGTGCATGGTGAACAGAATACCAGACAGTGGGATTTGTCAGTAGATGGCCAAGTCATTTAGAAGCTTAGGCTTACATTTGATCTGGGAAGTCAAGAATTCACACTAAACTACCTGGCAAGGTAACTGAGTTGTGGTGATACACACTAAATCTAATGTCCAGTACTACTGGCTGCACAGCCCCACAAAGGCCAATATTTGGTGATATGATTCTAGAGAAAAGCTCCTTCAAACTGACTTATACCAAGCTCCAGAAACCTCATTGTGACTGTGTCTTGATAAAGACAGTAAGAAAGAAATTAGGCCTTATAACGACCCAATTTAAGAGGACAGATATCTATATAAATGGAGCCATGACTGACTAATGAAATTTCTGAATAATTTCAAACAGAATTGGTAGACTCTATTATCACACCTATGACTTTCCCAATAGTCACGCATGAATGTGAGAGTTGGGCCATAAAGAAGAATAAGCACCAAAGAATTGATGCTTTCCAACTGTGGCGCTGGAGAAGACACATGAGAGTCCCCTGGACAGCAAGGAGATCAAACCAGTCAATTTGAAAGGAAATCAACTTGGAATATTCTTTGGAAGGACTGATGCTGAAGCGGACTCCTGATACAAAGAGCCAACTTATTAGAAAAGACCCTTATGGTGGGAAAGATTGAGGGAAAAATAAATATGGGGCGGGAGAGGATGAGACATTTAGATAGCATCACCAACTCAACAAACATGAATTGGTGCAAACTCCAGGAGATGGTGAAGGACCGAGGAACCTGACAGGTGGCAGTCCATGGGCTTGCAAAGAGTCAGACATGACTTAGCAACTGAACAACAACAATATTACCACAGAACTTTCCTCCAGATAAAGGTGGGAAAGGTCTTTAGGCCATCTGGGTTTGTCAGGTTATCAACAAGTCAGTGCAATAATGCCAGGTGCTTTCAGTATTGCTCCAGATGTGCTTTTAAAAGACGGCAGGCAGTCAACCCCGTTTGCTGAATGCTCTCTGTGTGAATGGTATTGCATTAGGCACCAGGGAAATTTCAAGGAAAGTAAAATTTGAAGCCTGAGCCAGTAGGGAGCAACTCAGATATTAAAAACCAAATGACTATAGATGGGATGTACATCCATTTAGAAAGCAAGATAAGAGTGAGAAAGAGCTAAGAATATGATAGCAATAAAAGCGATAAGAGGGTGGGAGAGATAAAATTGTGGCCTCAATTCTTTACTTCACTGTAAAAGAATTAAACATCCATGCTTTAACCACAGCCACAGGACTGGCAGAATGTGTTTCCCAGTCCCTTGACCTTGACCATATGACTTGCTTTGGCCAATGGGATTTCAGCAGATACAATATGAACAGAAGCTTGTCGTCTTGTGCTCTGGTGATCTGCCAAGAGTACACAACCCAGATGGCCTCTAGTCCTTCAGCCTGGGCTTCAAGCCCCAACACATTCAGGGACAATTGGAACTGATTTAGCAGCCAACTTATAGGTCAAACCTAGACAACCTGCAGCCTGAAGCAGAATGCCCCAAAGTATCTAGATCACCTGAATGGTAGTTGACCTGTCGATCCTTAAGTATGACAGTACGGAATTTTTCATTCTCATACAGGAGGGAGGGGGGAGGGGGAGAGGGAGGGACAGGGACATTAAAGTGATTAAAGAATAGAAAAATATTCACAAGCCAAGTTGCCCCCATTTGTTACTAGCCACTTCCTCTGCTATCATCTGAAGAGCTAATTGGGATTATCCCTTCAGTCTATGCAGTTGAGACTTGTGTATGTCCTCCACTAGCTCCTGGAGTCCCTTCTCTGAAGCTGATAATCTATGATGGTTACAAGTTTGAACTTGAATTAAGTTATTAAACTTGCCTAGTCTCAATTTTCTCTTCTGTGAAATAGAGACAATAATAATCCATATTTTGAGACTTCCCTGGTGGTCAAGGGGTTAAGTATCCACCTTCCAATGCTGGGGAAACAAGTGTGATCCCTGGTTGAAGGAGAAATTTTAAAATTCCTAGAAGAAAATGATAATGAACATGCGACCATGCAAAACCTATGGGATACCACAAAAGCAGTTCTAAGAGGGAAATTTATAGCAATACAATCTCACCTCAAGAAACGAGGAAAATATGAGGCAGATGACCTAACCCTCCGCTTAAAACAATTGGAGAAAGAAGAACAAAAACATCCCAAAGCCAGCAGAAGATGAGAAATTATAAAGACTAGAGCAGAAATAAATGAGAAAGAAATGAAAGAAACTATACTACGGATAAATAAAACAAAAAACTGGTTCTTTGAAAAGGTAAACAAAATTGACAAGCCACTGGCCAGACTCATCAAGAAAAAGAGAGAGAAGAACCAGATCAACAAAATCAAAAATGAAAAAGGCGAGATTACAACAGATCATGCAGAAATCCAAAGGATTAGAAGAGACTATTACGAACAACTCTATGGCAACAAACTGGACAACCTGGAAGAAATGGACAGTTTCTTGGGGAAGATTAATCTCCCAAGACTCAACCAGGAAGAAACAGAAACTTTGAACAACCCAATCACAAGCTCAGAAATCGAATCTGTGATTAAAAATCTACCCAAAAATAAAAGCCCAGGACCAGATGGCTTCACAGCCAAACTCTACCAAACACTTAAAGATCACCTGAATGGTAGTTGACCTGTCGATCCTTAAGTATGACAGTACGGAATTTTTCATTCTCATACAGGAGGCCGGGGGGAGGGGGAGAGGGAGGGACAGGGACATTAAAGTGATTAAAGAATAGAAAAATATTCACAAGCCAAGTTGCCCCCATTTGTTACTAGCCACTTCCTCTGCTATCATCTGAAGAGCTAATTGGGATTATCCCTTCAGTCTATGCAGTTGAGACTTGTGTATGTCCTCCACTAGCTCCTGGAGTCCCTTCTCTGAAGCTGATAATCTATGATGGTTACAAGTTTGAACTTGAATTAAGTTATTAAACTTGCCTAGTCTCAATTTTCTCTTCTGTGAAATAGAGACAATAATAATCCATATTTTGAGACTTCCCTGGTGGTCAAGGGGTTAAGTATCCACCTTCCAATGCTGGGGAAACAAGTGTGATCCCTGGTTGAAGGAGAAATTTTAAAATTCCTAGAAGAAAATGATAATGAACATGCGACCATGCAAAACCTATGGGATACCACAAAAGCAGTTCTAAGAGGGAAATTTATAGCAATACAATCTCACCTCAAGAAACGAGGAAAATATGAGGCAGATGACCTAACCCTCCGCTTAAAACAATTGGAGAAAGAAGAACAAAAACATCCCAAAGCCAGCAGAAGATGAGAAATTATAAAGACTAGAGCAGAAATAAATGAGAAAGAAATGAAAGAAACTATACTACGGATAAATAAAACAAAAAACTGGTTCTTTGAAAAGGTAAACAAAATTGACAAGCCACTGGCCAGACTCATCAAGAAAAAGAGAGAGAAGAACCAGATCAACAAAATCAAAAATGAAAAAGGAGAGATTACAACAGATCATGCAGAAATCCAAAGGATTAGAAGAGACTATTACGAACAACTCTATGGCAACAAACTGGACAACCTGGAAGAAATGGACAGTTTCTTGGGGAAGATTAATCTCCCAAGACTCAACCAGGAAGAAACAGAAACTTTGAACAACCCAATCACAAGCTCAGAAATCGAATCTGTGATTAAAAATCTACCCAAAAATAAAAGCCCAGGACCAGATGGCTTCACAGCCAAACTCTACCAAACACTTAAAGAAGAGCTAATGCCTGTCCTTCTAAAATTCTTTCAAAAAATTGCACAGGAAGGAAAACTTCCAAACACATTCTACAAGGCCACCATCACCCTGATACCCAAACCAGGCAAAGACAACACAAAAAAGGAAAATTACAGACCAATTTCTCTGATGAACTTAGATGCCAAGATCCTCAACAAAATTCTAGCAAACAGAATTCAATGGCACATCAAAAAACTCATACATCATGATCAAGTCGGGCTCATCCCAGGCATGCAAGGATTCTTCAATATCCGCAAAATCAATCAATGTGATACACCATATCAACAAATTGAGAGACAAAAATTACATGATCATCTCAATAGATGCAGAAAAAGCCTTCGACGAAGTACAACATCCATTTATGATAAAAACTCTTCAGAAAATGGGCATAGAAGAAACCTATCTCAACATAATAAAAGCCATATATGAAAAGCCCACAGAGAACATTATCCTGAATGGTGAAAAACTGAAAGCATTCCCTCTAAGATCAGGAACAAGACAGGGGTGTCCACTTTCACCACTACTATTCAACATAGTCCTGGAAGTTCTAGCAACGGCAATAAGAGAAGAGAAAGAAATCAAAGGAACACAGGTTGGAAAGGAAGAAGTCAAGCTCTCTCTTTTTGCAGACGACATGATATTATACATAGAAAACCCCAAAGACACTATTACAAAGCTACTAGAGCTAATCAATGAATTCAGCAAAGTTGCAGGATACAAAGTCAACACACAGAAATCACTGGCATTCCTATACACAAACAATGAAAAATCAGAAAACAAAATCAAAGAGGCAATCCCCTTCACCATTGCAACCAAAAGAATAAAATACCTAGGAATAAACCTACCCAAAGAAACCAAAGAACTGTACACAGAAAATTATAAGACACTCATAAGAGACATTAAAGAAGACTTAAACAGATGGAGAGATATTCCATGTTCCTGGGTCGAAAGAATCAACATTGTGAAAATGACCATACTACCAAATATCATCTACAGATTCAATGCAATACCTATTCAATTTCCATTGACATTTTTCACAGAACTAGACCAAAGAATCACACAGTTCGTATGGCAACACAAAAGACATCGAATAGCCAAAGCAATCCTGAGAAAGAAAAGTGGAGCTGGAGGCATCAGCCTCCCTAACTTCAGACTCTACTACAAAGCAACAGACATCAAGACAGTATGGTACCGGCACAAAAACAGAACTATAGACCAATGGAACAAGATTGAGAACACAGAGATAAACCCACGGACCTATGGGTACCTTATTTTTGACAAAGGAGGCGAAACTATAAAATTGGACAAAGACAGCCTCTTCAACAAATGGTGCTGGGAAAATTGGACAGCTACATGCAAAAAAATGAAGTCGGAACATTCCCTGACACCATACACTAAGATCAACTCAAAATGGATTAAAGACCTAAATGTAAGACCAGAAACCATCAAACTCTTAGAGAAGACTATAGGCAAAACCCTCAAGGACATAAGTCAAAGCAAGATCTTCTCTGACCCACCTCCTAAAATAGCGGAACTGAAAGGAAAAATGAACATGTGGGACCTCATGAAACTTAAAAGCTTTTGTACAGCAAAAGAAATTACAAAAAAGGTGAACAGACAGCCCACAGAGTGGGAGAAAATCATAGCAAATGAAACAACAGACAAAGAATTAATCTCCAAAATCTACAAGCAACTCAGACAACTCAGCACAGGAAAAACGAACAACCTCATCAAAAAATGGGAAAAAGATCTAAAGAGATGCCTCTCCAAAGAGGACATACAGATGGCCCAAAAGCACATGAAATGATGCTCAACCTCACTTATTATTAGAGAAATGCAAATTAAAACTACAATGAGATACCACCTCACACCCATCAGAATGGCCATCTTCAAAAAATCGACAGACAATAAATGCTGGAGAGGCTGCAGAGAAAAGGGAACCCTCTTACATTGCTGGTGGGAATGTAAATTGACACAGCCTCTGTGGAAGAAAGTATGGAGATTCCTTCAAAACTAAAAATAGAAGCACCCTATGACCCAGCAATCCCACTATTAGGCTTATATCCTGATGAAATCAAAACTGAAAGAAGCACCTGTACCCCAATGTTCATTGCAGCTCTCTATACAATAGCCAGAACTTGGAAGCAACCTAGATGTCCATCGACGAATGAATGGATCCAGAAGCTCTGGTACATATATACAATGGAATACTACTCAGCTGTTAAAAGAAATGCAGAAGACTCAGTCCTAATGAAGTGGCTGGCTCTAGAATCTATCATAAAAAGTGAAGTAAGTCAAAAAGAGAAAGACAAATACAGTATACTAACACACATATATGGAATCTAGTAGGACGGTCTTGATAACACACGCAGGGAACTCATGGAAAAACAGACAGAGTATAGACATAGGGACATTGTGGGGAAGAAATCGGGAGGGGGAGGCATGGAGGGAGTAACATGGAAACCTATACTGTCATGTGTGGAAAAGATAGCTAGTGTCATAGTGCTAAGGGAATAGGAGTGCTTACAATGGCTTGGGGCAAAGGTCTGGAGGGGTGGGATGGGGGGAACTGGGAGGGGTGGGGACCAGGGATATGCATATGACTGATCTGGGAACATACATGTTTGTGAACAACAAAACTCTGTAAAACCTTTAAAATAAAGAATTTAAAAAATAATAAAAAATAAAATCAATTGACAGGAAAAAAAAAAAAAAAAAAAAAGAACTAAGATCCCACATGCCATAGGGCAACAAAGCCTGTGCACTGCAACTACTCAGCCTGTGGGCCACAACTAGGGAGCAGCAGCCTATGCCACAGCTAGAGAAGCCCACACCCTGCAGTGAAGAGCCCACGTTCTTCAAATAGAGTTAACACAGCCAAGGAAAGAAAATATATACATATATTAAAAAAACAATCCTTATTTCACAAGGTTGTTGTAAGGATTAAGTAGGTTAATTCAAGCAAGATGCTTTGCTCAGTCAGTGTAAAGAGCAGAAAGCGCTCAATAATTTTTGTATTCGTATCCCTGCCCTTATTATTATCATAATTAATACAGTGAGTTAGCAGGATATTTATTCCATTAACTAACTCATTGCCAGTGTGAGGAATCCCAGGGTAACCAGGCAGGTGAGAGAGACTCTAAGGTGCTAAGAGTCACCCTGACTGTTAACCACCAACTAAGGGCCTAGGAAACAGCTCCACCAAATAATTCCTCTTCCTCCTTTTCGAGCCAGTTTCTGACTCTTCAAAAAGCTGTAGGCAGTTCTCAGAGTAGTAAAACTTGAAAGAAGACAAGTCTCCCTTTTTGGCATCCTTAGGCTGGTGTCAATTCCAAAAGTCAACCGTGTTTTATGGTTTTCTATTAGTATTGCTTAGAAACTCAAAACAAATATTAATAGCTGAGTATTTCAAGA
Source organism: Tragulus kanchil (assembly GCA_022376925.1). NCBI lineage: Eukaryota > Metazoa > Chordata > Mammalia > Artiodactyla > Tragulidae > Tragulus > Tragulus kanchil. Next base: position 100,843,161 of record JAIOJX010000001.1, on the reverse strand, counting down.
AAGAAATAAAAATTTCCTTTTCATGCCTATTTTCAGTTTTGATTTTTAAATTAAATTTCACATTACCAAACTTACTATCTTTTTGGTTCTATTTCAATTGACATGGGTGGTTCGTGTTAGAGGGATTATCTGACACACCCTAGGACATCAGTTTTGTTGTCCTTCCTTTTGCCCTAAGACAGCAAGGGTTCTCGAGAGTTTCTGTGTTGGGCTCCAGGAAGAACCAAGGATTTGGTTTCAAAACTTTCCCTTCTTCTCCTGACACCTCTAAGAGGTGAGGCTCCTCCAGACTCCCCCGGGCCAAATCTTTTCATTTGGTCTCTTTCCCTTGATAGCTAGCCTAGGTCAAGTTTCTCAACACAAGCTTTGACTTTTTACCTTTGAGACTAAATCCTGCAGTCCTTAGCTCACATCACAAATGAGCTCCTTCCATTCCATTCCTCTAATAATTTTTTTCCAAAGCATTTTTGGCTCAGATCTTCACTTTCAAGTCAAATTGCGCCCATGTTGACTAATCCTTCAATTATTCTCTCTCGTCTGTCTGCTTCTAGCTCATTAAAACATTAGCACTTCCTAAACCTATATTTATATTCTTTATACATACATAAGAAATCCCTTTCCTGGACGAAAGGGCTATAAGGAAACTACATGTGAAATTGGAAAGGGGGATGTTCATCATATCAGCATGGCTAAGGAGAAGGGAGAACCTGATTTTCATCACTGAATATATCTTGTGACTCTTGCCGAGTGAAATCAAGAGTCAGGTAATCAGAAGCAATCTCTGCTAGATTCCTATCAGATGAATTACTCTTACCCTTGGATTTGCAAGTAGCCTCAGGGATCATGTATGTTAATACTAGTCGATATGGAACACCTTATTTTCTTCATTGTAGTACTAATTCCTCCTTCCACTCTATTCCTGCCACACCCACTATTTTCCACAACTATAGAAGATCATGATTTCTTTTAATCTATCTTTTTTTTATAGGTCTAGCTCAAATGGTTTAGAATTCGAGTGTCACAAGGCCAGGATTCTGCCTGTCTCATCTTCTTCTACCAACTGCCTAGTATTTATTAATAAATATGAATGAATGAACGGATGCTACAGGGGCAGGAAGTCAGGTCCTGCCACTTCTTAGCTTAGAAATCTCCCAGGTCTTCCCTTCTTAGTAAGAACAGCTTCAACCTGCTTTGAACTGTAGGAGACAAGACTCTACCTGGGTAGACTCTTAGGTGCCCAATGACCTGCTATTATTTATCATCTTGCTTCCTTGGCTTCAGTCATATTAACCTCTTTATTATTTCTCAACCTCCATAAGGATGCTCCCATCTCAGAGCTTTTACATTTCTTGTTTCCTCTATTTGGAACCCTCGCACAATCCCCCATATCTGTCTGGCATACTTCTTCATTTCTCGATGAAATGTCACCACCCTGATCACCACATTTAAAGTGTTCCTTTCTCCATCTCCTCTGGCCCCTTTAGCCTCCTTTATTCTTCTTGATCCAGCTTATTATGACCTGATTGCCTTCTCCTATTAAAGTTCAAGCTCCATAAGAGAGAAATTGTCATCTGTTTACTGCTGCTTTCCCAGTACCTTGAAAAAGTCTGACCTATAATGGTCACTGAATGGACACTTGTTGAGTGACAGAATGAATCAATTCTTAGCTGACTGAAAACAAAGGGAAGCTCACAACTTTTTCAGGTCATTCGGCTAGGCACAAGTGTAAGTTCTTTCTATCATATTAGAGTGGGAATAGTCTTTAGAGTCTGTAGTTATTCATCAATCAAGGTTCCTCCTGCATCTGTCAGGGGTTAGAGGCATGAAATTAAAAAAAAAAAAAAGTGCAATGCCTGCCCTTTAACCTTGAGGTGCTCAGACTCCAACTTGTTTCCTTTTATGATTTATTTTATTGAGTCTCCTTCATTCTAACTCTTGTCTGTCATTGGTCTGTATCCTGCTGAGCCTTAGGTGTGAGGCAAGGGGCTGACGTAATTTTATGCTGTCCCCAAAGTCCTTACCCATTAATGGAGCTCATGAGGTCAGACATCTTAAATAGTGATCATCGTTGCATGCACTGGACAAAATAATCAACTTCATTTTCAAAGCAGGAGTAAATCCAATCACCCAGTGACTAGCATGAGCCAATGAGAATGTTTCTTTCTCAGATGCATCTAAATCTATGTTAGTCACAGTGCTCCATCACAGACTGGGTTCCCCAGGAAGCAGACTCTAAGACAAAATTCAGAGAGGAGGGTATTTGGGAAGTTGTCGTGCCTCTGTGATCAACATGTATGCAAGGGAGAAGCCATGGCAACAGGGACAAGTCAAGTTTGGATTCAGGCCCAGTGACAGTCTCCCTCAATTCATCAGAAGTATTGCACTAGAATGTTCGAGTTCTCCTGAGTTAGGCCAAAACAGCCATGTCTCTGTACTCCTGCATTACTCAGAAGCTGCGTGTGGAAGGGGTTTGATCTCCAGCAAGGTAGCCGAGGGGACTCCTGAAGGGGTAGGGCAAGGTTGTCTCTTCATTGAAGGGGACCTAGGAGTGCAGAAAAGTTGTTTCCCATGCTCCCTCACACAGAGGTCACTGCACGCAGTGTTCCATGCGACCCTGTTGTGATGGCCACACATCGCCCAGGGGTTGGTGGACAGGAGTGGTCCTCTACCAAGGGCAATTCAGCCTCCAGGAGACACTGGACAGTATCTGGAGACATTTTTTGTTGTCACATCTGAGGGAGAGGGGGGCGACCAGCATGTAGTGGATGGAGGCCAGGATTGCTGCTAATTCTGTAATGCACACAACAATCTCCACAACTTCAATGGCTTAAAATGTCACTCGTGCCCAGGTCAAGAACATCTAGCTACAATCTGGCCTTGGCCTCTGAGATGGCCTTCATGCTAAATAGATAGTAAATAAGTGTACCAATCAGATGGTGTTTCTTGGAGAACTTGACTGTAATATTCAGAGAGAAATTCAGTGGAAAGAGAGGTTGGGGCAGTCAAAAAAGTCAGCAAGATTAAGCAGAAAACAGAAATCACAAGGAAGGAGAGAGGGGGAGGGAAGAGGGAAGCTCTGTGTGACAGCCTGAAGTCCACAGCAGCAAAGGTAAATACAAAGAGAGGCAAACACATGTTTTATAGTGAATGGTTTTCCCCATCCTTATTTACGTTTCCATGGATCCTAAAAATGCCCCCATTGCCTAGGTCTATTCCTGTTCCTTCCAGCCTTAGGAGTTACAGCACATTGCAAAGCACACCTACAGTAGACTGAAATCAAGATGTTTGTGACTGCTGCTATCTGAAAGTATATTTAGAAATTCAAGAGTGGCTGTTACACCAGGAATCATTTCTGTAAGTGTACACAAAAATGTGAACACCTTTTGTCCCTACCTCCCAAGTTCTTATCACAAAGTATTTTCTAGCCTCAAACTGGGTTGTATTCTGAAAATAGAAACTGTCCAAATAGAAAAAAAAAACAAAAGTAATGATTTTTACCCACAGGGATGTGATTCCACCATTTCTGTTTGTGCAAAGCTTTGTATTTTGGAACTGAAGACAAAATGCTACCCTAGGCCAAATGCACAAATGCCTTCATTTTCTGGGGAGTGTAAAAATATAGCTTTCAGAGTCAGTCTTCCACTAAAATAGTGCTCATGTGTCATGAAACTGATCTGGCACTGTGATGCTGGTCTCCCTGCCCTAGGCCCTCGTGAGGTCCAGAGGAATCTGTCATGAGGAGGAAGATGATAGAAGAAAGAAAGAGATTCCTGTTTCACCTCGGCCATGCCACTAGACTCGGTTCCATCTAGGTAGGTGATGAAGGACAGGTGGTTAGCTATCAAGTTGAAAGTCACCATTGAGCCTGAAAGCCAGATTCTGCATGGGGTATCGTGGGAGTTGTGTAAAGTCTAGAAGAGGTCCACACTATGGGATTCCCACTCAGATTCCCTCTCCCTGGCTGGTGCACTTATGGCCAGCTGCTGGGAGCACAGGCTGCAATGGTTCTACCACTGCCAGCTCCAGAGAACCCCCCTCAGGGACATGGAAATTGCCTTGCTGGCCACTACTCCCCACAAATTGATGGCCAATGATACGCTGACACAGGGGAGCAGAAGCTCTCTTGCCTCAACGTGGGGTCAAGTCTGAGGACCAATTTGTGCTCCAGAGTTCTGGGTGAGACCAGGCTGAAAGGAGTCTCTACTTCCATGCTTAGGCTGACACCCTGACCAGTCTACGCCACCTTCTCCTGCTTTCCCCTCTCCCTCCTTTGCACCTGAGAGCTGCCCTCTCCACAGCTGGCTTGTGCAAGAACCCCCGTGGAGGGCTCTTTTTCTGTGGAATGTTACCAAAGGCAAGGGTGAGCAATTACCCTTGTTTGCCTGGGACTGAGGCAGTTTCCTGGAAAAAGGGTATGTAAGTGCTAAAACCAAGAACATCCTACAGAAACTACAACAAATGGGCCTCCTCTTTAAGAAAGATAAGTATCGGGGTCCCGAGCTTTGATTCTAGGGACTTAGGTGATCTGAACATCGTAAATAAATTTGGTGGGGTTCTGGTCAACCAGTCATGTCAGAAAGAAAACCAAAGTCTTGGTTTGCATTATTCGCCAAAGTTATGGGGTGGTGGTAGTGAATAAATATTCCCACTACGGCTGACTTCAAGCTCCCCAAGATCAATTTAAGAACTAGCTCACAATTCCTATAATATATAACAATCAGCTCCCTTGACCTAGTATAAGCCAGTCCAGAAACTCCCACAGCAGCAACTGACAACTTTTCTAAGCTTCCTCCTGTGTTCCAACAAATGACTATGTAGGGCCAAAGATGCAAAATTTTGTTTTTGAGGATACTCTAAAGCAAAACAAATCTAAAGTGTAAACTGGGAAGTATAAATTTGAGCTCCAGGTGAAAGTGCCATTGAAATAGGTTTTGAGAAAAGTGTAGTGATGATCTCCCTGACTGCTTTCTGCTTTTTGAAAAGCTTTCTTTGAACTTAGGAACACGTTACCAGCATCACTGAGAGTTTTTAGATAGCATTTCTTCCAAGTTCTTAACACTCAGGTCTGCATGTGGCTGTTAAAGAAACTGGCTCAGATTATTGTGCCCTGAGATTCTACTCGATGGTTTTAGGCTGAAAATCATCTCCCACTGGACTACAAGTTTCTGCCTGACTTTTACTATGATGTCTTCTTTAAGCTGATCTGAGCTTTAAATGATTGGCCTACTCATATTTCAAATTCATCCATCCCCCGAAGACAATGTTAGCATAGATTGCAGCACTGTTAAATGAAATGCCAGCAATTATTAATTGTGCTTTAAGTTTTTTCCGCTACCCTTTTTATTAAGTGTGTGAGTAGGGAGAGGTAGCGGTGAAGGTATGGCAACTCTCAGGAGAGAAACAAACTTTGTAGCCTTATGTAGCAAGGAGAAACTATCAACGCTTGGGTTACTTTAACAAGCGAAAAAGAGTTAACCAGGGATTTGATTAAGGCAGTTAAGATTATAAAGCCTGCAAGAAATAAGTGATCAATTCTTTCTTTTTTATAGTGTCTCATAATCTGAGAACAAGAAGATCACTCAGTGAAACCCATGGCTTTTAAATTCAGAATAAATAGCAAAAAGGAATTCGTCCTCTAGAGTTCTACAGCCATCAGAAGAGTTTAGTACTGCAAGAGGTCACTGGATCAAGAGCTAGAGAATAAAACAATTTTGCCTTTACTGCTTTTTATCCCCATCATACAAGAAATACATAGGTACTAGTAAAAAAAAAAAAATCTGCAAGAGTAAAAAGAAGGTAAAACAAAACTGCTGTTTGCATTTTGATGTATTCGATTTGCAGTCTTTTCTGGATGTGTACCTTTCTGTCATTTATCTTTTATTTTCTAATACTGCTGTGATCATGTTGCAATTTTGAAGACAGTTTTCCCCTTAATATATGACGTGGCATGGTAGACATTTAGAAAAAGGATTATGTAAAGTTATGAATGCTATTAGTCCCTGCTGAGAGACAGTATAAAAGGTCATATTATTTATTGAGTGTCTACTATGTGGTAGTTGCTATGCTAAATCTCATGCCACTGCGTACTAACAATGGAAGGAGGAGATTTACCTCCTCTTCTTTGAGGTGTAAGACATAATCCATTCTGTGTAAGATTTTACTGAACATTTACCAAGTACAGATATTGTGTTAGATAAGGGAGGATATAACTGTCAATAGAATGAAAACCATCCTGTCCTTACATGTTGTTGGTGCTGAGTTGCTCAATTGTTTCTGACTCTTTGTGATCCCATGAACTGTAGCCTGCCAGGCTCCTCTGTCCATGGGATTCTCCAGATAAGAATACTGGAATGGGTTGCTTCTCCAGGGGATCTTCTTGACCCAGGGATCTAAACTGAGTCTCTTGCCTTGGCAGGTGGACTCTTTACCACTGAGCCACCAGGGAAGTGAGACCCATTGTAGAGATTAGGGTCTATTCATTGTTTATTCACCTATTCTCTGTTACACAAGTAACTGGTGAGTTCTTATAATATGCAAAACACTGTACTTTCAGATAAGATCCTTGAAAAACGTCTTTGGAAAAGAGAGGAATTACACTGAGAAGTAAATACAGAGAATGAACCCTACTTTTATGTCTATTTTGACTCTAGTAGGCAGACACGAAGTTACACTATCAAGTTGATAGTAAAGATAATCATGCTAACAGCAAACGCCTGTATGGCTGCTACAAAGTGGCAGCACGGCTGTAAGGGTTTTACATATATCAAGTCTTTGAACTTCACTATAATACTAATAAGAGATAGGATTATCACATTTTCCTGAATTCAAAACCCCATTAGAGGGCTTCCCTGGTGGTTCAGCAGTAAAGAATCTGCCTGCCAATGCAGGAGACTTGGTTTGGAGCCCCGATCTGGGAAGATCCTCCACGCTGCTGTGTTGCAACTACTGAGCCTGTGCTCAAGAACCAGGAAGCCACAACAACTGAAGCCTGCTTGCACACCCTAGAGCCCATGCTCTACAGCAAGAGAAGTCACCTCAATCAGACGTCTGCACGCTGCAACTAAAGAAAGACCCTGCTTGCCACTAGAGAAAGCCCATGCAGCAACGAAGACTCACCACAGCCAAAAATAAATAAATAATAATTTAAAAAACCCACATTAGACATAAAGTACATTTTGATTTCAGAGCTGTTAAACATGGGGGATATGACTTAAATTTGATGGAATATGCTATTACCCCCATTTGACAGATGAGCAATGAAGACATTAAATATCTGAGACAATATTTGAACCCAGTTATCCTAATTTCAGAATCTGTACTCTTAACTGTTAGCTTGTATTGTTGGTGAGATGACTCTTGGTCCGGGGCATCGGAGAGAAATTCAGGCTGTATAAATCAACTTACTATGACCCAGTCCAAGAGAAATAAAAGAGAGAAAAATCACGGGCAACGTGAGATAGACTAGACAGTCACTGGCCTGCATGTTAGTTCCTGATGGGAAAGGCAATGCAAGGTGTGACATTCAAGTCTAGAAACTGGGTTCTAGTCCTAGATTTATTATAACCATCTGTGTGACCGTGATCATGTAATTTGGTCTCTCTGCCCCTAGTCTGTCATCTGTAAAGTAAGGTAGTAAAGTATTAAATGAGAATATTTCAGTACTCATCAAACTATTTTGACTGTAAGCCATAAAAAAAAATACATTTTACATTGTGACATAGTATAAAGATAGACAGACAGACAGACAGACACACACACACACACACACACACACACACACACACATATCCATAACTGAAACAGTGTCAAAATGATACTAACCTTGCTTGTGCAATATACTCTGATATTTTCTAATCCATTCCATTTCATTCCATTAGAAATTGCCAGTTGCAAGTCATTAAACTGACTTCAGAACTCACTAATAGTACTTTGAAAGCAACTCATATAGATACTCCCTTTGTATCTATCCAGGTAGGAAATTCCATAGGACAGGGGGCATCCTATGGTAGGAGTTAGCACTAGAAACCCCAGGAAAGAGATTTGACTCATTCAGCTTATCAACATTTCTTTTTAATTGGATATGTTCTTACTACCTTCAGCAGAAAGTTCTTATTACTAAACTATTTGACAAATACCACTTTAGGGCAAAGATGCCCATACTATGTTCCATGGCATGTTTAGTGAGAAATTAATTGATGTGCCTGAAAAAGGCTTCAGTAGTCACAGAAGTAGGACAAAGGAGTCACTGACTCTGACTTTCAATGTATATTAACAGCGACAAGAATTCCCACAGGAAAGAAGTTTGCTTATCTTTATAACCTAGTGTTTTTTCAATCTTATTGACTCCAGAACTATTTTTTCAAGGGAGAGTTATTAACATCACACAGAACATTACTGTTCTGAGAACTTGGCTTGGGAAATGGCCCTTTAGGGAATTCTACAACTTGTAAAATATTAAGACAAATATAAGCTCTTTCTACTGTTATAGAGTCCTACCTTTACTCAAACATATACTTCTTGATGTGAAAAGTAGAATTTAGAAGCCCAGTAAATCATGAAAATGACCAGAAAAAAATCTTGCATTCTTTTTTTAAAAGTTTTTAAATTCTTAAAAATATCAAAAGTGAACTATTTGCAGATTACTAAGCTAGTGAACACTATAGTACTGATATCTTTTTCATCGCTGACATATGACTATATTTTAAAAATATGCAAAGTTTTAAGGAGAAATCAATTTTAAAATCACACTAGAATTTCTCCTTTTTCTTGGTTCGTATTGCAGAAGTCAATCAGAAGTAGGAGAATAAAGCTAGAATTAAAGACAAGCTAATGTCGATCAATGGATAAAGGTCATATTTTACAATGTTTTTCTCTTCTCATTTTCTCTCAGATCTAAGATAAAAGAAACAGTGTCTTTAACAAGTGGAGACTGGGTCACCAAGAAGAAACAGTGACTACTTGAGGAAAAGAGTGCCTCTTTCTATTGATAAAAAAAAAAAAAGAGAAAAAGACAGCTGGCAATGTAATTTTCAAAGAGGTGTGTGTGTGTGAGAGAGAGACACCAACAGACAGAGAGGGAGGGAGAGAGATAGTGATTACATGTTTGGGGGTGTGAGGTTAGTGATTCATCCTAATTTCTCCTTTCTTTTGTAACTTTTAAACTTCAGAAATTACTCTCTCATTATTCTTGGTAACCTGGAAGAAAATGATCAGACATCTACCAATTCCAACTCACTTATTATGACCTTACTGGTATCTTTGCAAATATAGTTTTTGCTTTTAGGGAGAGAGAAGTTCTTTTTCTTTTATAGAACATAAAAATAGCAGCAAATAAGTAAATTCAGAGAGGCCCTGTCTCAAATACAGTTTTGACGGTGCACCCAATTTCTAGTGTCACTTTCTAGAGATCATTTTGGCAACAGGTATCAAAAGCCTTGCAAATGTGAATATCCTTTAACACAGAAGATCTATTTTGGGGGGTATTTATCTTATACAAAGAATCTGAAGTGTTTATAAAGGTTTATAAAGGTGTATAGAGAATATCAGATATGATATACAATGTTAGATAAAGCAGTGAAAATTCTGAAATAATCTTAAGTGATTGAGTGATTTAGAATTCTCTTGGTAAATCTGAGACAACTACAGAAGGGAATACTAGGCCACAACTTAAAAATTTTCCTCTGCAGAGGAATATTTAAATATACAAAAATATATTAATTATAGTTCTAAGGGACAAAAGGAGGTCATAAAGCTATAAAATCTTTTTATTCCTGTTTGGTTAAAAAAGAGAGAGAGAGAATCTGAATTCACACACACAAACACACACCCCTGAGAGAAAGACAAAATGTGTATAAACCACATTTTTTATAGTGGTTATCTCTAAGTGGTTGGATTACAGATAATTTTCCTTTTCCTGTTTGTACTCTCTGCTTTCCAAAATTTCCTTGGGGTGGGCATATATTACCTCTGTAATTTAAAAAAGAGGCAACACAAGGAAATAACCTGTAGTCTCATATCTTATTTCTCAAGTATCCCTTCAATCAAATTTGTATTTTTTGACGTCCATGAGCAGAGCTTCTAACCATATATTGATATTCCACATGAATACTTAAGAAATTGGTGATATCTAGGGCTGACTCCATAAGAGCAGGTCAATCAGTGGCGTGAGTGTCTGTGTCTACAGGTGTGACCTTCCTGGATGCAGGCACCTGTGTGATAAGGTTTGAGAGGCATGAAGATGCTTCTCCTGGGCCCTCAATGTTCTCCCCTTACAGCTCAGAGATTGTGGCTGAGGTTCCACCACCAGAGAGCCATTCCTCAGGCTTATGGTTTTTCACCCTATTAACATACAAATAACCTAGGAGAAGGACACATTAAACTTTACCTGTCACCTGGGTTAAATGAATATAACATATCATTTTCTGAGACTAGACTTTTTCATGTTCAAGATAAAAAAGCAGCAAATAAGTAAATTCAGAGAGGCCCTGTCTCAAATACAGTTTTGACGGTGCACCCAATTTCTAGTGTCACTTTCTAGAGATCATTTTGGCAACAGGTATCAAAAGCCTTGCAAATGTGAATATCCTTTAACACAGAAGATCTATTTTGGGGGGTATTTATCTTATACAAAGAATCTGAAGTGTTTATAAAGGTTTATAAAGGTGTATAGAGAATATCAGATATGATATACAATGTTAGATAAAGCAGTGAAAATTCTGAAATAATCTTAAGTGATTGAGTGATTTAGAATTCTCTTGGTAAATCTGAGACAACTACAGAAGGGAATACTAGGCCACAACTTAAAAATTTTCCTCTGCAGAGGAATATTTAAATATACAAAAATATATTAATTATAGTTCTAAGGGACAAAAGGAGGTCATAAAGCTATAAAATCTTTTTATTCCTGTTTGGTTAAAAAAGAGAGAGAGAGAATCTGAATTCACACACACAAACACACACCCCTGAGAGAAAGACAAAATGTGTATAAACCACATTTTTTATAGTGGTTATCTCTAAGTGGTTGGATTACAGATAATTTTCCTTTTCCTGTTTGTACTCTCTGCTTTCCAAAATTTCCTTGGGGTGGGCATATATTACCTCTGTAATTTAAAAAAGAGGCAACACAAGGAAATAACCTGTAGTCTCATATCTTATTTCTCAAGTATCCCTTCAATCAAATTTGTATTTTTTGACGTCCATGAGCAGAGCTTCTAACCATATATTGATATTCCACATGAATACTTAAGAAATTGGTGATATCTAGGGCTGACTCCATAAGAGCAGGTCAATCAGTGGCGTGAGTGTCTGTGTCTACAGGTGTGACCTTCCTGGATGCAGGCACCTGTGTGATAAGGTTTGAGAGGCATGAAGATGCTTCTCCTGGGCCCTCAATGTTCTCCCCTTACAGCTCAGAGATTGTGGCTGAGGTTCCACCACCAGAGAGCCATTCCTCAGGCTTATGGTTTTTCACCCTATTAACATACAAATAACCTAGGAGAAGGACACATTAAACTTTACCTGTCACCTGGGTTAAATGAATATAACATATCATTTTCTGAGACTAGACTTTAATGGGGGAAGATATAGGAGTTCATGTTGGGCAGGCAGAGAGAATAAAGAGTGAATGAATATATATATAGTGTTTGAGGAATAATTAATATTCATAATAGCAATATTTTTATTTATGGTTTATGAGTCACTGACAAATACGTTATCCTATTTGATCTCAATTAAATCAAATAGAATGGCTCTGTCACCAAGACGATCTGAGCAGACTGGAAGCTGGGAAAAATACAGAAGACAAAATCTGAAGGATTTGTATCATTCTACAGCCATTCCCCAAAGCCACAGTGCCTCTCAGTTATGCATACTGCTTTAATTTGCCCTTTTCTTTTTCTTTTTTTCTTTTAAATTTTGGCCGCTTTTATTGTTTTTTGTTTGTGTGTTTGTTTATTTATTTTCATCCATCTTTACTCTTTGGCCTGTGAGGGCCACTCCTTGCAGTGGCCTCTCTAGTTGCAGAGCACCAGCTCTGGGTGCATGTGCTCCAAAGCGCTAGCTTGCAATTGGACACACTGGCCCAGCTGCTCCTCAGCATGTGGAATCTTCATGGGCCAGGGATTGAACCAGTTCCCCCTGCACTGCAAGGCGGACTCTTAACCCACTGGACTACCAGGGAAGTCCTGCCCTTTTCTGCTTGACATCTCCTAAGAAATTGTGATATTGTCCAAATAATGGCTGTATATTCAGAAAAAGGTAAGACCCAGTCAAGAAAATTAGACAACTTCTTATTAAATATATTACCAACGTATAACAAAAAGACAGGACCACTACCTGCCAGAAAATTTTGTTCTAAAATAAAGTGGCCAATTGGAGGCACACGTAGAAGCATCAAGTCAAATACTTTAAAATGTTCATGAGCATAGACCTTTTTATTCACCTATGGAAAATGGAGAAGAAAGGAAAGTACTAGAAAATAGCAATAAAAAAGGTAGGAGGATGAATGAAGCAAGATTACATAGAATTGCCTTTTCTCAATAAAATATATCAATTAAATAAAAGACAGTCTATTGTGGTAGTTAAAAATAGACTCTGGAGCCAACTTGTTGGGTTTGATTCCTGGCTCTGTCATTTACTCACTGTGTGAGTACGTGTCTCAATTTCCTCATCTTAAAAATGGGTATAACTGGGGCTTCCCTGGTGGTCCAGTGGGTAAGGACACCACCTTGCAGTGCAAGGGGTGCTGGTTCAATCCCTGGCCTGGGAAGATCCCACGTGCCGCAGAGCGGCTGGACCCATGTGTCCAATTACCGAGCCGGAGCTCTGGAGCACCTCTGCCCAGAGCCAGTGCTCTGCAGCGACAGAGGCCACTGCGATGGGAGGTCCATACAGGCCAAAGAACAAAGATGGGTGAAAATAGATAAATGAAAGACCAATAGAAGTGGCCAAAAAAAAAAAAAAATGGGTATAACAATAGCATCTACCTTACAAGTTGCTATAAAGGTTAAGTTGGGTCATATTCATAGCTTTGCCAGGCACAAAGTAATTCCCATAAAATGATAGTTCAGCACTACCAAACACAAAAATAAACACAACATGAAGTAAAAACCTAAATGTAAGACTGGATGCTATGAAACACATAGAGGAAAACATAGGCATTATACTCTTTCGCATAAATTGCAGCAATATCTTTTTCAATCCATCTCCTACAGTACTAGAAAAAAAGCAAAAACATATCAGACCTAATTAAACTCAAAAGCTTTTACATAGCAAAGGAACCCATAAACAAAATGAAAAGACAACCCACAGAATGGGAGAAAATATTTGAAAATGATGTGACTGACAAGGGATTAACCTCCAATATTTACAAACAACTCATGCAGCTCAATATCAAAAAATCAAACCACCCAATGAAAAACATAGGCAAAAGACCTAAATAGACATTTCTCCAAAGACACACAGATGGCCAAGAGGCATATGAAAAGATGCACAACACTGGTATTTATTAGAGAAATGAAAATAAAAACTACAATGAGCTATCATCTCACACTGGTTAGAATGGTCATAATCAAAAAGTCTATAAACAATAAATCCTGGAGAGGGTATGGAGAAAAGAGAACCCTCTTACACAGCTAGCGGGAATGTCAATTGGTACAGTCACTATGGAGAGCAGTATGGAGGTTCTTTAAAAACCTTGCAACATAGCTACCATATAACTCAGCAATTCCATTTCTAGGCATATATTTGGAAAACACTATAATATGAAAAGACACATGTGCCCCAATGTTCTTGTTAGCATTGTTTACAGTAGCCAAGACATGGAAGCAACCTAAATGTCCACTGACAGAAGAATGGATAAAGAAGATGTGGCACATATACACAATGGGATATATTACTCAGCCATAAAAAGATAATGAAGCAATGCCATTTGCAGCAACATGGATACAATTAGAGATGATCATATGAAGGGATGTAGGTCAGAAAGAAAGATTTCATATATGAAAGATACATGTGGAAAGAAAGATATCATATGTGGAATCTAAAAAAATGATACAAATGAGCCTATTTACAAAACAGAAACAGACTCACAGACTTTGAGGATAAATTTGTGGGTACCACAGGGGAAGGGTGGGGGGAGAGGGGTAGATTGGGAAGTTGGGATTGATATATGCATTGTTGCATTTATAGAATGTTCCAATATTATGCTTCAGTTAACCAAGGCTATTCTTCTTGGTAATGATATTCTTAATTATTAATAAATATAGTCTTTTATAATTAATTACATTATTATAATTAATATCAAGAAGAATCATTATAAAATACAATTAATAAAATAGCAAAACTGGAAAATAAAAAGAATGCAGAGAGGTCCAGGATGAAAGAAGGATAAGAATAGTTAGGAAAAGAAAACAGAATGGGCTCAAGTTCCAACCAGCAGGCAGGGAGTATTTAATCACTTATACAAAGATAAAGAATTATAGATTCACAGTAATATATATTAAACTGTCATATACTAATTATATGACATTATAATGATCAGCTTTATGAAGTGAACTGCTATAAGCAGAAGAAAAGATTCAAAAATATTACTCAACTTAGCACTTGAGAATGCATTTGTAGGAAATAATTGTGCATTAGCTGCAGGCTGGACAAAAAGATTTAATTGGTCCTCCTTGTCTCAACCTTCTGAATTCACCCACTAAGTTATATTTCCAGATGATTTGTGCCTCTAGTGCTTTTGGCAGAGACAGTGGTAATTCAGCTCTGAATTCCTAGCCACCAAGATGCAATGAAAGTTCAGCGATGAAAGTTGACAACGACTTACTGGAAAGGAAGTGCTGGGACGCTGGGCCAAAGTCCCTGTGGGCTTCGTGCAGCTGCCTGATACGGTCCTCAACGGCCACCTTGGAGGAAGAGGAGAGAAATGATGTCCTCTCATCAGATATAATGAGGTGCAATTAAAACAATGCATCCTTTTTGGTAAGATCTTTTGAGCTTCTAAGGCCAGAATACTAAAACAACAATTCATAATCCTGTCTTAATATCCACTTACCGTACACAGCCTCCAAGACCAGTTTTCATCAAACCAAGCGAAAGAAAGATATCATATGTGGAATCTAAAAAAATGATACAAATGAGCCTATTTACAAAACAGAAACAGACTCACAGACTTTGAGGATAAATTTGTGGGTACCACAGGGGAAGGGTGGGGGGAGAGGGGTAGATTGGGAAGTTGGGATTGATATATGCATTGTTGCATTTATAGAATGTTCCAATATTATGCTTCAGTTAACCAAGGCTATTCTTCTTGGTAATGATATTCTTAATTATTAATAAATATAGTCTTTTATAATTAATTACATTATTATAATTAATATCAAGAAGAATCATTATAAAATACAATTAATAAAATAGCAAAACTGGAAAATAAAAAGAATGCAGAGAGGTCCAGGATGAAAGAAGGATAAGAATAGTTAGGAAAAGAAAACAGAATGGGCTCAAGTTCCAACCAGCAGGCAGGGAGTATTTAATCACTTATACAAAGATAAAGAATTATAGATTCACAGTAATATATATTAAACTGTCATATACTAATTATATGACATTATAATGATCAGCTTTATGAAGTGAACTGCTATAAGCAGAAGAAAAGATTCAAAAATATTACTCAACTTAGCACTTGAGAATGCATTTGTAGGAAATAATTGTGCATTAGCTGCAGGCTGGACAAAAAGATTTAATTGGTCCTCCTTGTCTCAACCTTCTGAATTCACCCACTAAGTTATATTTCCAGATGATTTGTGCCTCTAGTGCTTTTGGCAGAGACAGTGGTAATTCAGCTCTGAATTCCTAGCCACCAAGATGCAATGAAAGTTCAGCGATGAAAGTTGACAACGACTTACTGGAAAGGAAGTGCTGGGACGCTGGGCCAAAGTCCCTGTGGGCTTCGTGCAGCTGCCTGATACGGTCCTCAACGGCCACCTTGGAGGAAGAGGAGAGAAATGATGTCCTCTCATCAGATATAATGAGGTGCAATTAAAACAATGCATCCTTTTTGGTAAGATCTTTTGAGCTTCTAAGGCCAGAATACTAAAACAACAATTCATAATCCTGTCTTAATATCCACTTACCGTACACAGCCTCCAAGACCAGTTTTCATCAAACCAAGCCGAAACAAAAAATATTTGTTCTCTTGATGATGTTACAATGAGACTTTAAAGAAACACTCTAAATCTGTGCACACTCTAAATCTTTCACAAAAAGGTTAGGTAGGGAGGTCACCATTCACCATTAAAGTAGGTGATCTAAGGAGCTCAGAAATGATAAACATTTTGTCTTAGTCTCTTGTTGCTGCCATTTTTAAAGAATCATATTGATGGATAATTAATAGATACTGAAAGATAAGTAATCATTGATAATTAATAAGTTGGGGCTTCCCCAGTGGCTGAGCAGTGAAGAATCTACCTCAAATGTGGGAAAATCTGGGTTCAATCTCTGGTTGGAGAAGATCCCCTGGAAAAAGACATGGCAACTCACTCTAGTATTCTTGCTTGGAGAATCTCATGGACAGAGGAGACTGGCGGGCTACAGTCCATAGGGTCTCAAATAGTCGGACATAACTGAAGCAACTTTACACATATAATTAATAAGTAACCAAGAGTTGATTGATACTTAATCATTGAAGAAATAAGAGGCAAGGTTTTACTTTAGGGTGGATGGTAAGAATACAGAAATTTCTGATTTTATTTAACTTGGAAATTACTGGGAAGTACATTGTTAAATGGCATGAATTAAAAATTGCCATTTTTTCCTATTATGTTTTTCTATAATATATTGACACAGTATTTTATCAGCTTAGTGAATTTCATCTTGAGTGGGGAAAAAAGGGAAGAGTGTTATGGGCAAAATGGTGTATTTTGTCAACTGATATTTTTCCAACTCTATATTAATGGTGACCCCAGGCAACCTAGCTTTGTAATTCCAGATCTTGATTTGGTTCTGAGCAGCCTATGCTAAGCCAGAGGTTAGTCACTGCTTTCTCAGAACCATCAGAGTGCAGGTTAACTTCTATGGTGTGGGTAACTCCTAAGAAGTCAAACACATCTCAAATTCAACAAAAAAAGTGGCTCAAGGAGTCTGATCTAAAATCAACTCTGGGGGCTTCCCTGGTGGTCCAGTGGGTAAAGAGTCAGCCTTGCAGTGCAGGGGGCACCAGTTCGATCCCTGGTCCAGGAAGATCCCACATGCCCTGGAGCAGCTGGACTGGTGTGTCCAATTACAAGCCAGCACTCTGGAGCGCATGCGCCCAGAGCCAGTGCTCTGCAACTAGGGAGGCCACTGCAATGGGAGGCCCATACAGGCCAAAGAATTAAGACGGATGAAAACAAATAAATGAAGGATGAATAAAAGAGGCCAAAATTAAAAGAAAACATTGTTAAAAAAAAAAGATCAACACTGACCTTTGCATATCAAATCAAGTACCTAGCGCTGATTCAGAACAATCTTCTTATTACATGTTCTCCCTAGCCTTGTGCATCTTTGCTCGGACCAAATGTTTTGAAAACTGAGTAGAGTTCCAAAAAATAGATGGTTACTTTATTGTGGTGCGCACAAAAACATGACGGGTATTTGAAACCTACTTTGCCAGCCTTATGACTCTGATGCTGCTGTTGCCTAGTCACTAAGTCATGTCTGACTCTTTGGGAGCCTTTGGATTGAATGTAGCTCACCTGGCTTCTCTGCCCATTGGATTCCCAGGCAAGAATACTAGAGTGGGCTACCATTTCCTTTTCCAGGGGATATTCTTGACCCAGAGATCAAACCCATGTGTTCTGTGTCTCCTGCATTGCAGGTAGATTCTTTACTCACTGAGCCATGGTGGGGTGGGGGTGTGTGTGTGTGGCTCAGATAGTAAAGAATTTGCCTGCAGTGGGAGAGGCCTGGGTTTAATCCCTGGATTGGGAAGATCCCCTGGAAGAGAGGACGGCTACTCACTCCAGTATTCTTGCCTGGGGAATTCCATGGACAGAGGAGCCTGGCGGGCTACAGTCCACGGGGTTGCGAAAAGTCGGGCAGGATTGAGTGACTAACACTCACTTTCTTATGACCCTACACTCCCCACCAAACTCTTCCTGTCTGTCCTGTGGCATTCCATCAGACTTAACACTCCTGTGACCTCCCTCTAGAATGCTCATGTGCCCCTTTTCTTCCATTCAAGGCTGGTATCTGTTTGCTTCCTAGAATTCTCACAGCACGTGTATATACCTGGAGCACTTCAATCAGGGCCATCACTTTCATTATATGGATAGGAGTATCTCTTGTGATGGACTGTCAGCTTCTTGATGGCAGGAACCATTTCCTGCTTACTTTTCCTCCCCTCTCTGCTCTCCCATAGGATGCAGTGAACCCCGTATGTAGTAAGTGGTAAGAAATATTTGTGTAGTGACTGGTTGACCAAACCAGTAGGTAAGTGTGAGAAAGACAGAGAGACAGGAGGAGATATGGGAGAATAAATGAGAATGCTCATTGACACTGACTGTGTGCTGTTAGTCCCTGGGTAAATGATTCAAATCTTAACTTACCTTATTAAAATGGGACAACAATATGCCCTACCTCATGGACTTATTATGGGGACTAAAGATGATACATGTGTTTCTATCACAGGGTAATTATTCAGTAAGTGCTAGCAGCTACCATTCTTGTTGCTATTACATTTAATAAATGGAGAGGGATACATTATAGTGTGCAAGGCACTACATGAAATCCAAAAATGGCTAATATTTATTAAGCACTTTGTGTATGACAATATGAAGTAATCTATAATCTTTCCAATAACTCTATGGGAGGAAGTAATACTATCTCTCCAGTTCATTGATGTAGAAACTGAAGCATGAAAGGATAAAAACATCAACCAACCAAAATTTGATGAAGTAGTTAGTAAGCCAGCAGGTCCAGGATTCAAGTTCATACAGTCTAACTCTTGCTCGTCACTGCAACTCCAGAGAGTACAGTTGCAAAAAAGAAGTATTGTCTGAATATTTAATAAGCAGTGGGCTTTTGAATTTACATTGAAATTAATTTATTGAAAGCAGATCTAACCTAGGGCACCTATCTATGAAACTTCTAGTCATCGGTATATTTTATGATCCAATGCAAGGTCAGTTCTTGGTCTTAAAGAATGCATATATTTTTGAAGAACACTGAAGAATTTATACACTGAAGAATAGCTTGAAGAATGCATATATTGGTCTTGAAGAATATATATATATATATATATATATATATATAATTCACTCTGCTATACAGTGGAAACTAACACAACAAGGTAAAGCAATTATATTCCAATAGAAAAATAAACTGCATCATGTAATGAAATCTTCAGAAAACAGTCTTGAATTAAATAAAGAATTAAGCACAAAATATTTCTTTCCACAAATTATCTTTGGAAAAATGTATGGCATGGACTGAATGCACAGTTGAATAAATAATTTTAAGAAAGAAAAACCTAAAGGCACACAAGAACCACATAAATTGTAGGTGCTTAAGAACAATTCATGTTACTCTGTGAGCAATTAGGCAAGGAAATGAAATTTGATAAACTTTTAAAACAATAACCTCCATGCATTAAGCTTTCCTAATTGGATTTTTTTTAATAAAAACAATATAAAACACTATACACAAACTAGGAAGCGAAAGTCAAAAATTTTACCCTGTTGCCTTGCATTCTGGCACAATTCATTCTTTACTTGGTTAATTATTTGTTCTTTTTCTAAGTATATGTTAATACAGAAAGAGATATGCAAGAAAGGAATGTATAGTCTTGATCTCTGGCAGCATAAAGGCTTGAGGGTGAGAAGTGGAAAGAAGCGGGGAAAATTCTGGGGTAGCAAGGAGAACACTGGTGTCAGAGAGGACAGTGAGATGTAGTTAACTAAGTACAAAGCAAGCAGATGATTAGAAACAAGACACTGCAGACACTGAGGCTCAAGATATACCCCACTGGCAAAGGGAACCACTGAAGAATTTTGTGAAGGGACTCATGATTTGAGGATTCAAGTTCATACAGTCTAACTCTTGCTCGTCACTGCAACTCCAGAGAGTACAGTTGCAAAAAAGTATTGTCTGAATATTTAATAAGCAGTGGGCTTTTGAATTTACATTGAAATTAATTTATTGAAAGCAGATCTAACCTAGGGCACCTATCTATGAAACTTCTAGTCATCGGTATATTTTATGATCCAATGCAAGGTCAGTTCTTGGTCTTAAAGAATGCATATATTTTTGAAGAACACTGAAGAATTTATACACTGAAGAATAGCTTGAAGAATGCATATATTGGTCTTGAAGAATATATATATATATATATATATATATATATAATTCACTCTGCTATACAGTGGAAACTAACACAACAAGGTAAAGCAATTATATTCCAATAGAAAAATAAACTGCATCATGTAATGAAATCTTCAGAAAACAGTCTTGAATTAAATAAAGAATTAAGCACAAAATATTTCTTTCCACAAATTATCTTTGGAAAAATGTATGGCATGGACTGAATGCACAGTTGAATAAATAATTTTAAGAAAGAAAAACCTAAAGGCACACAAGAACCACATAAATTGTAGGTGCTTAAGAACAATTCATGTTACTCTGTGAGCAATTAGGCAAGGAAATGAAATTTGATAAACTTTTAAAACAATAACCTCCATGCATTAAGCTTTCCTAATTGGATTTTTTTTAATAAAAACAATATAAAACACTATACACAAACTAGGAAGCGAAAGTCAAAAATTTTACCCTGTTGCCTTGCATTCTGGCACAATTCATTCTTTACTTGGTTAATTATTTGTTCTTTTTCTAAGTATATGTTAATACAGAAAGAGATATGCAAGAAAGGAATGTATAGTCTTGATCTCTGGCAGCATAAAGGCTTGAGGGTGAGAAGTGGAAAGAAGCGGGGAAAATTCTGGGGTAGCAAGGAGAACACTGGTGTCAGAGAGGACAGTGAGATGTAGTTAACTAAGTACAAAGCAAGCAGATGATTAGAAACAAGACACTGCAGACACTGAGGCTCAAGATATACCCCACTGGCAAAGGGAACCACTGAAGAATTTTGTGAAGGGACTCATGATTTGAGAGGGACGTTGACGTTTAGGGAGATGAATCTGTCAGTATAACAGATTCAAGAGGCCAAGACCAGTTAGAGGATACTGCAAGTGATCTGCCAAGACTTGGGGTGATATGTGTTGGAATGAAGACCATGTTGTCTGGAATGGAAAAGAAGACACAGACTGGGAAGTATTTGGAAATAAAGAAAAACTAAACACTTTGGTTTGGAGAAGTGTAATTTTGGTAGAAGCAAATAGAACTTCAGGATTTCCAGGGTGGAAGACTTGGAGATTGAGATTACTGATAGAAATATGGAAACGAGAAGACAGAGGGATGGCAAATGGGTAAAGGCATTCTTTTGAAACATGAGGAATTTGACCTAACAGTGAAAGATTTAACTGGATATGTCATGTATATAGCCAGTTAGAGAAATTTTTCCCAGTCATTAAAGGAAGGAAAGGGAAGTGAAACTGAAAACTGTAGGATTGAGAAGGTGAACAGAGAAGGAAAAGGCAAAGGAGTCTAAAGAGAATTATTGAAAGGGACAGGAAACAGGACTTCCTTGGTGGTCCAGTGGTTAGGATTCTATGCTCCCAATGCAGGTAGTTTGATCGCTGGTCAGGGAACTAGGTCCCACATGCTACAACTAAGATTTCACATACTGCAACTAAAGATTCCACGTATGACAACCAAGAACTGCCACAGCCAATTAAAAAAAAAAAAAAAAAACCAAAGGATAAGAATAAATAGAAAAAACTCAATTTCCCCCAATTAATAGGGCATAGCTATGTGTTCTTTCATAAAAAGAAATACAAGTATAGCATCATACATTTTGTGTCTGCTATTAGATCATAGATCAAGAAAGCATAAACTAGAAGCAACCCTATCTATTGATACACAAGGGTCTACTCCTTAGAATTATCCCAGATGGGCAGAAGACTGCCATCTGCTCCATGAGTACTCATGATCTAGCTTGCAGCATTTCCACAGAAAAAGCAAGTCAGAAGGGGAATAATGTCTTTTTTGAAAAAACAAATATGCTCTGTGAGAATAGGGACACACATGTTTATTTCTCCAATATATTCCAGGTGACTGGCACAGTATCTGGAATGCAGAGGTGTTGGATTCATACTAGCTGAATGAATTAATACATAGTTTATTCAAGGATCTTCATCATAACCACTATATATTACTATTATTATCATTATTATTATTGTTGTACCAGGGTATATGGGATTTTAGTTCCCTGACCAGGGATTGAGCCTGCATCCCCTACAGTGAAAGCTCAGAGTCTTACCCTCTGGATTCACAGGGAAATCCCATAACCACCACTTTTGCTTCCAGGAATGCCAAAACAAGCGTTTGGAAAGACCTTTCCTCCCTCCTTCCCTTCTTTCTTTCCTTCCGTTCTGATGATCTAAGTTTAAAAAAACATTTAGAAAAAAAGGAAAGAAGAAAATCATTTACATGCATTGTACCTACATTAGATTTATAATTTTTAACACACTGTCATTTGTATGACAAACCCTGAGTCCAAATCTCTTCCATATTTTATTCTAATTTTTAAATGATCATCTTTGAGACCTCTGAGGACTATATACTATTCTTTGCTCTCTTCTTTCAGATGAGTTCTGTAGGCAGCATACTCTTGGCAGACCTCCCTTTTTTCACCTCACTAAGAAATGTCTCTATTCACTCAAAAGCTATTTACTAGAATATACGTTCCTTGTTCACAAAGATAGAGACCTTGCCTGCCTCATTCACAGTTTAGCACAGTGCCTAACACAAAGGAGATGCTCAATATACAGTGCCTAACACAAAGGAGATGCTCAGTATTCAATAAATGAGTGCATGAATAGGCTTTTTGAATTCTTGTTACATTAGGCACTATGCTAAGTATGATTAAGGTATACTTGAGAGTGTAATTTTGGGGCTAATGAATGAGCACCGAGTCCTTCAAGTAAATGAACGATAACCCACTCCATTCCCAGGTGTGACTGTTTCCTAACGTTCATCCAATTCCTCTGTGTATTTTGAAGCATATCTGTATTTCATTTTTTCCCTTCAAAATTGCTTTCAATTATCTAAAGGAAGAGGAAAGAAAAGGGCCAGATAATAACACTGGGGCTGCTAGTAAAGGTTTCAAGTAGATTGATCTAAATGCAAATATTTGATACTTAAGCTTTTTTTTTTTAATACTTAACTTTAAGTTCTCAAGGGCTTCCACTTTTTATTTTGACCTGCTCATTGATTACCTGTAAGTTTTGGAAGAGCTAAGAATTCTCTCCTGACGTGGAAATACATTGCTAGACAATGTGCTTCCTTCCTAGTGTCCAAGTCTTACCCTCTGGATTCACAGGAAATCCCATAACCACCACTTTTGCTTCAGGAATGCCAAAACAAGCGTTTGGAAAGACCTTTCCTCCCTCCTTCCCTTCTTTCTTTCCTTCCGTTCTGATGATCTAAGTTTAAAAAAACATTTAGAAAAAAAGGAAAGAAGAAAATCATTTACATGCATTGTACCTACATTAGATTTATAATTTTTAACACACTGTCATTTGTATGACAAACCCTGAGTCCAAATCTCTTCCATATTTTATTCTAATTTTTAAATGATCATCTTTGAGACCTCTGAGGACTATATACTATTCTTTGCTCTCTTCTTTCAGATGAGTTCTGTAGGCAGCATACTCTTGGCAGACCTCCCTTTTTTCACCTCACTAAGAAATGTCTCTATTCACTCAAAAGCTATTTACTAGAATATACGTTCCTTGTTCACAAAGATAGAGACCTTGCCTGCCTCATTCACAGTTTAGCACAGTGCCTAACACAAAGGAGATGCTCAATATACAGTGCCTAACACAAAGGAGATGCTCAGTATTCAATAAATGAGTGCATGAATAGGCTTTTTGAATTCTTGTTACATTAGGCACTATGCTAAGTATGATTAAGGTATACTTGAGAGTGTAATTTTGGGGCTAATGAATGAGCACCGAGTCCTTCAAGTAAATGAACGATAACCCACTCCATTCCCAGGTGTGACTGTTTCCTAACGTTCATCCAATTCCTCTGTGTATTTTGAAGCATATCTGTATTTCATTTTTTCCCTTCAAAATTGCTTTCAATTATCTAAAGGAAGAGGAAAGAAAAGGGCCAGATAATAACACTGGGGCTGCTAGTAAAGGTTTCAAGTAGATTGATCTAAATGCAAATATTTGATACTTAAGCTTTTTTTTTTTAATACTTAACTTTAAGTTCTCAAGGGCTTCCACTTTTTATTTTGACCTGCTCATTGATTACCTGTAAGTTTTGGAAGAGCTAAGAATTCTCTCCTGACGTGGAAATACATTGCTAGACAATGTGCTTCCTTCCTAGTGTCCAAGTCTTCTTACTGGCACTACATCCATAAATGGTGTTTACTCTTGTCTTGGGAAAAGATGTAACTGGGCAAGTACATACCAATTTTCTGGCTCTCGACTTGTCTAGACTCTTGATAAATATCCATGGGCATGCAAGAAGCAGACTTCATACCTCCACTAATGAGCCCATAAAAATAAAACTCTCCCTGTGATGGGATGCTAGTGAATAAATGACGTGCATGCACATGAATGCCCCTCTACAGTCTATTCATGAGTTCGTGTCCTGAAAATGTGCAGTTTGTATACATCTCGGCCTGCACTTATCAACTGGAAGAGGGCTTCAGAATTTATTCTTACTTCCAAATTTTTACTTGTAACACTCCTAAATATGTACACTCAAACATTACCCTGCAAATGCTTCTGAGATTTATTACAGTACCAATTAACATCCTCTTAATGAACTGTAGTTCTTTTCAGTTAAAATCCACTGTTCTAACACTGATTTCTTTTCAGTTGTGACTAAAAAACACAGTCTGAGATAAGGCTTGGTATGAGGATGTAAGATAGGTATAGCTCTGTGGCAAAAACAATCTGGGTGTGTTGCATGCAAAAGTTGGCTGAATTCTCTTTTCCCTGAATTTATTTTTACATATCCTTGACCTTGGGACACTTCTGAGTTAAACAGTTTCTTGCATTTGACACCAGGATAGATCACAGGAAGGCACCCAGTGCTAACACAGGGCTTGCTCTGGGTAGCAACATACTTATTAGTTGATTTTGTGTGACTTATGGCATGGATGCTAATGAAACGGTTTAATAGCTAGATTAATAGGCAGATTTGATAAGGAGGCCATTGGGCCCAAGGAGGAGGAGGTGAAGGACAAAAAGAAGAAGGACAAGTATTTTTCTAACCTGAAATGTTTGTTAGGATAAAATCAATCCAAAACTAAGTTTCTTGTCTCATGTTAATGATGTGGGCCTAGCAAGTCTTTTACATTAGAATGTCTCACCCAGCCCTGAGGCCTGTAGACTGTCCTCTAGCTAATCTCATGTTGATGTTGTGGGTGTGGGGCTACAGGGCCTTTACAACTGTAAAATAGTCTTTTAAACTACTGTTAATAACCAACTGAAAAAGCATAAAACGCCATGCCTCAAGTGGCTTCTGATGTACTCCTCTATCACCCTTCTAGTGTCTATGCTGGAAGCTCTCTCTCTCTATCCTCTTTTCTTAAACTTATTTCACGAAGCTCTGAGTGACCAAAGCTGAGGCTTTTTGATCCCAATGTGAATTCTCCGTTGGAGATCAAGAATCCGACACCGTTCATGGTAACTTACTATAGTCTATCACCTATCGCTAATGCATGCCATCTGAGATCATCATTAAATCCACTTCCTTTTTATGTTCTCTCAGAGGTGTTTTTTTTTTTTTATGTTCTCTCAAAGCTTTTTGTGTTTGTTTCCTGCTTTCAAACTTGTATTTCTGTGCTTATTTCCATCTTCTTAGGACTTTCCTTGTGGCTCAGACGATAAAGAATCTGCTTGCAATGCAAGAGACCTGGGTCCAACCCCTGGGTGGGAAGATCCCCTGGAGAAGAACATGGCAACCCACTCCAGTATTCTTGCCTGGAGAATCCCATAGGCAAAGGACCCTGGCGGGCTACAGTCCATGGGTTCACAAAGAGTGGGAAACAACTGAATGACTAATACTTTCACTTCTGGTCTAGTCTCTGATTCCTTTTCTTATTCCTTCATTTCTCTTTGCTCTCACCTCCACCCATCCTTCTACCCCTCACCCTCTCTTCCCAGCTGTGCCCTGAACAACCTCCCAGGAGAGCACATTGACTCTGTTGAGGCAAACAGAGAGGGCCTAAAATGAAGTGGCCCTGCACCCCGGGGGGGGGGCAGGATTTGAACAGGGCCCAGCCTAGGGCCAGCCCGATGCTTCCTTAGGCACACTAGTCCTCTAACGCTGATGAGGTCTTCCATCAACTGGAAAGCAAGGGAGGACAAAACAGCAAGTCCTTTGTCCACTGTTCAGCTTTTAGCTTTCACTTCTGTGATTTCTAAAATGCACCTTGGAAGTTTGTTTATGTGTTTTCATGCTCATGTAACTGCCTCATTCTGTGATAATAGAGTCAGGTTATATCAACATTAAGTCGACTTCATAGACTCAGTACCTTAAGGGTATCATTAATTTTCATTTAGGAAAGCAGCAATCAACCTCTTTCTCTTGCTTCATTTGTCAAAATCTTCAGTTTTTGTTACATATACACACGGCCATGAAAAAAAAATGTGATGGGAGAAGCGATCCTAGGAAGCGTTTTTCTGCTCTCTTTTTCTTCTCTTAAAGAGATAAGAGAAAAGCTGAATTACTCTGCTTGGATGATGTAACTTAATGCAGACTTTATCTTAAAAAATAGGTTCCCTGTAAAACTCTTTCCTAACGTATCTCATGATTTGCAGCAGGAACTAAAGTCAAGTGGCTCACACCTTGTGACACCAACACATTAAATCATTTACATTTTAGTTTCAGCTATTTATTACTGAGCTTGCTTTATTCCACATTTGGAAGATATCATTCTTGTAGAAATTTTCCAAGGCCATTGGAGCATTCTTTTCTGGTGGCATTTTAGGTAAGAAGTAGCTTAATGCTCACATGGTAATGACATAATTATGCCTCCTGGTACTAGAACATGGGAGTGTTCCCAAGGACCAGAAGTGATGATCCAAAGTAATTATTAAGGGGATAAAATAGAACTGGCATGGGGTGGGGGAGGGGAGGGAAAAGACAAAGTAGAGAACAGTTAGCAAATTCACACTCAAAGATTACTGAAGTCAGGTGAAACCTTGAAAATAATGAAAAAAAGAAAAATCACCGGAAATTATACATTTTTTTTTTTATGGTTGCCAGGGGAAGGCTGGGGGAAAGGGACAGACAGGGAGTTTGGGATGAGCATATATATGTGGCTATATTTAAAATAGATAACCAATAGGAACCTACTGTAGTACAGGAAAGTCTGCTCAATGTTATGTGGCAGCTTGGGTGGGAGGGAAGCTTGGGGGATTCCCTTCACTGTTCACCTGATAATATCACAACACTGTTTGTTAATTGGCTATACTCCAATACAAAATAAAAAATCAAACTTTTTTTTTTAGTTGGACGGAAAAATCCTTATACTTTGTGTAATAACACACTTGTAGACTTTCAGTTTGGGCCACCAATCACCTCGACAATGATGTTTGGAGGGACAATTGGCTGAAGCAGGCAGGCAGAAATCTGTAACCCAACAAATGGATGCCTCTGGAATCCCACAGGCTCCTCACAGCATTGCCAAAGCTTCCTGACCTTGACTCTCTTCACTGTCAATTGGGCCACACATGAAAGAACCTTGTCTACCACCAGCCCCTGTTCCCAGTTTCCAGCTCTCCTCCTCTGGGCCACTGAAAAGTGCCTTTCTTTTCTGTCACTGAGGCAGAGCAGCCAAACCAGTGTCAGGCTATTCTTTACAAATCAATAAGAAACCGGAAGACCTCATCCACTGTACTTTCTGACTCTGCAATGCTCAGTCCTTCTTACTTTCTCCTTTTTTTTTGCATATCAGACACAGAGGCACAAGTCAAATAAAGGACAGAAGATGGGGAGATGCCCTTCTATTGCTTCTCAGAACTGGAGCTAAAACTCTGACATATATTCATTCATTCTCCTCCACTCTATACAGTTTCCCCATTAGCTTTCCTGACAGTCTTCAGACTGACCCTTCCCTTTCTTTCCCCTCCCCTCCCCCACCTCCCTCCTCCTTCACTCTACCCAAGCCCAAGGTGGTGTGTCAGCTCTCCAAATAGTCCTAAGGCTTCCCTGGATTTTTAAAGATATTTTCACTTCAAATCTAAAGGAAAACTTTTTTCTTAATGTTTATTCATTTATTTCACCGCACCAGGTCTTAGTTGTGGCATGTGGGATCTAGTTCCCTGACCACAGATTGAACCCAGGTTCCCTGCATTGGGAACATGGAGTCTTAGCCACTGGACCACCAGGGAAGTTCCTAAAAGTATTGCTTTTCTTTTCTTTTTCTGGTAGCTTTACATTGTACAGAAAGCTACAGGGGAAAAAAAAATCCAAGACACAATGTGATCTTTTATAGGAGAAACAAAGGATTGAATTTCTAGGTCATCATAGAAGTAGCTATACTTCTTTCAGCAATAATCTGAGGTGCTTTATGAGATCCTTCCTTTCACTAAAGCAAGAAATCCTAAAATCCATCAGGATACATGAACTGTACCTTGCCTTTCTTTTTAATCCTCCAGTGAAACCAAGATAGTAAAGTGCAATAAAAATGCATATAGCCCCAGGCTTTCTGCCTTAGCAAAGAGAGAAAAAATAAGCTTTTTGACTTCATATGTCTACTGTGAATAATCAACCACTGTATTTTGGGATCTCGCTTTATAATCTTAACGTATAGCACTGAACTCCATGTTCGTGATGTGACAAGAATAAAGGAATTTTTTTTCCTTTCTTGTAAAAAGAGATTTTTATCCCTATTTCCAAGACAGATAGATGTGCCAACTTAAGAGAAACAAAAACAGGAGGGGGAATCTCTTGATTTTTAGGAATATGTTTTCTGCATTTCCACCTGAAGTTGTCAGTGAAGGGTGGGCAAGGTGAGACAGGGTCCTAGGCTGTGTAATGATGACACCAAAATTTGGTTTGGAAACGTTTTCAGTTTCCTGCCCAGATGTTTAGGCCTCTCATTCCACAGTACTGGTTCTTAGCTAACTAATAAACATCTCTAGAAAGATCAATCATAGCTCATAATAGGCTGCTAGTACTACAGCTGTATTTGCATTTCATGAGCAACTTTAATGAAATAATTAAGCAATTAATTACTCAAATACTTATTGAGTGCTTATAAGGCACTCTGCTAGGAGAGAGAGGAAAAAAAATAAATAAGAAAATAAGGAGCCTATGAAATGAACTCATGGTTAGCTTTTTATAAATAGGTATGTTATAGAGGCAGGAAAAAACTTTTCACATAGGGCTTTCATGCCCTGATTTGACAGAGTATCAGAACTACTTGGAAAGTTTCTTTAAAAATACAGATTCTTCGTGGATATCTTGGGCTTCCCAGGTAGCGCAGTGGTAAAGAATCTGCCTGTCAAAGCAGGAGATGCAAGAGACACAGATTCAATCCTTGGGTCAGAAGATCCCCTGGAGGAGGAAATGGCAGTCCACTCCATTATTCCTGCCTGAAGAAATCCATGCATGGACAGAGGAGCCTGGTGGGCTACAGTCCATGGGGTCACAAAAGAGTGACTGAGCAAACACTTATCTCCAGAATGTCTGCTTGGGACAAGGGCTCGAGAATCTATATTTTCTTTAAAGCAGTGGTCCTCAACGTTTTTAGCACCAGGAACCAGTTTTGTGGAAGACAGTTTTTTCACAGACCAGGTGTGGGGGGCATGGTTTCGGAATGATTAAAATGCATGACATTTATTGTGCACTGTTTCTGTTATTACATGAGCTCCACCAGAGATCATCAGACATTAGATATCAGAGTTTGGGGACCCCTGGTTTGGAGCGCTACTGAGGTGGATGTATAGCCTGTTTGAGGAGTCACTGATATAGCAGAAAGACCATCAGTACTTTGAATCAAGAAGACCTGAGTGGGAATCTCTAACTAGCTATTTGACCTTCAGTATCTTATCTAATTGTCTACAGGTATTCGTTTCCTTACCTGTAAGCAGAAATACTGAACAACAGTGATAGGAACAATAGCGAACGTTCATAGAGCAGGTGCTGTTTGAAGAACTTTACAGGTATATTTTCATTGACGCCTTTCCTACTCTAAAGTAAGCTTGACAAGAGTAGGACTTGGTCTATTTCATTCAGTGTTATATTCCCAGGATCCAGGTCAGTGCTAATCTTTCAGCACACATTTGACTAAACTCTTGAAAGAATCAGCAACACAGTGAGGAAGGTACTCCTACTTATGATCATTTTTATAGATGGGGAAGCTAGGTTACAGAGAATGGACTATTGTAAAGTGCATGATCGAAGAGTCTATTTGTCAGCCCTCAGGAGTTGCTCACTCCTGTCTTTTCCTGGGAACTGTGCTCAAAGCACTAAAAGAAGCATAAATAGCTATGGGGCTTACAGAGTGTCTGGATTGAATTAATGAAGGAATGAGGCTTTTAAGCTGGGCCTTCAAAGTTTGGTAAGACTTTGATGAACAAAATCACAAGAAACATTCTGTGTGGCAAGAGTAGAATGAACAATGTTTCTGGCACTGGGAATGGCCCAGATGTGGGGTATAAACAGAGGCAGAGCTGAAGAATATCGAGCTGAAAATGTAGCTTAGAGTCAGACTAGAGCAGTAGTTAACTGTCAAGTTGAAGAACAGAGACTTCGCTTTTCATGGGAAGGCGTTCAAATATTTTCCTAAATAAACACTTTAAAAATTGACTTCTATTTCTTTTTCATGCATTCACTGAACATAATTCAAGAAGAACAACAGAAAATCTCTAAAAAGTGAGTCTCTCATTCACCACATCCTTCTAGCTATCTTGCTTCCCACCCTAATGGCAACTACTGCTCTTCTAACATTTTCATATTCTACGTAAGTTTTTTTTTTTTTTTTTTTTTTTTAATAAAGAAATAACATGGTCAGAGTGGTATTTTAGGAAGAACTAAAACACGGAGAAAGTGATGAAAGGATAACCTGCTAGGAAACAAAAAGAGCAAGCAGTGGTATGATAGGTGAAATATAAGGGTGCCAGAAGGAAGGGCTTCCTTGGTGACTCAGGAGTAGATAATCCATCTGCCAATGAGGGAGACACAGGCTAAATTCCTGGGTCAGGAAGATCCCCTGGAGGAGGGCATGGCGACCCTCTCCAGTATTCTTGCCTGGAGAATCTCATGGACGGAAGAGCCTGGTGGGCTACAGTCCATGGGATCATGAAAGAGTCAGACATGACTTAAGGACTAAACAACACCATTATTCAGAAGGAAGAAAGACTGAAGGAAACCTCAGATTTTCATCCTAGCATATGAGGAAATGTGCAAATATTAGGAGGAACCACTGACATGCTGGACACTGTTTGACATGCTAACTCCAAAGAGAAAATCAAAAATGATTGAAAGAAGATTAGATGGAATGATCGAAAAATCATGAGGGTGATAGTGACTTCTCTTCAAAGGCTCTCACGTCATTTAATGTGATGGTTCATAACATTGCCACAATGGCTTGGGTAGAAGTATTGTACTATAAAAGATGACCTGAAAAGTACTTAATAACATCTGCTACAAGCTAAGTATGGAGTAACTGGCAGTTGTTAGTCATTTGTGTTAATAGGTGGGTGTCAGGGCTTCCCTGATGGCTCAGGGTTAAAGAATCCACCTTTCAATGCAGGAGACATTGGTTGGATCCCTAATCAAGGAAGATCCCACATGCCAAGTGGCAACAGAGCCCGTACTCCACAACTATTGAGCCTGTGCTCTGGAGCCCAGGATCTACAACTACTGAGCCCATATGCTGCCACTATTGAAGCTGTCATGCCCTAGAACCCAAGCTCTGCTACTAGAGAAGGCACTGCAATGGGAACCCTTTACACCAAAACAAAGAGTAGCCCCTGCTTGCTACAACTAGAGAAAGCCTATGCAGCAATGAAGAACCAGGACAGGCAAAAAAATAAACAAGTAAATAAATAAAATAAAGAACTCTGTGTAATAAAATTTGAAGGAAAAAAAAAAGTCAGCAGAGATCAAGAATGGGAGTGGGTGCACTAGGCAGACACATCTCTGGGGAAGTTCCATTCCGAGCTTATTTCTTGTACAGTAAATACTCAAGCTGACCAACTGGGAAGAGCTAGGTCATTTCTACCTTTGGGCAGGACCTAAAATGAGTTGAGCATGGCGAGCAGGAGAGGTGGGCTTGGGAATCAATTTTTCCCCAAGCATCCCCAGTGTTGTTATATACACTATCCTGTGTGCTCCTCTAGTGGAGGAGAGCAAAGACGGAGCATGAGGAATCCCTGCTCCCCAGAATCTTGTGTCTTGTGGGAAGAAGGCTCCAAATGCACAGGGGAGAAACCAGTGTCTTCAAGTGCTTATCTGTGGGTCACTGACCAGTAAGAACATTATGAAATTTCCATAATTGAGAAAGCAATGAGGCCTGGGACAATCTGGGAGGCTTTTGGAAAGGGGTGACACAAAATACCAAGACCAGACCCAGAGTCTACGTAGCTTACCATCTCACATCCACGGAGGCATGCTTTTGGAGCCTGCATTTTGTATACCACTAGTGACATCATCTCAATGAATGACCCATTCAAGTAATACGCATATGCTATAAAAGAGCCTGAAAAGTACTTAATAACATCTGCTACAAGCTAAGTATGGAGTAACTGGCAGTTGTTAGTCATTTGTGTTAATAGGTGGGTGTCAGGGCTTCCCTGATGGCTCAGGGTTAAAGAATCCACCTTTCAATGCAGGAGACATTGGTTGGATCCCTAATCAAGGAAGATCCCACATGCCAAGTGGCAACAGAGCCCGTACTCCACAACTATTGAGCCTGTGCTCTGGAGCCCAGGATCTACAACTACTGAGCCCATATGCTGCCACTATTGAAGCTGTCATGCCCTAGAACCCAAGCTCTGCTACTAGAGAAGGCACTGCAATGGGAACCCTTTACACCAAAACAAAGAGTAGCCCCTGCTTGCTACAACTAGAGAAAGCCTATGCAGCAATGAAGAACCAGGACAGGCAAAAAAATAAACAAGTAAATAAATAAAATAAAGAACTCTGTGTAATAAAATTTGAAGGAAAAAAAAAAGTCAGCAGAGATCAAGAATGGGAGTGGGTGCACTAGGCAGACACATCTCTGGGGAAGTTCCATTCCGAGCTTATTTCTTGTACAGTAAATACTCAAGCTGACCAACTGGGAAGAGCTAGGTCATTTCTACCTTTGGGCAGGACCTAAAATGAGTTGAGCATGGCGAGCAGGAGAGGTGGGCTTGGGAATCAATTTTTCCCCAAGCATCCCCAGTGTTGTTATATACACTATCCTGTGTGCTCCTCTAGTGGAGGAGAGCAAAGACGGAGCATGAGGAATCCCTGCTCCCCAGAATCTTGTGTCTTGTGGGAAGAAGGCTCCAAATGCACAGGGGAGAAACCAGTGTCTTCAAGTGCTTATCTGTGGGTCACTGACCAGTAAGAACATTATGAAATTTCCATAATTGAGAAAGCAATGAGGCCTGGGACAATCTGGGAGGCTTTTGGAAAGGGGTGACACAAAATACCAAGACCAGACCCAGAGTCTACGTAGCTTACCATCTCACATCCACGGAGGCATGCTTTTGGAGCCTGCATTTTGTATACCACTAGTGACATCATCTCAATGAATCAGAGATCCCCAAGAGTTCAAATAGTATCATTTTCACTGTTGATTTTTTGTTGTTGTTCTAACTTGGTCAGTGGCAATTCATCATTCTCTCTTCTTTTAAACATCTCACATGTGTTTGCAAAGAGCTTTCAAAATACAGTTATTAGAACAGTTTGTTTCCTTGTCTTTTCCTCACTGTGTGATAACTGATTTTTTTCACGGTCATGTGAATATAGATGGTTAGGTAGGAATGCACTTAATGATTTTGTGCTTAGAGAAAAAGAGTGCATTTTACATACATGAAGAGCTGCTGTCACTATGTTCATACTTGAAAATGATCTCACTGAACAGATAACAAACTTTCTTCTAGACTTCCCGAAAGTCATGTTAAACCTCATACACAGAACTTTGAACATCCAGTGCTTGATCTAGGATTGAACACACGTTTCACATCTTGGAGAAAACTTTTTTATTTTTTTTGGTTAGCTGATCTTTTTATCCCTTCAGGCATTAACTAGTCTTTTTATTTTCTTAGCAGCAGTTCCAGAGTAAAATTCCCTAAAGGCTCAAGTGTCGATTGGATAGTTCAAAATGTAGAATGCTAAAAGTTTGCTTTTATTGTGTTATTTTTTTAAGCAGATATCCCAGAAAGAGAAATACATTCTTGCATATGAAGGCCTACTATGGTCAATTTTCAGTGATTTCACCCTAAATTTGAACTTTCAGTACTTCAATCTGAGTTGGCATTGAGAGTCAGTTTGGTCAAATACAAAAAGAAAGAACACATCGGAGTAAACTCCCAGACAAAACAAATCTACAGTCCAGGGATATTGAAACAGATCAGAAAGAAATTCGTACTTTTGAAATAGCACTTTCATAAGGCAATTTATATGCTAAATGCAGATGATTCTTGTCTAATCACCAAAGCAAAGTCCTGAAGGATGTTAAATACTAAACAGTGTGTAAAATTAAATCAAGTTACTGTTTGTCTCAAAAACAATTTTTTTAAAAAAATCCAGGATTTAGCAATTTCACTAATCCAATCTAGTTGTTCTGTCCAAAAGTTAAATGGGTTGGACAGAACCTCAGTAACAAGTATTGATAGATGCAAATAAGAAAAATCACTGTTGATTTTTGTTGTTGTTCTAACTTGGTCAGTGGCAATTCATCATTCTCTCTTCTTTAAACATCTCACATGTGTTTGCAAAGAGCTTTCAAAATACAGTTATTAGAACAGTTTGTTTCCTTGTCTTTTCCTCACTGTGTGATAACTGATTTTTTTCACGGTCATGTGAATATAGATGGTTAGGTAGGAATGCACTTAATGATTTTGTGCTTAGAGAAAAAGAGTGCATTTTACATACATGAAGAGCTGCTGTCACTATGTTCATACTTGAAAATGATCTCACTGAACAGATAACAAACTTTCTTCTAGACTTCCCGAAAGTCATGTTAAACCTCATACACAGAACTTTGAACATCCAGTGCTTGATCTAGGATTGAACACACGTTTCACATCTTGGAGAAAACTTTTTTATTTTTTTTGGTTAGCTGATCTTTTTATCCCTTCAGGCATTAACTAGTCTTTTTATTTTCTTAGCAGCAGTTCCAGAGTAAAATTCCCTAAAGGCTCAAGTGTCGATTGGATAGTTCAAAATGTAGAATGCTAAAAGTTTGCTTTTATTGTGTTATTTTTTTAAGCAGATATCCCAGAAAGAGAAATACATTCTTGCATATGAAGGCCTACTATGGTCAATTTTCAGTGATTTCCCCCTAAATTTGAACTTTCAGTACTTCAATCTGAGTTGGCATTGAGAGTCAGTTTGGTCAAATACAAAAAGAAAGAACACATCGGAGTAAACTCCCAGACAAAACAAATCTACAGTCCAGGGATATTGAAACAGATCAGAAAGAAATTCGTACTTTTGAAATAGCACTTTCATAAGGCAATTTATATGCTAAATGCAGATGATTCTTGTCTAATCACCAAAGCAAAGTCCTGAAGGATGTTAAATACTAAACAGTGTGTAAAATTAAATCAAGTTACTGTTTGTCTCAAAAACAATTTTTTTAAAAAAATCCAGGATTTAGCAATTTCACTAATCCAATCTAGTTGTTCTGTCCAAAAGTTAAATGGGTTGGACAGAACCTCAGTAACAAGTATTGATAGATGCAAATAAGAAAAAAAAATCACTATTAAGAATTTATTGGATTTCCTTGGTGGTCCAGTGGCTAAGAATCTGCCTGCTAATGCAGGGGACACAGGTTCGATCTCTGGTCCATATGCCGCAAGACGACTAAGCCCACCCATAAGCCACAAGTACTGAGTCCATGTGCCTAGGGCATGTGCCCCACAATGAGACAACCTGCTGCAAATGACAAACTCGTGTCCTGAAATGAGGTAGAGCCGAGGCTCACCTCAACTAGAGAAAACCTGTGCACAGCAACGAAGACTCAGCACAACCAAAAATTAAGAAATAAAATAATAATAAAAATGTATCAAAGATGAAAGGTTTTCATGGCCTTCCTCAATACATATGTGCACATATGATATGTAAATTTATCTATGGAGAAAGACTTCTCCACTTTAACACTATTGACCCTTGGCCTGAATAATTCTTTGTTGTTCTATCACGTGTTCTAGAAGATGGCATCCTAGATGTCAGTAGCACTGCTTCCCCAATTAGGACAACCCAAAATGTTTCCCAGGCACTGCCGTATACTTTGGGGGACAAAAATCCCCCGTGGTTGAGAATCACCAGTTTATACTGCCCTTCACTCCCCACTTCACGTACAGGCCATGGTATAGAATATCTGAAGTAAGACCTGAGTTCCATTCTACATCTCTTAACTAGTGAGGAAGGAAAAGTAACATCCCTAAGTTGTACACAGACTGTCCTCAGGTCTGCCCATTTCAAGATCTCTAATTGGAAGGTTTTGCTCTCGAGGTCCCCATCAGGCTGGCTCAGACTTTGTAAGAGCTGCAGTTATCTCTTGGATCCCCCTGCCCAATTCTGCATCAGCCGCTTTGTCTTCACAATAAATGTATCCTGGGGTATCATTTCCTGGAGGACTTAATCTGCAATATCAATTAATCAAATCATTCAGTCAGAGCGTTTCACACATTTGGGTCACTAAATGTCAGACCCAAGCAGTTTTTAAACTCCTGAGTGAGAGCAACTTGCTGTCTCTTTTCTGTTGGGATGTTGAGGATGCTCAGAGGAAAGCAGGTGGGTCTGTAAACTTCCACAGTCATGGCCACCTTTATTTTTTTTTTTCTGTAGCTAATCTGGGTTGCGTTTTCTGTCACAGCCAAGAGTCCAACCTAACATACTTTATAAAAAAGGGGAAACTACAGAAATGTTTAAGAAAATTAACACTGAATCTAGAAATTGTTTTAAATGAATTCATCATGGTGACTATTAAGTGCTAGGTATACAAGTGAAAATAAAAGAAAGGGGACTCCCCTGGTGGCTCAGATGGCAAAGGATCTGCCGGCAATGCAGGAGACTCAGGTTTGATTCCTGTGTCAGGTAGATCCCCTGGAGGAGGGCATGGTAGCCCACTCCAGTATTCTTGCCTGGAGAAGCCCAACAGGCTACAGTCCAAGGGGGCGGTCACAAAGAGTCGGACGTGAGTTAGTGACTAACACCTTCAGTTTCACATAAAAGTGGTTTAAGAACTACAAAGCGTTCCACCATCTTAAATTTCAAGATACTTCCTAATGAGGTGGAGGAGGGCAGAATGATACCAATGGCTGCATCAATTCTTGGAAGATTTCCTCCAGTCTCATCAGGGAGAAGTAATGACTATAGAATATTAGATAGTAGCTGCCAGGAGGTGGTCAGTACACATTAGTTTCTATTTCCTATCATGACACTCTAGGTAAACTTGGGTGGCCTCCTACCCAGTACCCTACTGTTCCTATTTTCCATTTTGTGCTGTGGATATTGGAAACAAGAACATATTTATGAGTATGATACTTGATTTGAACCAATCTTTCAGACTTAAGAAAATTTCAATTATGTGTGTGTACAGAAGACTGTCAAGTATGCCTATTTCAGTCCTTTTTTTTTCCATAGAAAGATCTGTTTGAAAACTGAAAGCCAAATTTTTCCACTCGAAGTGCTTGAAAAGCTTCATTTGTGAAAAGCAGCATTGACCAGAGTTGCTGGAGATCATTAGTGGGAGCTGGAGCTTCAAAGGACTTTCTGTGTTAGGAAAAGGTATTTGGATATTTTAGCTAAGCTGCTGACCACCTGGGATGTAGTCATTTAAAAAGGATGTTAGTTTCAGTTATTTTATATTCCACATAAAAGTGAGATCATATAGCGCTTGTCTTTCTCTGCCTTATCTCACTTTACATAATGTGCTCAAGGTCCATTCGTGTTGTTACAAATGATAGAATTTCCTTCTTTCTCATGGCTGAATAATATTCCATAAAAGGGTAGGGGGTTTGGAGGGCTGATGTTTAAGGATATATCCTTACAAAGAAATCCTGGAGAGCTAATGCACAGTAAAGTGATTATGGACAACAAAACTGTATTATAAACAGTAAATTTGCTAAGAGATCAGATTTTAATAGTTTTCCAACTTGAAAGAAATCATCACTATGTGATATAATAGAGGTACTAGCTAACACTACCATGGCAATCAATTGCAATGTAAATGTATTCAATCAACATGTTGCATACTTTCAATTTAATGTTGTATGTCAAATATAATTTATTTAAAAAAGAAGAAAAGGGTGCTAGTTGTTGACAGACTGACCTACTAGATACCCTTTATGCCTTAACAAAATTCATTTTAGAGATTTGTAT
Source organism: Tragulus kanchil (assembly GCA_022376925.1). Lineage (NCBI taxonomy): Eukaryota > Metazoa > Chordata > Mammalia > Artiodactyla > Tragulidae > Tragulus > Tragulus kanchil. The sequence goes on along the minus strand of JAIOJX010000001.1, from coordinate 100,804,494 downwards.
TATGGGGTCCCTATTAAAGACTTGGGTAACTGCCTTTTTACTCTGCTGAGGAGAGGTATCTCATTTTTTTTTTTTTAATTGAAATGGAGCTGACATACAGTATTATACTAATTTCAGGTGTACTACATAGTGATTCCACACATACATTACAAAATGATCACCATGATCTGTCTCCATAGAGTTATTACAATATTACTGAGCACACCCATGACTTATTTATTTTAAAACTGGACATTTATACCTCTTAATACTCTACCTATTGCCCCAACCCAGCACATCTCCCTCTCCCCCTCCCCCGCCCCCAGCAACTGCTCATTTGTTCTCTGCATCTATGAGTCTGTTTTCATGCTATTTTCTTTGCTTTGTTTCCAGAGCTTTTTTAGATTCCACATATAAGTGAGGTCACATGATATTCGTCTTTCTCTGTCTGACTTGTGTTTCTCAGCCTGATACCCTCTGAAACCATCCATGCTGTCACAAATGGCAGGATTTCTTTTTTCTTTAAGGCTGAGCGATATTCCATTGTGTGTGATCTTCTTTATCCACTCATCTATAGATGGACATTTAGGTTGCTCCCGTATCTTGGCTACTGTGAATAATGACACAATCAACACTGGGATGCCTATGTCTTTTCAAATTAGTGTTTCTGTCTTCTTTGGGTAAATATCCAGAAGCAGAATTGCTGAATGGTTGTTCTACTTTTTCTTTTCTTTTTTTTTTTGAGTAACTGATTTACTGTTTTCCATAATGGGGGTTCCTTCCATTTTCTAACATCATTTACATCAACAGTCTACCACAGCATCAAAATATTCCTCACCTCTAGGCTGGGGAATCGGTTGTCTTGGTCAGCTCTTCTGTGTTGCTGGAGACTGCAGTAACACAGAGGGGTGAACAAGATTACCCCTATTCCTTGCCTGTCTGAATCAACTAAAGAAGAACTTATGTCCATCTTCCCTCAGATTGCCAGAGTCCAGGAAAAAAAAAAAAAAAAGAATAAATCCATGCAACAGAAATTAGCTGCCTGGTTGCACAGGGAGTTGCTATGATCGAGCAGTTGGACAGCAGTTTCTGGTTTAAGCTCTTTTCCGGTCACACTAGTTCCTGGCAGGCACTCGGCTGAAAGAAGTAGACAACCCTAAGCTGGGGTTTGAACAAAGAAAGATTCCTGGAAGTGACTCTCATTTTTCCCCCACATGCGTATGACCAAAGGGCTTTCAAAGATTTTAATGGCAAAAGGACCGAGTCATGCACTCTTCATGCTTCTTTAGATGCTAGTCATATTCCTTAGAGTGCTGGACATACATTACAAAATGATCACCATGATCTGTCTCCATAGAGTTATTACAATATTACTGAGCACACCCATGACTTATTTATTTTAAAACTGGACATTTATACCTCTTAATACTCTACCTATTGCCCCAACCCAGCACATCTCCCTCTCCCCCTCCCCCGCCCCCAGCAACTGCTCATTTGTTCTCTGCATCTATGAGTCTGTTTTCATGCTATTTTCTTTGCTTTGTTTCCAGAGCTTTTTTAGATTCCACATATAAGTGAGGTCACATGATATTCGTCTTTCTCTGTCTGACTTGTGTTTCTCAGCCTGATACCCTCTGAAACCATCCATGCTGTCACAAATGGCAGGATTTCTTTTTTCTTTAAGGCTGAGCGATATTCCATTGTGTGTGATCTTCTTTATCCACTCATCTATAGATGGACATTTAGGTTGCTCCCGTATCTTGGCTACTGTGAATAATGACACAATCAACACTGGGATGCCTATGTCTTTTCAAATTAGTGTTTCTGTCTTCTTTGGGTAAATATCCAGAAGCAGAATTGCTGAATGGTTGTTCTACTTTTTCTTTTCTTTTTTTTTTTGAGTAACTGATTTACTGTTTTCCATAATGGGGGTTCCTTCCATTTTCTAACATCATTTACATCAACAGTCTACCACAGCATCAAAATATTCCTCACCTCTAGGCTGGGGAATCGGTTGTCTTGGTCAGCTCTTCTGTGTTGCTGGAGACTGCAGTAACACAGAGGGGTGAACAAGATTACCCCTATTCCTTGCCTGTCTGAATCAACTAAAGAAGAACTTATGTCCATCTTCCCTCAGATTGCCAGAGTCCAGGAAAAAAAAAAAAAAAAGAATAAATCCATGCAACAGAAATTAGCTGCCTGGTTGCACAGGGAGTTGCTATGATCGAGCAGTTGGACAGCAGTTTCTGGTTTAAGCTCTTTTCCGGTCACACTAGTTCCTGGCAGGCACTCGGCTGAAAGAAGTAGACAACCCTAAGCTGGGGTTTGAACAAAGAAAGATTCCTGGAAGTGACTCTCATTTTTCCCCCACATGCGTATGACCAAAGGGCTTTCTGAATATGATTTTAATGGCAAAAGGACCGAGTCATGCACTCTTCATGCTTCTTTAGATGCTAGTCATATTCCTTAGAGTGCTGGCACAGGCCCTGGGTTTCTCAGGCCCTGCAGCACGGGTAACCAAACTGCGGGTGCAGGAGCACAAGGATCCAAAGGGAGAAGAATAGTGTCTCTGAGACCCTGGAATGGGACAGAAGAACTTACTGGAAGGAAAGGGATTAGGAGAACACCGCTGGGCAAAAGGCCATGCTGTTCTCAAGGCTCCCGCACTCCCTCAAAAAAAAAAAAAAAAAAAGAAGGTAGGGGGTGGAAAGAAGAAGGCAGTTGTTAGGGGTGAAAGGATCATACATTTGGGTCTTTGTCTTGGTAAAAGCCACACAATTCAGTTTACTGCCCACTATTTCTTTCAGAAGCTTTTCGCCTTCATTTTAAATGTTTGCATTTAATCTGTGTCATAATCACTACATTTCCCCTTCTGTGTCCTTTTGTGTGTGTTTTTTAAACACTATAGTCTATTCCTATCTTTTGTTGCTGTTTTATCTTCTATTCTAAGCCATTTTTCTCCTCTCTCACTGCGTTATTTAATGGTTCCCTTCCGTTACAGCAGAACTGCCTTTTTCACCATCTATGCCTCTAAATTAGGGTGTCTTGCTTCCTTTTCTATGCGGCACCCTCTCTTCAGCATGATGTCTTCACTTATTTCTATTGTAGTCTCTTTGGTGATTGGCCGATAGCAAAGCGAAACTTAGTAGAATCCAATTCTCAAAGCACTTGAGAAGGATGGAATCGTATCATTTACTGCCTGAATCACTATCATCAGTCTAGGTGGTGCAGAGCGCTATGCCATTTGGGGCTCATTGGAAAACTATGAGTCCAACCTGGCAGTCATAAAATAACTGGGAGAAACATTTGCTCCTTGCCTCCCTTATAGCTGAGAAGTTTGTGACTGACCTTGATTCTTTATCTCAAATTATGCCCCGTGGGAAAATAACCATTTTTTTTTTCATTGACATTGTATAGTGCCTCAGATTTTCCTGGACTTTTCACAAAGGGCAGGGCAATTCATTTTCAATTTAGAGATTAGGCAATTGAATTTTGGAAAATTAAACTACATGTCCAAGAGAGAATTCCACACTTCCGGAGAACCTACAATTTTTCTGTCTCCCAGAGGACTAAAATTTGATCCTGTTTTAATAACTGTCCCTGCAACAATGTGTACTACATAATGAGAATGTCTCCATGTTCCTGCTGACGGACCCCTTACTACTATCCGCTGATGTGGGTCTGATGAATTCTGACAATCGACAGTGACACTTGTGTAAACATGAATGTCTATGGACTGTTTGTTTCATCCCAGGTACTGCACCAACTGTTTTTTATTTCTTTTCATCCATCTTTATTCTTTGGCCTGTGTGGGCCTCCCATTGCAGTGGCCTCTCTCCTTGCAGAGCACTGGCTCTGGGCGCATGCGCTCCAGAGTGCTGGCTCATAATTGGACACACCAGTCCAGCCACTCCAGGGCACGTGGGATCTTCCTGGGACAGAGATCAAACCAGTGTCCCTTGCAGTGGAAAAGCAGACTGTTTTGTGTTGCTGTTTTATCTTCTATTCTAAGCCATTTTTCTCCTCTCTCACTGCGTTATTTAATGGTTCCCTTCCGTTACAGCAGAACTGCCTTTTTCACCATCTATGCCTCTAAATTAGGGTGTCTTGCTTCCTTTTCTATGCGGCACCCTCTCTTCAGCATGATGTCTTCACTTATTTCTATTGTAGTCTCTTTGGTGATTGGCCGATAGCAAAGCGAAACTTAGTAGAATCCAATTCTCAAAGCACTTGAGAAGGATGGAATCGTATCATTTACTGCCTGAATCACTATCATCAGTCTAGGTGGTGCAGAGCGATATTCCATTTGGGGGCTCATTGGATAACTATGAGTCCAACCTGGCAGTCATAAAATAACTGGGAGAAACATTTGCTCCTTGCCTCCCTTATAGCTGAGAAGTTTGTGACTGACCTTGATTCTTTATCTCAAATTATGCCCCGTGGGAAAATAACCATTTTTTTTTTCATTGACATTGTATAGTGCCTCAGATTTTCCTGGACTTTTCACAAAGGGCAGGGCAATTCATTTTCAATTTAGAGATTAGGCAATTGAATTTTGGAAAATTAAACTACATGTCCAAGAGAGAATTCCACACTTCCGGAGAACCTACAATTTTTCTGTCTCCCAGAGGACTAAAATTTGATCCTGTTTTAATAACTGTCCCTGCAACAATGTGTACTACATAATGAGAATGTCTCCATGTTCCTGCTGACGGACCCCTTACTACTATCCGCTGATGTGGGTCTGATGAATTCTGACAATCGACAGTGACACTTGTGTAAACATGAATGTCTATGGACTGTTTGTTTCATCCCAGGTACTGCACCAACTGTTTTTTATTTCTTTTCATCCATCTTTATTCTTTGGCCTGTGTGGGCCTCCCATTGCAGTGGCCTCTCTCCTTGCAGAGCACTGGCTCTGGGCGCATGCGCTCCAGAGTGCTGGCTCATAATTGGACACACCAGTCCAGCCACTCCAGGGCACGTGGGATCTTCCTGGGACAGAGATCAAACCAGTGTCCCTTGCAGTGGAAAAGCAGACTGTTTTGTTTTGCTTTGTTTTTGTTTGGCCACTTCTATTGGTCTTTCATCCATCCATTTTCGTCTCCCTCTTTTCTTTCGGCCCATGTGGGCCTCCCATCTCAGCGGCCCCTCTCGCTGCAGAGCACCAGCTCCAGGTGCATTCGCTCCAGAGCACTGGCTCTGTAATTGGACACATTGGTCCAGCTGCTCCACGGCACGTGGAATCTTTCCAGGCCAGGGATGGAGCTGGCGCCCCTTGCACTGCAAGGTGGTATCTTTACCCACTGGACCACCAGGGAAGCCCCATAATATTTTTTTAAACAAAAGTCTTCTATGGATACTCAGGAGGAAGACTGGCATTGCCGACACCTTGTTTCTCTTTGGAGTTTGTAGGGCATGCCTAGAGAGCTTAGATTATATCCTGGGATTTCCCTACTGACGACTGTGTCATCAACAATGGAGAGTTCAATGCAAACTCAACCTCATCTTATGTATCCTGCCCCTCCCTCATAGTGAACTCTGAGTCGTCCCATTTTCTGCCCCAGGGTATTTTTCCCAGTACTGTGGAAGCTTCCTCCTGGGGGTTGGGGGTGGGGTGGCAGGAGGTGGCAAGCATAGACAGAGGAGAAATAACACTTGGACAGCAGCCCTCTGCCCATGGGGGACAAGAACCAGTGGCCACGTGCTCTGGCTCTCTGCATTTCAGCTTGCAGCTACTTAGATGCAGGTGTATTTTATTCTGCACACTTGTCACAAGTCCCAGAGGATGGGTTATCTTTCTATGTTGGCTCATTTTTCTGGCTCTTTGCTGCCTGCTTCTTAGAATCATGCCCTAAATAAAGTTCCTGCACCACAGTCCTTGTCTCAATACTGTGATGCTGTAACTCTAAGACAACAGGTCTTGGGACAGGCTTCCCTTCCACTAAGCATGGACACTTAGAGAATGCAGATGGGAACGTTATTAAAAATGGAATGTATGAGACTGACTACAGGAAGTTGACTTCATCCAAAAGCTAAGACTCTATTAGTCAATCAATCACCATTTATGGTGAGTCAGGCATTGTGTTAGGTGCTGGGGCAGAAGCTTGGAGATTTAATACAGAGTCAGGTGAAAAGGTTTATGAAACTTTTGCCCTAGGGTGGTGGGCAACAAGAGAAAGACATTACAACAAGGAGAGTTACATAATCAGATCTGCATTTTAGGAGAATCACTAGAGCTGCTTTGCAGAGAAAGGCCTAGAAAGCAAAAATCAACTTAGCGAGAAAAGTTTGAAGGCTGTGTGGTATTTGAGGCAAAAATTGCTGGAGACAGGGGAGATCTCAAGAAAGGAATGAATGAGTCTGAGAGACACCTTGGGTATGGAGTTAAGATTTGGTAACATAGCAGATGTGAGATTTACAGGGGAGGGTGGATTCCAGGATGATAACGGGAGCAGTTGAGCTTCTGGCTTGGGCCACTGAGTGAGGGTGCTGCTCACAAGAACAGTGAAAGCAGGGAGAGGGAAATGTTCAGGATGGGTGAGGAGCAGAGGACAACAATGGTGAGCTGTGTTTGAAATATGCTAAGTCTGGGGTGTCAATGGGACTTTCAGGCTGCACTGTCCAAAAGGCATGGAAGGTGGCTTGCTCTGAAGTCAGCCTTTTCAACAAATCATGCTAAAGCAACTGGCATCTCTATGCCGAAAATAAGCCTAAAACTATAGTTAACTCTTTATATAAAAATTAACTAAGGGCTTCCCTGGTGGTCCAGTGTGTAAGGACACCGCCTTGCAGTACAAGGGGCGCTGGTTCAATTCCTGGCCTGGGAAGATCCTACGTGCTGCGGAGCAGCCGGACCGATGTGTCCAATTACTGAGCTGGAGCTCTAGAGCGCATGTGCCCAGAACTGGTGCTCTGCGATGACAGAGGCCACCGCAATGGGAGGCCCACACGGGCTGAAGAACAAAGATGGATGAAAATAGATAAATGAAAGACCAATAGAAGTGGCCCGCCCGCCCCCCTCCCTCCCGAACCCGTCCCCCACTAAGTAAATAAATACATTTAAAAAAAAATTAACTAAGACTGCATCACATACTTAAATGCAAAGTCTAACAGTTATAAAGCATCTAAAATAGGAGTGACTGTCTTTGGGATCTAGGTCTAGGCAACTAGTTCTCAGACTTGACACCAAAAGTGTGATTCAAAAAAGGAAAATCTGGTAAGTATACCCTCAATGAAATTCAAAACATTCTCTCCATGAAAAACCATTTTCTAAGAGGATGGGAAGAAGAGGGAAAAAAGAATTGCCAACCATGTAAATGATACTATTATCTAATGAATATAGAACGTCAGAATGGCCATCATCAACAAATCGACAGACAACAAATGCTGGAGAGGGTGTGGAGAAAAGGGAACCCTCTTGCATTGCTGGTGGGAATGTAAATTAATACAACCTCTATGGAAGACAATATGGAGATTCCTTAAAAAACTAAAAATAGAAGCACCCTATGACCCAGCAATCCCACTATTAGGCCTATATCCTGATGAAATCAAAACTGAAAGAGGCACCTGCACCCCAATGTTCATTGCAGCTCTCTATACAATAGCCAGAACATGGAAGCAACCTAGATGTCCATCGACAAATGAATGGATACAGAAGCTCTGGTACATATATACAATGGAATACTACTCAGCTGTTAAAAGAAATGCAGAAGACTCAGTCCTAATGAGGTGGCTGGCTCTAGAACCTATCATAAAAAGTGAAGTAAGTCAAAAAGAGAAAGACAAGTATAGTATACTAACTCATATATATGGGATCTAGTAAGATGGTCATGATAACACATGCAGTGAACTCATGAAAAAACAGAGAATAGACATAAAGACATTTTGGAGACCGAACAGTGGGAGGGAGTAACATGGAAACCTATACTGTCATGTGTAGAAAAGATAGCTATTGTCATTGTGCTAGGGGAATAGGAGTACCTACAACCACTTGGAGCTGGAGCTCTAGGCGCATGTGCCCAGATTCCGACAGAGGCCACCGCAATGGGAGGCCCACAGGAGCCAAAGAACAAAGACGGATGAAAATAGAGAAATGAAAGACCAATAGAAGTGGCCCGCCTGCTCCCCTCCCTCTGCAACCCGTCCCCCACTAAGTAAATAAATACATTTAAAAAAAAATTAACTAAGACTGCATCACATACTTAAATGCAAAGTCTAACAGTTATAAAGCATCTAAAATAGGAGTGACTGTCTTTGGGATCTAGGTCTAGGCAACTAGTTCTCAGACTTGACACCAAAAGTGTGATTCAAAAAAGGAAAATCTGGTAAGTATACCCTCAATGAAATTCAAAACATTCTCTCCATGAAAAACCATTTTCTAAGAGGATGGGAAGAAGAGGGAAAAAAGAATTGCCAACCATGTAAATGATACTATTATCTAATGAATATAGAACGTCAGAATGGCCATCATCAACAAATCGACAGACAACAAATGCTGGAGAGGGTGTGGAGAAAAGGGAACCCTCTTGCATTGCTGGTGGGAATGTAAATTAATACAACCTCTATGGAAGACAATATGGAGATTCCTTAAAAAACTAAAAATAGAAGCACCCTATGACCCAGCAATCCCACTATTAGGCCTATATCCTGATGAAATCAAAACTGAAAGAGGCACCTGCACCCCAATGTTCATTGCAGCTCTCTATACAATAGCCAGAACATGGAAGCAACCTAGATGTCCATCGACAAATGAATGGATACAGAAGCTCTGGTACATATATACAATGGAATACTACTCAGCTGTTAAAAGAAATGCAGAAGACTCAGTCCTAATGAGGTGGCTGGCTCTAGAACCTATCATAAAAAGTGAAGTAAGTCAAAAAGAGAAAGACAAGTATAGTATACTAACTCATATATATGGGATCTAGTAAGATGGTCATGATAACACATGCAGTGAACTCATGAAAAAACAGAGAATAGACATAAAGACATTTTGGAGACCGAACAGTGGGAGGGAGTAACATGGAAACCTATACTGTCATGTGTAGAAAAGATAGCTATTGTCATTGTGCTAGGGGAATAGGAGTACCTACAACCACTTGGAGCGATGGTCTGGAGGGATGGGAGGGAACTGAGTGGGGGGGTGGGTCAAGGGATATGCATATGAATGATCTGGGAACATACATGTACAAAAATAAATAAATAAATAAATAAATAAAATGTACTAAAAAAAAAAAACTCAACTGTAAAAGAAAAACCATTCAAAGTAGAAAATGGGTGAAAGATATGGACAGACATTTTGCAGAAGGGACAAAGAGACCGCAAGCAAGTCTGTGAAAAAGTTATCAAACATCAGTAGCCAACAGGCAGGTGCAAATTAAAACTGCAGTGAGATATTCCTACATATATCAGAATAGCTAACATAAAAATAGTGACAATACTGTATGTCGGTAAGGATGCAGAGAAACTCGATCACTCATACATTGCTGGTGGGATGTAAAACAGTACAGCCACTTTGAAAAAGTCACTTATGTTCACACTTAAATCTGTACTTGAATGTTGACAACTTCATTCATACTACTCCCGAACTTTATATCCCAGATGTCGTCTAGGAGGTGAATGGTTAAACAAACCAGGGCACATCCAAATTAGAGAATGCTACTCAGCAATACTAAGGAATTAACTATTGCTACATGTGATAACTTGGATGAATCTCTCTACATTGAGTGGAAAAGGTTAATCCCCAAAGGCAACATAGTGAATGATTCCATTTACCTAACATTTTTGAAATCACAGAATTATAGCAGGTGAGTGTTGCGATACAAGGAAAACAAGAGGGATGTTCTTATGGTGAAGATGTTCTGTATGTTAACTGGATCAATGTCAATATCCTGGTTGTGGCCTTGGACAAGTTTTATCAGATGGACCTTTGGGAGAAACTGGGTAAAAAGTACATGGGATCTCTCTGTATTACTTCTTGTAACACCCTGGGAATCTACGATGATCTCAAAAGGAGAGGTTTAGTGTAAGAACGTGTTGAAGTCTGGATTGTTCTCAGAAATATGATAGAATTTTCGCAGGATTAGATACCATGAATATAACTTATAAGATTCTGCAACTATCTGTTTGAGAATCTACAAGGTTAGATTTACTTTTGAATCTTATATATCATTACTTTTCACAGCAAAATTCAGGAATGTTTTGGGGAATAAGAAAAAAAGGACTAAGAATTCTTTTTAATTAAAAAAAAAAAACCACATACTTTTTAAGGAAATTATGACCAACTGGAGAAAACAGTCATGGCTATGCAAAACTGAGGAGTGTGTGGTGGAAGGCTAGGGCCACAGTTTCTAGGGTAAAGTTACAAGACTCTCTGAAGGAGGCCGAGCCTGAGCTGGGTCTATAATCACATCTGGATTGAGGCCATCTTTCCAGCATGGAGCAAAGAGCAGGAGAAAGTGCCCAGAAACAGCCATCAATAGGCTCTATAATCTCTACATATCTTTTTAGATTGTCAGTTCTCTACTGCTCTAAGATCACCCTGGGACAGGCTCTGAAGAACTCCATCATAGCCACCAACATTGTCAAAACTCCTTTTCCAAACAGAACACTCTCTTTAAAGTCGTCACCAGAACCTCTTGAAAAGCACATCAAATTGCATCATGATTTAAAAGAAATTACACCATGTCACTGTCAGGTTGCTGAAAGGAGGGAAACGAGATCAGGAGTCTGGGGAAGTTGACAGATATAATGGTGTGGTTAGAAATCCTGATGGATTTCAACGCAGATTCTGTGCTTGGGGGTGACTGCAATTACGATTTGTACGGAGAGCAGACTCAAGGTCAGAAACGACTGAAGAGGTGCTGGTAAGCTCAAGTGGAGGATTCTAAAGCAGCTGAGGAGTTCGTGCTATTCCAAAGTTCAAACCAGTCAGCAGGACACAAGCATACACAGGGTCAGGGTCTGTGCAGGGGTCACTATCCAGAAACTCACAGCTAGCCAGAACAAAGAGCAAATGCCTGAGTGCCGCTGGAAAGCTGGCTGAAGTGGCTGCATCAGGAAACTGACGTGAAAGCAGGAGGTGAGCACTGCCCATGTCCCATTCAGAACTAAAGGGGTCGGGCCTCGTGCGGATCCTAAGCCAGGGGCGATCTCTGCTGCCCTAGTTTTAAGCAGCTCTCTGGCTAGGGGTAGATCATGGCCAACAACGCTGGGCTTCTCCCCAGAGTCATGCAGGGTTCTGCAGGTTTTAATGACTATAGGAGAGAGTTCCATCCCCTGGAAAGCCCTTGAGGTTCTAACTCAGCAAAATGCATTGAATCTGACAGGTCAGCGTTTGCCATCTCCGGTGCCTATGCATGGGCAAAACATACTGCCCCGTTGGCAAAGAGAGGATCTATACGGGGTGAGGGCTTGTCCCACTTGCTGTGTAAAAAGTTTTTATATTTTAAGAGGAAAAAAAAAAAAGCCTTACAAGTCTGACACTAAATGTCTAATTTCTGCTTGTTTGCGACTGTGAGACCTGTACTCTGCTCTTAACAAAGACGTGGTTGTCATAGTAGGGTTGGGGGAAATGAATGCCTGCTAGTACCTGAAAGGTTGTCTTTGTCTATAGAATTTACATTTTACTGAGTGTAGATCTAAAAAAACACTCAATACAGGAGATAACAGCATAATGAGTAGGGCATTTCCAAGCGAACAGGCTGCCTGGCAAAATAAGAAGTTCTCCATCATTTTAGATTTTCAGGCCAAAGCAAAGGCTTTTCTAGCAGAGATGTCAGTTGTAGAGAGATTCTTGCATTGGGAAAGGAATTAGACTAGCTCTTGATAGTCCATTTCAACCTAAGATTCAATTACTCAAATGTGTTTCAATGTCATTAATACTAGCTTTAATAGATTAACAATTGATAGACAGCCTGACCAAATGGTAAAGATCACACATTTTCAAAGCTAGATTAGCTGGCTTTGAATCTTGGTTGCTTACTCACTGTGTGACCTTGGGCAAATACTTGATCATACTATCCTTCCTCTAGTCTTCTTATTTGTAAACTGGGAATTATAACAGTAGCTATCTTCGGGATTATTAAAATAGATTGGTGAATGCATGTAAAGTGGGCAGACTGATGTAGTACTTGGCATGTAGTACTTCATACTCCTACAGCTGCTGCTGCTGCTTTGGGTTCCTCGATATCAATTCTTGTCTCCTGCTTGTAATTGTTGTATTCTGATGACCAGAGAAGAGAACGGGGACAGACTACACATTCATGATGAAGTACTCATTATTATGGGCTTCCCTGGTGGCTCAAATGGTAGAGCATCCACCTGCAACGTAGGAGATGTGGGTTCAATTCCTGGGCCGGGAAGATCCCCTGGAGAAGGAAATGGCAACCCACCCTGGTATTCTTGGCCTGGAAAATCCCATGGACAGAGGAGACTGGTGGACTATAGCCCATGGGGTCACAAAAGAGTAGGACATGACTTAGCGACTAAACAACAACTCATTATTATCAATTTCTGAAAAACTGCAAAATGCAGGCTGTTTTTCCCCATGAAGGTTACTGTTTCTCAGGCAAGGAAATGGCAACTGCGTAATGCATCTAAACTGTTCTGGATTCTGAGTATACAAACCTTCTGTGAAGGAACATCAAATCCAAGACTTGGATGATTCTGCCTGGCGATGTTTATTGCATGATCTCCCTGTGCAACCCAAACCAAGGACTGTTGCCCTTTTCAGTCCATCATCTGCAAACTGCTGCCCTTTGCTCACAGCAATGGGCAGATTTTACTGACCAACTACAGAGAAGATTCTGTGTCTGAAGAAAACAACGTTCGGCTACAACAGAACTCAAAACTGAGAAACTCTTGACCTAATGATTATGGGTCCACTTTTGTGATCTACTTGTGAGGGAAAAAGAATATCCTTTCAACGCTGTTCATACAATTGAATATGTGTTTCAGGAAGAAAAAGGATAAACAGAAACATAGAGGGCTTCAAATAATTCTCTAGAAGTCTGGTGTTAAAATGGCAAACTTCAAAAGTCCCTCAAGAATACTCACCTCTCATAAGCACAAAAAGCAGATGATAAAACATAAGGGTTTCCCCCAAACTGCCCTTTCTCCTTAAAATTCTTACCTGAAGGCTTATAAGCTTTAGTGTACAGGTCGTAGGAAGCACAAACAAATCTACCTCAAGAGAGTTAATTCACCTCAGGACCAATTTCTCCTCTGTTCAAACATCTACTATCTATTGAAAAGCCCTGTGTGGATAATGCACAGAGCCATCTGAATAGCACAAGGGAGGAATGGCCAGGAAGTTATCATCAGCCATTTATGTCTGCACTGCTAACAACAGAATCAATAATGTCAGCACTATGAAGAGCACCTTCACATCCTAGTTAGGATGTTTGCAGTTGTCATATCAGAAAAGCAAGAAGCTCCGGAAAAGAACTGTGTTTCAGGAAATGTTTGAGGCTTAAGTGTCCACAGGAGTCTGCAACCATCACTGTTCATAAACATGGACATATGCATGGATTTAATTTGAGTTGACTTGTGAAGGTATTTGGGGCTTCTGAGGTGGTGCTAGTAGTATAGAACCTGCCTGCCAATGCAGGAGACAAAGGATCTGAGTTTGATCCCTGCGTCGGGAAGATCCCCTGCAGGAGGGCATGGCAACCCACTCCAGTACTCTTGCCTAGAGAATCCTGTGGACAGAAGAGCCTGGTGGGCTACAGTCCATGGGGTCACAAAGAGTTGGAAACAACTGAAGTGACTTAGCATAACATATAAAGGAATTTGTAGTTTCTTTTTGTATTAAGAGGTGATGTTGATTGGGGTTGGTTTTTCTATGTGTGAGGCTTAAAAATGATGATATTTTCTGGGTTTTTATTTTTGTGGGGGAAGGAAATATCTTTTTCTTGGTCCTCTGAGTTCTGTACTACTGTAATCATAGCACCTTTAATGCATTTCTAAGTAGAAGTTTTTAAAAAATAATATTATTGCTTATTATTTTGCTACAGTCTTTTCTATAGTTGTGGTACGTGGGCTTCTCATTGTGGTGGCTTCTCTTGTTGCAGAGCACAGGCTCTAGGGTGCACAGGCTTTCATAGCTACAGTGCGTGGGCTCAGTAGTTGTGATTCCCGGCTCCTGAGCATAGGCTCAGTAGATGTGAAACACAGGCTTAGTTGCCATGTCGTATGCGAGATCTTCCCGGATTAGGGACTGAACCCGTGTCTCTGGCACTGGCATGTGGATTCTTTACCACTTGAGCTACCACGGAAGCTCTTTAATATTCTTCTTCATTTAATTTTTTTATATGGAGGGAGTTCTACCCTGATAGTCCTACAGTCCCTGCTAACAGGAATCTAATTTGCCTCAGTATTTCTAGAACTTAACAATGGTGTTTGGCACATAATGGATGCTCGATACTGTTTACTAGATAATTGACTGGATGACAAATGAAAATTCATAGGCTCCTGCTCTATCTGATCTGAAAAACCAATCTGTCTTTGATTTCAGTCTATAGAATAGTCACGGTGTTGTCATGGCTTCCAGCTGTTTTTGAGGCTTAAGTGTCCACAGGAGTCTGCAACCATCACTGTTCATAAACATGGACATATGCATGGATTTAATTTGAGTTGACTTGTGAAGGTATTTGGGGCTTCTGAGGTGGTGCTAGTAGTATAGAACCTGCCTGCCAATGCAGGAGACAAAGGATCTGAGTTTGATCCCTGCGTCGGGAAGATCCCCTGCAGGAGGGCATGGCAACCCACTCCAGTACTCTTGCCTAGAGAATCCTGTGGACAGAAGAGCCTGGTGGGCTACAGTCCATGGGGTCACAAAGAGTTGGAAACAACTGAAGTGACTTAGCATAACATATAAAGGAATTTGTAGTTTCTTTTTGTATTAAGAGGTGATGTTGATTGGGGTTGGTTTTTCTATGTGTGAGGCTTAAAAATGATGATATTTTCTGGGTTTTTATTTTTGTGGGGGAAGGAAATATCTTTTTCTTGGTCCTCTGAGTTCTGTACTACTGTAATCATAGCACCTTTAATGCATTTCTAAGTAGAAGTTTTTAAAAAATAATATTATTGCTTATTATTTTGCTACAGTCTTTTCTATAGTTGTGGTACGTGGGCTTCTCATTGTGGTGGCTTCTCTTGTTGCAGAGCACAGGCTCTAGGGTGCACAGGCTTTCATAGCTACAGTGCGTGGGCTCAGTAGTTGTGATTCCCGGCTCCTGAGCATAGGCTCAGTAGATGTGAAACACAGGCTTAGTTGCCATGTCGTATGCGAGATCTTCCCGGATTAGGGACTGAACCCGTGTCTCTGGCACTGGCATGTGGATTCTTTACCACTTGAGCTACCACGGAAGCTCTTTAATATTCTTCTTCATTTAATTTTTTTATATGGAGGGAGTTCTACCCTGATAGTCCTACAGTCCCTGCTAACAGGAATCTAATTTGCCTCAGTATTTCTAGAACTTAACAATGGTGTTTGGCACATAATGGATGCTCGATACTGTTTACTAGATAATTGACTGGATGACAAATGAAAATTCATAGGCTCCTGCTCTATCTGATCTGAAAAACCAATCTGTCTTTGATTTCAGTCTATAGAATAGTCACGGTGTTGTCATGGCTTCCAGCTGTCCTCAGTTCCACAGCTTTGGGGCTAAGCTTCATCTTAGACACATGGACTTCAGTGTTTCTAAGCTGCTTCCCTGGGACATTTCTTGGGTCAGATCCACTTACGACTGACATCTCATCTCACCTAACACCATCACCTTGGGATTCTTTTTCTTCTCTGCATGATGTCTGGGACAGCAGGTTATGAGGCTGAGTACAGTGATTAGGATTAGCAGCCTCAGGGACTTCCTGGGGGCAGCATTACCAGTGACACAGAGTCCTTGGTTGACATCATGAAGTGCAGTCGTGGCTGTGATATTTACACACCCAACTGTGCCACATCCAGCTGTGACACCCATAGCCAGTTCACCTGTATTCTACAGAAAGCTAAAAACAACCATAGTTCCATCACTATTTGTTATGGCTGGAAACCCAGAGCCACGCTTTCAGTTTTCCAAAGACATGTTGACCTTAAAAAGTGGCATAATTTCAAGAGGGATTCAGGAGCGGTTAATTCTTACACAGATGAACCAGCTGTGTCCCACTGGCCAAACCTTAGCCTCTTTGGACATGTACAGTGAGGGTGTTAGCTTCGATGGTCTCGTGATGCCTACTGAATTCTTTTAAATGTATATAATCAGCTGAGCCCTGCCCCAGAGACTGCGTGTGCAGTTCTACCTGCAACATGACACCTCATGAACATTCAGGCCTCTCTCCCTCCATTCTCTCAGGTCTCAGATCAAATGTCACCTCCTCAGAAGAGAACCTTCTCTAATCGTTTCATTATAAAATGACAATCCCTTTTATATACAGCTCACTAGTCTCTCTCCCTGCTTCATCTTCATCACATTGTTGTTCTATGCAGCTGCAGTACATACTAATTGTATACTTGTTCATCAGCGGCCTTCCCAACTGAAAGGCAAGCTCCCGCAAGGGCAGGGGTGTGGTCTTAGTTACTGCATTATTCTCACTACCTGCAACACTGCCTGGCATATTATAGGCTCTCAATAAATATTAACTCAATGACTAAATGATTATCTCAACTCCTAGATAAAGTCTTTAGGCTTTCTTAGGAGCAACCTGGTTTAACACACTGTCTTAGTCCATTTGGGCTGCTCTTACAAAATACCATGAACCAGGTGGTTTATCAACAACATAACTTAATTTCTTACAATTCTGGAAGCTGGGACATCCAAGATCAAGCTGCTGGCAAATTCGGTGTCTAATGAGGGCATGCCTCTTGGTTCACAGATGGCCATCTTCTTGTTGTAACTTTATTTGGCAGAAGGGACTGAGGGGATTCTTTCGGGCCCTCTTTATTGTTTAAATTTAGTTTTTGGCTATGCTGTATCTTCACTGCTGTGCAGGCTTTTCTCTAGCTGCAGCACATGATCTCAGTAGTTTTGTCTTCTGGGCTCTAGAGCACAGGTTCAATAGTTGTGGTGCATGGGCTTAGCTGCTCTGAGGCATGTAGGACCTTCCTGACCCAGGGATCAAACCTGTGTCTCCAGCATTGGCAAGTGGATTCTTCACCACTGAGCCACCAGGGAAGACCTGGGGCCTCTTTTGTAAGGTCACTAAACCTAGGCATGAGGGCTCCACCCTCATGACTATAATTACCTTCCAAATGCCATTGCCTTGGGGGTTAGAATTTCACCATGTAAATTTTGGAGGGACACAAACATTCAATTTATTGCACAGACCAACTTGAAAACCACAGAATCATTTGATTATTAAACTAAGAAGATCACTGAGAGACCTAGTCCAAATTTCTCATTATGAAGAGAGAAAAACTGAAAGCCAGAATGGTTAAGTGTCTTGCCCAATGCCACTGTGCTGTGAACAGAAGAACCCAGATATCTTTACTCCCATTCCACTCCTGTATTCATTACTTCTAGTGGTTAAAACAACATACTGTTTATTGACCAAGATATTTATTAATTACAATAGTTTCTCTGTGAAGAAAACCCTTATGTACTGCCTTAACCAAGTAAGAAAGTTAAAATCACCAGTAATACAAAACATGAAAATCAATGACCCCAGTGACACGATGCACCGAAAGGCAGCATTACCTAAATATAAACTGCTGAGAAAACATCAGACAAGTCAAAACTGAGGGATAGTCTACAAAATAACTGATCAGGACTATTCAAAAGTCCCAAGGTTGTGAAAGACAAAGAAAGGTCAAGGAATAGATTTAAGGAAACTAAGGGGACATAATTATTAAGTTCAATGTTAAGTACTATTAAATGATCCTGGATTGTACCTTGGAACAACAAACAGACCGTAAAAATATGATAAAGTATGAACAAATCCCAGAATTTATAGCATTTTACCAATACTCATTTCGTGGTTTTGACAGAAGGACTATGCTATATAGTCTGTTCACGTTTTTTAGGGGAAGTTAGGTAAAGTCTATATGAAACTCTTTATACTATTTTTTGTAACTTTTCTGTAAGTGTAAAATTATTCAAAACAAAAAGTGAAAAAATAAGAACAACACAATATTATGTTGACTTTGGATAAAAGCATATATGCCCACTTCAAGATGCCTATAATGAATGTTGGAGCTTAGACAGTTCAAGGATGAGGATTTAAAAGATTTCAGGCATATGTTTTCTCTATGTTCTATTGTGCCTAGTACACTGTAAATGCTCAATAAATACTGATGATGGGGGAAAAAATCCCTTCAGACAGTATTTGGAGTTTAATTTGAAAGAATTTCCCCAATGACTACAACAATGAACAGGTACAGAAAATGGTTGCCCCCATGTTCTCTAAAAGATTTCAAGAGACTGAAAATGAGACAGCTATACAACATTCATTTTCTTGATCCAAAACACCTGAGGCCACCGGGTGACTAGAATCCAAGCATCTCAGGAGGAAATCAGTTTGCCTGTTCAGGAAAGATCTCCAAGAGGTTGAAAGACAAGTTCCACTTGAGTCTTGCCATATTAAAACCTGAGATATCCCAACTGACGTGTTCACTGTCACTAGAGAAGTATAGGTGATTCAAGTAACAAGCATATTCTTTTTGAAACTATGTTATCCAGCTGCATTAAAGGATTTAACAAGAGGAGATTTTTCAACTTGTTAGAATAGTCTTCCTTATAAATAATAGGAGGTGCCTGAGTTTAGGAATGGTAAACAAATATCGTGATACCATTGTTTTCCAAAGTGATACATAGGGTAGACGCTTGCTTTAGGCTTTCTCCGTATGCTTCTTGCCCTTCCATAGTAGAGTACACCGGGCATCTGGGACCCAGTCGATAGGAGTTTACATGTGAAATGAACAATGCTTTTCATTCCAGATATAGTGTAAGCAGGAATGACTTAAAAATAAAAACCTAGATTATAATCTCAACTTTTCCAGTGGTGATCTCAGTGAGTTTTAAAAAAAATCATTTTTGTGCCTTCATTTCCTAATCTGTAAACTGAGAATCCTGGTATATGCCATCCCAGACAGTTATGATAAGGGTTAAAGAGAATGCCTTTGTAGAGCACACTGTGCACCTGAAACTAACACAATATTATAAATCAACTGTATCTAAAAAAAGAATTCTAGAAATGAAAGGTATTCGAATTAGGATATTCAATAAAATCAACCACAGAAATTCATTGCTCCAACTGACTTTTAACAATCAGGTTTCCTACTATTCATCCAGCCTTCAAGCAGTTAACTCTTACTCCTCTGTCCAGCACAGCGGATTTTAAGTGTGAGTGACTCTTCAGTCAGTCAATGGAACAAATGATATAGAGCTCACAGGGCAAGCGTATGCTCCAGCGCTATTTCAGAGCAAGCCCCTCATGACAGCAAAGCCAGTGAAACACAGTTTAGTCACTTCCGACCTCACTGCTAGGAGTCTCAGATAACTCAGAAACAAGTGTCTGACTTTAAAAGTGACCGCTCCTTGTAGAAGCATCAAAGGATACCTTCAGATAATTTGCGAGTGTGTGGAACCCTTAGCTGAATTGCAGTAAAGTTGCAATTTTAAACGGAAACAAATCCCAGACTCACAACCATCCATCAGTCACACACTTCTTTGCTCCTATGTAATCTGAGATGTGATATTCTTTTGAATTTTTTTTCTCATTGCTCATCTCCTACTTCTACCTGGCTTCTTCTTCCTGGAGCTTATAAGAGTTTGGGCTTAGGTTCTTTTCTCTTTACTCTTTATATGCAAGGCCATCTCCATTCTCAGTACTCTAAATTTCACCTACCTATCAACAGCTTCTTCATTGGCATGTAGCTCTCTTCTGAGCTAAAATTATATCTCACTTCTCCACTTGAATGCATCAAAGGCATTTCAAATTGAACGTGGCTAAAACTAGACTCTTTTTACAAAAGTAGAGATGTGACATCATATTGGTTCAAGGTACACAATGCCATGATTCAATAGTTGTATATTCTGCAAAATGACCATCACAATAAGTCCAGCTAACACCCATCACCAAACCTAGTTGTAAATGCTTTTCTTAAGATAAAAACTTTTAAGATCTACTTTTAGAGCAACTTTCAAATGTGCAATGCAGTATTGCTAACTCTAGTCGCCATGTTGTACATTATATTTCCATGACTTATTCATTTTGTAACTGAAATTTTGTGTCTTTTGATGACCTTCACCCTTTTCATCCACCTTGCCTCCCTAAAACTAAACTCTTGATTTTCTGAAACTTGTTTCCTCCTCCTCAGTCATGATTACATCAATGAATATTAATACTACATCTCCCACATGACAATACAGGAGGTGCAAGAGACATGAGTTTGATCCCTAGGCCGGGAATATCCCCTGGAGAAGGGTATGGCAACCCACTCCAGTATTCTTGCCTGGAGAATCCCATAGACAGAGAAGCCTGGTGGACTAGAGTCCATAAGGTTGCAAAGACTCAGATATAGAGCTCACAGGGCAAGCGTATGCTAGGAGCAAGCCCCTCATGACAGCAAAGCCAGTGAAACACAGTTTAGTCACTTCCGACCTCACTGCTAGAGTCTCAGATAACTCAGAAACAAGTGTCTGACTTTAAAAGTGACCGCTCCTTGTAGAAGCATCAAAGGATACCTTCAGATAATTTGCGAGTGTGTGGAACCCTTAGCTGAATTGCAGTAAAGTTGCAATTTTAAACGGAAACAAATCCCAGACTCACAACCATCCATCAGTCACACACTTCTTTGCTCCTATGTAATCTGAGATGTGATATTCTTTTGAATTTTTTTTCTCATTGCTCATCTCCTACTTCTACCTGGCTTCTTCTTCCTGGAGCTTATAAGAGTTTGGGCTTAGGTTCTTTTCTCTTTACTCTTTATATGCAAGGCCATCTCCATTCTCAGTACTCTAAATTTCACCTACCTATCAACAGCTTCTTCATTGGCATGTAGCTCTCTCTTCTGAGCTAAAATTATATCTCACTTCTCCACTTGAATGCATCAAAGGCATTTCAAATTGAACGTGGCTAAAACTAGACTCTTTTTACAAAAGTAGAGATGTGACATCATATTGGTTCAAGGTACACAATGCCATGATTCAATAGTTGTATATTCTGCAAAATGACCATCACAATAAGTCCAGCTAACACCCATCACCAAACCTAGTTGTAAATGCTTTTCTTAAGATAAAAACTTTTAAGATCTACTTTTAGAGCAACTTTCAAATGTGCAATGCAGTATTGCTAACTCTAGTCGCCATGTTGTACATTATATTTCCATGACTTATTCATTTTGTAACTGAAATTTTGTGTCTTTTGATGACCTTCACCCTTTTCATCCACCTTGCCTCCCTAAAACTAAACTCTTGATTTTCTGAAACTTGTTTCCTCCTCCTCAGTCATGATTACATCAATGAATATTAATACTACATCTCCCACATGACAATACAGGAGGTGCAAGAGACATGAGTTTGATCCCTAGGCCGGGAATATCCCCTGGAGAAGGGTATGGCAACCCACTCCAGTATTCTTGCCTGGAGAATCCCATAGACAGAGAAGCCTGGTGGACTAGAGTCCATAAGGTTGCAAAGACTCAGATATGACTGAAGCAATTTAGCACACAAGTATTGCAACAAACACTTCAAACCAAAGAACTTGGAAGTCATTCTTAATCCCTCAAGCCTGACCAAACCATTACCAAAGCCACATAGAGCTTCCCTCAAAAACACATTTCAAATCTGTTCAGTTCTATTTCTGCTGCCACCAACTTAGTCCTAGCCACCATTTTCATTCACCAAGACAACTGTGAACACCTTTTAAATGGTCTGCTGTTTTCATTTTTGGTACCTTTAATCTCTCCATATATAGCAGGCATGTCACGTCATAGGGCACTTTCCAGATGCTTCAGCACAGACGTACTTTCACTGGTAAGTCAGACACATGATTTCTGTACTCCTCAGCCTTGTCCTGTACTATGTACCCCCTAGGTCATTATACGCCAATCATACTTTGGTTCAGAGTCTTGTAAATATAATTCTGTTCCCCTCATTCTTCTTATGACTGGCCTGATCTTCAGGTCTCAGCTTAAATATCTCCTTTTGAGAGAGGTCTTCCTAAACCATTAAGTAGGTCCCACTAGCATTCCCACAAAACAGCTTATTCTTTGCCTTTGCAATATTTCTATTTGCAATTATACAATAACAGCAACATTTTTATTGGCCATCTTATGCACCTGATTGTAAGTTTCTTGAGACATTCAAAAACATTTCTTATTTCCTATTCTCTGTCCGACAATGTGCTAGATGCTAGGACTACAAAGATTTAAAAGAAGAGGTCCCTGAACTAAGACTATCAATTTGGCAGAAAAAGAATCAAGAACAAGGTTTACAGATAGGGTGATAGATACTGTTAATTGCCTCCTCAATAGCCATTCTGCTGCTTCTTTTTTTAAATAATCTGAGATAGTGAGAGGCTGTATTAAAAAAAAAAAGGTTACAAATGCCAGATATTTCATTTCTAAGCCTACTTTTTAGATACAACCATGCAACCTTATTCTCTGGCAAAGTTAGCTGAAGCTTTTGAAATGTGAAGAAAAATGTCACTCTCCCTTTCCAGTCATGATGTAGACTAGAGTGTGGCAGCTTTTTTATGACCATGAGTTGGCAGGCCCAAGGATCAAAGCCAAAGGTAAGGTAACAGAATGGAAAGATGGAAAGAAACTTAAGGCCCTTCATGACACTACTAAGCTGCGAAATCAACTCTGGGAACATTGTTCTTCCAAATTCTTCTTATATGAGAAAATGAACACAAACTCCTATATAATTCAAGTGTGACTTGTGTGTAAGTGTGAGTGTTGGAGAAAAAGGACAAAAAAGTCAATCCACATTGAAATGTGAAGACCAAACTCTAAGATGGCTGTATGTAATAAATCACTAATCCACTACTAGGCTCCTGAAATCTAGGTTTTATGGGTTATCAATGTTTTCATTATTTCAAAGACTCAGACTTTGTTTCCTCAGAGGCATTACAAAAGCTTCCATAGAAACAGAGAGTGAATTTCACACCAAGAATAGGAAAATAACAAGAAGCAAAGGAAAATAGGCAGTGAACTACTCATTAACAGAAGGTATAAAGGGTAGGTGGAAAATGTTAGGAAATCATAAAAAAGTTAGACAAGTCTCCTGCAAGGAAGAGGTCTGTGAAATAAAAGGTCCATAATAACAAAGTGATGCCCCATTCAGCCGTACCCTGTTGTCATTCTTACATATTAGTGTTTGGAAACATTAATGTGGAAAAGTGAGTGCACTCCTTTGAAAAACTGGATGACATTTAAAATCAATGTATTTGATCAATAAATCAAAATGGTTTACTCTAAAATATTTTTCTTAAAAATAAACCATTCACTTTTCTTAAAAATGAAATATCTCATAGGTTGGTAAGGTGAGCAAAGCATTCATTTACCAAGAGAATATACTATCAGGACTTCTCTGGCAGTCCAGTGATTAGGACTCCAAGCTCCCAATGCAGGGGGTTTTGGGTTCGATCCCTAGTCAAGGGACTAAGATCCCAAATCCTACTGAGTATGGTCAAAGAATAAAAAGAGAGAGAGAGAGAGAGAAAATACACCATCATCATTACATCACCATCATCATTATTATCAACAACTACAATTTACTGGATATTAATTATATACCAGATTCTCAACTATGTGAATTACATAGATTGTGTTATTAATTCTAAGATAATTCAGAGTTGGTCCTATTATTATTCCCAAAGCACAGAGAGAAAGTAACTTGTCAATAAGTGGTAGAGTTCTGATGGAAGCCACACACACTGACTTCCAAACTCTGTGTATGGTGTCACAGGAAGCTCGAAAACATAGAAATAAACGAATGACTAAACTAGGCTTCTTATCTGGCCATAAAGGAGTCTTTAGTCTTTATGTGGGAAGCACTGTTACTCTTACCCAAATTACTCTTCACAAAAAGGCTTTTGAATAGATAATTTTATCAGTATTTTGTGTTTGAGGAAAAGGTGGCCTTCAGATAAATCCAGGCATTTAGGGGAGAACCAGATTGTAAATTCTCATTAAAAAGAAAATTCTAAAGCTATACAATTAATATTGTTTGCTAATTATTGCTCTTAGTAGTATTACAATGATTTCCCCCTTGTGATGTGTGATATCTGCATTTACATACAACTTTTAAAAGAGGAAGCTCTTTGAAATAGGCTTGAGACATGAAGATTGTGATATCAGAATTGCTATGTGACTGGAGCACTGATGAAATGGTTTCTGTGCATGAGAATCACTGCCTTCAGGTTTGAGAATTTCCTGTATAAAAGAATTTATAAAAATCTGATTCTGGTTAGCAGGATACCTAACATGCCTTCCTGTACCATTAACAGCATTTGAAATTCCTTTTTCAGATACTCAATTCACATTTTTAAAATACTACCTTAAAATAGTTTTGACACCTGGAGATAAACAAGACAGTTTTTAAAGCAAATGCATTTTTTTCTACTCTAAAAGTTAATAGGTATCCCATTTCTTTTCTTACACATTAGGATTTTTGATGATTTCTAAAAACAATGGTGCCCATGATTTAAGTGTTTCAGTTTTACTTTTATCATCAAATGAGACAGAGTGACAGAGAGAGAGAAAGAGAATACAAGTGCACACTCAATCCTGGTGAGTGGAACATAGGGAGTCTTCACTCATACAGTATCTTACTCTTTTGCAAACCAGCTTATTTTTTTCCCTTTGGGTAAGTGCTCACCCCATATTCTTTTGGGTTTTGGTAGAGCCACCAATCTGGTCAGTTTGCCTTCCTCAGTTGCCATTAACAAGTGGTGGGTTCAAAGACCCAAACAAGACTACTAGAAGGAAGCTGAAAAGGAAGAAGTGATACAGGTCAGTAAAAGTTTGTAGCTGAAAGAGTTGGACCATAAAGAAGGCTGAACACTGGAAAATTGATACTTTCCAATTGTGGTGCTGGAGAAGACTCTTGAGAGTCCCTTGGACTGCAAGGAGATCAAACCAGTCAATCCTAAAGGAAATCAACCCTGACTATTCAATGGAAGGATTGATGCTGAAGCTGAAGCTCCAATACTTTGGCCACCTTGATGCAAAGAGCCAACTCACTGGATAAAACCCTGATGTTGGGAAAGATTGAAGGCAAAAGAAGAGGGCGGCAGAGAATGAGATGCTTAGATAGCCTCACTGACTCAATGGACATGAATCTGAGCAAACTCTGGGAGAAAGTGAAGGACAGGGAAGCGTGGCATGCTGCAGTCCCTGGGGTCACAAAGAGTTGGACATGGCTTATTGACTACACAACAACAACAACATTCTAAAGACAAGGGCTTCCAAGGTGGCTCAGTGGTAAAGAATCCACCTGCCAAAGTAGGAAAGGTAGGAAACAAATTCAATACCAAGGTGGGGAAGATCCCATGAAAGAGGAAATGGCAAACTACTCCAGTATTCTTGCCTGGGAAATCCCATGGACAGAGGAGTCTGGTGGGCTACAGTCCATGGGGTCACAAAGAGTCAGACATGACTGAGTGAGCACATTCTAAAGTCAACACTTTAAAAAAAAAAAAAAGATGCATGTGTTTCCGCTTCAGAGATCTCATGAAGGAAATGAATTCATGAAAATAATTTCCTTCATTTTAGGAATGTCTTTTACATAAAGAGCTTCCCTTCCTATTCCATTTGTTTTCTCTGAATGGAATTAGCCAGTTCGTTGCTTCTATCTTCACCTGAAGACTGACAGACTGCTAGTTAGCTACCTCAATTCCCATCTACAACCACTTCTCCCCAACTATCTTTCTACTGTGCTTATCACAGGACACAGTTCTGTCCAATGACGTATCAGTGAACAGTTTCTGGGAAAGTCTTCTGGGAAATCTTTGGCTTCAGGATAAAAAACTGATACATCCTTTTTGCCTTCTCTTTCTTACCCAGTGGAAATAGTGACTGGTGGTACAGCAGCTGTCTCATGACCATGAGGTGATAAGCATGAGGAAAAGGTAATAACAAAGAGCCCCCAAATCATACAAATGAACAAAACAGTAAAAACAGTAAAGATGCCAGTCCGGACACTCTTAAGCCTCCATCACCTTACTTCCAGATATCTTAATAGTAGAGTCAAATGAAGCTGCATTTCCTTAAGCCACTAAACATAGCTTCTGTGTTCTTTGGAGCCCCTGCAATCCCAATACAAACTTCAGCTAATAAAACAGGTATGTGGAAAACAAAGCAAAAATATGGATTCTTGGAAGGATTGATGCCGAAGCTGAAGCTCCAATACTTTGGCCACCTTGATGCAAAGAGCCAACTCACTGGATAAAACCCTGATGTTGGGAAAGATTGAAGGCAAAAGAAGAGGGCGGCAGAGAATGAGATGCTTAGATAGCCTCACTGACTCAATGGACATGAATCTGAGCAAACTCTGGGAGAAAGTGAAGGACAGGGAAGCGTGGCATGCTGCAGTCCCTGGGGTCACAAAGAGTTGGACATGGCTTATTGACTACACAACAACAACAACATTCTAAAGACAAGGGCTTCCAAGGTGGCTCAGTGGTAAAGAATCCACCTGCCAAAGTAGGAAAGGTAGGAAACAAATTCAATACCAAGGTGGGGAAGATCCCATGAAAGAGGAAATGGCAAACTACTCCAGTATTCTTGCCTGGGAAATCCCATGGACAGAGGAGTCTGGTGGGCTACAGTCCATGGGGTCACAAAGAGTCAGACATGACTGAGTGAGCACATTCTAAAGTCAACACTTTAAAAAAAAAAAAAAGATGCATGTGTTTCCGCTTCAGAGATCTCATGAAGGAAATGAATTCATGAAAATAATTTCCTTCATTTTAGGAATGTCTTTTACATAAAGAGCTTCCCTTCCTATTCCATTTGTTTTCTCTGAATGGAATTAGCCAGTTCGTTGCTTCTATCTTCACCTGAAGACTGACAGACTGCTAGTTAGCTACCTCAATTCCCATCTACAACCACTTCTCCCCAACTATCTTTCTACTGTGCTTATCACAGGACACAGTTCTGTCCAATGACGTATCAGTGAACAGTTTCTGGGAAAGTCTTCTGGGAAATCTTTGGCTTCAGGATAAAAAACTGATACATCCTTTTTGCCTTCTCTTTCTTACCCAGTGGAAATAGTGACTGGTGGTACAGCAGCTGTCTCATGACCATGAGGTGATAAGCATGAGGAAAAGGTAATAACAAAGAGCCCCCAAATCATACAAATGAACAAAACAGTAAAAACAGTAAAGATGCCAGTCCGGACACTCTTAAGCCTCCATCACCTTACTTCCAGATATCTTAATAGTAGAGTCAAATGAAGCTGCATTTCCTTAAGCCACTAAACATAGCTTCTGTGTTCTTTGGAGCCCCTGCAATCCCAATACAAACTTCAGCTAATAAAACAGGTATGTGGAAAACAAAGCAAAAATATGGATTCTTTTAAAATTCAGGAATTTAAAGGATAAGGCTTGGGAGGAAGAAGAAATACATCCCGTTGAATTTAGGCATGCGTATTAATTCTTCTCCTACTGCCCTGGATGCAGTGAACCTTGGGCTTCCCTGGTGGTTCAGATGGCAAAAAATCTGCCTGCAATGCCAGAGACTTGGGTTTGATACTTGGGCTGGGAAGATCCCTTGGAGAAGGGAATGGCTACCCACTCCAGTGTTACTGCCTGGAAAACCCCATGCACAGAGGAGTCTGGTGGGCTACAGTACATGGGCTCACAAAGAGTCAGACACAACTGAGTGACTAACACACCTTGGAGCTGACATTAACGCAGACGTGAAGTGTGTTGCTTCCAGTTATAGGCACACACTAATACAGGGCTCTCAGCTTCCAAAGATAGGGATTATATGCGAGGACAGAAGTTCGCATGCACTAGTGCTGAGGATAATAAAGATTGATCTCACCCAGAAGTCGATTCTACTTAGACAAAAGAAAGTCCAGTGTTTTTTGTATGCCCATAATATGGTATGAAAATAAAATGCTATTTTGTCAGTGCTTTTTTCTTTTGCTTCCAATCCTAGACTGCAGGCAAGACTCACGAATTTTCCTCAGAGACTGAAAAAGGTCAATAACAGAAATGTTGTTTTCCTCCTTTCACTAACTGATTAAATAACTCATGGGCATACATAGAGTTATACATACATTTCTAACGGAAATCATTCGAGGACTTCATGATTTCCTGAGGTGACCTCCGGGGTGCTGAAAAGTTAGAAAATGCAAAGTCTAATGTAACTGATAAAATATATAAAGAATCTGTGTTTGGCACCTTGAGAGTTTGGCAGTGAGCGACAATTCAGCCAAGGGGTGTAGATCCTCGGAGAGGCCAGTGCTGCATCTTCATGCAGTTCTCTCTTGATGAGAACATCTTAGAGAATAAACTAGAGAATAAACTAGGGCTTGTCCTATGAAAATTGTTACCCCCACCCCACCGTTAACTCACTTGCATAATTTCGGGGCTTCCCTGATGGGGCTACTTTATTTACAGCATTTAGACTAAGTTAATGACTGTTTTCTCATAGCTAAGGGCAGTGGACCAGAATGAGGAGGTCACTGCCTATTAGCATTTGATTTTCTTGCTGATATCAGAGAGATGAACTGGAGGGGGGAGTGTAGATTCAATCACTCATATTTTAATTTAGTCTCATTAAATGAGAGTCCCAAGTGATGTCTCAGGGATGACTCAAACTTTCAGATGGGATGTGTATGCCTTTGCCTTGTGTCCAGTCCTTTGCACGGTGGCCACATCCAATAGTAACACAATTGTCAGGGGAACATGCTTTCAATTCCCAGTTCCAGGAGAGAATGAGCTCAGGCTTGAAAAGATCATTTATGGTGATTGAATTGCTTTCTGACAAGGAAGCCTCACTGTTTGTGGACTTTATGGATGGCGCTCTCAAAAAAGGGCCAGTTAATCTCTTAAACTGTTGCATCTTTCCTAGATCCCACTGTCTTCTCTGTAAATGCTGTAAAATTGAGAAATGTAGTTTAAGGAAAATGCAAATGTTGTTTGGTCTTACAGGGAGGGAGTAGCTACCCCTTCAGCCTGGGATGGAGACAGAGAGAACTTAGAATCATAGCATAGGAAATAGAATGTAAAATCATGAAGCTGACGTGAAGGTATGGCAAGAATATTTAGTGAGAGATCCCCAAAGGAAAAGCGCTGTACAGTAGGACCTTGTTATCTATCCATCCTATATATAATAGTGTGCCTCTGCTAATCCCCAACTCCCCTGCCTTCCCTCCCCATCTCCACTGCTTCTCCCTTGGCAACCACAAGTCTGTTCTCTAAGCCCTTGAGTGATTTTTTTCTTTAATGAAAGTCAATCAACAAACTTTTATTTGGTGACCAAATAAAAACGGAAGGTAACAGAGGAGAGGAGCTTCCCAGGTAGCACAGTGGTAAAGAAAGTGCCTGGCAATACAGTAGATGCAGGTTCAATCCCTGGGTCGGGAGATACCCTGGACAAAGAAATGAAAACCCACTCTGGTATTCTGGCCTGGAAAATTCCTCAGACAGAGGACTCTGGTGGACTACAGTCAATGGGGTTGCAAAGATTCAGACATGACTGAGCTACTAAGCACACACACACACAATGGAGACGAAGAATCAAAGATGACCCCAAATTTTCCAATGACCGGTGATACCATGAGGAGAGAATATAAATGCAAAAATACAAACCACATTTGATTGTGAAATGGCTATATAGGAAATCCTATCATTTCCAGCAGTTAGGCCATAACTGTAATATGATTAGTTCTGGACAACTTGTATTGAAAGGGACCACTGCTAATGCACATGAACTTGAGCAAACTTCAGGAGACAGTGACAGACAGTGAGGCCTGGCATGCTATACTCCATGGGGTCACAAAGAGTCAGACATGACTGAGCAACTGAACAACAACTACAACTGTTAAATCTTACAGAGAATAGACAAGAAGAAAAAAAGTCCTGACAGAAGGTAATATAAGCAATAACAGGGGGACTGGAAAAATTCCATTTGGTTGAATGATTTTACAAAAGCATTTATTTAGAATGCACATTCTGAACTCATGTCCTAGTAATGGAGTATATAGAACAATGCTGAAAGAACCAAGCTTTTCTTAGCTTTTCAATTTAGCAGGACTATAAACAAATCCTCAGTTGGTTCCTGCTAACACAAAAAGATGACACCTGGAGAAGACGATTTGACAACAAATATTTGAGACACAGAAAAGTGACAATTCTCTTTGGTTCTAGTGAGTGGAAATGGATCAATACATAGAAATTTCAGGAGAGTCAATTTCCATTTAATATAAAGTCTTTGAAACAACCAGAATGGCTCTCTGGGAAAAAGGTGATTTTATCATCAATAACTGTGCTTAAACTCAGTTTAGATGACAGAGATTTTTATAGAGGGGAGTCCTGACTTAGACAGATAAATGATTCCTAAATCCCTTTAAATCAAGGATTGCATGGCAGCAGCACACTGTAGATCATACTATATGAAAAGAGGAGCTGACTGCAGATGTTAGAGGGTATGGTTTTCCTGGCCCCTACTTTCCATATCTATCATATGGATTTAGATTAGTTATTTCTCAGGTTTCCTAGTGCTTTGAAAATCTTGAGAATTTTACACAGTTGCTTGATCATGTTGAAAATGCTGAACACCAGAGAGTGGAATCTTTATTTAATAGAGTAAGAAATACAAAAATTTGGTCCCCAAATTTTCAAGAAAAAGTCACCATTAAAGTTTCACTTATGGAATGTGGGATGGGGGTTAAATTAGAGTTCAGGATTAATGTAAACTCTGTACATAAAATTGATAAACAAGAAGGTCCTAATGCACATAGCACAGGGGATTATATTCAGTATCTTACAGTAATCTATAATGGAAAAAGAATGTGAAAAAGAATCTATATATACACACATACACACACACACACACACACACACACACATATATATATACACATACATATATATATATATATATATATAAATGTACACACACACATATAATATTGAATCACTGTGCTATACACCAGAAACTAATACAACATTGCAAATTAACTCTATTTTATTTTTTTACAATTTTTTCTTTGGCCACTTCTATTGATCTTTCATTTATTTATCTTTGCTCTTTGACCTGTGTGAACCTCACACCACAGTGACCTCTCTCACTGCAGAGTGCCAGCTCCGGGCACATGTGCTCCAGAGTTCTAACTCAGTACTTGGACACATTCGTCCAGCTGCTCTGCAGCACGTGGGATCTTCCCAGGCCAGGGATCAAACCAGCATCCCTTGTACTGCAAGGCAGTGTCCTTACCCACTGGACCACCAGGGAAGTCCAAATTAACTCTATTTTTATAAAAAAAATTTTTTTAAAAACAAAATAAGCTATACTTAAAGACAACTTATCGGGCAACAGTGAGTACACATAATAATGTCCACTAACATTTTTTAAATTAAATACTTGCTCTTTCAGCAACTGTGAGGAGCACTTTATGTAAATGATCCTACTTAACCCTCATAACAACTCTATAACAGGTACTAGTCACAGTTATGGAAACCAAAGCTTGTAGAGGTTACTCAATTTGCCCAAGGTTATGCAGTTTCTGGGTGGTAGAAACACCCTGGTAGACTGAATCTAGAACAGAGATTGACAAATGCTTTCTGTAAAAGGTCAGAAAGTAAATATATTAGTCTTTGAGGGCGACAGAGGTCCCCTACAAGCTTCCTAGGCGGTGCTAGTGGCAAAAATCCCACCTGCCAGTGCAGGAGACATAAGAGACATGGGTTCTTTTCCTGGGTCAGGAAGATCCCCTGGAGGAGGGCATGGCAGCCTACTCCCAGTATTCCTGCCAGAAGAATCCCATGGACTGAGGAGCCTGGTGGGCTATAATCCATGGGGTCTCAGAGTCAGACACGACTAGCATGAGGTCCCCAACACATGTTCCTCTTCGGTTTTGCAAACAAACTTCGAAAAGGTAAAAATTACTTTGAGTTCCCCTGCCATGAAAGCCCCAGGCCCCATGTTGGATATGAACTGAGACCTGTAGCTTGCTGACCTCCTACTCTGCTTTCTTACTACAACACCCTATTGCTACATGCACCCTACTTCTTCCTCCACCATCCCACAACACACAAAAAATTTTATTGAGAACTTATTATGGGCCAGGCACTGTGCTAAATACCTCTTAGGTAATATCTCATACAAATCTCATAA
The DNA here is from genome assembly GCA_022376925.1 of Tragulus kanchil. Classification (NCBI taxonomy): domain Eukaryota; kingdom Metazoa; phylum Chordata; class Mammalia; order Artiodactyla; family Tragulidae; genus Tragulus; species Tragulus kanchil. The sequence goes on along the minus strand of JAIOJX010000001.1, from coordinate 100,772,216 downwards.
ACAGCCTCTGGACTCATTTTATAGATGAGAAAAATGACTTAGAGTGATTGGATAACATGTTCAGGGTTACGAGACTAGTAAGCATACACCAGAACTGTGAAATGTTGGATCTTGTGCTTTAGTCCACTGTCATAGAAAGCCTGAGTAGCATGAACTGGGCCTGGGGCAGCGAGGGACTAGGATGAGAAGACGAATGTGTAGAGTTTAGCATTAGCCTGAATGTTGTACGTTAATCACTCAGTGGTGTCCAACTCTATGCAACACCATAGACAGTAGGCTGCCAGGCTCCTCTGTCCACGGGGTTCTCTAGGCATGAATACTAGAGTGGGTTGCCATTGCCTTCGTCAGGATATCTTCCCGATCTAGGGATCGGAGCCAGGTCTCTGGCACTGCAGGCAGATGCTTTACCATCTGAGCTACCAAGGAAGTCACAGCTGCCTGCATATTAGGGTATGGTTATTTAAAAAAAAAAAAAAAAAAAAAAAAAACGCACTGTAACTTCAGCATCAACTGGTTAGTGGTAATCAAGAGGGATGGATTAGTGGAAAATAACCTAATGATGGAGCTTGAATGATTCAGAGAGCAGAAATAAGGAAGTCAGGAATAGGCTAGTTTCAGGGGATAAACAGACAGGCTGATAAACTAGAACACTGGCAAGATCTTATATAGCTTTGGCTGCATAACTAGCTCTATTACTACAGGCAACTCATTTAACATAGCTTGGCTTCAGTTTGCTAAAATAAAAAGTGAGGATGTTGAATTTAGATGGCCCCTGGGTTTCCTTCTAGTAATAACACTTTGAGTCACTAAGGAGCAGAGGAAAGTTCTAGGAAACTGAAAGAACCTAGAAAAGGCTTTCTGGGAGAAAGGTTTCATTAAAGGGAATTAAATATATGATTCTAAAAAGCCTGTTGTGATTCATCTGTTGTATTCCTCTAAGCAAATAAAGATCAAAAAGGATGTTTGTGTTTGCAAGGTCAAAGTAAATGAATATCCATAGTGAAAGGGCTGAATGACCCTTTAGTGGCTCAAAGAAAGATCAGGAAATGTATGGGAGAAAATTAGGCAGAAAGAATGATTAACACCATAGTGTGACAGATTCTTGTTCCAAAGGATAAGAAAAAATATGAAATGAAGAAAGATGCAGAACTATGATGCCCAGAATTAAAGAGGATATAAATGAACAGGTCATTATGATTATGTGGGTTACCTATTGAGGCAAGAAAAGAGGGTGTCAATAATCCATCAAACTACCTGGTAAAATCTGAAATGAAAATGAGTATTAATATTCTTGGGAAAAGATACGAAATATTAGCTTTACAGTTGTTAAGAAAGTAAGCTTGTAAAACTTTTGCATTAAGCATAGAAGTGAATGTTTGTGAGCAAATGAAGCTGCAATTATAGTGAGAAGCACAGCAGTTTGATCATTTGCCTCTGTTGTAAAGCACTGGAGAACAAGAACTGGGTTATTTTAACAGACTTTGTTTATATGGTGTTAACCATGAACTTGACATGAAGGCGAGAACATCACTTCTGGTGCTAGTATCAGGATGCATTCCCAGAATATGTGATTCATTGTCAACATTTCTAATGAAAAGATAGACCTACGTCACCCTTCTGTTGTGAAAAAATACCAAGCACATGAAAAAATCCTAGTTTCATGTACATAAATTTAAAACTACCTGTTCAAATTCACTCAACAAACAAATACTCTGAGTCAGTTATCAAGGTACTTCCTTTCAATTACCATTTATTCTATTGGATATACATGGCATGCTTCTCAATACAACAAAGAAAAAAGGTTTAGAAAAATAGAAATCAAACACACTTCTGAGAAAATGAAAAGCTGCTACATTTATGTCAATTAAACAAATCTACTTGTAGAGTATAACACACCATGAATGAGATTATCTTTTGTGATTCCATCTATTCTTGCATTTCTAAAAGGCTAAGGAGCAGAGGAAAGTTCTAGGAAACTGAAAGAACCAGGGCTTTCGGGGGTTAAAGGGAATTAAATATATGATTCTAAAAAGCCTGTTGTGATTCATCTGTTGTATTCCTCTAAGCAAATAAAGATCAAAAAGGATGTTTGTGTTTGCAAGGTCAAAGTAAATGAATATCCATAGTGAAAGGGCTGAATGACCCTTTAGTGGCTCAAAGAAAGATCAGGAAATGTATGGGAGAAAATTAGGCAGAAAGAATGATTAACACCATAGTGTGACAGATTCTTGTTCCAAAGGATAAGAAAAAATATGAAATGAAGAAAGATGCAGAACTATGATGCCCAGAATTAAAGAGGATATAAATGAACAGGTCATTATGATTATGTGGGTTACCTATTGAGGCAAGAAAAGAGGGTGTCAATAATCCATCAAACTACCTGGTAAAATCTGAAATGAAAATGAGTATTAATATTCTTGGGAAAAGATACGAAATATTAGCTTTACAGTTGTTAAGAAAGTAAGCTTGTAAAACTTTTGCATTAAGCATAGAAGTGAATGTTTGTGAGCAAATGAAGCTGCAATTATAGTGAGAAGCACAGCAGTTTGATCATTTGCCTCTGTTGTAAAGCACTGGAGAACAAGAACTGGGTTATTTTAACAGACTTTGTTTATATGGTGTTAACCATGAACTTGACATGAAGGCGAGAACATCACTTCTGGTGCTAGTATCAGGATGCATTCCCAGAATATGTGATTCATTGTCAACATTTCTAATGAAAAGATAGACCTACGTCACCCTTCTGTTGTGAAAAAATACCAAGCACATGAAAAAATCCTAGTTTCATGTACATAAATTTAAAACTACCTGTTCAAATTCACTCAACAAACAAATACTCTGAGTCAGTTATCAAGGTACTTCCTTTCAATTACCATTTATTCTATTGGATATACATGGCATGCTTCTCAATACAACAAAGAAAAAAGGTTTAGAAAAATAGAAATCAAACACACTTCTGAGAAAATGAAAAGCTGCTACATTTATGTCAATTAAACAAATCTACTTGTAGAGTATAACACACCATGAATGAGATTATCTTTTGTGATTCCATCTATTCTTGCATTTCTAAGATTCTGTTTTGGAATCACTGTCCAAGTTCACTGCCTAAAACAGCTTTTCCTTCAATTCTTTGATGATCTTACAAAATTGAAATGTGCATTAAGAATGGCATAGAATTGATGTGACACACATAAATAGTTACCCCCAAACAGTCTGAGGGTACAAGAACTAGTTTTGGAGAATGAAAAATTCTTTAATGAAAATTTTAGACTGATTAACCGTATTATCTTAAATGCCAACTTAGAATGATAAATAACATATCACTGGCTTTCTCCCACTCTCTCTCTTCCTCCTTCCTCCATTTCTTTCTTAAAAGACATAGGTAGAGTGCTCTGTCTCTGTTCCTCTGTGTTTTTCCCCCTCTCTTGTTCCCCTTTTTAAAGTAACTCCAAGGGAAAAAGTGCTCAGGTTATGACATGGAAAAGCCCAGGGTATGCAAAACTCATGAATTGTTTATCTAAACACAGCAACATACTAATGTAATATGAAAAAATACATATATGCTATTTTGATTTTTCAGGACATAAATGTGAATTAATTTGGAAGAGAACCCTTTTTTACATTCTAGACTTCCTGTGTTTTCTAGCAACCATCTTCATTTGCAACTGTGACATGGTAAACTGCTGTTTTCTGCAGTTCCTTTATGTGGGTGCATGCTGCATACCAATATGTATTTCCTCTCTTTACAACCGTCTACCCCATGGATGCATATCTTTATTAGTCAATATATATTCTGTAGGTTACATTCTGCAAATTCGAATGGGGACAGAATGCAACAATATAATCCATAACACGGCACAGATGTCGTGAAGAGATTGGAAGAAATCAGCCACCGGGAGGCTGACTGTCTAAGAATTGTAAAATGCATTTGGGTGGACAAGTAAGAAAACAGGTTTAGAAAACAGAATTTGTCATTTGTGATTTCCTGATGACCATGGGATGAAGTCAAAGAATAACTTTAGTCAGCACTTTACATTTAAATACAGAAAAAAATGCAAAAGGCATCAAGTATATAGGACAAACAGAGAAATGGATGTAAGAAGAATGAGGAAGGAGAAGTCTAATGAATGATCTTCAGATGAAAAGAATCAATGAAAAAATATCCAGCTGTGGTAAAATGCTTTCAAATTGCCATTTATTCAATTGATGCATGGAATAGGTATTTCTCAGTGCAGAGTGTGAACAGAAAATTATTACAAAACAGAGCAGGATTCTTGGGAAAACGCTAATGAAATACACTTTCCAATGGAAGGAAAAAGGAGGGTGTGAAATAATGTCGATTTAGAGAGAATTGCCTGCTCCTGGAGACTCTCTGCATTATTCCTGGAAGAATAACCATCTCACTGAGAAACCCTGAGAGTTCTGGGAAAGAGTGACCACAGAAACCAGACTTATTGATTTAAATGAATACTTCGGTGGTGTTTAAGAAACATGCAATGATTATAGTTACATCATAAGAAAAACATATATGCAGGAGTGATACTGAAAAAGCTATATATAATCAGCATGAAATGGACACAGAACAATCAGATGCAAGCAATGACCAATCAGAACAAAATTAGAAGGTTTAAAATGAAAAGGTAGGTGTGTATTCGTATGTACTGGCTGAATGTCAGAGCCTGTGGGCAATGACTGATAAATCTGTGAGAGAATTTTCAATGCATACTTCTGAACACCTTATGGCCCTTTTAGCAGAATTCTAATTTCCGGAAAAATCAAAAGCAGTAGATATAAATAGTAATACCTTTTACTGATAATCACCTATAATTGAAAAGAAATAAGAAACTACAGTGACTCAAATTACTAAGAACTACAAAATATTCGGAAAGCAGAAAAAACACTAACATCTCAAAAATTGTCCCCAACTCAAATTATCAACAATAACAGATGTAAGTAGGTTTCCACCCATGGATTTAAATGCCTTTTTTGAAAGCTTTTTTTTGACAAGAGACCACAATGGTAAACTATACGCTAAAAGCAATCCGTGAAGATTTCCTAAGGACTCTGCAATCATTCCATAGAAATTCTAAAAGTACTATTTAGAACTGAGAATTCCAGTAATAGGTGTTATGATTTAAATCAAAATGCAAAAGGCATCAAGTATATAGGACAAACAGAGAAATGGATGTAAGAAGAATGAGGAAGGAGAAGTCTAATGAATGATCTTCAGATGAAAAGAATCAATGAAAAAATATCCAGCTGTGGTAAAATGCTTTCAAATTGCCATTTATTCAATTGATGCATGGAATAGGTATTTCTCAGTGCAGAGTGTGAACAGAAAATTATTACAAAACAGAGCAGGATTCTTGGGAAAACGCTAATGAAATACACTTTCCAATGGAAGGAAAAAGGAGGGTGTGAAATAATGTCGATTTAGAGAGAATTGCCTGCTCCTGGAGACTCTCTGCATTATTCCTGGAAGAATAACCATCTCACTGAGAAACCCTGAGAGTTCTGGGAAAGAGTGACCACAGAAACCAGACTTATTGATTTAAATGAATACTTCGGTGGTGTTTAAGAAACATGCAATGATTATAGTTACATCATAAGAAAAACATATATGCAGGAGTGATACTGAAAAAGCTATATATAATCAGCATGAAATGGACACAGAACAATCAGATGCAAGCAATGACCAATCAGAACAAAATTAGAAGGTTTAAAATGAAAAGGTAGGTGTGTATTCGTATGTACTGGCTGAATGTCAGAGCCTGTGGGCAATGACTGATAAATCTGTGAGAGAATTTTCAATGCATACTTCTGAACACCTTATGGCCCTTTTAGCAGAATTCTAATTTCCGGAAAAATCAAAAGCAGTAGATATAAATAGTAATACCTTTTACTGATAATCACCTATAATTGAAAAGAAATAAGAAACTACAGTGACTCAAATTACTAAGAACTACAAAATATTCGGAAAGCAGAAAAAACACTAACATCTCAAAAATTGTCCCCAACTCAAATTATCAACAATAACAGATGTAAGTAGGTTTCCACCCATGGATTTAAATGCCTTTTTTGAAAGCTTTTTTTTGACAAGAGACCACAATGGTAAACTATACGCTAAAAGCAATCCGTGAAGATTTCCTAAGGACTCTGCAATCATTCCATAGAAATTCTAAAAGTACTATTTAGAACTGAGAATTCCAGTAATAGGTGTTATGATTTGAACAAAATTAAAGCAAAAGCACAAGAGGGGAGCAATGGAGGACATAGAGGTTCTATACCCATGGAAGGTTTAAGACCCGGAAAATGTCATAAATTACTACACTAAAAAAATCCATGAATGTCAGCTTTCCAACTTACAAAAGACATGAGATATAGCAAAGTCATCATTAACATGAATTCATGAGACCTCAAAAATATTAATAGTGAATTAGAAACTAATGAAAGAATGTGGATTATGCCCATTTGTTCAGTAAAAATGTATTGAACATCCACTAAGTGCAAGGCCATGGAAAATACCAATGTTTTTCCAACTGATCCTAATTTTAAGATAATTACAGTGTATGTGGGGATAAAATACAAATAGGAAATTAATAAATGTTGAATGAGAATTATTTTCATCTGGAAGAACTGGGGAAGGCTTCACAATAAAAAAAATCTGGTCTTTTAATTTTCTCCAGTTTTACTGAAGTAAAACAGACAAATAAATCCTGTATATACTTAAGGTGTACAACTTAATGTTTTGATATACATGTACATTATAAAATGATCCTATCTAATTAACATATCTGTCATCTCATATGGTTACATTTTTTTTGGAGTAGGGTTTTGATATGCAGGGTTTATGGAACTGGGTATTCCAGGTGGGAGAAACAATACTAATACCGATAGTAATGATAATGACAGATCACACTTATTTTGTTATACCCCAAGGACATTTTTTAATGAATTATGCTATTTTAGTCTTCCAAAAGCCTCATGAAGCCCATTTTTATTAAATGCATTTTACAGATACATAAGGAAACTGAAGCATAGAAAGGCTCTGTGGTTAAATATCTATCAAAGGAGTGGACTGATTTTAGAACTTGAGCTCTCTGACAGCCAAGCCTCAGTTGCAAGGCAGTCTCTTCACAAACAGACCAAAGGCAGAGGTGGGGTGGTGGGTACATTTCAGTAGGAGTGTGGCTGGTCAAAGACAAGAGTGATAGGGGCCTACTCAACCTATTTAGGAAGGTGCATTCGAGCTATCCTCACCCAAGGCATGTTTGTATGGAGATACTTCCTCCCACCTTTTCATTGGCAGCATAAACATGAAGAGAATATAGTACTACCATCATAGCATTCCGTATGTGTTAACATCACCAATAAAAACAGTACGTGGAAGTCCTAAAACTGCTAACGAAGTTAAAAGTCATCCTTTGACTAGCATGGACGTAACAAAAATGTTTTGAAGTTTAAATATTTCAACTACATCTTACTTGTGATACTTTTATTTTTTATTACCTCTCCATGAATAGATCAAATCTTTTAGGGTATCGTTTTATTGAACTTAAGAGTGAATTTGTCATTAGTTGCAAGACCCCTGGGTTTTCCTCTGGACTTTCTTATGCACAAAACATTTAACCAGAAGAGACCCAATAAAAAAATAAGCTATTACATTTTAAAACAGCATAAAACTAGACATGATGAAACAAATGGCCCCCCTCAAGCACCCCAAAGTGGTCCAACATCTTTCTTTTTAACAATAATAGCATAGCTTGTCATCCTTCATATATGAGACAAGACATTACTAGGATCCTAGCTTTTAAATGGTTTCTCCAGGAAGGAGAACAGATCATGAATGCAGCCCTACTCTTTCAGCCATCATCCTTGTTAGCAGGGACAGGAATTTATACATAGTATGGAAGGACTGGTGCAGTGGTTAAGAACACAGGGGATGTGAGTTTGATCCCTGGTCAGGGAACTAAGACTCCACATGCCTCAGAGTAACTAAGGCCTCGTGCTGCACCACAACTAGAGAATCCATGCACCATATGAAAGATCCTGCATGATGCAATAAATGTTTGACAAAGCCAAATAAATGAAATAAATATACATACATATGTATTAAAAAAAAAGAATGGTGAATGAGTAGGTGTGGATCAGAGCAGAATTATGTGGTACACAAGAACACTGTGATGCCATCATTCCCACGGTATCCACTTAGAAACTGACTGGGCAGTTTTAAAAACCACAAATGTTTAGGACCTATTTTCTCTGTTACATCTCTCTCTCTACTGCAAAATGCCTCCTGAAGCCTGGAGAAAGAAATTATTTTTCTTTGTGCTTTTGACCTTGATATCTCAGTGTTATCTTTTTGCATCCAGGGAAAAGCAACTAACCTATTTTTCTTGTAGTTTACTTTCTCCAGGTGATCTAATGTCTGCTTTTCTATGCTAAGAGTCTCCATCCTAGAACAAAACCTTTGCTTAGATAATGTGTCTTATTCCCCATAACTCACATCCGGCAGCTCTAACGCTACATCCTCAATACAAGCACATAAGCTCCAGAGAGGTGCGCCTTTACTTTGCTGAGGGTTTCCCCTACTCTCCAGTGAGGGGATGGAGATTCTTCTCATGGTTTACTAGTCCCTGAGGACTATTGGGGCAATTTGTTAAGGTGACCATTTGAAAATGCTCAGTCAACTCTCAAATGCCATGCAGATATAAAAGTACTATCAAAAACTATACATTACATATATCCTTGAGTCCTAATACAACCATGGTAAAACTGGCAATCTTCCACACAGAAGCAAATAAAATAGACTCTCTCCTCATTAAGTAAACAAACGTTAGGGTGGGTCAAAGGCCCTAAGGATAATCAGTAGAATTAAATTTCTAGATTATTTTTAGATGTAGACCATATTTTTTTACAACGTATATTGAATTTCGTACAATATTGCTTCTGGTTTATGCTTTTGGTTTCTCTCTCTTTTTTTTTTTTCCTTTGGCTATGAGGCATGTGGGATCCTAGCTCCCTGAGTGCTGATTGAACCTCTTGCACTGGAAGGTGAAGTCTTAACTACTGGACCACTAAGGAAGTCCCAAATGTCCAGAGTGTTTGTACCCAATTTAGGTATTTCTTGGTGCCAGACAATTAAAGTTATTAAATCATATTGGGGGGGCATGGTTTCCCAGGTGATGCAGTGGTAAAAACAATCCACCTGCCAATGCAGGAGACTTAAGAGATGCGGGCTTGACCCCTGGGTTAGGAAGCTCTCCTGGAGGAGGAAATAGCAACGTACTCAAGGGGCATGCATCTTTTTGTTGTTAAAATTGTTTACTGTGGTCAAATGTACCTAAAGTTTACATTTTAAACCATTCTTAGTGTATAGATTGGTGAAATGAAGTATATTTACTTTGTTTTGCAGTCACTGCCATTATCCTGGATCCAGAACTTTTTTATCATCCTAAATTGAAACTCTTTGCCCATTAAACAATCAACTCCCCAGGAGCCTCTCTCCTAGCCTTTGGCAAATTCTGTTCTTAAACTGGCACGTATCTTTAACTTTTAATGCAAGGAGCATGACTATAGAAAAGTACTGAAATTACAACTGATTCATGGAATGCTTTTACTATGAATTTCAGCCTTGCACACTCTGCTATGACCCTCAAAGGCACTCAGCAACAGTAGATATATTGTAAATGGTTACTGAGAGGCAGCATTTGCTGCATTCTGTTTCTAGTGAGACACAGAGTTGCACAGTATTTAAGGAGTTGTTCATTATGTAATAGGAACTTTGTGCTTAGAACAGCTCCACAGGGATAAGCAATATAGCCAGATGTAATTTTTTTTCTATTTCTCAATGCAGAAGTTTCATTTTTGCAGTATAATTTTTCTCATGCTATCATATTTTTTACATGTTGGATAAGAGTTCCCACAAATTCTTGATTGTGCATCTTGGCCTCCTGCCCTCTTTATTCTGTCCTGTTCCCTTTTCACGGTTGGAATAGAACCGAGGAAGGAGTGGAGACTATGGCCTTCTTCTAACTTCAACCTACATTATATTTTGAAAGTTTAGAGTAATACATGCCATATATCAACATGAAAAAACCCAATAATTCCATCAATTTTTCTATGTTAAGGGTATAAACTCTTTAAATGCAAACTGAAACATTATCAAGGAAGGAGAAAATGCTCCATTAACTTACATGAATTCATTCTTTCTAACTTAACGATGTTTGTTCACCTCCCTGTAGTCGACAAAACTTCTCTGCCTAACACCCTCCCCTAGACAGCAATAAAGTTCCGAGGCCCAGCAGAAACATGGCAATGAGGAATGCCACCAACAGAGGACATTTGTATTTATTTTAGTCTAGCCACCATTGTGTTATTTTTAGCCTGGGGTGTGTTCCATGTGCATACTTTTGTAATGTTTTATAAGCTTTATTATTAACACCACTATGTTTAAAAGGAGAAAACAGTGAGTACTGCTTTAAGAAAAGACATACGATTACTATGGCAACAAAGGAGAAACCCGGCTTTTTGTAGAAAGATGTACACTCTACACATTGGTCACTGGTGCATGCCGTTTTGGACTCGAAATGAACTTCCAAGTAGTCCTTGAGAACCAATTCTGTTTGTAGACAGAAGAGATTCTTTTTCTATAAACTGTAGGATCTTATACTCTTAAGAGGGCTTCTCTGGAGTCTTGGCGGTTAAAAACAATCAGGAGCTGTGGGAGGTGTGGGTTTGATCCCTGGTTCAGGAAGATCCCCTAGAGAAGAAAATGGCAACCCATTCCCATATTGTTGCCTGGGAAATCGGACAGAAGAGCCTGGTGGGCTACAATCTATGGGGTCACACAGAATCAGACAACAGACTCTGAAGAGTCTAAATGATCTTCAAGTTTAACTTGTTTATCTAGAGTAATTCCCTTTGAAACATCCTTGTGGCAAAGATGGCTGATTACCTTTAGTGTGTTTCCTTCCTTCTTCCATAGCAATATTACCCATGATTTTTAGCTCAGTATACGGATGCATGAAATAAAGAACATGTCTTGGGTCTTCCCTGGTGGTGCAGTCGGTAAGGACACCGCCTTGCAGTGCAAGGGGTGCTGGTTCAATCCCTGGCCTGGGAAGATTCCATGTGCTATGGAGTGGTTGCTGGTCCAGCTACTGAGCCACAGTTCTGGAGTGCATGCACCCAGAAACAGTGCTCTGCAACGAGAGAGGCCACTGTGATGGGAGGCCCACAAGGGCCAAAGAACAAAGATGGATGAAACTAAATAAATGAAAGAGCAATAGAAGTAATCAAAAAATTAAAAAAAATTAAAAAAAACATGAATAAGTCTTTGCCGCATGTGCAGGTAGATATAATCATGTGACAAAGTTCTGGCTGAGGAAATGTAAGTAGATGCTTTATACTTGATGGTTGTTCCTGAGAGCTTTCCCTAGAACTATGAGAGCACATGCCCTTGGTCCCTTTTGCCTTTCTCCATCTTCCTGGGGGCTGGAACTCAGGTGAGAAGACTGGAGTCTTTAGAAGCAGATGTATTTGGCCACGGAGTGACAGTGGGAACTGGGGCCAGCATGGCAGAAAACAAAATAACATGGAACTCTGGGAACAGCTTACCAAGCCCCGACCTACCTACTTCTGGACATTTACATGAAAGAGAAATACATTTATTTCTATATTGCTGCAGCTATTGTTACAGTGCATTGCACGCCTGCCTGTCAATGATAACAGAGCAATGTACAATTCTTATTAGCTGATCAGTCAAATAAAAAAAATAGAAATTAGTGAAGCAGTTGCATTTCACTTAGCAACAGTTTAGGTTTTCCTTCCTCACACTGAGTCTCCTGTCACACTTGCCCATGGTTCCCCTTCCACAGACTTGCTTAAGTGTGCCTATCTCCTTTATCCACTCTTCCCAAAGGCATGAAGAGGTTGTCCAGTATTGTTGTTTCCTTATTGAATATTCTATATGCTTCCAAATATTCCTCACAAGACCATCTCTAGGCCCTTCAGATTCCTGACTTCTCTACTATGGATGGATGCTCACTTGTCAGTGGTCCTGTTAAATGTGCTGCTCTTAAATCAATACGATGCCACAGATATTATCTAATGAGGCAGAAGTACACTGAAACAGTTGCTAGTGGCATCAATACCATCTAGTAATGTATTACCTTTTGGAGCAAGTTGTACCAGATCACACTGGAGATTAAAGCTGAGTTTGTGGTTACCTAATATCCCAATCTGTTTGTTCCATACTGCTAAAATAACACAACATGCCCCAGATGGAGTCTCTTGAGCTAAGCCTCACATCATTGAACCCAGACTCAACTTAATCACAGTTTCGGCTCTTCCAGAAGTGAAATCTTTAACTAGTCAATCAGGAACTGCCTGATCAGCAGTTAGCTACTCTGACTGATAAGACACCTACTCTCCTCTAAAGGAAAGTAACCTTGCCCTAATCAATTGCTTTTTACCTAGAATAACTTTCTTGTTCCTGCTCCCTTCTGCCTATTATAAATGTCTTTCATTTTGTACAAATTCTAAGAGCTCTTTCCTATCTCCTGGACTGGATGCTGCCCAATTCATGAACTGCTAAATAAAGCCTAGAAGATGTTTAAAATTTATTTAGTTAAATTTGCTTTATTTTAACCATACGAAGTGCCAGGAAGTCACATGTTTCTTAGCCTGTATTTGTACACAGAATCTTAAAAATCTTTACAGTAGGGCACCTTACTCTTGTTAAATTGTGTTATTATTATTATTTTTTTAATTTGGGTGCAACATCCTAATCTGTTGAAATCTTCCATTGAATCAGTGTGTGAACTCTCATTTCACCTTTGCATCATTTGAAGTTTGTACCTGCACAGTCTACGTTCTTATTTAGAACACCAGCAAAAATCTGGGTTAAGTACAGGTGGGGAGGCTGCCTGCGGTAGTGCACAGTGTACTTGCATAATGTGGAGGGGGCACCATTTACGCAGAAGCCATGCAGAGTCAGAGCACAAGAACTGAATCTAGTGTTTGATGAGTTCACTTAAAATCTCTAAGATCAACAGTTTAAGACAATACTCCTTAGGCATGGTTATTGAAACACCTCTAAATCTACCTACACTGTACTTCTATCAGTGCATAATTATTCACGGTATTTCAGATGTTATAGGGATCCAGGGCAAATGCATTGCTAAAAAGGAAGCCAGCAAAGTTAAAAAAAAAAAAAAAGAAAGTTATTGAGAAGAAAAGTTTACAGCATGATTCTAGTGACTATCAAAATCTAAATGAAAGGAAAACAAATATGTACTCAAAGCTTCAAAATATGGTTTCTTCAGGATTTATAGCTTTTTAAATAAAAGTGACAAGCTAGGGCTTCCCTGGTGGTCCAGTTGGTAGAGTCTGCCTTGCAGGGCAAGGGCACGTTTGATCCTGGCCCAGGACCCCTTGCAGCCGGTGTGTTCAATTATGAGGCAGGAACTGCGTGATCAGCAGGTAGCCGGTCTGACTGATGAGACACCTACTCTCCTCTAAAGGAAAGTAACCTTGCCCTAATCAATTGCTTTTTACCTAGAATAACTTTCTTGTTCCTGCTCCTTCTGCCTATTATAAATGTCTTTCATTTTGTACAAATTCTAAGAGCTCTTTCCTATCTCCTGGACTGGATGCTGCCCAATTCATGAACTGCTAAATAAAGCCTAGAAGATGTTTAAAATTTATTTAGTTAAATTTGCTTTATTTTAACCATACGAAGTGCCAGGAAGTCACATGTTTCTTAGCCTGTATTTGTACACAGAATCTTAAAAATCTTTACAGTAGGGCACCTTACTCTTGTTAAATTGTGTTATTATTATTATTTTTTTAATTTGGGTGCAACATCCTAATCTGTTGAAATCTTCCATTGAATCAGTGTGTGAACTCTCATTTCACCTTTGCATCATTTGAAGTTTGTACCTGCACAGTCTACGTTCTTATTTAGAACACCAGCAAAAATCTGGGTTAAGTACAGGTGGGGAGGCTGCCTGCGGTAGTGCACAGTGTACTTGCATAATGTGGAGGGGGCACCATTTACGCAGAAGCCATGCAGAGTCAGAGCACAAGAACTGAATCTAGTGTTTGATGAGTTCACTTAAAATCTCTAAGATCAACAGTTTAAGACAATACTCCTTAGGCATGGTTATTGAAACACCTCTAAATCTACCTACACTGTACTTCTATCAGTGCATAATTATTCACGGTATTTCAGATGTTATAGGGATCCAGGGCAAATGCATTGCTAAAAAGGAAGCCAGCAAAGTTAAAAAAAAAAAAAAAGAAAGTTATTGAGAAGAAAAGTTTACAGCATGATTCTAGTGACTATCAAAATCTAAATGAAAGGAAAACAAATATGTACTCAAAGCTTCAAAATATGGTTTCTTCAGGATTTATAGCTTTTTAAATAAAAGTGACAAGCTAGGGCTTCCCTGGTGGTCCAGTTGGTAAAGAGTCTGCCTTGCAGGGCAAGGGGCACCGGTTTGATCCCTGGCCCAGGAAGATCCCACATGTCGAGAAACAACTGAGCCGGTGTGTTCAATTATGAGGCAGTGCTCTGGAGCACATGCCCCCAGAGCTGATGCTCTGCAACAAGAGAGCCCACTGGGATGGGAGGCCCACAATGAAAAATAAATGATGACTTAGAGGCAAAAAAAAAAAAAAAAAAACGTGACAAGCTAAATTAATGTTTTGAAAAAAAAAAAACACCCTAAAAGTATGTGGGAAAAAATTCAACAAAGTGCCAAGTGGCGGACAGTTGGCAAAATAATAATAAAAAAGTACTTACACTGACACTTTGTTATTTAAAATTCTTTTCTCTCAAAGAGTGAAAGTAATAAATTGTAAGGGCTATCCCAATACATTTTCAATTAAATGACTAAATTAATGTAGAGACATTTAATTAAAGTTCTGCTAGTTTTTCCAAATGCTGTTAATTATGCCTCTATCTAAAATTAAATCTCTCCCCAGACCCTTTTACATTTCTTCTGCTCATCTGATACAGACATAATTAAAATGCTACAAGTTCACCTAAATGCATCCAAATATTATAAAAGAAAATATGAAAAGCTGGAGTTTCAGTAACTATTTAAGAAGCTGGTATTTTAATGGGTGTTTTACACTCCTTAGGGACAACCAATAGATGTTAAGAATGCATACACACACACACACACACATACAACTGATCTCAAAATTCCTCTGAAAATAAATTTCTCTCTTTATATCTAAGGTATCTCAGTGAATACCACAGACAAATAAAGTTTTCCACTAGCAAAAGGTAAGAATTGTTTTAAGGGTCTGGGTAATTAATTTCAGGAACAAGGTGTTCTCTGGTTAGAACAGTTCTGTGCTATCATTTTCTAAATAATCCAGGTTTCCGCAAGGCATCTCTGAAAGGCATTCTTTTTAAGAGAAACAATTCAGAATTCGGGCTTCCTGGTATTGGGGCCAAACTCCCTGGTAGAAAAGAGCCAACACAGACAATCCTGGTTGGGTTCCCTAGGCACGTTATTCCTCAGTGACAAAGAATGTTCATCCTAACTCCCAAATTTGCTTTATTATGCATGTTGTTGTGCTGTGTGCTCAGTCATGTCCAATTCTTTGCGACCCCATGGACTATAGCCTGCCAGGCTCCTCTGTCCATGGAATTCTCCAGGCAAGAATATTGGAGCAGGTCTCCATTTGCTCCTTCAGGGGATCTTCCTGACCCGAGGATGGAACCGAGTCCCGTGCATCTCCTGCAATGGCAGATGTATTCTTTACCACTGTGCGACCTGGGAAGGCCTTCTTATGCATGTGAAAGATGAAAGCACACTGATCAAAACTGGTCTATCAATGGTAGACTCCTCTTCTTTTCTCTCAATCTATTTGATTCTGGCAGTTGTCATTCTAATCACTCTACAAGGGACTACATTCTGCCATCTGAAAAGAACATGTTCTTAATTTACCCCGATCTGTCGCTCAGACCCCTGAAAGTTCATTAGGCAAATGCTTCTTTAAAAAACAAGGATACTTAGGAAGTCAAGAGGGGTGTCAGATGCAGGCTGTAATCTTTTGGGAGTGTCCTGATCTCTTCTCCCAGATTTCTTTTGAAACTGTGAGTGGTCATCAGATCTCCCAAACTATAATTTGCTTAACAAATAATATCCTGTAATCAGCCTTCACTGACCAATCTTGCTTTAATTATTCTTACAAACTGCACTCTGCCCAAGTTCCATGAAGGTTTGACACTTTATCACAAGACTCCTTAACCAGCCCCTAGAGGGAACACCTCTGATGCCTCAGTTACTCTAGCATGGTTGCTTAAACTGTGTTCCAGGGACATGGAGATAGTTTTGCCAGTTCAAACCAGTTGAGACCAGTGACTCTTCAACTGGGCCTGCTCAAGTGTCAGCTGGATGACTTTTTGACAACAGAAGGTCAGAAACTCTACCCTCAGATCATGCTTAACACCGCCATCTTCTGAGCATGCATCCCACGAAGAAGCATGCAACTCAGGGCCACCTGCACAAAATGCCAATCACTTCACTTTTATCTCCCATCACCATTTCTCTTTCCTCTGACCCCTCTCCTCCTTTATTCCATAAAGATTACAAGCCCCTTGCCTTTGCGGGAGACTGAGACTTGTTCTTCCAACTCCTTACTTGGTTGCCTCTTGAATAAATCCTTTCCCTGCTGCAAGCTTTGGCATCTCAGACTTTGGCTGGCTGAGCGCTGGGCAAATAAACCTGGTTAGGTAACACTTTTAGGTCTAGTCCAGCGACTGGCAAGTTGGAAGGAGGCTTTTTCCAGCTCTCCATCATAATCAAAATACGGGTCTCAGAATTATGACTGTGGGCAAGTTCCTTGTAGATGCATTTAACTTCCCAATATCCCTTTCAATTCCTGGTTTTGCTTTAAGGCCGCCTCTGCTTCCATTCCTTTCATGCAAATGGTTGCAAAGCTGGCTTCACTTTGTTATTGTTTGGGAAGCTTTAATAAATACTGATACTTAGAGTCAGGTTCCCTCCACCCACCAAAGACTGACTTGGTCAAGGTGCAACTTGGGGAAATCTCAATTTTTTTTTTTTCTCAAGCTCTCCAGATGACTTGAGTACACAGCCTGTTCCTGAGGCCTGTCAGGGTGGTAAGACAACTTGATAATCAGGATTTATTATTAGCGCATATATATGGAATCTAGAAAAATGGTACTGACAAACCACTGTGGAGCACGAACAGAGACAAAGACATAGCGAAAGCACTTGTGGACACAGTGGGGGAAAGGAGAGGGAAGGATGAATTGAGAGAGGAGCATTGACATACGGACACTACCATGTGTAAAACAGAGGGGGGGGAAGCTGCTGGAGAGCTGCTGGGAGTTCAGCTCAGCGCTCTGTGATGCCCTAGAGGGGCAGGAAGGAGTGTCAAGAGGGAGGGCATATGTGCAGACGTGTAGTTGATTCACTTGGTTGTACAGCAGAAACAAAGACAAGATGATAAAGTAATGATCCTCCAGCTAAAAGTTTTTGAAGGTATATTGACGGATCAATGAATGGGCTGACCCTGTCTCAAAGGGGTCTTCTCTATGCTGAAAAGGGCTGGGCTACTATTAGAGTAGAAGTTTGGTGCTACAACATCTGTAAGTAATTTTGAGTGCTTCAGCCAGGAATATGCAACATTTTGACCCTCTCCTTTATTCCATAAAGATTACAAGCCCCTTGCCTTTGCGGGAGACTGAGACTTGTTCTTCCAACTCCTTACTTGGTTGCCTCTTGAATAAATCCTTTCCTGCTGCAAGCTTTGGCATCTCAGACTTTGGCTGGCTGAGCGCTGGGCAAATAAACCTGGTTAGGTAACACTTTTAGGTCTAGTCCAGCGACTGGCAAGTTGGAAGGAGGCTTTTTCCAGCTCTCCATCATAATCAAAATACGGGTCTCAGAATTATGACTGTGGGCAAGTTCCTTGTAGATGCATTTAACTTCCCAATATCCCTTTCAATTCCTGGTTTTGCTTTAAGGCCGCCTCTGCTTCCATTCCTTTCATGCAAATGGTTGCAAAGCTGGCTTCACTTTGTTATTGTTTGGGAAGCTTTAATAAATACTGATACTTAGAGTCAGGTTCCCTCCACCCACCAAAGACTGACTTGGTCAAGGTGCAACTTGGGGAAATCTCAATTTTTTTTTTTTCTCAAGCTCTCCAGATGACTTGAGTACACAGCCTGTTCCTGAGGCCTGTCAGGGTGGTAAGACAACTTGATAATCAGGATTTATTATTAGCGCATATATATGGAATCTAGAAAAATGGTACTGACAAACCACTGTGGAGCACGAACAGAGACAAAGACATAGCGAAAGCACTTGTGGACACAGTGGGGGAAAGGAGAGGGTAGGATGAATTGAGAGAGGAGCATTGACATACGGACACTACCATGTGTAAAACAGAGGGGGGGGAAGCTGCTGGAGAGCTGCTGGGAGTTCAGCTCAGCGCTCTGTGATGCCCTAGAGGGGCAGGAAGGAGTGTCAAGAGGGAGGGCATATGTGCAGACGTGTAGTTGATTCACTTGGTTGTACAGCAGAAACAAAGACAAGATGATAAAGTAATGATCCTCCAGCTAAAAGTTTTTGAAGGTATATTGACGGATCAATGAATGGGCTGACCCTGTCTCAAAGGGGTCTTCTCTATGCTGAAAAGGGCTGGGCTACTATTAGAGTAGAAGTTTGGTGCTACAACATCTGTAAGTAATTTTGAGTGCTTCAGCACAGGGAATATGACATTCTGTCTATGTGATCAGTGCAAGCATCCAACTCGAGAAGCAACTGGTTGCTTTAATCAAGGCTTTATACCCCAGCAAACCCTCCTCACAGGCCAAAGGCTGAAGCCCAAGACTGTGAGCACTGCACATCTCTGTGAACCTAGGTTGTCTTTGTAATGCACGTATCCATGCCATCAATGTGTGTGTGCCATGGAAAAGACTGGCCTGTCCTGAAAGCCCCTTATGGTGTCTGAAGTGGGGCAGAATATGCCTCCCCCAAATACGCCTTTTTGCCATAGGGATTGTTTTGAGCCTTTTTTTTTCTGTATAATTTTCCATAACTGGCCTCCCCCACGCCTCCATCTTCCTTTGTCTTGAGGGAGAGAAGATATTTAAGGTGGTGACTTTGGTCATCTTGGGGAGTTGCTCAATTTTCCTGGATCTCTTCCATGTATATAGGGAAGAATACATGCTATGAAACTTCTATTTTTCTCCTGTTAATACAGGGGCTCGTCCTCAGCCAAGAACCTAGAAGGGTGGAAGGAAAATTCTTTCTCCTCTCCCATGGAAGGTTTCGGTCTGTGGTTGTGAGGAGGCCAGCCATCCCTCACCCACTTCAAACTTTCCTGTGAATCTCCATGATATACAAGAGTCTAAGATGCCTGCAGGACTGAATTGATTTAGGTCAGTTCACAGCGGGTGCGATTTGAGGCATAGTGTCAACACGGAGTGGCAAATGGGTAAATATTTGGGGTCAAGGAATCTTTTGTACAACTGCTAAATACCTCTAGGTGATTTCCGCAACTCACTCCCCATTCATAAGAGGGGACTTAGTAAGAAAGAGACGGAAATAAAGTGAGTTTTATTTTTTTAGCTTTCAACTAGGAGTGCTCTACTTTTAGCTACTCTGTCAACTTGTTCAAAGACACACTGAGAGGAAGCAGGGTCCACAATACCGCACTGGCTTTTAACTTTCAATATGAGGAGCCAGGAACTGTCTTATTCTCCAAGGCTCTTTCAGTGAGTTTGCATTCCAGGAATGTTAATTCGTTCCAAGCAACATTAGAAATCAATGGGGTAAGTGCTGGGTTAGGCGTAGGTGATTGGGATAAAGGCTGCCTTCTTGAGTTAATGCCTGAGAACTCAGCAAGCCTATAATTTCTCAAATCCTGTTTCACTCAAAGTTTGAATGCAAAAGTACTAAGGACTGTCCAGAATTTCCCTGGAGGTCCAGTGGTTAAGACTTTGCCTTCCAATGCAGGGAGTGTGGGTTTGATCCCTGCTCAGGGACTTAAGATCTTATACGCCAAAACCATAACATAATACAGAAACAATACTATGACAAATTCAATAAAAATTTTAACATTATCCATATTAAAAAAAAAAACTTAAAAAACTTCACAAACACACAAAAAACAAAAACAAAAACAAACTTCACAAAAGTCTTAAGGGCTGTAGTGGAAGGATGTCTTCTATATCTTAAATAATTAGGTAGATAGTAATTCCTGATAGTGTTTCTACATAGAACTCTAGGAGGGGGAAGCCTGGCTTGCACATAAAGTATACTGTATATACAGTGAGGTGATCACAGTACAGGGCAGTTAGATTTAAGAGTAATGGAGAGAGTGAGAGGGTGAGAGGGACAAGAAGGGAGTTGTGTTGTCAATTTCAGACAAGTTATTTAACTGCTCCAGGGCCCATGACTTCATGTGTACCAACAGCAAGAGTTCCCTTCAGTGTTTCACTGGCTGAAAAATAAAAGGCTCCTACATGTTTCATATAATTGTTCTTACTGTAGTAAAAATACACAGAAAATTTGCCATCCTAACCATGTACACCTTGGCGGTATTCAATATATTCATAATGCTGTGCAACTTTATGGATACGGAAAGCACACTACCTTCCACATCCTTAACTCTCTTCATCTTGTAAGACTGAAACTCTTACCCATTGAGCAAGAATATTCCCCCATTAGCCCCTGGCAAGCACCACTCTACTTTCTAGTTCTATGATTCTGACTATTCCAGGTAACTCTTAGAAGTGGAATAGTATGTCCTTTTGTGGCTAGCTTATTCTCCAAGGCTCTTTCAGTGAGTTTGCATTCCAGGAATGTTAATTCGTTCCAAGCAACATTAGAAATCAATGGGGTAAGTGCTGGGTTAGGCGTAGGTGATTGGGATAAAGGCTGCCTTCTTGAGTTAATGCCTGAGAACTCAGCAAGCCTATAATTTCTCAAATCCTGTTTCACTCAAAGTTTGAATGCAAAAGTACTAAGGACTGTCCAGAATTTCCCTGGAGGTCCAGTGGTTAAGACTTTGCCTTCCAATGCAGGGAGTGTGGGTTTGATCCCTGCTCAGGGACTTAAGATCTTATACGCCAAAACCATAACATAATACAGAAACAATACTATGACAAATTCAATAAAAATTTTAACATTATCCATATTAAAAAAAAACTTAAAAAACTTCACAAACACACAAAAAACAAAAACAAAAACAAACTTCACAAAAGTCTTAAGGGCTGTAGTGGAAGGATGTCTTCTATATCTTAAATAATTAGGTAGATAGTAATTCCTGATAGTGTTTCTACATAGAACTCTAGGAGGGGGAAGCCTGGCTTGCACATAAAGTATACTGTATATACAGTGAGGTGATCACAGTACAGGGCAGTTAGATTTAAGAGTAATGGAGAGAGTGAGAGGGTGAGAGGGACAAGAAGGGAGTTGTGTTGTCAATTTCAGACAAGTTATTTAACTGCTCCAGGGCCCATGACTTCATGTGTACCAACAGCAAGAGTTCCCTTCAGTGTTTCACTGGCTGAAAAATAAAAGGCTCCTACATGTTTCATATAATTGTTCTTACTGTAGTAAAAATACACAGAAAATTTGCCATCCTAACCATGTACACCTTGGCGGTATTCAATATATTCATAATGCTGTGCAACTTTATGGATACGGAAAGCACACTACCTTCCACATCCTTAACTCTCTTCATCTTGTAAGACTGAAACTCTTACCCATTGAGCAAGAATATTCCCCCATTAGCCCCTGGCAAGCACCACTCTACTTTCTAGTTCTATGATTCTGACTATTCCAGGTAACTCTTAGAAGTGGAATAGTATGTCCTTTTTGTGGCTAGCTTATTTCATTACCAGAATGTACTCAAGTTTCACCCATGTATGTAGGATATGTCAGAATTTCCTTCCTGTTTAAAGGATGGTAAATATCAAAGATCCAAAAAATAACAACTGTTGAGGAGAAAATGGAGAAGTTTAAGCTCTTGTGCACTGTCAGAGGGAATATAAAATGGTACAGTCGCTATTGGAAAACAGGATAAAAGTGTTAGCTGCTCAGTTGTGTCAGACTCTTTGCAAACCCATGGACTGCCAGGCATCTCTGTCCACAGAATTCCCTGGGCAAGAATACTGGAGTGGGTTGCCATACCCTCCTCCAGGGGATTTTCCTGACCCAGGGATCGGAAAGGTCTCCTGCACTGGAGGAAGATACTTTACCGGGGAAGCCCTGGAAAAGAGTATGGCATATCATCAAAAAATTAAAAATAGAATTACCATATCATGCAGCAGTTTCATTTCTGGGTATATATCCCAAAAGAATTAAAAGCAGATTCTTGAAGAGCTATTTCTGTACCCTTGTTCATTGCAACATTATTCAAAATAGCTAAAACCTCAAAGCAACTCAAGTGCTCATGGACAGACGAACGGATAAGCAAAATGTAGTTTATACATACATATACGGTCTTACGGTCTTATTCTTACATGTTCCCACTTATATCTGTTGCCCTTTCTCTCTTTATTTACAAAAGCATGAGAGTATGATCCACAAATGATTCCACTGAGACTGCATTCTTAGTTTATCCAAAGAGAAGTGCTGTAAAGTGCCTTGAATACCAGGTGCAGGTCCTGTGTACATTTTCAGGCCAATATTTTACATGTCCAGCTTTTGTCCAGTGAATGCAAGGCCTTCTGCCATTCATGAAAACTAAGATGACATCAGTTATCAGCACTGATTTCATTACTAGACATGACTGGGGAAGGCATGCGTGTGTGTGTGTGTGTGTGTGTAAAATATCACTTCCTGGGAAATCTTTCTGACCTAGCAGACCAAGACAAGTCCCTGCATTCTATCCTCTTAGCACTCTGCCTTTCTCCTTTCCAGTACTTACTAAAACTGGAATAAGGACTTCCCTGGTAGTCCAGTGGTGAGTCCGCATTTACATTATTATGTAAGGGATATGGGTTTGATCCCTGGTCCAGGAATACCCCATATGCTGCAGAACAGCTAAGCCCATGAACACAGCTACTGATGCCCACACACTCTAAAGCCTGTGCTCTACAACAAGAGAAGCCACAATAACGAGAAGCTGCAACTAGAGAGTAGTTCCCCTCACCATAACTAGAGAAAGACCAGGCACAGCAGTGAATACCCAGATAGCCACCCTGCCCAAAAAAGTAGAATGAAATGATTATGCAATAAAGATGTTGAACCCATCTCTAGTGCTGAATTCTAAGACTCCATGAGAACCCATCTCTAGTGCTGAATTCTGACGTCTCCTGCACTGGAGGAAGATACTTTACCGGGGAAGCCCTGGAAAAGAGTATGGCATATCATCAAAAAATTAAAAATAGAATTACCATATCATGCAGCAGTTTCATTTCTGGGTATATATCCCAAAAGAATTAAAAGCAGATTCTTGAAGAGCTATTTCTGTACCCTTGTTCATTGCAACATTATTCAAAATAGCTAAAACCTCAAAGCAACTCAAGTGCTCATGGACAGACGAACGGATAAGCAAAATGTAGTTTATACATACATATACGGTCTTACGGTCTTATTCTTACATGTTCCCACTTATATCTGTTGCCCTTTCTCTCTTTATTTACAAAAGCATGAGAGTATGATCCACAAATGATTCCACTGAGACTGCATTCTTAGTTTATCCAAAGAGAAGTGCTGTAAAGTGCCTTGAATACCAGGTGCAGGTCCTGTGTACATTTTCAGGCCAATATTTTACATGTCCAGCTTTTGTCCAGTGAATGCAAGGCCTTCTGCCATTCATGAAAACTAAGATGACATCAGTTATCAGCAC
This sequence comes from Tragulus kanchil, assembly GCA_022376925.1. Lineage (NCBI taxonomy): Eukaryota > Metazoa > Chordata > Mammalia > Artiodactyla > Tragulidae > Tragulus > Tragulus kanchil. The sequence continues at coordinate 100,748,360 of JAIOJX010000001.1, read as the reverse complement.
TGATTTCATTACTAGACATGACTGGGGAAGGCATGCGTGTGTGTGTGTGTGTGTGTGTAAAATATCACTTCCTGGGAAATCTTTCTGACCTAGCAGACCAAGACAAGTCCCTGCATTCTATCCTCTTAGCACTCTGCCTTTCTCCTTTCCAGTACTTACTAAAACTGGAATAAGGACTTCCCTGGTAGTCCAGTGGTGAGTCCGCATTTACATTATTATGTAAGGGATATGGGTTTGATCCCTGGTCCAGGAATACCCCATATGCTGCAGAACAGCTAAGCCCATGAACACAGCTACTGATGCCCACACACTCTAAAGCCTGTGCTCTACAACAAGAGAAGCCACAATAACGAGAAGCTGCAACTAGAGAGTAGTTCCCCTCACCATAACTAGAGAAAGACCAGGCACAGCAGTGAATACCCAGATAGCCACCCTGCCCAAAAAAGTAGAATGAAATGATTATGCAATAAAGATGTTGAACCCATCTCTAGTGCTGAATTCTAAGACTCCATGAGAGCAGGGGCCTTCTTCCTATTCATCTGAGGCACACTGTCTACTTAGAACAAGAGTCTTCCTGGGACAGACATCAACTGACTTCTCTTTGTTATCTCAGCTTGAAATCAGTACTTTGCTCCAATCCAGTGCCACCTGAAATTCAAGGATTCAAATCAAGATTCATCTCAGCTGCCATTCTTTGTGTTTGAAACACTGACCACTGTGCAATATTAACACATGAATCCTGGAACTCGGTTAATGTTGCAGAATTGATCAGTTGCAGGTAAGGATTGCTATTCTGACTGCACCATGAAGAAACTTCATCATGCCAAGGAGCAGAGTTCCTATTTCCGCTAGGCTTTCAGTTTCCCTCCCTTTGAAGGGACCACGAAAAAATGCCCAGCTATTTCTCTGATGTTGTACTGACTTTTTCAATCGGCTTTTTTGGGTGAATACACAAAAATGTTTTATAAAATTATAAAATAACAGAGGACAAACTAAGCATTGAAATGAAATAAGCAAATGAAAGATATAAAGACTAAATGTCACACTTCAAGTTCATGAATTGTAAAAGCAAAACAAAACAAAACAAAAAAAACTTAGAGAACTTTATTGAAACATGGTTATCTTATCTGGGTGACTTTTATTAAATAAAAAAGTCATACAATAGTGAAATCATCTGTTCTTTTAAAATCTCTATTTTTACCAATTATATGCAGATATCAGTGTATTTAGATAAACAGATAAACAAATTCAAGTACAACTAAAAATAAAGATCTCATCAGGAGAAGAGCCCCAAGGAGATCTAAATGGACAGTTCTCCAAGGAAAACGCACAGATGGCAAAAAAAAAAAAAAAAAACACATAAAAAGATGCTCAACACCACTAGTTATTAGAGAAATGCAAATCAAAGTTACAATGGGGTGTCACCTCATACCAGTTAGAATGGCCATCATCAAAAAAGTCTACAACCAATAAATCTGGAGTGGGTGTGGGGAAAACAGAACCTCCTACACTGTTTGTGGCGATGTAAATCAATATAGCCACTATGGCGAACAGTATGGAAGTGTCTTAAACACTAAAATAAGAACTACCATATGATCCTCCAATTACACTCCTGGGCATATATAACTGGAGAAAACTGCAATTTGAAAAGATCCAATGTTCATTCCAGCACTATTTACAATAGCCAGGATATGGAAACAATCTATTGACAGAGGAATGGACAAAGATGTGATACACATGTACAAAGGAGTATTACTTAGCCATAAAACAATGAAATAATGCCTTTTGCAGCAACAAGGATGGACCTAGAGGTATAATACTAAATAAGTCACACAAAGACAAATATCAAATGATACTACTTGCATGTGGAATCTTAAAAAGAAGATATAAAGGTACTAATTTATGAAATAGAAATAGACTCATAAATGTAGAAAACAAGCTTATGGTTATCAAAGGGGAATGAGAGGGGGCAAGATAAACTTGGACTTTGAGATTACCAGGGCTTCCCTGGTAGCTCAATTGGTAAAGAAATCACCTACAATGCAGGGGACCCAGGTTCAATCTCTGGGCTGCAAAGATCACCTGGAGAAGTGAATGGTAACCCAATCCAGTATTCTTGCCTGGAGGATTCCATGGATAGAACCTGGTAGGCTATACTCCATGGGGTCGCAAACAATCAGACATGACTGAGCAACAAACACTTTCACTTAGGGGTATTAACATATATACACTACTATATATAAAACAGATAATTAACAAGGACCTGCTGCATCACACAAGGAACTAGGCAATGTTCTGTAATAACCTATATGGAACAAGAATATGAAAAAATGGTTATATGTATAACTGAGCTACTTTGCTGCATATCTGAAATATATACAACATTGTAAATAAATTATGCTCCAATATAAAATAAAAAATTAAATAAAAAAAAGCTCTCAAGTATATTACTATCTCAAACTGGCAAAGTACTATATAGGCAGGAATGTTTGCTTTTCAGATAAACAGCATACATTTTTGAACAAGATGTATCTTTGTTTTCCATAACGAAAAAACATGGTGTAGTGAAAAGAGTATTTAATTTGGTCTGAGTTCTGATCTTGCTTTTAACAAATGAGAATAGCGTGGTTTATCATCCAAAATCTACTCTCTGATTTATAAACTAAGAGGTTTGGCTTAGTCAGACTCTACTGTTTTCCGGCTTCGAAAATTCTTTATTCTACAAAGGACTGAGAAAACACTAATCTTAAACACTACAGGTCTGTATAATAGATCGGACTGTTCCATAAAATTGTCACCAATTTTGATAAATGTACAACTCTTTTAAGCTCCTTCTCTGCTGAATTCAAATTTCAGATGTTAAAATAAATGAACACACAAATAAACCTGCAACACATAGGGGGAGAAAAAGCATTATGGAGATAGGGGTAAAGTGAGACTTTAAGAAATATTTAAAATTTTACCTTGCCCTCATGCCTAAAGTTTAAGTTAATGTTGATAACCAATAGCCAAATGGTAAAAATAAATGAATCTTTGTTCATGATGCTTTAGGATACTTTTATCTGTTCTTGTGTTTTGCCTTTTAGATCCACAAATTAAAACTGTAAAACACGGGCTTCCCTGGTAAGGACACCATCTTGCAGTGCAAGGGGCGCCGGTTCCATCCCTGGCCTGGGAAGATCCCACATGCCGTGGAGCGGCTGGACCGATGTGTCCAATTACCGAGCCGGAGCTCTGGAGTGCATGCGCTCAGAGCGGGTGCTCTGCAACAACAGAGGCCACCGCGATGGGAGGCCCACATGGGCCAAAGGACAAAGATGCATGAAAACAGACAAATGAAAGACCAATAGAAGTGGCCCGCCTGCTCCCCTCCCTCCCCATCCACCCCCAAAATAAATAAATAAATCTTTAAAAAAAAAAAAAACTGTAAAACACTAGAGGAGCTCAGAATTAAAAGGGATAAAATACATACATTATCATATTTTCCTTCCAATAGTTACTTGGAAATATACGTTTTGAGTCAACGATATCACCTTTTCCTGACACTTAGTGCTTTCTGCTCCTAGTGAAATAAACAACTTAAACTTTGGCACAAATTGAAACTATTAAGGGAAAACAAAAAAGGGCTCCAAGACCTCAACTGTCATTAACTGAGAATTATACGCATGTCTTATTTTTGTTCTTATTGTTTAGTTGCTAAGTTGTGTTGCTTTTGTAACCCCTTCTGTTCATGGGGTTTCCCAGGCAAGAATATTGGAGTGAGCTGCCAATTCCTTCTCCAGGGGATCTTCCTGACCCAGAGACTGAAATGGCATCTCCTGCATTGGCAGGCTGACTGTTTAATCACCAAGCCACCAGAGAAGCCCTGAGAATTTATAGAAAATAAAAAATCTCTTTACTACTTAGGTACCTGGGAAGTCCATATATCTTTTTAGGTGGCCATGAAAACAGATAGCATTATTAATCATGTACTGCATCTCTTTGGTTACCCGAGGCAATGAACTTTTACTCAGATGATTGAGTTATGCCTGATTCTTCTAGATTGAAAACTGCATGAAGGTAGAAATCATGACCCTTTTTGATCATCATGTAACCAGCCCCTGGTATCTAGCACCATGCTAGGCATGTAATGCTGGTTCAATAAAGTAGGTAACAAACGTTTAAATTTGTGGAAGAATATGTGGAAAATATGCAAGGTTTCTTGGCAGACAAGGAAACTACCAGAGTGGGAAGAGGGGCTAGGGATGGTGGATTTTTCTTTCAGTTGAATTCGTGCACGGCCAAAGATGATTTGTTATTTCTATTGCATATAATATGTAGACTAGTAAACAGTTACGAAGAGCTGACTCAATGGAAAAGAGCCTGATGTTGGGAAAGATTGAGGGCAGGAGGAGAAGGGGGCGACAGAGGATGAGACAGTTGGAGGGCATCATCAACACAATGCACAAGAGTTTGAGCAAATTCTGGGAGACTGTGAAGGATAAGGAATCCTGGTGTGCTGCAATCCATGGGGTTGCAAAGAGTCATGCACAGCAACAAAACAGTTACGAGACATTTTTTTTAAGCATAAAGATAGGTCAAGGTTGTAAGTGGCAGTTCCTGGAAAATAAATAAAGTAGGTAACCTTTATGTTTTGTTACTGTTACTTTTAATGATACACTTGAACACACGTATTAACCCAGGCAAGACCCTGGCTGCAAAGGGATATGCATTTTTCTTCTAGAAAAGGCCAAACTAAAATGAATTAACGGTTGTGGATCTGGTTATCATCTGTCTTCCATTTTCCATAATGATGCATTCCACTTGCTTAGACTTTGGCAATTTTCAAATTCGTGCTCTTCATGTCCTCTGAAATGTATAGATTTTATAGCCTAGATTTTAAGTGACACCATTACTTGACAGGGTAATGACAGGTAATGTGCAGGAGACTGAATTTGCTCTGATACTTAAATAATAAGCCAAATCAAATGGTAAGTTTTTTTGAGAGGGTGTCAAGAAAGGAGAAAGAAAAGAACAAAATACATAGCATTTAACTAGGTTTCAAAACACAACACACGGCAGCTTCCCATGGCTTCTTAGTTTACTGGAGAAAAAAAAAAAATCCCTTAGCAATTCATCTTCCTTTGGGCGCATGAATGACATTTTACTGTGATGTGATTATAAGAAACAAAATCCCTCAGAGATGCTGCCTTAAAATATTTCTCTTTATAATATTCTGAGCTCGACAAACCTTGGTAGAAAACAGAATACTCTTAATTATGAATAAATTAACTAAATTAGTAACATGAGATGGATATGCAATTAAGGGATTGTTAATTGAAACTGGAAACACAGCTGTATACAGCTTAGCGATGAATCATCCCAGTACTGACGCAGATGTTTATAAAATGTGATTATGTAGACTAGTAAACAGTTACGAAGAGCTGACTCAATGGAAAAGAGCCTGATGTTGGGAAAGATTGAGGGCAGGAGGAGAAGGGGGCGACAGAGGATGAGACAGTTGGAGGGCATCATCAACACAATGCACAAGAGTTTGAGCAAATTCTGGGAGACTGTGAAGGATAAGGAATCCTGGTGTGCTGCAATCCATGGGGTTGCAAAGAGTCATGCACAGCAACAAAACAGTTACGAGACATTTTTTTTAAGCATAAAGATAGGTCAAGGTTGTAAGTGGCAGTTCCTGGAAAATAAATAAAGTAGGTAACCTTTATGTTTTGTTACTGTTACTTTTAATGATACACTTGAACACACGTATTAACCCAGGCAAGACCCTGGCTGCAAAGGGATATGCATTTTTCTTCTAGAAAAGGCCAAACTAAAATGAATTAACGGTTGTGGATCTGGTTATCATCTGTCTTCCATTTTCCATAATGATGCATTCCACTTGCTTAGACTTTGGCAATTTTCAAATTCGTGCTCTTCATGTCCTCTGAAATGTATAGATTTTATAGCCTAGATTTTAAGTGACACCATTACTTGACAGGGTAATGACAGGTAATGTGCAGGAGACTGAATTTGCTCTGATACTTAAATAATAAGCCAAATCAAATGGTAAGTTTTTTTGAGAGGGTGTCAAGAAAGGAGAAAGAAAAGAACAAAATACATAGCATTTAACTAGGTTTCAAAACACAACACACGGCAGCTTCCCATGGCTTCTTAGTTTACTGGAGAAAAAAAAAAAAATCCCTTAGCAATTCATTTTCCCTTTTGGGGCCCATGAATGACATTTTACTGTGATGTGATTATAAGAAACAAAATCCCTCAGAGATGCTGCCTTAAAATATTTCTCTTTATAATATTCTGAGCTCGACAAACCTTGGTAGAAAACAGAATACTCTTAATTATGAATAAATTAACTAAATTAGTAACATGAGATGGATATGCAATTAAGGGATTGTTAATTGAAACTGGAAACACAGCTGTATACAGCTTAGCGATGAATCATCCCAGTACTGACGCAGATGTTTATAAAATGTGATTATGTTTAGTGGAGACAGCACTGCATCTCCCAAGCCCACTCTTATATTGTGTCACTGAAATGGTTTTTAAACCCGTGAACGCCAGGAATCAGGATCTCAGGGACGGCAAATTAGGCTCCCTGGATATGGGAATTAGTGTTGTCTGAATGTCAGCAATTTGATTCTGCAGCTTTCAAAGAATGTAGATATGGAGCCAACAACAAACATCTGTTAGTTGCATGGTTCTCAAAAACAGCCACCACCCAAAGTTGCTGGCAAACCAGTGCCTGCTTCCATCTGAAGAGACGGTCAACAGTCGGTAAGTTGTCACATCCCAGTGTGTGACAGTGACAAACGAGTAGAGAATGCAGCCCCAGGGCAGGGACCTGAGACCCAGTGCACACATGGTAAATGCACCCTCTGCCCGTGGAGGCTCCCAAAAGTCTTTGCTAATTTGCAAGCAATGAACTCAGAAGAAAAGACAAAATCATCACCCCTAAAGGAGGCAAGGGGGAAGTGCTGTCTCATTAATTGTGCTGAAGGTTGAATTGTACTCAAATTATGAATAGTTCTGTAGCACTTTGGAAACTTCCAGTTTTTTGCTTATCATGCACCACTATGTCTCGTGTGCAACTGTCATCTGTCCCAGGAAAAGTGGAGCGTCTCTATGGATCTGGGTTTTAATGGAGTTGTTTCGTCTCTGTCCAGGCTCCTCATGGACAAGGTCAGGTCAGCCATAATTTAATGACTATGGCATGGGGTGCCAGCTCACGAGACTGCAATCTCGGAAACACTGCTTCTGGGTCTCTGGACAAAAGCTCGTGGTATTGAAACGAACGAACCTATCAGGCCCGATGGGGCTTATGAAATGTGACAGACATCGGTTTCAGTATGTGAAGGGCAAACATACCCCTAAATTGTGGGTGAAGGAAGGAACACAGTTTTAGATATAAGCCAACAGAAAGTGTATTTGTCAGCCTAGCCTTTTAAAAGATTCATTTTTGAACATGAATGTTAAAAGTAACATGAGATGGATATGCAATTAAGGGATTGTTAATTGAAACTGGAAACACAGCTGTATACAGCTTAGCGATGAATCATCCCAGTACTGACGCAGATGTTTATAAAATGTGATTATGTTTAGTGGAGACAGCACTGCATCTCCCAAGCCCACTCTTATATTGTGTCACTGAAATGGTTTTTAAACCCGTGAACGCCAGGAATCAGGATCTCAGGGACGGCAAATTAGGCTCCCTGGATATGGGAATTAGTGTTGTCTGAATGTCAGCAATTTGATTCTGCAGCTTTCAAAGAATGTAGATATGGAGCCAACAACAAACATCTGTTAGTTGCATGGTTCTCAAAAACAGCCACCACCCAAAGTTGCTGGCAAACCAGTGCCTGCTTCCATCTGAAGAGACGGTCAACAGTCGGTAAGTTGTCACATCCCAGTGTGTGACAGTGACAAACGAGTAGAGAATGCAGCCCCAGGGCAGGGACCTGAGACCCAGTGCACACATGGTAAATGCACCCTCTGCCCGTGGAGGCTCCCAAAAGTCTTTTGCTAATTTGCAAGCAATGAACTCAGAAGAAAAGACAAAATCATCACCCCTAAAGGAGGCAAGGGGGAAGTGCTGTCTCATTAATTGTGCTGAAGGTTGAATTGTACTCAAATTATGAATAGTTCTGTAGCACTTTGGAAACTTCCAGTTTTTTGCTTATCATGCACCACTATGTCTCGTGTGCAACTGTCATCTGTCCCAGGAAAAGTGGAGCGTCTCTATGGATCTGGGTTTTAATGGAGTTGTTTCGTCTCTGTCCAGGCTCCTCATGGACAAGGTCAGGTCAGCCATAATTTAATGACTATGGCATGGGGTGCCAGCTCACGAGACTGCAATCTCGGAAACACTGCTTCTGGGTCTCTGGACAAAAGCTCGTGGTATTGAAACGAACGAACCTATCAGGCCCGATGGGGCTTATGAAATGTGACAGACATCGGTTTCAGTATGTGAAGGGCAAACATACCCCTAAATTGTGGGTGAAGGAAGGAACACAGTTTTAGATATAAGCCAACAGAAAGTGTATTTGTCAGCCTAGCTCCTCTTTCAAAATGATTCATTTTTGAACAAAAGCTAGTTTTTGAAACAAACAGAAAATAGGGGATCAAAAAAACAAACAAACAAAAAAACAGGGGATCATCTCACAATAATCACTAGCTTCTACTACCAAAGAAATGTAGAAGACTTAGGAAATTCTCCTTATAATTTTGGAGAGATCTCTTATGCATTTTTCAATGAAGATCTGGATGACGTGAGTCCAAATAAACAGCTCTCTATTTTACACTGGCCATGGGCACACAGGTCATAGCTGAGTTATGTGTTTGGTAACCAAAAAATACACTATTCTGAATGGAGAGAGAGATGCCGACATATAAAAAGACACACCACAGTCCACTGTGTGCTCTCTATGCTGTATACCTCTACATGTGGAATTTGTTACATTTTGGTCACGAAGCCTTTCTATCCTATGTGTTAGTCTCCGCAAGTACAGGCTTTGCCTATAACTTCAGTATTGATTTGCTGTTACACAGGCTCCAACTTGTCTAAATTTCATTACCTGAAGGGACAGCTTGCAGTTCCATATACAGGTATAATAAAAGCAAGATGACTACATGTATACAGTGAGCTTTGAAAGGGTACTTCCCCCCACCTCCCGCCAATATGCAGGCGCAAATTCTTTATGAGTCTACAAGCCTGTTGCAAATAGTGGTAACAAAGTTAGTGTCAGATGTTACTTACCAACCTTCATATTAATATTTTCAACCCTGAATCTACCTATAATCACATTAGGGTCAGAACCCATTTTTGACATTCCCAGCTATTTGCCTACCTAATAGCTTATTCACACTTCTTATTCCTTAGTCAAGAATCTCAATTATGATCAGATATTTGGCATTAATGGGCCCAGTGATGGGGGAAAGATTAAAGCCAGGTCTAATCCAATCACAGTCATAGCTTTCTTTGTAGCCAGTGGCTGGTTCTAAGCAAGTACAATGAGACCCAGTTCTGACTGACACACTAGGGGAAATATGCTAGGAAGCTTCTGCGAAATATTTTCTTTTCCAGCACACACACATACACACACTGCCATACATCCCATGTGGAGTTATCCTTGTACCTTATTCCTTTTCTACCTTGAATATTGTTGCCAGAGGATAAGTTGCTTGGGGCAGTGGGAAGCCATCTTGGAATCATGAGGAGAAAGTCAAGGGATTCACACACAGAGAAGTTGAATTAAACAGCCCCAAATCTCATGGCCTCTGGACTTCTGGTTGGATTAGGAGACTTGTTCACAAAGAATGGCTCCTGATCACAGGAGTATCAGCATTATCTGGGAACTTAACTAGAAATGCAAAATTGCAGGCCTTATTTACTCTGAACCTACTGAATCACAGGTCTTCCCTGGTGGCTCAGTGGTAAAAAATACTTCTCAACATAGGAGATGCAAGTTCAGTCTCTGGGTTGGGAAGATCCTCTGGAGAAGGGAATGGCTACCCACTACAATATTCTTGCCTGGAGAATTCCGTGGACAGAGGAGCCTGGTGCCTACAGTCCATGGGGTCGCAAGAGTTGGATACAACTTAATAAGCTAACAAAATCACGTGAATCAGAAACCCCGTGTGCTGCCCATCAGCCTGTAGCTTAATAGACCCTCCAGCTAATTCTGATGCATGCTAAAGTTTGGCCACCACTGTGTCAGTTTACCAGATGTCCCTAGCATTTTCAAAATTTGCAGGATTCCATTGGGGTTTGTGTTTAAAACATGCATTCCCCAACCTCTTGAATCAGATTGGCCATGGGGTTTGGGAATCAGCAAGGTTATCAACAACTCCTGATGATTCTTAGAACCAGAAGAGTTTGGGAAAAACAAATATAAGGCTCTTTAAAGTCAGACATGCTGTTACTGACTGCTGAAAGCATGCTAACCATCTGTGAGCTCCTGTACTTCAGACCAAAGAGGTAAATAGACACTAGCTCTTGCCTTGCTGAGTGTATTGTAAAGTCCTCATTTAGAGAGCCTTTGACTTTAAGTGAGGTTTACATTTCTGAGACGTGGGTTTCTCAACTGTCAACTTGAATTCCTCATCTTTTATATTCAGAACCTGTTTACTGTAACTCCTCATTGCAGCTCCAGTCTGAATTCCTCACCGCTTATACATTCTTGACCCCTGCTATCTGGTGGCCCCATCAACCCTACCAGGATTTCAGAACCCCTCTCAAGTAATTATAGGTGTAATTGTGTGTTCCTTAACTTTCAGTTGACCTCCTCAGAGGCCGCATTCCTACTGCTCCACTTGAACCTGCTGATGCCCAGGAGACTGGCATGAAAGCAGGAGCAATTAGTCTGTTACAAACTAAACATATATTTTCAAAGTCTGCAAAAAAAAAAAAAAAAAAAAAAAATTCTGCTCAACCAAAGAGAAATAATGTAGAACTCTAAAATATTTAACATTAAATGGCCTGGAATCATCAATGTTCTTTCAAGTTGAATGAGTATTTTGCACTAAAAACTTTCTGTCTCTTGTTTACTTGGGCCAAATATGCTAAAAAAGGTAAAAATCATGTCAGTGTAATAGAGTCTCCCTATGAGTGACAAACATAAGAAGTCAAAAGGGGAATTGAAGAAACTATCTGTCACCTTTTCCCTCATTATATACACGTCATTTACTTTGATTTCCCTTATTTTGCCCCTTCCTGCCACCATACACCCCACCTCATTCATCCAGACTCCAACTACCTTGGGTTAGTTCAGATTTGTCTGGAACACTAAGTATGCTGTCCTTTCTTCCTAGAAAACTCTGCCTTTTTTTCTTCTACCTTTTGAAACTCTACTTATTGTTCAAGTCTAAGCTCACATATCATCTCTGGGGCAAAATTAATTGCTATAACTCTCTGTTAATATCATTTTCCTGCTCAAGTCTCCAGCAGACTTCTTATGGTATTGTTTGTAGCTCACCCTTTCTGAAGGGGGTGTATCATGAACACCTTTTTCCCTACTGCCCCATAGCACTTAAAAAAATACTGACCTGAATTTCATGCAAAAGTAACTTCTGGACACAAGTATTAACCAAATAATGACTTGATTTACATGATTCTTTCTTCAGTTTTATATAAGTAAGAGGGTAATGCATGATGCTTGGTTTTGACTATGTAGTGGGTGCCGCAGCTTGAGGGGCACTGATACCAGCTTCAGAAATTCAGGTAAGTGTGGCAGATTCATGGGAAGGGGACTTAGGGGACAGAGATAAAGCTCAAGTTGTAGCCAGTGCTGGACTTACATATACAGAAGTGTCTTACAGTCATTGTCAAGATAAGGGTAGGCTCTCCAGACACCTGTGTAGGGAGATCAAGGAGGTCTCTTGGGAGAAGGACCAAGGAAAGAACATATTATAAGCTAGGGGCTTTACTCAGTAGGAAAGTCTCAGTGATGCAAAGAGTGGCTTTGAGAATGTCATGGTGGGTGCCAGTTAGATTCATCTTTTGGTTCAGTCATGTCAGAGTCCTATGGCTGCAAATTAGAATGACTGGAAAGATCATGCGCCACATGGAATGCTTTCTGTTGCAGGTAATGGAAAACTCAGCAGAAAATGACTTGAACACGAATCCAGAGGTCAGAGCAGAGGACTGGGCAGTTCAGGAGAACAATGGCATTATTAGGACTTAGGTTCTTCCCATCTTTCCATTGTGTGACCCTTGGGCAAACTCTCCACACACTCACAAAAGGCTACTCAATTCTGGCTCATTCATTCATTCATTTGTTCATTCAGCCAATACTTCCCAAGGTAAGAACTGTATTTCAGTTCTTTGGGACAGAGCAGCAAACAAAACAGATAAGATTACTGGCTCCTGGAGCTTGCTATCTCCTGGTGGGAGGCAGACAATGTTTTACATATTACATATGTTAATTCTGTAGTATGTTATGGAAAGAAGAAACAAAACAACAGAAAAAACAGACCAACTATTCTTATTGCTGAGAACCATTCTACCCTAGAACCGAGAGGCTTATAACAAAAATGTTATCACTATGGGCTCAGCTGTGTGTTTTTTGGTTGGGGGTCTTTCATGCATGTTGCAGTCAGATGGCAGCTGGAGCTGGAGTGACCCGATGGCTCAACTGAAATCGACGGGATAGTGGCAACAGCTGGGGATGGCCATGCATTTCCGTCTTTACAAGCAGTTTCTCCATGTGGCAGCCCCGGAGCCCAGGAGTCGACCCGAGCTTGACAAGACGAACTAGTTTTATATAAGTAAGAGGGTAATGCATGATGCTTGGTTTTGACTATGTAGTGGGTGCCGCAGCTTGAGGGGCACTGATACCAGCTTCAGAAATTCAGGTAAGTGTGGCAGATTCATGGGAAGGGGACTTAGGGGACAGAGATAAAGCTCAAGTTGTAGCCAGTGCTGGACTTACATATACAGAAGTGTCTTACAGTCATTGTCAAGATAAGGGTAGGCTCTCCAGACACCTGTGTAGGGAGATCAAGGAGGTCTCTTGGGAGAAGGACCAAGGAAAGAACATATTATAAGCTAGGGGCTTTACTCAGTAGGAAAGTCTCAGTGATGCAAAGAGTGGCTTTGAGAATGTCATGGTGGGTGCCAGTTAGATTCATCTTTTGGTTCAGTCATGTCAGAGTCCTATGGCTGCAAATTAGAATGACTGGAAAGATCATGCGCCACATGGAATGCTTTCTGTTGCAGGTAATGGAAAACTCAGCAGAAAATGACTTGAACACGAATCCAGAGGTCAGAGCAGAGGACTGGGTAGTTCAGGAGAACAATGGCATTATTAGGACTTAGGTTCTTCCCATCTTTCCATTGTGTGACCCTTGGGCAAACTCTCCACACACTCACAAAAGGCTACTCAATTCTGGCTCATTCATTCATTCATTTGTTCATTCAGCCAATACTTCCCAAGGTAAGAACTGTATTTCAGTTCTTTGGGACAGAGCAGCAAACAAAACAGATAAGATTACTGGCTCCTGGAGCTTGCTATCTCCTGGTGGGAGGCAGACAATGTTTTAATATTACATATGTTAATTCTGTAGTATGTTATGGAAAGAAGAAACAAAACAACAGAAAAAACAGACCAACTATTCTTATTGCTGAGAACCATTCTACCCTAGAACCGAGAGGCTTATAACAAAAATGTTATCACTATGGGCTCAGCTGTGTGTTTTTTGGTTGGGGGTCTTTCATGCATGTTGCAGTCAGATGGCAGCTGGAGCTGGAGTGACCCGATGGCTCAACTGAAATCGACGGGATAGTGGCAACAGCTGGGGATGGCCATGCATTTCCGTCTTTACAAGCAGTTTCTCCATGTGGCCAGCATGGAGCTCCTCACAGCATAGTAGCCTGAGGGTAGTCAGACTTATTTCACAGCAGCTCAGTTCCCTCCTGAGTATCATAAGTGACCAAGACAGAAGCTGCAAGACTTGTTCTGATCTAGGCTTGGATGTTCTCATGCCACTTCTGCCTCTCATCTGTAATACATGGCCAGACCAGACTCAGTGTGGGAGGCTATACTGGAGACATGATCTGTGGGGTGTAGGGGGGCATCTTTGTACAAGAACTACCATGACATGATAAGGGAGGTTGAATGGAGATGGCTGGAAAGGAGGAGGTAGGGCAGGTTGCTGCTTTAGTTGGGTGGTTAATTTTCAAGGAGGTTTCTTTATGAAGCTGAGATTTGAGCAAGATGGGAAGAAAGTGGCCAAGTTACTCATATGGATAGCTGGAGGAAGACCATTTCAGGTATAGGGAAGAAGTAGGCACAATGTCCAAAAGAAAAAGAATGTCTATTCAGTTCCATGAGTGAGGAAAACCTTTCTCAACTGCACCCGAGCAGACTTCACTCTGTATCAACAACTTATAGCCTAATACTCTACTCATGAGATTGTATTAGATGTAATTTCTACTACAGAGATGACATTAGATGTCCATGCCTGATCCTTGGCAGGGAGACTGGGACCAGTGGACCACCATGAAATAGCCCAGGGCTATCCATAGTCATTCCCCAGGGTTGCACTCCCTCCCCCGTGTGAGCAGGGTCACCTGGAGGAGGGTAGATGCGGAACAAGCCAGGTCTCTCTCTGTCAGCAAGGGGGAAGGGTGTGTGTGTATACAGAAGAGAGGGATTAGATTTGGGGAAGTAGAAATAGTGGTGTCTCCACTGCACTCTGGAGATTAAACAATGCTCCTCTGAGGCCTGAGGAAAACTCGTCCCACCCTTCCAGAGACTGACCCTGACTACCAGCAGAGAACTCTCATGTTTGATGCAGGAGGAGGGAAGGCTGGAAGGAAAGCTACAGTGACCAGGATCAGCATCTAATTTGCCCAGCAGGAAACAGGCCACTACCCATGGAGAGGGAGAGGGTTTAACAGAATATACTCAGCAGTCAGGTAGCAGGTGGCACTAAGAAAGAGAAAAGGTGACTCTGGAAGGAAAATTCCACATATTGCACAGAAATATACTGATATAAGTGATGGATGATCGACTTCATTCAAGGCCACCATTAGAATTTCCAAGGGTAGCACTGCAGCTCCAACCCTGTGGGGAACTTTATTACCCCTAAAGTTTAAGTGTCTGAAGGGAAAGCTATGCATGAGAATTAGGAGTCCTGACTTGTTTGAACCAATTCAAGAGCCTTTCATTTCGAGTGCCAGGTCTAGAGTGATCCACCCACATGTGAGCTTTCTACCTTACAGAAAGAAAGCACATTAAGTGGTAATTCCATAAACATTACTGATGGGAACAGAAGTACCACTTAGAAAGACTAAGTCAAACTGAGATAATAGAGAAATGTAAGCTCTAATTCATAGGATAGGAATGCCAATTCAGAGCAAAGCAAGTACAATTTAGAGAGGAAAAATCTAAAGTTCACAACTCTGCTTGACTATCTTATCTTTCTTGTTAGTATAGGCAGAGGCCATTAGAAATGATCACATTAACCTGAAAGTCCGTTCAGGTTTAACAAGATGTAGAGATGATGCATCACTTGAATATAAGACAAATTAAAACAAAGACATGGCAGATATAAAAGAGCAACAGTTACTACTTCTAATATCTGGAAGTAACTTTTTAAAAATAATTATTTTTATTTTCCTTTTGGCTTTTACAGAGCTTTGTTGTTTACAGATATGTATAATTCCAGATTAGTCATATATATATCCCTCATCCCTTCCTCCTCTGCCCCCTTCCCAGGTCCCCCCATCCCACCCTTCCAGGCCATCGTATAGCCCTCATGTAGGATCCCTTAGTCCCAAAGCACACTGACAATAGCTATCTCTTTCACATTTGATAGTATAGGGCTCCATGTTACTCTTTCCATGCCTCTCACCCACTGTTCACTTCCTACAATGTCCATAAGTCTGTTCTTTGTCTGTTTCCTCCCACATCTAGAAAGAAATTCGGTTCAATTTTATTTGACATGTATTTAGTGGGAACCCACTAGATGGATAACAGGCCCTACCCATGGAGAGGGAGAGGGTTTAACAGAATATACTCAGCAGTCAGGTAGCAGGTGGCACTAAGAAAGAGAAAAGGTGACTCTGGAAGGAAAATTCCACATATTGCACAGAAATATACTGATATAAGTGATGGATGATCGACTTCATTCAAGGCCACCATTAGAATTTCCAAGGGTAGCACTGCAGCTCCAACCCTGTGGGGAACTTTATTACCCCTAAAGTTTAAGTGTCTGAAGGGAAAGCTATGCATGAGAATTAGGAGTCCTGACTTGTTTGAACCAATTCAAGAGCCTTTCATTTCGAGTGCCAGGTCTAGAGTGATCCACCCACATGTGAGCTTTCTACCTTACAGAAAGAAAGCACATTAAGTGGTAATTCCATAAACATTACTGATGGGAACAGAAGTACCACTTAGAAAGACTAAGTCAAACTGAGATAATAGAGAAATGTAAGCTCTAATTCATAGGATAGGAATGCCAATTCAGAGCAAAGCAAGTACAATTTAGAGAGGAAAAATCTAAAGTTCACAACTCTGCTTGACTATCTTATCTTTCTTGTTAGTATAGGCAGAGGCCATTAGAAATGATCACATTAACCTGAAAGTCCGTTCAGGTTTAACAAGATGTAGAGATGATGCATCACTTGAATATAAGACAAATTAAAACAAGGACATGGCAGATATAAAAGAGCAACAGTTACTACTTCTAATATCTGGAAGTAACTTTTTAAAAATAATTATTTTTATTTTCCTTTTGGCTTTTACAGAGCTTTGTTGTTTACAGATATGTATAATTCCAGATTAGTCATATATATATCCCTCATCCCTTCCTCCTCTGCCCCCTTCCCAGGTCCCCCCATCCCACCCTTCCAGGCCATCGTATAGCCCTCATGTAGGATCCCTTAGTCCCAAAGCACACTGACAATAGCTATCTCTTTCACATTTGATAGTATAGGGCTCCATGTTACTCTTTCCATGCCTCTCACCCACTGTTCACTTCCTACAATGTCCATAAGTCTGTTCTTTGTCTGTTTCCCCTCCCACATCTAGAAAGAAATTCGGTTCAATTTTATTTGACATGTATTTAGTGGGAACCCACTAGATGGATAATACTATAAAATGTCAGTAAATTCTAGAAAAGAATAGAGCCCTTTTTACAACCCAGCAAGGCAGAAGGGATTAAATTCTTACAAAGGAAGAACAAATGTATTAGAAAAGATACTGAATAATCAAGTTCGGGAAAGTGAAAAAGTTTAGAAAGGCTTCACAGAAATGAACTGCGGTTCTAATAATAAAACTTCTATTTTCATAGTATTAAATCGTTTCCAAAGCACTTTCACAGTCTTTATCTCATTGTTTCACATAGACCTTGCAAGACTGGTGGGATTTGGATAAGAAATTCCTTTCTGAAATGTTTCAAAATACAGAGTATTTAAACTGAAGGCTATATTTTTTAAGGATAAAATGAAAGGATGTGAGAAGAATACAGAAGCTGTTTTGGGTTCCAGTTCCATTGAACTATGACATATCATATGATGTCTAAAATCAAGGGTTGAATTTCTGGGCTTTCAGAACTGAAATCCTCTGAGTTGATGAGTGGGAACAACTTAAGCAGGCCATCTTTCCTCAAATAAAACATGCATGGTAGTACACTGACCATTAAATGATAATAATATTAAAATAATTAAACAGGCTTTTAAAGAATTATTGCCAAAGTGTAAAGTTAAGAATATTAAAATACTCAGTAACTCAAAGAGGATATTTTTAAAGCAGTGAAACATATGGACACATTCAGTTCTTTTAAAAGTAGATTTAGTTTTGTCCTATTGGCTAACTTATGCTTAGAGCACCTTGTTATATGGCTTTAGCTTTAGGCACCGGTGAGACTGCTTAGATCAACATGAAGACCTGAGGCTTAGCCAACTTGACTACCAAAAAAAAAAAAAAAAACAGTCCCTAAATGCAACTAGGCAAAAAGTACGATGGACACAGTGTAAGGCAATCACTGCTATTGTGAAAGAAAAACAAAGTATGTGCAATGTTGGTAAGTGCCTAATAGCATCTCCATATCTGGAGGATTGCCCATTATCAACTAATTATGTGTTTTCTTCCAAAATTCTTTGCATATCATCTCCAAATCAAGGGGAAAAAAACTCAGTACTTCAAAAGCTATTTTAGGACCCCTGCTTCTGAGCAAGATGGAGTAATAAGGACCAAATTTAACCTCTGTCTTGAAATAACCAAAGCATGGACAAAATATATGGAACAATGGATTGTAAGATGCAAGGAAACACAGTGACCTCTGAGAAATGAGAAACATATGAGGCGAGCCCTAGGGTGAAAAGTGAAAGTGAAGTCACTCAGTGTCTGAGTTTTTGCGACCCATGGACAAGCTTTCTCCAGGCAAGAATATGGGAATGGGTAGCCTTTCCCTTCTCCAGGGGATCTTCCCAGCCCAGGAACTGAACTTGCATCTCCTACATTGGGAGGGATTCTTTACCAGTTGAGCTACAAGGGAATCCTAGGGTAGTCCTAGATGACTACTTTGAGTTTTCACATCACAGCATAGGAAAGAAGAAGTCAAGAGGACCCTGGAAGGGTCCCCAAATTGTGGGGAAGGAACTGAGAGTAGAAGACCAGGATAGTGAATGAGGGCACTGTCTCTTTCCTACCAACCATAGTGGAGACCTCGTCATTCATAGAGCATTGGGTGTGGTACACAGAATGGTCTTGTCTCGTAATAGGAAATAATTAGCCCTAGACTGAGTGCCAGTCTAACCCCACTTAAACTTAAAAGGGGCTCCCAAAGGATCAAACAATAGCACACATTTTGGAAAGGGAGAAATACAAATATAATTCCTTATATCATAAGTGCTCTAGTCCAACTCAAGATATTCTGTGAATAAGATGACTATTGGCTAACTTATGCTTAGAGCACCTTGTTATATGGCTTTAGCTTTAGGCACCGGTGAGACTGCTTAGATCAACATGAAGACCTGAGGCTTAGCCAACTTGACTACCAAAAAAAAAAAAAAAAACAGTCCCTAAATGCAACTAGGCAAAAAGTACGATGGACACAGTGTAAGGCAATCACTGCTATTGTGAAAGAAAACAAAGTATGTGCAATGTTGGTAAGTGCCTAATAGCATCTCCATATCTGGAGGATTGCCCATTATCAACTAATTATGTGTTTTCTTCCAAAATTCTTTGCATATCATCTCCAAATCAAGGGGAAAAAAACTCAGTACTTCAAAAGCTATTTTAGGACCCCTGCTTCTGAGCAAGATGGAGTAATAAGGACCAAATTTAACCTCTGTCTTGAAATAACCAAAGCATGGACAAAATATATGGAACAATGGATTGTAAGATGCAAGGAAACACAGTGACCTCTGAGAAATGAGAAACATATGAGGCGAGCCCTAGGGTGAAAAGTGAAAGTGAAGTCACTCAGTGTCTGAGTTTTTGCGACCCATGGACAAGCTTTCTCCAGGCAAGAATATGGGAATGGGTAGCCTTTCCCTTCTCCAGGGGATCTTCCCAGCCCAGGAACTGAACTTGCATCTCCTACATTGGGAGGGATTCTTTACCAGTTGAGCTACAAGGGAATCCTAGGGTAGTCCTAGATGACTACTTTGAGTTTTCACATCACAGCATAGGAAAGAAGAAGTCAAGAGGACCCTGGAAGGGTCCCCAAATTGTGGGGAAGGAACTGAGAGTAGAAGACCAGGATAGTGAATGAGGGCACTGTCTCTTTCCTACCAACCATAGTGGAGACCTCGTCATTCATAGAGCATTGGGTGTGGTACACAGAATGGTCTTGTCTCGGTAATAGGAAATAATTAGCCCTAGACTGAGTGCCAGTCTAACCCCACTTAAACTTAAAAGGGGCTCCCAAAGGATCAAACAATAGCACACATTTTGGAAAGGGAGAAATACAAATATAATTCCTTATATCATAAGCGAAGTGCTCTAGTCCAACTCAAGATATTCTGTGATAAGTTAAAGATGTATACTATTAACCCTCAAGTAACCACTGAAATAACAAAACAGAGTTATAGCTAATAAGCCACCACAGGAGATAATGGATTCATTAATTCCATTTAGACCAAACAAAGACAAAAAAGTGGAACAAGCAAACAAAGAACCAATGAGATGAGACAAAAATAAGCAGATTGATGACAGGTTTACACCAAACTAGATCAATAATCACATTAAATATAAATAGTTTAAATATTCCCAATTAAAAGAGATTGTCAGACTGGATGTTAAAACAGCAAACTCCTACTACATGCTGCCTACTAGAAATATATATAACGACAAAAACACGCTAAAAGCAAATCAAAAGAAATTACACCATGTCAGCACTAATCACAAGAAAGCTGGAAGTTACATCATTAGACATTAGGGACATGCAAATTAAACCCACAATGAGATACTACCACATATCTACTGAAACGAGTAGAATTTAAATGATAGACCATATCAAAATTTAGAGAGACTATGAAAGAATTTGAACTCTCATACACTGCTGGTGTGAATGTAAAATGGTATAGCTGTTTGGAAAACTGCCAAAACTCATTTGGCAGTTTCTTAATATGTAAAACATATAATCTAGCTGTCCATCTATTAGGCATTTACTTGAGAGAAATAAAAACATAAGTAAGTCCATTTAAAGACTTGCATATGAATGCTCACAGAAGCTTTATCTGTAATAGCCCCAAACTGGAAACCACCCAAAAGTCCATTAAAAGATGAATGAATAAACAAACTGGAGCATTTTCATATAAAGGAATACTCAGCAACAAACAGGGATAAACTAATGATTTGGTAAGAATATGGATGAATCTCAAAATAAGTATATGGATGAAAGAAATGAGACCAAAAAAGAGTGTATACTATATATTCTACTTATATTAAACTAGAAAATGAAAATTCATCAACATTTTCTACAAATTCATTGCACTATTATTTATAATAGCCAACTCATGGAAACAACCTAACTGTCCACTGAGAGACAAATGGATAAAGAAAATGTACAATGAAACCTTGTCATTTCCTTATATCATAAGCAAGTGCTCTAGTCCAACTCAAGATATTCTGTGATAAGTTAAAGATGTATACTATTAACCCTCAAGTAACCACTGAAATAACAAAACAGAGTTATAGCTAATAAGCCACCACAGGAGATAATGGATTCATTAATTCCATTTAGACCAAACAAAGACAAAAAAGTGGAACAAGCAAACAAAGAACCAATGAGATGAGACAAAAATAAGCAGATTGATGACAGGTTTACACCAAACTAGATCAATAATCACATTAAATATAAATAGTTTAAATATTCCCAATTAAAAGAGATTGTCAGACTGGATGTTAAAACAGCAAACTCCTACTACATGCTGCCTACTAGAAATATATATAACGACAAAAACACGCTAAAAGCAAATCAAAAGAAATTACACCATGTCAGCACTAATCACAAGAAAGCTGGAAGTTACATCATTAGACATTAGGGACATGCAAATTAAACCCACAATGAGATACTACCACATATCTACTGAAACGAGTAGAATTTAAATGATAGACCATATCAAAATTTAGAGAGACTATGAAAGAATTTGAACTCTCATACACTGCTGGTGTGAATGTAAAATGGTATAGCTGTTTGGAAAACTGCCAAAACTCATTTGGCAGTTTCTTAATATGTAAAACATATAATCTAGCTGTCCATCTATTAGGCATTTACTTGAGAGAAATAAAAACATAAGTAAGTCCATTTAAAGACTTGCATATGAATGCTCACAGAAGCTTTATCTGTAATAGCCCCAAACTGGAAACCACCCAAAAGTCCATTAAAAGATGAATGAATAAACAAACTGGAGCATTTTCATATAAAGGAATACTCAGCAACAAACAGGGATAAACTAATGATTTGGTAAGAATATGGATGAATCTCAAAATAAGTATATGGATGAAAGAAATGAGACCAAAAAAGAGTGTATACTATATATTCTACTTATATTAAACTAGAAAATGAAAATTCATCAACATTTTCTACAAATTCATTGCACTATTATTTATAATAGCCAACTCATGGAAACAACCTAACTGTCCACTGAGAGACAAATGGATAAAGAAAATGTACAATGAAACCTTGTCATTTCTAACAACATGGATGGACCTTGTGGACATAATGTGTAAGTGAAATAAGTCAGACGAGAAAGACGACAGCTGGGTGATCTCACTAATCTGTGGAATCTAGAACACATAAAACAACAACAAAAAATAAGCTTAAAGATACAGAGAAGAGATTGGTGGTTTACAGAGATGTGGTTGGGAGTGTGAAACAAGTGAAAAGGGTCAAAAGGTACAAACTTTCTGTTGTAAAATAAGTTGTCAAAGAGATGTAATATACAGGATGACAACTACAGTTAATAATGCTCTACTGCATACTTAAAGATGCTGAAAGTATATTTTAGAAGTTCTCATCATAAGAAAAAAGATTTTGTAACTAAATGTGGTCACGAATGTTAACTAGATTAACTGTGGTGACCATTTCACAATAGATACAAGTATCAAATAATTATGTTGTACCCTTGAAATGAATATAATTATATGTCAGGTACCTCTAAACTAAAATAAAGTCAGGAAAGGAAGAAAAGCTGTTTTATCTGATTTTCCTCCAATCCATGTCATCAGAGCACATAGATGACTGATAAAGGTCTAAAATATGAGTGAACCATGTTCCCACAGAGTGAAGGAGGCACACTGAATGTTTGATCCATTATTTTTCTTTCTGCAATTTTTGAACCTTATTTAAATATTGGATAGTTTTATAAACTCACAGATCTAGACATAATTTCTTTAGAAACAATAGCTTTGTTTCCTAATATACCCCCTGTTGTATAACTTTCCCCTTTGTTTTCAACAGCATTTTTGCTTAACTATATGCATTCAGCAATTCAAGAAATATTTTACTGCTTACTATATAAGAGGTACTTCCAAGTATCAGTAGAGATGGTAGCTAGGGCCTCTGCCCTTATGGACCTGACATTCAAAGTGGTGCAGATAAACTCTCCACAAACACATAGCTATAGATTTTCTTTAGTGCATGAAGCAAGCAAACTGGATGCTGTCTGAGATGATGATAGGAAATCTTCTTTAGATGTGACTTTACATATTAACTCTGCAGTTCATTACTTCAAATGATTCCTAGTAATTCAATTTACATACTGGAATTTTTCCCTTCTATTTAGTTTTAGTTTTAAGCTTCAGATCACCTAGAATAAAAGCTACAGATGAATAGCACTGTCACTTAGCTAACTTGTCTCCATCCTTTAGGTTTCAGTTGGAAGGCCACTTTCTCTGGGAAGGCTTCCTCATCACTCTTCCCTGCTGCCCAACCTCATGGCAACACACACACACACACACACACACACACATGTGCGAGCTTAGGTTTTCACTATATGCCCTGCATTTTCTCTTGTCCCACTTACTACAATTTGTAATTGCTATTAACATATGGGAACTTTTTAAATTTCTGTCTTCCCAAGAAGCTATAACCACCATTAGGGCAGAGACATTTTAACTTTTTCCATGACTGCATCCCTACTATATAGCACAGAACCTGGAAGACCATAGTGACCAGAAAAATATTTATTAAATGGAAAATATGTATTGAATGAAGGCATGGTTCTGCTCACTTCAGGAAAAACTTGATGACTAAATCCTCCTGGTCCTATGGATGAGATTCTCCTTCTTCAACAGAATGATCCAGGCTCCTTGTTCAACAGGTTATTCCTGAGATGGTGGTTTGAGATTCACAAACTCACCCTACTCTATATCTGCATTTCCTAAACTCTTAATAAACGTGACTCCTGACAAATCAATAAATGTAAGGAGGAAGTCACCCTTTTTGGCTTAAAGGTTTGAACTGTAAACGAAGAGGAAATATTGTCATGTCAACTTAACTTTAGAGCAAAGAACTGGTACTGTATAGTTAGCTGTTCTGACAGGCTCCCCAGCCAAGCTGCCTGGGTTCAAATTCTGGTTCTCTCACTTACCAGCTACTTACTGACCTCAGTAAGTGAGGTTCTCTCACTTACTGACCTCAGGCAAGCAACCTAACCTTTTGGTTTCTCATTCTCCTCACCGGTAAAACGAGGAGAAACATAGCATCTAGGGGTGACTGTGAGGCTTAAAAGCATGAATATAATCTATGTAAACATGCTTAGAACAGTGAATGTCATGTATTAAGTCTTAGATAAGTACTCATTATTAATTTCAGCAATGCATAAAAGCAACTAAAATCAATTCTTCTCAAAATCTCTCATGCAATGGCATTGGCCCCAAAAGTATCAGTACAGTTGCTCAGTTGTGTCCAACTCTTTGCAGCCCCATGGACTACAACCCCAAAGTATGACCTTGTGTAAAAAAAAAAAAAAACAACCTGTATTTCTATTACTTTCTTTCTTTTTTTTTTTTTAAAGATTTATTTATTTAGGGCGGGGGTCGGGTTGGGGAGGGAGGGGAGTGGGCGGGCCACTTCTTATTGGTCTTTCATTTCTCTATTTTCATCCATCTTTGTTCTTTGGCTCCTGTGGGCCTCCCATGGCGGTGGCGTCTGTCGTCGCAGAGCGCAGTCTCTGGGTGCACGCGCTCCAGAGCTCTGGCTCGGTAATTGGACACATCAGTCCAGCCGCTCCGCGGCACGTGGGATCTTCCCAGGCCAGGGATCGAACCGGCGCCCCTTGCACTGCAAGGTGGTGGGTGTCCTTACCCACTGGACCACCAGGGGAAGCCCTATTACTTTCTAACTTTTTATGTTTTCCAACCACATTTCTACCTCTGAGATTAATGAATATATTAACTGAAGGGAGAATTCCTGTCATAATGACAATTATTTTAAGGACATTATGGAATTGGTAAGAATCAAGAAATTTTAAGATGACCTATATTACTTTAAAATGCCCTTTGTGGTAGTGACCTTTACAAATAGCATTTCTGAATTTCATCAGCCAGTTTCCAGTCCTACTTACAGAGTAGGCTTTACCATGCAGCTTTTCATATGCTCTGAAAGGGGGTTATTTCTAGAGGAATGCGGAGGGAAGGAGGAAGGGGGGGAGTCTTTCTGGTGGAATTGTGAGAACAGCAACTCTTTGAATGTTGGGCATGACGTAGCCTGGGAAATGTGAGCAGCTGCTGGCGGAGGGTTTCACACGCAGCGGGAGAGTGGGAAAAGCAAAGATGCAAACCACCCAGGCAAACAAATGCAGAGGAATGGGTGGGGCTAGGTCAGGCTGCAGTGAGCAAGGGAGGTCAGCCTGAAGGGAGAAGGACCCTCAGAAGAATAAAGAAAACCACAGTGAGAACTGTGAGCAAAGGGAAAATGTCAGTTGCCTGATAAGGGAGAAGGAAAAAAGAACATGAGTATTGAAGCAATTTTAAGTATTCATAATTATATGTATATTTCTCATGAGAAATCAAGAAGCAAAGAGAAATACATACATGCATACATACAGAAAACTGCTGTTTAAACACATTTAAGAGAAACCTAGTCCATCTTTAAAAACCAATAATGAAACCATTTTCTGTATTGCCACAGTAGATGGCTTCAGAACTAGCAAGAAGTGTTCCTCGTGAAAACAAATCAGAAAGCTAGTGGTCCTGAAGGATCAAGCATTCAGGTAACCAAACTAAGACTTCATAATGATTTAGGGTCATTTCATACAATCACTAAACAATTAATGTGCCTTGCATTCTCTCTAACTAATAAATATCTCTTTGACTCCTACTGACTGCATTCTCATTTTGTACCTCGTAAAATTGTTTTGGTCACCCTCCCTACCTCGTTCATTTTTTCCTGGAGTCCAACACATCCTGGTGCCTTCTGAAAAAAATCCAGTATGCCCTTGAAAACTAGATTTCTCTTTGAGGTAAGGTGGGTGGACTCTGGAACATCTGGTCTTTGCTACTTTCAAGGTTACCTGGGCAACTTCAGTATCATTCCTCTTGACTAACATACAATTAGCTATAGAAACACTGTAAGCCACAGGGACCACGGAAAATGTACGGAAGTTTGACACTGGCCTTTGACCTAAGTGTGTTCTAAGGGCTGTAACTAGAGTGGACATTTAGATTTACACATTCCCTTCGATCTTTAAAGGACATTGTTCACTTCTGTTAAAAAAAAGGAAACAAAGATGAGGTTCAGCATAAACGCTTGTTCTTTCTTTACAGGAAAGATGTTTTCCTAGAACCTAATTGTCCTTTTTGCCATGGGTCATTCTATTCCTAATGTCAACAGATCCTTCTGTGACCTAACCTTTTCTACAACAAACACATTCATCTTTTCTCTTTGTGCTTTCGATTTCCTTTACCCTCCACTTTTAAAAAACTGCTGCCAATGGGCACATCAACCTTGATGCTCTAGTTGAAAGCTTTCTTTTTATAAGAACTACTTACAGTTTAGAATGTGGTTGAGTCATTTTTTCTACAGTATTTTTGGATGGTTCAGTATTTTCAAGTCTGTGGTTCCATTAACTTCCTGATAAGGGAGAAGGAAAAAGAACATGAGTATTGAAGCAATTTTAAGTATTCTTTTGTATATTTCTCATGAGAAATCAAGAAGCAAAGAGAAATACATACATGCATACATACAGAAAACTGCTGTTTAAACACATTTAAGAGAAACCTAGTCCATCTTTAAAAACCAATAATGAAACCATTTTCTGTATTGCCACAGTAGATGGCTTCAGAACTAGCAAGAAGTGTTCCTCGTGAAAACAAATCAGAAAGCTAGTGGTCCTGAAGGATCAAGCATTCAGGTAACCAAACTAAGACTTCATAATGATTTAGGGTCATTTCATACAATCACTAAACAATTAATGTGCCTTGCATTCTCTCTAACTAATAAATATCTCTTTGACTCCTACTGACTGCATTCTCATTTTGTACCTCGTAAAATTGTTTTGGTCACCCTCCCTACCTCGTTCATTTTTTCCTGGAGTCCAACACATCCTGGTGCCTTCTGAAAAAAATCCAGTATGCCCTTGAAAACTAGATTTCTCTTTGAGGTAAGGTGGGTGGACTCTGGAACATCTGGTCTTTGCTACTTTCAAGGTTACCTGGGCAACTTCAGTATCATTCCTCTTGACTAACATACAATTAGCTATAGAAACACTGTAAGCCACAGGGACCACGGAAAATGTACGGAAGTTTGACACTGGCCTTTGACCTAAGTGTGTTCTAAGGGCTGTAACTAGAGTGGACATTTAGATTTACACATTCCCTTCGATCTTTAAAGGACATTGTTCACTTCTGTTAAAAAAAAGGAAACAAAGATGAGGTTCAGCATAAACGCTTGTTCTTTCTTTACAGGAAAGATGTTTTCCTAGAACCTAATTGTCCTTTTTGCCATGGGTCATTCTATTCCTAATGTCAACAGATCCTTCTGTGACCTAACCTTTTCTACAACAAACACATTCATCTTTTCTCTTTGTGCTTTCGATTTCCTTTACCCTCCACTTTTAAAAAACTGCTGCCAATGGGCACATCAACCTTGATGCTCTAGTTGAAAGCTTTCTTTTTATAAGAACTACTTACAGTTTAGAATGTGGTTGAGTCATTTTTTCTACAGTATTTTTGGATAGTGGCTTTCAGTATTTTCAAGTCTGTGGTTCCATTATTAACTTTCCAAGAATTAGAGGATTCCCCCCACCTCCCGATCAAAGTACTACCTACTATCTGTTAATTGTAAAAACCAGCTAATAAAATCTCTATGAGTCAGCAACACAACTGTAGTTACTAATTTATGAAAAATACTGGTATATGGGCAAGACAATTTTGCACAGAAACTACCCATAATGCTTCATGCAAAAATATTTCTACACCTCTCTATTAAACTCTGTGAACCACAGCTTGGGAACCAATTTTTACAGGTGGTCACAGATCAACAGTATCTCCTGGGAGCTTGATAGAAATGCAAAAACACAAGCTTCAGCCAATACCTACGGAGTCTTGGCAGGGTTTGGGGGTAGGGTAGGATTTAACAAGCTCTGCAGGTGACTTTTATCCAGGCTTGGTTTTGAGAACTACTTTCTAGACCAGTACTATCCAACAGAAACAGAATGAGAGCTGCATACACACTAAAACGGTAAAAAAGAAACAAACACTGTCAGTTGTTTCACTTGAAGCTACAGGTTCACTTTGGTCATTGGCAAGAGAGATATCTAACTTTGAATAATAAAAAAAGAAATAGGTGAGATAATTATCATATATTTTACTTAATCAAGTACATCAAAATATTATCACTTCAACATATAATCAGTTTAAATACATATATACATATACATATATAAAATATTGATTTATTTATTTAGCTATGTTCGGGCTTAGCTGTAGCACTTGGAATTTTTATTGTGTTACGCAGGCTTTTTCACTCTGGTGCATGGACTCTCTAGTTGTGGCATGTGGGCTCAGTAGTTGTGGCATGAGGGCTTAGTTGCCCCATGGCATGTGGAATCTTAGTTCCCTGACCAGGGATCAAACCCACATTCCTTGCATTGCAAGGGAGATTCTTAACCACTGGGCCACAGGAAAGTCCCAATATAAAAATATTAATGAGATAGCTTACATTCTTTTTTGGGTACCAAGTCTTTTGAAAACTGATGTGTATAGAACACTTATAACACTTCTCCATTTGGACTGGTTACATGCAAGGGTTCAGAATCCACATGTCACTGTCTCAGTGGAAAGCATAGTTGTAGATCATGTATCTTGAAATATAAGCAACTCTAAATTCATATTTATATTATGCTTATTATATTTATACATATTCACATTTTTGCAACAACTATGGAGCCCAGGAGCCACAACTACTGAAGTCTGTGTGCCCTGGAGCCTGAGTTCACAACAAGAGAGGTCACTGCAGCAAGAAGCCTGTTCACCTCAACTAGAGAGCAGCCCCCATTCCCTGCAACTAGAGAAGAGCCTGTGGCAGCAGCGAAAACCCAGAATAGCCAAAAACAAATACATAAATAAATAAAAAATTGTTTTTTTTTAAAAAAAGATGACATTAGTGAAGAGGCTTCTGGTCGCTATGTTCTTGTACCAGTTTGGAAAATGACAATTTCTTCTTGGTACACGATAGATGCTTAATCAATGCCAACTGAAGGAAAGAAGAAGCAAAGAATGAAAGAAGGAATGGAGTGCATAGAAGATGAGGGTCTACATCCCTGTCACAGAAAGTTACTGCAGAGATGTGAAGATAGAGTGCATATCTGTCCACATGACTTTGGAGGAATTGTAGGAAACCTTTAAAAACATACATAATTCATGATGCTGTCCTTAAACATATTTAAAGAATGTCATGCATAAAATGTCTTCATATTTAATATTTTTCAAGTGATTACATTTCATACATCCTACAGTCAACAAAGCCTTTACTGTTTATAGTAAAAGTGTATTTGCAGCTTCTGTGGCTATTCATGGGATTACCCATGAGGGTGAAAAATGGATAGAATATTCCCTATAGCACTTGGCTGTTTGGTGGCTAAAGAGCACAGCCACAAAAAGTATGTACACTGCTTCAAAATTAGAAGAGTTTATCATCAGTTTAATTTTCTTTCCATTTGGTTCCAATACTCATTTCTCTTGGATCAGATATTAACATCAGTTCCACTTTAAGAGCTAATTCATTAAAGGCATATTTGGTTGATTTTAGTACAATTGCTGAGTTATAAAGACTGAGGAATATAATGCCTTATAATTTTATATTTGAAACGACAGGTGTGATTTTAAGGAGTACACTGAATTGGGGCTCATTCATCCATCGGTTTGCAAAGGATGCTTTCAAAGTTAACATCCATGAGAATTATTTTAAAAAGAAGGGAAGCATGAAAAAAGGGAAAGTATTGTGTTGCCCAAGATAGCTCTAAAGTATGACTTTTGTTAAGTCCAAACTTAACAGCAGTGTGAGATGAGGCAACCAAAAGGGTAGGGAGCTGCAGTTCAGATCTGACTCAGATTGTGACTGAGGCTTAAGAGCTGTGTGACTGAGTCTCAGTCTCAGTTTCCTTATATATACAAGGAAATGGTGCTACTAATCATAATACATAATCATAATGTTTTAAGGATTAAGTGAGACGATGGACATGAACACTTTTTTACAACTACAAAGAATAATGATTGCCTTTGTCAAAAACACATTGTGCAATGAGCTCATAGAAACATCCACACCAACGTGTCCGCTCTGAGGGAGAAAATAAGATTTTACTCCCACAGAGTTTCAAATGGGCAAACAACCAGTGTCTCTATAATTTTATTTGTGGATTCAATATAATCCAGACCTCCCTATACATTCTATTTCTAGGTACAGATACTTTGTGATTGGGTCTTACCCTGCTGTTGATGTTGATCTATGTGGTTTATATATTATTTTGAGAGACATTAGTGGCTCAGTCCTTAAGTCATGTCTGACTCTTGTGACCCCACGGGCTGAGGTCTGCCAGGCTCCTCTGTCCATGGGATTTCCCAGGCAAGAATACTGGAGTCAGTTGTCATTTCCTTCTCTAGGGGATCTTCCTGACCCAGGGATCGAACCCATCTGTCCTGCACTACAGGCAGATTCTTAACTGACTGAGCTACCAGAGAAGCCCCTGAGAGATACTACGTATAGCTAAAAAACCAGCATGGCTCTGCTTTAAAGTAAAAATTAATGGATCATGTAGGAAACCCAGGATAGACTTCCGTGGTAGCTCAGTGGATAAGAATCTGTCTGCCAATGCAAGCGACATGGGTTCGATCCCTGGTCCTGGGAGATTCAACATGCTATAGAGCAACTAAGCCATAACTACTGAGCCTGTGTGCTGCAGTTACTGAAGTCCTTGCACCCTAGAGTCTGTGCTCCACAATAAGAGAAGCCACCACAATGAGAAGCCTGTATGCCACAACTACAGAGAGTAGCCCCCACTCTCCACATCTAGAGAAAGCCTGTGCACAGCAACAAAGGTTTAGTACAGCCTCTCCCATCCTCCCCAAAAAGCAAACCTAGGATATTCTGATATCAAGTACTTATAGACTGGTGATATGTCACTTAACATTTTTGATTACACTATTCTCAAATGTCACATGCCTTTTCTGAAACTTACATCTGCCTTCCCACTACCCCAACTCTTCATTTGGTTTCTCCTTGTCTTAGCAAACCTAAAAGCAAAGATGAACTATCACTTACATCATGATATGATTTTTGTTAACTGACATAGCACTGTAAGTGAATGAGTTCCATAGTTCCATGGAAATGTGATGTCACAATAATGATGGGCTTATACTTCCCCCTCCCACAGAAGCTGGACAGTTCTTCAGTTACCATCCAGTGGGTAGAAAGTCCACTTTGCAGTGCATGGGGCACCGGTTCCATCCCTGGCACGGGAAGATCCCATGTGCCGTGGAGTGACTGGATCGATGTGTCCAATTACAAGCCAGCGCTCTGCAGCACATGTGCCCAGAGCCGTTGCTCTGCAACTAGAGGTCACAGCGATGGGAGGCCCACACAGGCCAAAGAATAAAAAGATAGATGAAAAGAAATATAAATAAAAGAGGCATGATGGGGAAAAGAAAAAAAATGTTCTTGATAGGATATACTAGTTGCTCTTCCAGTAACGGGGATAAAGTTGTTTGATCTGATCCTCATTTCTTGCTTTGTTCATTTTCTGAACAAGTACTCACATTTATACTATAGCAGAGTGGTTAGAATTCTGGTCAAAGTAAAGAATGGAATCAACTCGAGTCAGTTACATGCAACCCCAAACGTTGGATTTATTACCTTTCTGCTAAAAACACTTGGGTTAATCTTTAAGGTCACATTTTTAAAAAGTAGCAACATGTGAAATTTGCCACAGTAAGAGCACACACCATAAACTGAACCATTTAATATGAGAAGGCTGTGTATGAGTGAGTTTGGGGATGAAGCATTTAAAAGCTATAATTATAGTGATAGAAGGAGGAACGTAACTCCAACAAGACACATTTGAATTATGAAGAGGAAGCAGATCCAATGATTTGAAACTAAATTCTGACATATGTGGATCTCCCTGAGATATCCACACACAGAATCATTGGACTGAACTGACTGTGACCTAAGACCAAATGTATGACCTTGTTTTACAAATGAGGAAATAGAAAATGAGAGAGGCCAAATATCTTTCGCAAGATAACATGGTCAAGTAACAGGTGAGCTTCAGTTTGCACTTAGCTAGTCTACTATTCACTCCTGTACTCTTTTCACTATATCACAATACCTTCTTTATGTACATCCCTGTATTTATAACCTAGTGCTTGTTTATTAAAGAATGTATAAAATCAAGCTGTTACTATTTTCTCATACTTTATATTTAGATAAATAGTGCAACTATGATGGGTCACTCAGCATTGGTTTTCTTAAACTTTATTTTCCTATCAGTCATAATATTTTTATCTCATTTGTAAAATTACATTTCCATTTTCACAAATTGATATCACATTCTGAAAGCTAATATGGCATTCAGTTCTCTAAAAGCAATGTTAAAATAATGGTTCAAGAATGCCTGGATGGAACAAATGTGTCCATTGGTCTTCCCTGGACGTTTGTAACTTTCCTTATTTATGTTTAAAATAAAAAATATATACTAAGAATGAAACTGGTAAGATTTTAATAGTACATAACCACTATGGAATAAATAGACATAGAAAGTCATGTAATCTCTTAACTGAAAGTGTCTTGCTTTAGTCAATGCCACTTATAACATAATCTATCATACACATATTTCAAGACTATCCATTACAACAAAAATTAAATTATAGAAGATCTTGAGTGGTCTTGAGTGTGGTTAGTAAAGATCTAGTAATTCTTTAACAGGACTTTCAGTCACTCCCCTAAATGAACTGTGCAAAGGAAAAGTATTCTGGTTTATCAAGAGCCTGATGTTGGGAAAAATAGAAGGCAAAAGAGAAGGGGACGACAGAGGACAAGATGGTTGGATGGCATCATTGAGTCAATGGACATGAGTTTGAGCAGGCTCCAGGAGAAGGTGAAGGACAGGGAAGCCTGGCGTGCTACAGTCCATGGGGTTGCAAAGAGTCGGAAACAAGCAAGTGAACTCAAAACACTGAAAGCAAATATTTTAAACCCAGTTTACTCTTTCCTCTCTGTACCTAGGTACATACTTTGTACATTGAATGAAATTGGAAAAAGTGAGAACAATTCCTGAATTCTACAGTCGGACCAGTTATAGGGTTTGGGGATTTGATGGTGGCCTTCATGAAGGGAACTTACAGATACACCTCTTTTACCACTGCATTTTCTGAGTTCTTACTATGAACTCTACATCAGTTAGTCCCTGTAATATTACAGCAAGCATACTAGAGATGAGGAAATGGACAAGCAAAGAGGTCAAGTGACTTCCAGTAAGTCTGATTCCAAAACCGGTCAGCTCTAATAACAACAATTATAAATGCATTATTACCAAGAAATTCACAGAGTTTTTTTTTTTTTTTTTTTTTTTTTTTACTATGTAGCTAGCACTATACTGAGCACTTACCATGAATTTTGACTTACTCATTCTAACAATAGACCAAATTTTAGAAACATTTAATGGCCTAATTTTCTTTAGATGAAACACCGAGTTACAAAAAAATTAACTTGCCAAAGGTCCCATAACCAGTAAATGTGACCTTGAGAGCACTTAGATTTCCTTTATTTCTTTTTTTTTTTTAAACATTTATTTATTTATTTATGGGGGGGCAGGTTGGGGAGGGAGGGGGTGGGTGGGCCACTTCTATTGGTCTTTCATTTCTCTGTTTTCATCCGTCTTTGTTCTTTGGCTCCTGTGGGCCTCCCATGGCGGTGGCCTCTGTTGTCGCAGAGCACCGGCTCTGGGCGCATGTGCTCCAGAGCTCTGGCTCAGTAATTGGACACATCAGTCCAGCCGCTCCAGGGCACGTGGGATCCTCCCAGGCCAGGGCTCGAACCGGCGCCCCTTGCACTGCAAGGCAGTGTCCTCACCCACTGGACCACCAGGGAAGCCCCTCCCTTTATTTCTTATGCAAACCTATGAAAAACTTCTGTTTGGATTTGTGATAGGATGTTCTTTCTTTAAAACTTTTTAGCATGTGTCTTACTGATGACTTTTGTTTTAAATTAGGATTCCAAAAGGAATAGATATTTTAAGAATCCAAGCTATGATAGTATAAAATAATGGTGTGCCAGTAATTTAGTTCTTAAAGCATGATTCAGTATTATATTCCATGTTAATTGTAAGACAAAGTCTAGCTTTAATCCATTAAAAATTAATACTAATAGGTTTGAAAACATGAAATAAGAAATTATTAAATAACAAGAAATATCCTATAGGCACAAAATATCATATCACACAAAGAAATTGCTTGTATTGTTCCTTACGAACAAGGCTTATCTGTACATTCTCTTCTTGAGAGAAAGAACTTATAATGTGCCTACCTGCAGAAGCTTCCATCTGGTATTCAGGTCTTCCAGAGTGCTCAGATTATATGGTGACAGCTGAATGTCCAATGTGGTGAGTTGGCGAGCAAGGTCATTGACGTGGCTTACATTCTCTTTGAGAGGTGTAATTTCTCCTCGAAGTGCCTGTGTGACATAATCAAGGGAAAAATGGAAGAGAGTATTTAAGGGGGAAAAAACCCAAAACAGACACATGAGAACTACATGGTGTTATATTCTGTTCAGGGTGTCAGCAACATTTGCCCTTTTTTAGTGGTACTATGACAGTGGACATTTGTTGATGGGTGGCCAACTAAGTACTCTTGAGTACTTCGACTTAGGTGCCTAATTCTGTGATGAGCTCTGTCCAAACATCTGATTTTATTCCTACAAAATAACCCTATGAGGTTGGTCACTGGAGAATTCTCATTTCACATATGAGAAAAAAAATAGCAGAGGATAAACCTTGCCTGAGGCCCCATGGGTCAAAATTGAGGAACCTGGGATACATACTCAGATATTTCTGCCTCCAGAGCTCTGGCTCGGGACACATCAGTCCAGCCGCTCCAGGGCACGTGGGATCCTCCCAGGCCAGGGCTCGAACCGGCGCCCCTTGCACTGCAAGGCAGTGTCCTCACCCACTGGACCACCAGGGAAGCCCCTCCCTTTATTTCTTATGCAAACCTATGAAAAACTTCTGTTTGGATTTGTGATAGGATGTTCTTTCTTTAAAACTTTTTAGCATGTGTCTTACTGATGACTTTTGTTTTAAATTAGGATTCCAAAAGGAATAGATATTTTAAGAATCCAAGCTATGATAGTATAAAATAATGGTGTGCCAGTAATTTAGTTCTTAAAGCATGATTCAGTATTATATTCCATGTTAATTGTAAGACAAAGTCTAGCTTTAATCCATTAAAAATTAATACTAATAGGTTTGAAAACATGAAATAAGAAATTATTAAATAACAAGAAATATCCTATAGGCACAAAATATCATATCACACAAAGAAATTGCTTGTATTGTTCCTTACGAACAAGGCTTATCTGTACATTCTCTTCTTGAGAGAAAGAACTTATAATGTGCCTACCTGCAGAAGCTTCCATCTGGTATTCAGGTCTTCCAGAGTGCTCAGATTATATGGTGACAGCTGAATGTCCAATGTGGTGAGTTGGCGAGCAAGGTCATTGACGTGGCTTACATTCTCTTTGAGAGGTGTAATTTCTCCTCGAAGTGCCTGTGTGACATAATCAAGGGAAAAATGGAAGAGAGTATTTAAGGGGGAAAAAACCCAAAACAGACACATGAGAACTACATGGTGTTATATTCTGTTCAGGGTGTCAGCAACATTTGCCCTTTTTTAGTGGTACTATGACAGTGGACATTTGTTGATGGGTGGCCAACTAAGTACTCTTGAGTACTTCGACTTAGGTGCCTAATTCTGTGATGAGCTCTGTCCAAACATCTGATTTTATTCCTACAAAATAACCCTATGAGGTTGGTCACTGGAGAATTCTCATTTCACATATGAGAAAAAAAATAGCAGAGGATAAACCTTGCCTGAGGCCCCATGGGTCAAAATTGAGGAACCTGGGATACATACTCAGATATTTCTGCCTCCAGGGTGCATATTCTTAACAATTCTATTATATGCCTTGCCAAAGATATTCTGCATTGGCAAAGAAACAGGAAAACTACAACACTGCTAGATTCTGAATTCTACTCATCTCACAACCAAAATGGATACCTTTTTTTAACAGTAAGAGTTGTACTCAATCATGAAATATTACATACATAACTTTGTATCAAATACATAAATAAATTGATTCATTTAGAGATGAGACTATTTTGTCAAACTCCGAGCATGACTTCCTGGTCTCCTCATATTTTAGTCCTTGTAGCAATGACTGAAGAAGGCTCCCATGGGGCTTCTCTGCTGTCTCTGGAGCACCAGAGAAGGATTCTGCAATGCAATGCATCATGACAATCTGCTGAGCAGAAGAAGCCTATGTAGATATGGGGAGGATGTGGCCATGCATCTTATCTTCCCTATTGAGAGGACATTTATGGATCTTTTAACATGATGTATGATGTCCCAATGTTCTAATGAGCAATTTCTAAGGGACAGATTCCCTCACTTAGGAGAACAGTTTGTGTAATGTAATGTCTGTGCACAAGGACGGCATCACTTACTTGGCTATCCATGCCGTTGTGATTTGCTTGATCTGTGCCAGTGCTCTTTTTCTGGTTCTCTATATCAATAAAGCCACTGCATACACTTACTTCATCTATAACCTCCCAGTTCCTTCTGACTCCAAATGGGAGGAACCTGCATACACATTCTAAATAAGAATGGTATTATCCTCTCAAATCGAAGTGAGTATCTCATTACTAAAATGTGGTATCGTATGGAGCGTAAGGCATTCGTAGATAATAGATAATATAGGACGCTTTGAAAATTACTCTGTTGAACTTACAGTTTTTGAAAAAGTGGCCATTAAAAATATTAAAGTATCATGGGGTTCCTTATGGGAGTCATAAAAACATCCTGGAATTAGTGGTGATGGTGGCACAGCTTTGTGAATATAGTAACACCACTGAATTACATACTTTAAATGGAATATTTTTTGGTAGGTGAACTACATATCAAAAAATCAAAATCAAAACAAAAAAAGAAACCCCTTTGACTGACCACACAGATGCAAAAAATGATTTCTGATATTTTCGTCTTTATTCAATT
Organism: Tragulus kanchil; assembly: GCA_022376925.1. Lineage (NCBI taxonomy): Eukaryota > Metazoa > Chordata > Mammalia > Artiodactyla > Tragulidae > Tragulus > Tragulus kanchil. The sequence continues at coordinate 100,711,143 of JAIOJX010000001.1, read as the reverse complement.
TCACATTAGTGGAATGTCACAAGCATCATTCTGAAACTAAGAAAGTTTTTATAGGAATTGATAGCAAATATTAGTCCATTCTCTTATAAATAAATACACGGGTTAAAAGAATCATAATAAGTGCCTATGGAGAAAGGCAGTTAAACTCCATAACTGTGAATTCATATTTCTAGAAGGAAATAATCCATAAGCACTTTGCTTGGCATAATAGAAAGGTTAAAAAACTGATTTTTTAAATGTTAGTGGGGAAACCTGGACAAAGACAATGATTATAAAAATGGAGCCCTTGTATTCTGGATGATAACATGCGTTTGTGGTAACTACACATAAATATCCCATGACTGGGAACTGTAAGGAGGAACCCCTGCAGGGACACCAGGAGAGCCAGGTAGAATCTGGCAACAATGCAGGTCAGCCCCATAAACGCATCACTGCCTTTACCAGTGCAGCTCTTGGCCACTGAGTTTAGCATCCATCTCAGTTCAGTCGTGTCTCAATTTCAGCTCCCATTGGACTATAGGATGTGCATGTTGAAGGATCTCTTACTAGAGAATTTTGATTTTCACTTTCTTTCTCAAAGTTCTGGACTCAGATTTTCTTTTAATTGAAGGATAATTGCTTTATAATGTTGTGCTAGTTTCTGCTGTACCACAACATGAATCAGTTGTAAGTATACATACATTCCTTCTCTCTTAAGCCTCCCTCCCACTCCCCACATATCACCCTTCCTTCACCTTCACATATCATCACAGAGCTTTGAGCTGAGTTCCCTGTGCTATACAGCAGTGTCCCACTAGCTATTTTACATATGATAGTGTATATATGTTAATGCTACTCTCTCAGTTCCTCCCACACTCTCTTTCCCCTGCTGTGGACATAGATTTTTTAAACCTGCATCAGTATTTTGGAGGAAGGTGGAGATTAAAAAAATAAGTTCCAATATTCATAATTAATCACAACATTCTTTGTCCTTTGCTCTCTCCTTTCCTTCTCTCCTCTCACCCCCTGATCCCTCTCTCACTCACTCACTCACTCATTCTCTCTCTTTCTCCCTCTCACACACATGCACACACACATGTACACTGTCATGGCACTGTGGCTTCTTCTTTTGTTTTCCTTCTGCTTGTATTTACCAATTATAACAGAAGTTCCCTAGTTGATCTCCACTTAAGACTCATCAGATTAGCTTCCTTTTAAAACTAAAGAATCATAATAAGTGCCTATGGAGAAAGGCAGTTAAACTCCATAACTGTGAATTCATATTTCTAGAAGGAAATAATCCATAAGCACTTTGCTTGGCATAATAGAAAGGTTAAAAAACTGATTTTTTAAATGTTAGTGGGGAAACCTGGACAAAGACAATGATTATAAAAATGGAGCCCTTGTATTCTGGATGATAACATGCGTTTGTGGTAACTACACATAAATATCCCATGACTGGGAACTGTAAGGAGGAACCCCTGCAGGGACACCAGGAGAGCCAGGTAGAATCTGGCAACAATGCAGGTCAGCCCCATAAACGCATCACTGCCTTTACCAGTGCAGCTCTTGGCCACTGAGTTTAGCATCCATCTCAGTTCAGTCGTGTCTCAATTTCAGCTCCCATTGGACTATAGGATGTGCATGTTGAAGGATCTCTTACTAGAGAATTTTGATTTTCACTTTCTTTCTCAAAGTTCTGGACTCAGATTTTCTTTTAATTGAAGGATAATTGCTTTATAATGTTGTGCTAGTTTCTGCTGTACCACAACATGAATCAGTTGTAAGTATACATACGTTCCTTCTCTCTTAAGCCTCCCTCCCACTCCCCACATATCACCCTTCCTTCACCTTCACATATCATCACAGAGCTTTGAGCTGAGTTCCCTGTGCTATACAGCAGTGTCCCACTAGCTATTTTACATATGATAGTGTATATATGTTAATGCTACTCTCTCAGTTCCTCCCACACTCTCTTTCCCCTGCTGTGGACATAGATTTTTTAAACCTGCATCAGTATTTTGGAGGAAGGTGGAGATTAAAAAAATAAGTTCCAATATTCATAATTAATCACAACATTCTTTGTCCTTTGCTCTCTCCTTTCCTTCTCTCCTCTCACCCCCTGATCCCTCTCTCACTCACTCACTCACTCATTCTCTCTCTTTCTCCCTCTCACACACATGCACACACACATGTACACTGTCATGGCACTGTGGCTTCTTCTTTTGTTTTCCTTCTGCTTGTATTTACCAATTATAACAGAAGTTCCCTTAGTTGATCTCCACTTAAGACTCATCAGATTAGCCAAAGTCTTCATTTTCTGGGAAATATACTGACTGGGGCCTCTAACAGTCTGCAAATAAAATGTTAAGAAGTATGTGTCATCAGCATGGCGTTCAGCTCTCATGAGTTGACTTGCCAATGTGTGTATGTTCTCAAACCCGCTTTTGTCAATTAGTACTGCAGTCACATAATTTAATGAAAGATTTCCTAAACCAAAGAACTAGAAGTGCAAAAAGAAAATAAGTTGTCATTTCTGTAAGAAGTAAGGTTAAATACTCTGGAAATTTGCTCTAAAAAAAAAAAAAAGAAAAAGAAAAAGAAGTATTACTGAGTTGGGTGTCTACAAGACAATTTTAAAAGATTAGGTAAACCACCTGAAAATTTTCGAAGGATTCTAAAGTATGCCGAATGTTTCCCATGTTTCCCAAAGGACTCTGGGAAACCTGAACTGGAAATCAAAAAGCCTGAGTTATCAGTGTGTTTTATGGTGAACTCTAAACAGAGAATCTACACTCAAGGAAAAAACCTTCATACAACATTAAAATGTTAGTGACTATTTTACATTAAGTAAAAATTTTACTGACTTTTTCAATTGACTGTTGAACTCTAAGTCCTAACTGAGTTGGAATAGAGGGCATCTATTTTAAATGTTAACTACTATGATTTCACTATCACTGCTACTGCTACTAGTATTATTACTAATGAAGGGGGAAAAAGCCATATGTTCTGTTTAATGTGAATGCCTAAGTCTCTGTTAAGATAAACAGAAGCTTTGGTTAGGGGAAAGTCTGTTGCTAAGGAGGTAATTTGGTGCATAGGTTCACTTTGGGATGATAATTGTGGTGGGCTTGAGTCAGATCAAGAACTTAGCCAGCTAGAAGTCATGGTGAGGGTACTGAGCATATGACAACGGAGGAAAGGAGACAGCTGATGGTATAAAAGAGGAAGAGAAAAAGGAGACACGAGAATGTCTAAGTCAGTCTTGACTTTGACATGTGACCATGTCTAGCAGCAGCTCCGTATCTCAGGACAGCTCACTGGTATTAGCTGCCACTGCCTAGATGTACACATAACAAGAAGCATGGTCCCCTAAACACTGAGCCATCAGACATACTATTCACAGAGTGAACACAGGAGACTTCTCTGGTGGTTCAGTGGTTAAGAATTCACTGTGCAATACAGGGGACATGGGTTCGATTGCTGGTCAGAGAACTATTATTAAGATCCTATATGCCATGGGGCAACTAAGCCCACGTGCCACAACTACTGAGTCTGTGTGCTCTGGGTCACAACTAGAGAGTCCATGTGCCACAAGAGAAGATCCCACATGACCCAACTGAGATTTGACACAGTCGAACACATTTTTTAAAACAGTCAATACAGGTACCATGTTATTTAAGTAACAAGGAGTATGACTGTATTTCAAATATTAGCACATTTAATATTGTTGACATTAATGCACATAGGCATTAACGTTTAAATTATTGAACACTAAATACAAAACACCCCAAAGTACAGTTCACTCTGAACAATGATGTGCTATTTAAGTACTACCAGAGTTTCATTCAGTTTTTGTCCTAGTATGGAAGCAGTAACTGAGAAAACATTCAGAGAAGTCATTATACTCTGGGTTTTCTTTGAATCACTTAAACATTTGGAATATGTTCACCATGAAAGAGCAAACCAAGTCTAATTTTATTGTGACTAGTTTCATGCAGGCAGAATTTTCACTTCATTAAATCTTGTCTAATTATAGATATAAAAGTACTGATTTAGAATGATATATAAGTTTGATATGCCTAGTTTTTTCTTTTTATGACATTTAATTGCTTGTCAGAACTTTGCTTATCTTTAAGTAAAGATTTGTTCAAATACAGATTTAGAGGCTCAGTCATCAACCACTTTGCAACAAAACAAAGGAACTGTCTTTCAAAATGAGAACGTTTTTGAGGAAGCAACTTTGACTTGATAGTTATGGACTATTCTGGAAGGCATGGAAGATCAGTTTGGAGCAATGGAAAAGGTAAGTTGAGGCACTTTGACTCTGGGGGCTTTTATTTCCTTTGTGAATTAGGAAGCAACTGACCTGGCATATAATCAGTGTGCAATGAACATTCATTGAATGAAAACACAAAGGAAAGATAAGTGGAGGCATTTGAATTAGCTGTGAGAGAGACTATGAGAGGGAGGTGACCAAAGATACATAGTGATGTCGACAGTGTTTGAGGGCTCATTTGAAGTTGAAGAGCACAAATTTTTAGCAGAACAAATCTGCTCAATTTTCTCTTTATCCAACAGTCTTCTAGGCAAGTGTGGAGGAAAGAATTGATCCAGGTTTGGGGTTTTGTCAGATGGCTGTGGCACAAATGCTTAGGGATAAGTGACTTTAAATTTTTAGTAGGAATGTGATTACAAAATGCAACTAACATGGACTGAGAGTGAAGTGAAGCAAGATGAGGCTTGTAGATGGAGAGAAAGTAGAAGATTCAATGGTGATGTCAAGACTATTCAAGCAACGCTACAGAGAGAGAAACTGCACAAGTAGGCAAGAAAGTGAGGCCCACTGGGATGATAGAATTAGCCATGTCATTTAAGAGTTTATAAACTGTGTGATATATACATATATGTGTTAGGTTGATAGGCTATTAAAGGGTTAACACAGCGGCCAGAGATTCCCCGGCCCTGAAAGAGTTGTAAGAAAGGGCCAGTTGCTAGGGGTAACACGGTAACCGGAGACCCCCAAACAGAGACTCCCTAAAAAGTCATCAAAGGGCCAGGTGCTAGCCTGCTGGCGCCTGAGACTCTCTCAAGGCCTGCGATAAGGAGACTGCCCTGGCCATGAAGATTCTTCACCAGGTGCAGAAAGTAACAAGAACTGCACACCCCCATGTCCACAGACAACTCAAGGACAGCGGACTCATCACTAATTTCCCGTCTTACTTAAACAAAGACTTCGTTTCTGTGCCTGCTCTGAAGAATCCCCCTACCCTTTTTTCCTTCTCCCCTTTCCTCTCTAATAAAATCTCCTCATCCCATCTCTGGGGCACGATTTCCCAGGCCCATCTCTTGGACCTCTGGATCTCGCCCGGGAACTCTTCCCAAATAAACTCCTTCCCTAACAGCTTGTGGTCCATTGTGTCTTTGCGATTCTTACAATATGTATATTATGTAACAGTGACATATATATATATATATATATGTGTGTGTGTATATATATATATGTATATATATATTATATATATACATATATATATACACACATACATACACACACACACAGAAACACAGTTTTATTTATATATTAATGGTACTCCTGAGAATCTGAAACACTTCCCTTCTTAACGACATTAAATACTATTCCAGAAATCTTAACCTACTACTTCATGGAGTTCCTATCTCACTTACCAGGAATTCAAGATTAGTATGATCTGACAATGACCTGTCACTCCAGGACTAGATACACTGGTAAGAGAACTTAACATCACAAATACTATCTAAGAAAGGAAATCGGGGTTGGCTGCCCCTTTCTCTCTGCAATGAAACCTTACCGAGCAAAACTATCAACTAAAAACCCTAAGAAATAGCCTGAAAAAAGTGTTAGGACAAGTCCCAAGAGTCTTTGGTTCTGGCACTGAGGCTTCTTCACATGGCTTAGGAAAGACCTCACAGAACCCAGTTATTCAGAGTTGGAGATAGATATAGCCCATCTGTGTTTCATAACTTCTGCATTTCTGGATGGGTTTATCATCCTGATGGGAGTGAGCAGCTACCAGTGGAACTGAAAGAGTCAAGGACCATATCCTGCTTTGCCCAGAAACTCAAAGGCCTCCCAGAACCTCTTAATACCTGCAGAGAACGAACTATTCAAATATAGTTGGACGGATAACAAAGAAACAAGATGAGATGCAGGCAAGGCTTTCAGGAACTGCATCAGACTTGGAGACTTCCATTGTTATCCACCATTCATGACCTTTTCCTCTGGCTGGCTTCCCACATGGTAGAGTGCCCAGGATGGAGGTTCAGCTTTTGTCTCAGATACGGACGGCCTTTGGGAAGCACAGTCTCAGTACTTTTAAGGGAAGAGGAGTGAGTAAAGTAGGGACCACGTCCTTATTTAGCTTTCTTGTTTCACTCTGAGAAAAAGAGGCTGTCTTTTCTATCCTGATGGCCATCCGGCTGCTAGCTGCCCCGGGCAGTCTTCAAGGAGGAGTAGTCAAAGGTCCCTGGTAAGGGGCTTCTCTTTCAGCTCAGGAAGGCTTTCTAGAAAAGGCCACAACTGAGTCTTTACCAGCTAGCCCTCAGAGTGGCTAAGTGATGAGTGTGCCAGCTGAGTAAAGGAATCTTCCTGAACAATTTTAGGAAAATAATACAAAGTCTGTAGGCATGAAGAAATCTGGTGCTTTTATTTCTCAAGCAATTATCACCATCCACTACACAGACAGAGGAGTCTGGTGGGCTACTGTTCATGACGCTAAAAAAAATTGGATATGAGTGACTGACTAACACACGAGACTTGGCCACCCGATGTGAAAAGCCAACTCGCTGGAAAAGACTCTGATGCTGGAAAGGATTGAAGGCATGAAGAAAAGATGGCAAGATGGCAACAGAGGATGAGATGGTTGGATGGCATCACTGACTCAATGGACATGAGTTTGTGTAAACTCTGAGAGATGGTAAAGGACACGGAAGCCTGACATGTTACAATCCATGGGGTCGCAAAGAGTAGGACATGACTGAGCAACTGAACAACAACTACATAGACTACTTCATCCAGTTCCTCAACCTCCTTTTACCCTTGGGTGTGAGGTACTTTGTTTTGGAGACAGCTGATGTGAAGTCTCATTACTAACATCATGATGCTATCCCATTGATTTCCAACAAAACAGAGACATACCACTCTTTCCATAAATTGAGAAAATACTAAGGGATTCTGTGGAGCTGGGGGATTCTGCAGACTCCTCTGCCAGCTCTTAATACCTGCAGAGAATGAACTATTCAAATATAGTTGGACGGATAACAAAGAAACAAGATGAGATGCAGGCAAGGCTTTCAGGAACTGCATCAGACTTGGAGACTTCCATTGTTATCCACCATTCATGACCTTTTCCTCTGGCTGGCTTCCCACATGGTAGAGTGCCCAGGATGGAGGTTCAGCTTTTGTCTCAGATACGGACGGCCTTTGGGAAGCACAGTCTCAGTACTTTTAAGGGAAGAGGAGTGAGTAAAGTAGGGACCACGTCCTTATTTAGCTTTCTTGTTTCACTCTGAGAAAAAGAGGCTGTCTTTTCTATCCTGATGGCCATCCGGCTGCTAGCTGCCCCGGGCAGTCTTCAAGGAGGAGTAGTCAAAGGTCCCTGGTAAGGGGCTTCTCTTTCAGCTCAGGAAGGCTTTCTAGAAAAGGCCACAACTGAGTCTTTACCAGCTAGCCCTCAGAGTGGCTAAGTGATGAGTGTGCCAGCTGAGTAAAGGAATCTTCCTGAACAATTTTAGGAAAATAATACAAAGTCTGTAGGCATGAAGAAATCTGGTGCTTTTATTTCTCAAGCAATTATCACCATCCACTACACAGACAGAGGAGTCTGGTGGGCTACTGTTCATGAGGCTAAAAAAAATTGGATATGAGTGACTGACTAACACACGTAGACTTGGCCACCCGATGTGAAAAGCCAACTCGCTGGAAAAGACTCTGATGCTGGAAAGGATTGAAGGCATGAAGAAAAGATGGCAAGATGGCAACAGAGGATGAGATGGTTGGATGGCATCACTGACTCAATGGACATGAGTTTGTGTAAACTCTGAGAGATGGTAAAGGACACGGAAGCCTGACATGTTACAATCCATGGGGTCGCAAAGAGTAGGACATGACTGAGCAACTGAACAACAACTACATAGACTACTTCATCCAGTTCCTCAACCTCCTTTTACCCTTGGGTGTGAGGTACTTTGTTTTGGAGACAGCTGATGTGAAGTCTCATTACTAACATCATGATGCTATCCCATTGATTTCCAACAAAACAGAGACATACCACTCTTTCCATAAATTGAGAAAATACTAAGGGATTCTGTGGAGCTGAGACCCAGCGGGGTATTCTGCAGACTCCCTCTGCCTTTAGGATCACTTTTTCCTCTGGTAGAAACATTCTTGACAGTAAAGTATGCCACTGAAATATGTATTCTTTTCAAACAGAGATGTGACTACTTTGCATTCCAGTCTCAATTTTTACTGTGGCAGCCTAAGGGCAAAGCATTATGCTGTTTTTTTTTTTTTTTTCATTGTCTTGCCTGCATTACATTTTCAGGGCAATTCTTGTACATGTTCATATTTGGGCATGATCACTTAGGATGAACAAACTGCATAATGACATAAAGAATGAAACAGATTCAGAACTAACGACCCAGATGTAGCATCATCAGGATGACTTCAGGTAGGTTAAAAAAAAAAAAAGATGATTTTAGGCAAACAATATGAAGTCTATAGGGATGAAAAAAATTTGGTGCTTTTATTTCATGAGCAATTATCAGTTATGTTTTAACTATGGCTTCCCCTCAGAGTCACCACACTTTCAAACCTGTGGGACTAAAAGAATAGCAATTAACTGCTCCATTTTTTTCCATAAAGTATCCTCATGTTTTTCTGAAAAATGATCTCTAGTTTCTCTTCATATTGTAAAAGAGTGTGCACTCAAACACAAAAGTGTAAGTTTTTTTAAAAAAAACAAAAAAACACATTTTTTTCACTTGTATCCATCATAATTCTCATCTTTCAGGATACACCTTCATTATGAAACTTACAACTCCAGTATTCTCAAAGTCTGAATTATAGATTAACAACACTAACAGTGTCTGTCTTTCTTCCTTATGCATGTTCGTTTTGCCCTCACAGAGATTAACTGGAAAAGAGGAACAGAATGGAACTGATCACAAAGGAAAGCGTTCTGTCTATAATAACAAGTTGTACACATTTGAGTTATTTTAATTTCCTTGGAAACTAGTTCCTATAATCCTAACTCTGGTTGCTAATTATTTCTTTTTCATAGAAAAAAGAAGGAAACAAACCAAACCCAAACAAAAACATTTCAAGCTTGCCATAGCTTTCTAATGACACAATTAAACCAAAAAGGTAGTTCATGAGTGCTTTACAGAGGCTAAATGCAAAATATGCACAATTAAAATAAAAAGGTCTCTAATGAGCATAAATAAATCATTGAAGCAGACCACATTCTTTGGCTGCTAAGGAAACAGAAGGAATGCCAATATTTTCTGTCTGAGAATTTTAATTATATGTGACAAAACATCAAGCAAAATGGCAGTGAATTAAATCTATTTACTTACTTAAAAATAAGTAGCAATCCATAACTCATTAAAAACATCAAGCGCAAGGACACTGATATTCAAATACAGGAGATATTTTAGAGAGATTAAGTTTTATACTGAACAGGGCTTTTGAATTTGCCAACATTTTTGCCAGTTGAAACTGCTCATTGAAGTGGTGAACTCTGGCCCAAGACTGGAGACCTCTTTGATACAAAAGGAAGCTGCTTCTACTTTACCCAAAGATGCACTTGTAGGGCTTGAGATTACAGATGCTGAAGGGGAGATTATGGATTATCTGTTTCTCTCTTTCCCCAACTCTCTCTCTCTTTCCTCTCTCATTTTGGGAATTTTTCAGTAAAGAAAAAGTTTACTTACAAATATGTTTCATGCATTTCCTCTTGTGTAGAAACTGGAGTGTAAGTGGCAAGAATACTGGAGTAGGTTATTTCCTTATCCAGGGGATCTAACCCACCCAGGGATCAAACCCAGGTCTTCTGCACTGCAGGCAGATTCTTTACTGACTGAGCCACAAGAGAAGCCCCATGGACATACCAGGACTGTTGTAAAGATGAACACGAAGGTTGAGTCTATTTCTCATTCTTTCACTCCACCTGAAACCAACTTGGCATTGTGGCCCATAACATGGGGAAGTACCAAGTCACATGAGCCCTATTCAGTCTAAATAGGGGAAACTGAAAAGCAGATGGTCATACATTCAACCATGAGAAAGCCACAGACTAAGATTGACTAAGATTGTTTTGGGGGAGCTGAGTCTTTGGGGCCAACCTCTAATATTAAACTGGGGCAAACCTGTCTTTCTTCATTCCTCCATCATATAGCTTTGTAAGGGCTCCCTGACCTAGAGGCTGGGATTTAGGTATATGAAACATAAAGGAAGAAGCAGCATGGTGGGAGGAGGAAAGCTCTTTGTTCAGAGCTTGAATAAAATTGAAAATCTAATCTGTTTGGGTAGGTGCAAATAGCCTTTAGTAAGTTGAAGTAAGAAAGTTCAGGGCAGTTGTGGGAGACAAATCATGGGATTTTCTTGGAGCAAAATTGTGGTGGGGGGACTTTCCTGGTGGTCCATTTGCTAAGACTCTGCTCCCAATACCAAGGGCCCAGATTAAATTCCTGGTCAGGGAACAAGATTCTACATGCTGAACAAAGAGTTCAGATGCCACAACTCAAGATCCCACATGCCACAAAGAAAATCAAAGATACCAACTGCTGCAGTCAATTAAATAAGGACTGATAGATTTGAATGAGTTGACCTTTGCCATGCAGTAATGAAGGTTAGATTTTAATTACTACTTATTTGAAAGCACTTCTGCTTTTTTTTTTTTTTAATATTGCCTTATTTGGCTGCACCAGGTCATAGATGCAGCACACAGAACCTTGAATCTTCATAGCGACATGCAAACTCTTAGTTGCAGCATAGGGGATATAGTTCCCTGATCAGGGATCGAACCCAGATCCTCTGCATTGGGAGCATGGTGTCTAAGCCACCGAACTACAAGGAAGGCCCCCAAATACTTCTTTCGTATCTACTATGTATATACCTGTGACTTTCCAGGTGGCACAGTGGTAAAGAATCCACCTGCCATTACAGGAGATTCAGGGGACTTGGGTTCAATCTCTGGGTTGGGAAGATTCCCTGGAATAGGAAATGGCTACCCACACCAATATTCTTGTCAGGAAAAGTCCATGGACAGAGGAGCCTGGTGGGCTACATTCCATGGAGTTGCAAAGAGGTAGACACAACTGAGCACACACGCATGCAGATATGTATGTATATCTACTATGCATTAGGAAGATGGAACTCTCAACGAACTCACATTCATTAGCAGAGAGACAATTTAGTGGGCTATTAAAAATCATATAATCATGCTATGAGAAGTTGTGTCACAGGGCTTGAAAAGTGCTAAGAAGCCAGGTTCAACTGGAAAATCTCAGGTCAAGGAGTGAGTGTAAGCTGGTGGCCATATCAGAAAGAAGAAAGAACTGACATGGAGTGTCTGGAAGACTCAGGCATGAAGTAACAGTCACTAAAAAGAGGATGGTGGTAAATGAGAGCAGGTTATCCATAAAATAATTTTGAAAGGAAGAAAGTATTCTGCCTTGTGCTTTTGTGGATGTTTATTCACTCATTCAAAAAAAATATTATTAAGCAGTCATTATATGCTAGGGAATGTTCCAGGCACTAAGACATAAGGCAGTGCACAAAATAGACCAACTTCCTATGATTGCACAGCTTAACTCTAATGCATATAATTTCATTTAAATGATGACTGTTATTATAAAGGCTTATAAAGAAACAAATCTCAAGCCAAAAATGTGTCCATAGCTACAAAATGGAACATTTTTGACCAAGAAAATGGATAACATCTGGCATTGTATATAGTAGTTCACAAGACATTCTTTTTTTCCCATTCAAACAAATTGGGCTACTTCTGCATGTGCGAGTAATAATTAAGAGAGAAATCTAGGGTTCTGAATTATCAGTGCTTTCCATTGGACACATTTATTGTAGTTAAGTAAAATTAAAGATACTCACTATTAAAATGAATTTTTGCTGATGTGATTTTTTTCATTCAATATACAATTATCAACTAAAGCAGAACTGAATAAGAGACGAATATAAATTTTCTAATGGCCACCATAAACAAATGGAAGAGGGCTGAAAATAGCTGTAAAATGTCCATCTATAAGATTTTTTCGTTGTACTCTTAGATTTTTGTAGCTCCTGAACTTAATAAGTGTTTTTAGTCTTTCTAAAATGCCTTTCTTACAAATGGAATGACAAAAGAAAAAGATATTGCACTAGTTAAGGTCAAAAGAAATGAACATAAAATGGATTTTCTTTGTTAAAATATATGTGACAGCCTGTTTAAAATATTAGACTGAGGTAAATTTTTGACAGTGGTTCATCTTTATTTCACTATATTACTAGGCTAAAAATCATATAATCATGCTATGAGAAGTTGTGTCACAGGGCTTGAAAAGTGCTAAGAAGCCAGGTTCAACTGGAAAATCTCAGGTCAAGGAGTGAGTGTAAGCTGGTGGCCATATCAGAAAGAAGAAAGAACTGACATGGAGTGTCTGGAAGACTCAGGCATGAAGTAACAGTCACTAAAAAGAGGATGGTGGTAAATGAGAGCAGGTTATCCATAAAATAATTTTGAAAGGAAGAAAGTATTCTGCCTTGTGCTTTTGTGGATGTTTATTCACTCATTCAAAAAAAATATTATTAAGCAGTCATTATATGCTAGGGAATGTTCCAGGCACTAAGACATAAGGCAGTGCACAAAATAGACCAACTTCCTATGATTGCACAGCTTAACTCTAATGCATATAATTTCATTTAAATGATGACTGTTATTATAAAGGCTTATAAAGAAACAAATCTCAAGCCAAAAATGTGTCCATAGCTACAAAATGGAACATTTTTGACCAAGAAAATGGATAACATCTGGCATTGTATATAGTAGTTCACAAGACATTCTTTTTTTCCCATTCAAACAAATTGGGCTACTTCTGCATGTGCGAGTAATAATTAAGAGAGAAATCTAGGGTTCTGAATTATCAGTGCTTTCCATTGGACACATTTATTGTAGTTAAGTAAAATTAAAGATACTCACTATTAAAATGAATTTTTGCTGATGTGATTTTTTTCATTCAATATACAATTATCAACTAAAGCAGAACTGAATAAGAGACGAATATAAATTTTCTAATGGCCACCATAAACAAATGGAAGAGGGCTGAAAATAGCTGTAAAATGTCCATCTATAAGATTTTTTCGTTGTACTCTTAGATTTTTGTAGCTCCTGAACTTAATAAGTGTTTTTAGTCTTTCTAAAATGCCTTTCTTACAAATGGAATGACAAAAGAAAAAGATATTGCACTAGTTAAGGTCAAAAGAAATGAACATAAAATGGATTTTCTTTGTTAAAATATATGTGACAGCCTGTTTAAAATATTAGACTGAGGTAAATTTTTGACAGTGGTTCATCTTTATTTCACTATATTACTAGGCTGAAAAGAAAGTCTTATGTATTTACTTCTAAGCAATGTTTCCCCTCCAGATATATTACTGGTTATTATTTTTACCTCAAGATATGTATGTGTGATCTGGCCAGTTAAATAGAGTCAAGAGTTAACTTTGAGGGCTTCCCTAGTGGTCCAGTGGGTAAAAAGTCTGCCTTGCAGTGCAAGGGACACTGGTTCGATCCCTGGCCCAAGAAGATCCCACATGCCACAGACAGGCTGGATGAATGTGTCCAATTACGAACCAGGGCTCTGGAGCACATGCGCCCAGAGCCAGTGCTCTGCAATGAGAGAGGCCACTGCAATGGGAGGTCCACACAGGCCAAAGAATTAGGATGGATGAAAATAAATAAATAAAAAATCAATAAAAGAGGCCAAAACTTAAAAAAAAAAAAGACTTAACTTTGTTCTTCATTTTTAATCTCATGATACTTTGAGAAGTTTACTTGCAAGATACTGCTCTGATTTTTCTGATCACATCTTTGGTAAGAACTAAATTCACATCCTGTTACATTCTGTTATGACAATTGCTATCATGATAATGTCCACTCAACTACATGTGAATGATGAATAAATTATTACTGACACAAATGTGTCTAAGTGTCAAGCTGTCTAATCAATGTACTCAAACTGCTATTTCCAAAAACAAAATTAAGTCTTGGGCCAAATCTCCCTTTTAAAAAAAGTGGTTAGTATTCAATGAAGATAGAGTATTCTAATAGTAATAGATTTCTTTTTTCTTTTTCAAAAAGGGACTGTGGGGACTTCCCTGGTGATCCAGTGGTTAGGACCCCGTGCTTCCACCACAGGGGGTTACAGGTTCAATCTTAGGTCACGGAACTATGACCCTCCCCACCCACATGTTGTGCAGTGCAGCCAGAAGAAAAAAATGTGTGATTTAGGATACCCCAAAATCCATGGGAATGATGCTGTATTGATTATCTCAAGAAGAATACTCTTTCAGCTGAAAAGAGGGTTTAAGATATTGATGAAAAAAACATTTTTTTTCACTGAGAATTCAAGAATGTTTGGAAAGTCAAAGTGGGTCAGACTTCTTTAAGACCCATCTTGCAAAGGACACTCAACCCCAACCTCTGGGCAATTTTTACACTGAGACAACCTTGTAAACATCTTCCTTTAACTTTTATAACAAAATGTCAAGGTGGTTCCAAAGGTAATATTTTATTCACTGCATAAGTCAAAGGATCAATAGAACTTCTGCTCATTTGTTTAGCTTGTATTTCTTCTAACCTTAAGCTTTACTAGATGTGCAAAAGTCACCATTATATTGAATACCTCTTGTAGTATGGGGTTTGTGTAAGTTGAAAACAATGAACCATTCTTCTGTGACTTTAGCCTTTCCCTGTTAGAAATATTGGAGACCAATGGCTAACTGACAGGCAGTAGGGGAAGGAAGTGAAACATTGTTTCAAGTAGTCTTCTTGTCCTTGGGCAAAGGAGGGTCTGAAACCCTGGGGTAATTCTATGGGTGTTATTTAAAAAGAACTAGTAAGATTTGGATTCACAGCTATGTATAGACTCCAAATTGGGTTAAAAGGTTTTCAGAGTAAGAAAATAAGTAAATTAAATGAAATTCCTTGGTAGTTTGTTTCAAAAAACAAATCAATATGTTCCTTGAAAGTGACAGTGATAGTCATAGTTGCTCAGTCGTGTCCTGCTCTTTGTGATCCCATGGACTGTAGCTCGCCAGGCTCTTCTGTCGATGGAATTCTCCAGGCCAGAATACTGGAGTGGGTAGCCATGCCCTCCTCTAGGGGGTCTTCCTGACCCAGGGATTGAACCAATGCCTCCTCCATCACAGGTGGATCTTTTACCATCTGAGCCACCAGGGGAACCCATATATTGCTTACCCCTCATTTACTTTAGTTTCTACTTACTTGCTACATTTTGGTATATACTGCTGATAAATTGACTTCATTCTTTTTGCTAAGTTTCTTACTGCCATGTTAGGATCATGATGATACAATTTGAGTATGTGATAGGAAAAAGCTCCAAACGAGCCCACTGAGTCTATAATAATGTGGAGTCCCAGGGAATAAGCCTTCTAAAAATAAGTGTATTTTGAAATAGGCCCAGCAGGCTCTTAACTTTATGAAGGAAAAAAAAAAAAAAAAAAACCAAAACAAACTTCAGCATAAAATCAATTCTTTAAAAGGAGAAGAAATCTATCTTAGTATTAGATTCTCTAGCCTCATTCTGGTTAAGAGAGTTTGGCATTTTAAGGCTGAATACACTGTGGAAACTTAATAAATATTGAAGTTTACAAACAAAAACATAGCAGTGATATGTGGACCAATTTTCAAAAACATTGAAAATCAATGTGCCCTTATTCTGCCTAATTCGGTTACCTCAATTATTTAATGCATACTTGATTTGAATAGATTTATACATAGTTATTTCAATTTTACATTAAAATTAATCAAATTACTTTCAATGCAAAATTTCCTTTATTTTCATCCCCCTATTCCTCTGAGATTCCAGAATTAGGGATAGGGCCTGTTTTAAATATTACTCATTAAATGTTAAAGCACATTTTAACACCTATTTTCTATTATATTTTGCCCATAATTTTCATCACATATACTACTCGCCCTATATCAAAACCATATACTCTTTCATAGGCATTTAATTGAGTGATTTTACACTACCTTTGGGGAAAAAAATCCCTCTTCTCCAATTACTGCAGTTATTTCCTACTTTCTCCCAGTTTCACCCTATATACACTTTCATTTCTATACACAAAGATACCCACCCACCGCCACCCCCTCCACCCCTCCGCATCATGAACACAGAGCCTTAGTGGGTTGACAAGCCAAACTAGAAAATGGAAGCAATGTCTGGATAAACTATCAGCTATTCACATTGAGCAACTGGGTTTTAATTTTAAAACACTGAATGCTCTCAACTATTCTCAATGTCCTTGATTTCAGTAACTCCATAAGGTCCTGCTTGTCATCAGTATGTCTGGCAGAAAATTATAAGGAGCACTTTAAAACTGAATCGTTATTATTGGTAAAGACGATAACATTTAAACAAAGTAGAATATTCTCTGACTATGTATCTTAAAGTATTAAGAGTGCGAAGCCAAGTTGAGCTGTAAGTCATCTGAAGTAACTCAAAACTTGTATGAGTGTCATCAAAATACCAACAAGAAAAGTGGAATAAATAACAGTGAATGTCTTTCACAGGAGAGGTTTGGAAAGAGTAGGCCATTATTCACTTCAAGGTTTCAAAGTGAAATTCTGCTTCCTACCTAACTATCAATCACTCTTACAGGAGGTCATGTGCCTGCATTCATTTTTATATGTTCTGAATGCTCTTAAATACAAAAGAAAGAACAGATGATACCTTTATTACTGATAACTGGAGAATTATTAATGATAAAATAAATATTTATACATATAGACTGTAGTTTTACTACGGAATGATGGTTCTTACAGTGTCCCTGGACCAGCAGCATCACCATTACCTGGGAAGTGGTGATGCAGATTTTAGCCCTGCTTCAGACTTCCTAAAGGAGGAACTCTGGGGAAAGGGTTCACCAATCTGGGTTTCCATCAGCCCTCTAGGTGATTCTGATTGCATGCTAATGGGAGAGTCACTGCCATAGAAAATTCTTGACATTCTCAATGACTAGGTCTGAATACCTGAACGTGAAAGTCACTCATTCATGTCTGACTCGTGGTGACCCACGGACAAGTCATGGAATTCTTCAGGCAAGAATACTGGAGTGAGTAGCCTTTCCTTTATCCAGGGATCTTTCCAACTCAGCGGTCAAACCTAGGTCTCTCGCATTGCAGGAGGATTCTTCACCATCTGAGCCACCAGGGAAGACCAAGAATGCTGGAGTGGGTAGCTTGTCCCTTCTCCAGGGGATCTTCCCAACCTGGGACTCAAACTGGTGTCTCCTGTATTGCAGGCAGACTCTTTACCAGCTGAGCTACAAGGGAAGCCCACTCTGATCAATACTGACACTTACAGATTATGTACCTATAACGTCAAAGTTGATTACAAAGCCATTTTCTTTAGTAATAATCACCACTTTCTTAGACCTCTCCATTAACTCATCTTTTCTGTTACCAAATCCGACAAGTACTGGGTTGACTAAAAAGTTTGTTTAGGCCTTTCTGTAACATTTAATAGAGTTAAAAAAAAAAAAGAACAAACTTTCAAGTCAGTCCCTAGGTGCTAGGTTGTATAGGGTGGATTTTTCATAAAGAAACAAAAATTTCATCATCTCTAAAGAGTTACTGCATGTACAAGAAAAAGTAGCATTGAAAAAGACCATGTTGAGAGACAGAGGTTGAATGGATTATTAGATTTTCTTACTGTCTGTAAGGGACACGTTTCCTGGCCCAGGCACCCATCCCCCAGTTGCTGTGATTGCTGGCTACTAATGTCTCATGGCTGCCTCTCTTCTTCAGAGCTGTCAACTCTGCTAATGGGTGCCCCTCTTGTAGGAGGTAACACACACTTCTGGCCTCGGAGGTAACTCAGGACTCTAGGGGTGGGCCACAGCCAATGGAGGGTGCAGCAGAGCCCAAGATGAGTTGTGTGCATCTATTCCCAAGTTGGTATTCGGTGAGATCAGGAGGGTAGCCTGAATCAGTGAATCAATCATGGCAGGAGTATTTACACCATGACAACTGGAAAACACTCCAAGTCAGTGCTCACTCTGCCTCAGAGCTAGCTGGTGAATGCTCACTACAGTACTGCTGGCCACAGACAATGACTGGCTGGGGTACAAAAGGACAACTCTGCTGTGTGTCTTATACTCCAGAGCTTTCTCCATTTGAATCAAGACACAAAGATAGATTCTGCCTGAGATGACATGCTTGCTTGGCTCTTTTGTCTCCCTAGTGATGCTTCCCTAACTCCACACAGGCTTCTTCTGAAAGCTGACCATCTATAAATCCTGTGCACCCAGGATTTATATATAGTTATAACTGCTATAACACCAGTTAAATTATTAGTTAAGTGACTGCTGTACAAAAGCCTCAAAGAATATATGTTCAAAACCACAAAGACCTACAAGTCAAGGACCTTTTGAATCACAAAGACAAAATGAAAGTGCAAACCATATATCTGAAATGGAAAGGATTTATCCTTTGTGTATGTGTACATAAATGAAAGAAGCTGTTGGAAAAAGATGAAGCTGGCACAAATTGGGCCATTTTTCCTATGAAGCTTCTCAAATTAGGCTTTCATACCTATATGTGATGGGTTGCCCTGGTGGCAGAGTGGTAAGAATTCTCTTGCCAAGGCAGGAGACATGAGTTTGATCTCTGGATCTGGAAGATGCCCTGGAGAAGAAAATGGCAACCCACTCCAGTATTCTTGTTTGCAAAATTCCGTGGACGGAGGAGCCTGGAGGGCTACAGCCTATATGGTCTCAAAGAATTAGATACAACTTAGTGACTAAACAACAACAACAACCCATAGGTGAATATACTAAAGATTCATTTTACTTAATATGTTGGAGCAAAACCTCTATACATTAAAACACAACCAATTCATTTTGGAGAAGACCACACAAAATTGAAATGTGATTTAAAAAACAAGAAACATCAATGACATTTCATACTCATGGAAAAAGAAGGAAAGCAGGTGGAAGGGGAAGTTATTCAGTTTCATCTCCTTGTTCATTCAGAGAACGGAAACAGAAAAGCTTGAGAAGCACTGCTTTTAACAAGTGCAGTTGATAGAAAAATCTATACTAATTGTAAACTATAACTAAAAATATCATTTTAGTATGGATATTTCTTATTATGAAAAAGTTTACTTTTCTTAGTCCCCATTAAGAGTTCCATTAGTATCATAGGCACATCTGGTTGCCATACCACCCAGAAAACTGGTTAACCAAGAACCATCTCAATGCCATCATGAACATAATGTTAGGTGACATAATATTGGCATCAATGTCAGCTGTGTAATTTTGAAAACCTGTAATTGTGAGGCATGATGGGAATTCAGTAGGTGCCGACTTTGTGGGCTATTTGTTCTTAACTCATTCCTTATTTTGCTTCTGGTAGGAGAGTAACATGATTTTGAACTTTAAACTTGTTACAACATGGTAGATATCAAAGGAGACTAAAAGTCCATAATGACTGTGTGCATCCATTTTCTAAGAAAATATGGAATTTCAGTTAAGTAATTCATATTTTAAAACTATTTCTATGTGTTAACCTG
This sequence comes from Tragulus kanchil, assembly GCA_022376925.1. Classification (NCBI taxonomy): domain Eukaryota; kingdom Metazoa; phylum Chordata; class Mammalia; order Artiodactyla; family Tragulidae; genus Tragulus; species Tragulus kanchil. The sequence continues at coordinate 100,691,310 of JAIOJX010000001.1, read as the reverse complement.
AACTCGGACACACAAGCTAATAAAAATTTTTGTTTCTTCAGTTTGGTGCTAAATAATCGTAGTGTCAGGAAAACTAAGATGCCATTAATATAACTCCCAAAGCATTTTATTCACAAAATAAATTAAATACTCACACTCTGTACTGAGATCAGATTTCTCTGGGTATAGGTTTTCACTATACCATAAGTGAATGAATGAATGAGTTTTAGATCCATTAATGCTAATACTACATTTCATAAGTTTTTGTTTTGAATAGTCTTTTATTTCCCAAGACTCTTGACAAAGAGTGTTTGTAATTACCACCAGCCAAACACTAAGCTTCTGGAGTAAATCCTCAGTAAACAGGACTGGCATATTAAAGGATCAGTTTTTGATATGGCTGTTTTCAAACAGTAGGAAGGATGATATTCTTTGGAGGAACTGTTATTATCTAATTAAAGACTTCTTTAGTAGAATAATGTCAAATGAACCCATTAGCTGAATATTTTGATTAGCCATGTTCTCCTAAATATTCCATGACCAGAAGAAAAGCTGTACAACTCTGACTTAATGCAATAACAATGGCAACCAATTCTAGCTGCTTCTTTTATCAGAGTCCATCAAAGGAATACAAAGAAGTCCAACTGAAATAAGTTCAGTAATAAAAAGAACATGTTCCTTTTCCAATGGTTCGAAAGCCTTTTCCTATCTTTAAGCAAAGTTCACTCAGTAATTATCTTAGTTATGAAAGTGAAAAGCAGAAGGAAGTTTCCCTTATTAAAGAAATGGCTTTGTGCTTTGAATGCGAGGGCATCTCGAAACAGTCAAAAGGAAAGCCACGTTGAATGTCATCAACTTACTTCCTCCCACCCACTGTTTTAAATCATTTGCCTGGTTCCAATGTATACTATGCTTACATAAGTTGTTTATGAAGAGCCAAATGAATAGTCTTTACAATTGTTTTCCTTGGAATTTGGAGAGCTGACAAATGAATTAGTAGAAAATGGCAATTCTACATGAATTAGCTTTTAAGTCTCCCTAAGAGGCTGATGCAGAACTTAATAAGACTTATTAGGAGAAGTAGGGCAACTTAATTCAGATTGATTATAGACTTCGTGAAGACAGCTGGGGTTCAAATGAAACTGCAGAAGAACTTATATGAACTTCAAAGTATGCTAAGCAGATGTCTGAAACAATTACTTTGCACTGCCTTTTCAGAAGTTTCAAAGGCAGGATGGGAATAGAAGGATGGTAAACCAAGGTTCTATCTGTTTAAATGGAGGTAGGGGCTTTAAGCACTATCTAGAGTCTGGCACCTTGGGTAAGGAACATGATTTTGATGATGTTGTCCTTGGTAATTTGCTTTTAATTTTATTATAAACAGAGTGGGAAATGAGAGCAAATACATGAGAATTAAGTAATAAGCTCTCCTGCAACACTAACTTGCACTTAATTTTACATCAAACAAATAATGTGGTTAGGAAATTTAAGATGATTAGTTCCTATTTTATTTTTTAAGCTGTAGTAAGGTTAACAATGACCATTCTATTAAAAAAATAAATACTGAAAGGAAAACAAAACTCGACTTTTGAAGTATCTAAGTGAGACTTTCCTGTAATCTGCCTTCTCATAGATGTATTCCCAGATATTAAAGGCCAAGGCATATGCTTTTAAGCATCACAAATGCATGCTTTAAAACTAGATAAAACCCTGGTTACTCCATATGACAGGCATTAGTTCCATATTTAACCTGGATTTAAAAAGAATTATATCAGTTCTGTGTTTTATTCTCCAAAGGCTTACATTAGTATGTGTAGCATTTATATAAAATAACAAAGGCCTCCACAGAGCAATTCACTGCTCTGTTAATTGTAGCCAATAGCAATTAACAGTTGTTAATAATGATTAACAAAATGTTAGTAAGTTTTCCTTTTCTTACTACAGGTAGTACACTTTCTTCATGATGGAAACATCATTCCTTTATTCATAGTGGGGAGAGCTTACATATTGTGAATCAGTTTAAGGGCTGCTCTAATTTTGATGGTTCTGTCTAGCCATGTATCCCCTATCTCTATAAGAAAGGAGTATAAACTTTCTCTAAAAACTCATACAGAAAGATTTAAAGTCAGCTCAGATAAATGACAAATATAACAAAATTAATAAAATAATAATAAAATATTGGAACCAGGCTAAAAAAAAAGGCAGTAAGGGAGGACAGAGTTGCGTGAACATGACTAAAAGCTTCCTGCTTCCAAAGTGAAGATGAAATTCTAATGTGTTACATCACATTTCACATCACCTATCAGGAGGAAACATACTTGGTGTTCTCACTGTCAAATTCTGAGATAGTATTTCTTCAGCAAATTTCTCAGATAAACTGTACCACAGGTAGTCTGAAGAGAATCATTTGCCAGTTCCCTTTTTAAAATTTTAAATGTGAATGTTGAACGTTAAAATAAGTCAGGATGGTATGGTGGTTTCATCATTATCCCTGTTCAACTACAGACATAATTACATTATTCTCAATTATGATTCCAAAAAGGTCCAATTAACATATTTCCTTGTAAGAACATCAAGGAAAATCTCACAGAATCCCTTGAACATTAATAGTAAGAAATGACTGATCTGGGAACATACGCGTCTGTGAACAACAAAACTCTGTAATAATTTAAACAAACAAACAAACAAACAAAACAAAAAAGAAATGTAAGTTGAAAGTCTGGTTGAAAAAAAACATGCAAAATGTGTAACTATACAGGTGTGACAAACTTGCATATTTCAAGATGGCAGCCTGGGAGAGTCTAACTATAGTGCATTAAAATCTGTTTCAAGTCTATTGGCAAACAAAGGGCAGTGAAATATTTCTGGCGCAAGATTGGCATAGTATTCAGTATCAAGAAACCATAGTAGATTAGAACAAAAAGACCACGCGGAATAACAATTTGCACAAACTTCTTCACACAGGAGTTTTTCTTGAGAAAAAAGATGTCATATGTAGACTTTATATTTGAAGTTGCCCTAATTTATTAAAACCTGCATACTCCACTTTAAGGTCTCTGTAGAACACCTAGTGATTCAAGGAGTTACTCTCATTATTTATGACTATAGGTATCACTTGGCCAACAAAGGTCCACATAGTCAAGGCTATGGCTTTTCCAGTAGCCATGTATGAATGTGAGTGTTGGACCATAAAGAAGGCTGAGTGCTGAAGAATTGATGCTTTTGAATTGCGGTGCTGCAGAAGCCTCTTCAGAGTCCCTTGGACTGCAAGAAGATCAAACCAGTCAATCTGAAAGGAAATCAAGCCAAAATATTCATTGGAAGGAATGATGCTGAAATCCAATACTTTGGCCACCTGATGCAAAGAGATGATTCATTGGAAAAGACTCTGATGTTGGGAAAAATAGAAGGCAGAAGAAGAAGGGAATGACTGAAAATGAAATGGTTGGATAGCATCCTGAGTCAATGGACATGAGTTTCAACAAGTTCCCGGAGATGGTAAAGGACAAGGGAAGTCTGGTGTGCTGCAGTCCATGGGGTTGCAAAGAGTCAGACACCACTGAGCAAATGAACTGAATTGAACAGGGTAAGTAAGCATTGATGTTATTTCCAGTAAAATAAGAAATCATGATTCTGTTCTTTAAATATTTGATAAGCAGTATGAATCATAAACTTTAAAAATAGAGCCATTTAAAATTTAAATTTTATTCTAGTGGTTATTCCTATGAAAACTATATTTGGAAGGCTGAGATTCTCTTAGTAAGCTAAATAGTCAATATTAACATTACGTTCCTTTCTCTTATTTTCTATACACTGTATACACTATACTGCTGACCAGTAATAATGCCATGTCCATGGAGTCCCAAGACTTAATTGTTGCTTCATCCATTCTCCAAATATAAAAATTCCATTTGCTAATGAAATGATATAACGCTAAACCCCACAGTAACACACATTCCATAGTGACTTGAGCAACAACTTCTTTAACGAATGAGATCTGAATGGAGGTAAATATTATGAGAGTGTCACTAGGGGTGATGAAAAAAAACTGAAGTAGGTATATAAAATGTTCTTCTGGCTACCTCCCTAGCTATCTGTTCAGGATTCCCTATAGCATGGAACCTCAGATGGCTTAAATTGCCGAGTAGAAAACTAGGAAGAGTAGTTTTAAGTACTCTTACTCTTCATTTCAAAGAAAATTTTAGTTAATAAAATTCACTCTTGACAAACTGTCACCACCAAAGTTTCAAATTTGGTATTGCTGAGATGCAATAGAAAAAAAACTTGGGTTTTTATTTCAACTGTGAAATGAAGAAGAACTTCTGAAGGGAAAGATATGAATTCATATAATTTTAAGACATGTGTAAAATATTTATTTAATACTGGTTTAGAAACAAAGATAATCCCATCTATTATGACCAGTACATAAATATTCTGAGAAGTACTGTCACTTGAGTATGTCTGTGTCTGAGAAAGAAGTGCTGTTACATATAAGTTCTTTTTAAAGTAGCATTCAATATATGTATGTTTTGTAATTATTGGGATCAGAATGCAGAGGCTTACCAATCAGGGTATGGAAAATGAAGTTAGTTTCAGGATCAAGAACAGATGAGAGAGGGGAACTGAAAAGAAAACTGCAAGTAGGGTTGGGTCAGGGCCAGTCAATATATGAGCTGTTGTACTTAGAGTTATTTTTTGTTATTAAGTCATGCTCTATCCATTCTCCATCCATTTTCATTATCCTACTAATGCTTCTGTGTGACACATACGGCTCAAAATGAATCCTTTATGTCTGCTCTAAAGCCTATATATTTATTCCCATGATTTATGAACTAATTTACTTCCTTTGGGACATTCTTTTATGTTAATTTGCCATTTGGGGAAAATTTGTGAAGAATTTAGTTCCTACATTTTGGGATGAAAAGAGTATTTTTAATGCTGAATAGGTAACACATTTCAAAACAGTATCTTAACTTTTAAGTACACAGAATTGTTAACTATTGCTTTAAAAATTAGACCTGGGGTCATAGAATACTGGGGAAGGTATTTGGGGAGTTACAAAGTCAAATTTTTAACCTCCTTTTAAATCTTTATCTACTGTTTTAATGAAGAGCTTTTCATTTCCACATTAGGCTGTAGGCTTCATGAGGACAGAGACCAAGTATGTCTCATAACTGCATGCATAGCACATTTTACAATAGCTGACAGATAACTGTTGAGTGAAGCAATAAGGAAACTACATTAGATTCCTTATATGGTGCTGGCACTGTACTAGGAACTGCAAATTCACAGGTGTGCAGCAGAATCCTTGCTCTGAGGGCTCTTTTGTTCTCTCTCTATGGGACAACAAAAATGATTTACCACAATACATGTGCAGTTTAAGTGCAGCAATTTAAGCATGTGTGGCGACCTATAAAAGCAGTGAATTAAGACCAGCTTCTTGTTCCTGTTGGGAGGTGGGGGGAGTTCTAAGGCTAGGGTAGCCACTGGTGTTGGGCCGAGTGAAGTTCCCCAGGCAGATCAGGGGGGTTAATTCAGGCAGAGAGAAGAGTATTTGCAAAGGCAGAGAGTTATGAAAGTGGGATATGTTCAGAGTGACCTGAATGGTCTAGAGAGGACAGGGGCAACAGTCAGGAATCTACACCAGGGTCAGGAAGAAACAGGGTTACCTGCCTTTGTCATTCACTGGACTGCTTCATCAGGAAGTCAGTCTCCTGCAAAGTGCTTGGATGAGAGTTGGAAGAGAATGGATAGCGCAGAAATATCAGTAAAGAGACTGTTCATTCATTCAGTCACTAAGCATGTATTTCACACGCAGTGTCTGTGATATGCCATGGACACTGATGATGAGTGAGGTTTAAGGATGTATAACACAGCAATCTGAGTAACAGATGCTGGGGACTAAAAGAGGACACTGGGCGAGAAGAGGAGAGAGAACTTAGAGCAGACAATCTGAGGCAAAATGAGCAATCAGGAGCAGTCAATGAAAATGTAGAAGGATTTAAGGACAGATCTCAAGTTTCTCACCTGAGCAGTGGATTATGATACATAAACTGAAATAGGATACAGAAGGCAGGGCAGGTCATACAGGGATATTTGTACAGGAATCGGCCAACAAGAGAATGAATGTACTTGCTTTCAGAATGGTTGCATTTGGCTTCCAATGGCATGTGAATAGTTAGCAAACCAGAGAAAAGATCTGGATTAGAGATTTAGATCTGTCACCATCCATGCCATTTCAAACTGGGAGCATTTATTCATTAAGAAGAGAAGTGAGCTAAGGTTTCTATAGAATAAAAAGGGAACCAAACTAAGGTTAGAAACTTGGACATACCAACACCTGACAGGTGGGGAGAGTTTCAGAATTGAGGAAACTAAAGGAAGAAGCAGGATGTGGACGAAACAGTGCCATGAAAGACAAGGGAGGAAGTGACCTTCCAGAATAAGGGGGCTGGCAAACATGCCAAAATCAGGTGAGGACTTCTGCATTTCAATCTAGAAGGCTGTGCTGATTTTGACACCTGATAAATAGACCAAATATGTTTCAAGTTGTTGTTTTTCAAAATGATATTCCTAAATATGTATATTTCTTTGTTAATATATTTACCATCTTTGTGCTATAAGGGAATATTCTTTGGTCTCATGGACAATATATTGTCCACGAGTGGTATTTCCTAATATACATTCCTAGTATATATTGTCCATGAGTGGTATTTCCTAATATCTGTATTTGATTAATACAGCCCAAAAATTGTATTCTACACATTGCCTTTTAATGGAAGGGCAGAATTAATGGTCTCAGTTCACAGCACCATAACTAACCCAAGTCACATATCTCAGTGCAAAGGCCAAAACCGAGACTCCGGGCTCTTGACTAAATGATGCATTTTCTCCCTACTCTGATACTAACAACCACAAATACACACACATACACACATGTACATACAAATCAGAGCACTTTAGCATACTTAAATGAATTTCCCAACAGCAAAATTAAAATGAATTTTTTGCCCTGTAATGTAACATTTCATTTTATATTATTGAAGACAGATGGATGATTAGATCACTATCTTCTTTTGGAGAAAATACTGGGTGGGCCAAAAAGTTTGTTCAGATTTGGCCACCACCACCCCCAACACCATGCACCAGAAGACTCTGAATTTGTAAAAGATTTTGAATGATTATAGACACCATTTTTAACTTTGTGAGAAGAAAATACTGCACCTAAGTTCAGATTAGAACCTCCTTTGAATCTCAAAGAGCACTGAGGCCAAACAGCAAACTATACCTTGACTTTCTCGAGGTGATCCTGGAGGGAGTCAATGAGGAGATCACCCACGGGCTGCCACGATCCCTTGATCACCTCAGCTTGGCGCAGTTTGAGGTCCAGCTCATCCGTTGCCTCCTGCAGCTCCTGGAGTTTTTCGAGGGCCTCGTCTATTTTTCTCTGCCAGTCAGCAGAGTGCAGGTTCAATTTTTCCCACTCTGTGTTGACCTCCTCAGCCTGTTTTCGTAGGAGTCGTGTGACATTCTGGGCTTTCTCCTCAGGCGGCAGCTCTAAATTGGTAATACGACAAGGTTTTAGGTCACATTCATTTTTGTGTGAAAAAAAAAATGTTGAAAAGGTTATACTGAAAAAAAGAAACAGCACAGTTTAACAAGAGGGCAACCTCCTGATTAATCACTCTTTTATACTTTGGAGTTAGCACATCTGAAGTCGTGTCTTCCTGAGTGAATCTGTTCTACTTTATATCAATCAGATAACCCAAGATTCATTTTAGCTATTGAGAAGCAAGATGTTAGGATGTACACCACAAACTGGAATTTACTTCAGGAAGGCTCCTAAATTGAAAAGTAGCTTATAGTCTTTGTGACAATACACTTCCTCCTCACAGATAATCTCTTTTGTTTATTGTTTTCTAAATGTTTCAATAACTGATTGCTAATCTCTTTTAAAGTTTATTTATGAATGTGTGAACAGATTTATGCATGGTGCTTTAGGATTCCTTTTTCTTTTTCAACATCAAAGTTTCATTTGAATCGATTCTATTTAACTCAGAAAATATGAGACCTACCCAGACCCTGGCAGCCAGAATGGATGGGCTGCTCTGTCACTACTGATCCTTCTATCAATATGTTATTATAGCCCCACATTCAATTACCTCTGGGCTCCTGGTAGAGCTTCTCTAGTCCTTCCAAAGGCTGCTCTGTCAGAAATATTCGCACAGTCTCAAGAGTACTCATGATTACAGGTTCTTTTGTTTTCAATTCCCTCTTGAAGGCCTGTGAAATGAGATGAAGAGAAATGCTTATTTGGCTCATGGCATTCTTCTCCAAATTAATCCTGGGTGCTCAGAACTTGGTTATGAAACTCCCAGGTCAATTTCTCTCTCCTTTATTTATAAACTGATAGTCATAAAATGATAAAGAAGGCTTGACAGATCTTTCTGGTAAGCAGGAAAACACTGTGTTTGTAAAGCTATTCTGCAGAGCATAGAGGAGCTTTTAAGGTACATTAATGTTCTTTAAGATACGAGTGACTTATTTGTATAGCTCAACTGCCAAACTTGAAATCTGGAGCTCAAGATCTAAGACATATATTGTTAAACCCTAGCAGGACTAACGGAACATACCTCAAAAAGAATAGAAGTCCAGATTATATTGGGAAGCCTAAAAGGCCACTTGGAAAAACTTACATTGTACTGAAGCATGCAACCAATCCTAATTCATCAGCACTGGTTAATTCTGTCAAAATGTCTGACAATGAACATAATGATGAAGTAAGAAAAAATTTAACACTTCTGAAAGATACCTGTTACATTTTCTGTTGTGACTTCTTTGAACATGGGAGAAGTGTTTTGAGGTACACTGGAGGTAGAATTGTGGAAATAACTTTCTATAAAAGAATGAGAGCCTAGAAGAGAGGTCTTGAGGTCATCTTAGTTATCAGTGTCTCTAACCTAATCTTCTTTGACACAGGACTAAAAGACAAGCAAAGTTCACATTTTCTGCCTTCAAGAAGTTTCTGAACCCAAAACAGGGAGAAAATGAACACACTAGAAGCAATAAAAACAATAAAATTCATACACAACCAAGTTCTAAGTGTTGTGAGACATCCTGTAAAACTAGGATAAATTTAGACACTCTGAAACCATTGAAGATAGCTGTTGACCCAGAGTCTGCAATCTCAGAAGCAAAGATTGTAATGAAAATATTAAACAGCACACAAATGCCAAAAGATCAGTGTAAAAACAACAGTAATAATAATCATCCTGATCTAGGACTTAATTATTTGTATCTTGTTTCAGTTCTGTCCTATTTTTAGTAACGTTGCCTATTGGATTTAAACCTTGTTCGTTGCTAGGAGAAAAATTAGCAGTATCTCTTAAATTTCAGATATATCATGGTATAGGAATGCAAGTATACTGTATTACGTTTGTAAATAAACTTCTAATGGTGTTCACCATTTAAAGGAATCCTGAGTCTGATACTTTGCAGAAAGATCCATCTTTCAAAGTTATTCACACATTAGTAGAGAGAGGCAAGGCTTTTGAGCTCCAAATTAGGGAATTTTACATGTTAAGATATTAGAATTCAGCCTGTAAATAAAGATGTGATTTCTGTACAGTGGGCTATTCTTATATTCTTGAAATCATATAGAATGGGTGGGTTATTTACTCTGCTTACATGTAAAGGCATATAGATGTGTATTCATGTGCATATGTGTATACAGTTCTTGTATTCCTGTATGTTTTAATCAAACATCTAGCTTTTCCACCTTCAAGAAAATTATTATTTTACTTTGTCTTTCCATCTGGACTTGACAATAGGAAGGTGATACTGACATTACCAATTATTAAAATAATAACATCTCTCTTTATTGCACTGTATGTGTCAGTGGTTATTCTAGAGACTAGAATTACAGAGTTGAATGCAAATAGTTCATCTTAGGTAGGACCTTAAAGTAAACAGTGGAGGAGTTGAACACCTAAATAATTTCAGCACAAGGTGGAAAGTGCTATAGGCTTGGACAATACAGGAAAGGAAATTGGGAAAGGCTTCATGGAGAAGATAGTATTCACGAAGAATTCTAAAGCAGGAACATGAGTCAGCCAGGGAAAAGTAGGTTGGAGGAAGAAGAAAGAAGCTGAAAATGCATGGATGAAGACAGAGGGTAATTCACTGCAGCAAGTGCAGTTCTCTCAAGTAGTCCAGTGTTTGTAGAAGATAAGAGAACACATGTCCATAGATGAACCAGAATACTGTTCTCATCTCAAACTAATTAAACTGTTTGAAGCTCAACCTCTGATAATACACAAAATCTAGGTGTTGTCCTATAGGTACTCAGGAGCCTTTGAAGGGATTTAAGTGGGGGAGTGGCATAGGCATGTGTGCATTTCAAATCAATTTCTCTAAAATTAGCAGAGTACACATTTGAGAAGGACAGAAATGGGATCAGAGAAAACAGGAGACAATTGAAAGAATTATGAAAGATTATGAGGATCTGATCTAGGGCAATGGAAGAAGAAAAAAGAGACAGAGTAGGGAACTGTTTAAGAAAGTAGAGATGTGGGAGTTCGGTGCCCAAATAGATGCTGGAGAAGAGAAGAGAAAAGCAAGGGTGAATGTCCTCTTGGAAACTAGGAACACAGTTTCTAGGTTGAATAGAGGAGGGAAGGTTGGCTGCAATTAAATTAAATGTGAGGAAACAAACTCTGCTGGATTCCTCAGTACACCTATAAAAAGTTCCAGCCTTGTGAATACCTTCCCATATCATGGGAATTAGATCTGTAATCATTTGTCTGATTATTTTTGCTGATCCAAGAGGGCCCAATGGTTACAGCCCAGATAGTTCTCTAGGTTAAGCTGCAAGTTGTCAGAAAGACTAGAATGCCTATCTCTGTGGGCATTTACATTACACAAATATAAAGTCCAGACCTTGGAGACATTTCTAGATTGTAGAATCTGAGATACATGGGGCTACCTGGCTCCTGGAGAGGCTGGAATCAGGACTCAGGGCCATTAGATTTCCAAGGAGACCTTTTCAGAGGGAGATGAGGATGACTGCCTCCTCCTTTACAAGCAGAGAAAAATCATTTTTTTCCTAGTTCCTTACCTATGGAGTACCCACCCAGTCACTCGCATATGAAAGTTTTCATCAGATCTCACCATGTCTCCTTGGGGTAAGGCTTGAACAAAGGGTAGGAGGTAGTGATAATATTTCCTGGTAAGTAATTAAAGGATATTGGTTTCTGATCCAAAACACGTCATGTGCACATTCAGGATAAAATTAATAAAGACAAATTTTAAAACCCCAACACTCCTACAAGGGGTTTCTGGATGGGTAACAGAGTAAGGAGATGTGATATACTCAGCTTGGAGACATAATATTCATTCCAGCAGGAAACAAGTTTTGAATCTTATGTTTAAGGAGAAGAAATGAGATATAGGAGTCACTCTCTAAGTGAATATCCACTCAGGGTCTATGGTTATGCTTATAGGTAAGGACTAACATTATGCAAGTAGATGAGACCGCTCAGTGGAACGAACTGAAAAGAAAATTCTGGAGAACGTACATGAACATTTGATGAGTAGACAAAGGAACTGGATCCTGGAGAGGATGGGATAGGTGTCAAGATTGGAGGAAATAAGGAATGCAAAGCTGTTCAAAACAGAGTGAGAATTTGAGAGGAATAAAGTAACCAAGACTGTCCAGTGATGACAAAGAAGTAAAGCAAGATCAGAAATGAAAAATGTTCATCAGACTCAGAACAATTTCATTGGAGGCAGTAGCCTTGGAAATGGGTTTAGTTGAGAAGTAAATAAGAAGAAAGAAAAAGCATTTCAAATGACAACTTCATGTAGTATCTTTTTTTTTCTGAGAGGGAGAAGACGACGGATAGGACAGAGAGGATCACAAGGTAGAGAAAGAGAGACATTCTGTTTAGGATAGGGATGGCTTGAACACAGACTGAAAGATGGATAATCAGCCATCCTGGTTTGCCAGGTACTAAGGACTAGGAAGCTTGGATGTTGAAGCCAGGAAAGTGTCAGGCAAATCAGGATGGTTAGTCACCACAGTATAACAGGATATATTAAAGACCTCAGGGCAAAGTGTAAGATAATTGTTGGAGCAAGGTCTGTCAAATAAGGAAATGAGATCTTAATGGTCCCACCAAACTGAAAAAGTTCAAGATGCAGTTTGATAATGAGATTCCACTATTAAAAGTGAACAGCTCTATGATGACCTAGAGAGGTGGCATGGGGGAAACTGGAGGGAGGCTCAGGAGGGAGCGGATATATGTATAAGTACAGCTCCTTCACTTAATTGTACAGCAGGAACTAACACAACACTGTAAAGCAATTATACTCCAATAATAAAATTTAAAACTGAACATCAAATAGCTCAAGGCTGAGGACCACCCATCCATTGTGAGAGGCCACTTGTCTGCCCCTTTGAGTTGTTGCCAACAGCTTAGCTTCACCATAGTTAACTGCACAGTTAGCCTCTAAATGAGTTACTAAGGATTAAAATTAATCTAAAGAAACAAAAAAGGAAATTCTGTTGTTACAAAGACATAAGCACCATTATTTTCACACTGGTGTCATAAATTTATTTATTTATTTTTATTTTCATACATCTTTATTTTCCAGCCTGTGTGTGTTTCCCATTGCAGCAGCCTCTCTCATTACAGAGCACTGGCTCTGGGCGCATGTGCTCCAGAGCGCTGGCATGTAATTGGACACACTGGTCCAGCCGTTCTGCAGCATGTGCGATTTTCCTGGGCCAGGGGCTGAACCAGTGCCTCTTGCACTGCAAGGCGGATTCTTTAACCACTGGACCACCAGGGAAACCCCGGTGCCAGAAATTAAGAAAAGAAAGTAGATAGAAGAGAAGGTTAAGCGACTGAATCATCAGAATTTAGTAAAATTTAGACCAAACACACACACAAAACAACCGTAAAAACCCCAGAAAGAAAAGAAAAGAAAAAAAAACCTGTGATGAGGAATATCATGTTAAACATAGTTTTATGAAAGATTCTCTTCCATTTATTCATGTAACACATTTTGAGCACTTGCTGTGTAACAGACATTGCTCTAGGCAATTAACATCGCTGATCCTTGTAGCATGGAATTTAAAAAAGACAGGCTTGGGCTTCCCTGGCGGTTCAGTGGGTAAGGACACCGCCTTGAAGTGCAAGGGGCACCAGTTTGATCCTTGGCCCAGGAAGATCCCATGTGCTGCGGAAAGGCTGGACCGATGTGTCCAACCACCGAGCCGGAGCTCTGGAGCACATGCGCCCAGATCCGGTGCTCTGCAACAACAGAGGCCACTGTGATGGGAGGCCCACACAGGTCAAATAACGAAAGGTGGATGAAAATAGATAAATGAAAGACCAATAGAAGTGGCCCCCAAAAAACCAAAACCAAAAACATTTCTTAAAAAACAAAGAGATAGGCTTAGGTAGTAAAAATAATAACAAGACAACAACAACAAAAAGCATCATGAAAATGTTGGATTAAAATGATGAAAAAAGATTTTTCATTATCCGATCAACTTACCACAGACTTCATGTTCTAACATTTCATTGCATTTTAAAAGTAAGGAAAAAATGGACCTGTTTTTAAACAACAACATTCAATTGTCAAGAGCCTCAACTCTCAAATAATAAGTCTATTGTTTCACAAAAAATAAAGTTGATTTGAATGATACTGGGGAAAACACATATTTATATACAACACTGATTTTGTCTCAGGAATTATAATTAATATTTTAAATTCAAGTAAGTTGGTTTATTCATGTGTTGATGTGAAAAAGCTGTCAGATATAAAGCCCTTTTTCCCTTACACACACAAAATGTATCTTTTTTTTTTTTTCCAATTTATTTTTATTTTTATTTTTTCCATGGCACCCTGCCTGGTAGTTTTTTTTAATTATTATTATTATTTAATTTAAAGGTTTTACAGAGTTTTGTTGTTCACAGACATGTATGTTCCCAGATCAGTCATATGCATATCCATGGTCCCCACCCCCACAGTTCGCCCCATCCCACCCCTCCAGACCATCGCCCCAAGCCATTGTAAGCACTCCTATTCCCTTAGCACAATGACAATGGCTATCTTTTCCACACATGACAGTATAGGTTTCCATGTTACTCCCTCCATGCTTCTCCCTCCCTATTTCTTCCCCACAATGTCCCTATGTCTATGCTCTGTCTGTTTTTCCATGAGTTCACTGCATGTGTTATCAAGACTATCCTACTAGATTCCATATATGTGTGTTAGTATACTGTATATCCTGATGAAATCAAAACTGAAAGAAGCACCTGTACCCCAATATTCACTGCAGCTCTCTATACAATAGCCAGAACATGGAAGCAACCTAGATGCCCATCAATGAATGAATGAATAAAGAAGCTCGGGTACATATATATGATGGACTACTACTCAGCTGTAAAAAGAAATGCAGAAGAATCAGTCCTAATGAAGTAGCTGGCTCTAGAACCTATCATAAAAAGTGAAGTAAGTCAAAAAGAGAAAGACAAACACAAAATGTATCTTTACCACTATTTAGATGTCAATATTCAACTGACAGGGGTTTCCCTGGTAGCTCAGCTGGTAAAGAATCTGCATGAAATGCAGGAGATTCTGGTTCAGTTTGTGGGTTAGGAAGATTCCCTGGAGAAGGGAATGGCTATCCACTCCAGTCTTATTGCCTGGAAGACATCATGTGCAGAGGAGCCTGATGGGTTACAGTTCATCAGGTCGCATAGAGTTGGACATGACTGAGCAACTCAGCACATCACAGCACAGCACATTCAACTGATAAGGTGTTTACTTTCTGGATCTTTTGAACAGATGAAACTATTTTCTTTAAAAACTACCCTTTCTCCTATACATTCTTTTTTCGTTTCTTAAGGCAGCCTGGCCCAAGGGTTAAGTAATGTGCAAGAATTAGAAGCAACTACAAAATGCACTCCAGTATCTTGCCTGGAGAATTCCATGGACAGAGGAGCCTGGCGGGTACAGCCTATGGCATCGCAAAGCATTGGACATGACTGAGAGACTAAGTATGTGCACATGCGTGCTCACACACACACACAACACTTAGACTACCTTCATGAAAAGAAAATAATGTCTTACAAATGAGAAAAAGTTAGGCCTACTAAATTGATATATTTCCTTAAACTTTTCAAGGTTTACAAAATAAACTTATATGAATCATGTGTTACAAAATTACACTAGCAGCAAATTCCAAGGCAAATCCATTAGACTGCAAAGGTTATCTGATGGACAGTGTTTATACATCACAAATACTAACCAACTGGGTAACTTGACTGCTTGCTGATTAATTCATTCATTCATATATACTTATTTTGAATCTATTACATATGAGATAGGGCAGCTGTAGGGACCTGATCTTTGTCCTTAAGAAATGAACAGTTTGGTTGAATATGTTTGTATAAAAGCATATTTTTATTTGATTAATGCTTTACCAATGTGGAATAAAGTACAGAAAAGTTAGGATTTTCCCTAAGGACATCTCTTCATTAGTTACTGTGAATTCAAATTTTGAAATTCTTAAACCAGGCAGAAAGTGACTAATAAAAAAAATTAAAGTTTCCTAAATTATAAGAAGTATAGAAGACATATAACTGAAAAGTCCTAATGACTATGAAGCAAATGAGAAAGTTAAAAAACCTGAAAGTGAGAGAGAAGAAGTCATCGATTATTCATCCTAAGTCAGGCTGAAAGACCAAGAAAAATAAAAGTTCCTTGAATTACAAAAAAAATTTGAAAGCCACCAAGGTGAAAAATCCTAATGACTATGAAGCAAATCAGAAATAAAAGTCCTGAAGTAAGAGAGAAGAACCAAGTCATTGATTAGTCTTTTTTTCCCTCCCTGTCCTCTTTGTGGGTAAAACAGGGTGAATATTATCATAAGTACCTAATAATATATAAAAAGAAGTAGCTTAGAACCATGGGTGGGGCAGGGGATGAGCAGTGACATACTGATTTGCCTGATGGACCTCAGAGAAGAGAGGGACGGGAAGAGAAGTGTGAGCGCGGGTACAGATATTACAGAGAGAAAATCTATGCTGCTTTCGCCTAAAGCCAATGGTCCTATTACTAAGGATGTAAATAAAAGCTCTCACATTTCAAAGCAGATCTCCTTCAACCATGTACATTGTTCCATTTTCTAGAAGCTGAATTTTATTTATATTCCACTGAAGTGGCAAGTCTGTAGGCCTTAAATTGATATATTTCCTTAAACTTTTCAAGGTTTACAAAATAAACTTATATGAATCATGTGTTACAAAATTACACTAGCAGCAAATTCCAAGGCAAATCCATTAGACTGCAAAGGTTATCTGATGGACAGTGTTTATACATCACAAATACTAACCAACTGGGTAACTTGACTGCTTGCTGATTAATTCATTCATTCATATATACTTATTTTGAATCTATTACATATGAGATAGGGCAGCTGTAGGGACCTGATCTTTGTCCTTAAGAAATGAACAGTTTGGTTGAATATGTTTGTATAAAAGCATATTTTTATTTGATTAATGCTTTACCAATGTGGAATAAAGTACAGAAAAGTTAGGATTTTCCCTAAGGACATCTCTTCATTAGTTACTGTGAATTCAAATTTTGAAATTCTTAAACCAGGCAGAAAGTGACTAATAAAAAAAATTAAAGTTTCCTAAATTATAAGAAGTATAGAAGACATATAACTGAAAAGTCCTAATGACTATGAAGCAAATGAGAAAGTTAAAAAACCTGAAAGTGAGAGAGAAGAAGTCATCGATTATTCATCCTAAGTCAGGCTGAAAGACCAAGAAAAATAAAAGTTCCTTGAATTACAAAAAAAATTTGAAAGCCACCAAGGTGAAAAATCCTAATGACTATGAAGCAAATCAGAAATAAAAGTCCTGAAGTAAGAGAGAAGAACCAAGTCATTGATTAGTCTTTTTCCCTCCCTGTCCTCTTTGTGGGTAAAACAGGGTGAATATTATCATAAGTACCTAATAATATATAAAAAGAAGTAGCTTAGAACCATGGGTGGGGCAGGGGATGAGCAGTGACATACTGATTTGCCTGATGGACCTCAGAGAAGAGAGGGACGGGAAGAGAAGTGTGAGCGCGGGTACAGATATTACAGAGAGAAAATCTATGCTGCTTTCGCCTAAAGCCAATGGTCCTATTACTAAGGATGTAAATAAAAGCTCTCACATTTCAAAGCAGATCTCCTTCAACCATGTACATTGTTCCATTTTCTAGAAGCTGAATTTTATTTATATTCCCACTGAAGTGGCAAGTCTGTATTTGTGTCATTTGGACTGGCAATGACTATATATTATTTGCACATGTGTTAGGAGAACTTCACAGAACCATCTGAGGCGCAGAAGTGTTGGAAAGTGCACAATCCTGAGTAGCAGCACACCAAAAGTTTAAGACTGGGCTGGGGCCAAACTTCGTTTATAATCTAGAACGTGTCATGAAACCTCCCTGAGGCTTCCCATCCTCATCTGTAAAATGCAGAGGTTTGCTAAGTACCTTACCTAACTTCTAACATCCATTTCTAATACTTCACGACAAACACTTTTAGATCATTCATTGGCCCCAGGCCTATGGCCTGGTGGCACCCTGAGACCGTCTCTTCAAGGCATCATTCCTGATATTAAAATGAGAGACGTAGCTTGGCACATAGTAGGTACTCAATGAATAGTGTTGAATAAATAACAGAACACCCAGGTAGAAAACAAAAGTGGTTACATGGAGGCCAGTCGGATTTAGATGTAGATGATGGTTAAGGGTGAAAGCCTGGTTGAGTGAATTATTTGAGAAAAAAAAAAAATAATGCTGTCAATTGGGAAGACCTGAGAGATCTTTTTTGGGGTCCATTCTTAATATTCCAGCTCCAAAGCTGAGAGTAATCTATGAGCTACTAGGTGGATTTTCCTCAAGAGGAGGCCCTATTAGTCCTGCGTTCTTAATCCTAGCGATTTCTTCTTTAAAGGAGATGTTCACATCCACACATTTGGAAATTCCATTATTTGAATGGTTGGTTGGGGCTTTTCCTCTAGCCTGTACTGGCTAGGAGATGAGAGGACAGACAGACTAGAAAAGTTAAAGTGATCCAACAGTGTCACTCCTTCAATAAATGGTTACTGAGTGGGCACAGGACAGGGACAGTAACACAGTCATATCCACAAATTGATCAGTATTTTCATTTTGGCATGTTACATTCTCAGCTTCCACATTATTGCTACCTTATCTGTATGCCTCTTATATTGTTTTTACTTCTGACAAGAACGTTGCTGAATACGTTCTGCCACTATAATGTCCTTCCTCATTCACTGAGCCACCCTATTCACTGAGTCTCAAGCACATTAGAAATACTTTCATTACTAAATGCTGATTTAGAGACAATCATTGACCAATTAATTTGAAATCAAGATCATGGTGAAAAGCAAGATAAAAATATGGTTTACTGAAATAGCAGAAATTTTGTTTCCAAGATGGAAGAAGGAAATTTGCTATAAGTGGCAACAGAACCAAAACACCCAGAAAGACAAAGAATTCCCTTAGTATTCATTCAATATAGTCGGTATTAGAGAAGCTATGAAGTTCAGCTACAGGAGCTACAAAGAAAAGGTCATAAACATCTTTTTAGTTTTATTGTGCTAAGAACACTTAACATGAGGTCTGCTCCTTGAGAAAGTTTTAAGTGCATGATTCAGGAGTGTTCACTATAGGCATTAGGTTGCAGAGTAGATCTCTCGAACTTACTCTTTTGCGTAACTGAAAGCTGTTGCCTGGATGAAGAACTCTGTATTTCCTCATCCCTGGCAACCACCTCTCTAACTCTCCACTTCTATGAGTTTGACTACATATCGTCTTTAAACAGGATGAAGAATGTTTGTCTTATTTTTTCCACTGTACTTCTGAAGAAAAGTGAAGATAAGAGCTTTTAGTATCAAGTCTATGTAGCCACTGTTTCTGGCAAATTGAAGCACTGTTTTGGATGGTTAGCAACATGAACAAAAATATTAATTTATAGATGAGATTAAGTCAACTTGAAGCAAATTTGAGAAGTAAATGGACACATTCTAAGCCTGAAATTATTTTTAAAAACATCTAATTTTACTCGATGAAAAAAGACATTTTTGAGCATCTTGGGGGGCAAAGTACTTAGCCAAGTCCCATTGAGCTACACTTTATGGAAGCATTTTAAACAAAAGGTTGCATTCTCTGAGATCAAGTGCATGGGCTAGCTGAGAGTCCAGCCTGCTTGCAGATCTGTGATACTGTGGAGGATTAGTTTAGTGCCCACGCAGCATCTCACACAGCTGTTTGACTCTCAATCCTAAGACTGAGCTGCTTCTAGCAACCACTGGGGAAATCACTTCCTATGGCTAATGACATTAAATTCTGAGCTGACCTTGAAAAAATAACTGGTGAAAATTCAACCTGCTGCGAGGGTCATTTCAAGAACTAGATATTAGGCTGTTCAAGCCTAACCCCTAAATTTTGGAAATTCTTTCATGAAGTAATCATGCAGATAAATGGATTATCAGAAATACCCATGAAAAATTAATAAATATCCCATCTCAAGTGGCTTAGCCAAAATTTAAGACCGTCAAGTATAAATGGTGAATAATTTCTGAATCATACCATTTGTTTCTGTCTATCAATATAATCCAGAAATGAAACTGTTGCTTCGCTCCATATACACAGGCTCCTCCACAATCATTTTGAAGCCTTTCCCATTTTCATAAATGGTATCATCATTTCCCCATTAGTTCAAACCACAGACTTCAGAGTCATCCTTGACTCTACTTTCTCTCATATTCCACATCCCATCTATCTTAAGGTCTATCAGCTCTACCTTCCAACTATATATTAGGTCATATAATTTTTCATCATATTTATCATTTCCATTCCAGTCCAAGTGATCATTATCTCCTTCCTAAATGACTTCAACACCCTCCTCATCTTTTTCCCTGCTTCCCATTTTGCTCCCCCTATCATCATTCCCTCACATAGCATCCAGAGTCCATTTCTGAACACATTAAACAGATCACATGGTTTCTACCTGGAGTCCTCCAGTGATGTCTCCATACACATAAAATAAAATTCACCTCTCAACGATGGCTAAAAAGATCATTCATTCTCTGGTCTTTGTCTCTCTCTATAACCTACCACTAGCCCATGCTGTTACTCCCAGGACATCCCAAATCTGTTCTTACCCCTTGGCATTTGCTATTGCTGTTCCTCTGGCCTAGAATACCCTTCAGTCAAGGTCTTTATTTGGCTCACTCACACACAGAATCCTTTCCTCAACTAAAGGTCTCTTAAAGTAGGCCACTACTTCTCAGTTCTTCTCAAGCCTTATTATGTTCATTTTACCTTCATAAGACTGACTTGGCATGATTTTATTTTTAATTTTTTTCTTTGGCTGCACTACATGGCTTGTGGGAGCTTATTCCCCTAACCAGGGATGGAACCTGGAGCCCCAGCAGTGAGAGGGATAATAAACACTGGATCACCAGGGAATTCCTCTGACATGATTTTATATATTAATGTATTGGCTTACTGTGTGTTTCCCTCATTAAAATTTGAAGGTCTGTGGGGGCAGAGTTTCATTTTGTTCACTACTGTACCCTTGCATAGAGTAGGTGCTCAATAAATACTTAATGAAAGACTCAATGAATTCTAAGAGTATGAGTTCCAGTAGAGTTTTTCCTAAAATAAATTTTTCGGGGAAATGGAAGAACATAGACAAAGAGGAGGGGCTCCTCTGTGATGAAATGAATGTGTGTAAAAATTCTTTGTAAAGGCAAAGAACTAAGACTATTTGTCAAGATAGCAAAATATTTCGACAAATGGTTATAAAGAGGACTGTGGTAAAGAAGCCAATTTATAAACTATTCATAGTTTATTTTATTATAGTCATTAAATGAAAGTAGCAAATCCTAGATGGCTCTGTTCTCAAGTTCTGATGATATAGCCAGTTTTCAGAAGACTTTCTCAAATGGCTAGAGATGTAGTTCTAAAAATAGTTTAAAATCTTTTCTGTTCAGCATTCCTAAATATGACTGCATGAAATACCAATCTTATACAAAAGCAGCTTACTTCATTTATGATGAAAAAATGATCAAAAAGATGTGAATTTCCTTCAACCTGGTCAGGCAGACATCTTAGAGTAGATAACTAACAGAAAACTTCACTAGGGAACCAAATTTGTTTAGAAACTCAAGAGGCCAAGTCAATGAATGTTGGAATGAATCACAACCCCTTTGATTGCTGTTGTTTTTCAGAAAAGGATAGGCAATAGTGCATTTATTTGGTAACACAAAGCTAACTTGAATCTTAATGTCCATGAATAGCACCTAAAGGCACTTTCTATGACCGCAGAAAGAAAAGACAGGGAACTCATCAGGCTAACCCACATGTCAAAATGGACCCAAAGGAAGCAGGCCAGCATTGATAACAGAATTGCTTAAATAAATGTATGATCTACAACGTGATTTCAGGATAATTTTATTGAATTTATGAACCTCTCCCTCACTTTGTGGTGACTTCTGAGGAGATCGAATGTGCAAAATATATAACCTGACAAATGAACAAGTAAACCACTTTATTCAAGTCTTTTCATTTGTCAACAGCATCCCCGTAATAATGGCTTTCTGTTCCCTGTTTTCATAATATATGTATTGATTACTTTCATCAAAATTTTCTTAACTAGAAAATATCAGGAAGCTTTGAAAGTGTCCTTAATGGTCTATAGGGGAAGGAATTAGATTTTTAGGTAGAAAGATAAAAAAGCGAATGACAAACAATTTCATTAGCAAAAATGCAAACAAAATGTCATTACTTACAGTGTTCTTATAATCAAGACCTCATTTCCATTTCAGTTTGGGGTGGGATGAAGAGGATTAAATAAGCTCACGGTTTATTGCAATTCCCCTGAGAAATCCCCCACTATGATTTGCTCCTGTAAAACTCTCTCTAGGTTAATCACAGAAGTATACAAGCAATAAATATCACTTTAGTGACTCCTGAAGTAAAGCAAAGGAAGTCAGTTTTAAAATGTATTTGGACCAGAATAATGCACACTAATTGAAAGCGAGTCAGTCTAGTGAGGCAAGTAATGAGGAACCATAAAAACCAGGATGATGTATTCAAAAGATATAAAAATTGGTCAGTTTATATTTGCTAAGGCACATTTGAGCTTTAATTATTTATAACACTTCACTGCATACAGAGCATTATTTTATTAATTAGTCTTCAAAGTCATCCAGTTGTGTTTGTTATGCTACCCAGCTGGTTTGGGCAACACAGGTCCACTCCCATTAAGCATAAAATCTGCTTTGGGGAATGAGAATGCAGTCCCCAAATACCTGTGTGGACTCTCTTGGACTTTTATCTACAGGAAAACCATATATTCTTCCAGTAGAGTCACTGAAATTGCCTATGTACTTCTGCTTTAAGTAAAGAGTACAAGGCATATGATACTTTGCTATAAATTTCATCATTAATCTGCAATGATATACTAAGGAAAGATAAATGGCCTCTTTTATAAGCATTCTGATCTACAGAAAAAGTGGATAATATTTAATTACTATTTATACTTTTGACATTTTAATGGACTTTGTATTCCCATAAAAGCAACCACATTACTCATTTCTAATAGATAGCAGGTGACTGATTCTTTTTTTTAAGTGACACATCAAATGTATGGGGAGCAAGTTTGCAATAAGAAGTGACCCACCTTAAAGAAATGAGCCTTCTTGATACCAAAACATTTTATATAAACAATACTTAGAGCAAGAAACCACTAAAGAGCAAGACAGTTTATAAAAAGTCTACAAACACAAAATCTGTTAAAGACTTGATCTTGACAGTTCTGTTATGATTGTGCCCCCTTTACCTCTTCCCGGTTCCGTAGATATGATAGAGAGACCCAGATTCAAGTTTTCCTTTGTTCTTTTTGTCCACAGGCAATGAGAACATCACTAACTAGACAGCAATTCCATAACAACCATAAAAGGGCTACTGCATAAATGTGACAAAACTGAGTAAACAGGGTGCTAAATTGTTTTCTCATCAATGCTTAAGAGTGATGATATTTTTTGAGGGAGTGTTTTATGACATGGACTTTTCTTAAGGATACAAAGAGAATTTCATGAGGAAAAAAAAAAAAAACGACCAGAGCACACAGGAAACCAGTGGGCATGGAAGTAGCTTTGAACACTATGAAAAGATGCTTACTTGAGAGTAAACAGAAAAGTCACTCAAATGAGGAACGAGCATCACACTTTATTCTTTATCTCCCTGCCCTGGATCTCAGGAGAAGAGAGAAGAATGAAGAAGAGATTAGTTCATTGGCTGGTCTCCTCCCTTCCTGCCTCTTTACCTTCTTTCCTTCATTCCTTGGTTCCTTTATCTGTTCAGTGTCTGTCATCTACTAGACACTTTAGAAGGTGCTAGGTATAAAAATGACAACCCTCTGCCACAAAGAAAGCTTCTTGGAGCACAAGGTTTGGTGAAAGTGGTTATAAAAAAAACATATATTCTTCCAGTAGAGTCACTGAAATTGCCTATGTACTTCTGCTTTAAGTAAAGAGTACAAGGCATATGATACTCTATAAATTTCATCATTAATCTGCAATGATATACTAAGGAAAGATAAATGGCCTCTTTTATAAGCATTCTGATCTACAGAAAAAGTGGATAATATTTAATTACTATTTATACTTTTGACATTTTAATGGACTTTGTATTCCCATAAAAGCAACCACATTACTCATTTCTAATAGACAGCACGTGACTGATTCTTTTTTTAAGTGACACATCAAATGTATGGGGAGCAAGTTTGCAATAAGTGACCCACCTTAAAGAAATGAGCCTTCTTGATACCAAAACATTTTATATAAACAATACTTAGAGCAAGAAACCACTAAAGAGCAAGACAGTTTATAAAAAGTCTACAAACACAAAATCTGTTAAAGACTTGATCTTGACAGTTCTGTTATGATTGTGCCCCCTTTACCTCTTCCCGGTTCCGTAGATATGATAGAGAGACCCAGATTCAAGTTTTCCTTTGTTCTTTTTGTCCACAGGCAATGAGAACATCACTAACTAGACAGCAATTCCATAACAACCATAAAAGGGCTACTGCATAAATGTGACAAAACTGAGTAAACAGGGTGCTAAATTGTTTTCTCATCAATGCTTAAGAGTGATGATATTTTTTGAGGGAGTGTTTTATGACATGGACTTTTCTTAAGGATACAAAGAGAATTTCATGAGGAAAAAAAAAAAAAACGACCAGAGCACACAGGAAACCAGTGGGCATGGAAGTAGCTTTGAACACTATGAAAAGATGCTTACTTGAGAGTAAACAGAAAAGTCACTCAAATGAGGAACGAGCATCACACTTTATTCTTTATCTCCCTGCCCTGGATCTCAGGAGAAGAGAGAAGAATGAAGAAGAGATTAGTTCATTGGCTGGTCTCCTCCCTTCCTGCCTCTTTACCTTCTTTCCTTCATTCCTTGGTTCCTTTATCTGTTCAGTGTCTGTCATCTACTAGACACTTTAGAAGGTGCTAGGTATAAAAATGACAACCCTCTGCCCCAAAGAAAGCTTCTTGGAGCACAAGGTTTGGTGAAAGTGGTTGATGTTAATCAGAAAGTCACACATATTCATAATGACAAATAATGTTACATTATAGAAAGAAAAGTACAGTGCTATGAAGGCATATAATGGGAGATCTGGTCAAATCTGGGCATTGGAGAAGCTTACTTGATATGTGAGCCAAGATGTAAAGGATTTATAGATGTTAGCCAGGAAATTATGATTGGGTAAGTGGGTAGAAAGGGTTTCAGACAGAAAATTGGCATATTCAAAGCCCCACGTGAGAGAGACATAGACAACTAGAAACAAACAAAAGTAGATATTACAGCTATCCTTAAGAGAGCAAGACAAAGAGCAGCAAGAGAACAGAAGGTTGGGGCCAGACCACCCAGATGGGGTTTTGGGATCCTTCATGAGTATTTGTGATTATTTCTCAATGGCATTGCAAAGCCACTGGAGAATGTTAAGATGAGGACTGATATAATTCAATTTATATTTTTACATAGATTACTCTGATGGAAAATGTTGACTGCATTGTAAGGTGGTAAGAACAGACCCAGAAAAGTGAAGAGAAAAGGTCTCTTATAATGGTGATGATGACACAGTAGGCAAGTTCAAGAAAGGTGAAGTGATCCAGTGATTAGTGTCCAAAGGGTGGAGATTGGTCAGCCTGAAAAGGTACTATGCCAGTCTACTCTGGTGTTGTTTGGACAGGAGAAACTAGTTAGTTAGATTCTCCAAGCCTTAAGTGTTTTGCAGATTATAGCAACAAAAAGATAAGGAAGGAATTTAGGGTCTTGAAAAAGATAATGCTATTAAAATGCTTGATGACTGAATTTGAGCTGGACTTGGAGGGAGATAAAGACAGAGGATTAGTGGAACTAATATATAGAACCAAGAGTTAACAATGGGCTGGAAGCCCTGATATGACAAAGAAAGAAGGCAGGTAGGTATCTGAATAAGCATAGTAGCCAAGTGGGGATTAATTACATACACTTCAGTATGGTGATTGTTACCAATAACTCTAGCATCACATCTCCCCAAAGCATATCACTGGTCATCTGATTCTTGAGTAAGAGGGCTCAGAATGGTAAGTCCTAACATTTCATCATTGTTAGCAAGCAACCAAAGCCAATAATCAGGGAGCATGAGGTTGCATTTATGACAAGAGGCTGGCTAGAAGGGACTGTAGAAAAACTATGTTGGTCAAAATCCTCATCTTAAATCTGAGGAGCGAAGGAGCAATCACTATCTAAATTATGGAGGAAGAGGGCTAGAATCCCAGTCTCCTGAATCCTAGTGCATCTGTCCAATGATTCATCTTCTTTGATTTTTGAACTATAATAAAATTGTAACTATTTATTCAAAGTTAGAACACTTAAAAATATAACTATTATATCATACCCTACCACAAAAGCTACCTTAATATTCTGAATTATATGGAGGGGAATGGCTGAAGGAGAAACTGGCAGTTTTCTTGACAGTTTTTTAGATAGACTCTTGACTCTTACCTCGTGTTCTCTTCCCTTTGTTTAATCTTCTATACCTTCTTTGGAATAATATAAACCCTTGACCTTTCTTCAAGATGCCACTTTGGCTGTGTCTCCATAGAGATCTTTCCTTTAAGTGCTGAACATACAAAAGTAGCACCATTCCATCAAACTTTTATTGTTTGATAGTAATTTACTTGGTTTTTTATTCCCTTTTGTCCATGTTCCTTTTGTTCTCATTTCAAAATCCCCTATCAGTATGAACTGCATGCCAGACACTTTGCTAGGGACTACGGTCCTGGAGGTCAGCAAGACCAAATTTCTGCCTTCCTCCCCCAAAGCTTAGTGGAGACAAAATATACTGAAAACCAAAGATAGAAAAGAAACAACTGGGGCTTCCCTGGTGGGCCAGTGGGTAAGGACACTGCCTTGCAGTGCAAGGGGTGCTGGTTTGATCCCTGGCCTGGGAAGATCCCATGTGCCACTTGGAGGAGATAAAAAACAGAGGATTAGTGGAACTAATATATAGAACCAAGAGTTAACAATGGGCTGGAAGCCCTGATATGACAAAGAAAGAAGGCAGGTAGGTATCTGAATAAGCATAGTAGCCAAGTGGGGATTAATTACATACACTTCAGTATGGTGATTGTTACCAATAACTCTAGCATCACATCTCCCCAAAGCATATCACTGGTCATCTGATTCTTGAGTAAGAGGGCTCAGAATGGTAAGTCCTAACATTTCATCATTGTTAGCAAGCAACCAAAGCCAATAATCAGGGAGCATGAGGTTGCATTTATGACAAGAGGCTGGCTAGAAGGGACTGTAGAAAAACTATGTTGGTCAAAATCCTCATCTTAAATCTGAGGAGCGAAGGAGCAATCACTATCTAAATTATGGAGGAAGAGGGCTAGAATCCCAGTCTCCTGAATCCTAGTGCATCTGTCCAATGATTCATCTTCTTTGATTTTTGAACTATAATAAAATTGTAACTATTTATTCAAAGTTAGAACACTTAAAAATATAACTATTATATCATACCCTACCACAAAAGCTACCTTAATATTCTGAATTATATGGAGGGGAATGGCTGAAGGAGAAACTGGCAGTTTTCTTGACAGTTTTTTAGATAGACTCTTGACTCTTACCTCGTGTTCTCTTCCCTTTGTTTAATCTTCTATACCTTCTTTGGAATAATATAAACCCTTGACCTTTCTTCAAGATGCCACTTTGGCTGTGTCTCCATAGAGATCTTTCCTTTAAGTGCTGAACATACAAAAGTAGCACCATTCCATCAAACTTTTATTGTTTGATAGTAATTTACTTGGTTTTTTATTCCCTTTTGTCCATGTTCCTTTTGTTCTCATTTCAAAATCCCCTATCAGTATGAACTGCATGCCAGACACTTTGCTAGGGACTACGGTCCTGGAGGTCAGCAAGACCAAATTTCTGCCTTCCTCCCCCAAAGCTTAGTGGAGACAAAATATACTGAAAACCAAAGATAGAAAAGAAACAACTGGGGCTTCCCTGGTGGGCCAGTGGGTAAGGACACTGCCTTGCAGTGCAAGGGGTGCTGGTTTGATCCCTGGCCTGGGAAGATCCCATGTGCCATGGAGCGGCTGGACTGATGTGTCCAATTACCAAGCCGGAGCTCTGGAGCGCATGCGCCTAGAGCCGGTGCTCTGCAATGACAGAGGCCACCGCAATGGGAGGCCCACACGGGCCAAAGAACAAAGATGGATGAAAATAAACAAATAAAAGACCAATAGAAGTGGCCTGTCTGCTCCCCTCCCTCCCCACCCACCTCCCCATAAATAAATAAATAAATCTTTAAAAAAAAAAAAAAGAAAGAAAAGAAACAACTGATCTTTGCTGGCTCAAGAGATAAAGAATCCGCCTACCAAGCAGGAGACACGGGTTTGATCCCTGGGTTGGGAAGATACCCTGGAGAAGGAAATGGCAACCCACTCCAGTATTCTTTCCTGGAGAATCCCATGGACAGAGGAGCCTAGTGGTCTATAGGCCATGGCGTTGCAAGAGTTGGACAGGACTTAGTGACTAAACAACAACTCCTGACAATAGATGAAGAAGAAATGATAGAAATATGCAATTATCTCATTGAAACCCCTAGACATTGATCATTAATAGTTGCCAAAATCACATGCACACAAAAGAAAACACAGCATTGTGTACCTTCTGGTGATGGAAGAATACATTAATTCCTATGAAGCAGTCTTATCAAAAAACATCAAACACAATTACAATCAAACCTGTAGAACTACACTGTTCAACAGAGTAGCCCCCAGTCCCATTTGAGCACTTGAAATGTGGCTAGTCTGAATTGAACTATCTTGTAGCCACTATAACTGTAAATCTTTATATTGATTCCATGCTGAAATGACAGTAACTGTTGTTCTGTAGTTATGTAAGTTATCACTATTAGAGGAAACTGGATAAAATGCAGAGGGAAACTCTCTGCACTATGTTTGGAACTTATTGTGCATCTGTAATTACTTCAAAATAGAAAAGGACTTAAAAGACAAATTAGCCAAATACAATGTGTGAAACTTATTTCAATTCTTGTTTAAGCCAAAAACCGAAAATTCCCCAAACCTGTGAAAACATTTAAGACATGTATATGAGAAGTGGAGATCTGAATACTGACTTGGTGTTTGTCATAATAAAATTACTGAGACTTAAAAAAAATCTTATATTAACAATGTGGCTACCTTTAAAGAGCAAATTCTTATCTTTTAGAGATGATTTATCAAATATTTATGAATTAAAGGGGTTTTGCCTCAGATTTGCTTTAAAATAATGGAGGACAAATAGAGGATTGGCCATAAATTCATAATTGTTGGTCTTGATAGGGACACAGGTGTTTATTATAAAATTATGTATGCTATAGCATATGTTTAATATTTTCCAAAGTAACATTTTAAAATATCACCAAAAGACAAGGGCAAATCTCTTTTTTTAGTACAGATACTGGCAAATCTTAAATCATATTAATGGAGACTCTTCTGACATTTAAAATATAATGGTTTAGATTATTTCTAATTGACCCTTGGACTAGAGGAGTAAAAAAAAGGATTTCTATTCAACTTGATTTCTTTTCTTTAATCAACCTAATCTCAGTTTTAAAAAAATTTAAATAGTCATTGAATGCTTATTATGTGCAAAACACTATGCTTAAAAATGTCCTACCCTGTGTACATCATTCTGCTTCTGAACTGCTGGGAAATCGCCTCCAATTGGTGCCTGCCGGCTCAACTCATCGTCTTTCAGCTGTAGCCACACCAGAAGTTCCTGAAGAGAAAGGTGCAGACGCTTCCACTGGTCAGAACTGGCTTCCAAATGGGACCTGAAAAATTATAGGAGCAAACTATGTTAGAATATCTCAAAAGACAATTGATGGTCCTAACAATCCCATTAAAGGGACACTGGTGGGTTAGTTCCATACAGTGTAAATGTACTATGCATTATATAACAGCCCTCAATAAAAGGAGGCTTCCCTGGTGGCTCAGATGGTAAAGAATCTTCCTGCAATGCAAGAGACCTGGGTTTGATTCTTGGGTTGGAAGATTTCCCTGGAGAAGGAAATGACAACCCACTGCAGTAGTCTTCCCTGGAGAAATCCATGGACAGAGAAGCCTGGTGGACTACAGTCCATGGAGTTGCAAAGAGTTGGCCATGACCTAGCGACTTTCACTTCACTTCCTTAATAAAACTCTGGCTGCCTGCTTTTGAGAGCAACAAAATGGGGGTTATCTAGGGGGCGACTTTGAGGGAAGACAGTGTTTAGCTGTCTGCCTATTTCCACATGCAGCATTCTGAGATTTGTGGCATGAAACATACACTGGAATGCATTGCTTTCCTGTAGCGTCGCAGTCAATGACTCTTAAATGTTTCTGGTAGAAAATCTTGGACCTAGTGACTAACACCAACTACTCAGTTTTTGTGTGACTCATGCTAGGACTGGGATTCTTTCTGCTTTGAGAAATGTAAAGGTCTCTCCCCACATTTTGACTTTTCCATTTCGACGCCCTAGGCAGCCTCTTCCATTGACTCTTTCCATCTGGCATCTCTTCCTCTCTGCTCCTCTCCCCATATGCTTCTCCTCTTCCTCTACCCTTCTTTATTCGTGTGCACCTGGGATTTGTTTTCACTGAGTTCCAACATTTTCCGCTTTGTTTCCTCTGTGTAAAATGTACTGAGACAACAACTCACGTGGAAAAGTAAACTCAGACACTGGCCTGAAAGCTTCCCCCCAACATGAATAATTTAGCCAAGAGGCTGAGTGCTTTGCCATCAACTGTATTTAGAACCTGGTAATCTGTAGAAGGCATTTAAGAATATACAAATGAGTGATCTGTGTTATGGAATCCACATTTCACTTGGGGATGAGAAGCTAAATTTGGAAAAAAAAATTATCACCCAGAAAACAAAGAAACTTGGAATGTGAGCTGTTTTATCCTCAGGTAAATCGAGAATTATGCTGCATTACTTACATGTTATCAGAAATTGCTAATTAATTCATAAAAATTAATGCTGCCTATAGTATACACATAATAGAGTCTCTAATGCTGCAGAGATTAAAATGCAAAGCCACCAGGTAGAACAACATTCCCCTTTGCCGTTTGATAACTTAGCCTGATATTTCAAATACCCTTCTCCTGCTGGCCTTACTCAAACAGAATAACAAAATACTACCTAGGTGCTGAAATTAAACTTTCTGAAGGATAGTTTGATGACACATACATGTCATTAAATCATACAAATACAACGACCCACAAGCTTAAATGTAAGGAACTTATACTAAGAAAATAACCAGGAAAGCATGCAGAGATACAAGTATACACCTGTTATTTACAGATACATATGATCGATACACAATGGAAACAACTTAAATATTCAGTACTAGGAAAGAGGTTACATATGTAATAGTGAACTCATACTACAAAATGTTCAAATTCTTGAATCCTATGCAATGTTCAATATAATCACGAAGGCAAATATTCATGGATATGGAAAATATCATCCCATCAGTGACCAAGTAAGAAAGTAGGTTACAAAAATGCTCTATCACCTACTTTTCTAAAATGTTTGTGTGTGTATCTGTGTGCACATGGTTGACTGTGCATGAAAAAAATTTCTGCAATGACAACTAGTTTATCCCTCACAGGTGGATTTACATGTGATTTACTCCTTCAATCTTTATACTTTTCCAAATTGTCAGAATTTTCTACTGTGAGCCATATTAACATTACATTCAGAAAAAAAAATGAAGGTATTTTCATCAGGAAATTAATTTGTTCAAGACTCTAAGGACATTATTATCTAAGAAATGAATCAAGAAATATCATAAATATCATGAATTAAATATAATAGTGCAGACTGCTTATGGTGCAGAGGTCAGTCCTTTTAAAGTTTCTGTTCCTCCTATTTCAGTTATCTCTTTCCCAGGATAAGCCTAAGTGAGACCTCCCTATGTAAGGTTTTAGCTGGTTAATGCCATGTAATGATTACTGTTTAAAAGGATTCCCTAGGGTGACTGGAATCTGCAGCTTGGTCCTCTTGAGGGTGAAAGAGGCTGTCAAGCAGGACATTTTGAAAGGTAGAGACAGGCACAGGACAGACATAGAAATGCAGCAGAGGATAGATGAGATGCTGATTGAATAAATATTTACTGAGTGCCCCTCAGTCCCAATAAGGCACTGGGGAGCAGGGAGAGTAGAAGATAAGGGAGGATATAAGGATGTCTAATGCCTGGCCTCCATGTGTCTAGTGAAAGAAGTGACACCTCCCTGTGGTGGAAAGAGGTCTACAGAATTGATGTGCTGAAGGGCAGGAGGGCTAATTTCATACAATAACAACGACCCACAAGCTTAAATGTAAGGAACTTATACTAAGAAAATAACCAGGAAAGCATGCAGAGATACAAGTATACACCTGTTATTTACAGATACATATGATCGATACACAATGGAAACAACTTAAATATTCAGTACTAGGAAAGAGGTTACATATGTAATAGTGAACTCATACTACAAAATGTTCAAATTCTTGAATCCTATGCAATGTTCAATATAATCACGAAGGCAAATATTCATGGATATGGAAAATATCATCCCATCAGTGACCAAGTAAGAAAGTAGGTTACAAAAATGCTCTATCACCTACTTTTCTAAAATGTTTGTGTGTGTATCTGTGTGCACATGGTTGACTGTGCATGAAAAAAATTTCTGCAATGACAACTAGTTTATCCCTCACAGGTGGATTTACATGTGATTTACTCCTTCAATCTTTATACTTTTCCAAATTGTCAGAATTTTCTACTGTGAGCCATATTAACATTACATTCAGAAAAAAAAAAATGAAGGTATTTTCATCAGGGAAATTAATTTGTTCAAGACTCTAAGGACATTATTATCTAAGAAATGAATCAAGAAATATCATAAATATCATGAATTAAATATAATAGTGCAGACTGCTTATGGTGCAGAGGTCAGTCCTTTTAAAGTTTCTGTTCCTCCTATTTCAGTTATCTCTTTCCCAGGATAAGCCTAAGTGAGACCTCCCTATGTAAGGTTTTAGCTGGTTAATGCCATGTAATGATTACTGTTTAAAAGGATTCCCTAGGGTGACTGGAATCTGCAGCTTGGTCCTCTTGAGGGTGAAAGAGGCTGTCAAGCAGGACATTTTGAAAGGTAGAGACAGGCACAGGACAGACATAGAAATGCAGCAGAGGATAGATGAGATGCTGATTGAATAAATATTTACTGAGTGCCCCTCAGTCCCAATAAGGCACTGGGGAGCAGGGAGAGTAGAAGATAAGGGAG
Source organism: Tragulus kanchil (assembly GCA_022376925.1). Taxonomy (NCBI): domain Eukaryota; kingdom Metazoa; phylum Chordata; class Mammalia; order Artiodactyla; family Tragulidae; genus Tragulus; species Tragulus kanchil. The sequence continues at coordinate 100,658,347 of JAIOJX010000001.1, read as the reverse complement.
GATATAAGGATGTCTAATGCCTGGCCTCCATGTGTCTAGTGAAAGAAGTGACACCTCCCTGTGGTGGAAAGAGGTCTACAGAATTGATGTGCTGAAGGGCAGGAGGGCTCAAGAGGAGATCTCCAACTGCTGCTTTCTTTACATAAGGCAGTGCTACAACCCACGTCCAGGACAAATGGTGCTGACTAATTATTATTGGGCCAATGAAGCCCTTTGTGTTCCCTTAGAAAGTTGGGGGTGGGGGAAAGAGCACTGAGACTCAGGGAATTCTGTTCTAAAGGATCTAAGAGAAACTCCATAGCATGAGATAGGGCAGTCGTGAAAAGTTAGGGACACAGGACAGGCCAGAGGAACAGGAGGAGGACCTGGGATCCTGTGTAACAAAAAGCTCTCACGTATCTGGGTGAGGGGGCCTTCGTTATTCATCCCCAGGGCGTGGAGTTAGGTCAGTGTCATGAATGTCTGATCACCTTAAGTACATATCAAATTTTTCTTTTCCTTGCAAAAACCTGAGAGTGAAAGGAAAGATGTGATATGAGGACAAAAACCAAAAGTTTATAAAAGATAGAGGACACTGTGTATGGGCTGGAGAGAGGAAAGTCAGATAACAGCTTCTGATTTAAACACAACAGATATCAAATCTACAGCCTTTGTTCTCAAACTTTTGTGTCATAAAAAACATTTGAAAGCTTGTTTCAAGTACAGACTCCTAGGTTTCATCCCCAGATTTTTGGTCCTTGAAATTTTTTTAATGAAAAAAAAATAAAAATAGACACAACTTTACTGTGGATTTAATATATGATATTAGTTTCAGGTGTACACTATAGTGATCTGGTATATTTGCAGTCTATACTCCATTATAAGTTATTACAAGATAATGGCTATAATTCCTTGTGCTATATATCTTTGCTGCTTGACTATTTTATACATACTAGTTTGTATCTCTTAACCCCATTCCCTTAATCTGTCCCTCCTCTCCTCTTTTCTCCCCTTAAATACCACAAATTTGGAATCAATAAAACGAATGAATGTATATGCAAAACAGAAACAGACTCACAGATACAGAATTTCTATAATTTGAGCAAGTGTCTTCACAACTCTGCCAGTGAGCTCCAGCACCACTCTTAGAGGATGAATTTCTTTCAAGTATTTCCTACGTGTCCTAAACATTACTTATTGGTTTCCACAGGGCAAAGGTGGAATTTGTCAGTGACATGATTTTGAAGGAGATCTAACTGTAATGAAATGCTCTGAGCTCAGAAAACATTTTCTCTGGCCATGCTAAGTTGGTGGAATGTTGTCAAGACAGATGTCTAATGCATTTGTTGGAAGCAAATGTTTTTTTTTAAAGATTTTAGATTTATTTTTTCGTTGTTGGGGGGGTGGGGTGGGGAGGGAGGGGGGCGGGCGGGCCACTTCTATTGGTCTTTCATTTCTCTATGTTCATCTGCCTTTGTTCTTTGGCTCCTGTGGGCCTCCCATCGCGGTGGCGTCTGTCGTTGCAGAGCACTGGCTCTGAGCGCATGCGCCCCAGAGCTCCGGCTCGGTGATTGGACACATCAGTCCAGCCGCTCCGTGGCACGTGGGATCTTCTCAGGCCAGGGATCAAACCGGCGACCCTTGCACTGCAAGGCAGTGTCCTTACCCACTGGACCACCAGGGAAGCCCTGGAAGCAAATTTTTATTTTCAAGATTGTATACCAAATATTTTTAAATGATTAACCTATGTTTGTATTGGGGGTTTTTCCTGTAAAGGTCCCTTTGTATTTGTAATGACTTTCCCTACCCATGCCCCAGGTTTTATCGTAAACTCTCAGGGTAGAAAGGACTCTTAGAGATTATTCAACCTGTTTATTTAGCAAATGTGGAAAGTGAGACACAAAGATACAAAAACCTGCTGAAGTACAAAACTTGAGCTGTCATACTGACATGGGAAATGGAAACTACAAACTTTCCTTATATAAAGAAATCTTTAACCTTGATGGTTTTTAGCAAGTGTTTTGGAGTCCCTGAGCAAAAAATGCTTCCTGCTAATTGGCAAACACAGTCTATTTACCCCTACCTACTCAACAGAAAATAAAAAAGGATGTTTTCCGTGACACACTTAGTTTCCATCCATTTTTGTATTAATCCTTATTAGTGAGGATAAGAGCTTAGGGGTTACTAGCTTTTAACAAGGCAAGGAGCAATCTTTAATAAGCAGATAATTCTTGTAATTTGTAAGGTTTAGGTAAAATACAAAGCCTTTAGGTGTGTTGGGATATACAGCATGGTCTTTAAGAAACTATTCAGTGTCAGGATTAAGAATTATAGGGCTGCTAAGGTGATTGTTATTTCTCTAGACACAGATATTTCAAGTGTGATTCAGTTGATATCTAGGTTGAAATCCTTAATAAAACTTTACTCTGAAAGGCATTCATTCTTAAAGCAAAATGTGTTATATTGAATTCATTTTTCACTTTGACTTCCTTTATAAAAGCAATGATATATCCCTGTATATCTTTGATACCCTTATATAAAAAGATAGCAGGCAAGTGTACAGAAAGAAAGGGTAAGAATGCAAAAATAATAGGGAATCACAGAAATCAAGTGGGAGTTATGGGGCTTTATATAAAGGAAATCAAGCCCCAAAATAAGTAGACATTTTTTCCCAGATGAGCCATGAACTTCAACTTTCAAACATAATTAGTATCTCAAGAATAACTAAAAGAAGGTCGGAGACATGTAGTATCCAAGTATTATTTTGCTCAGAAACAGAGGGACATTGCTTTCTTTTGCTCTTTCTTTGTCCTCCATCAGAGAAAGACTTCTAATTATTCTAATTTCAAATACTGAATACTTTCTAAGAGAGTTATTACTGCTGTGAAACCATACAAAGTTGGTGTCCTCACCTCTCAAATTCATGTTCAAAATTTCATAAAAGGAATTATCTTTATATAATATCTTCAGGGTGGTCCCATGTGGATAAAAATCTCACATAATGTAAACATTGCTGAAATGATGTGGACATATGTGATTCTCACAGTTAAGAACATATACAATAATCTGGAAAACAAATCTGGTGACAGATTAAATTAAAATCTCCATACTTAATTCTTACATAAAAAATCACTTGATCACTTCTCAAATTACTCACATTTTCAAAATTAAAAACTCAAGATTTATAGATATAGAACAGTTTAGAATAAGAAACAACTTATTTGACACATTGCCATGCTGATGTCAGATAATGTCCTCATTGAATTTGTGTACATATGCATGTCTGTGTATGTAATACATGTAAGTAGAAAATTTTCACTCTATTTTTCTCCCACTTTTTGTTCAGCTTCATGTCATTTAGGTATCTCTGAATATTTACGTCTCTTTCTTAAACCTCTTGAACAAAATGCAATAACCTATGTGGAAGAGATGGCATAGACTTTCTTTGAACTAAATTATGAGATGCAATTTCAATTAAGGTATTCTTCTCTCTGAAAGACACTGGATTTATTTTCTATCTTTGAACTTAATCAGTTACTTTAAACATAAGAAAACCAAGGTAGAATGCTCAATAATTTGAAATCACAAGGAGCGATGGTAGAATTTAACATAATAGAACCATAGAACTGACGAGACACCCACCTAAGTATCTGGTTTAATTTCCTCATTTCAGGGAGGGAGAAAAAGTCTCATGTGGTTAAGCAATTTGCTCAAGATTAGATGCTAAGTAGTAACAGAGCGAGAGGAGAAACTACCTTGCCCAATTGTTGGTCCAGAACCCTTTCTATTTGACCTCACTGGCAAATTTATAACTTGGAGTTGTATTTATCTAACTTAGCTGAAGGCAGCAAGTGTAGTCCTATGAAACAACTCATGAATATTTCAAGAAACTTAAAGTGTGATGAGGATAGTATAGGAAAGACCTGACAAAGACCCAGTCAGAAAGGCAAATCTTGATTATGGAATTCGAGTGAATATTTGGAGGATAAGAGGAGGGATTGCATTAGAAGTGTGAGGACTGGCAAAGGTATATACTTGTATGGGACAGTGAGAAAACTGTTGGAGAGCAGGAAGGGGGTTAAAAAGAATTTACTTGAAGCAGAGAATCCATGTTGGGCAGTAACTAAATTGCTGCTTGGTGATGAGGGAAGCAGGGGGAGGGCAGGAAGGGAAGGAGTTAGGAGGGGTTATTAAGCATAGTTGATGGAGAGTGGAAGTAAGATTAATTAAAACTCACATTTTCAAAATTAAAAACTAAAAAAAAGATTTATAGATATAGAACAGTTTAGAATAAGAAACAACTTATTTGACACATTGCCATGCTGATGTCAGATAATGTCCTCATTGAATTTGTGTACATATGCATGTCTGTGTATGTAATACATGTAAGTAGAAAATTTTCACTCTATTTTTCTCCCACTTTTTGTTCAGCTTCATGTCATTTAGGTATCTCTGAATATTTACGTCTCTTTCTTAAACCTCTTGAACAAAATGCAATAACCTATGTGGAAGAGATGGCATAGACTTTCTTTGAACTAAATTATGAGATGCAATTTCAATTAAGGTATTCTTCTCTCTGAAAGACACTGGATTTATTTTCTATCTTTGAACTTAATCAGTTACTTTAAACATAAGAAAACCAAGGTAGAATGCTCAATAATTTGAAATCACAAGGAGCGATGGTAGAATTTAACATAATAGAACCATAGAACTGACGAGACACCCACCTAAGTATCTGGTTTAATTTCCTCATTTCAGGGAGGGAGAAAAAGTCTCATGTGGTTAAGCAATTTGCTCAAGATTAGATGCTAAGTAGTAACAGAGCGAGAGGAGAAACTACCTTGCCCAATTGTTGGTCCAGAACCCTTTCTATTTGACCTCACTGGCAAATTTATAACTTGGAGTTGTATTTATCTAACTTAGCTGAAGGCAGCAAGTGTAGTCCTATGAAACAACTCATGAATATTTCAAGAAACTTAAAGTGTGATGAGGATAGTATAGGAAAGACCTGACAAAGACCCAGTCAGAAAGGCAAATCTTGATTATGGAATTCGAGTGAATATTTGGAGGATAAGAGGAGGGATTGCATTAGAAGTGTGAGGACTGGCAAAGGTATATACTTGTATGGGACAGTGAGAAAACTGTTGGAGAGCAGGAAGGGGGTTAAAAAGAATTTACTTGAAGCAGAGAATCCATGTTGGGCAGTAACTAAATTGCTGCTTGGTGATGAGGGAAGCAGGGGGAGGACAGGAAGGGAAGGAGTTAGGAGGGGCTTATTAAGCATAGTTGATGGAGAGTGGAAAGTTCACTAGCTTCCAGTGCCTAAATATAAGCTTCATGAGAGCAATGATTTTTTCTGATGTGTTTTGTCACTGGTATACCCTCCATGCCTAAAATAATGCCTATTACATAGTAAACGTTCAGTAAACACTTGCTGAATAAACAACAACAACAACAACAACAACAAAAAGAATGAGTGAAATATGGGCACCAAGAGGCATGTTCTTGCCCAAAGGAATGATGGGATAGAAACAGTGTCCAAGGAAGAATATTTTTGTAAATCTGTAATGAATGGGCTCAATGTAAAGAGAAAGAGACAAATCTATCACTATGGAATGACACAATGAAATCTTAAATAAGAATACAATCCCAGGAAGAGAAATATAAAAATGGCTTCAGAATCTCTTATGAGACAAAGAATAACTGTAACTTTTTAGTATAATATGTTTCAGTTTAGGTAAACACTGGGCTGTCTTTCAGGATATCTTTGGAAATTTTTAACGCTGTGGTCACTTTTCACTATAAAATAATGCTGATGGAGGAACTGACTAGATTGGCAATGCAGGGTTCTCTGTCAGTGATGGTTCTGTATCTAACTTCCAGGGTTCATCTATCCTATTTTATAACCATTACCAATTACTACCTTTGCTGTGCTTCTCCCAGCTGAACTCTGCCATTCAGCATGGACTGACTGATGCCCTTGCTTCAACCAAGCGTCAGGAAATAATCTGAATCACTTAGGTGTGAAGAGTGACTTCCTTGATTTTTTATAAGTGAGTGTTTATAACACAGTCTGTATTATTTGAAAGGCCTTCTTAAAAGCCAAAACCATTGATCGGAATATTTAAATTCTCCCATTTGTAGTACCTTAGATGAACCCAAGGTTTTTTTTGACACCAAGAAAAAGTAGTTGGAAAGACCTGACAAAGACCCAGTCAGAAAGGAAATCTTGGGAGGTGAATAAGATAGGAGATTGCATTAGAAGTGTGAGGACTGGCAAAGGTATATACTTGTATGGGACAGTGAGAAAACTGTTGGAGAGCAGGAAGGGGTTAAAAGAATTTACTTGAAGCAGAGAATCCATGTTGGGCAGTAACTAAATTGCTGCTTGGTGATGAGGGAAGCAGGGGGAGGACAGGAAGGAAGGAGTTAGGAGGGGCTTATTAAGCATAGTTGATGGAGAGTGGAAAGTTCACTAGCTTCCAGTGCCTAAATATAAGCTTCATGAGAGCAATGATTTTTTCTGATGTGTTTTGTCACTGGTATACCCTCCATGCCTAAAATAATGCCTATTACATAGTAAACGTTCAGTAAACACTTGCTGAATAAACAACAACAACAACAACAACAACAAAAAGAATGAGTGAAATATGGGCACCAAGAGGCATGTTCTTGCCCAAAGGAATGATGGGATAGAAACAGTGTCCAAGGAAGAATATTTTTGTAAATCTGTAATGAATGGGCTCAATGTAAAGAGAAAGAGACAAATCTATCACTATGGAATGACACAATGAAATCTTAAATAAGAATACAATCCCAGGAAGAGAAATATAAAAATGGCTTCAGAATCTCTTATGAGACAAAGAATAACTGTAACTTTTTAGTATAATATGTTTCAGTTTAGGTAAACACTGGGCTGTCTTTCAGGATATCTTTGGAAATTTTTAACGCTGTGGTCACTTTTCACTATAAAATAATGCTGATGGAGGAACTGACTAGATTGGCAATGCAGGGTTCTCTGTCAGTGATGGTTCTGTATCTAACTTCCAGGGTTCATCTATCCTATTTTATAACCATTACCAATTACTACCTTTGCTGTGCTTCTCCCAGCTGAACTCTGCCATTCAGCATGGACTGACTGATGCCCTTGCTTCAACCAAGCGTCAGGAAATAATCTGAATCACTTAGGTGTGAAGAGTGACTTCCTTGATTTTTTATAAGTGAGTGTTTATAACACAGTCTGTATTATTTGAAAGGCCTTCTTAAAAGCCAAAACCATTGATCGGAATATTTAAATTCTCCCATTTGTAGTACCTTAGATGAACCCAAGGTAACTGTTTTCTACTTGATTAATGACACCAAGAATTCAACTGCAGTAGTTGGCATATGGGAAATTGCTGAGACCAAAGAGCCCATATTTTGGCTGTTCACTGCTTTCAATTCTCCTTTTATTTCATCAAGTTCACATGAAGGAAAACAAAGGCAATGAGTGATGTTCAGAACAGTGGTAGTGCTTTTCTTTTCCCCCCTGCAATAAAGAGTAACTTTCTTTTCTTTATCTACCACTATCTTTCCCATCTCACAAGTTTAATTCTTTGAGAATGACAGATGTTATGAAAGTGACCGGTACCATTACAGACATTGACCTCTCTTAGAGATGGAAGTGTAGAATGCAAATGGAGCCTCCTTATATATGAAAATGCCATTGCCGCTTGTTGCCCACCTTGACACATCAATACAAAACTTATGGATCAAATAGGAAGAGAAAAATGAGTGTCTTGGAAGCTGGGGTACAACAAACTTGGTGGGGGAAAACACAGAAATAAAAATGCTTTTCTCCTTCCAGAAATCTGCTTCTCTGTTTCATCCTTTCACGTATTACATATTGGTGAATCTTACCCTCTTCTGCCTTTATACTCCCTGCCATATGATGGTTCAAACTCATTCTCTGGAGCCAGACCACCCTGTGTTCCTATCTTAGATCTGCCACTTACTGCCAATTAGATCTGCTCACTTATGACCTTGAGGAAGTTATTTAGCCACTCCGTTTGTCATTGTCTTCAAATGCAAAGAGTGGGTAATAATAGAATCTCTCTCTTAGAGCTGCAGAGAGCATTAAATAGGTCAACAAATCTACTGTGCCCATGACACTGCAGGGTGTGTGATGCACACATGTGTTAGTTGCTACCATCATTCTTATTCCATACTAAGTGCACATTTCTACAAGAGTGTTTTCAAATGAATAAATTCCAGTTATATTTTTCCCTCGTTATAAGAATAAAGATACTCTATATCCAAATTTGGGACAACTTAGAAGCACTTATAAAGAAGGAAAACAATCTCCGTCCTGTAATCTTAGGACTGAGTGGTAGTTATTCTCAGCGCAGAGTGTGTTCCACTCGGCCTCTTCTCCCACCACTAAAAGACCTCCACTAGACACAGGAAAAAAAAAAAAAAAAAACACAAAATATTTTTATAAAGAGATCTGAACTAGGCAAACCAACTGATTATAAAGCAAGAAGCCTGCCCTCCGATCCCTGAACCTACTGTGAAACTTAAGCAATCCTGGGTATTTTACTTCCTCATTGCCCTCCACTGAACTACTGCAAAATAGGTACAGCAAGAGCGTCTCTTTGCCCTCCTTACAACAATGCTGGGATGTATTCATTAACTTCTCAAGAGATTGTTGCTACATAGAAAAGGACAAAGTGCTAAATAGGTGGGTATAGAACAGCTAGAGGCATAGTTTACAGAGGATAAGGCAGCACAAAATGACTGGGAGCCAAAGGCAGGACGTTGCTATCGTTTCTCCCTAGCTGTGGGAGCTACAGAGAGATTGCTTTTAAATTGTTAACTGCAACATGTTACGGTATTTGAAGAATGTCCTCAGTAATGCATTTAGAATAATGCCAAAGAAAGGACCCCATAATAAACATATATCAGTTTTATCATTTTTTGAATCACTGTGTGATATACCAGAAGAGAACAGTATGAAATCAGGATAGCTGAGCTCCTTATTTGAATTCACTCTAATGTCTTAATACGTATGTCTCCCATGGTTATTCTAATAACCATTTCTAATCGCATCTGAACCATCAACTATCATCTCCATACTGTGCAAATAAATGATTCATTTATTAAAAATAAATCATTCTGAAATTGAGGGATTTACATAAACATAGGAGATATTACCTACTTGTGCTAGGCAAATCGGGGAAGGTTGCCATTTTAATTTCTCTCTGGCCTTTTTTAAGTTCATTAGGCAAGATCCTTGCTTACCTAATATTGAGAGACTTTTCGCAGCTCGCTCCACTTGAAATTCATGTTATCCAAATTTGGGACAACTTAGAAGCACTTATAAAGAAGGAAAACAATCTCCGTCCTGTAATCTTAGGACTGAGTGGTAGTTATTCTCAGCGCAGAGTGTGTTCCACTCGGCCTCTTCTCCCACCACTAAAAGACCTCCACTAGACACAGGAAAAAAACAAACACAAAATATTTTTATAAAGAGATCTGAACTAGGCAAACCAACTGATTATAAAGCAAGAAGCCTGCCCTCCGATCCCTGAACCTACTGTGAAACTTAAGCAATCCTGGGTATTTTACTTCCTCATTGCCCTCCACTGAACTACTGCAAAATAGGTACAGCAAGAGCGTCTCTTTGCCCTCCTTACAACAATGCTGGGATGTATTCATTAACTTCTCAAGAGATTGTTGCTACATAGAAAAGGACAAAGTGCTAAATAGGTGGGTATAGAACAGCTAGAGGCATAGTTTACAGAGGATAAGGCAGCACAAAATGACTGGGAGCCAAAGGCAGGACGTTGCTATCGTTTCTCCCTAGCTGTGGGAGCTACAGAGAGATTGCTTTTAAATTGTTAACTGCAACATGTTACGGTATTTGAAGAATGTCCTCAGTAATGCATTTAGAATAATGCCAAAGAAAGGACCCCATAATAAACATATATCAGTTTTATCATTTTTTGAATCACTGTGTGATATACCAGAAGAGAACAGTATGAAATCAGGATAGCTGAGCTCCTTATTTGAATTCACTCTAATGTCTTAATACGTATGTCTCCCATGGTTATTCTAATAACCATTTCTAATCGCATCTGAACCATCAACTATCATCTCCATACTGTGCAAATAAATGATTCATTTATTAAAAATAAATCATTCTGAAATTGAGGGATTTACATAAACATAGGAGATATTACCTACTTGTGCTAGGCAAATCGGGGAAGGTTGCCATTTTAATTTCTCTCTGGCCTTTTTTAAGTTCATTAGGCAAGATCCTTGCTTACCTAATATTGAGAGACTTTTTCCGCAGCTCGCTCCACTTGAAATTCATGTTATCCAAACGTCTTTGTAATAGGACTGCGTCATCAGAACCTTCCAGAGATCTCAGGATTTTTTGGCCATTTTCATCCAGGTTGTGATAGATATCCGTGTGAGCTTCGATTTCTCCTTGGAGATCCTATGGGACATCAGAGAGAAGAACATATGCAGAATTACTGAACAAGAGAGACTGACTGTGACTGTGAACTTGGGGAACTGCAAAAAAGAAATTAGACTATTAGCTCAACATACATTTTAATGGTTTAAGCTATCAAGAAGCTACACCTCCAACCTTTCCTGGCATGTCATTTTTTTATGCTATTATATAGCTTGAAAATGGTCTAGGCATCATCAACTGATTCCTTGGGATGAACTGGAACATAATGGATTTATAACTTTCTCAATCTTAACTTCTGTCTTCTAGTTCATGAACAAAATACGTTGTTTTGTGGAAGTGATAGGAAATAAAACTCCAAGATAAAGTGCACCCCAGTGCCAATCACTGTATTACATGCTGAGTCAAGTCATATTTTCCAAGCACACAGTACTGTGTAGAATTGACCCTGACCACCAAAGCATGGAACGCCTAGTAAACAAGGTTGAATTGGTCCACGGCGGCAGCACATTAGTGGGATTTGACCAAATGAGAGAATCCTCTTGACCTACACTTTAAGTCCGTGTTGGTAAGACCACATCACACATTTATGACAGTCTCACATGTTTAGTAAGATTTCCCTTATAAAATCCCATCACATTTTTAGGCTCGACAGGTGGAAAGTCCAGAGGACCTGGCTAAGAGTTATAAGAAGTGAGGTCTTCAAGCTCATTTGTCTCTACACAGATCAAGAAAATTATCATAGTAGAAAAATCTGACCTTTACATGGTATGTCTTCCTGTGTAACATTTTCAGCTTGAACCGGGGACTACAGCACTGATCCCGTTGCATAGCAATCCTGAGAAAACCCAGCGACTGAAAGAGCCCTGCTTTAAAATGCCAACTTTGCTTACATTCTGTTGACAGAATGAATTTCAGAGCAGAGGCCTCACCAGTCAATAATAATAAACAGCTACTTTGTACTCCTCACTCAATGGTAGCCAGGCCTGTGGATGTGGGAGGGACCTCGCAGAGAGGAGGCCTGGAATATGCAACTGACAGTTTATATTACACAGCCAACTTTTCTTATCATTTTGCCATTATAAGCCAGAGACATTATAAATTCATTTTATATGTGTGTTTCCCTCCTTGTTCCCAGCAGAACGGTCAAAGCCAAAGGAACATTCCTTGCAGAGCTGCTGGCTACCAGCATTCCTTTCTGCCCACACAATGAATGGAGGCTTTGTACATTATCTGACTTGCTTTGAGAGATTTGTATGCTTCTGTTCAACAAGTTTAAAAATTCATTCTGAAGCTCTGAACAATTGGATTGATCTGTGTAACTAGAAAAGTACCACCCTTTCCCCTTTCTAAAATTGAATTAAATTACTCTTTTAAAGGCAGGAAGGGAAAGTGGCAGCAGTAACGTGTTCCACCGTCTGAGGAACTGGCCTGAGCTTTCATCCATGGCCTCTTCGATACAGGATTTGGGATGTTGGAGGAGTCGGGCAGATGGACGATGAATAGCCCCTGTCACTGTTTTGGGCAGCTGAATGATCACTGATGGGCTCTAAAGAGAATTCTGGCTCATTCCCTTCACCTGCATAGCAGGAGGGAATATGGAAAAGCCACACCTAAAGTTAAAAGAATAGAAACACTGCAACTGATCGAGGAGCATCTGTCTTTATCCCATCAAAAAAAAAAAAAAAAACAGGCTTGTTCTGGAAGGAAAGAGCCTGATTTTGAAACTCGCTGATGCGTTAGAAGACTAGTATTGGACTTTGTGCTGAATGGAGCTTGATCAAATATACATGCAATTTATGTTTCTGTACCTACAAGGGAAAACACCCTTCTGAATTTGCCACTTCTTCAGTGAAAGAGCAAAGTAAGTTTAATGTATCTAAAAAATTCAGGACTAAAAACCAGAAAGATTCAAATTCTCAAGATAATGCTCCCACTTTTCTCTTTTATTTTGCTGTTATTGTTGGATTTGATTTGTTTGGTATATAAAACTGTGCCTCAGAGCGTATACTTAAGGAATTAAGACCAAACCTTTTCTGGTCAATGAATGAAGATATTTTGACAGGTACAATCAGCTCTCTACATTAGTAATACATATAAATTATAACATATGTGAATTTTTTACATCCATCATTTATAGCAAAGACCCGGTTTAACCAATGGCTCCTAAGGATTATGTATATCATGAAGTCATCAATACTTGGTTGAATAAATGACAGGTCTTCCCAAGCATTCATTGTTGCTAATTTTAGCCATTTACACTGCCCTGAATTTAAACACCTGTGTTGTATCATCAAGAAAGAAATGAATAAAGCAGAGCTGCTGGCTACCAGCATTCCTTTCTGCCCACACAATGAATGGAGGCTTTGTACATTATCTGACTTGCTTTGAGAGATTTGTATGCTTCTGTTCAACAATTTTAAAAAATTCATTCTGAAGCTCTGAACAATTGGATTGATCTGTGTAACTAGAAAAGTACCACCCTTTCCCCTTTCTAAAATTGAATTAAATTACTCTTTTAAAGGCAGGAAGGGAAAGTGGCAGCAGTAACGTGTTCCACCGTCTGAGGAACTGGCCTGAGCTTTCATCCATGGCCTCTTCGATACAGGATTTGGGATGTTGGAGGAGTCGGGCAGATGGACGATGAATAGCCCCTGTCACTGTTTTGGGCAGCTGAATGATCACTGATGGGCTCTAAAGAGAATTCTGGCTCATTCCCTTCACCTGCATAGCAGGAGGGAATATGGAAAAGCCACACCTAAAGTTAAAAGAATAGAAACACTGCAACTGATCGAGGAGCATCTGTCTTTATCCCATCAAAAAAAAAAAAAAAAACAGGCTTGTTCTGGAAGGAAAGAGCCTGATTTTGAAACTCGCTGATGCGTTAGAAGACTAGTATTGGACTTTGTGCTGAATGGAGCTTGATCAAATATACATGCAATTTATGTTTCTGTACCTACAAGGGAAAACACCCTTCTGAATTTGCCACTTCTTCAGTGAAAGAGCAAAGTAAGTTTAATGTATCTAAAAAATTCAGGACTAAAAACCAGAAAGATTCAAATTCTCAAGATAATGCTCCCACTTTTCTCTTTTATTTTGCTGTTATTGTTGGATTTGATTTGTTTGGTATATAAAACTGTGCCTCAGAGCGTATACTTAAGGAATTAAGACCAAACCTTTTCTGGTCAATGAATGAAGATATTTTGACAGGTACAATCAGCTCTCTACATTAGTAATACATATAAATTATAACATATGTGAATTTTTTACATCCATCATTTATAGCAAAGACCCGGTTTAACCAATGGCTCCTAAGGATTATGTATATCATGAAGTCATCAATACTTGGTTGAATAAATGACAGGTCTTCCCAAGCATAAATAGGATAGTGATTCATTGTTGCTAATTTTCATCTTTGCCATTTACACTGCCCTGAATTTAAACACCTGTGTTGTATCATCAAGAAAGAAATGAATAAAGCAGTATTTGTTGAAGACCACTTATCTGTCTAGCCTTAGCACTGTGGGAAACATAAGAGGAAGGCAAGAGGCAGTGATGCCTGTATTTTTTCTAAAACCTAGTATGGACTTTTTCTTTAACTCATTCATATTACCAACTACACATTGAAATGTCCCTGCCAGACCTCATAGATACTCGGATTAAATTTTCTTCCCTTGGAAATTTCAAAAGTGGTTGAAGTAAAATTTTGGCACAGGCAAGAAGGGAACTCACACTTCAGTGTTATTTGTTTAATTCATGATGGTTGTTTAGAGTAACAAATGACAGACGTATAGTAAGAGGGCTTTACTATTTATAACCCACTTAGCGACATATTGCTTTAGATATTCCTCCTCCTTGCCACATGTACATGGTATTTTTTCTGTTTTATAGATGAGAGCACTGAGGCTCAGAGATGTGTAATGAGCTTTCCAAAGGCATTAAATGTGGGACAGGGACGCAGTTCTTTTGACTCTGGAAGATCAAAGGCTGTCTACACACCATTAGCTATAAGCACTGACTGCAATGGAGGGTAGCTATTTATTCAAGCTGAACCAGTCGACTGCTAACAAGGGGAATAAACAACCATTGAGGGTAGAAGTACATGGAAAGATGGCATTACTGATTTTGATTAAAATTTACCCACACGGATTAACAAAAAAGTGAATAATATTCAACCACTGGGCACACCTGCAAGCAAATTATTTGTGTGGGAAGTTTTCTACTGTGCCTCAGAGCGTATACTTAAGGAATTAAGACCAAACCTTTTCTGGTCAATGAATGAAGATATTTTGACAGGTACAATCAGCTCTCTACATTAGTAATACATATAAATTATAACATATGTGAATTTTTTACATCCATCATTTATAGCAAAGACCCGGTTTAACCAATGGCTCCTAAGGATTATGTATATCATGAAGTCATCAATACTTGGTTGAATAAATGACAGGTCTTCCCAAGCATAAATAGGATAGTGATTCATTGTTGCTAATTTTCATCTTTGCCATTTACACTGCCCTGAATTTAAACACCTGTGTTGTATCATCAAGAAAGAAATGAATAAAGCAGTATTTGTTGAAGACCACTTATCTGTCTAGCCTTAGCACTGTGGGAAACATAAGAGGAAGGCAAGAGGCAGTGATGCCTGTATTTTTTCTAAAACCTAGTATGGACTTTTTCTTTAACTCATTCATATTACCAACTACACATTGAAATGTCCCTGCCAGACCTCATAGATACTCGGATTAAATTTTCTTCCCTTGGAAATTTCAAAAGTGGTTGAAGTAAAATTTTGGCACAGGCAAAAAGGGGAACTCACACTTCAGTGTTATTTGTTTAATTCATGATGGTTGTTTAGAGTAACAAATGACAGACGTATAGTAAGAGGGCTTTACTATTTATAACCCACTTAGCGACATATTGCTTTAGATATTCCTCCTCCTTGCCACATGTACATGGTATTTTTTCTGTTTTATAGATGAGAGCACTGAGGCTCAGAGATGTGTAATGAGCTTTCCAAAGGCATTAAATGTGGGACAGGGACGCAGTTCTTTTGACTCTGGAAGATCAAAGGCTGTCTACACACCATTAGCTATAAGCACTGACTGCAATGGAGGGTAGCTATTTATTCAAGCTGAACCAGTCGACTGCTAACAAGGGGAATAAACAACCATTGAGGGTAGAAGTACATGGAAAGATGGCATTACTGATTTTGATTAAAATTTACCCACACGGATTGATTCATTCAAAATGAAAATTGGAATCCTGACTACCCTTTGCATTTTTCATATTGCAACTGGGCATCTGGGCACACCTGCAAGCAAAAATTATTTGTGTGGGGAAGGTAACCTTACTATACAATATCCTTGCTGCCAGAACAGGAATTCTCCCATCAGTAATTCATTTCTTTGTCAAAAGGAACCATATGAACATTACATGAAGTAATGAGGTGACATATCAGCATAGGCATACTTTGGCCATGTTCCTTTTGGGCTGGTGGGTTGGTAGGAATTCCATTAAGCTTCAGGACTCAGGTTGGTTGCTCAGCCGTAGAGCTGAGTATCCATGGGGACCATGAGGTTCTTTTAGAGATCTGACATACTAGAGTGGAGATTTTTTAGTACAAGTAAGTAGCAAGAGTCCTAGGTGGGGAGGGAAACATCCATGGGTGAAGTGGGAAGGCACACACTCACATTTGCCTAAAATTACCACCATGGCATTTATCTTCAGATGAGCCTTTAGACTTAGGGACCCCAGAAAAGCAGGAAGTAGGGATGGAAAGTCAAGCCGAATTTACAGAGGAGACTCAATCGGGACAAAAAGCAATTTTAAGTAGTTTTGTTCAGTGTTAAGTTTTCTTTTTGAGACTGGATTCTTTAGGAAGAACAAGAACTAATGAACATGGGAAGAAAGGATTTGTTACATAACAACAGAGGCCAAATAACAACATATAAGACTTCCTCTAAAGCAGACACTTCGTATAAAGCACTGTATACACATGAACTCTTAATCCTCTCAAAAACTTTCTAGGGTAGGCATTATGAATATCTTCTCTTTACACATAAGAGAATGAAAACTACAGACAGGTTCTGCTAAAAAGAAAAAAATGCACAAGGTCACACAGCTAATAAACCACGCAGCGAAATTTCAAACCCTGGCCGTCAGACTCCAGGGATTTGACTCTTACCCACTAGGCCCTATTGCCTCTAAGTTTTTTCCTATTCATTAAAAATGTTTCCCATTAATTTGTCCTATGAATAACACTGCCTAAAATGCAGCAAATCTAGCACTGCCATTGGTCAAAGCCGACTCAAATTGTTTTCCGTACTCGATGAGTGATTTTAGGGTCTTTATGAATATGATGGCTGTTAAACATATTTGAGGCAATGGATAGATATATCCAATATGAAAGCATAAAATAATTGAGAAGATGGGTGTCCCTGAAAAAGAATATGTAGCCCCTCCCCTCACAAAGAGACCTGTGTTATAAAGTTATGCATAATTATGGAGCCAATTTCAACTGTGAATAGCAAGAGAGTTCAGACAGAAGACAAGCAATATTCTTACAGGGGAGCAGTTTCAGCAGTGGGGAGTATTGTGTTTCCTGGGGAGCACTGTCTAGCCTCCTTCTGTCCTAAGTCCCCTTTCTCAGCCTCCAGGGAAAACTAAAGGGAACATGCACTTAAACATACATAGTTAGAGTCTCTACCATCTCTGTTAACAGTTGTATAAATTTAGACTCTTATCTCCTTGGTTTCACTAAATATTAAATAGTAATACCCACTTGTTCGGTTCTTTTGAATATTACATGGAATAATTTTTGTAATACACTTTGAACATCCTCGAGGACACAGTAAGCCTTTAATGTGTGCTGTGTGCTCAGTTGCTCAGTCGAGTCTGACTCTTTGTGACCCCACGGACTGGAGCCTGCCAAACTCCTTTGTCCATAGGATTCTCCAGGCAAAAATACTGGATTGGGTTTCCATTTCCTACTCCATAAGCCTTTAATAAGTAATAGCTAATGTAAAAATTTCTATTATAAGAGAATCAATATTGGGGGAAATGGGATAGAAACAGACTTTACAAAGTCATGGAACTTGGTTTGAGCTTTGAAGGATGGATAAGATTGAGAGGTGAAGGGAAATAGGTATTTCAAGTGAGAAGAGCCTGGAAAGGGCCGAAACATGGGAGTTTGGATTGTGAACGGGGACAACGAATTCCATGACCTGATTTCAATAGACAATGAGTGCTAAGAATAACCAGGGAGAATGTAGTCAGGTCCTTAAACTAAATAGGATAAAAAAAAAAAAAACAAAAAACAAAAAAAAAACCTTTCAGGAAACCACTGAGAATAGAAGTTTATAAAGAAAACAAAGGACAAAGATTAGGGCTTCCCTGGTGGTCCAGTGAGTAAAGAGTCTGCCTTGCAGTGCAAGGGGCACTGATTCGATCCTTGGCCTAAGAAGATCCCACATGCTGAGGAGTGGCTGGACCAGTGTGTCCAGTTACTAGCTAGTGTTCTGGAGTGCATGTGTCCAGAGCCCAGGCTCTGCAACGAGAGAGGTCACTGCAATGGGAGGCCCACACAGGCCAAAGAATAAAGATGGATGAAAATAAATAAATAAAAAACCAATAAAAGAGGTAAAATAATTTTTTTAAAAAGGACAAAGATTAGATTACTGAATATAAAATTTGGACCATCTCATTCGACAAGTAGAATGATCTACAGTGATCATAAGTGGTAAGGCAACTTAGCAAGAGTATGAAAAGTTTTAACAGTTTATCACAAGAAAAAGAAGACGCCAAGAATTAGTTACTATTACATGTTTCTTTTTATTATCCAAATAAATGGTTATGATTCTATTCTAAAATATCAGGGATGATAGATTCCACATATTCTCTTCTGCTATGTGTATGAAATTATTTGTTAAAAAAGAACTGAGCAGCAATTTCTTCCACCTTCAGCCTCTGTATCTTTCGCAGAGCTTCCAACAGCGCTATGTTAGGACAGAGCATCCGGAGGTTCACAACCTCTGTGGTCCGTAGGAGCCACTATGAGGAGGGTCCAGGGAAGAATATACCATTTTCAGTGGAAAACAAGTGGAGGTTACTAGCTATGATGACTTTGTTCTTTGGGTCTGGATCTGCTGCACCTTTCTTTATAGTAAGACACCAGCTGCTGAAAAAATAATCCGTGAGACAGATGGAAAGAGGAGTATATTAAGAGATGGAATCTCTTTTAAAAAGGACCAAACCCTTGAATTCAGCATCCTAGATATGTTTGTAAATAAACTTACAGCATAAGTCCTTAAGGCCTCTTCTCTGAAATATAGAATGTGATCATTAAAAAAAAAAAAAAAAGAACTGAGCAAATGACAACCTCCTTATCTTGAATATAACTGAGAAGCCATAAAATAAACAAAAAGACATAGTAAGAGTAAGGGAACAAATCTCCCTGCAAAATTCACTATAGACACACCATCTCTAATCTTTTCTGAAAGCAATTAGTATGTGAATACTGATAAGGTCATTAGTTCCTCTTTCTTGGTAGTTTTTGCCTAATTCAAATAAGCTTGGTAAGAAAAGAAAAGGTGAAGATCTGATTTCTAAGAACTTAAAAGGTCAGAAACAGAAGATCCAAAACAGGAGAAAAGTTATCTTTAAGGGCTAAACTGAGAGCAGCCAGAAGTGACACCTGACAGAGAACCAGAAGGGTGCAAAAGGAGCCATGGGCACTCAGAGTTGGCCAGGGTCACAGAGCATGGAAACTAACAGACTTACACATATTATTAGCCCTTGCAGGCACTACCAAACTTTAAAGCAAAGCAATATAATGAATGTTAATGATAATGACCCTAAATAAGCCAGAAAGCAAGTTTATGTCCAGTAAACTCCATGTAAGAAGAGTGTATGTAAAACTCTTTAAATGAACGCAGTTATTCTGAAAAGGCGTTGATGTTTTAAAGAAGTTAAAACAAAAACAAACATGCCAAACTAAAACTCCCTTACCTTAGTTATCCAAGATGATTTGTTAAACAGAGGCACTAAATACTTGAGGTTTTAGAGTATGTATACACACACACACACACACACACACTTCTGTTATGAGAACAGAAATTGAGAGTAAACAGTCAGAAACATTTAGAACAATCTAAAAATAAAAAGCATGGGCTTACATTTTGTGTGCCTGGTTTTTGTAATTTTTTAAAGTCATTTATTTTCATTGCATGTTACAGAAGTATCTCTTTCTTATGGACTGAAATTACAACTATCAAAACAAATGAGAATTATCCTTCTTAATGAATTTTTTGAGAAGCACCCATAGAAAGGAGCTGCACCCACAATTGTGACCTTTTAAGTATCCTAATCTTGCTGCCTGAGGTTTGTAACTTGCACAGGAAAAGCATTTGGATACGGATTCACAGTGGGTATGACTCCTTTTCTCTCTTCTCTCCGTGGCCATTACAATTCTTTTAAAAGTGGGAGAGATGTCATCGCAAGAGAAACAAGAGTTAATCTGAGGACTGCCGTTTGGCTCAGAGCCTGGTTGCTCTAGGTAGATAAGGAGTGTGTTTTCAGGTCCACTGCGTTGCAATGCATCTCAAACGAGCAGCTATGGATTTAGGAGTCCACAGGCTTTGCTTTAAAAATGGTTGTTATTAAGAGACCATTATCCTGCAGGGTTTGCTGTCTTTGCAATGTTCAAAACTTCTCCAAAACAGGAGAAAAGTTATCTTTAAGGGCTAAACTGAGAGCAGCCAGAAGTGACACCTGACAGAGAACCAGAAGGGTGCAAAAGGAGCCATGGGCACTCAGAGTTGGCCAGGGTCACAGAGCATGGAAACTAACAGACTTACACATATTATTAGCCCTTGCAGGCACTACCAAACTTTAAAGCAAAGCAATATAATGAATGTTAATGATAATGACCCTAAATAAGCCAGAAAGCAAGTTTATGTCCAGTAAACTCCATGTAAGAAGAGTGTATGTAAAACTCTTTAAATGAACGCAGTTATTCTGAAAAGGCGTTGATGTTTTAAAGAAGTTAAAACAAAAACAAACATGCCAAACTAAAACTCCCTTACCTTAGTTATCCAAGATGATTTGTTAAACAGAGGCACTAAATACTTGAGGTTTTAGAGTATGTATACACACACACACACACACACACACTTCTGTTATGAGAACAGAAATTGAGAGTAAACAGTCAGAAACATTTAGAACAATCTAAAAATAAAAAGCATGGGCTTACATTTTGTGTGCCTGGTTTTTGTAATTTTTTAAAGTCATTTATTTTCATTGCATGTTACAGAAGTATCTCTTTCTTATGGACTGAAATTACAACTATCAAAACAAATGAGAATTATCCTTCTTAATGAATTTTTTGAGAAGCACCCATAGAAAGGAGCTGCACCCACAATTGTGACCTTTTAAGTATCCTAATCTTGCTGCCTGAGGTTTGTAACTTGCACAGGAAAAGCATTTGGATACGGATTCACAGTGGGTATGACTCCTTTTCTCTCTTCTCTCCGTGGCCATTACAATTCTTTTAAAAGTGGGAGAGATGTCATCGCAAGAGAAACAAGAGTTAATCTGAGGACTGCCGTTTGGCTCAGAGCCTGGTTGCTCTAGGTAGATAAGGAGTGTGTTTTCAGGTCCACTGCGTTGCAATGCATCTCAAACGAGCAGCTATGGATTTAGGAGTCCACAGGCTTTGCTTTAAAAATGGTTGTTATTAAGGCCCTCAGAGACCATTATCCTGCAGGGTTTGCTGTCTTTGCTTTCATATCATGTTCAAAACTTCTCACACTGAAGCACTAGAACAGTGGCGAGAAGGGATCTGTTCCCCGTCTCAGTACATTCCCAGGTGCAAAGCTTTGTTTCAAAATCTAATCTTTAAAAATGCCCGGCCTAGGGTGGATTACCCCGGAGAAAACGGAGCAAAACTCCATTTGTCAGACTGCCTTAAGCAATCCCAAATGCTTGGAACACGTGATGCTTTCTCTCCTTGTCTGACCCTCTGGTTTACTCTATTCTGAAAATTACTTTATAAACTTAAAGAGTTCATTTCAGATATTTGAAGTTGGATGTAAGATGGGATGTATCTTTTCAATTCTGCATCTTGTTTTTCCTGGTTGCTTTTTGTTTGGTCATGGTGCTTTTGCCTACTTACTCATCCCACAAACATAGTTAGGTGCCTATTTTAGGTCCAAGATCTCATGAGGCACGGTGGGAATACATAAGATGTAAGAAAGATGCAATCCCAGGTCTAATTCCTTCCTTCATCACTCCTTTCCTTCCTCCTCCCCTCCTTTTTTTGCCTTTCCTTCCTTCTTCCCACTCACATTTAATATATCAGCACCCAGGTCTGCAATGGTGAAAAACCCCTACATCTCTGACTTTTTGACCTTCACAGCATAGAACAATAATAGGAGAGAAACAGGAAAAACAGGGGAGAAACATGGCAAACAGATAAACAAACATTCAGTAAAATAAGAAACTGCTCTAGAGTTAACAAATGATGGGCTACAATGAGAATAATGAGGTACCTTCGGTGGTGATGACAGGTTGCTCTATGGTTATTGTGTGCAAGCAACATCTAAGTGAGAGGAAGGCTCAGTCTCAGCTGGGGCTTGCAAGATGAGAAAACCCCTGGTTATGGGAAAACCCAAGGGCACAGAATTCCTCCCAAGTAAAAGGGCTGACCTTCGCTTCAGCTGTGTGATACTAAGTTCTAACCAAAATCTTTCCTAAGAAAGAAAAATGGCTGGGGAGAAGATCAGAGAGGCTTGAGATAACATGGGGCCTTGAGATCCCATGGGGTCAGGAGTTTGAAGTTAGTTTCCAGTGCAATGGAAAACAATAGTGGCTTTTAAAGAAGGGTAGTGGCATGGTGTGATTCAGGCTTTAAACAAATCACTACATTGCAATGTAGAGATTAAAGAAGGCTGGAGAGGAAACAAAAGGACCGGTTAGAGGTCAGGGCCTCTAATCCAGATGAGATAATGGCAGCCTGGACTGGAATGACTGTAGAATGAGAGAAGTGGACTAAAGTGAGATAAAATCTGGATGCTGAATTTCTTACACATACTCATGGACTGGATGATGGGGGCAAAAGAAAGTAGTATATCTCAATGATAACTCCAAATTCTTAACTTGAACAACAGATGGATGGGCTTGTCATTGACTGAAATGGGGGGGAGGCGGTAATCAGTTTTGTGTTCTACTCACATGTTATGTTTTGAAATGAATGCAAAGCATTCAAGTAGAGATTTCAAATACATGTATGAAACTCAGACTGGGGGCTCTGGGCTGACTTTAAGAATTTGGGGTTATTTGATATTAAGACTACAGGAAATGGTCTTACTGAGGCAGCCTATTGAGGGAGAAAGAAGAGAGAGCAAGAAAGGAAAGGGTCCTTGGACCGCATCCTGAAAACCAGTAACATTCAGAGGTTAGGTAGGGGTAGATATCCTAGCAAAAGAGACAGAAAAGGAAGTGCCAAAGCAGTAGAAGAAAACCTAAGAAATCATGGTGTCATGGCAACCAAGAGGAGAGAGGGTTTCAAAAAGGAAGGAGTGGGGCAACAGGTGCCAAACACAGGTAAGAGGTTGTTTACAGTATTTTTCTGGTGGTTAAGTGGTTTAGACTCTATCCTCTCAATATGCAGGGGCATGGGTTTGATCCCTGGTCAGGGAACTAAGATTCCACATGCCACAGTATGACCCAAAAACCAAAAAAGAGAGAGAGGGAGAGACTGATTACATTAGAACACAACATTGTCTACTGGATTTAGCAACAAAGAAAGCCACAGGTCACCTTGATAAGAACAGTTTCAGAGGAGAGGAAGAAACAGATATAAGAAAAAGAATACTTAGACAGAACTATCAGAAAGTTGTGCTACAACATTTACATGAGAAGTAAGATAGAATCTGAAGGGGAATGAAGGATCAAAGGAGTTTAGGAAGTGATTTCTCTATGTTTATGTTGAGAGTTTATATTCAAGATAGGGAATCTGATTTCAAGCAGTTGAGGAAGAGTTCCAAAGGTCCACGTAACTAAAGTGTATGTAAAGACAAGAGTATGTCTTAAAGTCTGGAATGGATGGGGGGTGATTAACACAGAGTGCAACAAAGTATTGCACCATGCGAAGCAAGCACCCAGTCCTTGGTGTCGTAAGATCTGTTAAGAATGTAATTCCCTCACACTCGCTAGCTTTGTGATTTGGGGCCAATCATAAAATACTCTGAAGCCTATTTCTTTCCATTCACAAATAGGGCTAATAGCACCTATCTTATAAGGCTTTGGCAAAAATCAGATGAGGTGATGTGAGTAAGGTATCTAAACACTAACTTAATATCTGATCTATTGGGAGCCTGCTGTCTGTGTCCCTCTGGATCCCTCTTCCCTTTCTTCCATGACTCCAAACTTGAGGGCAAAGAAGACACAAGGTATTTTCAAGGAAAATGAATACCCAACACACAGAGATGAGAGCCAGAAATGTGAGCAGGATCTAAGAGGTAGTGCTCCTCTGAAGGGTCAACAGTTGTGCGTAAAGGGTACAGAGGGGACACTGAGAGCTTTGAAAGCAGCATGGAGATTATATCTGATCCTATAATGGGAAGATTCCACTGGAGTTTCCAGTGTAAGCATGACACAGTCTAAAAAAGAACTTGAACATGATTGTTTTAGGGAACAGTTTTCAGGGTAAATGACAGCAGGAAGAGAATGGAGACAGAAAGTTTGGCTGACAGGCAGTCCCAGCCATTCATGAACCAATAAAACAGTGGCTCCAGAAACAGGACACAAGGAAGAGAGATGCCACACTCTTCAAGTATTCATAAATGATAGAAATAGCTGCACAAATGACTCAGCTTCATCCTTCTCTTGCTCTACCTTTGGAAGGTAGAATTAGGCCAAGTGATAACTACTCACGAAAGCATTTCAAAGATAGAAATGTTATTTTAGGTTTCATAAGGAGTAAGACAAACATTATATATGCTATGTTTCAAACACATCCCTCCTTGGTGTCAAGTCGATTACAACGACATGGTAAAGAGATTGACACCAAGCTGCAAATAGGACCAGGAGCCTTCTACCAAAAATATATATCCTGTTAGGAACCCCCAAAATATTCAGGAGTAAGTTTTAAGGACATGAAATCCTGAGAAAGGGTAGGTAGAGTAATACCGCATGGAAGGTTTTTAAAATTAAGATGCTATAGACCCAGCAGAGAACTAATGTTGCTAATTGGCTCAGTGCTTGAGTTACAAAAAAGAATAGCATGCCTTCATAATGTTAATTATGGAAGAAAAAATAAGTCCTCAGGCTGAGTTCTCTTTTATACTAATATATCTAAAATTTATCAGAAAAACCCATAGTGTGCTGCAATATTTTTTTCAGGTACTGCTATACAGCTTCATTGCTCATAACTGGATGAGCATTTGGTACTTAGGAGAGACATCTTGGGAGATCACTGCCAATGGTAATCTTGAAAGGCCTTGACACTTAAATTCTAGACTGTGCATTTATTTCATAGAGATAACCACATATGAACAGTCTACAGTGTCGAGGGCACTTTCTGTTTGGTATTACATTTTATGTGCAGGAATCAATCTGTCTGAGGACGACTATCTTTATCTGAGAAAGACCAGATGGACCTTTTGGACACTGAAACATTTATTACTGCAGAGCCAGGATGAGGGCTGGGGGTGAGAGTGGAGTAGAGGGATGAACACAGGAAACTAAGAGTTAACACTTCTAATTTGGGGAGATGAAGTAACTTGACCACATCCCACTGCTCTCATGTGGCAACAGCAGGATTAGAATGCAGATCTGTCTGAATTTATGTTCTTTTTTTCTTTTCTTTTTTTCCCCTCCTCATTCCTCCTCCACCTCTCAACTAGAAAGCAAGTGAATTCTGACATGGGCTACATGTAATCCAACACAATAATTAACTCATTAAGGCAAATGTGAGATACTTGGATTGAGAAACATACTGTGATGCTCTGAATGGACTGGCTAGGCAATGGAATGATTTTCTAGTTGGCTATTAAATTATTTATTCCTCCTCAGTCAGCTCAGAACTAAATACCTTTAATCATTGTGAATGGCTTTAAATGAACGGAATACATTCCTATTCTTAAAATGGGCAACTATCTTCCCATGAACCAATACGCATCTGGTCATATTGATTTGTACAATTTACCTATATTATGTATAGAGTTCAAAGTTAGAAAAGCACTTATTTCCTGAACCTCTTTGTCACAAGAGATATTTTTTTTTCCTCTAGAGAAACACTGTAGTTGAAGATTGTGTATTAGAAATAAGCAATTAGTTGATGTCAAGTCTCATCTTATCCCAATAGCAATCTGTAAGAAGAAGGCAAGAACATATGGCCAAGTGCCATAATTATTTTTGATAATACACTAGAAATCATAACAGCCATGTAGCTAATTTCCTCTAGCCTGTTTTAATTATAGATGTCTTTTAATTATAGATGTTGTAAATGCAGGAAAACAACTTTATTCCATCTCCCACTCCCCACAAAATCCTGATAATATGCTCACACAATCACAAAACCCTACACTGAGGCAATTGTTTAGAAAAGGTTAATGATGCAATAAATCTCAGACACTTCTAACTTTGCTTTCACTTTAAATAGGACAATTTCCAAGTAATTTACAAACACACAATGGACAAAATTTTACTCATTGGTGACTACTCTTCAGCCTAGGGCTTAGAAATATTACCTTTAAAGTGAATTATAGGTATCCATAACATTCGAATGTGAAAGAAGGTTCTAGAATCATGATGTTAAGTCTGGCTGACATAATTGAGTCTGATTCTCTGGTGTTCTTTGGTGAGTTAATTTAACAACTGCCAAGTAGAACACATTACTTCTTTTGGAGAGTATAACTGCCTTTCTGTGCCTAGAGAGTTACTACATCCTATTTGGCTTTATTCTCTCATAGAAGAGGCTGGATGGTGATGGGGAGAGAAGAATTCCATTTTTTTTTAGTACACTAGAAAGGGATATGTATGTGAATGTCAATATAAAGGTACGTAACATGACTGCCAAAGTAAACATGACATAGAAGAGAAAACTAAATTTAAGGAAGTATCTGGCAAAATATCTTTGATCTTTTTTCACTGCTAGAACCTATTCTGCTGAGGCCAGAAACTCATTCATGAGTTTTCTATTATATACCTACTAATCCTTCCTAAGGCATTCAGTTCCGTTCAGAACATCTTACTGAAAATATCCTAGGGCATTCTAGGCCTTGGCCTTGAGACGATGCTTCTTTCATCTGAAAATGTAGAATTAAAAAACTAGCACCAGAAGAGTAAGGTTTGGGAAGGCTTATGTCTCTCCATGCACATAAGATAAATTAGGTATGTTTTAATTAAAAAATTAGAACAGAGAAAAGGATGCTTTTACAGATTATTTTACATAAGAAATTTTACATAGGAGCTACCTGGTAGTATCTGTTTATATAAAACTGATGATCTGCCTCACAGTGCTCTAAAACAAGAAACTTCTCAGTTGGATTTCATCACTGTCACTGATCTTGATTACAAATGAAGAAGTCTAGTAACCCTGAGAAAGACATGTAGTAAACAGGTCATGTCCATAATGCTCTACTATGGACAAGTATTTTTGGTCCACCTTCCTCAGAAATAGGCAGAGAAACTACATAGTTGTAGTAAATTTCTGCTCAAATTTCTGATAGAGTTTAGAGATTAACAGGAAAAAAAATCAGCCCAACCTCACCAACAAGGGACTGAGAAGTGAATTAGGGTAAAAGCTAATAAATAAAAATAAAAAGACTTGCTGAAAAAGCCTTTGGCCTGCTTCTGTCAGAGTTCTGTTCCTTTCTTGCTGCCTGATTTTTCCCTTTTGTGGATTGGCAGCAATAGCGGGGGCGGGGGTGGGGGGGGTTCTGCCTTAAACTGTATCTGAAAATACTCAAAAAAACCAAGATGTAAGTTTCTTCTTTTAAGGGTCCTACAGTAGGCTGAAAATGCCTTTAGCAAACACACCACCCAAATGACATGGAATGTTGTTAAAGTGAATATAGCCCTATGAGAACACAGAGCAATCAGCCTTATTGCCAAGATTACCAGATACCATCACACAAATGAAGATATTTGAGTAGGGTCTTGAGGGATGAATAGAAGCTGATGAGGAGAGAACGAGTAGGTTGAAATCTGAAGCAGAAAGAAAGCACGAGTAAGTTGAAGATGAGATAAGAATGCAACTCAGAACTGAGTTACTCTCTGTGACCGGAGAGGAAGGCCCACGTGAGGCAGGACAGAGGTGTCTACCTATATCATCCACAGATGCCTGTACATATGTGTTTTCTTCCTGTTTGGTGGTTTGCCTAGTACAATGATTCTCAAACTTGAATGAGCTTCAGCTACTGGGTCCCAACTCTGGAATTTCGGAGTCTGGAGGTCGGGGGAGAGCTAAGGAATTTGCATTCTAACAAGTTCCTGGGTGATACTGCCCCTGCTACTGCAGGGGTCTCCCTGTGACAATGAACCACTATCTAGCATAATGGTCCTTCATCTCCTGGAGGTCATGAATGCCTTTGAGGAAATGATGGATCCTCTCCTGAGACACCTGCACAAATATCCACAAACACTGACTATGACTAATATGTCACTAAAATGATTTTTGTTTACTCAGGCATCTTGGAATTAGCCCTAGTGATCCCAGGTACAAAATGACAAGGTTTGGGAAGTGAGGATAGAGTCCAATGCAGTCCTTGGAGCTACCAGGAAATTCCTGTCACTCTCACCACATCCAAGAAAGGTGGCCCTTTAGCATTCTGACCTGCCATTTGCTTGGGAGATAAACATCCAATAAAAGGTGAGTTTGTGGGGAATGTGGAGGAAAACAGGCCATTCAGCTAAGGCCCTGGAAAAAGACACAGAATTTGGTACCCCTGGAAAAGTATCGTTATGACTCCAGGATCTCTGCTCAGTAGCTCAGTGAACCAGTTCAAGATCGAAGAAAGAGATAATTAAGAATGTGCTTAAAAGAAAACTTCAGATAAGTTGGGCTACACGAAGATATGAGACAATTCCTGTTGGAGAGAAAGAACATTCTGAATTTACACCCCAAATAAATGAATTGTTAAAGTGAATATAGCCCTATGAGAACACAGAGCAATCAGCCTTATTGCCAAGATTACCAGATACCATCACACAAATGAAGATATTTGAGTAGGGTCTTGAGGGATGAATAGAAGCTGATGAGGAGAGAACGAGTAGGTTGAAATCTGAAGCAGAAAGAAAGCACGAGTAAGTTGAAGATGAGATAAGAATGCAACTCAGAACTGAGTTACTCTCTGTGACCGGAGAGGAAGGCCCACGTGAGGCAGGACAGAGGTGTCTACCTATATCATCCACAGATGCCTGTACATATGTGTTTTCTTCCTGTTTGGTGGTTTGCCTAGTACAATGATTCTCAAACTTGAATGAGCTTCAGCTACTGGGTCCCAACTCTGGAATTTCGGAGTCTGGAGGTCGGGGGAGAGCTAAGGAATTTGCATTCTAACAAGTTCCTGGGTGATACTGCCCCTGCTACTGCAGGGATCTCCCTGTGACAATGAACCACTATCTAGCATAATGGTCCTTCATCTCCTGGAGGTCATGAATGCCTTTGAGGAAATGATGGATCCTCTCCTGAGACACCTGCACAAATATCCACAAACACTGACTATGACTAATATGTCACTAAAATGATTTTTGTTTACTCAGGCATCTTGGAATTAGCCCTAGTGATCCCAGGTACAAAATGACAAGGTTTGGGAAGTGAGGATAGAGTCCAATGCAGTCCTTGGAGCTACCAGGAAATTCCTGTCACTCTCACCACATCCAAGAAAGGTGGCCCTTTAGCATTCTGACCTGCCATTTGCTTGGGAGATAAACATCCAATAAAAGGTGAGTTTGTGGGGAATGTGGAGGAAAACAGGCCATTCAGCTAAGGCCCTGGAAAAAGACACAGAATTTGGTACCCCTGGAAAAGTATCGTTATGACTCCAGGATCTCTGCTCAGTAGCTCAGTGAACCAGTTCAAGATCGAAGAAAGAGATAATTAAGAATGTGCTTAAAAGAAAACTTCAGATAAGTTGGGCTACACGAAGATATGAGACAATTCCTGTTGGAGAGAAAGAACATTCTGAATTTACCCTTTACCTAAGAATACTCCTCATATGCCTTGATAACCCAGCAATAGAGATATGTTTAAATGACTCTGAAAAGAAAGCAGAGGTGTTCTTTATTTCTACAATGAAAGGCATTGCAGGGCTTCCCTCGTGGCTCTGTGATAAAGAATCCACTTGTCATTGCAGAAGGCACAGATTCGATCTGTGGGTTGGAAACATCTCACATGCCATGGAGCAACTAAGCCTGGGCACCACAACTACTAAGCCTGTGCACTAGAGTCCGGGAGTTGCAACTGCTGAGCCCATGCATTGCAATGACTGAAGACCGCATGCCTAGAGCCTGTGCTCCACAAAAAGTGAAGCCACCACAGTGAGAAGCCTGCACATCACAACTAGAGAGCAATCCCTACTCACAACTAGAGAAAGTCCATGTGCATCAATGAAGACACAGTGCAAACAAAACTAATAAATAGATAACCAAAAATTTAAGAATCAAGGAATTATATAAAGAAATAAAGCTTTTTATTTTTTAAAAGAAAGCTATTGCTCCTTTAAAGAACCATAGGCCTGCTCTGCCTACAGGTATGAAGTCAGGAACATGGGGCAAATTTTGTATTATTTATCTGGGCAGTGATAAATTCAAGTGATGGCTCTGAGGCTGGGGAAACTAAGGCTCGCTGCAACAGAGAGCAGAGCTCTTTCTTCAGCTTACAGAAGAAGTGATAGCACTGCTGGGCAAATCTCTCTGTAAGAATCTGGGGAGAATACATCTCTGAGTCAATGAAGATTTCTGTTATTGCACGGACTCTTTTGCCTAAAGTCAGGAAAACGCTTGTCTGCTGCTCATGTTTTAGCTGCTGATTCATCTCCTCTGTCTTTGGTTCTTCTCAGCAAACTTTTATTGGGTCTCATCATGGGCACATTTACAGAGCAATTTCCATAATGATAAAATCTCTTCAAATGAGATTTAAAATGCAATTAAAGGGCAGATTTGATGTGGTGAAGGCCTTGTTGTGCAGTGGCCATACATCATCACGCCACAGAGTGCTCATTCAGCTAGCCTATGGCACGACCCCAATTTGGCTCTGGTAAGATTACATGTCCTTGTTTCATGCTAATGGCTTGATTAGGGAAAATTTTAAAAAAGAGATAAAACAGCCTCTCTCTATTGGAGAGACAAGTCTATGAATATGAGTTTGATTTTTGTACCCTTCTACATTGATTCTATATCTTAGATTTCAGAAGCTGCAGGAAACTCCATGGATACAGCAGTGAAGCCTGACAAACTGACAGATGAAAGCTCAAAGGATCTGCTTACCCCGAGAAGGGAATCTCTGTAAATCCTAGGGCCTGTTTCTTACAGTTTCAAATACAATCACTTGACAAGTGGAAACTACAGGTTATAGCTCTCCGAATGGGTGAATGCTTGCGTCCGTCTGGAAAAACTGCCTGGAGCCTGAGAAAGCAAGAAAATATTCCTTGGGCAGTCCATTTTTGAAACCTCAAAAGTTAGCTGAGATTGTTCTTCACTGTGAAATCAATATGATTTTAAGCTTTGGAATTTCCCAAACCCCCAAATATCTGTGCTACTGATATGGTGCAGATCCTCAATCATAAGTACTCTTAATCATGGTATTTACCAAATGAATATAAAATGATTTTTCTCTGAGATACTGGTTTACATTTTCATAGCAAATTATATAATATGATACAGAAATCTTATTTTTTTTTTAACATGCAGGG
Source organism: Tragulus kanchil (assembly GCA_022376925.1). Lineage (NCBI taxonomy): Eukaryota > Metazoa > Chordata > Mammalia > Artiodactyla > Tragulidae > Tragulus > Tragulus kanchil. The sequence continues at coordinate 100,626,994 of JAIOJX010000001.1, read as the reverse complement.
TGAGACAAAACTTTCAAAAGATCAGATTTCAGATCTAAGATCACAGTTAAATAAGAGGTCTAAAGCACTCAGAAGAAGATATGAGCCTTTTAAACACCGTATGTTCATAACCATCTCTTTTCAACATCTCATGATGATATTCACAGAAAAAAATGCCATATAATGTCTGAGTTATAAAGAGCATTGAGAATTTCACTAATTCTTTTCTGTGCTCCTCTCTTTGCCTAAATGAAATATTCTTTCAGGCATAACACTTAGCCTACGGAATTAAATTTATCTTGGTGATGTTGCGAGTTACAAAATATTTCATGTGTTTTAAAGTATCATTAAATGTATGGAATTAAGTTATAATTTGCAAAGATATTTTGAGGGTTCTGCATTTAAGGACGATGACAAATGCTTGTCAAATAGCCATTATGCTTTTACATGCAATAATGTTTTCAGAGACACTAGGAAAAATAGCAAACATTTTTGGAGAGAAAAAGGAATACTTCATCTTTTTAATTGAAATTTTTATTGAGATAATTGTAGATTCATATGCAGTGGTAAGAGACAATAAGTGGTAAAAGATAACAGAGAAATCTCTTGTACACCTTGCTCAGTTTCCTTCAATGGTAATATTTTACAAAATCATAGTATAATATTACCACAAGGATACTGACATCGATGAACCCATTGTCTTTTCAAATTTCGCCAATTTTGTTTATACTCATTAGCAATGTGCCTGTGCATTAAGTTCTATACAGTTTCACCACCTTGTAGGTTCATAAAGAATATTTCAGCTTTGAAGAAAAAAATTCATATATTTCTTTATTGCAAAAAAAAAAAAAAAAAAAAAAGCTCATCAGCTAATCTACAAGGTTCACCTCCCTTATCAAAGAGGCAAGGCCTAGTTTCTATTTGCTTTAATAGCAAACAATTTGTGGAAAATTTGATTTCACTGTAATAATAACCTCTTTTAGCCAAATAACTCTTGTCAACCCCTGGATAAAGTTTTCTGCCAAAGAATTCCCTGATATCCCACTCAGCACCAGAGATGAAAGGATTGAAGACACAGCACCATTCTCTGTAGGACTGTTTGCATGTACTTGCTCAGCCAAGCTTCCACTGCCTGATTTCATTGCCATGGCGAGTCCTACAGGGCAATGTGGGGAGCAGCTACCTCTATTACTTCTCCAAACATCCCACTGCTTCCAATTACTACTGATTTTTTGTTACAATCAGTTGCCCTGAAACTTAGAACTATCCCACTGTTTTAAATGCAGAAGAGAAAATCCCAGGCAAGAAGGGGAACAAAACAAAAAGGAAGAGTTTCCACATATCTGATGAGGGGCATCATGCTTATGCGCTTGTTTTTCATCAGTTTTGACTTCTTGGAGAGGCACCATTTCATTTCATGCTCTAGGCTGACATTTCTTCTCACTAAACGGTTGATGAGCGTGGTGCAAATCTGGTATTCTTCCTTGTGATATCTTTACTCAGGAAATGAGTAAAAGCCATCCCCAACATACAAAGAGTTCTCTAACCAAAAGTCCTTTGCAAGTCAGTGGGGTCCAGACCCCAAATTCAAATTTCCACTGAAGTAACAACTGTGTGTGTGTGTGTGTGTGTGTGTGTGTGTGTGTATTTTGGGGCCTGGATAGTCACAGCTGCTTGATCTCAAACATGGATAGTCTAAGTCATTGTGTGCTGTGGGTTCCGTGATCTGAGAAGTTTACATCTTTGGGGGTACAAAAGGGAATGAAGTATGAAAACAAAACACTTCTCTCTGAGTCTTGAGTATGCCCAATGCAAAACAGTAAGCAAAAGACACCTTAGGACTTCTCTAGTGGTGTAGCAGAGAAGGATTTGCGGGCTAATGCAGCGGACACAGGTTCAAGGCTTGGTCAGGGAATATCCTACATGCTCTGGAGCAGCTAAGCCTGTGCAGCACAACTACTGAGTCTGTGCTGCAACTAGGGAAGCCTGCGCACCTGGAGACTATGCTGTGCAACAGAAGCTACTGAAATGAGAAGCCCGCCTACTGCAACAGAGTAGCCCGCACTTGCTGCCACTAGAGAAAAATCTGCACATCAACAGAAACCCAACACACTTAAACTGAAAAGTATATTCCCAGAGCACAGTCTGACCACTTTCACATTCTGGGAGATTTTTGCATTTTAAGAAGAGGAAGCTGAGTTAGACCAAATGGATCTTAAATTTGTAGAATATTAGAGAGTGTAAGAATGTGAAGTGAAATATTCAGATGGCAGCAAAAGTGTCTGGGGACAGAAAGGTTTCAGCCATTCTTGCTAGGAAATCTACCCTGGCAAATAGTACGGGTTGGGTCCCTGAACCCTCTACACTATACTCCATCTAACTGAACAGGTTGAAAATTAAAAACTGCCTTTGCCAGACATCTACAACTGCTAGGCTTCTGGATATAAAGCAGGATTCAAAGAGCAAGGGTTGTCAGATAAAATACAGGGTGCCCAGTTAAATGTGAATTTCGGATAAACAATGGATTTTCACTCACTGCAAGGATGTCAAATACATTATTTGTGTTTGGTACATATGGCTACCCTCCATGAAGTAAATGTATCTGTGAGTGATTCAGAAGGTAGAAGTAACGGCCACCTCCCTGCCTCTTTGGGTGTTTCTGCTGGCGAGTTTATAGTCACAGAAGCATGACATAGCCATGTCGTCTTTCCAAAGTGGATTCTCCAGCTTCCTAGTCGAAGCAAGGCAAGTGCTAACATGGTACTTTCAGATTTCAACCTCCCGATTCTGAGCTCGCAGTTACAGATGACACTCTTGAATACAGGGCTTTAGTGGCACATCAGTGGTAGCTCCCTAGTGGACTGGTTCCACCTGGCTTCAAAATTCTGTGCTGGAAACCAGGTCTAAATTCTGCTCCTTTGGCCTTTCTGAAGATTTATCTAATTCTCTGGACAAAATTATTCTGTGATTATCATACCTGGAGCAGCTTCTCTTTTCTGAAGTGACCTCTGCTGTATTGATCCTTTGAGACAGCTTCTCTAATGGTTTCTAGTGCTGGCAATCACTTCCTTTAGTCAAAGGAAGTTTTTAGACTTAAAAATTCTACAAATGACACTGCGGTTTTTTCAGCATAGCTCTTTGCCAGAGCCATATGAGCTCCCATCAAAGAGCGGTAGGAAGTGAGGCAGGCTGAGGGATTTGAACCACGGATGGAGGTCCATCTTATTTCTAAAGAAAATACAAGGTGCTGTAGGTTGTAGCAACACATTAAAATAGCCGCACATTACATCATCATTCTTTATAATTATCCCTTGATTATTTTCCTGATTGTTTCTACTGTTCATATCTAGATGTCAGATTTACACTGATAACATATTTGATGCCTAGGGAAAAGATATGATTCAACAGTTTCATGACATGATGTTCTATTAATTAATTAAAACATGAGACACTGACATTAGGAGTCATGTACGGGATGTGAGAGCTGGGCCATAAAGAAGGCAGAGCATCAAAGAATTGATGCTTTCAAACCGTGGTGCTGGGGAAGACTCTTGAGAGTCCCCTGGACTGCAAGGAGATCAAACCAGTCAATTCTAAAGAAAAATCAACCCTGAATATTCACTGGAAGGACTCATGCTGAAGCTGAAGCTCCAATACTTTGGCCACCTGATGTGAAGATCTGACCCACTGGAAAAAACCTTAATGCTGGGAAAGACTGAGGGCAGGAAGAAAAGGTGATGTCAGAAGATGAGATGGTTGGATGGCATCACTGACTCAATATACATGAGTTCAAGCAAACTCTGGGAGATGGTGAAGGACAGGGAAGCCTAGTGTGCTGCAGTCCATGGGGTTGCAAAGAGTTGGACACGACTGAGTAACTGAACAACAACACTGACATTAAACCTCCAAAAATAGCCCACAAGTGGCATATCACGAATGTGTTTCCTATATAAGTCACAGGGAAGAGTGAAAAGATAGCAAGGAGCTAGCAATGAGCTATCGAGTCTGGCTCGCTCATACGAGGTGAGCTCTGGAGCAGAACTGACCTCTGTGCTGTCCACAATTTGCGCGATGCTGAGCACACAGTAGATGCTCAATTGACTGAGCTCAATCTTGTACTCATCTCGGTACATTTATCTACTCTGCAAGGGTCTCGTGCACAATTTCATTTCCTGAAAGTACCCTGTTCTCATATCAGGAGACAGAGACACGGTAAGCATGGAGCAACCCTGGTGGTTAAGGTTTTCTACACATGTGTCCATGTAAAAGGGCAGCTCTACTATCCAAACAAGACCACTTTTGAGAGTATGAGGGTGTACACTTTTTTATATACGTTTGTTTATTTTTGGCTGTGCTGGGTCTTCATCACTGCACAGGCTTTTTTCTAGCTGAGATGCACAGGCTTCTCATTATGATGCTTGGGCTTCTCTTTTGTGGAGCACATCTCTAAAGCGCAGGCTCAAGAGCTGTGGCACACAGGTTTAGTTGCTCTGTGGCATGAGACAGGTTTTTGGACCAGGAATTGAACTCTGCAGGCAGATTCTTTACCACAGAGCCACCAGGGAAGTCCAGGGGTGCTCTTAATAAGGATGCAAGAGTAACAGGCATAAAGTGGGACTCTCCTGGCCAAAGCAGAATAGGAAAAATCATAAGCATTCATCAGTAAAGTGGGAAAAAACGTTCTGACTGCTTATGTTTTTGTCACTATCAGCTGAGGCAGCCATTCTTCCTACTCAAAAGGCCTGTGATACTTTCCTTCCTGCCTGGGGCTCACCGAGGGTGGAGAAGTGCTTAGTGCACCTGTTGCTTCCAGTCAGGGAATGGCAGGCGTAGAAAAGCCTGCCATTCAGGCCACCCACACGGTGGGCACTGTGTGGACACCGCCCCCAGGCACCTCCTCACTGTGGGGAGTTGACACCTTCAGTTCTGTTTATTATGAGAAGAAAAATAAAAAGAGAGCCAATAACCAAATACCCTTCAAAGAAAACATTTTGTGAGCATGTGCACACCAGAGATAAGAATGAGGACACTGTAAAGAGAAAGACCCTAGAATAGTTTCTTGAAAGAGTTTCCTTTTTTTTTTAAATAAAGGGAATTTTAAATGAACAATGCTGCAGCATCTCTTGTGTACTGTCTACCATATTACTCTCTGAAATGGGCATCAGAGATTTTGCATTTGTCAGCACTGCAAACTGGAAAGAACTCACTTTCTTGAAATTTCCCTTGAATTCTCCTTTATGGAGAAATAATTCATTCCATACATGTGTCATACTTGACATCAAGTTTATGTTTACAAGTTTAGAAAAATGGCTTTGTGGGGCTCTCCTGCCAATCCAAAGTTTCTTCCAAGGTATTTCTATTCATATCTAAGGAGAACAGGGAGGTTAAAAAGAAAGAACATGAGCAACAAAATTCAGGATTTTGATTCCTAAGTCATGGATCAAGAATTGGTTTGAATTCCAAATCGCTCATCATAGAACTTCAAAGAGATACGACAAATTATAAATGTTAGCATCTTCCACTTGAAGAAAAGCAGAGAGAAGACAGTGCAAGGGAAATTTCTTGCTCTAAAGCGCAGGCTCAAGAGCTGTGGCACACAGGTTTAGTTGCTCTGTGGCATGAGACCAGGAATTGAACTCTGCAGGCAGATTCTTTACCACAGAGCCACCAGGGAAGTCCAGGGGTGCTCTTAATAAGGATGCAAGAGTAACAGGCATAAAGTGGGACTCTCCTGGCCAAAGCAGAATAGGAAAAATCATAAGCATTCATCAGTAAAGTGGGAAAAAACGTTCTGACTGCTTATGTTTTTGTCACTATCAGCTGAGGCAGCCATTCTTCCTACTCAAAAGGCCTGTGATACTTTCCTTCCTGCCTGGGGCTCACCGAGGGTGGAGAAGTGCTTAGTGCACCTGTTGCTTCCAGTCAGGGAATGGCAGGCGTAGAAAAGCCTGCCATTCAGGCCACCCACACGGTGGGCACTGTGTGGACACCGCCCCCAGGCACCTCCTCACTGTGGGGAGTTGACACCTTCAGTTCTGTTTATTATGAGAAGAAAAATAAAAAGAGAGCCAATAACCAAATACCCTTCAAAGAAAACATTTTGTGAGCATGTGCACACCAGAGATAAGAATGAGGACACTGTAAAGAGAAAGACCCTAGAATAGTTTCTTGAAAGAGTTTCCTTTTTTTTTTAAATAAAGGGAATTTAAGTGAACAATGCTGCAGCATCTCTTGTGTACTGTCTACCATATTCCTCTCTGAAATGGGCATCAGAGATTTTGCATTTGTCAGCACTGCAAACTGGAAAGAACTCACTTTCTTGAAATTTCCCTTGAATTCTCCTTTATGGAGAAATAATTCATTCCATACATGTGTCATACTTGACATCAAGTTTATGTTTACAAGTTTAGAAAAATGGCTTTGTGGGGCTCTCCTGCCAATCCAAAGTTTCTTCCAAGGTATTTCTATTCATATCTAAGGAGAACAGGGAGGTTAAAAAGAAAGAACATGAGCAACAAAATTCAGGATTTTGATTCCTAAGTCATGGATCAAGAATTGGTTTGAATTCCAAATCGCTCATCATAGAACTTCAAAGAGATACGACAAATTATAAATGTTAGCATCTTCCACTTGAAGAAAAGCAGAGAGAAGACAGTGCAAGGGAAATTTCTTGCTAGTCAGGTTGTTCTAGAGATCCTGAACCATATCTGCCTTGCTCACTGCAATATTTCCAGCTTTCAGGGTGGGGGCTGGCATGTCGTGGCTTTGGTTTTTGAAAGAGTTGGCAAATAAACCATCAGATAAATGAATGGATCAGTTATATAAGAAGTCACATAACTGCAGAATGAAGTAAGGTGCTAATGAGAGTCAAGGAGCAGGGCACCCTGGTAAGTCACAGATAGTAGGTAACCTTTGTATGTAAATAATGAAACACTGATTTTTCCTGCGAGCAGTCCAGCTTACTGTGTAATTGTTTTGCCCATTTTCCCTCCAGTTTTCCAAGTCATAGCAGTTGTCCTCACTTCCCCTGGTAGAGTGGTAGGATTATCATTTGTCACTGTTCATCTATTCATCCAGCCACTCATCCACTGAGTCATTCACTCAATATACACTTACTGAGCGCTCACCAGGTGCCTGGAGATGAACTTTGTACGGTGCTGGCCTGGACTAAGGTTCTTCTCTCTTAAAGGAATAGGATCATGGTTTGGATCAGGTCCTCTGAATACAAAGCACTGTGGAAGCTGGATAACTCTAATGCAGCGGAGATTCTAGGAAATGATGGCCCAGCCTTCTGAGAGAACCTTTTTCAATTTAACACTTAGAAAAATCAGCTAAAGGGTAAAACTGTTTGCACAGAAAATGACACCATTTAAGAGGAGATGCAGTAATTATTGGGCTCTTTTGATTAGGTAGAAAACCTATCCTGGGAGTTAAAAATCACAAGGTAGACTTTTCTCAGGCTGTTTATCAGTTTGGACTAGCCCCATGGTCCTAAATTAATGAGATAATTAAAAACTATTCTCTACAAGAACCCTTCATCGGATGCAAGATAGGCTTTGTGGTTGAGGATGAATAATGACAAACAAGTCAAGAAACCCCAAATCAACATTTACTTGGCCGTATATCAGATTTCAGTGCCATTGGTATATATTTATTTTTTTCAAAATTGGAAGGTTTAAATTGGAGAGGTGAAAAAAAATAAAAGAAGGAAAAGAGATGGAAACAAGCACAAGGCTGATTCAGAAACAGTTTTTCAAAATCTTAGAAGCACTGAAATGGACTTAAAACTGCAAACAGAAAAGAATTTCATTGTTCACTGACTCTGTAGTCAACACTTCCCCTAATATCCCAGAGCAGCGATTTCAAATTGCCAGTCTTTCTTGAAGCTCAGAATCTAACACCATCCCCAGCACTCCACATTTAACTACTGCTTCTGCTTCAACAAGAAACATAAATTCCATAGAAGGACCTTGTCTTAACCTTGCACCTAAGTTACTAAAGTATCAGCAACTACATCTATTCTCCTCTCCCCTGCAGCTGCATTAGAAGATGCACCTTCAGTCCTTTCTGAGCCTATTCGTCACTCTTCTGCATCCTCAGTCTCTCCCTCTTTCCTGTCTCCTTCCCACCAGCATTTATGGAAGCTCAAAACTTACGACCATGTTCTTCTAGGCTCTATCTCCATCTTCTGTTACTATGGTCTGTATCTTTTCCCATCACTGCTTCAAGTCTTGAAAGGAGTGCTTTGCATTACCTCCTTGATTTTCTTGATTCTCAGTCATGTCTCAACCCACTGCAGTCTTGGTTCTCTATTTACCACTGAGTAATTACTGGGTTCTCCGAAATCAACAGTGAAGTTGCATCAAAGTTATCAGTACCCACTGCGTTGCTAAATTAATGGAATACTTGAGGGGATTATCTTTCATGTCTCTTTCACAGCACTTGTTGATGCCTTTGAATGCTACATTTTCTTGAAAACCTCTCTTCCCTTGGAGCTTGTGACATCAGGCACTTGGTTTGTCTCTTACCTACTGAACTACTACTTTCCCTGTCTCCCCTACAAGTTTATTTTTCTCTGCCTATCCTTGAAATGTTTATGTTTTTCTGGGTTCACTCCTAGGACTTTTCTTCTTCTCTACAAACTTTCCCCCAAACAATTTCGAACCTTGCAAGGTCTTAATTTCCTATATACTGACAAAATTCAACTAAATAGCTCTAGATCAGAACTTTTCCCATAGGTACAGCTAACATGGCCAGCTACCTGGCCATATCCATTTGTATGTTCCATGGACAACCTGAACTCATCACATGCAAGACTAAACTCAGTATCACCCCTCCTGTTTCAGCACTTTCCATCTCTTTCAAACACACTCCATTTCTTTTGTAAAGAGTTTAGAAGAAAGGTATCACCATTTATCTGACTGTTCAAATTAGATGTCTTCCCTCCAAGTCACTTGTCATAATCTAACAATCATAGTAGCTTTGATTCTACACTTTGAACAGCTTTCACATTTGTGTCCTTCCTACTGTTCTTCATGTCTATCATAACTGGGTCTACATCATCATCATGATCATCTGGATAACTCACTTAGATAAATTCATTAGTGTCCTGAACCTGTTTGCTTGTCTCCAGTTTCCTAAGTTTCTTTTGGTTCCTTGGATTGCCATGAAATTTCTCAATTTCAGGCCTTTACATATACTATTCCCATTGAGAGGAATTCACCTCCAAACCTCCCACTTGACCTGGCTAACTCCTATTTCACCTCAGGTCTCAGCCAAGGTGAGACTTCCTTGGAGAAACCTTCGTCATCCTTACCCCCTTCCCCTCTCCACCACAAACCAGGATGGACTTATCTTTATGTACACTCATAGCATAATCACAACACTGCTCTTAACCATATAGTAGATGCTTATTTACTTTCCTTCCTCCTCCATTAGACTACAGATCAAAGAAAACAAAGTTCAAACCTGTCTTCTTCATTTATGTTGCATATTTAGTGTCTAGCATAGTCTCTGGAACATCAAAAATACTCATGAATTAACCGTAGGAAGAACGTATGCTATTCTACCATACTCCCTTATAATCACTGACAGTTAAATTGCTTTGTAGTTATTGTTCTATATGGAAGAGGCAATATCTTATGAGTTCTCAGTACCTGTGTTTCTGCTTAATTTTTTTCTTTTTTTATTGTTTAAATGGAGGATAACTGCTTTACAATGTGCTGGTTTCTACCCTACAATAATGTGAATGAGTCATAATTATAGTTATACACACACACACACACACACACACACACACACACACACACACACACATATATATGTATAAAATCCTATTAATGAATAGCATGGGATATAAAAAATTCTCCCTATGGTGATATTTTTCATGTATCATAAACCTTCCCAAAACAATACATCAAATTAAACAAATAAGAAGCCCAAAATAAAACTATGGAAGCACGGTAAACTCAGTATCACCCTCCTGTTTCAGCACTTTCCATCTCTTTCAAACACACTCCATTTCTTTTGTAAAGAGTTTAGAAGAAAGGTATCACCATTTATCTGACTGTTCAAATTAGATGTCTTCCTCCAAGTCACTTGTCATAATCTAACAATCATAGTAGCTTTGATTCTACACTTTGAACAGCTTTCACATTTGTGTCCTTCCTACTGTTCTTCATGTCTATCATAACTGGGTCTACATCATCATCATGATCATCTGGATAACTCACTTAGATAAATTCATTAGTGTCCTGAACCTGTTTGCTTGTCTCCAGTTTCCTAAGTTTCTTTTGGTTCCTTGGATTGCCATGAAATTTCTCAATTTCAGGCCTTTACATATACTATTCCCATTGAGAGGAATTCACCTCCAAACCTCCCACTTGACCTGGCTAACTCCTATTTCACCTCAGGTCTCAGCCAAGGTGAGACTTCCTTGGAGAAACCTTCGTCATCCTTACCCCCTTCCCCTCTCCACCACAAACCAGGATGGACTTATCTTTATGTACACTCATAGCATAATCACAACACTGCTCTTAACCATATAGTAGATGCTTATTTACTTTCCTTCCTCCTCCATTAGACTACAGATCAAAGAAAACAAAGTTCAAACCTGTCTTCTTCATTTATGTTGCATATTTAGTGTCTAGCATAGTCTCTGGAACATCAAAAATACTCATGAATTAACCGTAGGAAGAACGTATGCTATTCTACCATACTCCCTTATAATCACTGACAGTTAAATTGCTTTGTAGTTATTGTTCTATATGGAAGAGGCAATATCTTATGAGTTCTCAGTACCTGTGTTTCTGCTTAATTTTTTTCTTTTTTTATTGTTTAAATGGAGGATAACTGCTTTACAATGTGCTGGTTTCTACCCTACAATAATGTGAATGAGTCATAATTATAGTTATACACACACACACACACACACACACACACACACACACACACACATATATATATGTATAAAATCCTATTAATGAATAGCATGGGATATAAAAAATTCTCCCTATGGTGATATTTTTCATGTATCATAAACCTTCCCAAAACAATACATCAAATTAAACAAATAAGAAGCCCAAAATACTGAGGTATATCTATTTCGAAATAAATCTATGGAAGCACGAGGTCATGAATAGTTGTGCAATGAACAAACCAAACAAGCTCCAACCACATTGTGAACTGTATGCTTTACAACCTGAACAACTCTTCATGGTGACTTGCAGGAAAAGCAAAAGAGAAGGGTTATTTATTTTTTTAAAACTGCCTCTTGATGGTGAAGAATGGTTATCATTATACTCTTGATTTTCAATCTATTTAATAGAGCTGGTAAAATTTTAAAGCTAGGCAGTATCATAAAGGTCATCATTTCAGTTATGTGCTGACTACGTTAGTGGTTGGTAGCTGCATGGAGCATTGCCTTGAGTAATAGTCTGATGGATTGATTAGTGATATCTCATGGGTAAATGAGGGCCAAGTGAAAGGCATCCACTTATTCACCATCTAGTTTATCCTTTTATTTTCCAGATGAGAAAATTAAGGTCCAAAAAAGTAAGACACCTTCTTCAGAGTCAACCTTGGTACTGGAGCAGAACTCAGCATTTTTTTTTTTTTTTTTTTTATTTCTAGTCTATGCCCCTTCTTTGACACCTGGTCTCTAGATTCCCGACAGAGATAAATTATGAATCCAAGCTCTGGGATTTACTACCTTTCAAATTTTAACTTATTTTCAAGGTTAACTTCCTGCTTTGGGTCGCAAGCATAAATAAATCTGGGTTTGTCATCTGAGAATACAGCATGATCGCAGGAAATAGCCCTCAACATCATAAAACTATCACATAAAATATGGACAAGGGCACCCCTGAAAAGGCCAATGTTATAAGTTGTAGGGGCCACCGTCAGTCAGGTTAAGCCTTGCAGGAGGAGGAGGAATTGTGAGGAGGGTAACAGAGAAATCATCTGTAATATCATTATGAGCCATATTTGGTCTGAGTTTTCACAGACGGAGCCAGAACGCTTGCAAAGAATTTTGTCCCAGTGCGAAGAGGTAAAGAATGGAGCTAAATATCCATTAGTGTCCTTGACATGGTGCTAGGCATGGGAGATATTGTGGTAAAGAGAAGAGACGTGATCCCTATATTATGGTTAATACATTTATGTGGAGAAGTCAGGCACTGAACAATGATGTGAGCATTTCTTTTAAAAAAAAAAAAAACAAACCTTTATTTTACTTTTAATTTTTACAGAGTTCTATTGTTTACAGATATGCATGTTCCCAGATTAGTCACATGTATATCCCCCCACTTCCCTCCCCTCCCGACCATCACACAGCACTCCTGAAGGGTCCCCTTTTCTCACAGAGCAGATGTGAGCATTTCAAAACATGAAGTACAAGAAACTGATTGGTGGAGGTGGGTAACCCGATAATCCCCCAATTTTGCCAATTTCTACTCAGAGACAGACTACAGAATTCAGTTTGTAATAATTTTCTGTAGCCATTCTGTATCCAAATGGCATATCCAAAATAAATGCTAGATTGCTATGGAAAATTTGCAAATTTAGTATTCCCAAACTGGTATTTTTAAATAAGTGAGTAAAAATAAGGAAGACCAATTCAAATTGAGTAATAACCACTTACATCCCAAAATACACTGTTATAGAAAGAAAATACAGACTTTTATGCCGACATGTCCTCTGATGTCTAAAAGATGCTTATCACTATTCACTAGATGCTTTTCCATCTGCTTTGCAAATCAGTTTTAACATACCTGGTAATCAGGATTCATTGTTTTTATTCACTCAGAAAACCAGAAGTACCTTTCCTCCCAGAGATTCTGAAGGTAAAGTAAAACACCATTTATTTGGAGATTTTTATGGTTGTCTTCATGTATGCTTCTATAAATGGAAATGATTTATGACTTATCAAAAGCTATACCTCAGAGTCACTTTCCTAATCTCTAAGCCCAGCTGACTTTCCCATTTCTCTAACACTGAGCATAGTGAAAGGAGGAGGAGGAATTGTGAGGAGGGTAACAGAGAAATCATCTGTAATATCATTATGAGCCATATTTGGTCTGAGTTTTCACAGACGGAGCCAGAACGCTTGCAAAGAATTTTGTCCCAGTGCGAAGAGGTAAAGAATGGAGCTAAATATCCATTAGTGTCCTTGACATGGTGCTAGGCATGGGAGATATTGTGGTAAAGAGAAGAGACGTGATCCCTATATTATGGTTAATACATTTATGTGGAGAAGTCAGGCACTGAACAATGATGTGAGCATTTCTTTTAAAAAAAAAAAAAACAAACCTTTATTTTACTTTTAATTTTTACAGAGTTCTATTGTTTACAGATATGCATGTTCCCAGATTAGTCACATGTATATCCCCCCACTTCCCTCCCCTCCCGACCATCACACAGCACTCCTGAAGGGTCCCCTTTTCTCACAGAGCAGATGTGAGCATTTCAAAACATGAAGTACAAGAAACTGATTGGTGGAGGTGGGTAACCCGATAATCCCCCAATTTTGCCAATTTCTACTCAGAGACAGACTACAGAATTCAGTTTGTAATAATTTTCTGTAGCCATTCTGTATCCAAATGGCATATCCAAAATAAATGCTAGATTGCTATGGAAAATTTGCAAATTTAGTATTCCCAAACTGGTATTTTTAAATAAGTGAGTAAAAATAAGGAAGACCAATTCAAATTGAGTAATAACCACTTACATCCCAAAATACACTGTTATAGAAAGAAAATACAGACTTTTATGCCGACATGTCCTCTGATGTCTAAAAGATGCTTATCACTATTCACTAGATGCTTTTCCATCTGCTTTGCAAATCAGTTTTAACATACCTGGTAATCAGGATTCATTGTTTTTATTCACTCAGAAAACCAGAAGTACCTTTCCTCCCAGAGATTCTGAAGGTAAAGTAAAACACCATTTATTTGGAGATTTTTATGGTTGTCTTCATGTATGCTTCTATAAATGGAAATGATTTATGACTTATCAAAAGCTATACCTCAGAGTCACTTACCTAATCTCTAAGCCCAGCTGACTTTCCCCATTTCTCTAACACTGAGCATAGTGAAAGGAGATGTTCTTGATTAGCCAAGAGACACTGCTGCTCATGCACCAACCTATATTTGACCAGGGCTGGGGAACTGTGAAATAACCTAAAGGCAGCACTCATCCAGATGAAAACTTCTCTGAGAGTTTCCTACTCTCAAAAGTAGAAGAAAACCAAGTAGTTCTAATTCCATACAACTTAAGCTCTTCTTGGGCAACACTGCATAACCTACAACATACCATTTGTACAATGTTTACATATTAAGAAACAAGAGAAAGGAGGTGGTGGTATAAATTAAAACAGAACTAAAATGCTGATCTTGGAAAACTGAAAAAATAATTTAATTTATAAAATGGCTTCTGCCCAGAAAGAAATAAGAGATGCATCATCCAGTGATACAAAACTTGACTCTCTGGAGGCTAGGGCATGGAACCGGTGACAATATATTCATTTTGCTATAACCACTGACAATTTTCTACATTGTCATTGATTAGTGTATTCAATAAGCATCGCCTTAGAACCTACAGTGTTTAAGACCTGGACTGCTCTGTGCAATACAGTGATCACTAGTTGAAGATAGCTATGACCACTTGAATACTGTTATGAGACTGAGAGACTGAATATTTAAATTTTTAGCTTAAATATCAATTTCAAAACTGATACTTTGTTTCAGTTACTGAAAATACTTCAGTATGCTTAGAAGTACTCACAGCATGAGTACATGAGTTTGCTTTTTCTTCAACTGTAAATTTTTTGAAATCTAACTACAGATCAAGTATTTCCAATGAAATCATAGTGCGTGAATTGAGATGAGATGAACTTGTAAAATGCATACCAGATTTCAAAGACTTGGAATGAACAACAGTACAAAAAATTTCATTAACACTTTTCCACTAAGGCATGTAATAATAATACACTGGATTGAATAAAATATATTACTAAAATTCCTCGCTTATTTCTTTACTGTTGAAAACTAAAAATTAAATAACTTTCGTTTTTTATTGGCATTGTTATGCTTCTATAAATGAAAATGATTTATGACTATAGCTACTCAGAGTCACTTACCTAATCTCTAAGCCCAGCTGACTTTCCCATTTCTCTAACACTGAGCATAGTGAAAGGAGATGTTCTTGATTAGCCAAGAGACACTGCTGCTCATGCACCAACCTATATTTGACCAGGGCTGGGAACTGTGAAATAACCTAAAGGCAGCACTCATCCAGATGAAAACTTCTCTGAGAGTTTCCTACTCTCAAAAGTAGAAGAAAACCAAGTAGTTCTAATTCCATACAACTTAAGCTCTTCTTGGGCAACACTGCATAACCTACAACATACCATTTGTACAATGTTTACATATTAAGAAACAAGAGAAAGGAGGTGGTGGTATAAATTAAAACAGAACTAAAATGCTGATCTTGGAAAACTGAAAAAATAATTTAATTTATAAAATGGCTTCTGCCCAGAAAGAAATAAGAGATGCATCATCCAGTGATACAAAACTTGACTCTCTGGAGGCTAGGGCATGGAACCGGTGACAATATATTCATTTTGCTATAACCACTGACAATTTTCTACATTGTCATTGATTAGTGTATTCAATAAGCATCGCCTTAGAACCTACAGTGTTTAAGACCTGGACTGCTCTGTGCAATACAGTGATCACTAGTTGAAGATAGCTATGACCACTTGAATACTGTTATGAGACTGAGAGACTGAATATTTAAATTTTTAGCTTAAATATCAATTTCAAAACTGATACTTTGTTTCAGTTACTGAAAATACTTCAGTATGCTTAGAAGTACTCACAGCATGAGTACATGAGTTTGCTTTTTCTTCAACTGTAAATTTTTTGAAATCTAACTACAGATCAAGTATTTCCAATGAAATCATAGTGCGTGAATTGAGATGAGATGAACTTGTAAAATGCATACCAGATTTCAAAGACTTGGAATGAACAACAGTACAAAAAATTTCATTAACACTTTTCCACTAAGGCATGTAATAATAATACACTGGATTGAATAAAATATATTACTAAAATTCCTCTCGCTTATTTCTTTTTACTGTTGAAGAGTGTGGCTACTAGAAAATTTAAGATAACATATGTGGATTGCATTGTATTTCTACCATACCTAACTCTGTTAGATATTGTAGGGACATTGGAAATACAAATCTGAACATCGCTTTAAGGACTGTCTAGAAGGGTGATGATGAATCCACTGCTAGAAAGGGAAAAGGCAGAGAAATGCCCAGGATGCTAGGAGACATAAATGTGAAAGTTGCTCAGTTGTGTCTGACTCCTTGAGATCCATGGATGAGTCATGGAATTCTCCAGGCTAGAATACTGGAGTGGGCAGCCTTTCCCTTCACCAGTGGATCTTCCCAACCAAGGGATAGAACTCAGGTCTCTCACATTGCAGATGGATTCTTCACCATCTGAGCTACAAGGGAAGACACAGCAGCTAAACCCCAGTAAGGTCAGAGATGGCTTCCTGAAGCAACCTAGATGCCCACTGAGGAACAAATGGATAAAGAAGCTATGGTACATATATACAATTGAATATTTTTTCCCCCATAAAAAGAAATGCAGAAGAATCAGTCCTAATGAGGTGGATGAATCTAGAACCTATTACACAAAGTGAAGTAAGTCAAAAAGAAAAAGACAAATACAGTATACTAACACATATATATGGAATCTAGTAAGATGGTACCGTTAAATACACATGCAGAACAGTGATGGAGAAACAGACATAGAGAACAGACCTATGGTCATTGCGGGGAGGGGAGAGTGAGTGAGAAGTCTGGAAAGAGTAACATGGAAACATACATTATCATATGCAAAAGAGATAAACATTGTAAATGCACCATGGGACTAAGGGATCTTACATGGGGATTAGGCAACAACTGGGAGGGGTGGGATGGGAGACAGTGGGGTGGGGCATAGGTGGGAGGGATCCAAGATATGCCTATGACAGAGTTGGGATTATATAGAGCTATAAACAACAAAACTATGTAAAAGCAAAATTTTAAAAATTATATAAAAAAAGATGGTTTCCTGAAAGAAGAGATGCAAGCTTCAGGTGATTCTTGTGGTTTGAGTAGGAGTTAGAACGAAGAAGTGCATTCAAAGATGACAGAATAACCTGTACAGTAACACCAGGAGAAGCAATATAATACAGTGCCGCAGAACTGTTGCTCTTCGGGTCATACTCAAGCTGTTCTGCTAACTGTAGGATTTGAGGCAAGTCATTTACCCTCCCTGTGTGTATTTCTTCCTCTATGAAATGGGGACGTGACTACTGCTTACCTCATAAGGTCATGGTGAGAGATGAAAGAGATAATAAAACAATGGTCAGAACTATGTCCAATGCCACATCAGTGTTTGCTGTTACCACCAAAGATAAGAAAAGCAAGTAATCCCCTTATGATGGGAGTGAAGGGTCTGTGTGGTCATCTGAGATGTGGCTACTGAGGGGATGGGGCATCATACATTCACCTAAAGAGCTTGACCCTTTATTCTTGAAACTGAGGGAAGCAGAGGTGGGTGGTGGCTAAGGATCTAGAAGAGGCCACTGCAGCAACTTAGTTGAGAAGTGATGCAGGTGTCTTGGAAGGGCATGCATACTGTGGCAGCAGTTGACTGCTCTCGAAACTTTCTCTCCTTCTTTTGTTGTTGTTGAGAAAAGAAAATTATACTCTGGGCTGTTGTTTAGGTGTTAAATTGTGTTCAACTCTTGGTAGCCCCAAGGAGTGTATTTAGCCTGCCAGACTCCTCTGTTCATGGAATTTTCCAGGCAAGATTACTGGAGTGGATTGCCAATCCCTTTTCCAGGGAATCTTCCCCACCCAGGGATCAAAACCTTGCCTGCACAACAGGTGAATTCTTTACTACTGTGATGCCAGGGAAGACTTCACTCCTTCTTTGCAGGTGCCTGCCCAATCAGACTTCACTTCTCAGTGTCTGTGCTGTACCCTATGGTCATAGGACAAATTTTTAGTCAGTGGAAGGTGAGCATGTGGGATATGGGCCACCTCTTGTGATCATCGTCTTTTGGCTCCAGAATGTCTTCAGCCAGGTTATCTTGGAAAGAGGGTGTTAAAGATGGAAGAGCCTTGCTGGCCCATGTGAGCCCACGCCTGGTTTCCCTCACACAGCTAACACCGACTAAACATGGAATCACCTTTGACTTCTGTGAGAAAGAACTACCTTTCTATTTTGTAAAACCATTTTACAGTCATACTTTTGGAGGACTGTTTGACAAAGCAGTTAGCCCATTCTAACTAACACAGATATGGAAAGTAAAGAGCTAAAAGCATTTTTAAGAAGCAGAAAGCCCTGATGACTGATAAGATATGGGAGTGATGAAGAAAGTTGTCACCAAATTCTTTGAGCGGCACAGTCTTAAACGTTATCTTGAGTGCAAATATAAACAGTGAACCAATAAGTATTCTCTCTGGGACCTTGTTGAAGCCTATTTTATACCAATCATGAAAGCAGTAAGGCAGAAACAGAAATGAAGCATATACTTAAAAGAAGAGAGGTCAAGTTTTAAAGGCAACTGGGAAATCTGACTGACCCTCATAAGTCTACACAAGAAGAAAACTAAGGGAAGTCAGTTGGTTAAGGTGGTAACAGTCAAATAAAATGTAAAATTCTGGACAAGCAAGTTTTGGGTTCCCAGAGGACAGAGTGTTAGCAAGAACAGTTGTGACATACACAAACTATGAAAACTCAATACGGATTCCAAGTCAATAGGTTAGCACACTCATGAGGAAATAAGCAAGGGCCTCCAGAAGGAAGGTCAGAGTCTGGTGTCTTTCCGTCTCTAGAAATCTAGAGACAGCTTACTCTTGATGGAAAATGGCTAAGACTTCCCCAGACTCTAAGGACTCCTATTCTGTATAATAGGAAAAAGGATACATCTTCAAGTGATTTTGCCAAATACGGTGGTTCCAGGGAATAAAATCCAAGACCAAAGTCAAAGGCCATGGTCAGACCCAGCAGCAGCCCCATTGCCTTCAGCCCACAACTCCACTGCCTTTCATGCTCGCGCCAGTTCTAACCAACCAGGCAGTACAGCTGAAGCTCACTCAGGGCCAGCGTGAAAGGGATGTGAATGTTGCCGGTGCCCTTCTTGTTACTGGTGTGAGCTCTTGATTTCCTGGTGATTATTCTGATTCCTTCTGTCTGCCTTTTGAAACTTAATTCTGACAGTTGTTTCAGGTTAATAGCCCTAGTTCTTTCTAGTAGATTTCTCCAGTCATTTTCTTAATGGTGTTTCGTCATAGGAGTAATACATGTTCCTCATCACAATTTTTGAAAATGTGGTGGAAAAAAAATATTGTATGCTATCTGTAGTAATTACTCTTTCTCTTGCCTTAGAAAAAGTATTCTAGGGGAAAAATGACAAATACTAGAGAATTTGTGAAAATGGGCATTTACGGTTTCTGACAAGGCTTTGTTAGCCTCTGTCACTCTGGCCTTTACCAGTCCCAAATGCTAAAGTCCTGTGGGTGGAAAGATTAGCTCTTCCTACCTCTGAATCAATGAATTTCTTCAGCTGACTCCATAGTGTTTGAGGACGAGGGTGGCCACTAGCAGACAAGGTCTGAGTTGAACTTGAGCATTCACTGTGTGTCAAGAGCATTCACTGGCCTAAATGAGTTCAATGCAGAAATTCACTTAATTCTCCCAACAACCCTATGAAGTTGGTACTTTTATTTCCATTGCATGTGTAAGTCGATCAAAGCTTAGAGAAGTCTTCTGGCAAGTCAATGGCAGTCAAGATACAGTGAGTTATCACTCTTGGCATGTTGTGGATTCTTGAATTAATAATCATGTCTAATCTTGAGTAAAAACCAGCCAGTCAAACATGACATGCTATTGGCCCATGAGCAGACTATCTCTGGTATTAGATTATTTCCCTATGTGTTCTTTAACAAAAATTTATTTATCTGGCTGCTCTGGGTCTTAGTTGCAGCATGTGGGATCTAGTTCCCTAACCAGGGATTGAACCTGTGCCCCATACTTTGGGAGCTCGGAGTCTTAGTCAACGAACCACAAGGAAGTCCCTATCTCCCTGAGTCTGGTAACAACAAAAACAGCAGTGACAGCAGCGCTATCAGCATTTATTGAACACCTATTAGTGATGTGCCATATGCCATACCAGGTACTTCCCCTAAGTTATATCAATTCAATCCCTATAGCCAGTGGATCTCAGCTGACCTTCCCTGGGTTGCAGCCTCTCCCACTGATAACCACTTAGGTCCCTAGTCATCTAGGATGGACTGCTCAGGTGGTGGTTTACACCTCATGGAGCTCCTTGTGGTGAAGTTGGAACTTGACTTTGAGCTCTATGTACCTGACTTGTATACTCACTAAGTCATGTCTGACTCTTCGCAACCCCATAGACAGTTGCCCACAAGGCTCTTCTGTTCATAGGATTCTCCAGTCAAGAATACTCAAGTGGGTTGCCATTTCCTTCTCCAGAGGATCTTCCCTACCCAGGGATAGAACCTATGTCTTCAGCATTGGCAGTGGATTCTTTACCACTGAGCCTGGTAGCTGACTCCATTTTGCAAATTTTCTGTAAGGATTTAGACTCCAGTTGTTACCTAAGAAGTGCTTCTCTTTGCATACAACCTACCTTACTCTCCCAAACCAAGGTGCTGACACCCTTTTTCCCTTCTATCAGATCCCATCATGTAGTGACTCTTATCTTAGTTACTAGACCTAAGCCTACCAGTTCATTTTGGCTACTGTTATTGGGATGTGTGTATGTTAGTTGGTCAGTCGTCTCTGACTTTTTGTGATCCTATGGGCTGTAGCCTGCCAGTCTCCTCTGTCCATGGGATTCTTCAGCTAAGAATATTGGAGTGTGTAGCCATCCCCTTCTCCAGGGGATTTCTCAACCCAGGGATTGAGCCCCTATCCTCCTGCACTGTGGGCAGATTCTTTACCATCTACCAGGGAAAGCCTGTCATTGGAAAAACTGGTCCCTTTCTTTGGGGATTTGCAATGCCAACAGTCAGGGCAGTTCCTCTGGCCTCCTCTGTCTGCCAGTTAGCTGTTGCAGCCATTGTGTCTCTTGTAAGAGGCAATGTGGTTTGCCTACCAACAGAAGAGTTCCCTCACTTCAGCACAGACTATGAAATGCCTACAGCCAGGGACCTGGTCTTATCTTCATGTGTCAACAGTCTCCCAGTGCATCACACACAGAACATTCCTCATACACATTTGCTGAATGAATGAATGGATACTGAAAGGGATCAATTTTCATTTTTCTATCCTGTTGTTAAAAATCAAGGAGGTAAGTCAAATCACTCGTTAGAATAAAACATACCAGTTTGAGCTGATAGTCTAACACAGAATTTTACACTGCAGGTTGTATTTTTATGGTAAAAATTTCTATTTCTATCACATAACTGGAATCAATTTCTAGTTTGAGGTGAAGGGGATTTAAAGAACATAACAAAAGGAAGAACAGTACAATCTGGTTAACATAAACCAATCCTGGGAAGATTAATAGCTTTCAATTCATACAAAGACTGAGATCTACAATTTGATATATGCATTGTCTTATTAAAAATGAAGGCTGATTATAATGAAATGCTACAACCATGCAAAAATTAGCCTGGTGTATAAATCAGACCAACAGCGTGGTAACAGTTGGGGCAAACTCCTTTGAATGGAATTCCATTGGATAGTTTTTTAGTTCCAAAATGGTCAAATCACATAATAGTTGGAGATATAATTAAGAATTATGTTCTAAGAAATTCTGTAACAGAAGATAATTAATATCTATTTGGAGAATGCTGGATTTTTAATGAATTAGACGTGATTCTGCATAGAAATGCTTAATGGTGCCCTCTACTCTGAGCAGTCTCTTTAGCTAATAATCCATCAGATGAGGGGCTTCCTTGTACACAGGATGAAGTGTTACATTTGTGAGCAGAAAGAAGGCTCTGGCTGCCTGTTCTGGTAGCACACTTGGGATGCTGTGGAAGGACCAGAGAATTTTTGGAACTGCATGCTAAATCAAAAGTTTTCAGTTCTGCACGTTTTTGAAGCAATGAGTCATTTTCAGGCTTGGGTTTTTTTTTTTTTTTTTTTTCATTTCTTCCCAATGTGTAAAGTTATAAAATCTTTTGTTCATGAAACTGTACTCAGCAGTAGAATATATGAAAGAGATCAAAGATAAAAGGGTTCAAGTGTGTGTGGGGGGGGGAATGGGAGCCTTGAAAAGAGCTCATATGATCCCTGCCTCCCATCTCCCCCTCTGGTCTCTGAGTAGTACTTGTAAAATGCCTTGAAACATCATTTGAAAGCCATCTGATGCGGTCATTGTAACTGAGAATGGACTTGCGGACACAGTGGGGGAAGGAGAGGGTGGGATGAAATGAGAGAGTAGCATTGACATCTACACACTGCCATGTGTAAACCAGATAGCTTGGAGGAAGCCATTGTACAGCACAGGGAGCTCAGTGTCCTGTGATAACCGAGAAGGGTGGATAAGAGGCAGTCTCAAGAAGGAGGGGATATAATTACATATACAGCTAGGTTATGTGGTTGTACAGCACAAACTAATGCAACGCTGTAAAGCAATTATAACCCAATTTAAAAACAAATAAAAATAAAGTACTCAGCCATAACAGCTGGAAAGACCATATTCCTTGATAAAGGCAATTACTATTAGTGATTTCTGTACATTCATGCTCTTCATTTCTGAGTCTGATATTGAAACTCCAACTAAAAATCTTAATTTCTCTACATAAACAATTGTAATATATAATGGAACTCTATGTAACTTTGCTCTGTATTTTCCAAATGCTGATTCCTAAAAATGTGTTATATTTCCATAAGATAAGAAATAACAAAGATAAAAAGATGTCTACCACAGAGATTTCCCTTAATCAATCCACTGGATTAGCAAATATTTTTTTAAAAATTAGAATTTAAGGGATTTTAAAGAATCACGCAGACAAGTGAACTGGTAGAGAGAGAGAAAAAACGAGAAGTATTTTCGCAGCACTGGATCTGGGTGACTTTGACCTCACGTTCTCACTACCATGTCTCCAAGAATAGGATTACTCAATGCTCCATGGATGGGCAGCCCGAGTATTAGCTGGAAGCCTGTTAGAAATGGAGTCTCAGGACTTGCTACAGACCTGCTCTGTCAGCATCTCTGGGGCACAACCCAGGAACCTGAAACTTGACAAGCTCTTCAGGTGACTGTTAACCATCCTGATAACTTGATTGTCCCTCCTGCTTTGCCTTTCCTTCTGGTCCCCACTCTCCAACTCCCAAGCTCCCCCATGGTCCAGTGGTTAAAAATCCATTAGCCAATGCAGGAGATGTGGGTTCAATCCCTGGCTCACGAAGATTCCACAAGCTGCAGGGCAACTAAGTCTCTGCACCACGACTACTGAGCCTGCACTCTAGAGCCCATGCTCTGCAACCAGAGAAGCCACTGCAATGAGAAGCCTGTGCACTGTAACTAGAGAGTAGCCCTCGCTCAGTCTAACTATAGGAATGAAAACCCAGCACAGCTATTAAAAAAAGAAAAGAAAAAGTAGTGGATGCTTCAATTATTGGGAGTGAAAACACTGTCATGAAGAAAAGAAAAGAAGTCAAGGGAGGAAAAGAGGGAAAAATGACTCCATAGCTATTATTTGCTCACCTCAGGTTCATCTGAGTCATTTTAGAATTTAACTATTCTTGTTTAATGGCAACATGAGGAAAACGACTAAGACATTCTGTCATACTTCCTTCTTATTCAACTTTTTTATGGGTAAACTAGAAAATCATTTTTGAATGAAATGCCTTCATGTTTATGACAACATTATATAACTTAATGTTTAAATAGGAGGGTTAGGGCACACAGCCATTTGGCATAAGAAGACAGCATGCACACATGTGACTACAAAAGCAGTGAGCTTTAGATAAAGCATGTTCATTACTTTACAAAAGAGACGCTGATTAGACTTTCAGAAAGAAAATGATACATGAACTCATCAAAGAAAGACCCTATTTCTAAGTCATCTCTGGAAAATTCTTTTGCATCATGAAGGTCCATGAAAATGAGGAGGGTGTAAATTACTGAAATTGTGTGATTTAAGAAAATAAGCAGGGACTTTTCTGGGAATTCAGTGGCTAAGACTCTGTGCTCCCAATGCAGGGGGCTTGGGTATCATCCCTTCCTTGGGTATGATCTACCCAACTAGATCCCACATGCTGCAGCTAGAAGTTTGCATGCCACAACTAAAACCCAGTGTAGCAAAATAAATAGATAAATATTTGTAAAAGGAAAAGAAAATGAGGCAGAAATAACATTTTCATAAATGTAAAGAGGAAGGGCAATTAAAGCCCACCTCCTGGTTCCCTCCTTATCTGCTCCTCTTTAAAAAAATCTATATTTCACTCGCTGATGTTTTAAGTTAAAGTAAATGATTTTTCACTCTTCTAAAACACTCTGACGTAGATTAAAGACAATCTGAAGTATTACAAAATCAAGAGTGAGAGTAACTACCCTGAAGGAATAGATTATTTTAGAATGTGAAAGAATAACCAAGGTCTATGCAAAGTTATTTTTGCTTTGAATAGAAATCCTGAGCGCAATATGTAAGAATATAAAGCTATTCCCAACATGCAAAAAATTCTGGAGGCTTTTTCAAATGAACCCTCAAAGTATTTTAACTCTGCTACTGCAAGAACTATGTATGTGCTAGGTTTCCCAAATGGAATTCTCTATTCCCAGAACAATCTTTTCTGAATCCACAAAAATAAATAGAATTCAAAGTTCTTATGCCTGATATACTGACTATTTCTACTTTCATAAAACACATCACCTAGTTTTTATGTTTCTCTGTACCCTGTATGTTGTCAGACATATTTCTCCTCATTTAGCCTCAAATGCAAGATTTTTAGAAACAATCCAAAAGAAAATTGCAAACCCCAAAACATGTACATAAATTCACACCTCTGAAATTGTGACTTATGACAGCACAAGGTCTACAAGATATTTTAAAAAAACTCATTATAGGTGGCCGACCTCTTCCACCTTTGACAGCATTACCTCTGAAGAGAGATGGTGTGGGATTACAAAGTATTTTCTGAAAGAAGCTGCAGTGCTTGGCTTAACATATCCAGGGCACCAAAGCTGATGTTTGAGATGATTTTGAAATCCCTCAACTGCTCAGCAGGCAAAAACAAGCCATGGAGCCCACTTACAGCTCGCCAGCCCTTGACTTGGGGCCACCTAAGTGATGGCTCAAGGAAGGTGAGAAAGAGAATCTTGCCACTCTTCAGGGTGGCATTGGACCCTCGACAATCCCCTAAAGACAGAGTCAGTTACTGTGCCAGCTCTCCAACCATGCTCTGCCATTGACTCCCCACTGGCATGGAGGTCACAGTGGAAATGGTCAGGCTTCTCCTCTCAGTCCTTTAAAATGTGCCCTCCCTCTTCATGTGCTCCTTGCAACTGAATCTTCTACTGTTTCAAAGAATGGGAGCCCTGTGCTTGGGAAGGGTGGGGTACCATTACAAGCCCGTCTATTTGTTGGGAATAAAATGGTCAGAAGCAGAACAATAAACACAGAACTCTGCTAGAACAGGCCGTCGGTTCCTCAACACAAAGAGTTTTCTTCATGACTTGCTTGGCCATTAGTTGCTTTTAAAGACAGAGCTGCTAATAATTTCCTTTCGCCTTTACTCATTTAATTATGCAATCGGATGTGAAAGCGTTTGGAAAGCATTTGGCTTAATTTAACTCTTTTTATTTTTAACAATCTCCAATACAGACTGGCAATCTCAGTCAGGAAATAATCCTCAAAAACATGTCCCAACCCGACACAGGTTATATATGCATACGTAGCACAATATTGCCAACATTTCCACTACAGCCCCAGAGCAACAGTCTCCACGGCCATCATTGGTTCTCAATCTGAGTTCCCACTAAAACAAAAGAAAATTTGGGTACAAGTAGTTTATTTAGGAGGTGGTCCTAGAAAACACTGTGGGGAATAGAAAAGTCAGACAGCAAGGGAAAGAAACAAGCATGAATGCTTTATTGAACAGATTACTAATGTGGGCAACGGGAGCTTACCACTCCTGCAGACCCTCTGAGAACTTGTGGAACATGCTTCAAAATTATCCCAGTGAGAGGAGAGAAAGTTGAGGTTTTCATAGACCTCAATAAATATTCATTGGAATATCTCCTGAATATTCATTCATTGGAAAGACTGTTGCCGAAGCTTCAATAGTTTGGCCATCTGATGCAAAGAGAAGAGCCAGTTCATTGGAAAAGACCCGAACACTGGGAAAAACTGAAGGCAAAAGGAGAAGGGGGTGGCAGAGGATGGGATGGTAAGACAGTATCACTGATTCAATGGACATGAAATGGAGCAGACTATGAGAAGTAGTGAAGGACCGAAGGCCTGGTGTGCTGCAGTTCATGGGATTGCAAAGAGTTGGACATGACTTAGCAACTCAACAACAACAACACTCTCATTCCTTTTTTCTTACTAGCACTTCTGGTCAAGACTCATGTGCCCATTTACCACCCCAAAGCTAAGGGGATATGGACAGGCTATCCACAGCATCTCTTCTACATGATCTAAGATGTTACCTCCAATCTGAAATCACAAAACAGTACAGGGAGCCTGTACCCTAAATAACAAGAAAGTAAACAAATGCACACACACTGCATACACAGCATTTAATTGGGTTTGCAAAACTTCCTATATTACTTTTATATAAACTAAATTCATCCCTCAAATTTTAAAGTAAGATTTTTCCTACAGTGAGAAAACTGCCTTTACTCATTTAATTATGCAATCGGATGTGAAAGCGTTTGGAAAGCATTTGGCTTAATTTAACTCTTTTTATTTTTAACAATCTCCAATACAGACTGGCAATCTCAGTCAGGAAATAATCCTCAAAAACATGTCCCAACCCGACACAGGTTATATATGCATACGTAGCACAATATTGCCAACATTTCCACTACAGCCCCAGAGCAACAGTCTCCACGGCCATCATTGGTTCTCAATCTGAGTTCCCACTAAAACAAAAGAAAATTTGGGTACAAGTAGTTTATTTAGGAGGTGGTCCTAGAAAACACTGTGGGGAATAGAAAAGTCAGACAGCAAGGGAAAGAAACAAGCATGAATGCTTTATTGAACAGATTACTAATGTGGGCAACGGGAGCTTACCACTCCTGCAGACCCTCTGAGAACTTGTGGAACATGCTTCAAAATTATCCCAGTGAGAGGAGAGAAAGTTGAGGTTTTCATAGACCTCAATAAATATTCATTGGAATATCTCCTGAATATTCATTCATTGGAAAGACTGTTGCCGAAGCTTCAATAGTTTGGCCATCTGATGCAAAGAGAAGAGCCAGTTCATTGGAAAAGACCCGAACACTGGGAAAAACTGAAGGCAAAAGGAGAAGGGGGTGGCAGAGGATGGGATGGTAAGACAGTATCACTGATTCAATGGACATGAAATGGAGCAGACTATGAGAAGTAGTGAAGGACCGAAGGCCTGGTGTGCTGCAGTTCATGGGATTGCAAAGAGTTGGACATGACTTAGCAACTCAACAACAACAACACTCTCATTCCTTTTTTCTTACTAGCACTTCTGGTCAAGACTCATGTGCCCATTTACCACCCCAAAGCTAAGGGGATATGGACAGGCTATCCACAGCATCTCTTCTACATGATCTAAGATGTTACCTCCAATCTGAAATCACAAAACAGTACAGGGAGCCTGTACCCTAAATAACAAGAAAGTAAACAAATGCACACACACTGCATACACAGCATTTAATTGGGTTTGCAAAACTTCCTATATTACTTTTATATAAACTAAATTCATCCCTCAAATTTTAAAGTAAGATTTTTCCTACAGTGAGAAAACTGCAGCATAAAAATGCCTCAGAATTTTAAAAGATATGCTTTGGGTTCAATTCTGACTATATACATATACAACTCTTTCAGTTTCATGGGCTGGGTCAGAGTTCTTGAAGCCAAAATAGCAACTCTCAAACCTCAGGGCATTTTTCATAAATGGATGCTCTGTATTTATGGGCAAAAGTTGTAAATGAATAACTACCATATAATGTGTGAACTCAAAAAAAAAAAAAGAGAAATTTCCCTCAAGAAATGTAACTGATAAAATGTTAATGTAAATATCTGTCACTTAACGATAAAGGACCAAAAAGAACCCCATCACTGACATATAATTTAAGGTTTGAAATCCCTTTACGATTCACATCATAAAGGCCCTCTTGACATGACATTTATATGATTCCTAGAATATAGTAAATAGCATCTGAATGTGCACTGCAAGCATCTCATACTCATTTCCAGCAACAAATGCCCCAACGCTGCCCTGGACCCACAAGCTTCTGCCTCCTCTTCACAGAGCTACTTGTTACTGCTTGGATGGATGCTTGGCAGGAAGAGGGAGGCATGGCAGCCAGGATGGCACTAGGGGAGGAGACACTCATTCTCTCCTTGTGTTAGGATGCGCAGGTCCCCCCACACCACTGCCACCCTACCAGCATGCGTGGGTTGTACCCACTGATGAGGCTGTTCTTTCCAGTCCAGCTGCTGCCCTCAGCCTCATGCTAGAATGCTTTGGTTGTGAAATCAGAGCACAAATGAACTTATAGGAACAAACTCAGATTTTTCTGGCCCTCGGAGGGCAGCTCTGTGACTCTTGGTGGATTCTCTTTTTTGTGGTTTACCACCCCAAAGCTAAGGGGATATGGACAGGCTATCCACAGCATCTCTTCTACATGATCTAAGATGTTACCTCCAATCTGAAATCACAAAACAGTACAGGGAGCCTGTACCCTAAATAACAAGAAAGTAAACAAATGCACACACACTGCATACACAGCATTTAATTGGGTTTGCAAAACTTCCTATATTACTTTTATATAAACTAAATTCATCCCTCAAATTTTAAAGTAAGATTTTTCCTACAGTGAGAAAACTGCAGCATAAAAATGCCTCAGAATTTTAAAAGATATGCTTTGGGTTCAATTCTGACTATATACATATACAACTCTTTCAGTTTCATGGGCTGGGTCAGAGTTCTTGAAGCCAAAATAGCAACTCTCAAACCTCAGGGCATTTTTCATAAATGGATGCTCTGTATTTATGGGCAAAAGTTGTAAATGAATAACTACCATATAATGTGTGAACTCAAAAAAAAAAAAAGAGAAATTTCCCTCAAGAAATGTAACTGATAAAATGTTAATGTAAATATCTGTCACTTAACGATAAAGGACCAAAAAGAACCCCATCACTGACATATAATTTAAGGTTTGAAATCCCTTTACGATTCACATCATAAAGGCCCTCTTGACATGACATTTATATGATTCCTAGAATATAGTAAATAGCATCTGAATGTGCACTGCAAGCATCTCATACTCATTTCCAGCAACAAATGCCCCAACGCTGCCCTGGACCCACAAGCTTCTGCCTCCTCTTCACAGAGCTACTTGTTACTGCTTGGATGGATGCTTGGCAGGAAGAGGGAGGCATGGCAGCCAGGATGGCACTAGGGGAGGAGACACTCATTCTCTCCTTGTGTTAGGATGCGCAGGTCCCCCCACACCACTGCCACCCTACCAGCATGCGTGGGGTTGTACCCACTCGATGAGGCTGTTCTTTCCAGTCCAGCTGCTGCCCTCAGCCTCATGCTAGAATGCTTTGGTTGTGAAAAATCAGAGCACAAAATGAACTTATAGGGAACAAACTCAGATTCTGGCCTTTGGAGTCAACTGGACCTACGCTTGAGTCGGAGGGCAGCTCTGTGACTCTTGGTGGATTCTCTGTGTGTTTCCTTATCTGCAAAGTGGAGATGATAGTCGTACCTTTCCGAAAGGATGGCTGTGCTATAATATACAGGGCTCAGTGCTTAGTATTTGAGAGTTAGCAGCTGCTGCTGTGATGATGATGATTATAGAAGGAAACGAGCACAAGTCCATGAGAAACTGGAATAAGGCTTAGGGAAATCTAGCAAACAGAGTGCCCCCTCTTTCTCCAGAGCAGTGGTTTTCAAATGGTGGACCCTAGACCATCTGAGAATTTGTAAAAGATGCAACTTATCAGGATGAACTCCAGATAAAAGGAATAAAAAAAAATATGGGGGCGGGGGGTCCATCAGTCTAGGCTAACAAGCCCTCCAGGAGACTCTGGTGTATGTTTAACTTTTGAGAACCACTGTTCTAGTTGCATAACATGAAGGGTGAAGGCTGAATTGAGTTGAGTCCTTAAACATGAACAGCCCCTCCCTCATCACTTGTCCTCTCCTGGACATGCCTTTCACTTGAAATTTTCATTTCCACTTTTCACCTATGCACTATCTAGTCCATGTGTAGGGTCTTTTAAAGATGAAAGTAGATAATTAGCTGTGAGGGATTGTTTGTCCCCTATCCAAAGCCAGAAAGACTGATGAGGAAGTATTTCTCAGGTTATTTCAAATCTTAGTCTTTGTGTTAAGTATATTAGTATGTAAGGATATATTAGTATATAAGTACTTTATGATGTTAACAATCATCACAGAATCAAGCTTATCAGAGTATTATATAATTAGTATCCCACTGCCATTACCTTAAAGTTTAAAAAGCAAGTGATAGCTACTTTTCAAATATAATTAGAAAAAAGCAGACATGACTGTAATAAACCTCATGCATTAATATAAAGTGAGATTTCAAATCTTAAGGCTTGTAGAGTAACATTTTCTCAGCCATATGTTTAATGGCTGTAAAGAAAAGACAATGCTTTCTACTGCTGAGAAATGTGATTACAGAGGAATCTTAAGTATTGTCCTTCATTTAAAACTCTCAAATGGTATTATGACATATCTCCTTTTGATTTCAAATGCATATATATTTACATCTAATGTAGTCATTTCTCCCACTTCTTCATTGTTGAAATTGCCTTCACCGACAGTTATGCAGTGTCAAGATGGAATCAGAATGCGTGGGAAAAGACATTTTTGCAGTCAAGCTTTGCTAACATATGCAACTATTCACAAATTACCAATGAAACCATATCCATGTCTAAGAAAGAGTGCGGAAAAACTGGTTGTTAAAACTGTTCCTTTAATCCTCACTTCTGCTAAAAGAAGACCATAGTTGAGACTCAACTTGGGCTGCACTGAAATCACTAGGAATAATCATTTCTTTTAGAACCCTGAAACATGTGTTTCCTCCAAAATGTTGGGTATCATTGGCCTGGGGTGCAGCCTCGGCAGCTTTTAAGCATCTCAGTTGATTCTGATCTTTATCAGAGACATTTCCCTAGACATCTCTAATCTCATCATTTCCTACTATTTAAACATAACTGCGTACTAGGGTTTCTCAAGTGGTGCTAGTGGTAAAGAATCTGCCTGCCAGTGCAGGAGACACGGGAGGCATGGGGTGCCACCTAGTTCGAGCCTTAGGTGGCAAAGATCCATTGCAGTAGGAAATGGCAACCCACAGCAGTATTCTGGCCTGGGAAATCCCATGAACAGAGGAGTCTGGCAGGCTATAGTCCATGGGTTCACAAGAGTTGGACAAGACTTAGCAACTGAGCACACACACACACCTGCTCTGGATGAGCTTGTAGCTGGTGGGAAGAAACACTAGAGTTGGGTTCTTGGTACTCCTGCCCAGTCAGATGTTTGTTTTGTCTATGTTAGGATTTTCTTAAAAGAGTGAGACTAGGCAGTGGCCTTGTGTTCCTTTCCCCGTGTGTCTTTTTTTTTTTTTTTTAAGATTTATTTATTTATTTATTTATTTATTTTGGGCGGGGGTCAGGTGGGGTAGGGAGGGGAGCGGGTAGGCCACCTCCACTGGTCTTTCATTTCTCCAGTTTCATCTGTCTTTGTTCTTTGGCTCCTGTGGGCCTCCCATCGCTGTGGCATCTGTCGTTGCAGAGCGCCGGCTCTGTGCGCATGCGCTCCAGAGCTCCAGCTCGGTCATTGGACACATCGGTCCAGCCGCTCCATGGCATGTGGGATCTTCCCAGGCCAGGGATCGAACCGGCGCCCCACTGCAAGGCGGTGTCCTTACCCAATGGACCACCAGGGGAAGCCTGGGAAGCCCCTCCGTGTGTCTTTGTTTGGACTGCTGGAACAAGGTATCAGCGACTGGGTGGTTTATAGACAACAGAAATGTATTTCTCTTCATTTTGGAGGCTAGAAATTCTAAGATCATGCACCAGCATGGTCACATGTGGTATCTTCTTGCTATATCCTCACGCGGTGGAAGGGGTGAGGGATCTCTTTGGAACCTCTTTTTCTAAGGTTTTCATTCCATTTGTGAGTGTTCTACTTTCATGGTTTAAGACCTCCCAAAGGCATCACCAACTAAAGGCAATCACATCAGACTAGTATTTCGACATAGGAAATTGGAAGGGACACAAAGATTGAGATCATAGCACCATGTAAGGTAATATATAACACGTTACCACTTTGATACAAAATGAACCAGTATTGACTTCTATTCACTGATTCCATTCAATTATTTACTTATTCACTCCAGCATTAAGTAAACATTTATTATGTGCAATATATATGTGTATGTGTGTGTATGTGTGTGTGTGTGTGTGTGTGTGTGCACCAAAACGTGTGAAAAGACCTGAAGAAGTGTACAGACTAGGGGGGATTACAAATCCACGACAATTAAAATACCACATGACAAAGGATAAGATAAATGTGTTGAAGGAGCACATCAAAGATGCAGGGGAACCAGTTCCGGACATTCAGGAATGTTTGTATGTCTGAAAGGGGTTTATAAATCAGCCAAGAAAAAGTGACACAGGAGGGACAGAGTTTTCCTAAGAGAAGGTCTATGTGCATGAAGGAGCTGACAAAAAGTAATAAAAATACTTCATTTGATTGTGTAGCTCAGTAAACAGGGACAAGGCATGAGGCGGTTACATAAAGTGAGAGCATGAAGGCCCATGTAAGCAGTGGAATGGTAGTAAATGTTAAGTAACAGGCTTTTGGGCTGTAGGCAGGGGATGGGGAAAATGAACTGTTTGCCAATTTCTGTGGCATAAATAAATACTTCCACCATGGCTGACTTCAAAAGAGTAGCATGGAAACATACACACTACCATATGTAAAATAGACAGACAATAGGAATTTGCTCTATGACTTGGGGAACTCAAACCAGGGCTCTGTAACAACCTAGAGGGATGGGATGGGGTGGGAGATGGGAGGGACCTTCAAGAGGCAGGACACATATGTACACCTATGGCTGATTTATGTTGATGTGTGGCAGAAATCAACACAATATTGTAAAGCAATTATCCTTCAATTCAAAATAAATACATTTTTTAAAAAGATGAAAAAAAAATACAACATTACCAACTTGGTGTCACTGAATGCAGAATTCAGTGGAAAGAGATGTACAAGGTTGACTTTTAGGAGCCCACATGAATCAGTTTCTGTGTACCACTGCAAAGTTATAAGCCACTTTTACTCCAGGGGCAACTGGGAGTCATTCAGGGCTTTATGTAGGGAGTACAGAAATAATACATGCTTTCTATTGTTTTCTAAGCAGTGTTGCATTCCTCTGGCACATTCGCATACTTATACTTTTGACTAAGGACAGGTATTTGTGAATTATTCTGGCCCAGAGATAATTAGCCTAAATAAGGATTGAAACTGGAATGGAGAGTTATTATCACACTCTAACTGAGCAAAGAAATTAGTAAAGGACACTTTGTATCCTGAGAAGGGAATGCCAGGGTTAGGTAGGGAGTATCAAATCCAGTTCAAATATTATAGTCCTTCATTGTTTTTAATAACCAAGAACTTGTAGTCAATAGGACACGTGTAACAGAAACAAAGAGTACATATTGGAATGTAATGTGTATTTGCTTTTGTGAAACTCAATTATATTAGATGAATAAGTTTGAGTTGTAAAACATTGGCAACATCTTTTCAGATGTTTTAGGTATAATTAGCTAGGAGAAAAGTTTGTTAGACACTGACATAATTCTTAGAATATAATAAGTTAAGGTAAGTGGCTAACAGGTACAGCAAGTGTGTGTTAAACAGATAATGAGGAATGGGAAGACTAAAAGATACCTAATATTCATGAGGCACCTGGGTACTAAATATTCATAATACACTAAATATACATGAGATCAAATATAAAAAAGACTAAACATACAAGAAGAGTTAAAGATTCAGGATAACATAAATATTTATGTCCACATAATATTCATGAGGCCTTAACTCAGTCACTCACTGGTGACACCCATTCTAGATCCCTAAGTCCTCTAAGAACCACATTGCTATTTATCAGGCTAACTGGCAAGTTACAGCTGTGGCCATGCATTTTTGTCTCTGTTTTTGATAGTGTGTCACTGACCCAGTCCCCAACCATTGCTGGTTCCAGTGCTGGAAAATCAACTGGGGTCCTTGTAAGCACACCATTAGTGGGAAAGACTGATGCAGGAAAAACAAGACATATAAACATATATCCCAGAATTCAAGTCATGTGACCCTCCAGGCCACTTATACTCAGTCTGAAGGGTATTAAACTTACCCGTATCTTTCCCCCTTGTTTCTCACTGTGTGTTTGCCCTGATTTTAATAAACTGTGTGATGTGAGTATTTTCATTTGGACTGAGGGGGCCTTTCTTCTCCATGATCTCTCAGATAGGTTGACCATTAGTGTACATGCAGATCACAACTGCATCATGTTAATTTGCCCGTGTGATACAGGAGGTCTGGCACATATCAAACTCGGCCAGTTCAAATAGTTAACTAGGATCCTTAAAAAATTGTAAAGGACACTTTGTATCCTGAGAAGGGAATGCCAGGGTTAGGTAGGGAGTATCAAATCCAGTTCAAATATTATAGTCCTTCATTGTTTTTAATAACCAAGAACTTGTAGTCAATAGGACACGTGTAACAGAAACAAAGAGTACATATTGGAATGTAATGTGTATTTGCTTTTGTGAAACTCAATTATATTAGATGAATAAGTTTGAGTTGTAAAACATTGGCAACATCTTTTCAGATGTTTTAGGTATAATTAGCTAGGAGAAAAGTTTGTTAGACACTGACATAATTCTTAGAATATAATAAGTTAAGGTAAGTGGCTAACAGGTACAGCAAGTGTGTGTTAAACAGATAATGAGGAATGGGAAGACTAAAAGATACCTAATATTCATGAGGCACCTGGGTACTAAATATTCATAATACACTAAATATACATGAGATCAAATATAAAAAAGACTAAACATACAAGAAGAGTTAAAGATTCAGGATAACATAAATATTTATGTCCACATAATATTCATGAGGCCTTAACTCAGTCACTCACTGGTGACACCCATTCTAGATCCCTAAGTCCTCTAAGAACCACATTGCTATTTATCAGGCTAACTGGCAAGTTACAGCTGTGGCCATGCATTTTTGTCTCTGTTTTTGATAGTGTGTCACTGACCCAGTCCCCAACCATTGCTGGTTCCAGTGCTGGAAAATCAACTGGGGTCCTTGTAAGCACACCATTAGTGGGAAAGACTGATGCAGGAAAAACAAGACATATAAACATATATCCCAGAATTCAAGTCATGTGACCCTCCAGGCCACTTATACTCAGTCTGAAGGGTATTAAACTTACCCGTATCTTTCCCCCTTGTTTCTCACTGTGTGTTTGCCCTGATTTTAATAAACTGTGTGATGTGAGTATTTTCATTTGGACTGAGGGGGCCTTTCTTCTCCATGATCTCTCAGATAGGTTGACCATTAGTGTACATGCAGATCACAACTGCATCATGTTAATTTGCCCGTGTGATACAGGAGGTCTGTGAAGTTTAAAAAAATTAACAATTTCAACTTCTCAGGAAGAAAGGAACTTGAAGTTGATGATAATTCCTGTAATTTACTTAATCATTTCCTGAAATTTTAAGAAATAAACCTGATTTTCTATGAAGTAAAAAATGCACAAAAGGAAAACATCTTGAAATGGACGGACTTCTGAAATGATTTGAGAGACCAGATCTATCTGTAGAAAAGAACTACAGGAGGAAAACCTTGCGAATAAATATTTCAACAAAGAAATGTTGAATTTTAAAAAATAGGCACCATATTATGATGATGCTTGCTTGCTTTCTGTTATCCACTCAAAGGCTATTTTTTAAAAGCCAATATGAATTACTTGATGACATTTAGAACAATGCCAAAATAATTTTGGATCTAAAATATCATTGAAGGACATGACTCAATTGAATTAAAATGTTAGTTTGTAAATAAATAACCAAAAACAGAATTAGATATTGGATCTTATTTTGATGTACATTACCACTGAGTGCCACTGTAAAATTAAATACACAGTTTGGAGCAATTTAACATTTGCTGGAATTTCTTTACTGCCCATTCATTTAAGGCATTCCACTGGATACTGCAGGGGTCTATAAGGATGAAAAATATATTCTCCAAGAGTTTATAGGATAATTATAATGATAGAGAATGTTCTCCAAAAACTAAACACAATTCAGTTCAAATCAAGTACAAATAAGAAGCTTTAGAGGTTTGAAGAAGGGAGAGCATAATTGGTTGGAGGATCCAGAACTGTGGTTCAGGAGCTGTGGGAGATGGTCCCTTGAGGATTATTTAGATAACGGCAGGCAAAGGGCAGGGGAAAAGCCAAGAAGGCTCAAAAAATTAATGCAGAACTTAGATTCCTCCTTAGAAAAAGGCAAGACGGTGGCTCATGTGGACCATGAAGATATCTAAAAATCTGTGGGTAATTGCGATGGTAGCAGCAGATTTTCCTAGCATTCTCTCATCCCGAACATCATAATCTAATTGATTAAGAGGCTTCCCAGAGCAGCATCATCTCCAGTTCAGTCTATACATTTGCCGCCGTTTTTGGATACAGGAAAGTTTAAAATTAACAATTTCAACTTCTCAGGAAGAAAGGAACTTGAAGTTGATGATAATTCCTGTAATTTACTTAATCATTTCCTGAAATTTTAAGAAATAAACCTGATTTTCTATGAAGTAAAAAATGCACAAAAGGAAAACATCTTGAAATGGACGGACTTCTGAAATGATTTGAGAGACCAGATCTATCTGTAGAAAAGAACTACAGGAGGAAAACCTTGCGAATAAATATTTCAACAAAGAAATGTTGAATTTTAAAAATAGGCACCATATTATGATGATGCTTGCTTGCTTTCCGTTATCCACTCAAAGGCTATTTTTTAAAAGCCAAT
This sequence comes from Tragulus kanchil, assembly GCA_022376925.1. Lineage (NCBI taxonomy): Eukaryota > Metazoa > Chordata > Mammalia > Artiodactyla > Tragulidae > Tragulus > Tragulus kanchil. The sequence continues at coordinate 100,589,697 of JAIOJX010000001.1, read as the reverse complement.
ATGAATTACTTGATGACATTTAGAACAATGCCAAAATAATTTTGGATCTAAAATATCATTGAAGGACATGACTCAATTGAATTAAAATGTTAGTTTGTAAATAAATAACCAAAAACAGAATTAGATATTGGATCTTATTTTGATGTACATTACCACTGAGTGCCACTGTAAAATTAAATACACAGTTTGGAGCAATTTAACATTTGCTGGAATTTCTTTACTGCCCATTCATTTAAGGCATTCCACTGGATACTGCAGGGGTCTATAAGGATGAAAAATATATTCTCCAAGAGTTTATAGGATAATTATAATGATAGAGAATGTTCTCCAAAAACTAAACACAATTCAGTTCAAATCAAGTACAAATAAGAAGCTTTAGAGGTTTGAAGAAGGGAGAGCATAATTGGTTGGAGGATCCAGAACTGTGGTTCAGGAGCTGTGGGAGATGGTCCCTTGAGGATTATTTAGATAACGGCAGGCAAAGGGCAGGGGAAAAGCCAAGAAGGCTCAAAAAATTAATGCAGAACTTAGATTCCTCCTTAGAAAAAGGCAAGACGGTGGCTCATGTGGACCATGAAGATATCTAAAAATCTGTGGGTAATTGCGATGGTAGCAGCAGATTTTCCTAGCATTCTCTCATCCCGAACATCATAATCTAATTGATTAAGAGGCTTCCCAGAGCAGCATCATCTCCAGTTCAGTCTATACACTTGGGCACAATCTCTAAACATGGTACATGCTGCCCTGTAACTGATTTGCTGCCCTGTGGCTGATTTGCTCCCCATTAGTCTCTCCAACTACTGTATATTCCTGGATCCTGGAGGTCGAGGGCTTTTATCACTTTCATCCAAGTGTACCCAACAATGAGTACAGGGTTTAGCACCTAGGCAGTGCTCAATTTATGCTTAATGAATTAATGAATGAATCTATCAAACAACAGTACCTCAAAATGATTACCCCAATCTGTTTATTAATAACAATATTTCAGTTGAGGAAGGAGGAGGAGGAAGGGTAGAAATCAGGAGAGAGAAAAGATTTTTCTAACTCACGCAAACAACAGATCTGAGTTTCATATTCATCTACACATAAAATCAGCACACACATGATAGTCACATATAAATACAAATTGGAAAAAAATCAGTTGGACTCAAAGAAGTGGGGTTTCCATTTCACTCTGCACACAGACCCTCTAACCATCCTTAGGTGACTTCTCTTTCAAAGCTGCCACTGACCCTCCAGAATAAAAGCATTTCAAAACTGGGAGAAGACAAGCATAGTGTTTGATTCACTCCCTTGAGTACAGCTGGAATAATTTCACTTATAAAAATGACACAAAATATTGGGAGATAACCAAGTGTCTTGTGAATCATCTAAGAAAGATGGTATTAAGTTAGGCTGAAGAACTCTGAAGAGTGGCAATCTATGAATAACACTCATTATATAGAGACTGACTTGTCTCTTCAGGGAAATATCTGAGTAGAATTTTAGTAATATACGTCTGGAAGGTAGAGTTTGCTCTCCTTCACTCTGTGTATAGGCATGGAGGACATATATATGTGTGTGCATAATTGGCATTCTTATTACTGTAATAGATCTCTCTCCCATAAGCCAAATTGTCTTTCATTTTGCTGTTTTTTTTTCTTGAATGTCTTTTTTCTTCCTCTACAATTACATGTCCAAATCTGCTTGAAAGGGGAAAAGAAAGCAGAATGCCTATGGGCTGGTGAATGGTCTGAGTTCAAGGACATTAAATGCGGTGGCTCAGTGACCTGTCGGGAGGGCTTTTAGATCTACCCGTTAATCTAATTGATTAAGAGGCTTCCCAGAGCAGCATCATCTCCAGTTCAGTCTATACACTTGGGCACAATCTCTAAACATGGTACATGCTGCCCTGTAACTGATTTGCTGCCCTGTGGCTGATTTGCTCCCCATTAGTCTCTCCAACTACTGTATATTCCTGGATCCTGGAGGTCGAGGGCTTTTATCACTTTCATCCAAGTGTACCCAACAATGAGTACAGGGTTTAGCACCTAGGCAGTGCTCAATTTATGCTTAATGAATTAATGAATGAATCTATCAAACAACAGTACCTCAAAATGATTACCCCAATCTGTTTATTAATAACAATATTTCAGTTGAGGAAGGAGGAGGAGGAAGGGTAGAAATCAGGAGAGAGAAAAGATTTTTCTAACTCACGCAAACAACAGATCTGAGTTTCATATTCATCTACACATAAAATCAGCACACACATGATAGTCACATATAAATACAAATTGGAAAAAAATCAGTTGGACTCAAAGAAGTGGGGTTTCCATTTCACTCTGCACACAGACCCTCTAACCATCCTTAGGTGACTTCTCTTTCAAAGCTGCCACTGACCCTCCAGAATAAAAGCATTTCAAAACTGGGAGAAGACAAGCATAGTGTTTGATTCACTCCCTTGAGTACAGCTGGAATAATTTCACTTATAAAAATGACACAAAATATTGGGAGATAACCAAGTGTCTTGTGAATCATCTAAGAAAGATGGTATTAAGTTAGGCTGAAGAACTCTGAAGAGTGGCAATCTATGAATAACACTCATTATATAGAGACTGACTTGTCTCTTCAGGGAAATATCTGAGTAGAATTTTAGTAATATACGTCTGGAAGGTAGAGTTTGCTCTCCTTCACTCTGTGTATAGGCATGGAGGACATATATATGTGTGTGCATAATTGGCATTCTTATTACTGTAATAGATCTCTCTCCCATAAGCCAAATTGTCTTTCATTTTGCTGTTTTTTTTTCTTGAATGTCTTTTTTCTTCCTCTACAATTACATGTCCAAATCTGCTTGAAAGGGGAAAAGAAAGCAGAATGCCTATGGGCTGGTGAATGGTCTGAGTTCAAGGACATTAAATGCAAATCTCAGTGAAGTTATCAGGACACACTCAGCAGACAATCTGCCAAGGGAGTTTGCACCAATCTTTAAAATAAGTTGCAGGAGCCGTAAAATTACCATCTCATCTTCAAGACGAGAGAAAGAATTCCAACTAAGAAAATAAGAAAAAGAGCAAGATGGTATGGCAGGACACCTCTCTACTGAAAGATGACTTTCATAGGCAATAAACCCTTTGCTCTTTAAAGATGCCAAAAAAAAAAAAAATGTATCTTGGCTATTATTCAGTGAGTCTGTAAGTTCCCATGGCACTGTGAGTTTTAATAGGATCATTTGTTAAAGAATTCAGACTCAGTCATTCCATTGCTGTGGTGCTAGCTATGTGCATTCTCACATTCCTCTCTATTGCTCCATTATTCAGACTCCTTCCATGTCTTCCTCTCTATTCCTTACCTCCAGTTCCCTAATCTTCAACTCACCACAGTCAGAATGCTTGGTTCTAGTTCCACTGTAAATTTTCTGACTATAACATCATGAACCTCTTACCTGGTAAAACTCCAAGAGGGAGGGTTCGCACCAAGCTAAGTTGGCATCCAGATATTCTCTGGCATTGTGAATCCATCCTCTGTCTTTAAGTTTTGCCCTTGCTCAGCTTCCTGCTCACTTTTTGTCTTCTTCTTGGCTTTGTGTTTTATGGCTATTCCCATTAACACCCACAGGAGCCCCAGTACTTTCTTCTTCACAGTGTGGTCTTCTGTCAGACATTATGCCTAGGCAACCATATCCCTACTTGTGCATTAAGTGGAACATTCTTAAACATCTTAGGTGAGAGAATCTTGAAGTTCTTTCTGAAAGAAGCCTTCAGCACTCCAGAATAAAAATAGTGTGGAATATTGTTTAGGGTCCATTTTATACAGAGGAGGACATTAAAGATCACTGAGGTAAAGGTCATGTAGGTATGAGGGGAGCTTCTGGTGTCCCATCTCTCTGTGACCATGAACACGATTGGATGTGTGCATGTGTGTGATACAGGGGTCCTTCCCAAGCTTTAATGTACATACACCCTCCTGGAGGATCTTGTTACAATGAAGATTCTGATTCAATAGTTCTAAACCAGAGCCTACAATTACACATTTCTAACAAGTTCCCAAGTATTTCTGAGGCTTGCAGTCCATGAATCATGTTTTGCATAGCAAGGTGATTTGATTTTAAGAGACCAAAGCAGTTAATATATGGTACACATAGCTCTCTAAATATGACAACGGAGTCTAGAAGAACTGAAAAAAGAATGACTCTGAGAGAAAACTCTGAATTATCAAATCTTCGATACAATACTGTCTAAAGTGGTGGAAAGATAAGCTCATCACAAAGCTGAATGAGCTTCACAATAATTGGGGTGGGAGGATGCAGTGTGCCCACAATCTTGATTTCATTTGTATCACTAAAATAGGCTACTGAAGGAGACAGTGCCTTGCTCTGTAAGCGTCTGAAAATATATGCACACTTAAACCTTACGGTCATCAGCTGGACTCAGCCTTTATAATGAAAAGCTACAAGTTTGATGCTATGTAAACCAAGCTACTGAATACAAAATCAAGAGCTAGAGGAGTCTTAGAGATCACCTAGCTAAGCCTCTTAATTTACTTATGAGAAAACAGAATGTATACAGGAGTTCCTAGAAGTGATAGAGCAAATTAACAGCAAAACCAGTAGCACAGTGCAGATTGCCTGACCTCTCACAATCTAGTGCTTGAACAGTGTAGGAAAGATTATTTTTTAAAAAAATAGAGCTCACTGAATATTTTCAAGTACGTGTGATATCAATATATTGACCACAAATTGCTCCTTTTCTGTGGGCTCACTGTGTAACTGGTTGACTCGTGGGCCAGTTAGGAACCGAGGTAGGAAGAATATAACTCAAAAATACGGCACTTTCCACAGGCTTTCCTTTGCCCTGTTCTAACGCACAACTCAGCAGGAATTTGCAGCAGTCTCTTTATGAGTCATATACTGTTTAACGAGTTGCATGCTAATTATAGAAACCTTAGGCGGGAAGTGGTCAAAGTTCCGACTTCACAGGCTCCAGCAGTGAGAGCCTCAGAGCTTTATCCAGGACTGAGGGCAAGGATCTCATCTGCAGGAAGGCAAATGTGCAGCTGCTAAACTGTCGGAAAACTTCCAATTGATCTCAGTGACTGATGAGGAGGGAGGAAGTCTGTTTTCTTACCTCTTTTCCCTTTGGACTAGAGCTGGATATGCAAAAATGGGGCAAGGGGTAGAGAAACAATAAAGGAGGGGACCTTGTTTCGAGAAATATTCTAGGACAGCCTGTCTAGAGTGAGAATCTGACGTGCCTTAAGCACCACCGTTCCATCCTCAGGCCAATAGACACCATATTACTAGACAGTCCTCCTTCACCCAGGATAGTCATAGACTCAAGCTAACAATTAGTTTGGTAATAATGATGTCATTTGTCCTTAGATTTTAGGCTCAGTGCTGCTAGTTGCGAATCAAAACACATCAAGATGGGCAGTGCTGTATTATTTCTAATGATAATAAATAGTTACTATTTACTGAGTGTCCCCATGGCACATGCTATGCTTGTCAGGGCCTTCCCTCTACCCATATTTCTTTATAGAATAAAGTCTTAAAACAACATTCAAAGGCAAAAATAAAATATCCTCAACCCAACCACCTAATAATATATTAACATATTCAGTCTTCCATGTTAATTTCTACCCTTGTCCATGCAAATATTCAATGGCTATATACTTGTGGTAATATTTTTATGCCAAGTTTTCACTTTTCATGTAATTTGATACATTATGTTTCTCCCTCTTATTTTTCTTTCACTTTCTCTGTTGAGATTTCAGGACACCAAAAACTACTAACTTGGTATGTGTCCTTCCATTCCACCATCATGTTCATGTAATCCTAGTAGACTGATTTTGTCTTTAATTTTAAAAATGGGTTCACATGTTTATTCAAACTTGCTTTGTTTGTTAAGAAGGTATCCTGGTTAATCCTTAAGGAAAGCAGTCACATATCTAACTATATTGAAAAATAATTCACTCTGGTTTTTTTAACGCACAACTCAGCAGGAATTTGCAGCAGTCTCTTTATGAGTCATATACTGTTTAACGAGTTGCATGCTAATTATAGAAACCTTAGGCGGGAAGTGGTCAAAGTTCCGACTTCACAGGCTCCAGCAGTGAGAGCCTCAGAGCTTTATCCAGGACTGAGGGCAAGGATCTCATCTGCAGGAAGGCAAATGTGCAGCTGCTAAACTGTCGGAAAACTTCCAATTGATCTCAGTGACTGATGAGGAGGGAGGAAGTCTGTTTTCTTACCTCTTTTCCCTTTGGACTAGAGCTGGATATGCAAAAATGGGGCAAGGGGTAGAGAAACAATAAAGGAGGGGACCTTGTTTCGAGAAATATTCTAGGACAGCCTGTCTAGAGTGAGAATCTGACGTGCCTTAAGCACCACCGTTCCATCCTCAGGCCAATAGACACCATATTACTAGACAGTCCTCCTTCACCCAGGATAGTCATAGACTCAAGCTAACAATTAGTTTGGTAATAATGATGTCATTTGTCCTTAGATTTTAGGCTCAGTGCTGCTAGTTGCGAATCAAAACACATCAAGATGGGCAGTGCTGTATTATTTCTAATGATAATAAATAGTTACTATTTACTGAGTGTCCCCATGGCACATGCTATGCTTGTCAGGGCCTTCCCTCTACCCATATTTCTTTATAGAATAAAGTCTTAAAACAACATTCAAAGGCAAAAATAAAATATCCTCAACCCAACCACCTAATAATATATTAACATATTCAGTCTTCCATGTTAATTTCTACCCTTGTCCATGCAAATATTCAATGGCTATATACTTGTGGTAATATTTTTATGCCAAGTTTTCACTTTTCATGTAATTTGATACATTATGTTTCTCCCTCTTATTTTTCTTTCACTTTCTCTGTTGAGATTTCAGGACACCAAAAACTACTAACTTGGTATGTGTCCTTCCATTCCACCATCATGTTCATGTAATCCTAGTAGACTGATTTTGTCTTTAATTTTAAAAATGGGTTCACATGTTTATTCAAACTTGCTTTGTTTGTTAAGAAGGTATCCTGGTTAATCCTTAAGGAAAGCAGTCACATATCTAACTATATTGAAAAATAATTCACTCTAGCAACTCCATAAGTTATGATTTATTCAAGAAATTTCCCCATTGACAGATATTTGCTTTATTTTTAATTTTTGACCACTATCTGCAATGCTGCAATAAACATTCTCTACATATATACTCTATGATATGGGTACGTTTATCTCTGTAGAACTGATTCTCAGAAATGGAGTAACAGATCAGAAGGTATAGGCACTTTAAAATTTCAGTATTTAGATAATACCACATGTCTATCATCAAACACCAAAGCAATTTACGCCTCTGTCAGCAATGTCTGAGTAATCTTTTCCCTCATCAGAAGTTAACATTCTTAATTCTTATCCATCTGATCAATGAAAACTGCTATCATGCTTATTTTACTTTTCCTGACTACTATGAGGTTGCATGTCATCACAATTTTGTGTTTCAGTGTTCTGGATATTGTCTTCTGTGAACTGGATACACCTATACTTTGGCCGGTTTTCTATTGGGTCGTTTGTCTTCTTATAATTTGCTGGAAGTATTTGCATATTATTATGCATCCTTTTACATCATATATATTACCAACTATACTGACTTAATAATTTTATCTTTTGACTGTGTTTTCTGTTATTTTTATGTAGTAAACATGTTTAGCTTTCCCATATCACTTTTGGGTTTCCTATCTTACTTAGAAAAGATCGTGGTCATCCCAAGAATTTTCTTTTTATATTTTAAACCTTAATGTACAAGAAATTTATTTTGATATTACATGAGCTAGGAAATAAACTGTGTTCTCCAAGGACTGCAAAGAGGGCTGCTGGCAGCATTTATTGAATAAAACATCTTTACTTCCCCAATGATTTAGAGTAACACATTTGCTTCATTATCTTTCTCAAAACAATTTGATCTCCTTCTGGACTTGAAATTTTGTTTGAGTGATCTGTGTATCTCTCTTTTGTTGTGTGTGTACTAATACTATGTGATAAGGATTATAGAAGCTTTATGGGAAGTTTAATACTAGATAAGGCAAGCTCCTTCCCTGATCTCCAGTGTAGAGATATTTATTCTTTTTCATGCATCCTTAGGCTATTCCAAAGTACTTATTTTTTGTATGAATTATAAAAGTCTCCCCTTTTCCCTTAAAACATAAACATTGCCTTCAAGGTATTTAAAGTGTACAGGGTTAATCACTGTTTAAATAATATCTCAGTTAGTCTTACATATTTTATGAAGCTCACACTAATACTTAGGAGAAAAACTGCATTGAAAACAATAAAATATGCAGAGTACTGCCTAAATAAAGTATGATACATCATCAGAATGGAACACTATGTAGTCATTAAAAGAATGACTATGCTTTTTGTTAGGGATCAAACTGTGTCCCCCTCTAAAACTTGAATTTTGAAGTCCTAACCCTCAGGACTTCAGATTGTAACCTTATTTGGAGACAGAGTCTTTACTGAGGGAATCAAGTTAAAATGAGGTCATTAGGTTGGGCCCTAATCCAATATGACTAACGTCCTTATAAGGGGAAACTTGGAGACAGACACACACACCGCAAGAACATCATGTGAAGATGAAGGCAGATATATACAAGCCAAGGAATGCCAAAACTGCCAGCAAACAACCAGAACCCAAGGGAAAAGCATGGAATGGATTCTCCCTCATCATCTTCAGAAGAAAAAACTGTACTAACACCTCTATCTCAAACTTCTAGCTTGTGCAACTGTGAAATACCACTTGTGCTGTTAAAGGTACCCAGTTAGTGTCATTTTACTATAGTAGCCATTGCAAACTAGTATACTCTACGTACTGACACAACACAATGTCCAAGAGATATGTTATTTTAGAAGAATCCATATTTATTGAAAATGCTTTTTAAAACTACTTGCCCACCTCCCCTGGAAATTCTTTTTTTTTTCCCAAGAGATATTAATGAAGAAGAAAAGCATGATACTGAAGAAGTATGTATGATATGCTACCATTTATATAAAAATGGAGAGATATCAAAACATGTACATACCTGAATTTATGTATATTTGTTTAAAAACTCAAATATCACCTGAATGATACCCAAGAAGCTGCTAATGTGGGCTTCTTGGGGAGGGTGACAGAGTGGACAGTGCACTGAGATATGGAAAAATATTCTGACTGTACACCTTTTTGTAACTTTTCATTTCTGAACCATAAAAATGATGACCTATTTTAAAATGAGTCATGTAAAAGAGAAAAGAAGATCCCATAAATTATCACCTTTTCAAAAAGGTCTAGGTCAAAAAGAGGTGACTTGACCTAGGTTTGAGGTACTGAGGTTCATTTATATGCACATTTCATTCACTAAATACATATTATAGTATTACAGGATCTGCAGTTGGTTGATCTGTGGATGTGCAAGTGCAGGTGAAAGTCACCCAGTGGTGTCTGACTCTTTGTGCCTCCATGGACTATAGCCTGCCAGACTCCTCTGTCAATGGAATTTTCAGGACAAGAGTTAACTGGAGTGGGTAGTCATTTGCTTCTCCAGGGAATCTTCTGGACCCAGGGATCGAACCTGGGTCTCCTGCTTTGAAGGCAGATTCTTTACCATATGAGCCACCAGGGAACTGCAGGTACGGAAGGACAATTGTAAAGCTACATGCAGATTTTCAGCTGTGCAAGGGGTCAGCAACTCTAACCCTTGCAGGTGGTTGTTCAAGAGTCAACTATAATCCTGAAAAGATCTTTTTTTTTTAAAACACTTTCTGTGTGGAAATTTATATCCGAGTGAAACATGTTAACATTACACAATGATTACATATTCAAGCAAATATTTTTTCTATTCACTCAGACAACAAATTTTGCATTGTTAATGTATGCTTATCATTACTTGAAGTAATACAGGGTTAAAGGAATACAAGAGTTTCTTTATTATAAAGACTCATAACTGAGTCAAGGAGAAATTTTTAAAAACCCTGAAAGCATTAGAGCAAGTCTGAAGTTCTAAAATTCATAGATTCTTTTTATTTGATTTCATTTGCTTTAATAACATTAGACTTTTGAGATAACTGCCAATTCACATGCCACTGTGGGGAATAACACAGAGAGAGCCATTATACCTCTCTGAGCCAGTTTTCCCAAAGGTAACATCTTGCAAAACTTTACTGTAATGTCATAACCAGGATATTGATGCTCATATGATCAAGATAAAGAATAGTTCCAACACCACAAGGATCCCTCCTGGGTTGCCCTTTTATAGCCACACCCACCCCTCTCCCAGCTGCTCCCGCCTCTTGGCAGCCACTAATCTGCTCTCTTTAAGTCTGTCATTTTAAAAATGTTATACAAATGGAATCATGCAATATGTAACCTTTAAAGATAATATTTTTTTTAACTCAGCATATTTCTTGAGATTCACCCATGTTGTTGCATGTATCAGTGTTTCATTTCTTTTAAATTCTGAGTAGTACTGCATGGTATGGAGGTACTATAGTTTGTATAACCATTCATTGTTGAAAACCATCAGGATTGTTTCCAGTTTGGGGTTCTTATGAATATAGCTGAGATGAATATATTTGTATAAGTTTTGAGATAAATACCCAAGAGTACAATTACTTAGTTGAATCATAGTTCCATGTTTAGTGTTACAGTAAACTGTCAAACTGTTTTCTAGAGTGGCTGGACCACTCTACACTTCTACCAGCAATTAATGAATGGTCCATTTTCTCTGCATATTTGCCAGCATTTGATGTTTGTCATTATTTTTTGGTTTCAATGATTCTGATATGTATGTGGGGATATCTTATAATGATTTTAATTTGCATTTCCCTAATGGCTAATGCTGTTGACCATCTTTTCATGTGCTTATTTGCCATCTGTATGGCTCAGAGGTAAAGAATCCTGCCTGCCTAAGCAGAAGACACAGGAGGTGCAGATTCAACCCGGGATCAGGAAGATTTCCTGGAGTAGAAAATGGCAACTCACTCCAGTATTCTTGCCTGGAAAATTTCATGGACAGAAGAGCCTGGTGGGTTGCACTCCATGGGGTTGTGAAGTGTTAGGCACAACTGAGTGAGCACACAAATGCATATTCTCTCAGGTAAAAGGTCTGTATGTCTTTTGCTCATTTTCTAGTTGAATTGTTTTACTGAGTTTTGGAAATTCCTTATCTATTCTAGATACTAGCCTTGTTAAAGAAACTTTGTCATAAGAACCCAAAACTTTCTGTGTATAACCGTATGATGCTCATATGATCAAGATAAAGAATAGTTCCAACACCACAAGGATCCCTCCTGGGTTGCCCTTTTATAGCCACACCCACCCCTCTCCCAGCTGCTCCCGCCTCTTGGCAGCCACTAATCTGCTCTCTTTAAGTCTGTCATTTTAAAAATGTTATACAAATGGAATCATGCAATATGTAACCTTTAAAGATAATATTTTTTTTAACTCAGCATATTTCTTGAGATTCACCCATGTTGTTGCATGTATCAGTGTTTCATTTCTTTTAAATTCTGAGTAGTACTGCATGGTATGGAGGTACTATAGTTTGTATAACCATTCATTGTTGAAAACCATCAGGATTGTTTCCAGTTTGGGGTTCTTATGAATATAGCTGAGATGAATATATTTGTATAAGTTTTGAGATAAATACCCAAGAGTACAATTACTTAGTTGAATCATAGTTCCATGTTTAGTGTTACAGTAAACTGTCAAACTGTTTTCTAGAGTGGCTGGACCACTCTACACTTCTACCAGCAATTAATGAATGGTCCATTTTCTCTGCATATTTGCCAGCATTTGATGTTTGTCATTATTTTTTGGTTTCAATGATTCTGATATGTATGTGGGGATATCTTATAATGATTTTAATTTGCATTTCCCTAATGGCTAATGCTGTTGACCATCTTTTCATGTGCTTATTTGCCATCTGTATGGCTCAGAGGTAAAGAATCCTGCCTGCCTAAGCAGAAGACACAGGAGGTGCAGATTCAACCCGGGATCAGGAAGATTTCCTGGAGTAGAAAATGGCAACTCACTCCAGTATTCTTGCCTGGAAAATTTCATGGACAGAAGAGCCTGGTGGGTTGCACTCCATGGGGTTGTGAAGTGTTAGGCACAACTGAGTGAGCACACAAATGCATATTCTCTCAGGTAAAAGGTCTGTATGTCTTTTGCTCATTTTCTAGTTGAATTGTTTTACTGAGTTTTGGAAATTCCTTATCTATTCTAGATACTAGCCTTGTTAAAGAAACTTTGTCATAAGAACACAACTTAAGATCTACCCTCAACTTTTTAGTGTACAATATGTTATTGTTGACTCTAAGTACAATGTTGGACAAGAGATCTCTAGACTTTATTCATCTTGCTTAACTGAAACTTTGTTAATCCATCTTTCCCCCTACCTATAGCCTCTGGCAACTAACATTTCATTCTTAAGTCTATAAATTTGACTATTTTAGATACCTGATATAAGTGGAATCTTGCAATATTTATCTGTCTACAACTAGCTTATTTCATTCAGCATAATGCTGCCTTACATATTAGTCTTTTGTCGTATATTTGGTTTGCTGTTTTCTGTCATTCTACCATATGAGCTAGATGTTCTCATCATCTCTAGGTTACTTACGTGGAAACGAAGGTACAAAGAGATGAATTAACTTTCTCACAGCTACTTGTGTCAAAAATATGACAATGGGCTCAAAGTAGAGTCACTAATGCTAACCCCACATCACCAAACTGAGACTTACCTAGATTAGTTTTGGCTCTACCAGAAACAGAATTCTGAACCAGTCGATCAGAACCTCCCTGGACAGTACTAGCAAGGAATAATTTGTCGTACGGACCACTACCATCTCCTGAAGAGATGAGATTTTGAAGCGAACTAATCAGGAATGTTACAGAATGCCTCTTAAGCTGTGACTGAAGTCTGCTCATAATTAGACTGAGTTTATGAGAATTACCCTTTTCATCACATTATATCAAGGAAGAACATGATATCAATAAGATTAACAGTGGCAATGTTAAACTTGACCACTTAATTAAGGAAGTGCATGCCAGTCTTCTTCTCTGTTGTAGTTATTACAGTTTACCCTAGAACAATGTGTGGGTTAGGGGGTGCCATCTGTATAGTCGAAAAATCTGCATATAACTTTCCATTTGGCCCTTTGTATGCACAGCTCCACATCTGTAGATTCAACCACCCGTGGACTGTGTATGTAGTACTTTAGCACATATTTAGTGACAAAAAAAAAAAAAAATCGGCATTTAATTGAATCTTTGCTTTCAAACCCAGGATGTTCAAGAGTCAACTGCAGGATAAAGAAGCTTTGGTACATATATACAATGGAGTACTAATAAACTGCAAAAAGAAATACAGAAGATTCAGTCCTAATGAGATGGATGAATCTAGAACCTATCATACAAAGTGAAGTAAGTCAAAAAGAGAAGGACTAGTATACAAACACATATATATGGAATCTAGTAAGATCGTACTGATAAATACACATGCAGAGCATTGATGGAAAAACAGTCATAGAGAACAGACTTATGGACATTGGGGAAAGGGAAGAGTGGGTGAGAGATATGGAAAGAGTAACATGGAGCCCTATACTAGCATATGTAAAAGAGATAACTATTGTCAATGAGCTGTGGGTTAAGGGATCTTACAGAGGGCTATGCGATAGCCTGGAGGGGTGGGATGGGGGAGATGGGATATACATATGACTAATCTGGGATTGTATGTATCTGTAAACAACAAAACTCTGTAAAAAGAAAAAAATTAAAATTAAAAAAAAACAGATTCAACTGCAATTCTCCCTTTCTGTACTCTATTTTTAAAAAACAAGTCACCAAGTAGGGAGGGATAATTAAACCCCATTTCTTAGGTACTATTTATATATTTTTTGGAGGTTTTCTATAATGAAGATTCATTTCTCAAAAATGATTTTTCAGTGAACAGGGAAAATACATTATTAGGTGTTGTGAGGCCAGCCAATCTCATTTTTTCCCCTTTTCTCAATTCGTCAATGACTTTTGGCCCATGTAAATTAATGTTTGCTTTTCTTACATTATCATTAATTTATTTGTTTAGGTGACAAAGATTTTTTGGTAGGGTTCTGGCACTCAAGACTATTAAGTTTTTCCACGTATTTCTGTGGATACAAATTGCACCCACTCACTGGGAAGGGAAATGAGCGGACAGCATACATGTCACTTTGAATCACTGGGTATCCTACTGGGAGTATTGAGTTACTTAAGCTTCAAAGAAAGATGTGACAACGGCTAACCATCTTTTTGATTCAGACTGTAATATTCTCACGGCCTAGGTGGCCCATCAATTTTGCCATATTACATTTTTTTTTTCTTAAGTTCTCCAACAATTTTTCTGGGCAAGATGGCTTGAAATGCAAGACTAATTTTAAGCTCGATTAAAATGTTAAAGAGACCGTCATGACATTTGTATTATCTTTTATGAAAAAAATCAATACTTTAATAGACTTCCTTGGTAACTTATTTTGAGACACTCAATAGGATTGCTAAATAAAGCAGAACTCCCCATCAGATTGTCGTCTTTTATATGTATTTTCTGACTAAAGGGTAAAATAGGATGAAGCAAAGACAAAAGATAATTTTTTTTTTTTTTTTGCAAAGAATACAGGTTTTACACATTACAATGTTCCAAGCTAGGAGTGGAAATTCACCCTAAAGAACTGTTAATTGTCCGAGTCCTGACACCTCAAATTTAGCACGTTATTCATCCTCTGTTATAACACTTACCATACTCCTTTACAATAAGTTATTTTTAAGAATCTCTCCTTCCGAGTAGACCAAGAGTCTGTAAAGATGGAGTCCTATTTATTTCCTCAGGATGATGCATTGTAACTGGTACACAGCCACAACAGCCACATTGCAAGTGCTCAACAGCCATGTGCTGACTAGTAGCAACAGTATTACATAGCCCTGATATAAAGTATAAAATATTTTTCATCATCACAGGGAATTCTATCACACAGCACTGGTTTAGAGCAGTTTCTCCACCTTGGTAATACTGACCTATTGGATAAAATAATTCTTTGTTGTGGGGAGTTGTCTTGTGCATTGCAGAGTTTGAACAGCATGCTAGTAGGCCACCTATCCCCCCTCCCCACCCAGGTGGCAACCAAAAAGTTCATGAGTTATTCTTATATACTCTCTAGGGATAAAACTGCCTCTGGTCAAGAATTTCTGAGTTAGAGAAATGCTTCTTGAACTCGAGTCCCATGAAATCCTTAAGTTGCTAAGATTTATTCCCAGAGACTGCTGAAAATGATTTCATTGAAAAAAGGATCCAAGGTCTTCCCTGGCAGTCTACTGGCTAAGACTCCACTCTGGCAATGAAGGTGGCCTGGGTTCAATTCCCAGTCAGGGAACTAGACCCCACATGACACAACTAAGAGCTCACATGCCACAACTAAAAACTGGCACGGCCAAATTAATTCATTAAGTAGTTAAAATGAAAATTCACATATAGCTTAAATGTTGCATAAAATTTCATACAGTGATGCTATTTAATAAAAAGAAAATTTATTAAGAGTAGAATTGTGCTACAGTCACAGCAGGAAACCTTTCCCTAATTTCTCCTAACCAACACGCCTTGGGCTTCTCAAAATAAAATTCTTGACTAGGAAGCAACCATCCTAGGGCCCTGTCTTACATCTATGTATTTAAATAAAACATCTTCATCACCTCAGTGCAAAATGGCCTGATTTCCAACTGTGAAAGCTAAAGTCATTCAATCACGTCTGACACTTTGAGATCCATGGCTGAGCCATGGAATTATCCAGGCAAGAATACTGGAGTGGGTAGACTTTCCCTTTGCCAGGGGATAGTCCTGACCCAGGAATCGAATCAGGGTCTCCTGCATTGCAGGTGGATTCTTTACCTGCTAATCTACCAGGGAAGCCCAATAAATTTGAGAACCCACATTATTTTGGCCTGATGGCTTTCTGCAGCTACAAAAATGTGGGCTTTTATTCTTTTTTTTGCCAAACTGGTATGCCAAAAGCACTGGGGAAATTTCCCCTTGAAAGCAGTCCTCAACCAACTTCTATGAAGAGTTGGTATATAAATAAATACTCCAACTCCCTTGTCACTGAAGTATGTGTTTTCATTATACCCAGAGCAGCCCCACTAGGAACTGCCACTAGACCAGTGACAGGATGCTGGATAATGCATCTTTCAATCAATGTTTTTTCTTCCTTGTCTCAATTCTTTTTTCTGTATCTATTGCTATCATCATGGGCTTTCCTGATAGCTCAGAAGGAAGAGAATCTGCCTGTAATGCAGGAGACCCGGGTTCAATCCCTGGGTCGGGAAGATTCCCTGGAGATGTGAATGGCTACCCACTCCAATAGTCTTGCTTGGAGAATCCCGTGAAAATGGAGGAGCCTGACAGGCTACAATCCATGGGGTTGCAAAGAGTCAGACATGACTGAGCACCTAACACATGGGTATCATTCCCCTCCAGAGTCCAACCTTTTCTCAGTGTCTGCTTTGACTCAGAGTTTAATTTCAATTATGACTCTAGGTCTGCTTCTGGGGACTCTATAGACTAAAACATACTAATTAGTTAATTCAATAACTATTTATTTAGAATTAATAAGCCCTTTACTGCATGCTAGATTAGGCAGCACAAGTACTGTTTTGTAATTAGAACAAATAAATATGCTAAAACCAGGGCGAAGGCTCTTTTATTTTTAAAATAGTCTTTCTTTTTTATCCAGGTAAAGTTTACATGATATAAAATTAACGATTTTAAGGCAAGGATGTAAATTTGAGCAAGCACCGGGAGACGGTCAAGGGCAGGGAAGCCTGAAGTGCTGCAGTTCATGGAGTCGCGAAAAGTTATATGACTGAGTGAATGAACTGAAGGCAAACAATTCAAGTGACATTTAATACATTTACAATGTTGTATAACTACCCTCTCTAATTCTATCGTTTCAAAATAAAACCCCTTACTCGTTAAGCATTTACTTCTCACCTCACCCTCATTATGCCTCTGGTAATAATCACTTTACATTTTCTATCTGTGGATCTGCATACTAAGAATACTTGATGAAAACTGAATATATGTTCTTTAATGTTTGTCTTCTTTAGGTTAACATCATGTTCTCATGGTTTATCCATGTATCAGTACTTCATTGTTGTCATGGTTCAGTCATATGCATTGCATGTACAGGGGACCCTTGAACAATATAGGTTTGAATAGCATGGGTCCACTTATATGCAAACTTGTTTCACTAAATACATACTCAGTACTACATGATCTGCAGCTAGTTGAATATATAAATGCAGAACCGTGGACATAGATGGCTGATTGTAAAATTATACGTTATCAGACTCTCAAAATGGTGTAGGTTTGGTGCCTTTAATGCCTGCATTGTTCAAGGTCAACTACACGTATCACAATTTCCTTACCCATTAATTTGGATTGTTTATACCTATTGTCTATTACAAATAATGGTGCTATGAGGATTAACATACAAGGATTTGTTTGAGCACCTGTTTTCAATTCTTTTGGGTATGCACCTGGGAATGGAATTGCTGAGTCAAGTTAAATCTATATTTAACTTTCTCTGGCAGTGCTAAACTGTTTCCTACCATAGCTGAATCATTTTACACTTCTAATAGTGATGTATAAGAGTTCCAATTCCTCCACGTACTCACCAACACTCACCTTGCATTTAGTTTTATGTCTTATTCTCATTTTGACTTGCATTTCCCTAATGACTAAGGCTGCTGAGCACCTTTTCATTGTTTGCTGGTCATTAGTATATCGTCTTTAGAGAAATGTCTATTCAAATCCTTTTTTAATTGAGTTGTTTCGTTTTCTATCCTGTCTATTGTATTTTTAAGTTGCAAGAGGTTTTCTTAAAAAATAATCTGGATACTACTTATGAAACATACTATTTACAAATATTTTTGCCCATTATGCATGGTGCCTTTTCATTTTCCTGACTTTTAAAAATAATACACAAAAGTTTTAACTTTGCTAAAACCCAATTTATATTTTGTTGTTACTCATGCTTTGGATATCACATTTAAGAATTCATCACAAATACAAGGTCTTAAATATTTACCCTTGCGTTTATTTTTAACAAATGGACTTTGAGCTTTACAGGCCCTTGTCAAAATATTTGGATCTGCACTTTTTCAACAACACAGAGTAATTGTAGTACATGTTTTTGCTAGAGAATTATCTACAACTTCACACTGTCTACAACACATTCCTCTTTAAAGCTGAAGTCCAATAACATTTATGGATATTTGTTAAAAGGACAGATAGTGAATCCATTTCTTATCCAACACAACCATACACACACACACACACACCACACACACATATGTATTCAGTCCCTTCACGTCTCATGCGATCTACAGCATATTTTTTTAAGAGGTCAGGTAGAAAAGACTGATGTTTCTCATTTTGACAAGAGAGGTGCTGTATCTGTCATTAATTTCTATATATACCCAAGTGCATAGACACCCATATTGAGGGAAGATTATGTAAGTAAAAACTGATTTAGTTTAACTTTTACCAGTAAATAATATAAACAGTATGCTTATCTTTTAAAATAAAATAATAATACATTACTTTTTTATATTGTACTAAATTATGGGAAAGAAACTTTTAGAGGGACAGAGTCATACACAGAAATCATGGCTGAAGAAAATATCAGGAAAAACAAATGAAAACATTGAGAAGAAAAAGAAGCAATTCACAACTAGGTACATACACCCAGAAGGATATTATCTATTTAAAGGTGGCTTAAAAAAGACATTCATACATAACCTTTGCACAGAGAAAGGACGGCAAAGAATCACAAAGTATTACAGAGAGAGAGAGAGAGAAAGTGGGAAGACTAATGATTTAAGACTGAGAAAGAGTATTCTCAGATTTAAAATAAAGGTTTATTGAGAAATGTCCATATCCTACTGCCCTTTAGGCTTTTGCTACTAAGGTCTGCTGAAGCTCTACCGTATTTCACAATAGTGGGCACAAAGCTCATAACTGTTCTTGGCACCTGCTCCAGAGATCATTAACCATCCAGGGGAACTTCCAGTAGGGTTGCAATTCCTCACGCTTGATTGCTTTCCGCTGCTTTTTTGAGCTTTCTCCACAAAGACAAGCTGTACATGGATTATTTTCAAACCACTTAATAATTAGTCTTCAGCAGGTAGGAATATTCTTTCAATTTAGAGGTCCTAAGTGAAGTTAGTGAGGCATAAGATGACTCTTTTAAGTAGTATTAGATAGTGATCTGCTCTGAATATTCCTTGGTTCACAGAAATAAAATCTTTTCTCATCAAAAATCATAAGACAGTTGTGTCATTTGCGAACAGTATCCTAACCTCTAACTTTTGCTTCCTGCTTTGATAAAAACACTCTAGAAGCCTCGAAGAAATTTTATTAGGATCTGTTTACACAGGGATGTTTTGATAAAGATGATGTTTGTCTAGTGCCGATGTGGTTGTGTCCTAACTCTGAACTTCAAAGCTCTGCTATAGTCTTAATACCTTCAATTTTTGCACATAAAGTTTGAAGTACGAAAGCATGAGAAAATACTGTTATTAAAAGTACTATTATGGAAACAAGATTCAAAATAATGGAAGCTTTTAAGTAGAGATGTCTGATATTGACAATGGAGATAAACTATTAACAACTAAAATGCCTCAACAAATCAGGTCTATTAATCTTACAGGTGGCACAATGCAATTAGTAAGAAGTTAATATATAAACTCTACTTTCTGATCCTGAACTTTGATTCTAGAATTTGGTTTAAGAGTAAACCATCTTTCAGAATTTATTTTTATAACTTACCTAAATACTACATGTATATAGTTCCAAAACATGAACTAATAGTATAGATTTAAAATGAAAAATAGCATACCTTTTCAACCTGAGTCTTCCTTTATCCCAAATTTTTCAAGCTATTTTTTCCTCATATTTACAACTCTGTTCCTAAATAGTATGTTTACATATTAATTTCTTAATTTATCAATATTAGTCATTATCTACTGAATTCCCATTATGAAAAGTGAGGATCTATCACTCTTTAACCTGTCAATATTCCTACTGTCTCGTGTGTGTGTGTGTGTACTGTAATGTCCACAGATAAATAAAATAACACATGGGCAAAATATATGAAGAGACAGTACCCTGAAGATGATATCTGGGTAGTAAATAAGCAAATTTTTAAAAATTAAACATCACTAGTCATTAGCATAATGTAAATTAAGACCATCATGAGATATCAATATCCAACTATTAGGATAGCTAAATTTAAAACAAAGTAATAGTATCAAATACTGATGAAGACACAGAGAAGCAGAATCACTGATTCATTGTCATTGGGAATATAAAATATAAAATGATAGAGTCACCTGGAAAGTAGCAGTTTCTTCAAAAACTAAATACACATTTACCATATGGCCCAGCAATTTCATTCCTGGGCACTTATCCCAGAGTAAGGAAAATTTACATCCACATAAAAATCTATATACATATGCTTATAGCAACATGATTTGTAATAGCCAAAACCTGGAAACAACCATAATGACCCTCAATGGGTGACTGTTGAAACAAAATTTGGTAATCCACTCTATGGAATACTACTGAACAATAAAAACCAATGAGATACTGACACATGCATCTACTTGGATGGATCTCAAGAGCATAGGGCTGAGTGAAAAAAGTAACCCAAGAAGGTCATGAACTCTATGATTCCCTTTATGTAACATTCAAAAAATGACAAAAATATAGAGATATACAGATGAGTGACTGCCAGGAAGATGGTGGGAGCAAAGGGGAGAGGTAGCATGACGGAGATATTAGTGGGAATAAACAGTTCTGTACACTGATTATGGTGCTCTTCACACTCATTTACATGTGATACAATGACATACACATATGGTATCAATGCCAATTTCCTGGTTTGACACTATACTATAAGTAAAAAGCAACCACTGATGGAGGAGGGAAGTGGATGAAGGGTATAGGAGAACTCCCTACTATTCTTGCTTCTTGTACATTTCTATTTTAAAAAAAAGTTAAGAAATCAATATTTAAGGTTCATCTTATTGACTAATATTTTTATGGTTGAGTCAAATACTTTCTATAATTATTATGTTTTCTTTTTTGTATAACTTTCTACCTGGAACTTATTTGTTTGCTTAGTTTTAAATGTCCACCTATGTATGTCTTCCCAATCAATTCTACATAATTTAAAGCTACTCTTCACTTATGCTAAAATTCCGACTGGCTGCTGTTTTTTTTTAGTGGCTTTATTTTATCTCAGTTACTAAACACCAATTCAGTAAGGCATAATATTCTATGTAGATGTTTGAGTCTATGTTCTTTTGGCTATTTTGCCACTGTTGACAAGTCTGCTATTTTTCCTTTGTAAGTAATCTTTTTTTTTACCCTGGTTGTTTTAAAGATCTCACTGACCTTAATGTCTGGCAATTTCATTACAATGTGTCTAGGAGGAATTTTCTTTAAATTTATCCTAATTGGGATAGCTTGGCTTCTAAAATCTGAGGATTCACATCTTTCAGCATTTCTGGAAAAATTTTGCCCTGAATTATTTAAACATATTACCTACTTCCCAGTTTATTCTTTCAAAATTCCCATTAGATATATGCTATACATATGCTTTCTTTCATATGTCTTAAATTTCTTTAATATCTCCTCTCTCTATTCCATGTTCCAAGTAATTTCTTTGGATCAACTTCTAGTTTACTAATTCTTTGCAGATTTTTCTTAAAGTTTTGTTTAAAATGCCCACTGAGTTTTTTTTAAAAATTACATTAACTATGTATTTAATATATAGAAGGTGAATTAAGTACTTTTAAAAATTTACTTTTTATAGTACCTTGCTCCTTTCTCAAGTTTTTGACTTTTACATTTTTAACCTTTTTAAACATGTTCATTTTTTCTTTTCATCATTCCATTTCCTCTAAATATTGGAGGACAATCTAGCCCTCTCCCCTACATGATTTTTGTTCATGACATTTCCATGCATGTTTTAGATTTTGAGTTTAGACTGTGAGTGCATGTTTGATAGTGTATTAATCATGGGTAACCTGCAATGGCCTTAGTTGAATTTCCCTTCAGAAGGTATTTGATTCTCAGGGCCCTAATAACTTAAGAAAACTTCTGAATCTGAGATTTCGTAGAGCCACAGAGTATTAATTCAGATACCAAACATGTGAGAGGACGTTTTGATTTTTAACGTTTCTCTATGTAGCTATTTTCCTTACTCAGAATGGAGGCAGAGTTGGACAATATTCCTTGTCAGCTCCTCTTCCTGATAGATGGATTCTTCGCAGGTTCTTTCACTAAAGGATAGAGCTCTTTAAGGATTTTTGATCTCTTACAGGGATCTCGGTTCTAATTCAACCAAGCCTTGTCTTCCTCCTATGCCTGAGCGGCTATCAGAACTTGAGTTTCTTATTTTTCAGCAAAACCATGAGGTTGAGATTTTGGCTCCACTTTCATTAATTCTTGTGCACTTTCTATTGAGCTCAGTGTTAAATGGTGTGGGCTATACTTCATCTAGAATCTTACTGATTTATATAAACTTCATTTCTAATACTGTCCAAAACAGAATGCTCTCTAGACATGCAGCACAACTGTCAACCTAAGGGTTCCCATCATCTCTCTTCTGTCTTGAATCCTAGATTCTATGTTTCCTCTTGCTTAATTTTTGAATTTTCATGGAGTTTGTCTTCTAACAGTTTTCTGAGGAAGGTACTTGGAAAGCATATTTTGACACCCTGAAAGCTTGACTATATTAATTCTAAATTGCACATTTAGAATTGTTTTCTCAGAATTATAAAGATATGGCTTCTTTCGCTTCTGTCTTAAAGTGCTCTTCGGAAGTCTGATGAATTTCTAATTTTCAATCTTTAATGATAGTTTGTCAATTCTCTGTATTTCTCATTCAATCTCTCCCCAGTCACAGCCTTCTCTGTAAGATTTTAGAAACCTATTGCTCTTCTGAAATGTCCCATGATACACTTTGATATGAGTTTTTTTTATTATTATTATTGTGTGGAGATCCTAAAGGACTATCTCTCAATCTTAAAACTCATGACCGTCATTTGTAGGAAATGTTGTTATATATTTTTTTGATAAATTCTTCCCTATATTTTCTCCAGAACTCCTTCAGTCAGATGTTGGATTTCTTTTTTTATTTATTTATTTTGGCCAGGGGTCGGGTTGGGGAAGGAGGGGAGCAGGGGGGCCACTTCTATTGGTTTTTCATTTCTCCATTTTCACCCGTCTTTGTTCTTTGGCTCCTGTGGGTCTCCCATCGCAGTGGCGTCTGTCGTCGCAGAGCGCCGGCTCTGGGCACATGCACCTCAGAGCTCTGCTCGGTAATTGGACACATCAGTCCAGCTGCTCCGCGGCACATGGGATCTTCCCAGGCCAGGGATCGAACTGGCGCCCCTTGCACTGCAAGGCGGTGTCCTTACCCACTGGACCACCAGGGGAAGCCCCAGATGTTGGATTTCTTAAATTGATTCTTTAATTTCACCATCTTTTCTTTTTCATTATTCATTTCTTAGTCTTTATTAGTGCTCTTAGAGATTTACTTCCTGTTTTCAATTTAATTTTATACCTTGGCTACTGCAATTTTACTATCCAAAAGCACATACTATAAAAAAGTTTTTTAAATAAAATCTTTTTGTTTCATGAGTCCAGTATCTCCTCTTTTCTCTCTAGGGACATTAAGTTTAGGTACTTGTTTTTCCATGTGTTTTTCTTTTCCTCTGTTTTTGAATTTTGCTCTTGTTTCCTCAAATGCCACATAGTCCTTTGTTTCCTATTCATATTCAGGAGGCAGACACTAAAATTAATCATAAGATTTGTTTATAGGGCTTCTTGACGGGTCAATTTCAACCTGTGAGCACGGAGAGAGACGCCCCAATAAGAGGAACAGGTGTTTTCTCTAAGCTGCTCAGCTTCTCTGGGGGAAAAAAAAAATCAAATCTCTTGTGTGGGAGTATGGACTGGCTGGTAGTATTCCTGGAACCAATCAGAATCTGAACCTTGGGGAAAATGCTGATTTTATTCAGCATATTTAGTTTCATTGACTCTTCCTTTCAACTCTTCCCTGATTTCTTCTCTTCCTGATGTATCCAAGTGTTGAGTTGATCTAGTGTAATTTCTGTGGGGAACAAACCTCCAGTCTTCGGGTTGGGTAGGGAGGAGACAGTAATTTTGATTCCATGGAGAGGGCTGAGAGGCTTGGGGATCTAACTGCTTCTGAGGTACACTCTTGACAAATCCCCTTATTTTCAGCCCCATACTCATCCCTGCCTTCTGTACAGGAGCCTTCAATTTCTAAGATTTTCCAAGTTCTAGGTACTTGGTATTTTGTTTTCCCAGAGACATTAACTTCCCCATTCCCTCTACATATTAAAACATCTGTGGTCTCTCATATTTTATAGTTTCTATTCTCATATTCTCTCTCCTAGTAGGTAAACATCATTTTTTTTATTGCTCTATTCTCATTTTAGTGAAATTTCGTGGTCCACCATTTCTAACCTGAAATCCCTGTAAGTGATCCAGGAAAAGAAAAATATACTAACCAGTTACTAGGTCAAATACATGGGTCAGAGGGTGAAGTGAAGGAGAGGGTGGTACTTATGATCATTTAAATTTGGACACTAGAGGATGCAACAAGTATGACTCTATATTTGCATTAAGAATTATTTATAGTCTTGAATTTCACAAGTGCAATTTACTAGCAGTATTCATTTTCCTCAATATTTTTTTTTTTAGACTTTTTTCTTTTTGGCCACTTCTACTGGTCTTTCATTTATCTATTTTCATCCATCTTTGCTCTTTGGCCTGTGTGGGCCTCCCATCACAGTGGCCTCTGTCACTGCAGAACACTGGCTCTGGGCACACCTGCTCCAGAGCTCCGGCTCAGTAGTTGTAGTTGGATTCATCGGTTCAGATGCTTCGCGGCACATGGGATCTTGCCAGGCCAGGGATCGAACCGGCGCCCCTTGCACTGCAAGGTGGTGTCCTTACCCACTGGACCACCAGGGAAGCCCTCCTCACTACTTTTTGCAGCCAAATATTTGGAAACAATTTTTAACTTTAAATTACATAAGTTCCTTTTATCAATTAGGCTGAAACTTGCAAAAATCTTAATTTTTAAAAAAATTAAGCATTCAAAAGCATTCAAATATTGGCAATATTATATGCTACAAGCTAACATTTTAATATACTGCTTAAGGATCTCCTGGAAATTTTTATTCTATACGCTAACTTGCATTAAGGAATCTGAATCATCCTCATTTCTGTATCTCTGGATCTTTCTCAGGTTGAATGAATATGTACATATAAGGCTATACTCTCATTAGTGTTCTGTTCATCAAAACACAGATTTATATGAGATATAAGATCTGAGTCAGCTAAGCTGAAAAATTCACTGAGCAAAATTTTTAATATTTATGTTGTCTCTGAGTTGAACTCTTATAAATTCTGGCTTTTTACCACTCACTTTTGAAAGTTTAGTAAGAAAACATAAAAGAAAGTTTGGTAAGTTATAAAGGACCATATACAAATAAGGCACATTACTGTATGTATTTATAACATATCAACAGAAATAAAAAGGCCCTTTAACTTATTCTAAGAGAAGAATGGATGGACTTAACTCCCCTAACAACTAGGATTCATTATTATTGCAACAACAATAATGATAACAATAAAATGAAGTTATTAACAGATATAAAGCCTTCACAACATGTAGGGCTCAGTGCTGAGTGTTTTGTTTAAGTTATTTAATCTTCACAACATTTACCTTTATCCTATCCCCATTTTAGAAACTAGGCCTGGAGAAGTTAAGAGGCTCACAGGAAGATTACACCGTGATTTTCTGACAGTAGCATAACCAGTGTCCGTTCACAGGATGACACTTTCAGCACTACGCTCCACTGCAGGACAATTCTAGTGCAAAGGATGGTCTTTGAGGGAAACATAGAAAGGTGGACCTAAAAGGGAACTTAGGAATCCTAAGTCTATCAGGAAGGAATCTAACATTCTGCAAAGCTAGGTTATTTGTCTGTGAATACCCAGCTGCATGGGAACAGAGCCAGAAAAGGTGCCCAGTTGATTCAGCCACTAAGGTGAGATGCACCAAGACAAAGGGGAATGGCTTCTGTGCGAATTAAGCAACTGAAGTTTTCTCTTCTTTTAATTATAAAGCAGTCTGTTAGTTTACAATCTTCTGTGTAACTTCTCTCCTCTTTTTAGTCTTTAGCAAACTGCACATCATATTTGGCCATATCAGACATACAATTAACTCCAATTCGTTTCCAGGAGACAAAAGAAAACTATGATTTTATTATCAAGGGTGCATTTCTCTACATCTTTTATAGATGTCAACTTCTATATAAGCACTCTCTGTTGATAAGACCTGCCATATAGCACAGGCAACTCTGCTCAATGTTATGTGGCAGCCTGAATGGGAGGGGAGTTTGGGGGAGAGTGGATACATGTATATGTTTGGCTGAGTCCCTTTGCTATTCACTGGAAACTATCACAATATTGTTTTCTGACTATACTCCAGTATGAAATAAAAAAGAAAAATAAAAAAGAATTCTCTGTTGGAAAGAGATGTAAAATATTTCATAGTTCCTATACAACTGCAACATTTATCTTGATGCTGAATGTATAGAAGATATGCATTAACAAGCCTGTCTAAAGTTGCTAAATTTATACTATTAAAATGAAAAATTCCTGAGAGCTAGACAAATTTGATCTTTTCCTGCTCCCTCGTGTCAAATGCCTGGTGGTGCTACATACACGGGGTTCTTTAGTAATTTCTTGATAATGTAGCAGATTTGGCTCTTGATGTAGCTATTTTTAGAATATGCTTTATTCTTTTAATCTATCTCTTTTTTAGACATGTAAGAAAACTAGTTTATGAAACTTCTGTGAGATTAAGTGGTTTTTTTTAGTTTTTTCACACAAAACTAGTGCTATAAAAATAATATCCAGGCTGTCTACTTTCACTGTTAATGAATACTTGAAGTTATCTATGAAGTATTGAGATAGTTGAAAAAAGCCACAGCTTGAAATATGTCTGAGTGTAACTCTGCAATTTAATTGTAAAATTAATAAAACAAAAATAATAATCGTCACAGCAGGAGCTAAATCATGCTGGTACAACTGCTGGGTCTGTTCTTAGATGTTATTAACTCTGAAGGCTGTGTTCACTGCGGTGCCCCTTTTTTGGAAGGGCAGGCACATCAGGATTTTGAGTGCATATTTTAGAGTTTTTCTTTGATACTGTACCATATAATATGGACTTAAATCAAAACAAAATGTGTCTGCTTCATGTAAAATAAATGCCAATCTCATTGTAAGGTCTTTCAGATTTCAAGTATACCTTTAAACTTCAGTTAATTGACTTGGTTCTTTGGCTCTGTTCATTTTTATAATTACAGTGGCTTCCTACATAAAGTGTTAAATAGACCAAATGTAACATGCTAAGAAATAATTAGCTTTTATTATTTTATCTTGTATATTTATATATTCCATAACATATGTTGGCAGCCATATTCCCCTTAATTCCAGATCAGAAATATAATTAACTTAGCAGTTCCCAACCACTTCTATGCATTCTTTTTAGATTGAACAATTAACCACTGGTTACAGAGAAAACATTATCTTAAAATATATATTTAAGTTTTGTCAAAAACAACTTTTACTTGGAAATGGTTTAAGATTCACAAGAAAATGCAAATATGGTACAGAGATTCCCCATGTACCCTTCATCCAGGTTCTCCTAATGATAATATCTTAACCACAGCACATTATCAAGGCCGGGAATTGACACTCGTCCAAGGCTACTAGCTCAAAAAAAGACCTCATTCAGACTTGGTCAGTTTGGACATATACTCTTTTTATGACATATTTATTTGAACATAGTTTAAATTCTAACTCTCATATTAGACAAATGTGTTTGTAGCTTTTTTTAGTATCATTCTAAACTGTTCAAAAAAATTCAGTATAAAAAAATCATAAGAAAGATATTCTGATCAATTAGCTAATACAAAACTCTGCTTTCTGCTATGGACTGGTTGCCAAAGAAAATTTCAAAAATTACTTAAAAAAAAAGGAAAAAGACAGCAAAAGCATCATGACTGTGAGTGCCTTCCTGTTTATCCCCCTTGATAGGTGGATGCTCAATTACTCTTTAGAAATTGTATATGAACAGTTTAGTTCTGCTTCTGTGCTCCCAAGTATCAACCCTGACTAGGGTGTTCCTTAACATCTGGTTCAAATATTCACTGCAGTTCCACTTTCAAGTTTTTCATGGAAATGAGTCAATATTAAAACTATAATTTAGAGGCCCTTTAGAATATCCTATTGCAAATGAACATAAATACTGAAAACAATGCATACTTTCAGATAAAAGATATATATGTATGATATATAATGATTATTCATCACCTTGTTTCCCTTACTAGCTAATAAGCATAATTTCAGATTTCAAGTATACCTTTAAACTTCAGTTAATTGACTTGGTTCTTTGGCTCTGTTCATTTATAATTACAGTGGCTTCCTACATAAAGTGTTAAATAGACCAAATGTAACATGCTAAGAAATAATTAGCTTTTATTATTTTATCTTGTATATTTATATATTCCATAACATATGTTGGCAGCCATATTCCCCTTAATTCCAGATCAGAAATATAATTAACTTAGCAGTTCCCAACCACTTCTATGCATTCTTTTTAGATTGAACAATTAACCACTGGTTACAGAGAAAACATTATCTTAAAATATATATTTAAGTTTTGTCAAAAACAACTTTTACTTGGAAATGGTTTAAGATTCACAAGAAAATGCAAATATGGTACAGAGATTCCCCATGTACCCTTCATCCAGGTTCTCCTAATGATAATATCTTAACCACAGCACATTATCAAGGCCGGGAATTGACACTCGTCCAAGGCTACTAGCTCAAAAACAGACCTCATTCAGACTTGGTCAGTTTGGACATATACTCTTTTTTTATGACATATTTATTTGAACATAGTTTAAATTCTAACTCTCATATTAGACAAATGTGTTTGTAGCTATTTTAGTATCATTCTAAATTGTTCTAAAATATTCATTATAGAAAAATCATAAGAATGATATTCTGATCAATTAGCTAATACAAAACTCTGCTTTCTGCTATGGACTGGTTGCCAAAGAAAATTTCAAAAATTACTTAAAAAAAAAGGAAAAAGACAGCAAAAGCATCATGACTGTGAGTGCCTTCCTGTTTATCCCCCTTGATAGGTGGATGCTCAATTACTCTTTAGAAATTGTATATGAACAGTTTAGTTCTGCTTCTGTGCTCCCAAGTATCAACCCTGACTAGGGTGTTCCTTAACATCTGGTTCAAATATTCACTGCAGTTCCACTTTCAAGTTTTTTCATGGAAATGAGTCAATATTAAAACTATAATTTAGAGGCCCTTTAGAATATCCTATTGCAAATGAACATAAATACTGAAAACAATGCATACTTTCAGATAAAAAGATATATATGTATGATATATAATGATTATTCATCACTGTCCCTATAGTAATAAGTATTCCTTCTACTAAGAAGTCACTCAAAGCTACATAGCTAGCATAACTGTTTAGCAAGCCCACAAGTATTTGCTTACTAAACATTTTAAATGGTTAGTCTGTATTAATTTGTATAAAATATACTGTAATCACATTAATCCTGAGAGTTGAATATCTTAGTAATACGGATATAAGTAATTCAACAGGAGTTCATTTGATTTTACTTTAATTAATACTCACTTATTATAAAGTATTGCTTGCCTTTTGATGGTATGCCCTTAATGACTATGCCACTTTTTGTAAGTGCCAGATGATTATTAATTCTTTTTGTATTCATTATAAAAACATCAATCAGAGAAAGCTCATTTGCTATTAATGTGAATATAACAGGTAATTTCATTCTAATCTAGTAGTGATTAATGTTCACTTGGTAGGTAATTACAATATCATATTTCAAAGTGTTAGCATTGGACAACACTTATTTTGTATGTCCCTAGAAGAACACAGCAATGTTTCTGGGCTTAGAATTGAAAAGGTTAAAGAAAGGAAATCATCCTAGGGAAAAAGAGGAAAGGTTTCTATGTGGCTCGAAAGAGAATTAAGGTCAAGTGAGGGGTTTACAAAATACATTACATTTTAAAAATAAATCAGTGTGCTTCATACACACTGGAAAGATCACTGCTCCATTTGTAAAACAAATAAAAATGGAACTGAGAGGTTTCAAAAGCCATTGTTTCAGTTTCATTGTGCCAATAAATTCTCAAACCACATGGTTTTCCTCTCCTAAAAGATAGATTAGTTTCAATGATAAAGAACTAATATTTAAAGGAAGCAGCTCTTCTGATGTCACAAATTCCATTAAAATGAAAGTTGTCTACCTAATTTGGAGCCCAAATTCTCTTTATACAGGAAACATAAACCTGTTAAAACACATTGATGACATATGAATATTATACTCCCACACATATTGACACTTAACATGTTACTATTATGTTAGATAGTATCAATGCTGGTCATTGATTTTTAAAGTCCTGGAAATATAAACATTACTTTCAGATAAAAAGATATATATGTATGATATATAATGATTATTCATCACTGTCCCTATAGTAATAAGTATTCCTTCTACTAAGAAGTCACTCAAAGCTACATAGCTAGCATAACTGTTTAGCAAGCCCACAAGTATTTGCTTACTAAACATTTTAAATGGTTAGTCTGTATTAATTTGTATAAAATATACTGTAATCACATTAATCCTGAGAGTTGAATATCTTAGTAATACGGATATAAGTAATTCAACAGGAGTTCATTTGATTTTACTTTAATTAATACTCACTTATTATAAAGTATTGCTTGCCTTTTGATGGTATGCCCTTAATGACTATGCCACTTTTTGTAAGTGCCAGATGATTATTAATTCTTTTTGTATTCATTATAAAAACATCAATCAGAGAAAGCTCATTTGCTATTAATGTGAATATAACAGGTAATTTCATTCTAATCTAGTAGTGATTAATGTTCACTTGGTAGGTAATTACAATATCATATTTCAAAGTGTTAGCATTGGACAACACTTATTTTGTATGTCCCCTAGAAGAACACAGCAATGTTTCTGGGCTTAGAATTGAAAAGGTTAAAGAAAGGAAATCATCCTAGGGAAAAAGAGGAAAGGTTTCTATGTGGCTCGAAAGAGAATTAAGGTCAAGTGAGGGGTTTACAAAATACATTACATTTTAAAAATAAATCAGTGTGCTTCATACACACTGGAAAGATCACTGCTCCATTTGTAAAACAAATAAAAATGGAACTGAGAGGTTTCAAAAGCCATTGTTTCAGTTTCATTGTGCCAATAAATTCTCAAACCACATGGTTTTCCTCTCCTAAAAGATAGATTAGTTTCAATGATAAAGAACTAATATTTAAAGGAAGCAGCTCTTCTGATGTCACAAATTCCATTAAAATGAAAGTTGTCTACCTAATTTGGAGCCCAAATTCTCTTTATACAGGAAACATAAACCTGTTAAAACACATTGATGACATATGAATATTATACTCCCACACATATTGACACTTAACATGTTACTATTATGTTAGATAGTATCAATGCTGGTCATTGATTTTTTAAAGTCCTGGAAATATAAACATTACTTTAGAATATTACAGATGATCTGTGTACATCTGAGGCTTATAGTCTACATGAGGGGATGCATATGAAACTCAAAATGACCTTGAAGTATAGGCAAGAGAGGTATCACTAACCCTATTTTATAAATGAGGACATTAGTGCTGAAAAAAGTTAAGACCTTTGCCCCAAGTTCCACTACAGAGTTTTTACCAGAACACAGAGCATCTAACTCTTAGTTTTATGTTCTTTCTACTTACAGCTCAGTACCATCTTGCCTCCACTTACTTGTGACAGCTTCTAGAGAAAATGCATTAGTTACTCATCATGTGTGATTCTTTGCGTCACCATGGACAGGCTCTTCTGTCCATGAGATTCTCCAGGCAGGAATACCAGAGTGGATGGCCATTTCCTTCTCCAGGTATCTTCTTGACCAAGGAACTGAACCTTGGTCTCCTGCACTGTAAGCACATTCTTTACCGTCTGAGCCACTAGGGGAGTAACTTCTAGAGAATGTACATAAGAAAATTTGCCAAGGGCTTAATAGTATCCGAATAACTAAAATAATAGTGAGGCTAGTGGAGGAGAGATAGGAAGGAACTCAAGAAATCAGCAATGCTGGGACTTGCAAACCATTTGGGGATCCCAGGTTTACGCCTACCAAGACTGTAAGCCACAGAATTCTCAGTATGAATCCCATCAGATGTCAAGCTTAGATTTCTTTCATGCTTATTAGGGCCATTAAGATCAGTACAGAAATTACGATGGGTCTGGCCTACAGATGAAATCTATCAGTAAATACAACTGGAGCCAGAGGGTAGCAAAGGGAAGGAAAATAAAGCTGTTTAAATGTCTGATCTCGGGCAAGTCATTTGCTGCTCATTTTATTTCAAACAATTACTGACATCTGTCATGTATCTTATTAAGAATTATGAAAAAATGCAAAAATGCAAAGAGGGCTTCCCTGGTAGTCCACTGGGCAAAGAGTCCGCCTTGCTGTGCAAGGGTCACCAGTTCGATCCCTGGCCCGGGAAGATCCCACGGTGCTGCAGAGCAGCTGGACCGATGTGTCCAATTAGGAGCCAGCGCTCTGGAGCACATGCGCCCAGAGCCACTGCTCTGCAACGAGAGAGGCCACTGCAGTGGGAGGCCCACACAGGCCAAAGATTAAGATGGATGAAAATAAATAAATATAAAAAACCAATAAAAGAGACCAAAATTAAAACAAAAATTAAAAAATAAAATAAAAAAATCACTGCCCTCAAGAAATTCACAGTTGATAAATGCTCTGAAACAGAACTTCCCAATGGATATGTCAAAACTCATATGATCGGGTTAGAGGTGTCTCCAGATATTGGTTTCCTTCAGAGAACTGGGATGCAGGGCAGGGTGGATCACCTTATCGGTTTATAATAATATCAAAATGAATGAGGAAATGACTACAAAGAAGTTCATGCTTTCATAGAAAGGAGGGAGTGTTACTTTTAGCTAGGACTCAGAAGATTTTTCCAAGGAGTGTGATGTATCTAACCTTAACCCAGAAGACAGGTCAGTACTGGCGAACATTTCATTCAGGGAAAAGAACAAGCCAACAGAATTAAAAGACACATCAATACTAACAAATTTCAAATTGCTTGATACAAATCCAAACACTATGTCAGCGTCATATTGGGTCATTTGCCTTTCTCTTCTACCTCTGTCTGCTCAAAGTTTCACCCAACGGCCAAATGCCTCTTTCTCTAGGAAATTCTCATTTTTGTACAACCTCTTGCTCCTTTAGACCACCTAGATCCATGATCTCACAAATGTGAGTTGCCTAACACTACTGATGGGTGATTAGTGGTGTTATACCCATAAACAGTTTAAACTTTTTCATTTATTTTCACATGTATGAAAAACCACATTAGCACACATCAGACTATAACTTTACTGGTACTATTACTTAAGGTCAAAAGCACAAAACAAAAGATGAAATGATTTTTTAAAAAATAAGTGAATAATATTATTGTAACTCAACAGGAGATCCAACCCATCGACCCTAAAGGAAATTGACCCTGAGTATTCATGCGAAGGACTGATGCTGAAGCTTAAATGCCAATACTTTGGTCACCTGATGTGAAGAGACGACTCACTGGAAAAGATCCTGATGCAAAAATAGAAGGCAGAAGGAGACGGGGATGACAGAGGATGAGATGGTTGGATGGTACCCCTTCCTGACCTAGAGACTGAACCCACGGCTCCCGTGTCTCCTGCCTTGGCAGGAAGATTCTTTACCACTGCAGGCTTCCCTGGTGTTTCAGATGGTAAAGAATCTGCCTGCAATGTAGGAGACCCAGGTTTGATCTCTGGGTGGGGAAGATCCCCTGGAGAAGGAAATGGTAACCCATTCCAGTATTCTTGCCTGGAGAATTCACATGGACAGAGGAGTTTGGCAGGCTACAGTCTATGGGGTTGTAAAGAGTTGGATAGACTAAGTGAGTAACACTACATTCTGCTTATCATGGGGGAGGGAGAGAGTGGGGAATAAAACTTGCTTTGGCCAATGGCACATTGGCATGCCTGATGGAAGCAGAGGCTTAAGAAAACTGTTTCCTCTCTTGCTTTTCCACCCTCTTCCTCTGCCAAGAGGAGATGCTTTGGCTAGTTTGCTGGTAGAATGAGCAAGATATGAGCAACACAGCCAGGTTGATCCATTCACCCTTAGGCACATGAGCTCTCAACAGCCCTCTAACTAGCCTAGCCATAGCAGATGAAGTACTCAATCTAAATCAAGTAACAAACTAGTGAACTAAAGAAATATTGGGACCTAATTAAACTTAGAAAGTTTTGCACAGCAAAGGAAATCATTAACAAAATGAGAACACAACATACAGAATGGGAGAAAATATTTGCAGATGCTGTGGCTGACAAGAGATTAATCTCCAAAATACATAAACAGCTATTTCAGACTAATGTCAAAAAAAAAAAACCACACACAAACAATTCAATTAAAAAATGGGAAAGATCTGGGGTTTCCCTGGTGATGCAGTGGGTAGAGAGTCTATCTTACAGTGCAAGGGGCACCAGTTTGATCTCTAGCCCAGGAAGATCCCACGTGCCGCAGAGTAGCTGGACCAGTGTGTCCAATTACATGCCAGCATTCTGGAGCACATGTGCCCAGAGCTGGCACTCTACAATGAGGCCACTGCAATGGTAGTCACACAGGCCTGATGTGAAGAGACGACTCACTGGAAAAGATCCTGATGCAAAAATAGAAGGCAGAAGGAGACGGGGATGACAGAGGATGAGATGGTTGGATGGTACCCCTTCCTGACCTAGAGACTGAACCCACGGCTCCCGTGTCTCCTGCCTTGGCAGGAAGATTCTTTACCACTGCAGGCTTCCCTGGTGTTTCAGATGGTAAAGAATCTGCCTGCAATGTAGGAGACCCAGGTTTGATCTCTGGGTGGGGAAGATCCCCTGGAGAAGGAAATGGTAACCCATTCCAGTATTCTTGCCTGGAGAATTCACATGGACAGAGGAGTTTGGCAGGCTACAGTCTATGGGGTTGTAAAGAGTTGGATAGACTAAGTGAGTAACACTACATTCTGCTTATCATGGGGGAGGGAGAGAGTGGGGAATAAAACTTGCTTTGGCCAATGGCACATTGGCATGCCTGATGGAAGCAGAGGCTTAAGAAAACTGTTTCCTCTCTTGCTTTTCCACCCTCTTCCTCTGCCAAGAGGAGATGCTTTGGCTAGTTTGCTGGTAGAATGAGCAAGATATGAGCAACACAGCCAGGTTGATCCATTCACCCTTAGGCACATGAGCTCTCAACAGCCCTCTAACTAGCCTAGCCATAGCAGATGAAGTACTCAATCTAAATCAAGTAACAAACTAGTGAACTAAAGAAATATTGGGACCTAATTAAACTTAGAAAGTTTTGCACAGCAAAGGAAATCATTAACAAAATGAGAACACAACATACAGAATGGGAGAAAATATTTGCAGATGCTGTGGCTGACAAGAGATTAATCTCCAAAATACATAAACAGCTATTTCAGACTAATGTCAAAAAAAAAAAACCACACACAAACAATTCAATTAAAAAATGGGAAAGATCTGGGGTTTCCCTGGTGATGCAGTGGGTAGAGAGTCTATCTTACAGTGCAAGGGGCACCAGTTTGATCTCTAGCCCAGGAAGATCCCACGTGCCGCAGAGTAGCTGGACCAGTGTGTCCAATTACATGCCAGCATTCTGGAGCACATGTGCCCAGAGCTGGCACTCTACAATGAGAGGCCACTGCAATGGTAGTCCCACACAGGCCAAAGAATAAAGACGGATGAAAATAAATAAAAAAGAGCTCATGGAATGAAGTTGAAAAAAAAATCAGAACACATCTTTAAAAAAAAACAATGGGAAATATCTAAATAGATACTATTCAAAGGAAGACATACAGTTGGCCAAGAGGCACATGAAATGATGATCAATATAACTAACTGTAAGAAAAATGCAAATCAAACTACCATGAAGTATTACTTCTGGTCAGAATGGTCATCATCAAAGTCTACAAACAATAAATGTTGGAGAGGGTACAGAGAAAAAGGAACCCTCCTACACTGTTGGTGGGAATATAAATTGGTACAACTGCTATGGAGAACACTTTGGGGGTTCCGTATAAACTAAAAACAGAGTTACTATATGATCCAGCAATCCCAATCCTGGGCATATATCCAGAGAGACCATAATCCAAAAAAATATGTTCACCCTAATTTTCATAGTAGCACTATTTACAATAGTCAAGACATGGAAGCAACCTAAATGTCCATCAACCAATGAATGGAGAAAGAAGATGTAACATACATAAGTATATATTTATATAGGAACAATCTATCAATCTATCTATCTATATATATAACAGAATACTACTCAGCCATTAAAAACAAAAAATGTCATTTGCAGCAACATAGAGATTATATAAGATACTAAGTGAAGTAAGCCAGACAAAGAAAGATAAATATGACAGGGAAGCCTGGTGTGCTGCAGTTCATGAGGTCGCTAAAGAGTTGGACATTGATGAACAACATTTGGCTATATATGAAGTCTTAAAAAATAATGCAAATGAACTTCCTTACAAAACTGAAAGAGAGTAACAGACATAGACAACAAACACATAGTTATCAAAGTGGAAGTGGGGGTTGGAGGAGCCTGGCAGGCTATTGTCCGTGGGGTTGCAAAGAATCAGGTGCTTCAAGAGTTAAATTAGGAGGTTGGTATTAACATTCACACACTACTGTGACAGGAAAAGCTTAACATACACTGTAATGACCATAGTATTCAGGTCAAGCAAATATGCTACTAATTCCAGATGTGAATAATACATACATATATGCTATATACACACACACATATATATACACACACATAGATAGATAGATAGATAGATAACATATGCATACTCAGTTACTTTAGTCAAATCCAACTCTCTATGACTTCATGGACTATAGCGCACCAGGCTCCACTGTCCCTGGGATTCTCCAGGCAAGAATACTGGAGCGGGTTGCTGTGCTCTCTTCCAGGGGATTTTCCTGATCCAGGAATTAAACACATGCTTCCTGCATCTCCTGCATTGGCAGGCAGATTCTTTACCACTGATCACCTAGAAATGGAGATACATATATACATATACATATACATATGTGTATATGTATATGTATATATACATATATATACATATGTGTATATATATATATATATATATATATATCTCAACTATACTTCAATGAAATTATTTAAAAATCTTTATTGTCTTAAAATACTGATCTTTGTATGTTACACAGCTTTATTGTGGCTAATATATAACTATTACAGTTACCAAATGACAATTTTGCCAAACTATTAACACAAACCCCAGAATATACTATTACCATCATATTATAAAGGAAGGGACATTTTAACAAGTAACAAGGTCAGAAGGACATCATTTCCAAATAAAGGGCAAGATTTCCTTAAGAAAGGAAGGTGACAAGTTCTCTGTTTTCTCCTTCCCTCTTTCACTCATTATATTTCTCGGCTGATTAAGGAAATCCTCACAGATCATCTGCATTTTCAAACTTCTGCCATATACTACCTAAATGCAATGCTTTTCACATCTTAAACCCTCAAGACTGCTGTTGAATGAGTAATCACAATGTGAACTGAACCATTCGCAATGGTTTGCTACTAATTCGGGAACTGAATAATATGGTTATTGCAGTGTACTGCATGTCATGAAAACTTAAAGCAACCTTTTATATCAAAGATGGTGTATTCCCATTTTAGGAAACTACGGGGGGGACAGGAAAAGAATCAGGTGCTTCAAGAGTTAAATTAGGAGGTTGGTATTAACATTCACACTACTGTGACAGGAAAAGCTTAACATACACTGTAATGACCATAGTATTCAGGTCAAGCAAATATGCTACTAATTCCAGATGTGAATAATACATACATATATGCTATATACACACACACATATATATACACACACATAGATAGATAGATAGATAGATAACATATGCATACTCAGTTACTTTAGTCAAATCCAACTCTCTATGACTTCATGGACTATAGCGCACCAGGCTCCACTGTCCCTGGGATTCTCCAGGCAAGAATACTGGAGCGGGTTGCTGTGCTCTCTTCCAGGGGATTTTCCTGATCCAGGAATTAAACACATGCTTCCTGCATCTCCTGCATTGGCAGGCAGATTCTTTACCACTGATCACCTAGAAATGGAGATACATATATACATATACATATACATATGTGTATATGTATATGTATATATACATATATATACATATGTGTATATATATATATATATATATATATCTCAACTATACTTCAATGAAATTATTTAAAAATCTTTATTGTCTTAAAATACTGATCTTTGTATGTTACACAGCTTTATTGTGGCTAATATATAACTATTACAGTTACCAAATGACAATTTTGCCAAACTATTAACACAAACCCCAGAATATACTATTACCATCATATTATAAAGGAAGGGACATTTTAACAAGTAACAAGGTCAGAAGGACATCATTTCCAAATAAAGGGCAAGATTTCCTTAAGAAAGGAAGGTGACAAGTTCTCTGTTTTCTCCTTCCCTCTTTCACTCATTATATTTCTCGGCTGATTAAGGAAATCCTCACAGATCATCTGCATTTTCAAACTTCTGCCATATACTACCTAAATGCAATGCTTTTCACATCTTAAACCCTCAAGACTGCTGTTGAATGAGTAATCACAATGTGAACTGAACCATTCGCAATGGTTTGCTACTAATTCGGGAACTGAATAATATGGTTATTGCAGTGTACTGCATGTCATGAAAACTTAAAGCAACCTTTTATATCAAAGATGGTGTATTCCCATTTTAGGAATACGACTGCACCATATAAAGTCGTGCTGTGACTGGAAAGCTGTGCTTTACTAATTTACAAGGACATGTTCATTGACTGCATGCTGATTGGTTTGAAGAGGGCTTGCCAAGTTGATTTTTCTTCTCAATTGTCATCTGCTAGTCTGAGAATTTTCGTTAAAATGGTAATAGACACAAATTAAAGTATTATGGGGATTTAATGTGA
The DNA here is from genome assembly GCA_022376925.1 of Tragulus kanchil. NCBI lineage: Eukaryota > Metazoa > Chordata > Mammalia > Artiodactyla > Tragulidae > Tragulus > Tragulus kanchil. The sequence goes on along the minus strand of JAIOJX010000001.1, from coordinate 100,550,324 downwards.
AGGGAACTATAATAATCCAATTTTAAAACCACCATATCTATTTAGCTTATGTCACAGTGCAGCTTAACCCATGGAGCATTAACAAAATATAGGTCAAAGTTAAATTTTATAGAAAAACTAGTCCTCACAAAACATTCCACTGGGATAGAAATCGTAAGGCTTTTTCTGTATTGGAAAACCCAGACTCTTTAAAGCTAACAATTCTTCTTAATGGTCTACATCTAAACATGTATAGTGGAGTATTAATAAAACATGCTTTACAATCTCTGGTAATAGTTTTAATGGACACTTTAATGGATTGAATCAGAAAGCACTAAAACTTACCTTGTTTTAATGATTTTATTTTGCTCTACCATGTTACAAACACCTCTTGTTTTTTAGAAGACAACTCACAAAACCAAAAATTAATCATATCAAGAGGGATGGATATGTTTTTAACATCAAAAAATCATTTTGTGTTGGGGCATAGCCAATTGACAATGTTGTGATCGTTTCAGGTGAACAGTGAAGTGACTCAGCCATATATTTAAAAAAAATTAAAAAGAAGAGGGATGGAGAGATGGATGGATGTACCAGAAAGAGTAAAATATTAATTATAAAATGTAAGTGGTGGCTACACAGATGGTCACTATAAAAGTCTTTCAATTTTACTGCATGATTAAACATTTTAATATTAAAATGCTAGAAAAACTAATACTGAGTTGAAAATCTGACCTCCTTTTGTATTTTTATACAAGTCCCACCACTTTGTTGCCATATTTTCTTCTGTAAATATGATTATTAACCATTTCTTTCAAGTATTTACATAACAGTTGGGGGACACACTTATCCTATATAACTTACTGGTTGAGAGACTTGAGATCTCCTGTAGACCAGAAGTCTACTCTGGAGCTTGAGATTATTTTAAAGAATAAGTAAGAATTATTTGGACTGGCAGCATCACTGACTCAATGGACATGAATATGAGTAAACTCCAGGAGACAGTGAAAGCTAGGGGAGCCTGGTGTGCTGCAGTTCACAGGGTCACAGAGAGTCAGACACAGCTTAGTGACTGAACAACACCATTTGGGCAGAGGAGGTGAGGTTAGGTGGAAGGTCTTCCCAGCAGATAGAAGTATGGAGAGTCAGGGTGAGTAATGACTAAGCAGCTCTGATTGTTTTGGCTATGAATCTCCCTTAGGAAGAGTCAAGGAAACAGTCATGGACAAATGGGATCATGAATGACCCTGGAAAGTTGTGCTTTACTAATTTACCAGGACATGTTCATTGACTGCATGCTGATTAGTTTGAAGAGGGCTTGCCACGTTGATTTTTCTTCTTAATTGTCATCTGCTAGTCTGAGAATTTTCGTTAAAATGGTAATAGACACAAATTAAAGTATTATGGGGATTTAATGTGAAAGGAACTATAATAATCCAATCTTAAAACCACCATTTCTACTTAGTATATGTCACAGTGCAGTTTAACCCATGGAGCATTAACAAAATATAGGTCACTCCAAGAATATGGGATTTTATCCTGAAGATAGAGAAGAGTTTCAAATATGGAAATGGTCAGAATAGCATCAGACTTCTTGGTAGAAAATGATTCTTACTGGGGAACTGAAACTAGATGTGGGAAGACCAGTTAAGAGGCTATTGTAGTTTTCTAGGTGAAACTAATAGCAATAAAACTGCTGACAACAACAACAAAAAACTGCTGACAACAAATCACACTGACCAGTCTTCACTGACTACATTTCATGTCCCTGACTTTCTGTGGGGTCATCTCAGTAAACTGTAGGCCCCAAAATATTTTTACTGATAAACTAACTAAAAAGGAAATATGGAAAATAATTCCATTTACTATAGCCACCAAAAGAAGAAAACACTTAGGCAAGTTAATAATTGTGACACACTTTATTCCTATATAACTTACTGGTTGAGAGACTTGAGATCTCCTGTAGACCAGAAGTCTACTCTGGAGCTTGAGATTATTTTAAAGAATAAGTAAGAATTATTTGGACTGGCAGCATCACTGACTCAATGGACATGAATATGAGTAAACTCCAGGAGACAGTGAAAGCTAGGGGAGCCTGGTGTGCTGCAGTTCACAGGGTCACAGAGAGTCAGACACAGCTTAGTGACTGAACAACACCATTTGGGCAGAGGAGGTGAGGTTAGGTGGAAGGTCTTCCCAGCAGATAGAAGTATGGAGAGTCAGGGTGAGTAATGACTAAGCAGCTCTGATTGTTTTGGCTATGAATCTCCCTTAGGAAGAGTCAAGGAAACAGTCATGGACAAATGGGATCATGAATGACCCTGGAAAGTTGTGCTTTACTAATTTACCAGGACATGTTCATTGACTGCATGCTGATTAGTTTGAAGAGGGCTTGCCACGTTGATTTTTCTTCTTAATTGTCATCTGCTAGTCTGAGAATTTTCGTTAAAATGGTAATAGACACAAATTAAAGTATTATGGGGATTTAATGTGAAAGGAACTATAATAATCCAATCTTAAAACCACCATTTCTACTTAGTATATGTCACAGTGCAGTTTAACCCATGGAGCATTAACAAAATATAGGTCACTCCAAGAATATGGGATTTTATCCTGAAGATAGAGAAGAGTTTCAAATATGGAAATGGTCAGAATAGCATCAGACTTCTTGGTAGAAAATGATTCTTACTGGGGAACTGAAACTAGATGTGGGAAGACCAGTTAAGAGGCTATTGTAGTTTTCTAGGTGAAACTAATAGCAATAAAACTGCTGACAACAACAACAAAAAACTGCTGACAACAAATCACACTGACCAGTCTTCACTGACTACATTTCATGTCCCTGACTTTCTGTGGGGTCATCTCAGTAAACTGTAGGATACAAAATCAACACACAAAAATCAGTTGCTTTCCTATCCACTGATAAACTAACTAAAAAGGAAATATGGAAAATAATTCCATTTACTATAGCCACCAAAAGAAGAAAACACTTAGGCATAACTTGACTCAGTGAAGGACTTGTACACTTAAAACAAAACATTAATGAAAGGAAATAAAGAAAACACAAATGAAAAAACATGCCGTGTTCACGTACTTGAAGACTTTGATCTTGTTAAGATATCCATATGGCCCAAAGTAATCTACAGATTCAATGTAATCCCTATCAAAACTCAAGCAGCACTTCTTACAATGGAAAAAAAATCTAAAATTCATATGAAACCACAAAATGCACTGGTATACAGACAGACATATAGGCCAACGGAATAGAACAGATAATCCAAAAATAAATTCGTATCTTTCTTCCACAAGAGTGCCAAGAATATTCAATGGGAAAAGGATAGTGTCTTTAACAACTGGTGATGGGAAAACTGGATATCCACTTGCAAAATAATGAAATCAGACCTTATTTTAGCACTTCAGGAAAACAAAGACTTGAAATAGATTAAAGATATAAATGTAAGACCTGCAACTGTAAAGCTCCTAAAAGAAAACATGGGGAAAGGCTTCATGGCTCTGGTTTTACCGCTAATTCCATGGATATGACACTAGAAGCACAAGTAACAGAAAATGTCATTTCATCTTAGAGAGTCAAAGAAGTAGAAATTTTAGAGGAAACTGAGGCAGTTTAACAGATTATGAAATTTGCCTAAGGCTACAGGACTTGAATCAGGAGCAATGATAATGCTCTAAAATAAGGCATAATCATAGGTAAAGTCTGTTTGATGAGAGTTTTTAGGAGATAGCATTAGTAACATTTCATGTCAGTGGGGATGTGTGTGCAAAAAGAGAGAAATCTGGTTGGATCCAGACACTTCTGGCTCAGAAAAGTGGGTGAACAGTGGTGCTATTTTCTGAAACAGGGAACAGAAACAAATGTACAGATTTGCTGGGAATCTCAGTTTGTCTGGGACATGCTAATTTTGAAACGACTATGGACTGGGTAAGGCTCAAAATGTTCATTAACATCTGCTATAGCAAAAGCCCAACCATTCAGAGCAAACACTAGCAAGTGCACTCCACCTGCGCTTATCCATTTTGTGGCCTAAACATGAAAGTTGATTGAGAAGTTGCAGAAATACATACGGAATAGCCAAGAGAAAGACACAGGAAGGAGATGATGATTTGGAAGCCATCTGCTTATAGGCCCTAAATGGAGCTTTGGATGAAGATACAATCAAGGAATGGATGTGGGAAAGTGAGGAAGGGCTAAGGATGGGATCTGGGGAGCCTCCACTTATGGAAGAGGTAGAGTATAACTCTCCTGGTAGAGAGACTGACAGGCCAGATTTGAAAACCCAGGTCAAGGAACTCAAGAAGAAAAGAATTATACAGAGTAGCCAACTCGGGCAATCTGGCTCTGGCTAAAGGTAGGACACTGATTTTCTTAATGAAAGCAGTTTCCCTGGCATACAGAAGTAATAGCCTGAGAGTATGGGTTTAAAAGTGAATTGTGGGTAACCAAGGGTAGTTGGCTAGCCATGCTACTCTTTCACAAATACTGGCCATGAGAGGAAGGAGAGAGGAGAGGTAAGACTGGAAGGGGATGGGAGAGGAGGAGGGATGTGGGTGCTAAGTGTGTGTGTCTGTTTATTAAGATGAAGGGGAGCAAAGGGCAAATTGATGGCAAAGGACCAGAAGGAAGATGACTTAAAGGTCACAAAACAAGAGGATTTCTGGCAGAACAAAGCTCTGAGAGGATGGAATGCAAAGTATGGCATCAACTATATTTCTGCACCTTTGGTATTTTATTACCCTCATGGCAGCTAGAGTGATTTTTCTAAAGAACATATTGGGGGAGAGGAGGGAGGAGCTGTATGTGTAATTATGGCTGACTCCCATTATTGTATGGCAGAAACCAACACAACAGTGTAAACATTTTAAGAACCAAGAAAGTTAAAACAGAACATAAATCACAAGTTTATCATCTCTTTTCCCAGTGAGAATGTCCCCTCTAGAGGGCAAGACCCTAGTCAACCAAGCCAAGGGTTCAGAGGGTCTAGATCCTCAAAGGCAAGTAGAAAGAATAGAAGAAAGACATGAATCATGTTCATTAACATCTGCTATAGCAAAAGCCCAACCATTCAGAGCAAACACTAGCAAGTGCACTCCACCTGCGCTTATCCATTTTGTGGCCTAAACATGAAAGTTGATTGAGAAGTTGCAGAAATACATACGGAATAGCCAAGAGAAAGACACAGGAAGGAGATGATGATTTGGAAGCCATCTGCTTATAGGCCCTAAATGGAGCTTTGGATGAAGATACAATCAAGGAATGGATGTGGGAAAGTGAGGAAGGGCTAAGGATGGGATCTGGGGAGCCTCCACTTATGGAAGAGGTAGAGTATAACTCTCCTGGTAGAGAGACTGACAGGCCAGATTTGAAAACCCAGGTCAAGGAACTCAAGAAGAAAAGAATTATACAGAGTAGCCAACTCGGGCAATCTGGCTCTGGCTAAAGGTAGGACACTGATTTTCTTAATGAAAGCAGTTTCCCTGGCATACAGAAGTAATAGCCTGAGAGTATGGGTTTAAAAGTGAATTGTGGGTAACCAAGGGTAGTTGGCTAGCCATGCTACTCTTTCACAAATACTGGCCATGAGAGGAAGGAGAGAGGAGAGGTAAGACTGGAAGGGGATGGGAGAGGAGGAGGGATGTGGGTGCTAAGTGTGTGTGTCTGTTTATTAAGATGAAGGGGAGCAAAGGGCAAATTGATGGCAAAGGACCAGAAGGAAGATGACTTAAAGGTCACAAAACAAGAGGATTTCTGGCAGAACAAAGCTCTGAGAGGATGGAATGCAAAGTATGGCATCAACTATATTTCTGCACCTTTGGTATTTTATTACCCTCATGGCAGCTAGAGTGATTTTTCTAAAGAACATATTGGGGGAGAGGAGGGAGGAGCTGTATGTGTAATTATGGCTGACTCCCATTATTGTATGGCAGAAACCAACACAACAGTGTAAACATTTTAAGAACCAAGAAAGTTAAAACAGAACATAAATCACAAGTTTATCATCTCTTTTCCCAGTGAGAATGTCCCCTCTAGAGGGCAAGACCCTAGTCAACCAAGCCAAGGGTTCAGAGGGTCTAGATCCTCAAAGGCAAGTAGAAAGAATAGAAGAAAGACATGAATCATGTTTAAACAGAGGTCGGGGTGGGGAGAGGGGGGCTTGAGTCCTTCTAGGCTCCTAGGTGCCACTGGCGGCAAACACCTCTGGTAAGTCATGTGCAAGTCTCTCCTTTGTGACTCTAAGAGACCTGCCTTGCTGAACCAGTCTAAGAAATTTCTGTTTCCCCCTGTCTTCCATTGAACAACATAATGTTTGGTTTAAAGTGTTTTTCTTTCTCCCTGCTCATCCCCACCTCCAAAATCAGTCTTAGCTATTTCCAGAGTACCGCTTACATCTGCTAGGAACACAAACTGAACCTCAGCCCTGCTGGCGCTAATTCTGCCTACAAGACACTAACTGACCAAATGAAACCAAAGTAACTTGTTAGGTCTCATCATGTAGGAGACTGTACTGGCCTAAATGTGAAGTGACAGAAAGACAGACATGGACAGTGGACATATGGACATTGTGGGGAAGCAACAGTGGGTGAGAGGCGTAAAGGAAGTAGCATGAAGGCCTATACTATCATAAGTGAAGAAAATAGCTCTAGTCATTGCTCTGTGAGAAAAGGGGATCCTTCAGGGGTGCTGTGTGATGGTCGGGAGGAGAGGGAAGAGGGGGATATACATGTGACTAATCTGAGAACATGCATGTCTGTGAACAACAAAACTCTGTAAATGTTAAAAGTAAAATAAAGGTTTAAAAAAAAAAATGATATTTCAATGGTTTTCAAAGACAGTTTCCAATAATGTAAGAAATTTTAGTAGGTATCTACATTTCTATTTGAAAAATTGATTGGATCTAGGTTTCTCGTTAATTTATAAACCATAAGAAGCTTTTAATATTGACTAAAAAAAAGTCAAACCCACTTTCAAAATATTAAAATTTGATACTTCTGAGGACATTAAGAAATGATGCCCCCTCCCCACCAAAAGAGTATCAAAACTAGATGGCAGGAACAATTCCACAGCTGAAGGTGACTATTTTAAAATCTAATTAACATACTGACATTTTTTTTAAAGGAAATATTTATTTATTTATTTATTTATTTTGGGGGAGGAGGGTTGGGGAGGGAGGGGGCGGGCGGGCCACTTCTATTGGTCTTTCATTTATCTATTTTCATCCATCTTTGTTCTTTGGCCCGTGTGGGCCTCCCATCACAGTGGCCTCTGTTGTCGCAGAGCACCAGCTCTGGGCACATGCTCCAGAGCTCTGGCCCGGTAATTGGACACATCGGTCCAGCCACTCCGCAGCACGTGGGATCTTCCCAGGCCAGGGATCGAACTGGCACCCCTTGCACTGCAAGGTGGTGTCCTTACCCACTGGACCACCAGGGAAGCCCCTGACATTTTTTTATTTAAAAAATCAGTTGTACTACTTTAGTTGTTTATTAAAACATGTATTTAATTAAGAAAAATAATTTTGTAGCAGTTAATTCATGCTGGGGTGTGTGTGTGTGTGTGAACTCAGCGTCTCCGACTCTTTACGACTGAAGCCCATCAGGCTTCTCCGTCCATGGAATTCCCCAGGCAAGAATACTGGAGTGGGTTGCCATTTCCTCCTCCAAGGGATCTTCCTGACCCAGGGATTGAACCCATGTGTCCTGCACTAGCAGGCAGATTCGTTATCTGAGTCACCTGAGAAGCCCAGTGCATGCTGGTAACATCAGTTACACCATTCACAAGTGCCTCATTTTGCCAGTAAATGTCTTCCCTCCTTGGCTTCCTAAGGCCTTTCGGAAGCTCTTCTGGGTCTCTTTTGCGAACCTCAGTGTTCGTAAAGTGTGGTCTTTCACCAGCTGCTGCAGCAGCAAGAGAACTTTTTAGATAAGTAAATTCTCTATGCCCTTCCCAGATCTCTAGAAGCAAAAATTTGCAGGGTGAAGCTCAGTCACCGGCATGCCAACAAGTCTTCCATGTGATTCAAATGGAGCTAGTGTTGAGAACCACTGTCCTAAATAATACATAACCTCTAACCTTGTATTAATCATGTTTTTAAATTGTCTATATGTTTGGACATGTTGACATCGTGGGGGCTTTATTGGCCAGGGAGAGACTGACCCTCTGGAGACCAGCTAATTCCAAGAGAAGCAAAGAGTCCTCTGTGAGGCTGCCTTTTATATGCAAATCTACCAACCCAAAGACTGTATCCCTCACCACATTTTTTATGGACCTTTCACACACCAAGCCAGTATTACCAGGGCCAGGTACCACCTCCATATTCTAGAGCTTGCTCAAATTATTCAAGCCATGCAATCCTAAGCAACTTGCTTAAAATCACCAACCCTGCCTCAGAGAAGAAACCACATTACAAGAGACACCAAGCTTTCTCCTTTGCTCCTTCTTCTGCCTCCTGAATGACTCATCCTTCCCCGTGAAGCCCTGCATTGTGTCATGTGTTCTTTGGGAAAATTCTTTTTGCTTTCACTCAGTCACATCTCTAAATTAAATCCTGGCTACAACCAAAACAGTCTGCCTCTTTCAACATACTCTAAGCTACAGGTTCCCCACTTTAAAAACATTTCTAGTTGTCCAAACCAGAAACACTTGCTTCTACCTTTCCCTTAACCCCCAACTTAATCCACTGTGAAATACTGTTGCAGGGAGAAAATCACTTCTGGCTACATGTTGTAAACTGTTTCTTTGACTTGCTTTCCCTTGCCTTTATTATTATAATCATACTTAATGGCTTGCCCCTCTGCCTGAGTGTTAAATTAAAATACGTTTGTTCAAGCATCTTGTGCACCTGGCAGGAAGAGAGAGATGACACATCCTCCGTCTGAGGCTTGCCCTTCTAGGAGAAGTTTGCAAGATTACTGGCCTTTTTGCTTTGCTTCCTCACCTCTCCGCATGTCTGAACTATAAAAGAACCTGGCATCCAAACCCCAATAAAATGGTTTATTTTGAGGCACTAGACTGCCATCTTCTCCATCAGCCGCTTTGAATAAAATTGTTTGCCTTGCCTCAGCACCTCAGCTCGTGGATTCACCGGCCTGGGGTGTCGAGAGCAGAGCGAGCTTGGATTTGGCAACAATATGGCAAAGTCTAGCTTTAAAAAAACAACTGCAAACCGACCCTGGGGTCAATTCACATCTCTACCACTTACACACCACTGTGTCGTGTCTGGATTTTATTAGTACTCTAGTGAAAGATATTTTCCCATTGGCCAGGAGAGACTGACCCTCTGGAGACCAGCTAATTCCAAGAGAAGCAAAGAGTCCTCTGTGAGGCTGCCTTTTATATGCAAATCTACCAACCCAAAGACTGTATCCTCACCACATTTTTTATGGACCTTTCACACACCAAGCCAGTATTACCAGGGCCAGGTACCACCTCCATATTCTAGAGCTTGCTCAAATTATTCAAGCCATGCAATCCTAAGCAACTTGCTTAAAATCACCAACCCTGCCTCAGAGAAGAAACCACATTACAAGAGACACCAAGCTTTCTCCTTTGCTCCTTCTTCTGCCTCCTGAATGACTCATCCTTCCCCGTGAAGCCCTGCATTGTGTCATGTGTTCTTTGGGAAAATTCTTTTTGCTTTCACTCAGTCACATCTCTAAATTAAATCCTGGCTACAACCAAAACAGTCTGCCTCTTTCAACATACTCTAAGCTACAGGTTCCCCACTTTAAAAACATTTCTAGTTGTCCAAACCAGAAACACTTGCTTCTACCTTTCCCTTAACCCCCAACTTAATCCACTGTGAAATACTGTTGCAGGGAGAAAATCACTTCTGGCTACATGTTGTAAACTGTTTCTTTGACTTGCTTTCCCTTGCCTTTATTATTATAATCATACTTAATGGCTTGCCCCTCTGCCTGAGTGTTAAATTAAAATACGTTTGTTCAAGCATCTTGTGCACCTGGCAGGAAGAGAGAGATGACACATCCTCCGTCTGAGGCTTGCCCTTCTAGGAGAAGTTTGCAAGATTACTGGCCTTTTTGCTTTGCTTCCTCACCTCTCCGCATGTCTGAACTATAAAAGAACCTGGCATCCAAACCCCAATAAAATGGTTTATTTTGAGGCACTAGACTGCCATCTTCTCCATCAGCCGCTTTTCGAATAAAATTGTTTTCCTTGCCTCAACACCTCATCTCTTGGATTCACCGGCCTGTGGTGTCGAGAGCAGAGCGAGCTTGGATTTGGCAACAATATGGCAAAGTCTAGCTTTAAAAAAACAACTGCAAACCGACCCTGGGGTCAATTCACATCTCTCTACCACACTTACACACCACTGTGTCGTGTCTGGATTTTATTAGTACTCTAGTGAAAGATATTTTCCCCTTACAGTTCATGCTCCTCTGTTGGGCTGCACCCGGCAGGCCTTCAAGGCCTGTACTTAACAGAGCTTCAAAGAGCAAGCCCAGAGTCAGCGACAGTGGCTTCAGGGATGGGGGAGCCTACCTGTCTGAAGCGTGGTCCCAGAGAGACACCCCAGCATGTACAGCAACGGGCAGGACCTGGAGGCAGTCCTTGCCCTTGGGGTGGGTGGAGGGGAGTTTACCAATTCCAGGGAAACTGACCTCAAGTGGGCTTATTAGTTACCAGGGAAACCAGTAGAGGACACGCCCCTCACTGCCCTTGTGATGAAAACAATCACCAGCTGGGGCCTGGGGCAAGTCATAGGAAGGGCAGTCCTGTGTGTTAGATATGGTGAAGCAGGCCCCAGTCAGGCAGGGGTGGACAGAGAGCAAGACAACAGCCACCTTGAGTGGCCTGCTCATACATCCTCCTACCTCAAGCCAATTTTCTTTCAATATAAAGTCACTCCTGTGTTTAACGAACATACAAAGAAACTTAGGTTGTGTACTACTGTTACCCAATTAAAAACTAAAAACCCCTTTCTGACCCTTGCTAACTTTCCAGCTTTAGCGCTCCCAATCCAAACTCCAGTATTCTCAAGGCACGACTGTCTCAAAATTAGTTTCCCATCATTTCAGAGCTGAGCACAGTATGTTGCCCAGCCTCAGAATGCTCCTCATACTGCCTTACCCTCACCTGAGAAACCCATCTTTTAGGCCTCAGTTTAAATAAAATGGAAGACTTCTCTAACCCTCTAGGCTGAAGTATTTTATCATTCCAAGACCTATGCCATCCCATTTCCTCCCTGACACCTTCCCACCTTTCTGGAGTTCCTATTCCTGTTAAATCACAAAAAGAAGGGGATTGGAGTCAGAGGAAGAAGGAATTGGGAGAGACAAGGATGGAGGCAATAGACGTCACAGGAGAGAAATAAGTTCCTGGCATTCTTAATTGAGCTCTGGAGGCAATAGACGTCACAACTGCAAACCGACCCTGGGGTCAATTCACATCTCTCTACCACACTTACACACCACTGTGTCGTGTCTGGATTTTATTAGTACTCTAGTGAAAGATATTTTCCCCTTACAGTTCATGCTCCTCTGTTGGGCTGCACCCGGCAGGCCTTCAAGGCCTGTACTTAACAGAGCTTCAAAGAGCAAGCCCAGAGTCAGCGACAGTGGCTTCAGGGATGGGGGAGCCTACCTGTCTGAAGCGTGGTCCCAGAGAGACACCCCAGCATGTACAGCAACGGGCAGGACCGGGAGGCAGTCCTTGCCCTTGGGGTGGGTGGAGGGAGTTTACCAATTCAGGAAACTGACCTCAAGTGGGCTTATTAGTTACCAGGGAAACCAGTAGAGGACACCCCCCTCACTGCCCTTGTGATGAAAACAATCACCAGCTGGGGCCTGGGGCAAGTCATAGGAAGGGCAGTCCTGTGTGTTAGATATGGTGAAGCAGGCCCCAGTCAGGCAGGGGTGGACAGAGAGCAAGACAACAGCCACCTTGAGTGGCCTGCTCATACATCCTCCTACCTCAAGCCAATTTTCTTTCAATATAAAGTCACTCCTGTGTTTAACGAACATACAAAGAAACTTAGGTTGTGTACTACTGTTACCCAATTAAAAACTAAAAACCCCTTTCTGACCCTTGCTAACTTTCCAGCTTTAGCTCCCAATCCAAACTCCAGTATTCTCAAGGCACGACTGTCTCAAAATTAGTTTCCCATCATTTCAGAGCTGAGCACAGTATGTTGCCCAGCCTCAGAATGCTCCTCATACTGCCTTACCCTCACCTGAGAAACCCATCTTTTAGGCCTCAGTTTAAATAAAATGGAAGACTTCTCTAACCCTCTAGGCTGAAGTATTTTATCATTCCAAGACCTATGCCATCCCATTTCCTCCCTGACACCTTCCCACCTTTCTGGAGTTCCTATTCCTGTTAAATCACAAAAAGAAGGGGATTGGAGTCAGAGGAAGAAGGAATTGGGAGAGACAAGGATGGAGGCAATAGACGTCACAGGAGAGAAATAAGTTCCTGGCATTCTTAATTGAAGCTCTGAAGGCATTTTTCCATGAGTGTAACAGCTGTGATCAGTTTCACAAATAGCCTTCGGAACTACTGCCATGTTTATCCACTTGTTTACTGAACATTCTTCTGTAAGTTGCCTTGTTTTAGCCCATTTTGTTTTACTTAGTCACATTCTAAGCAATGAGATCTCAAAATCAACTGTTTCTGGAACTAGCTACATTTTCTGAAGCAGATTAAATAAACACTTACCCATTAAAATCTTACAAGTATCAAATCATGTCCCATGTAACAATATTCCACTTTTGTTATTCTAGTGGCAAGTGAAAATTTGGGAAAAGTGATTATAAATGACAGTTAAGTAATGCATAGAGGCAGATTAAGAATTAAATTAGCTTAGAAAATTAATGATTATTTATAGTATTTCCCACTGAAAATCTATTTCAAATCCCAAACATCTGAATCATAAACAACTTTAGGGGGAAAAAAGACTACTTATGAATTAGAAGACACCTGATAATTTACAGGTCGTGTCCAACTCTTGTGACCCCATGGACTGTAGCCCACCAGATTCCTCTGATCATGGAATTTTCCAGGCAAGAATACTGGAGTGGGCAGCCATGCCCTTTAGCAAATGAACATTTGAGTTTATTTTGCTGATTCACAATTCACAAGTAATTTTGAGGTCAGGTGTCTGACTGCTCATTAATAGCTTTTTTTCCAAAGTGTTGATACTTTTATTTTACTTTGAATGGTTCTGAATGATTCTTCCCAAGCAAAAAGGTCCCAGTGGCTTTGCAATTGGTAGCTAGGTTTACCTGAAAATCAAGACAGACTCCAGCCACAAGAGATGTCTCCAGTTAAGTCTCTAAGAGCCGTGTAACTTTCAGTTAGTTAACAAATGTGGGATTTCTTTTCAGACTAGTGTTTCCCTAATATACCTCTAATCAATGATCTCAGCTTTCCGTTTTTAAAAAGTCTTGCATTCTTTTTTATTAGTTTTAGTCTGGTATCTTGTCCTTAATCTTGTCCTTAAAAACTGTTCTCTTGGGCTTCCCATGGTGGTCCAGTGGGTAAGGACACTGCCTTACAGTGCAAGGGGCGCTGGTTCGATCCCTGGCCTGGGAAGATCCCATGTGCCACGGAGCGGCTGGACCCATGTGTCCAATTACCGAGCCAGAGCTCTGGAGTGCATGTGCCCAGAGCCGGCGCTCTGCAACAACAGACGCCACCGCGATGGGAGGCCCACAGGAGCCGAAGAACAAAGACAGATGAAAAATAGAGAAATGAAAGACCAATAGAAGTGGCCCACCCGCCCCTCTCCCTCCCCAACCCGACCCCCCCCCTAAATAAATAAGTAGATCTTTAAAAAAAAAAAAAAAAAAACTACTGTTGTCTTATTATCAAGTTATCACAATTATCACCAATTCCCAAGCAAAGACATACTTAAGGCAGTATTCTCAGAAGTAATAAATGATAAATGACTACAGTTTTTGTGCTTCTAAAACAGGCTTGGAAAATGACCTGTATTCTCCATTATGTGCATCATAAACTTCTAATTGCTCTTTCAGAGTATTCTGTAAAAAAAAAAAAAAAAAAAAAAGAATGTCTGACATTCTTTACGAATACTATGGCATTAAACTGAAGCCCTTGGAGATGGTAAGATAGACTATTTAAAATCTGTAGACTACCTTTGGAAATGCTCCCAAGGTTAGCAGTGAAGAGTTACTTAGCCGTGAAAGACTACAGGTTCTTTCTTTCTGGATTAATGGGGATCTCTGGAACTATACTTTGTAATATGGTAACCACTGGTCACATATGGCTACCAAACACTTCAAATATGGCTGGTCTGAAGTGAGGTGTGCTGTCAGAGTAAAACATACCAGATTTTAAATACTGGATAAGGAGAAAAGACTATCTCATTAATAAATTTTCTACTGATTATATATTAAGAATGGTCATCTTTTAGGTACTCTGGGTTACATAAAATATTACTAAAAATTAACTTCATCTCTTTATGTTTTCTTTTTTAGTGTAGCTGCCAGGAATTTTTAAATGACATGTAATTCACATTTCTTTTGGACAGAGCTGCTCTAGGAAAATGAAGAGAACAAAGATGGCCCCATAGATATTACAGTTTTCATATTACAAGTCAAAAATTAATTAGATTATTTTCTCTGATTTGATGGCATAAAAGTGAGCACTTCTGATCAGGGCATTTGGAATAAAAGACTTATTTTTCATTGACCACTGGTTCTGTTTGAGTTCCATAAACCCACTACAATAGAGTATGATAAAAAAACTACTTTTGCATTTTATTCATTTAAGTTTGTTAAAGTCAGCAGGAAGGGCATTTTATGATTAATATCTTATAAAATAAATGACATCACCAATATAGAAATTCAAAATTTTAATAATCAAGTTTATATATTTTTTTGGCAGACAATAACTAAGCAAGCAAATTGTAAACATTCTCTCAAAGGGGTGGGGGCTGGAATTTTATTACATCAAATTTCCTCCTTGAAATAACACATTTTAAGAGATATAAAAATAGATTCAACTTTTTTTTTTAAACTATATTTCTGATTTTCTTCCCTGAAGTGAGAGCAAAGAGCAAAGCACACTAAATTTTCAGATGGTACTGATTTTGCACACCATTTATTTCTGGTCTTACAGCCAGTTCCACTGAAGCAATTCCACTTAAGGAGTTTATTTCAACCAGTGAATTCCCACTCAGCCTTTAAACACCAACTCATGTGTTTCCTCCTCTAAGAAGCCTTGCCTGATGCCACTTGCAAATTATCCAACTCCTTATTCTGCTGTATCATGTTTTATACACACTTCTCTTACTAACTTTCCCTTCTCTCTCCCCAACTAGAGCATGAGTTTCCTGATAACATGGCTGAAGTCACCACACTGGCCATCCAAATTCCTAAAAGTTGCTCAGGTAAATCTCATGTGTAGCAAACTTTGAGAGCATCTGTTAATGTGTAGCATCCTAACTGGAAGACTCTAATTAGACAGGCTGGGTCCTCCTTCATCTCTTTACCAGCTGTGAATTAAATAAATATCTCTGAGCGAAACTTGCATAGGACTTTCCTGGTGGTGTAGTGGATAAGAATTTGCTTGCCAATGCAGAGGACACAGGTTCAATCCCTAGTCTGGGGAGATTCCCAAAGTCATGGAGCAATTGAACCCATGCACCAGAACTACAGAGCCTGTGCTCTAGGGCCTGCGAGCCACAACTATGGAAGCCTGTGTGCCTAGAGCCTGTGCTGTGCAACAAGAGAAGCCACCACAATGCCACCTGTGCATCGCAACAGAGAGTAGTCACCTGTTGCACAAAAAGAGGAAGCCTGCAGGCAACACGAAACACCCAATGCAGGCAAAAATAATCAATAATTTAAAAAAAGAAACTGTGCTCAACTGTTACTCAAAATGTAATTTGCAAAATGAGCTTGAAAATGTCCATTTGAATCTCTCTTATCTTGTGGTTTGGAAACGAAAAGAAAAAAAAAATATCAGCTAAGTTTTAGTGAAGGAAAAAGGCAAAAAAAATCCAAATATCTGGTCACAAAAGCAGATTTTTCTTTGACTTAATATAACAGTTAAATTTTAGTCTACAGTTTCATGTATATTTCATCCCCAAACCCAGCATGTAATTTAAAAATATATTAATTGATAATTTATACCTTTCCTTGGATAGAGTTAAAAATCTTTGTGAAAATTCAGAGCAAAACATCTGTCTTATATAAAGAATACCATTATAAAGTATATTAAATGAATGCTATTAAATCTTAAATAATATACTAATATAAGCTTTAATAAAGCTTGAATAATTAAACACTATTTATGTTATCAATGTTTTATGATATAATAAATATAGTAATGAATTAAAACCACTTCATTACTTTACAGCACGCAAAAATGAATAAATGATGTTTTAGTCTCTTAGGCATTTGAGATTACTATGAAAGAGGGTAGAAGTTCAGGAAGGGTGACTATGTACTACATTAGATCAGGGTTTTTAAAACCCAGAACTACTAAAGTTTGGATCAGATAATTCTTTGTTGTGTAGAGGAGGGCTATTCTGTCCATTGCAGGGTATTTAAGAGCATCCCTGGTCTTTACCTTTTAGATTTCAGCTGTGATGATTAAAACTACCTGTAGACATTGCCAAATGTCTCCTGGAGGGGAAAATTGTCTCTCCCTTTAAGAGTCACTGCAGTAGATAAACTAGCTCAGTTATACCATCCCTAATAGAGTTGGTCTAAACAACTTGGAGATAACACTTGTGACTTCTAACCTGGAAGAATCAAAACAGATTATACAGGGTGAATTAATATGTATGTAAGTTATTCTGAGGCAATGCAACATTCTGTAATTCTTTCTGAATCATCAAAAAATACTGTTTGAACGCTTCATGTGTTTTATAATTGAGTAACCTAAAATTTTTGAAAATCAATCATTAAATCACATGTTTGATAGCTTATTAACTAAGTATCTTAATGAATCTGAAAATCTTCCAATATATTTTTCAAACTAAGAATTGTCATGATACTCTCACCACTTATTGTTTGGTGGGAGCTACTGTTTCTCTCTGGCACTGTGTGCTCAGTTGCTTCAGTCATGTCCAACTCTTTGAGAACCCAGGGACTGTAGCCTGCAAGACTCCTCTGTCTGTGGGATTTCCCAGATGAGAGCACTGCCGTGGGCTGCCATTTCCCCTTCCAGAGAGTCTTCTGGATCCAGAGATCAAACTCACATCTCCTGCTTTGCAACTGGATTCTTTATGCACTAAGCCACTTGAGAAGCCCTTCTTCATGACACTGTAACTATTTATTTGTGTCTTTCCATATAACTTCCTGTAAGGTAGGATTTGGGATTGGTTAACTGCCATACTCTCTAGGGCATATCAGATAGCCTTGCACTTAATTGGTGATTGTGTCCTTTAGTGATTTATGTAGTGGGGGAGATTAAATTATTCAAAAACTTGCCTCATTGTTAAAAGCTCATGTATTGTAGAACACTTAGACATATGCTCATATAAGCATATTCCATAGGATTTTAAACATTAATGAATTTAATTCCATGTGAAAAAAATTTTAAAAGCCTGTCTACTTGAGCGTCCTCGAGTTGCTTCCATTTTTTATTCTTGAACAATTCTTTTGGCTCATGGTAAGCACATCTTTAATCTTCTCTGTCAGTTTGCTTTGGATGAATTAAGTACCATTCTTTGTAAAAGGGGAAAGGGTATCGACAAAAGTCTTCCCCACCCTTGATCCCATCCCAGTGAGTATCACTAAGTAGCAACTTGTCACCTTCTCTACAGAGGTTGTCTTCAATTAAAAACACACTAGAAAGGATTCTGAGTAGTGCTTTCAGCTAATTGGTAGTACATGCTTCCCAAAATTCCAGAGGTAACTCCATTTAATGACTCCCCCAAATAAAGTAATGGGATAAGATTTACTTTGCAGTTCATCATATAAAGCTGGGTCCATCATTAGCAGGAACTCTCGAAAAATTGAGGTTAGTATGCATTTAACAGAAGCACAAGAAAAAAGGTATTTCACTTTCAAAGGACCTATGTTGTACCTTTGTTTGGGGGGGGAAGATCGCAACTCATCTATTTTATAACATAATGGCAATACTATTGCCTCTGAGTTAACTGTGCAATAATTCACTTTTGGTACTGCAATAATTGAGCAAACAGAAGCTGGTACTAGAGCCATTCCTTTCCTTTATTTATTGTAATATTTTCCCATAATTTAATGAGAAACATTTCAAGAGAAACATTTTTATCCTTTCATGTTAAATTAATTTACAATGCTATGAGCTATAATAAAATGAGAGAAACCATCAGCAAAAAGCAAAAGTTAATAAGGATAGATATTCTCAAAGTTTCAAGGACCAGAAAAAAAAACCCTTAAATCACAAGGGTATTTGCCACCTTTTTTTTTTTTTTGGCTTAGTTTAATTTGTCAAAGTTTGTTCTCAATTATTTTGTACTTACAGCTAACATAACATAATACTGATGAATTAGAAAAGATGCATTACTGAAAGAAAACATATATAATTAAAATCACCTAAAGAAACAACAAAAACTTTACAATGAATGTTAGTAAGCTATGCCAGATTTATATAAGGAAGGCTCTGATGTAATTTAACTTTTACTAATATAAACCAACTTGGCAGATTTTCAAAGAATGATGAATAAGGCATGATGAAAGTTTGTGTTACTGGAACGAAGTTCTCTGTCTAGCATATTATGGACAGTTAAATTTGACAGAGGATATTTCAGCATCTCTTAGGAAATTTTTATTCAAGTTTGAGCAAAGATGGGCTGTGGGATTTTGTAAAAGGGGTATCGACAAAAGTCTTCCCCACCCTTGATCCCATCCCAGTGAGTATCACTAAGTAGCAACTTGTCACCTTCTCTACAGAGGTTGTCTTCAATTAAAAACACACTAGAAAGGATTCTGAGTAGTGCTTTCAGCTAATTGGTAGTACATGCTTCCCAAAATTCCAGAGGTAACTCCATTTAATGACTCCCCCAAATAAAGTAATGGGATAAGATTTACTTTGCAGTTCATCATATAAAGCTGGGTCCATCATTAGCAGGAACTCTCGAAAAATTGAGGTTAGTATGCATTTAACAGAAGCACAAGAAAAAAGGTATTTCACTTTCAAAGGACCTATGTTGTACCTTTGTTTGGGGGGGGAAGATCGCAACTCATCTATTTTATAACATAATGGCAATACTATTGCCTCTGAGTTAACTGTGCAATAATTCACTTTTGGTACTGCAATAATTGAGCAAACAGAAGCTGGTACTAGAGCCATTCCTTTCCTTTATTTATTGTAATATTTTCCCATAATTTAATGAGAAACATTTCAAGAGAAACATTTTTATCCTTTCATGTTAAATTAATTTACAATGCTATGAGCTATAATAAAATGAGAGAAACCATCAGCAAAAAGCAAAAGTTAATAAGGATAGATATTCTCAAAGTTTCAAGGACCAGAAAAAAAAACCCTTAAATCACAAGGGTATTTGCCACCTTTTTTTTTTTTTTGGCTTAGTTTAATTTGTCAAAGTTTGTTCTCAATTATTTTGTACTTACAGCTAACATAACATAATACTGATGAATTAGAAAAGATGCATTACTGAAAGAAAACATATATAATTAAAATCACCTAAAGAAACAACAAAAACTTTACAATGAATGTTAGTAAGCTATGCCAGATTTATATAAGGAAGGCTCTGATGTAATTTAACTTTTACTAATATAAACCAACTTGGCAGATTTTCAAAGAATGATGAATAAGGCATGATGAAAGTTTGTGTTACTGGAACGAAGTTCTCTGTCTAGCATATTATGGACAGTTAAATTTGACAGAGGATATTTCAGCATCTCTTAGGAAATTTTTATTCAAGTGCTGAAAACTGAGCAAGAATTGAGACATGGGCTGTGGGATTTTTGTCAAGAGACTCAGAGTCTATGAATCTCAGTTCCCTTGTCATTGAAGGATGGGATGAAGTAATCTCCAAGCAATTCTTATGCATGTTAAGAGAAGCACTGATACACAGCATTGTGGATAGAACAAAGGAGATGTTTAATCCCGAGTCTTCTCCCTAAGAAACATTTTGGGGGAGAGAAAAATAGATATAAATCTACTCAGAGGATTTTTCCAGTAGCCAAGCATGGATGTAAGAGTTGAACCATAAAGAAGGCTGAGTGCCTAACAATCAATGCTTTTGAAATGTGGTTCTGGAAATGACTCTTGAGAGTCTTTCTGACAGCAAGGAGATCAAAGCAGTCAATCCTAAAGGAAATCAACCCTGAATATTCACTTGAAAGACTGATGCTGAAGCTGAAGCTCCAATACTTTGGTCACCTGATGCAAACAGTCAACACATTTGAAAATATCCTGATGCTGGGAAAGACTGAGGGCAAGAGGAGAAGGGGGCAGCAGAAGATGATATGGTCGGATGGTATCATTGGCACAATGGACATGAGTCTGAGCAAACTCCGGGAGATAGTGAAGGACATGCTGCAGTCCATGGGGTCGCAAAGAGTCAAACACAACTTAGTGACTGAACAGCAACTACAAACTTAGAGGGAAAGAAATGGTTCATAATAAAGTAGTATCTGTGTATCATTCATTCAACAAATATTGAGATCCTCTTACATGTTAGGCACTGTGCAATACTAGGGGGAATTAGAAAAGATGCATTACTGAAAGAAAACATATATAATTAAAATCACCTAAAGAAACAACAAAAACTTTACAATGAATGTTAGTAAGCTATGCCAGATTTATATAAGGAAGGCTCTGATGTAATTTAACTTTTACTAATATAAACCAACTTGGCAGATTTTCAAAGAATGATGAATAAGGCATGATGAAAGTTTGTGTTACTGGAACGAAGTTCTCTGTCTAGCATATTATGGACAGTTAAATTTGACAGAGGATATTTCAGCATCTCTTAGGAAATTTTTATTCAAGTGCTGAAAACTGAGCAAGAATTGAGACATGGGCTGTGGGATTTTTGTCAAGAGACTCAGAGTCTATGAATCTCAGTTCCCTTGTCATTGAAGGATGGGATGAAGTAATCTCCAAGCAATTCTTATGCATGTTAAGAGAAGCACTGATACACAGCATTGTGGATAGAACAAAGGAGATGTTTAATCCCGAGTCTTCTCCCTAAGAAACATTTTGGGGGAGAGAAAAATAGATATAAATCTACTCAGAGGATTTTTCCAGTAGCCAAGCATGGATGTAAGAGTTGAACCATAAAGAAGGCTGAGTGCCTAACAATCAATGCTTTTGAAATGTGGTTCTGGAAATGACTCTTGAGAGTCTTTCTGACAGCAAGGAGATCAAAGCAGTCAATCCTAAAGGAAATCAACCCTGAATATTCACTTGAAAGACTGATGCTGAAGCTGAAGCTCCAATACTTTGGTCACCTGATGCAAACAGTCAACACATTTGAAAATATCCTGATGCTGGGAAAGACTGAGGGCAAGAGGAGAAGGGGGCAGCAGAAGATGATATGGTCGGATGGTATCATTGGCACAATGGACATGAGTCTGAGCAAACTCCGGGAGATAGTGAAGGACATGCTGCAGTCCATGGGGTCGCAAAGAGTCAAACACAACTTAGTGACTGAACAGCAACTACAAACTTAGAGGGAAAGAAATGGTTCATAATAAAGTAGTATCTGTGTATCATTCATTCAACAAATATTGAGATCCTCTTACATGTTAGGCACTGTGCTAGATGCTGGGGATACTATGGTTCTGCATATGTGAAGTTTACAGTCTAGTGAAGGTGAAAGATGATAACCAAGTAAGCAAATACATCAATATAAATAGAGTAATTACAGTTTGTAGAAAATGCTATAAAAGAGATAAAGTGTTCTGAAAAATAACAGGGATGAGAATGAGAAGCAGAGGATACTTTCAATTTTATTTAGAACTTGAAAGTTTTAACAATAATATGTGTTAAAACTCAGTTAATTGATACATCAACAAATACCAGTTGCATGCATGCTGTGAACCCAGGTAAGCAACTTGAGGACTATAAGGATATGCCCTGTAAAATTTTATTGCTTGTTTGCTTGGTAAGTAGCTTCAGTAGTGTCCAACTCTATGTGACCCCATGGATGGTAGCCCGCAGGCTCCTGTGTCCATGGGATTCTCCAGGCAAGAACACTGGAATGGGTTGCCATGCCCTCCTCCAGAGGATCTTCCTGATCCAGGGACTGAACCTGTGACTCTTACATCTACCTGCGCTGTCAGGCAGGTTCTTTATCACTCATGCTACCTGGAAGCCTGGAAAAGTTTATAATCAGTAGTAAAGATAAGAGTTAATTACCACTTGTCATCTGTATGACAGTAGTAGGATACTTTAGATTGGCCTTTAGTTGAAACTCTCCCCTCTCTGCTTCTTGGTTAACATACTCTCCTGATATTCTAATTCCTGGTTCTTTACTTCAACTATGCAAGAAGAATTCAAAAAAGGGAGAAGTCAATGTTGGTTGAAATCAATGCTCTTTGGGAGAGGAATTTGAGATGGACCTTGAAGGACTAGTAAAACGCAAAAAGGTAAAGATCGCAACAGCATTTTAGGAATACTGCTATTAATATTATTAGTATTCCTAATATATCCATATGATCATCCATTGATAATAACTGTTACTGTCATGAAAGATGATCTATTAATACCACATAACAGGGCTTTCCTTAGAGGTCCAGTAGTTAAGAATTCACTAGGCAATGCAAGGGACACATGCCACATATCAGTGGAGTTTTGGTTCAGTTCAATACAGGATGATGTTATTTAGTGACTAAGTTGTGTCTGATTCTTTTGTGACCCCATGGACTATATGTAGCCCACCAGGCTCCTCTGTCCATGGGACTTCCCAGGCAAGAATATTGGGAGTGGGTTGCCATTTCCTTCCCCAGGGGAATCTTCTTGACCCAGGGATGGAACCCATGTCTTGTGCATTGGCAGGCAGATTCTTTACCACTGAGAATCTTTACCAGAGATTCTTACCACTAGGTAAGCCCCCCAATACAGGATTCACTGTACGTATGTTTTCCCTCATTACATTGACTAAAGGTTTTTCTTTTGGTTTTAACTTGCTTTTTAATTACTAGGACGGACTTTAGTAAGTGTAGAACTAGAATTGTCCAAGAAAAGAAGAGTGAATGTTTATACACTGATAGTCATAATCACTATACATGTGGTTGTTACCCATAAGAAATCACTAAAGTGAAATGAGAGATACTAAGGTACTGAAATATGTATATATGTCCTTTATATTAAACTCCATTGGTACAGCTATTCAACTGGTTTCAATGTCCTGCTTTAAAGAGTACAATACTTTATCAAATCAAGATCTCCACCTAATTAAGCAGGAATTAAAGACTAATAAAACATCTAATGATTTTATTTAACAACTACAGAATAAAACTGAAAATAATACAGGAATAAGGAAATGCCTTTATACTGAAGTCATTACATTGTACTGATATTAAGCAAATTGCGTGTCAGGAACTACAAATCATATGCAGGTGATGAGAGATTACATTTTTACATAGTGTGAAATGTACCTAAGGATTATATGTAACTACTGAATGATAAGAAAGGAAAACTATTACCACAGGGGGGTGGGATGGGCAGAAATCCTTTGTAGAATAGGATTTAACTGTCAATAAAACTTTTTTATAATGCTTATAATGTTTAAGATGAAAGGATTATAGAAAAGCAGATGTTATTCAAGAGAAAATCACATTTGATTTTTACAGCTCCAATCTTTCACTGACTTTTGTCTTCATTTTCATGGGGGCTTTTAGCTTTTAACAAAAAACAAAAGTGAAGAGCTTTTTAAAAGAAGAAATTTTACAGAATGTACAGAAATATTTTCTTGAGTTATAAAACCCTGATCACCAGATACACTTAGGAGTGATTAAGAAGGCTGAGTGATAAATACAGATTCTACAAATGTTGTAATTACAGTTTTCTCTCCCTACTTCTAATTATTAAAAAGTTCCATTTAAGGTCTTAAATTTGCCAGACTAATCTAAATTAACTAGTGAGAGGCACCCTTGAATTCTCCTTAATCTGTTTAGTTGCTTGAAATGTTTAATACTTCCTAATCAAGAGAAACATAGAGTCTCAAAGGAATCATGTTCCCTTCCCAAATTGGTTTAACTTTAGGTTATTTAATTGGGACTCTAAAGCATTAAGAGCTCATTCTAGCACCTTGGCATGTTTCATAGCACTTGGCACAGTGTTAAGTTGTTATTAGATACATAATAAATATTTTTGAAGGACCGAGTATTGTTTAAGGAGGAAATAACAGGAATTATTTAGATAGAAGGTATTTAAACTCCTAAGGGAAACATTTCTTCCTTATTTATAGGGAAAACATGGTTACAAAGTCAATTGCATAAACTATGGTTTCGATCAAATCTATTTTAGTATTGTTTGATTTCAGTTTAACAAGCTATTATTGAATATACACTGTTTTGACGCTGTGAAATGCTGAAGATATTTTTTAAATAACAGAATCATTCAAGAAGCTTAAAGTTTAATGGTGGGTTGTTTTGTAGGTGATTTGATTCTGATTTTAACTTGTTTAGGAACAATAGTCTCCGTTCCTTGCAGTACTGACAATCCTGTGGGCTCAAAACAAATGATTTTTGAATGATCTAACTCAGCTGTATTTCTCAAGCGGTGTATTTCCTAAACTCTCACAATTAAAGTTGGCCATTTTTAAGCACTAGAATGTAAGTCCTTGAAATTGAGTCTGTTCCATACCACACAGAGTAGCACAGGAACTAGTTAGCAAATGGTGGATACTACTACTGAGTATTAACAGAAATTACAGAAGCACAGTTATACCCCTGAACCAATTCAGGAGAATTAAACATTTAAAGAAAGAGTATTATTAGGTTGCTAAGACTGGTGACAACAGAGCACTCATACTCTGTTTCTCTGGAGTTTTGCACCATGCAGGCAAAAAGTAACGAGACCAGCAGTGGCAGCTCTATTGTAGCCCCGCTTACCAGCCTAAACCCGAAGTCTTTGGGGCAATAAATACAGATTCTACAAATGTTGTAATTACAGTTTTCTCCCTACTTCTAATTATTAAAAGTTCCATTTAAGGTCTTAAATTTGCCAGACTAATCTAAATTAACTAGTGAGAGGCACCCTTGAATTCTCCTTAATCTGTTTAGTTGCTTGAAATGTTTAATACTTCCTAATCAAGAGAAACATAGAGTCTCAAAGGAATCATGTTCCCTTCCCAAATTGGTTTAACTTTAGGTTATTTAATTGGGACTCTAAAGCATTAAGAGCTCATTCTAGCACCTTGGCATGTTTCATAGCACTTGGCACAGTGTTAAGTTGTTATTAGATACATAATAAATATTTTTGAAGGACCGAGTATTGTTTAAGGAGGAAATAACAGGAATTATTTAGATAGAAGGTATTTAAACTCCTAAGGGAAACATTTCTTCCTTATTTATAGGGAAAACATGGTTACAAAGTCAATTGCATAAACTATGGTTTCGATCAAATCTATTTTAGTATTGTTTGATTTCAGTTTAACAAGCTATTATTGAATATACACTGTTTTGACGCTGTGAAATGCTGAAGATATTTTTTAAATAACAGAATCATTCAAGAAGCTTAAAGTTTAATGGTGGGTTGTTTTGTAGGTGATTTGATTCTGATTTTAACTTGTTTAGGAACAATAGTCTCCGTTCCTTGCAGTACTGACAATCCTGTGGGCTCAAAACAAATGATTTTTGAATGATCTAACTCAGCTGTATTTCTCAAGCGGTGTATTTCCTAAACTCTCACAATTAAAGTTGGCCATTTTTAAGCACTAGAATGTAAGTCCTTGAAATTGAGTCTGTTCCATACCACACAGAGTAGCACAGGAACTAGTTAGCAAATGGTGGATACTACTACTGAGTATTAACAGAAATTACAGAAGCACAGTTATACCCCTGAACCAATTCAGGAGAATTAAACATTTAAAGAAAGAGTATTATTAGGTTGCTAAGACTGTTGACAAAAGAGATCTCTTACTCTATTTCTCTGGATTTTTGTACCATGCAGGCAAAAAGTAACAAGACCAGCAGTGGCAGCTCTATTGTGCCCCTGCAGACCCACACTCCTGCCCTTTCTCTACCCTCCAAGCGGCTGACTGGTAGGATTATATCAATGGGCTCGTATGCCTTCTGCTCTTCTGGTTGGATCTGAGTAATGGAGAGAACTAGTAAGAGATAAGAGGAAAGGAAGAGACTAAAGTCAGGAGTCAAGGTCTCATCTCCTGGGTGTCAATTTAAGGCTATTTTAACCCATGAAAGAAGGCTAAGGTTTCACTTAAGGCAGTAAGATCTATGGAATCTCTCTCTGATTCTTGGAAAAGTCTCTTCAGACCTGGGAGAGGTGACAGCTCTGCTGCTAGGCCTGGGATCTTCTGCTATCTTTTGTGGTTTCTCTACACCCAGCCCACCCCTGGGTATGTAAAGTGTTGATCGCTAAGTTGTGTCTGATTCTTTGCGACCCCATGGACTGTAGCCTGCAAGGCTCCTCTGTCCATGGACTTTCCCAGGCAAGCAAACTGGAGTAGGTAGCCACTCCCTTCTCCAGGGGATCTTTCTAACCCCGGGATGGAACTCAGGTCTCCTGCATTGCAGGCAGATTCTTTACCTTATGAGCCACGACGTAAGTCCTGGTGTACATAGTGCATGTAAATCAATACTCAAATTACCCTCTTTTTTGAAAGTGCTGTTTCCTACTAGAACCTTGAGTGAGACACCAACACAAAGGGGCAGCACACAAAATCAACCAGAGAACAGGACAAAGATTCAACACTCACACAGTTATTTCAGTACATGAGCTAATGGGTATGAAAGTGGTTGGTAAATACTTAAGTATTACATAGAAGTTGGTTATTAATATTCAGCATAAACTATGGAAATTTCAGATTGTGTCTGTACAGGTTTCCCACCACAAAACCAGTGGACATGGGCTAAGGCGACAAGAGGACTGATGTGACTGAGATGCTTTGTGTAATAATTACATTGTAAATAGATCTTTAATGTGTGTGTGTGTGTGTATATATATATATATATATATATATATATATATATATATACAAATATATATATATATATATATATATCTATATATATATATGACAGGGATACAGAGGGTTACCAGACTTAGCCAGTATTTATATGGCTAACCACAGACATGGTCTCGATATTCCATTAGCTGCCTGTCCATGACCACCGGCCACCTGTAGGTTTCCCAAGTCTGGAATTGACTAAGCAGAGTTCGCCTCTATAAAGGGCCAAGGAGCACAACCTTTCCTGAGTTATCCGGAAACAATGCACCCTGACGTCACTCTGGTTGTGGCTGATCTACAGTTATCCATCTTTTCCTGTGTCTCTTCATCCTCAGGAGAGTTTGCTGGAAATTCCCTTTAAGATGGTTTTATCATAACAATCATACTGATATCCAAACTATGCCTTAAAAACAAGTGAATATTTTGGGAGCAAAAAGTGAAAAGGTGGTATTAAATAAATGTGCCCTATCTCTTATAGCTCAGCTGGTAAAGAATTAGCCTACAATGCAGGAGACCCCAATTTGATTCCTGGGTCAGGAAGATCCCCTAGAGAAGGAACAGCCTACCTATTCCAGTATTCTTGGGCTTCCCTTGTGACTCAGAAGGTAAAGAATCTGACTGCAATGCAGGAGACCTGGGTTTGACCCCTAGGTTGGGAAAGACCCCTGGAGAAGGGAAAGGCTACCCATTCTCGTATTCTTTCCAGGAGAATTCCATGGCTCCTTCATGGGTTGCAAAGAGTCAGACATGACTGAGAGACTTCACTTTCACTTTTTTCCAATATGCCATATTTTAGAAGTGATACCTTTATTGCAAATGTATTTTGAAAGCATTTCACCACTTTATATAGATAAAGTAATGTTAATTTCTTCCTATTGGGACTGGCAATGCCTTAGAAAATAAAAAGTATCAAAGAAGTGTGGAATGGTGCTTCAGCATAAACTATGGAAATTTCAGATTGTGTCTGTACAGGTTTCCCACCACAAAACCAGTGGACATGGGCTAAGGCGACAAGAGGACTGATGTGACTGAGATGCTTTGTGTAATAATTACATTGTAAATAGATCTTTAATGTGTGTGTGTGTGTGTATATATATATATATATAGATATATATATATATAGATATATATACATATATATATCTATATATATATATATCTATATATATATATGACAGGGATACAGAGGGTTACCAGACTTAGCCAGTATTTATATGGCTAACCACAGACATGGTCTCGATATTCCATTAGCTGCCTGTCCATGACCACCGGCCACCTGTAGGTTTCCCAAGTCTGGAATTGACTAAGCAGAGTTCGCCTCTATAAAGGGCCAAGGAGCACAACCTTTCCTGAGTTATCCGGAAACAATGCACCCTGACGTCACTCTGGTTGTGGCTGATCTACAGTTATCCATCTTTTCCTGTGTCTCTTCATCCTCAGGAGAGTTTGCTGGAAATTCCCTTTAAGATGGTTTTATCATAACAATCATACTGATATCCAAACTATGCCTTAAAAACAAGTGAATATTTTGGGAGCAAAAAGTGAAAAGGTGGTATTAAATAAATGTGCCCTATCTCTTATAGCTCAGCTGGTAAAGAATTAGCCTACAATGCAGGAGACCCCAATTTGATTCCTGGGTCAGGAAGATCCCCTAGAGAAGGAACAGCCTACCTATTCCAGTATTCTTGGGCTTCCCTTGTGACTCAGAAGGTAAAGAATCTGACTGCAATGCAGGAGACCTGGGTTTGACCCCTAGGTTGGGAAAGACCCCTGGAGAAGGGAAAGGCTACCCATTCTCGTATTCTTTCCAGGAGAATTCCATGGCTCCTTCATGGGTTGCAAAGAGTCAGACATGACTGAGAGACTTCACTTTCACTTTTTTCCAATATGCCATATTTTAGAAGTGATACCTTTATTGCAAATGTATTTTGGAAAGCATTTCACCACTTTATATAGATAAAGTAATGTTAATTTCTTCCTATTGGGACTGGCAATGCCTTAGAAAATAAAAAAGTATCAAAGAAGTGTGGAATGGTGCTTCAGGGGACCTTTTTCCTATAAAAATCTTCAAAGCAGTTGTCAATGGGCACAAATGAACTTATTTTAACACATTCCCATTTCATATATAAAGAAAAGTACTGTAGTATTTTATCGGGATGGCCTGTGTTGTCTTAGATGAGGTTTTCACACTAGGTTTTTAACTTCATGATGGATTGGTTCACTTTCGGTGGCTTCTTTTAACAAGAAGCCCCACCAAGCAGTTAACACTACTTCATAAAGGAAGACTTTATTCCTTGATCTTCATATTCATGCCCCATAATGCAATGTGCTTGCATAATCTCTACTGTTTCTAGATAACATGCTTCCTGGGAAATACTGACTAGTGCTTTATTTGTTTTTGTGTTGTTTGACATCAATTCACTGACTCCTATTTCCCAGTTTTTCAAAACTACTTTAGAAGCTTCCATCATTTCTACTCATCAAAGGAATTCTTTCTCATTACATGCTTGCATTGGTCATAAACAACAGTTGCATAATTTTTATTTCCTTAACCAGAGACAAACAGGTTGGAGAAATTACTGTTGATGTCCCTGAATTTTAGGTGTCGCTTTCAAATTTGGGTCAAAAGGCAACATTAATAGTCAGATGGAAGGACTATCACATGGAAGAGCTGCCAAGCAGATAATAAGTTTAGAATTCTTAATTGAAAATGAACACATCCACATTTGTATTTCTAAACTGAAGGAAATAGCTTTTGTGGTTATCACTATAATGAGATGCTATCTATTTCATATGCTGATTCCCAAAGAATGAGGAATTCATTCCTGTGCAATGGGTGTTTCGAGGCTTTATTTGAACTTGAAAGATTGCAGTAGGAAATTCAGGCATAGTCAGATGGATCCTACTTTCTATTCTAGGAGTTGCAGCGTTCATAAGTATCACCCAGTCTTCCATTTGTCTAATTTGCTGACTGTCTCCAGTAGACTGTGGAACAGATTAAATTATTGGCATCAAGTCTTCCACATCCCTAAGAGTAGTATACATCCACACTCCAGTCATCACCTCACTGTAGGTGGAGAGTATTCTCCTGTCCCTTGATTTTAGGCTTAGCTACATGACGTGCTTTGGCCAAGACAAGAGCCAAAACTTGAAATACATGGGTTGTGCTCTGTCACTGCCCTGCGAAACTACTGTCTTTTCAGCCCAAGTCTCAAATGAGATACAGGAGGCAGACCTAACCTGGACCCACAGCTTGCAGGCAAGCACAGTCAAGCTAAGCCTAACCAAAATCAGCTTAACCCCACTTAAGTGCACAGCTATGAGAGAATAAATAGTTTTATTGCATCAGCCACTGAAATGTTTTGGTTGTTCACAAGGTAGCAAAACTGACTGATACATACTATGAACTGAGATTTGGTTTATAAGCAGTACGACCAGGAAAGTTCTGCTGAATCCATCAAGTAAAAGAAGAAAAGACCAAATGATTAGAAAGCTATCAAATTCTCTTAAGAAAGTTGATATTAATGCCAGCTACCAGGATTAGATAGCAATAATCCGCTACAGGCAAGGATTAAAATTAAAAAAATCAAACCACTAGTCGAATTTAACTTTACTAGGTCATATTTTCTGGTTTTCAAGCAGACTGTTCTGAAGGAAGTCTGATGTGATATGCTAATGACTGTGACTGTGAATTCTATGGTCTTTGGAATATCTCCAAAATGCTGGGCTCAAGTTTAAAACAAAATCTGATTCACAAATAGATATTCTAGAGAAAGAGAGTAAGTCTTCTTATCTAGAAGGGGATGAGGAAGTGATAAGGTGCCTTTTGGCATTTCTATTAATTATTTGTCCAAAAAGTAGTGAAATTCACTCTCTCCTGTTTACAATTTACAGATTCCTTCTTATGTATTGATATGATTGTTGCTAATATGTAGAAGGTACATTTCACCTCAAGCCACCAGAGCTTATTTGAGAATTTAGGAGAAAAGGTTTTGCAGATAAGAGTTATAATTTGATTCCCCTCTGCAACTCTGATGATTGTATAGTCTCTGAAATTGAACGACAAGTTTCCTAGCAGGAACATGGGGAAAATATAGGAGAAGAAGAGAGGGTTCTCTAATTTCTTAACATAAAAAATTTTTAATACCCAACTCTTTGCTTTATATTGGAAGGTAATTAGATGGGCCTGTTCTATGTTTCACTTTTTTTCTGGGAGGTGATAGATATGTATTTTATCTTGGTTGGAGTGACAGTTCCAGGGTGTGGATATATAGGTTACACTTATCAAATTGTACACTTTAACTATCATGTAGATTACTGCACAACAAAAAAGGTACTACAAATATTTAATGCCTTAAAAGAAATCGTGTTTGATATGTGCAAAGCCTCCACACATGAAAGGATCATATATTATGTGAAGACACTTGTACTGTGCTGGGCTTAGTCACTCAGTTGTGTCTGACTCTTTGCAACCGCATGGACTGCAGCCTGCCACGCTTCTCTGTAGGTAGAGCTAAATAAATGAAAGAATTTACCATAGTCTGCAACTGGACAACTCCCAATACTGCAAAGAAGTAGATGGACATGCTTTAGATTAGGTAACTCCAGGGGTTTAACATTCCACATCTGATAATTTGATTCAACAATATTTTAAGATTTCATTTTCAGCCCTGTGAGTCTATAATTTATGCATACATAGTCCAGAGCTTCCAGAAAAGAACACATATAATTAAAGTTCAAAAGGAATCAAATATCTAGCAGCTACCATTGTATTTATGAACAGGTTCAGAGTGAAAGAATTCTCTTCCTCGTCTAGGGAGTCATTTCAATAGGATGAAGATGTATATTCTAAACAATCTTCCAGCTAAACTGCTCGTCCACATATTTCCCGTTTAAGTGCCAAACAGGTACATGAACTTTAAATACTAAAGACGAAAAACAAATGGTTGATTTTTTTTTTCTTCCAAAGCTTAAAAGTTTGAATAGTTCATCAATTATAGCTTTAAATCGTGGTGAATGACACATTTAAAAAATAAATCATGCAAAAGAACATGTTGAAAAATTGGGGCCCTCTGGGCATCATCATATCTGGTTCCCATTAGGCTCTGCTGCCTGTAGGTGGGGTTAATATGCAGTCATTAACACAAATTGCCTTTTAGGAGCTTTCCAAAAGGTCGCTTCTATGGAAAGGGTTTCTGTGAGACGACTAAAACAACTTTTTATAATTTCTTAAGTTATCCTGGGTATATAGTGACGTAAAAGGGTAAAGGAGAACGGGTAGTTTGTTTAGATTATGTTCAAGATGTTTTAATCAGAACTGAGTAAACGTACAAATGTGGGCAGCCAAAACACAAGGGGGTGGTTAGGATGGCCCCCTCTGCCAAGGGCTGTAGGCTCGTCCCTCTGTGCAGGTTGGGGAACACTGAAAGCTGCCTAGCAGTTTGCAGACCTTGGAGAGGGTTGACTGACCACACTTTGATTCTTTCTCTGATCCTGCTCTACTAGGCCTATGTCCTTCAGTTCCCTATGGTTCCAAAAGAAACACTAAAGCTGTTGTAGGCTTCACCATGCCCATGACTGTGAGATCTTAAAAAGCTCAGATTATCATCTGAACTGAAATACACAGACTGAATTCAAAGAACATGAAGAAATGTGCTGATAACTTAAGAAAAAGCATTGCTAGATCAAAATAAATACTAAGAGGAAGATGCCTAATCTACACTTTTTTTCAGTTTTAAAATTCTTAGTTGATCTCTACAAAGAAGTATTTTTTTTGAGATAAAAGAGAAAGTACAATAAATTCAATGTTAAGTTTTGGGACATGGCTGGATGATATTTTGTGAGATTAAAATAAACAGAATTGTTTGCTAGGCTTTATCAATAGTCTAACACATTAAAATATCTGTTTCTTCCTCTAAGTAAATAATTCAACATTTATCTTAATTGAATGTATCCTAAGACCTTAAAATGAGCAACAAATATGGTGATACCAGGCATAGGCAATTCAGGCACCCTAATATTAGAAAATAGGCGTATGTTATTCTTAGCTAAAACCACCATAGTTAAGAAACAAATCCTTGAGAACAGATTAGATATTTTACTAGTTGAACAGAGTAGCAAAGATTGCATGTTAGAGATGTGGTTCTATGAAGAAGAAATTCTAGGAAACAAAGTTTTAAACTCTATGCATTAAACAAAACAAAACAAAGTATGCTGCTTGGTTTAAGGCACATTAAAAAAAATTACAGGAAGAACATGTAAACAAAAGTAATACTTCTGGGCTTCCCTGGTGGTCCAGTGGGTGAGGAGTCTGCCTTGCAGTGCAAGGGGCGCCGGTTTGATCATGGCCCAGGAGGATTCCACATGCCAAGGAACGGCTGGGCCGGTGTGTCCAATTACAAGCCAGTGCTCTGGAGTGCATGTGCCCAGAGTCAGTGCTCTGCAGCAGGAGAGGCCACTGCAGTGGGAGGCCCACAGAGGCCAAAGATGAAAATGAATAAATAAAAAATCAATTAATAAAAAGGGCCAAAATTTTAAAAAAATAAAAAGAAAAGAAATGCTTCTGTTAATGTGGTAAGTTGATTCTGTCAATTAAGTTTCTGTCATAGTTTTGGTTAAAAATCAAAAAGAAACATACTAAACAATGTATATTGATTATTACTGAGTTTAACTGAGAGGACTTCTACTGTTATAAGCACACTATATGTAGCAACACAGTTGATTTACTTATAAAAATAAAATAATATGTATACACCACCTGAGATTAAAAGACCAATGATGAAGATAGTCCTCTTTATAAAATCATTGAATTAAATCTATAACTTTCATTTACTTATGTGAACATTTCTACTTCATGATCCAAACATTTAGCTTTTTATTTTCCCATCAGACAATATGTATACAGGGACTCCAAGTATTCTGAAACTTTTCTTTGAAAGGAAACTGTAGTTTGACTTATTGATATCAATTGTTTGCAAGCTGCTCTTAAGGTGAGCAAAGGCTTCTTCTGTTTTGAATCACCATCTCTTAGGAAGGTAGATTTTCTTTTCCGTGGGGACAAAAATCTTTTTAAGAACACTGGAATAGAAAGCTCTGGAAGAGAGCATCCACAAATGAATTTTGATCAACAGATTGCATATATTTCCCAATCAGCTGTGCAGACTGAGCATTTTCGCAGCTCCTGTCATTTTATGAAGATGATTCAGAATTAATCAGCCCTCCTACCACTTTTATTATTTATATATTCACAGTATTGACAGGTTTCATTTTCTTCCCACTCTTGACTCCATTTCTACAGGAATACCACTCACAACACATGGAACAGGGAGCATCAAGATCCAACAACTGACCTTCCTTCTTTAGGGTGTTACTCTGCTAGCCCTGAGAACTTGGGACTTCCTAGGTGGCTCAGTGATAAGGAATCCACATGCTGATGCAGGAGATGCAGGTTTGACCCCTGGGTGAGGAAGATCCCCTGAAGAAGGAAATGGCAACCCACTCCAGGATTCCTTCCTGGAGAATCCCATGGACATAAATGCCTGGAGGGCCGCAGTCTATGGGATCACAGAGAGACAGACACGACTGAGCACACATCCACGAGATATACACATCTACAGCAAACTTCCCTTCATTTCTTGAAGTGCTTTCTCTAGAATATGGAATCCACTTACTCTTTAGACCACAAATTAGGCAGGTACATAATACAGCAATAACTATGACTGGACTAATACATAAAGAGTTATAGCTGCAGCTATTGTAAATATAGCATTGGAATCAAATTCCCCTAGGAGCAATGATGTCAGGAAGCCTGGCGGAGGACCAATCTCCAAAGTTTTCAGCAGGCACACTGGTTGAGAGGCTACAGCATGCGCTATATCTTCTCCTGGGATTACTAACAATTACAACTATACCTAAATCACCTAGCTACAGTTTATGCCACTAATTCATTTTAGAGATATATTAACAGTAATCTTTTCAAATGTCTCTTTAAATTGATTAGGCAATCTCTCTTTGGAGTTTCAAATGTAATTCAGCCAATATGACAGAGGAAATTAATGTTATTCTCTTGTGTCATTTCCCTAAATACAGAAAGGTAAAGCAGTATCAATTTACAAAACAGACATGTCTCATAATAAATGAAGTCTGGATATATAAAAGATTGTTGTCAAGACAAATCCATCGCCTGGTTGTCTTCAGCTGACATCTATTTTGATCAACAGATTGCATATATTTCCCAATCAGCTGTGCAGACTGAGCATTTTCGCAGCTCCTGTCATTTTATGAAGATGATTCAGAATTAATCAGCCCTCCTACCACTTTTATTATTTATATATTCACAGTATTGACAGGTTTCATTTTCTTCCCACTCTTGACTCCATTTCTACAGGAATACCACTCACAACACATGGAACAGGGAGCATCAAGATCCAACAACTGACCTTCCTTCTTTAGGGTGTTACTCTGCTAGCCCTGAGAACTTGGGACTTCCTAGGTGGCTCAGTGATAAGGAATCCACATGCTGATGCAGGAGATGCAGGTTTGACCCCTGGGTGAGGAAGATCCCCTGAAGAAGGAAATGGCAACCCACTCCAGGATTCCTTCCTGGAGAATCCCATGGACATAAATGCCTGGAGGGCCGCAGTCTATGGGATCACAGAGAGACAGACACGACTGAGCACACATCCACGAGATATACACATCTACAGCAAACTTCCCTTCATTTCTTGAAGTGCTTTCTCTAGAATATGGAATCCACTTACTCTTTAGACCACAAATTAGGCAGGTACATAATACAGCAATAACTATGACTGGACTAATACATAAAGAGTTATAGCTGCAGCTATTGTAAATATAGCATTGGAATCAAATTCCCCTAGGAGCAATGATGTCAGGAAGCCTGGCGGAGGACCAATCTCCAAAGTTTTCAGCAGGCACACTGGTTGAGAGGCTACAGCATGCGCTATATCTTCTCCTGGGATTACTAACAATTACAACTATACCTAAATCACCTAGCTACAGTTTATGCCACTAATTCATTTTAGAGATATATTAACAGTAATCTTTTCAAATGTCTCTTTAAATTGATTAGGCAATCTCTCTTTGGAGTTTCAAATGTAATTCAGCCAATATGACAGAGGAAATTAATGTTATTCTCTTGTGTCATTTCCCTAAATACAGAAAGGTAAAGCAGTATCAATTTACAAAACAGACATGTCTCATAATAAATGAAGTCTGGATATATAAAAAGATTGTTGTCAAGACAAATCCATCGCCTGGTTGTCTTCAGCTGACATCTATTTTTACATAGACAGTATGACTTAGATTCAGTATGAAGAAATACTGAATAATCCAATTGTTCAAAAGGCTCACAAAAAAGTATTACTTCAAAACTCTTTTTATAATAGTCTTATTTTGAAGAGTATAGTTTTAAAACACTCAATTAAATAGATTAATGAGTATAATAAAGATGGTAACATGATAAATCCATGTCAATTTGAGAAGTATTTCTAATATTACACAACAAATTAGAAAGAAAGTTCACATATAATTATCTCTGTGAAGGCAACCCACAAGGGTAATTAACACAGCTACAATTCCATATCACTACAAGGGTTAAAGCAGATGGTAATGTTCATTATTTTTCTCTCTCTCACAAAACCAAATATCACTCACTTTCTCTTGGGAATGTCTGATGTATTAAAATGAAACGTATTTTTATGCAATACTTTGATGTTAGGAGTTTTAAAACCCATAATACAGAACTGTGCGTATTCCCTCAAGACTGGTGGTGTTTCCAACCATGATCGATGTCACTTACAAATAAATGAACAGACATAAACAATGTATTTATGACATATAAGCTTAAAATAATGACATCGGCCGACAAGGGAATATCTAATTATTTTGAAAAATTGTGTTTAACCATGAACCGTTAAGATTAAAATATAGGCTTTCTATTTTTACCACAAAATGGCTGCGTTTTTACTTCAGGATAAAAAGAGTTATAGCTGCAGCTATTGTAAATATAGCATTGGAATCAAATTCTAGGAGCAATGATGTCAGGAAGCCTGGCGGAGGACCAATCTCCAAAGTTTTCAGCAGGCACACTGGTTGAGAGGCTACAGCATGCTATATCTTCTCCTGGGATTACTAACAATTACAACTATACCTAAATCACCTAGCTACAGTTTATGCCACTAATTCATTTTAGAGATATATTAACAGTAATCTTTTCAAATGTCTCTTTAAATTGATTAGGCAATCTCTCTTTGGAGTTTCAAATGTAATTCAGCCAATATGACAGAGGAAATTAATGTTATTCTCTTGTGTCATTTCCCTAAATACAGAAAGGTAAAGCAGTATCAATTTACAAAACAGACATGTCTCATAATAAATGAAGTCTGGATATATAAAAAGATTGTTGTCAAGACAAATCCATCGCCTGGTTGTCTTCAGCTGACATCTATTTTTACATAGACAGTATGACTTAGATTCAGTATGAAGAAATACTGAATAATCCAATTGTTCAAAAGGCTCACAAAAAAGTATTACTTCAAAACTCTTTTTATAATAGTCTTATTTTGAAGAGTATAGTTTTAAAACACTCAATTAAATAGATTAATGAGTATAATAAAGATGGTAACATGATAAATCCATGTCAATTTGAGAAGTATTTCTAATATTACACAACAAATTAGAAAGAAAGTTCACATATAATTATCTCTGTGAAGGCAACCCACAAGGGTAATTAACACAGCTACAATTCCATATCACTACAAGGGTTAAAGCAGATGGTAATGTTCATTATTTTTCTCTCTCTCACAAAACCAAATATCACTCACTTTCTCTTGGGAATGTCTGATGTATTAAAATGAAACGTATTTTTATGCAATACTTTGATGTTAGGAGTTTTAAAACCCATAATACAGAACTGTGCGTATTCCCTCAAGACTGGTGGTGTTTCCAACCATGATCGATGTCACTTACAAATAAATGAACAGACATAAACAATGTATTTATGACATATAAGCTTAAAATAATGACATCGGCCGACAAGGGAATATCTAATTATTTTGAAAAATTGTGTTTAACCATGAACCGTTAAGATTAAAATATAGGCTTTCTATTTTTACCACAAAATGGCTGACGTTATTAATTTTCAATAGCTAGTCAGGAAAAACAAAAACGTATTTGCTGTTTCAATTAGCTATTGCCACTGTAACACAGAAAAACACACTATGGTTTCAAGGCACATCCTTTATTGTCCTGGGTGTGCATGGTGAGCACAGCCCTACTGTATCCTCTTTCTGAAACCACCAGCCTAGATGGAACACATTCTGCTTGCACATAGGGTTGACAAGCAGCAACCAGAAAATGCAAGCCCTCTTCAGGCCTAAGCTTCAAACTAGTAAGTAACACTGTCACTTCTGCTAGCTTATTTGCTAAAGCAAATCGCCTGATTAAACCCTTAAGGACAGGGGTTGGGAGATATATTCTGTTCATAAGATGATGGTGGTAAAGTTGTGGCTGTAGAAAGGGAGGAAGAATCAGAGTTACTCATTTAACCTATGACAACTATAGAACAGTTTCTTTAAAGCAGATCGTATACAGCAGAACCCGAAATGATGTGGACTTAGTTCTATCTCTGACTTCTTTCAGGGTGTAACTTCTGCCACATGTTTGTCTGTGCTTGATGACTGCTCCATACTACTGTTAACATCATCTGTGATTAACTGTCTACTAGATTTAATAAATAAGGAACCCTACTCTTTTGTTTTGTTTTTCCATAAAGAATCTAAACGTATATTGGATTTGGAGTGATCTTGTGATGGTATAGACAGACACGTAATTTTTATGACAGGGGGCAGAATATGCTATTTGAATCACAAGTCCTATCTTACTAAACTCCAGAGTTACATTTTAGAAGCTAATGGATTATATAGGAATAACAATACAACACTTCCCTTAAGGAGTTTAGACACATTTTCTTTT
Organism: Tragulus kanchil; assembly: GCA_022376925.1. Lineage (NCBI taxonomy): Eukaryota > Metazoa > Chordata > Mammalia > Artiodactyla > Tragulidae > Tragulus > Tragulus kanchil. The sequence goes on along the minus strand of JAIOJX010000001.1, from coordinate 100,511,256 downwards.
CCCAATGCCTCATAAAAGAAAATCTTTTACCTCATGAGAGTTAGTCACTTTCTGTGAGAAGCCCTGTAGCAAAGGTACTTCTCAATCAGATATACAATGAAGGCAAACTGCGCTCTCATCCTGTGTGAGTGTGTGTGAACTCTGTCTCTCCCTTACAATTCCTTTTTTTTTTCTTTCATCTTGTTCTCCAAATTTTTGCTTTACTAGTGGTATTCCATTTTCATAAACAGAAAAGTAAAAGAGGAAGTTGTCTGAAATCTTGCTCAGAGAATGAATTTCAATGTGGTTCCACTATTAGGGGGACTAATTTGCTTTCTATGTGCAACTCTGGCATGATCACTGTTGCATATATTATTGGATTCCACCTCCTATGCCTCTCCTACCTAAACTCATTTTGAGATTCTCACATGGCAGGTAAATTGTCTGAGTTTTACAGAATCTAAATTCTGACACAACTTGTCTCAGACTTCTTGGTTAAAGCAGCTGGAAAAACTTCCACCATACTTCTTTTTCCTTTTTGTTACTAGGTCGGAGTAGGGCTTTCTCTGTTGCCTTGACAGACTTCAGGGAAAAGAAAATGATGTTGTGGCTTGTAGTTTTCTCTTGCCCTTTCCTTCTGTTAAATCAACTCATTATTTTCTATTTTAATCACATTCATAACACCAAATATTTTCTAAGCAGAATAATGTAGAGATGTAAGCAACAAAAGTTCAAGTAAGGAAAACAACAAACCCGAAATGTGTATAGCATCATCTGGTGATTGAACTGTCTACTGCTCCATACTACTGTTAACATCATCTGTGATTAACTGTCTACTAGATTTAATAAATAAGGAACCCTACTCTTTTGTTTTGTTTTTCCATAAAGAATCTAAACGTATATTGGATTTGGAGTGATCTTGTGATGGTATAGACAGACACGTAATTTTTATGACAGGGGGCAGAATATGCTATTTGAATCACAAGTCCTATCTTACTAAACTCCAGAGTTACATTTTAGAAGCTAATGGATTATATAGGAATAACAATACAACATTTCCCCTTAAGGAGTTTAGACACATTTTCTTTTCCCAATGCCTCATAAAAGAAAATCTTTTACCTCATGAGAGTTAGTCACTTTCTGTGAGAAGCCCTGTAGCAAAGGTACTTCTCAATCAGATATACAATGAAGGCAAACTGCGCTCTCATCCTGTGTGAGTGTGTGTGAACTCTGTCTCTCCCTTACAATTCCTTTTTTTTTTCTTTCATCTTGTTCTCCAAATTTTTGCTTTACTAGTGGTATTCCATTTTCATAAACAGAAAAGTAAAAGAGGAAGTTGTCTGAAATCTTGCTCAGAGAATGAATTTCAATGTGGTTCCACTATTAGGGGGACTAATTTGCTTTCTATGTGCAACTCTGGCATGATCACTGTTGCATATATTATTGGATTCCACCTCCTATGCCTCTCCTACCTAAACTCATTTTGAGATTCTCACATGGCAGGTAAATTGTCTGAGTTTTACAGAATCTAAATTCTGACACAACTTGTCTCAGACTTCTTGGTTAAAGCAGCTGGAAAAACTTCCACCATACTTCTTTTTCCTTTTTGTTACTAGGTCGGAGTAGGGCTTTCTCTGTTGCCTTGACAGACTTCAGGGAAAAGAAAATGATGTTGTGGCTTGTAGTTTTCTCTTGCCCTTTCCTTCTGTTAAATCAACTCATTATTTTCTATTTTAATCACATTCATAACACCAAATATTTTCTAAGCAGAATAATGTAGAGATGTAAGCAACAAAAGTTCAAGTAAGGAAAACAACAAACACCTGTTCAGAATAAAATCTTTGCTTGAATTAACCAAGGATGACATATTTTTTGAGCCCATATACAAAAGGAAAATAAACACAATATTATAGGAGGAAAACTATTTATTCACAGTAAAAGTGATTAAGATTTTACTGAAAGGTTGGTAATATATTACCACAGGGGTTACGCCTCTCAAAGGATATTTAGATAATCCATGCAAGTGAGTATGTGATAGCTCTATGATTATTCTCCTCCACTTTTAATCTTACATATGGTCCTTGACAGAATTTATTTCAATACTATAAATACAAACACACAAAGCAAAGCAAAATCAAAGCTTTTTTCCCCTCATAACTTTACTTTTAAGACATTGATTATAATCTAGATCCTGTTTAAGAAAATGCATTTCTATGGAAGAGAGAAGATTCCCTAAATCAAGGCTGAGACATAATTATGAAAACATCAGCCAATAATACAATTGGCTTAAGGAATACAAATCAACCTGAGAAAAGAAACTTTCCTTCTAGTACTATCATTTGGTCATGTTAGGCAATGTTATAATTTAATATCATGAGCCATTAAATCATAACATTAAATTAATGATCATGGCTCAGATGGAGGCATGGACAGTTTTATATAATATGCAAAGGGAAAAAGAAAGAAAACGGTAATGTAAATCTCTCTCAGTACCATCTGGCATATTTTTTCCCCATGCCTCTCAAAAACAGTGGGAGGAATAAACAATACCCTTTCTGATTGGGTAAGCATCAGAGATGAGGATACCAAAGGAAAAATTCTCTAACACAAGCAGAAAGTCTAATATTTTCTTCATTTCTTTCTCTTGCATAAGCACTGAGAATCTGCCTTACAGAATCAAAATTTGTCACATTTCAAGAGCTGAAATGGCCTTAAGCAAGCATCTGTCCCAGTGATTCTCAAATTTGAATGGGCACAAGAAACACCTGGGGGCTCTTTAAATATGCAGATTCCTTGGCCCATCCCTAGAGAGTCAGCTTCTGATACTGCATTTTTAATAAACTTTCCAAATCAAGAGAGTGTAGATTGTGTGCGAACTTGGAGAAACATTTCTTTTGTCTAGCTCCATCATTTTCCAGAAGATAAACCTGGGCTTCACAATCAATCAATGTCACTGATTTCCCCTCAAATCACTCAAGCTAGCAGTCAGGATCAGAAGGCAAATTTCTTTACCTATAAAGTAAGATACCTGCACCAAGTGGTAAAGAACCTGCCTGCCAATGCAGGAGATGTAAGAGACAAGGGTTCGGCCCCTGGGCTGGGAGGGCATGGCAACCCACTCCAGTATTCTTGCCTAGAGAATCCTAAGAACAGAGGAACCTGGCAGGCTATAGCTCATGGGTTGCAAATAGTCAGACATGACTGAAGTGACTTAGCAAGCACACACACACTCTCTGCTACCATACTACTTCCACAGAAAGTCCTTCAGCAAGTCTGGTGTCTTTTCTTCTTATTGTGACAAAATATTCACAACATAAGATTTACTATTTTGACCATTCTAAAATAATGGTCATTATTAATGACACTTAAAGTGTCATTAAGTACATTCACATTGTTAGGCAACCATCACCACTATCTATCTCTAGAAATTTTTCATCTTCTCAAACCAAAATTCAGGTATCCATTAAATAAGAAGTCCCTTATTCCCTCACCCTCAGGCCCCTGTAGCCATGATTCAACTTTCTATCTCTACAAATTTTCTATTTCTACAAACCTCTCTCTACAAATTTCTCTTAAAAATTCTAACTCTAAATATCTCTAAAAAATTATCTGTAAAAAATACTATCTCTACAAATTTATGTCTCTACAAATCTATTTCAGATTTGTATCTAAATCTAAAATAGAGATTTGTAGAGATTCTATTGCTATAGATTTCTATCTCTACAAATCTATTTTAGGTTCCTCATAGAAGTGTAATTATATTTAATATATATAATATTTATATTTTTTGTCTTGCTTATTTCTCTTAGCAAAATATAGTCAGATTTCATCCATATCGCTCATGTTTTGATTTGCTGAATCCTTTTAATTGTTTGCTCAAAAGAATGTTCTGGTCCTTTAAGAAATGAGGTTCTATCATTTGTCCCGTGTCAATGATAGTAGCTAAATGAGAGAAAGAATTCAGAAAGGACAGTCCTGGGTGAGTGAAAGAGTTAGAGCCTGGAGGAAGGCACAGGGAAATTAGATGTATTTTCTGCCCAGTTGAAAGTCATTTGAAAAGAAACAGAAATGTAAAACATGAGAGAGAGAGAGCGAGGGACAGACACACTAAGAAAACGATAGAAAAGATGGATTAAACTGAGAAAAACTAGGATGTCCTTAAGGCTGCCTTGTGCCCAGGGGAATGAGTAGAGCTATGCAAATATGGTTTTTAACGGGTATATTCTAGAAATTAATTCCTACACACTAGTATAGATGAGACCTGACAGAATATGGCAGAAGTGAGCCTACGCTGGTTTCTGATCCAAGCCTTAAGAAGTTGGTATCTCACTTCTCGTCCCTTGGTATGGTTGTTCTTGGGACCCTGTGATTACACTGTGAAAAAGCCAATACTGCCCCATAGAGAGGACTGAATGAAGAAGGACTGACTGCCAGCCGCTATTTGCCAGATATGTGAATGAACTCATTTGGGAAGGGTTCCACCAGCAGTCAGCAGATCTGCTCTCACTGATCTCACTAGGGGCCAAAACAATGTCCAGTGAACCAAGCCTCAATAACAGATTCATGTGCAGAACAAGACTGTTAATATTTTTAGCTATTAAGTTTGCATTGGTTTGTTATGTAGCAGAAGTTTACCAGGACACCTACCCTGTTCCTCCCTATCAGCTTTGCAGGAGGCACCTCCTCTTCTGGCAGATCAAAGGATTCTGTATTCACCTGAATTATATCCCTTCCCTCCTTGACTATATCTCCCTGTCTTCTTCCTCCCCTAGAAAGTCTGCTGTCAAATACCCTTAACTATTAAGAAACCTTTGAGCTTGACAGAATGGAGGAGGAAGTGACGTGAAATTCTTTAACTTTCTGTGGTCATGCTTTTTCTGACCTTCTCTGTTCTTGTTTGGAGAAGAAAGCATGAAATTATATAGATCTTAATCAAGGTCTGCTGGAGATCAAATAAAGTGAGTGAATAGTCTCATAGTTCTGATTATCTTCACTGCTATTGCATCATAGAATAATTTAAAAATATATTTATTAATTTTATTACCATATCTGTAAGCTATCGATGTGACTTCCAAATATTGTCAGACCATTGGAGAAAAATAAACTACTGTTACTGAAGTGTGTTTCAGGGAATCTCAATGTCTGGTGTCTGGTTGAAAGAGAAGGTGTGAACCCTCTTGCATTGCTGGTGGGAATGTAAATTAATACAACTTCTATGGAAGACAATATGGAGATTCCTTAAAAAACTAAAAATAGAAGCACCCTATGACCCAGCAATCCCACTATTAGGCCTATATCCTGATGAAATCAAAACTGAAAGAGGCACCTGCACCCCAATGTTCATTGCAGCTCTCTATACAATAGCCAGAACATGGAAGCAACCTAGATGTCCATCGACAAATGAATGGATACAGAAGCTCTGGTACATATATACAATGGAATACTACTCAGCTGTTCAGAAGACTCAGTCCTAATGAGGTGGCTGGCTCTAGAAAAGCCAATACTGCCCCATAGAGAGGACTGAATGAAGAAGGACTGACTGCCAGCCGCTATTTGCCAGATATGTGAATGAACTCATTTGGGAAGGGTTCCACCAGCAGTCAGCAGATCTGCTCTCACTGATCTCACTAGGGGCCAAAACAATGTCCAGTGAACCAAGCCTCAATAACAGATTCATGTGCAGAACAAGACTGTTAATATTTTTAGCTATTAAGTTTGCATTGGTTTGTTATGTAGCAGAAGTTTACCAGGACACCTACCCTGTTCCTCCCTATCAGCTTTGCAGGAGGCACCTCCTCTTCTGGCAGATCAAAGGATTCTGTATTCACCTGAATTATATCCCTTCCCTCCTTGACTATATCTCCCTGTCTTCTTCCTCCCCTAGAAAGTCTGCTGTCAAATACCCTTAACTATTAAGAAACCTTTGAGCTTGACAGAATGGAGGAGGAAGTGACGTGAAATTCTTTAACTTTCTGTGGTCATGCTTTTTCTGACCTTCTCTGTTCTTGTTTGGAGAAGAAAGCATGAAATTATATAGATCTTAATCAAGGTCTGCTGGAGATCAAATAAAGTGAGTGAATAGTCTCATAGTTCTGATTATCTTCACTGCTATTGCATCATAGAATAATTTAAAAATATATTTATTAATTTTATTACCATATCTGTAAGCTATCGATGTGACTTCCAAATATTGTCAGACCATTGGAGAAAAATAAACTACTGTTACTGAAGTGTGTTTCAGGGAATCTCAATGTCTGGTGTCTGGTTGAAAGAGAAGGTGTGAACCCTCTTGCATTGCTGGTGGGAATGTAAATTAATACAACTTCTATGGAAGACAATATGGAGATTCCTTAAAAAACTAAAAATAGAAGCACCCTATGACCCAGCAATCCCACTATTAGGCCTATATCCTGATGAAATCAAAACTGAAAGAGGCACCTGCACCCCAATGTTCATTGCAGCTCTCTATACAATAGCCAGAACATGGAAGCAACCTAGATGTCCATCGACAAATGAATGGATACAGAAGCTCTGGTACATATATACAATGGAATACTACTCAGCTGTTAAAAGAAATGCAGAAGACTCAGTCCTAATGAGGTGGCTGGCTCTAGAACCTATCATAAAAAGTGAAGTAAGTCAAAAAGAGAAAGACAAGTATAGTATACTAACTCATATATATGGGATCTAGTAAGATGGTCATGATAACACACACATGGAACTCATGAAAAAACAGAGAATAGACATAAAGACATTGTGGAGACCGAACAATGGGAGGGAGTAACATGGGAACCTATACTGTCATGTGTAGAAAAGATAGCTATTGTCATTGTGCTAGGGGAATAGGAGTACCTACAACCACTTGGAGCAATGGTCTGGAGCGATGGGGGAACCTGGGTGGGGGGAGGGTCAAGGGATATGCATCTGATTGATCTGGGAACATACATGTACAAAAATAAATAAATAAATAAATAAATAAATTAAAAAAAAAAAAAAAAGAAAGAGAAGGTGTGGCCAGTCAATTGATTTCTACCAAGGGGTTCATGATGGAAGGCAGGACATCTGTCTTTCATTTTCAGTGTAGTTTGTTCATTCTCAAGAATGGGAGTATTAAGGTTTATTTGTATCTGAAAACTTTGAAAAGCTTTTCAAACACAAGTCAATACTGACATTTAAGAACTAAAATCTACTGAAGATTATTAATTTTTTCTTGGTTAGAAAAGATAAAGCTTTAAAAAAATCAGCATTTTAACACCCATGGTAGCCAATATTTCTGGCATGGTTTCATTAATTTATTCATTTTTTATTAAGCTGTTTCTCACTTAACCCATATGAGGACTGAGCCCTTAAGCAGTCTATAGTGAAAGAAACATTTCAAAAATTTACCTATAGAAATGTGTATTTTATATTAATATATCTGATAATAGTAATAATATAATAGTAGCTATGGGGCTTCCCTGGTGGTCCTGTGGGTAAGGACACCGCCTTGCAGTGCAAGGGGTGCCAGTTCGATCCCTAGCCTGGGAAGATTCCATGTGCCGTGGAGTGGCTGGACCGATGTGTCCAATTACCGGGCCAGAGCTCTGGAGCATGTGTGCCCAGAGCCGGTACTCTGTGACAACAGAGGCCACCACAATGGGAGGCCCACACAGGCCAAGGAACAAAGATGGATGAAAACAGATAAATGAAAGACCAATAGAAGTGGCCCACCCACCCCCTTGGAACATAATTGTTTTGTTCAGTTGCTAAATTGTATCTGACTCTGTGACCCCATGCCCTGCAGCATGCCAGGCACACATGGTGCACTGGTGAAGGGAAGATCATAGAGATGCTACCAGAAACCTACTAGAGCTCATCAATGAATTCGGTTTAAGTTGCAGGTACAAAATTAATACACAGAAGTCTGTTCCATTTCTACACACTGACAATGAAAGATCAGAAAGAGATTAAGGAAACAATTCCATTTAGCATCCCATTAAAAAAAAGAAAAAACAAAAAGAAAACTAGGAATAAAGCTACCTAACGAGACAGAAGACATATACTCCAAAAACTGCTATGATGCTGATGAACTAAATTGAAGATGACACAAACAGATGGAGAGATATATCATGTTTTTGGATTGGAAGAATCAATGTTGTGAAAGTGACTATACTATCCAAAGCAATCTACAGAATCAATGCAATCCCTATCAAATTACCAATGGTAGTTTTCAGAGAACTAGAACAAAAACATCATAAAATTTGTATGGAGACATAAAAGATTCCCAATAGCCAGAGTAATGTTGAGAAAGAAAAACGGCTGCATTCCTGACTTGTCTTCCCGTAACTACATCTCCTCTTTAATTCTGCAGCTCTGTGTAGGCACCTGGCCATATCAAATGGTAAGCAGTTTGTAACTCCTCACTGTACCTCACATTTCCCCCATACCTCTTCCTCCCATGACCTATTGGGTTGGCCAAAAATTTTGTTTGTGCTTCTCTGTAAAGTGTTACAGGATAAACTGAATGAATTTTTTTGGCCAACCCAATACCTCACAAGGTTAGTTTTAACTTCCAAATAGCTCATGTATGTTTCCTTTGTTTAACCTCATAAACTTAAGGATCATTCATTGCTTGGAATATTACAGAAATGACTCTCTAATTTTTGTTCCTGGACAGCTCTCGTATCCTTCTAATTCATTCTCCTCGTACAGAGAGAACTTTCAAAAACATAAGTTAGGTTATTCCATTTCCTTGCTGAAAAACATGCTGTGAGTTCCCATAGACTAAATATAGTTCAAATACTTAAAGACAGGTGGAAAGAGGGAGGGAAAAGACAGCTAACACATACTGAGTACTTCGAGTGTAACACTCTGCTCCTCAGGTGGGCATTTTACATGTATCCTATCATTTGTTTCTCACTATGTTCTGCGAAGCATTATTTTCATTATACAGAAGAATATAATTGAGACTTAAATATTAGACAACAAGTGGTAAAATAAGTGGTCTTTCTACCCGTAAGGCTCATACTGTATCGACTATATCAAGCTGCCTTTCTACATAATTTAGCCTCAGCTGATCTTTCTGATCTCATTTCTTATAATAATCACACCCTAGCCATAAAGAAGTACCTTTTGATTCTTGAAATGCACAGGACTTTCAATATGCTGTTTCCTCTGTCCCAAACCCCTTTTTAACTCTGTGTATCTAGCCAACTTCTAACACATCCCTCTAACTTTCTCTGAACAGAGGGTGTCAACCTTGACTGGACAAGAGAAACATGGATAGAACATGCTGTGACCAATATAGTTTGGATCTCTAGGGGGTAGAGCCCAGAGTAGCATTTTAAAAACCTCCCTTTAGACTGAAAAACAGTGTTCAAGGTGAGTTTCCTGGTGACACTGGTAAGCTTACCTCAATCATCTTCCGTTTTTTTTATTAGACTGTGCCTAGCCCACTGCTGTAACACTAGTCACACTACCAGAATTTTGTCTAAGCATAACTATCCTCACCTCTGGAACATAAGCATCCCAAGGGCAGAAATCATACTTCAATATAGAGGCTTCTGAATATATGCTACTAGAATATACACACATACATACACATGTATATACAAATAGTTGAAACCAAAGCCTCACAAAATGATACTGACTCTTCTTATTTAAGAGTGATAGACTCTTGTTATTTTCTATTCTACTAATTTCATTCCTTTCTGTTAAAAACATGTGGCTTGATGTTCATTAAATTGATTATGTAACCTAGTTCTTTGAACTATGTTTGAAAAATGTGCCTTGAAGCATGTTTTTTTTAAAAAATTATTTATTTATTTGGATGCACTGGGTCTTAGTAGTGGGATCTAGTTCCCTGACCAGGGATGGAACTCAGGCCTCCTGCATTGGGAATATGGACTCTCAACCACTGGACCACCAGGGAAGCCCATCGAAACACATTTTTAATGCTAGTCATTATATCATGCTAGCCATCTAAAGGCATTTAATAAAGATTTGAAGAATCAATAGCCATTCTTACAGAAATTTTCTATATATAATACCTACATATATATATATATATATATATATATACACATTTTGTATATTATTAAAAATGACAGGCAGGGCTTCCCTGGTGGTCCAGTGAGCAAAAAGTCCACCTTGCACTGCAAGGGACACCAGTTCGATCCCTGGCCTGGGAAGATCCCACATGCCGCGGAGTGGCTAGACTGGTGTATCCAATTGCGAGCCTGTGCTCTGGAGTGCGTGCGCCCAGAGCTGGTGCTCTGCTACAGGAGAGGCCACTGTGATGGGAGGTCGCACAGGCCAAAGAACAAAGATGGATGAAAACAGATAAATGAAAGACCAATAAAAGTGGCCAAAAAAAAAAAAAAAGACAGGCAGATATCACACTAGGCAAAAGAAAACCATCAAAGTAAACTTTCATAACGTTTAGATGCCAAAGTAGAAAGATGAAAAAATACATATAAAACTCAATTCAAATTACAGCAACAGAAAGGAATACGCACAGGTCTTTCTTTTCCTAGAATTAGGGGTTCTCAGATTACTTCTCTCTTTTCAAATGCACGAAGAAATGTGGCAATCTAATTTATTTAGGATACTAATTTTGCTACTGACATTGTATCCTTCCTTCTTCCTTTGGAATTAGTCAGTGGGCCAAGATATATTGTGAGCAACATTAAAGAAACTACTTCCCTCAACTTCAATAACATATTAGAAATTGAAGATACTTTAATCAATTTCCAGGTGTACTCTGATGTATAATTCAAAATTTATCAACCTTATCACCCTGGAAGTGTTTTGTTGAGCACAGGACCATTTCTATGATGGGTGGAGGAGGTTGGGAGGAGACAGGTGCAACAAAGGATATTAGAAGAGGGAGTGAGCCAAGAGATATGGCCTGAGATAGGACCCAGATCACCGATGAGGGAATCTTCAACATTAATTGCTCTATAGTCTCTCTTGCTGAGAAAAAGACCCTAATTTCCCTACCCTTAGGACCACCTCTCCCCACCACATACCCATTCCCACACACCTTCTTTACAAGTTGGTATTACAAGACCTCGTAGGGGTGCTTAGAGAATCTGTTAAGACTGATGAAATTCTTGTGAAATATTAGCAAAGATGCAGAGTCTACCCATTTTCATTTGGTTACCAATGGTTTTACGTGAGAACTTACAACCATAGCCATCTTTATCAATCCTCTGAGGCCCAAAGCAGGAAATGATTTGAACACAGGAAGAATCTAATTCAATTATGGTTTTAGTTCTTCATTTTAAAAATAAACTTGTAATTTAAAACTTTTCAAACTGCCACCTCTTGGGGCTCTATATGGTAGGTTGTAAAATTACATTGACTTTAAGATGTCAGTTATACTGTCAGAAATAACAACATTGTATAAGAAAAGATCTCTTCCTCCTAAAGTACAAGGACAAATATAATGACCTTACGTTTAGTGAAGAAGGTAAATAACATTATTTTCTAACATAAGGAAGAAACTTTAATGGCTTCCAGAGTGGAATTAATCAGGTTAATACTATTCAGGAAGCATATGTTCCGTAATGCACATATGCTTATCAAACCCAGGAATTGTGATTATTGCTGGGAGAATTAAACATCCATGAAGTAGATGGTAAGCAGTGATAGGCAGTCTATCAAGAGCTAGAGTCTCCATATATAGAATAAACTGATTAACAGTCATAGATAAAACACCTGTTTTGTGAATGCTTTCACACCCTGTCTCCATTCAGCAGGATCTATATAAAGTAAAACATCACTGCTTTGGGGTGGACAGATATATTGTGATCTGCTGGTAGAGCTGATGCTCTGGCTAGGCATTTAGAGTTTCTTTTTTTAATATGTGAGCACCATTCTTGCTATGTAGCACAAATCATAAATTAATATAATGTTACTAGCAGCTGCAAAAGAAGTGAAAGACATACTGTTACACTTGATTCCTTCACACTTATTATAGAATGTCCGTTTTGTTCAAAATAAAAAATAATCTTCAGAGGGAAAAAAGAAAAAGCAAACATTTCCATTTAGCTGAAATACTGAAACTGCATGCAATCTCCTAAGGTGTATTGTTTTTTTTTTTTTTTATTTGTAAGCTGTTGCTTTTAAACCCCAGTATCTTGGTTCAATTCTATCAGCTGAAATGTGCCATTAACAATAATCAATAGGTTCAGTAGTTTAGAGTTTTTATCACTAGATCTTCAAATCTTTCATCAAAAGACCATTATTCAACCATCTTAAGACTGATGAAATTCTTGTGAAATATTAGCAAAGATGCAGAGTCTACCCATTTTCATTTGGTTACCAATGGTTTTACGTGAGAACTTACAACCATAGCCATCTTTATCAATCCTCTGAGGCCCAAAGCAGGAAATGATTTGAACACAGGAAGAATCTAATTCAATTATGGTTTTAGTTCTTCATTTTAAAAATAAACTTGTAATTTAAAACTTTTCAAACTGCCACCTCTTGGGGCTCTATATGGTAGGTTGTAAAATTACATTGACTTTAAGATGTCAGTTATACTGTCAGAAATAACAACATTGTATAAGAAAAGATCTCTTCCTCCTAAAGTACAAGGACAAATATAATGACCTTACGTTTAGTGAAGAAGGTAAATAACATTATTTTCTAACATAAGGAAGAAACTTTAATGGCTTCCAGAGTGGAATTAATCAGGTTAATACTATTCAGGAAGCATATGTTCCGTAATGCACATATGCTTATCAAACCCAGGAATTGTGATTATTGCTGGGAGAATTAAACATCCATGAAGTAGATGGTAAGCAGTGATAGGCAGTCTATCAAGAGCTAGAGTCTCCATATATAGAATAAACTGATTAACAGTCATAGATAAAACACCTGTTTTGTGAATGCTTTCACACCCTGTCTCCATTCAGCAGGATCTATATAAAGTAAAACATCACTGCTTTGGGGTGGACAGATATATTGTGATCTGCTGGTAGAGCTGATGCTCTGGCTAGGCATTTAGAGTTTCTTTTTTTAATATGTGAGCACCATTCTTGCTATGTAGCACAAATCATAAATTAATATAATGTTACTAGCAGCTGCAAAAGAAGTGAAAGACATACTGTTACACTTGATTCCTTCACACTTATTATAGAATGTCCGTTTTGTTCAAAATAAAAAATAATCTTCAGAGGGAAAAAAGAAAAAGCAAACATTTCCATTTAGCTGAAATACTGAAACTGCATGCAATCTCCTAAGGTGTATTGTTTTTTTTTTTTTTTATTTGTAAGCTGTTGCTTTTAAACCCCAGTATCTTGGTTCAATTCTATCAGCTGAAATGTGCCATTAACAATAATCAATAGGTTCAGTAGTTTAGAGTTTTTATCACTAGATCTTCAAATCTTTCATCAAAAGACCATTATTCAACCATCTTAACTGAAAATCAGAGCTGGCTGTAAATGTCACTCCTATCCATAAAATGCAGTTTCAGCCTTGGGCAAGTGGAATTTATAGAGGACACAATATTAATGGAGATGAGAAAATTGTCTCTGTTTTAAAATAACATTGGAATCTTAGTCCTACGATAGTTAAGAGGGAAATATGTCTAAGGTTTTCAGGAACTCTAAGGGAGTTTTACATGAGTTTTAAGAATCAATACACTTTTGAGACTTCCCTGGTGGTCCAGTGGTTAAGACTCTGTGCTTCTAATGCAGGGGGCCCTGGTTCGATCCCTGGTCAGGGAACTAGATCCCACATGCCACAACTAAGATCCAGTGCAGGCAAATTAAGACAAATAAAGCCATAATTTAAAAAAAAAGACTTTAAAAAAGAATCAATACACTTTTGATGAGTTATATAGAATAAGTTAAGACAGTTTCCTCAGCATAACTTGCAAGTGTTTTTGAAAGAGACTAGAAATCTGAACACAAAATGTACTTTATTCTCCATTCTTACACAGTAAACACAGTTAGGAAACACTGCCATTTTTCCTTATTGATTCAGAATCTTGCAGTTTCTCATGACAAGAATCTTATATATGAATTTTCTTTGTGTAAGTACTATAGATACAAATATAAAATGTATAGGAAATAGATGGAAATATTCTTGTTTTGCCCTGAACAAGACTTATCCCTGAATTTAAGAAATATTTTATTAAATCCCTATTGAGTCACTGGATGAACCTTTGTTTTTGCAAGGAATCTGTTTAAAAATCTTTTAATGTTTTCCTCGTTATTTACCATAGGCTGATGGAAATACGTGAGAGCACATATTTCAAATTCTAGGGTGGCTTTATGGGCATTTACATGGCAAGATACATTTTTTATGAGATATCTTAAGTCAAATATGCTACAACAACGCATTTCCTACCCATTTACCTAAGAGGGACCAAAAACAAACCCTACACTGCGTTTACATCCATAAGCCATGGTAGATAGCTGTGTAGAGTTTTTATCACTAGATCTTCAAATCTTTCATCAAAAGACCATTATTCAACCATCTTAACTGAAAATCAGAGCTGGCTGTAAATGTCACTCCTATCCATAAAATGCAGTTTCAGCCTTGGGCAAGTGGAATTTATAGAGGACACAATATTAATGGAGATGAGAAAATTGTCTCTGTTTTAAAATAACATTGGAATCTTAGTCCTACGATAGTTAAGAGGGAAATATGTCTAAGGTTTTCAGGAACTCTAAGGGAGTTTTACATGAGTTTTAAGAATCAATACACTTTTGAGACTTCCCTGGTGGTCCAGTGGTTAAGACTCTGTGCTTCTAATGCAGGGGGCCCTGGTTCGATCCCTGGTCAGGGAACTAGATCCCACATGCCACAACTAAGATCCAGTGCAGGCAAATTAAGACAAATAAAGCCATAATTTAAAAAAAAAGACTTTAAAAAAGAATCAATACACTTTTGATGAGTTATATAGAATAAGTTAAGACAGTTTCCTCAGCATAACTTGCAAGTGTTTTTGAAAGAGACTAGAAATCTGAACACAAAATGTACTTTATTCTCCATTCTTACACAGTAAACACAGTTAGGAAACACTGCCATTTTTCCTTATTGATTCAGAATCTTGCAGTTTCTCATGACAAGAATCTTATATATGAATTTTCTTTGTGTAAGTACTATAGATACAAATATAAAATGTATAGGAAATAGATGGAAATATTCTTGTTTTGCCCTGAACAAGACTTATCCCTGAATTTAAGAAATATTTTATTAAATCCCTATTGAGTCACTGGATGAACCTTTGTTTTTGCAAGGAATCTGTTTAAAAAAATCTTTTTAATGTTTTCCTCGTTATTTACCATAGGCTGATGGAAATACGTGAGAGCACATATTTCAAATTCTAGGGTGGCTTTATGGGCATTTACATGGCAAGATACATTTTTTATGAGATATCTTAAGTCAAATATGCTACAACAACGCATTTCCTACCCATTTACCTAAGAGGGACCAAAAACAAACCCTACACTGCGTTTACATCCATAAGCCATGGTAGATATCTGTTTAGAATGATACCTGACTTTATCTATGTAAACTACCTCCAAATGATCAAAACACTCAACACACATTGTGGGGGAGCAAGTGGAGTCCGAGGAGAATGATAAAGTAGGAATGAGGAATTAAAGAAGCTACAAATCATCACTCTCATCTACTCTATATACAAGAATATCAAAGTTAATCAAGTCTTGTATCAAAACAGAAGAAAACAAGGAGAACAACAAGGAGAGGAGGATAAGAAACTTTGCTTAGTATGATTTGATTTTGAAATTATTTTTCAACATAGGATACATTCTCATTTTTTTATCTTAAGCTAAAATATTAAAAACTGAAGTGAGTCCTAAAAAAGGATCATGTTATTCTAACACACCAAAGTTTCTTTGTGGTACTAATTCTTATATCAAGTCAGAAAACTCAACTATACATAACAAAACTCCATTAGAGGTCAGGAAAATTCTCCTCAGTCTCCAAAGATCAGGAATCTTCCTGAACTATAGAATATGATTCTCACCAAGATTTCAAGTAAACAAAACTACCCGAAACTTCTGTTTTTGCTTCTTATGCATATGAAATTTTCTAGCAATAATTTTTTTTTCCAGGAAAAACAATTGTGTAAAAATTGTGTGATCATTAACTATGACAAATGTAGCCATCTTATTTTTATTTTCACAGATCATGTTAGGAAGAAAGTGATAAAACGCCAGATTAACATTTCAAAACGTATTGGAAAGTAATGAAGGGAAACTGATTCAGTTAGCAACGCTAAGTAAAACAGACAATTCATACAGATGCTCTTCCTGTAAAATATTAAAGAAACACTCAAAAGTGGCAACTTTTTCAAATTTAATAAACCAACCCCTAATTTCTTTCTCTGAGCAAAGTTTCCTCTTATTAAAGCTTCAGCTTCATGTACAAGAGTTTTTTGGTCAAAGACACATACTATTTAGAAGACTGCCATGTTAAATGAAATAGTTAATCATTTTTTTTTGCTTTTCCCTCTGTCTTTCTTCTTCTAGCCCAAATGCTTAAATCTATAAGGCCATGTAAAACAACTATTTTATATTGACCACAGAGTATCAAATATGGTAGATATCTGTTTAGAATGATACCTGACTTTATCTATGTAAACTACCTCCAAATGATCAAAACACTCAACACACATTGTGGGGGAGCAAGTGGAGTCCGAGGAGAATGATAAAGTAGGAATGAGGAATTAAAGAAGCTACAAATCATCACTCTCATCTACTCTATATACAAGAATATCAAAGTTAATCAAGTCTTGTATCAAAACAGAAGAAAACAAGGAGAACAACAAGGAGAGGAGGATAAGAAACTTTGCTTAGTATGATTTGATTTTGAAATTATTTTTCAACATAGGATACATTCTCATTTTTTTATCTTAAGCTAAAATATTAAAAACTGAAGTGAGTCCTAAAAAAGGATCATGTTATTCTAACACACCAAAGTTTCTTTGTGGTACTAATTCTTATATCAAGTCAGAAAACTCAACTATACATAACAAAACTCCATTAGAGGTCAGGAAAATTCTCCTCAGTCTCCAAAGATCAGGAATCTTCCTGAACTATAGAATATGATTCTCACCAAGATTTCAAGTAAACAAAACTACCCGAAACTTCTGTTTTTGCTTCTTATGCATATGAAATTTTCTAGCAATAATTTTTTTTTCCAGGAAAAACAATTGTGTAAAAATTGTGTGATCATTAACTATGACAAATGTAGCCATCTTATTTTTATTTTCACAGATCATGTTAGGAAGAAAGTGATAAAACGCCAGATTAACATTTCAAAACGTATTGGAAAGTAATGAAGGGAAACTGATTCAGTTAGCAACGCTAAGTAAAACAGACAATTCATACAGATGCTCTTCCTGTAAAATATTAAAGAAACACTCAAAAGTGGCAACTTTTTCAAATTTAATAAACCAACCCCTAATTTCTTTCTCTGAGCAAAGTTTCCTCTTATTAAAGCTTCAGCTTCATGTACAAGAGTTTTTTGGTCAAAGACACATACTATTTAGAAGACTGCCATGTTAAATGAAATAGTTAATCATTTTTTTTTGCTTTTCCCTCTGTCTTTCTTCTTCTAGCCCAAATGCTTAAATCTATAAGGCCATGTAAAACAACTATTTTATATTGACCACAGAGTATCAACTACAGGAACAAATGCTGAAGATTCTTCAGTTGGATTCACAAGAGTGATAAAGTAGAAAGGTGGGACTTACCTGCCACTGTTTCATCAGCTCTCTTACTCCCTTGGAGTCTTCTAGGAGCCTTTCCTTATGGGTGGCATCCTGCAGGACATTGGCAGTTGTTTCAGCTTCTGTGAGCCAGGCAAGAAACTTCTCCAGGTCCAGGGGGAACTGTTGCAGTAATCTATGGGCTTCTTCCAAAGCAGTCTCTCGCTCACTTACTCTGCAAAGGAACAAATGCCCAGATGCAATTCTCCTCAAATATCAGAATGGCACAGCCAGTGAATCCCACAAAAAGAAGGAAGTCAAAGGGACTACACTGTAATATACTAACAAAAGGGAGTTGCTAAGACTCCTCTTGAAAGCATCAACCACTAGCATAGTCTGTGTATTTGGATTTTGAGACTTTTGAAAGCTCATACGTGCATTTCCCCCAAAATCTTAAACAAAAAAAAAAGTTTTAGTTTTTGCTGGTCAATTTTGAAAGCTTATTTCAATATGAGGCAAAAGTTGAAGCTAATCTTTATAGGTAAAATCTTAAAATTGATAGAATGTTTATATATAATGTCACCTGAGCCAGGAAACTAGGATCAAATAGACCAGAAGAAATACAAACCTAGAATGGAAAGTTGAACACTAGAGGAAGAAAGAGAAGGGGACTGGAGAACAAAAGGAAGCAAAAACATTAAGAAGTGGAACTACTATACA
Organism: Tragulus kanchil; assembly: GCA_022376925.1. NCBI lineage: Eukaryota > Metazoa > Chordata > Mammalia > Artiodactyla > Tragulidae > Tragulus > Tragulus kanchil. The sequence goes on along the minus strand of JAIOJX010000001.1, from coordinate 100,492,883 downwards.
TCACACAGAAAACTGTGCAAAATGTAATCCTGCATAACACTAGCATGTTCTCATAGTTTCAACTATTGTATGAGCTTTATTTTTCATTATGTATGATGGTCATACAACTGAGAATATCTTCCAAAATTAAAATGGTATGGCTAATGGAAAAAGTGGAAGCTAAAAACCAGAAAGATCTGGGTTCAGATCCCAGGATTCTCTACCAAGTGCGTGATATGGCATGCTACTTAACCTCTCAGTTTCTCATCTGCAGGGCATACTATTGTGATGAGACTGAAAAGACATGCTAACTATTTTATATTGACCACAGAGTATCAACTACAGGAACAAATGCTGAAGATTCTTCAGTTGGATTCACAAGAGTGATAAAGTAGAAAGGTGGGACTTACCTGCCACTGTTTCATCAGCTCTCTTACTCCCTTGGAGTCTTCTAGGAGCCTTTCCTTATGGGTGGCATCCTGCAGGACATTGGCAGTTGTTTCAGCTTCTGTGAGCCAGGCAAGAAACTTCTCCAGGTCCAGGGGGAACTGTTGCAGTAATCTATGGGCTTCTTCCAAAGCAGTCTCTCGCTCACTTACTCTGCAAAGGAACAAATGCCCAGATGCAATTCTCCTCAAATATCAGAATGGCACAGCCAGTGAATCCCACAAAAAGAAGGAAGTCAAAGGGACTACACTGTAATATACTAACAAAAGGGAGTTGCTAAGACTCCTCTTGAAAGCATCAACCACTAGCATAGTCTGTGTATTTGGATTTTGAGACTTTTGAAAGCTCATACGTGCATTTCCCCCAAAAAAATCTTAAACAAAAAAAAAAGTTTTAGTTTTTGCTGGTCAATTTTGAAAGCTTATTTCAATATGAGGCAAAAGTTGAAGCTAATCTTTATAGGTAAAATCTTAAAATTGATAGAATGTTTATATATAATGTCACCTGAGCCAGGAAACTAGGATCAAATAGACCAGAAGAAATACAAACCTAGAATGGAAAGTTGAACACTAGAGGAAGAAAGAGAAGGGGACTGGAGAACAAAAGGAAGCAAAAACATTAAGAAGTGGAACTACTATACATCACACAGAAAACTGTGCAAAATGTAATCCTGCATAACACTAGCATGTTCTCATAGTTTCAACTATTGTATGAGCTTTATTTTTCATTATGTATGATGGTCATACAACTGAGAATATCTTCCAAAATTAAAATGGTATGGCTAATGGAAAAAGTGGAAGCTAAAAACCAGAAAGATCTGGGTTCAGATCCCAGGATTCTCTACCAAGTGCGTGATATGGCATGCTACTTAACCTCTCCAGTTTCTCATCTGCAGGGCATACTATTGTGATGAGACTGAAAAGACAGCAACGTGCATGAAGCTGAGTGGTTCACCCATTATGTGGTCACATATTAGAGTTGTTCAAAAATGTGAATTCCCTGTGCCTGCATCCCATTCTCATTTCTCTCATCTTTTAGAAGGAATAAACCACATTCCCTAATGACACAGAAATCCAAAAAAGAACTATTCACATTTTCTGACAATATATATAATTCATCTATGGTGGATACACACACGTATGCCCTCAGCAAACACCTACATAATAACAGGGTGGGAAGGAAAACCGCCTGGGGCGGTAACAGCCCCATCTAAAAAGATTCAGGTAAATTTTGTCTGCAATGAGGAAATGAGTACTCTATTTAAATGTCTTATTTGCCTTCTATTACTACACAAACACTTTCTGGGATTCAACATAAGCTAAAAATGGATTTTAAAAAAATTGAACACTTGAATATGATACACACTGCTTGCTAAGATGTGATTGTCAATAATTATGCAAAACTGCAATTTATTTCAGCAGCAACTTTATCATGGGATGTGCAAAGCAGGCAATAAACAACTCCTGCCGAGCCAGCGGCAGCAAAGCCCCCGGAAGAGCTGTTTATTCATCATGGGTGAGGTTTTTGCTGAGCATACAGTCTTCCATAGTGTAGTTTCAGTGCTCATACTGGATAAAAATCTTCTGTCTGCATTAACGGGTGGAGGGGAGAATAGGTTTATGAGGATGCAGCTACTGGAAAAAAGGAAGCATGCACTAAGCTATTTATCAACTCCTAAATAAACTTGAATACCGCACAACTGAAAGGTAGCCTGGTGTTCTCATTGGGCAAATCAGTTAAACCTCATGGCGTTCAAGGGCTAGCCAGAACTACTGGTTCCTTGCTTATTTCATTTTTAGGCAAACTATCAATGCAGGGAGAAACATCAGAATATCCTTTATTTATTTTTTATTTAGTACGATTTAAAAAATCAGAACCCTTAAAACCACACTGAGAATCCTAATATCATAATCTGGTGTGAAATGTACAATGTATGGGCTGAAGCCGGTATAATTACTAACGCTGGACCATTACTTAACCTCTCAGTTTCTCATCTGCAGGGCATACTATTGTGATGAGACTGAAAAGACAGCAACGTGCATGAAGCTGAGTGGTTCACCCATTATGTGGTCACATATTAGAGTTGTTCAAAATGTGAATTCCTGTGCCTGCATCCCATTCTCATTTCTCTCATCTTTTAGAAGGAATAAACCACATTCCCTAATGACACAGAAATCCAAAAAAGAACTATTCACATTTTCTGACAATATATATAATTCATCTATGGTGGATACACACACGTATGCCCTCAGCAAACACCTACATAATAACAGGGTGGGAAGGAAAACCGCCTGGGGTAACAGCCCCATCTAAAAAGATTCAGGTAAATTTTGTCTGCAATGAGGAAATGAGTACTCTATTTAAATGTCTTATTTGCCTTCTATTACTACACAAACACTTTCTGGGATTCAACATAAGCTAAAATGGATTTTAAAAATTGAACACTTGAATATGATACACACTGCTTGCTAAGATGTGATTGTCAATAATTATGCAAAACTGCAATTTATTTCAGCAGCAACTTTATCATGGGATGTGCAAAGCAGGCAATAAACAACTCCTGCCGAGCCAGCGGCAGCAAAGCCCCCGGAAGAGCTGTTTATTCATCATGGGTGAGGTTTTTGCTGAGCATACAGTCTTCCATAGTGTAGTTTCAGTGCTCATACTGGATAAAAATCTTCTGTCTGCATTAACGGGTGGAGGGGAGAATAGGTTTATGAGGATGCAGCTACTGGAAAAAAGGAAGCATGCACTAAGCTATTTATCAACTCCTAAATAAACTTGAATACCGCACAACTGAAAGGTAGCCTGGTGTTCTCATTGGGCAAATCAGTTAAACCTCATGGCGTTCAAGGGCTAGCCAGAACTACTGGTTCCTTGCTTATTTCATTTTTAGGCAAACTATCAATGCAGGGAGAAACATCAGAATATCCTTTATTTATTTTTTATTTAGTACGATTTAAAAAATCAGAACCCTTAAAACCACACTGAGAATCCTAATATCATAATCTGGTGTGAAATGTACAATGTATGGGCTGAAGCCGGTATAATTACTAACGCTGGACCATTTCTGACCTACAAACAGGGCAATTTCAGCCAGTGCTAGCTAATATGTGAGCTTGGCTTGTGCATTAGAAATCACTAAGATTTACTTCACCTCCAGCTCCAAATTTGGCACAGAAATAAGCTGTCACATGGCAGGAGACAAATGCAGGTTTAGACACTGATGTATTTTCTAACATGCTGCAAAATCACACAGAATAAAAGGGGCAGTGTGAAACTCCCTCGTGGCAGAGAATTAGATACTGTGCATTTTATTACCAGCTTCATCATCATGATGAGCTGTTCTTGATGCATCGCAGCTTCTCTGTCCTTAAAGACAAACACCACTTACTCTCTGCTTAAAGTAACTAGTAAATAACTTTCCAAGAGTTATTTGTAAAATGTGATATACATAAATCAGATAAATGTGTTCTACTGAGACAATGAGATTTCCAGCCAAATCCTACCACTGAGTTTGCTGCTTTGTAAATTAGGCCCTTAGGGAAGAGCACTAACTCGTCAGGACAGTAAGGCTCCGTTTTCCTAAATGACACCCTCATGGTCTGAAATACTGACAACATCAGGTTGAGTATTTTCTACTTTGGAAATACATTAGAAAAAATTCTGTGGCAGCAATAGCAGAAAATCTTTTCGATCAGAGGTGAGATTGTTACCTCCTGCTTGTGTGGGAGATTTAAGGCTACATCCTTTTTCCTGAGATCCATCTATGTACGCTTTCTTAAATTTTAATTGTGCCAAGTCTAGACTAGATGAGTCTAGGGTACTTGTATGCCATATTTATGCATTCAAAACAGTTCGGAATATATGCCGTGCTTTTTAATGTTCTACAACCATATGCCTTTGCATGACTTAACATGATAAACAAAAAAATGTAGCAATAATGAGAATCATGAAGAAATAATAAAACATTACCTTGACTAAAACTTAAGACCTTGAACACAGATTATTATTTTTTAATAATACCCAGATTATCAAATTACATACCCTGGAAAAAATCTGGCCAAACTTTAAAAGTAACAATGACCAGATTATCATAAAATAGTAACAATGCTTTACAAATATAATCTGCTGCACTGGCTCAATAATTTTTATATATGAAATTGTAATTGTCAGCGACCCCAGCTACAGAGGACACAAAAATAGCTCTGAATTTGATGGCGTATAGAATGGGATACTGACTTCAAGGTTTTATTTCTGTTCGTAAGGCACCATACATGATTCTCCATAGGTAACTATAGACACTGTGAGTACAGTGGTTCTCAAATACAGCCCTGAGGCATCAGGAGCATCTGAGAACTTATTAGAAATGCAAAATCTCAAGTCATCCTCTAGACCTACTGAATCAGAAATTCTATGTGGACTCCAAAGAGCTGTATTTTAACAAGTCTTCCAGGCAGATCTGATAGATGCTCAAATTTGAGCATCACTGACACTGGAAAGACCAAACTTTGAGAACTGCTGGTGCAGTAGATGCTGTGCTGGGATGCTCGGACCCCTCCTTCAGGCATCAGGTAGACACATGACTTTAGTGTCTGGATCACATGGACTGCAACCTTGCCTAACTCACTGAAACTATGAGCCATGCCATGCAGGGCCACCCAAGATGGACAGGTCATAGGGGAGAGTTCTGACTAAACGAGGTCCACTGGAGGAGGGAATGGCAAACCATTCCAGTATCCTTGTCATGAGAACCCCATGAAATGTATGGAAAGATTGAAGGCAAAAGGAGAAAAGGGTGGTGCAGGATGAGCTAGTTGAATGGCATTACCAACTTAATGGACATGAACTTGGGCAAACTCTGTAAGATGATGGAGAACAGGAGAGCCTGGCGTGCTGCAATCCACAGTGTCACAAAGAGTTGGATGTGACTGAGCAACTGAATGTATTTTGCTTTAATTCCTGGGAAAGCTGCTGCATGAAAACAAGTTGCCTCCAATGACTGGTTAGTGTGTGAACTTTTTATAAACGTCTAGCCCCCTTTCTCCAGCTCTGGACAATTCAGGAGGGAAGGAGAGGAGGATTGATTGATACTGAGGTTGTAAATGCATTAAAGCCCAGCTACACCTTCTGTCCTATCCTGCTTCTTTCCCTCTTTTCTCACAGGTATTCAACCTGAGAATACTCTTCTATCTATCTATCTATCTATATATCATCCTGCAGATTAATCACTTTCTCAGAATCTGCCTTCTGGGGAGCTTGACCTGCTGACTTGTCTCACCAAATAAAAATTTGAAAAATATACTTGTTAAGAAATGTATGTGGGGAAACATACAACCACTTGCACAAATTGTGGTCTCAAAAGGAGACAGGATTGAGAATTCTCATACTCAGCAATTGAGCCTGAAGAACTACTATACCTTCGAATGCCCTTTAAAAAGATCTATAGATAAGGCATCATCACCAGTTAAAAACAAGAATCTACTATAGGGACAAAGCACTGCAGTTATGAAGTTTAGTATAACTCCATACCTGCCCCCAAAAGGCAGTGAACCAGAGACAAGTGTGCATAATGGGGAAAAAATCACAGAAGGCATGTTTTCAGCATCTCCATTTATTTTTAAAAAACTGATTATCAATGAGGCAATAAGAGAATACTCTGATCCTATACAAACACACACCACATGGTCGTTGTGAAAGTTGCTCAGTTGTGTCTGAATCTTTGAGATCCATGAACGAGTCATGGAATTCGCCAGGCAAGAATACTGGAGTGGGTAGCCTTTCCTTTCTCCAGGGGATCTTCCCAAGCCAGGGATCAAATCCAGGCCTCCCACATTGCGGGCAGATTCTTTACCGTCTGAGTCACCAGGGAAACCCCTCAATAAATAGGACTTGAGATTTTCTTCTAAGAATCACTAATTCTTATGGGTCAACCTAATACATAAAAAGCAAAAGAGTAGGGAGACCTATGACTTTCCAAGTTAAGGTTGTATATGTGTATATATATACACACACACATATTATATATAACCAAACAGAAACAAACACATGGAATACTTTGGGGGAAAAAAGGCTCAGTCTGATATTTTGCCCAGATGTTTCTGGCAGTGTGACCAACTGGGGAAATTCCCACCACTTGGTCTTTAGCTAAGTAACACTTCTATATGTGCCCTGCTATTGTCAAGGAGTAACCAAATAAAATACTCTCAAACTTTCCTTCCTGGTTTACTAGCATTTTAACCACCACCATTTCCTATCATATTTTCAGGGAAAAGATTACAGGATGACGTGGTTACATTTTATTTTCTTTTTTGGTGTGTGTTAGAGATCAGAGAAAATAAGCACCTTCGTGGCAAGCACTTGGACTTTGGACCAAACACTATTTGTACAACCAGATTTAACCTGAAGTTCAAATTCTCTGTAATCATAACAGCCTCTACTGGTTTGCTAGTCAATTAATTTTGGTGTTCTTTTTTTTTTTTTTAATGAGTCTATATTGTACTGTCAAAGGGCAGCTAGAATTTTATTACCTATGGCTATAGAGTTGTTTGTAGAAAGAATTCCTTTGAATCTTCAGCAATTCTATTGGTGATTTGCACTAATGAAAGGCATGCATCTAAGCAAAATCCTGTACCCTATTAGTTTCCTTTCTAGCAACAATTCTAAGACTATGGCTTTAAGTGTCTCTGGGCAACACCTACTTAGACAGATGACCCAGAAGCGTTCTGGCAATTGAGAGGATATTTCTCCTCTATTACCAAAGTCCAAAAGTGAGAAATATACTTGGTCCTTTAATGATGTAATTATTGACACAGAGTGTGAGATCAAGGCTCTAAGCTAGCAGAGAAAATAAACTTAAAATCTGTTATTTTATAGAAACCTTTGAGATTTTAAAAATATGCTCAGGTTTATTCTCTCACTAGTTCATAAAGTATCTCCTACTTTTTTCTACCTACAGTGTGTTTGGTTTCTTCATATGCTTTATGCTTCCAGTTGGATGTTTCATTCCTTTCCAGTGACTTCCACCTCCACACAGGTTCTCTTTAAATCTGAACTTCATTCTTATTTTCACATGCCTACCAATCCTTCATTCATTAGGCAATCCATGCACCTAGTCTGTATGTATTAAGTGTTATAATTTATGCATGATGATAGTGAACCCAAAGTCAGTGAGACATGGACTTTGACATTTAACACATTCAAGTCTGATGGAGGAGACTGATAGGTAAACATTTAACTATAGTCACAATATGATTCAGGCTATAGTTCATTTGGATTCCTTAACAATAGCTTGAATATACTATGCATCACACTGTATCCATGAAGTTCTACGTCAACTTGCTGAACCGTTGATGAATCTTTTTCAACATAGTTTTCCCATTTCTTATCAATGGAAGTGGGGATCATCTAAGTTAGGCTTTATCTCAAAATACAGTGATGAATGCTCAATAAAAGTCTGTCTAACTGAATTGATTTTCATACCAATCAGAAACCTTTTCGAAATGTGTCATAGGTTATTGCTAGTTACACTTTGCTGTTGGGAAGAGTGATACTGAGAGGACCATAATGACTTTCCCAAAATTGAACATAAGGAAGTGGCAGATTGGGATTATAGTCCAAGTCTTGTATCCTATAATAGAAGATTTTCTAACTCTGAAAATGGATATTAGTGTTCACTCTTATCTGATATATTCACTGTAGTAAAAGAAAACTGCAGGCAAGATTATGCCACTGAATCCTGGCCTTCATTTTGGAGCACAAATTCATCTATTTGTTACTTTGCCATAAGCGGCGTCACTGAAACACATAAAAGACTACTGAGAGGGAACCCACATATGCAAAGATATTCTCTCAACCTAACTATAGTAGAGAGATCTAGCTGGTCTTTGCTTCAAAACAACAAAAAAATCCATTTTCAACACAAATTTGCTGGTTTGCTGTTCACCGACATATGCATTAACGAGGTTTTCATCCCCTCTCTCCTGAGGTCTGGTACTAAATTACTCAAACTCCCCAGAGTTAATTGGAAACCATGACCTAAATGTTCCCAAAGTATTGCTGATTACTTCTCAGAAAACTCATTCCCATCTTTTGTCACCCCAGACAACACAGGATGACTTTTTAACATGTGCAGAAGCAACATACTTGCACAGAAAATAGATTAGTTCTCTAAAGAGAAACCACAGCTTTCTATTTAAACTTTCTTCAATGATACAGACATTTTAGTAAAAAAATATATATATATATATATTTCCTGGACTTTATCTTTGGATAGAAAGAGAATATAGATATTATCAGTCACATAAGGAATTTTAAAATACACATCCTATCTCTTTAGTTTTTTTACTCTATGGACATTTTAAAAATTCAGATTTTTCACAATTTATCATTAGAGAAACAACCATCGAACCAGGGTCTCCTGCATTGCAAGAGGATTCTTTACCAGCTGAGCTACCAGGGAAGCCCGTAATTATATACTGTTCCTAAAAGCATTGAGGTATTTCTGAAAAGACATTAGGAGACAATAGTAAACGTGGCCTTTGTGCCGTTCTTTGTATTACTCATTTCGTCTGACTTGTGTTTCAGACATTCATCACTGAGAAAATTAAGTTGATAAAAAAATATACAAAATACTATGAACAAGTGTAGTATTCAAAATATATGCATGTGTGAGCACACACACACACCTACCTTGGAATATTAACAAAGAGGTTAACATTCTTTAGTCTAAGATCTGTATTTTATATTTTTCTACTGGTACAATACCTTAAGGTACTATTTTGGAGAAGCTTAAAAATAATGTCAGGAGTAATTGATTACATTTGGTTTGGTTCACATGTAGAGACTCAAAATATTATTTTGTATAATTAGAGAACTGTAAAAGACCTTTAGAAAAAATGTACAGTGATACTGCCATCCAGATGAATACAAACTTAGATTAAGGTGGGGTTTATAATACAACACAATTTATACTCGACATAAATTCTCTATGATTTGTATAATGGGAATCTGAAAGTTGGTTTTGGTCACTTATAGTGTTAATCTCTTTAAAACAGATATTTTCCTAACTGATGATAAGCTATACTGAGTAGCTTTCTCTTTTAGGAAGGATATATAAAAACTAGGATGGAAACCAATTTATAAAGACCATCTCTTAGAAGTCTCATAAGACTGCAGTCAAACAAATATGCATTCACATCCTCAATAACTTAGAGAAAAAGAGAACAGTAGATTGTTAGATGCTGTTATATAACATTCAGAAGACAACAAGTCAAGTTGGTTCAATTGTCTAAGATCAAAAGGCATAGAGCAGATTTCCTTTAATAGGAAAAGAAAGGGCTAAAAACATATCATCTGCTGATAATATGAACTTACAGTAGAGATCTCTCAATGGAATTTAGAAATAAGAATGATTTCATAACTCCTGATAGGAACTTCAAGTTATACTCTCTAAATATTTGTGACTTTTATTACCCAGCTCCTCACTCAGCACTCTCTTGTGGTTAATAATGCACTTTTGAGAGTCCTTTGAATTCAATATTTATTGCCATAATACTCTGCCCTAAAACAATGCTCTTTAGTTTTCAAGCTTTTGCATGTATGTCTTCTTCTTTGATATGTTAAACAACTTGATGAGGTTAATGGGGTAGGTTGCTATTACCATCAACATTCTGAAAAGCTTGAGCAAGTGTCCAAAGTAAGGGGCAAAACTTGAAATGCCTGATCTAGTCTGCTCTGAAGTTGCCTCTCAAGGTAAATATAATGAATATTAATATAGTACTATTCTCAAAAGCTCCCTGTTTTCTGTTCTTATTATAAGAATTAGGGGGCCTTCCCTGGTAGCTCAGTGGCGAAAGAGTTTGTCTGTCAGTGCAGGAGACACTGAACTGGAGAGCGGCACCACTCCCTGCAACTAGAGAAGAACCTGCAGCAGCAGTGAAAACCCAGAATAGCCATAAATAAATAAATAAATTTTAAAAAAAGAATTAGGATTATGGTGTAAATCTGTGTGAAGACAAAATAAGATTATTCATTTACTTATCATCTTCAATTGCTAAGAGATCTATTAAAATGAATACTGCACTTTGGACTTGAAGTATGTTTGAGAATTTTCTTTTAAAAAATAAAGTCTTTTGGGAAGTAAGAAAATATTTTTTCTTACGAAATAATACAAAATTATAATACATACAATTGTGACTGTTTCATAATGGTAACCTAATAAATGTTTGCTAATGACATAGAAATTACCCAGAAATCTGAACCTTGAGAAGAGTTTTACACTAAAAATATCTAAAGGCACACCAAAAACTTCTCATGTTCAATTCACTTCAGTCGTGTCCAATTCTTTGTGACACCATGGACTGTGGCATGCCAGGCTTCCTGGTCCTTCATCATCTCCCAGAGCTTGCTCAAACTCATGTCCATTCACTCAGTGATGCCATCCAAGAAATGTTACAGTAAAATAAATATATTTTAATAAGACCGGTTGAGAAATGAATTTATCTCTCAATGTGATTGTGTCTTAGTAGATTCTAAAAGAATTTCCCTTGCCCTTTTAATTTTGAATCCTTTAAATGACTCAGATATGATCTATAAGACTTGTAGGATTACAAATAACTTGAGTTAATTAAAATGGATGAACAAAATAAAGATTTGAAATTTCCTGCTTTCTCACTATTAATTATTATGGGGAGAAACAACATTTAATAAAAAAAGAACTAGATAATTTGGAACATACTGATGGCTTTTGAAAGACCGATTCAAATTTATGAGGAATAGTAAAGACTTGATTTATTTTTTTGATCAAAACTGTAACACTAAAGGAATGATTCTGAGGGCTGAACATGATTTTAAGAATCTTCTTAGAACTGTATCACTTAAAAAAGTCTCTATCTTCTTCATCATCATCATCATCCATCAACATCAACTTTCTGTAAATCCTTTGAGGACAAGGATTCACCCCACAGTTACTGGTATTTAGTAGACACTGAAGAAGCCAAACTATACTCAGTAAGCCTATTATGAACCAGGTATCACTTCTAAAACTGAGAATGTCCCAAAGACTTGTTTTTAAAGCACTTATAAGTAGTAATTATTGCTTGATGTGAATTTATTGAATAATAATTTATATCTGTATGGAATTTTAAAGTTTATATATTACATTTACCTAACTTGTGCATATCTTCTTTTTTTTTTTTTTAAGATTTATTTATTTATTTATTTTGGGGGGTGGAGTGGGGTGGGGAGGGAGAGGAGAAGGCAGGCTGCTTCTATTGTTTTTTCATTTGTCTATTTTCATCCATCTTTGTTCTTTGGCTCCTGTGGGCCTCCCATCGCGGTGGCCTCTGTTGTCGCAGAGCACCGGCTCTGGGCACATGTGCTCCAGAGCTCCAGCTTGGTAATTGGACACATGGGTCCAGCCACTCCGCGGCACGTGGGATCTTCCCAGGCCAGGGATTGAACCAGCATCCCTTGCACTGCAAGGCGGTGTCCTTACCCACTGGACCACCAGGGAAGCCCTGTGCATATCTTCTTGTTTTCTATAGTAGAATTCATTGTGTAACAGACTATTATTCAGTTATAACTAAAGTATTTAAAAATAAGAATAAGAAATTCTATGACCAAAATTATGTTTTGCTTTGGAGAAGCATGAATATTAAATCTTTGGAGCTTATATCTTTCATCAAGTTTTTAATTAGCAATGAAAGTGAAATGGTAGAGTATTTCACTGGGCAACATGCCACATTTAATTGTCAATGACTGAATTTCTGCTACCCTTACACAAAAACAATCTATTTTTTGAAAAAAAAAAATAAATGTACTCCTGCAAAGAATGTTAATTCAATGCATTTTTAACTGCATTGCAAAAACAGAGGGCAAAGCAAACAATAACTTCTGTCAAAATGAATCCATTGCTTTGGCAAATTTTCTGATAGCCTATAAGTTTGATCCTGGTCCAGAGAGAACATGTACTGAAAGGGTCTAAAAAGTCATCTTGTCCAAACATCCATTTGACTCTGTCAGCCAACATATTCCTCCCGTCCTTGCTTTGCATGACTCATGGATTTGAATGGCTGCCCTCTCTGTAGCTCCATTCAGGTTTCAACAAAAACATCCAGTATGGGAATTCCCTGGCTGTCCAGTGCTCAGGACTCCATGCTTTCACTGCTGAGGGCCTAGATTCAATCCCTGCTTGAGGAACGAAGATCTTGCAAACTGTGTTGAGTAGCCAATTACTCAATCAAAGGAACTGTTTATCTATTTAAAAAATAAAAGGGCTTCCCTGGTGGTCCAGTGGGTAAGGACATCACCTTGCAGTGCAAGGGGCGCCAGTTCGATCCCTGGCCTGGGAAGATCCCATGTGCCGCGGAGCGGCTAGACTGATGTGTCCAACTACCGAGCCAGAGCTCTGGAGCGTATGCACCCAGAGCCCATGCTTTGCAACGAGAGGGGCCACTGAGATGGGAGGCCCACACAGGCCAAGGAACAAAGATGAATGGAAATAGATAAATGAAAGATCAATAGAAATGGCCAAAAAAAAAAAAAAATTCAGTATGTCAGGGATGAGAACAGAACAATGCAGCACAGCACCAGAGATCTTCCTTGGCTGCTTGATGCTAATCTTTCCTTCTTCTTCTTCTTTTTTTAATCTTAATTCCTAGATGAAGGATCAAACCAGGGTTCCCAGTAGTGAAAGACTGAGTCCTAACCACTGGACACCAGAGAGTTCCCGATAGTGATCAGTTAATGTATATTCTTTGTGTAAAAGCATGAAATGGTTGCCAAACCATCCAGTTTGCCTGGTGTCTCACCAGTATTCCTCCAAGTTAGTCATAGGAATATAATGAGAGTCCTCATCAAATACCTTGATGAAATGCAAATGGATGACTGCATTTTGCTTGCCTACCTTTCTAAAAGTTCTGCAATGAAAAAAATTATTTTTGCCTCAAGCCTATAGATAATATAGTTTTAAAAAACTGTTTATGTCTATGTGTTTATTTTACTAAATTACCTGATTAGCCTTGTCAAGAAATGGGTTCATATTTCTCTCATACCCTCCATCTAAGAAGCATTCATCATTTTAAATGTCTTGGGTAGCCGCAATAATACCTCCTGTAATTTTAATACAGAATTCAACTGCATTTGTCAACATCTAGTTAGAAGGCAACTGATATAGCTAGGAGAAGAATGTCATCATCACCCTTTTGTGGAGACCAAGGCATTTAATAAAGATTTTAACTGCAGCGATAATCACAGAATATTTGAAGACTTTCCTAGACAATGGAGCAGAACTTCAACATGTGCTCATTTCATTCTGTCATATAAAATGGTGATTGGATCACCAAGAAAGAGGTTAGCTTCTCAGAGAATACTGTTATTTCATTAACTGATAGATCAGTTCTTGTCAGGAAAAAATATTTAAACAAATTTTACAGACAACACAACACAGGGTTTTTGGAAACAGATGGCCAATTTTGACAGAGTACTTGAACAGTGCTACTAGCTTTCCACGGGGAGGGCTGGAGATGGTAGACTCCATGCATGACAAAACATTGTCCCAAGTCCCAAATAGTTTCCTTTTTTTTTTTTTTTTTTTTGGCTGCACCCCCACAGCACGTGGGATCTTAGTTTCATCACCAGGGATCAAACCCACATGTCCTGCATTAGAGTGCAGAGCCTTAACCACTGGACCACCAGGGAAGTCCCCCTACAATACTCTTGAATGTCTGACTAGATGCTTATGTAGGGCAAAACCCTGTTTATAAATAGCTGAACCTAGAAATTAACTCAATTTTACACACAAATATGAATACTTTTGTCAAGATTTTAATATATACCAAATTTTTCAGAAATGCAACTATCATGAAAATCCAAAGCAAATTTTACCTGGTGTTGTTAAGAATTTTGTGAAATGTTGTTTAGGATTTTGAAAAATCACATTGTGGATGGCCAATGCCACTGACAGTATTTGAGTCCCTGTACAACATGTTGATGTCATTCCACAATGGTTGATATTGCATTCACAGGGTAGTCAACTAGAACCTTCACTTGTGTTCTAGTGTGATCCTGATTGAGTTGTTATACACTGATATACATATTATTTTATTATAAATGACTCATTTTTCTTTAAAGTTAGTACATCATTTATTTACAAAAAAAGTATCTGTAGGTAGAGTATATTGTCTACAGATTTTAGTTTATGACAGTAAAGAATGTGTTAGAAAGTATTTGTTGTAAGAAAGAAAGGGTTTGGCATTAGATCTGAGGAGGGTGAAAACCATGGATACAGAGCCACAGGGAAATTTCAAGATGAGGATATTATACTGAAAATAAATAGAATTTTTAAGCGACAGAATGAGAATATTTTTTCCTCTGTGCATCCAATCCCTGGTCCTAACAACTCCACAGAGAACAGAATTGTATTTTTAAAATTGCTTGTTTTTACAGCCAGCTGTGACTACCAGTGAGCCAGAGGTCTACTTCATATACGAACCTGAATTAAAAACAGCCTGGCCTTCAGTCAGTTCAGAGCCCAGGTTCTTGATTACATCTGACACAATAATCATCATCATATCTTAAGACTCAAATCAGCCTGACAGTGCTCAACTCAGGGCTGCTTCTCCCAATTAGCTGAAAATTGCACCCCAGCTCATCCTCTAAGGAAGAAGTTTACATTTACAATTTTGCTGTGATGAACAGGCGATGAACATGATGGAAAGAGCAAATCAGCATCCTCACTGACACAATAACTATTTTAAGTTCACTAACTCTGGTAAACCTGCTTTCACAGGAATGAAAAAGGATAGGCATCTTGTTATTATCTTTGAAAAAGATACAGAAATCTTAAGAGAGTCAGACTTAGGACAACAAACGGGGACATAAACAGACACTGTGAATATTTTTTTTCATTTCTGCTTAACCTTTGACCTCTTTTATTGTTTTATTTATTTATTTTATTTTCATCCATCTTTATCATGAAAATCCAAAGCAAATTTTACCTGGTGTTGTTAAGAATTTTGTGAAATGTTGTTTAGGATTTTGAAAATCACATTGTGGATGGCCAATGCCACTGACAGTATTTGAGTCCCTGTACAACATGTTGATGTCATTCCACAATGGTTGATATTGCATTCACAGGGTAGTCAACTAGAACCTTCACTTGTGTTCTAGTGTGATCCTGATTGAGTTGTTATACACTGATATACATATTATTTTATTATAAATGACTCATTTTTCTTTAAAGTTAGTACATCATTTATTTACAAAAAAAGTATCTGTAGGTAGAGTATATTGTCTACAGATTTTAGTTTATGACAGTAAAGAATGTGTTAGAAAGTATTTGTTGTAAGAAAGAAAGGGTTTGGCATTAGATCTGAGGAGGGTGAAAACCATGGATACAGAGCCACAGGGAAATTTCAAGATGAGGATATTATACTGAAAATAAATAGAATTTTTAAGCGACAGAATGAGAATATTTTTTCCTCTGTGCATCCAATCCCTGGTCCTAACAACTCCACAGAGAACAGAATTGTATTTTTAAAATTGCTTGTTTTTACAGCCAGCTGTGACTACCAGTGAGCCAGAGGTCTACTTCATATACGAACCTGAATTAAAAACAGCCTGGCCTTCAGTCAGTTCAGAGCCCAGGTTCTTGATTACATCTGACACAATAATCATCATCATATCTTAAGACTCAAATCAGCCTGACAGTGCTCAACTCAGGGCTGCTTCTCCCAATTAGCTGAAAATTGCACCCCAGCTCATCCTCTAAGGAAGAAGTTTACATTTACAATTTTGCTGTGATGAACAGGCGATGAACATGATGGAAAGAGCAAATCAGCATCCTCACTGACACAATAACTATTTTAAGTTCACTAACTCTGGTAAACCTGCTTTCACAGGAATGAAAAAGGATAGGCATCTTGTTATTATCTTTGAAAAAGATACAGAAATCTTAAGAGAGTCAGACTTAGGACAACAAACGGGGACATAAACAGACACTGTGAATATTTTTTTTCATTTCTGCTTAACCTTTGACCTCTTTTATTGTTTTATTTATTTATTTTATTTTCATCCATCTTTATTCTTTGGCCTGTGTGGGTCACCTATTGCAGTGGGTTCTCTCACTGCAGAGCACCATCTCTGGGTGCACACACTCCAGAGCACTGGCGGGTAACTGGACACACTGGTCCAGCTGCTCCGTGGCACGTGGGATCCTCTCAGGCCAGGGATCAAACCTGTGCCCCTTACACTGCAAGGCAGTGTCCTTACCCACTGGACCACCAGGGAAGCCCCACACTGTGAATATTTTAAAAAATTATTTCCCCCCCAAATTATTTTCCAAATGAGCTTTTATAAGGGGCAGTCTTCTATGTAAAAGATACATTAGAATAATTTGCAATTAATACACAGGTTCATATTATTTGGAAATGAAAAGTTCCTAGATATCGAGGTCCTAAGTAATGCATTTATAATAAGATGCTAAAAGGAGAAGACTGAGTGTGACATGAGTGTTAGTCTACATATCTGGTTCAAAATCATTTCTAGGGCTTCCCTGGTGGTCCATTGGGTAGAGTCTGCCTTGAAGTGCAAGGGGCACTGGTTGGATCCCTGGCTCGGGAAAATCCCACGTGCTGTGCTGCAGCTGGACCGATGTGTCCAGTTACGAGCCAGCTCTCTGGAGTGCATGTGCCCAGAGCCAGTGCTCTGCAACTAGAGAGGTCACTACCATGTGAGGCCCACACATGCCAAAGAACAAAGATGCATGAAAATAAACGATGACATAGAGGCAAAAAAAAGAAATCATTTTTATACTTCTAGGGGAAAATAATTGAAAAGGCTTTTGTGCATTTTATTTCCCCAGTTATAATACCTTTTGACCTGGATCATGGCAGTTGGCATACACTTGGAAAAAATGAACAGTAGCCAAGAAGGTAGCCTCATGTCATGGAATCATTTATATGGCTGTGCTAAGATCTGCTCAGAGGAACAGTGCCCTGACATACTGTTTTCTAAGGGGTAAGAGATCAGAGTCAGAAGAGAGATGAGATGAAGAGTCTAGAGAGGTGTTTAAAAAAAAAAATGTCAAGAGGCAGAAGAACTGGAAAAGTAAGAAGATGTTGTTGAATGGACCTGAGAAAAGTATTTTCTAGCCACTGGGGATGGAGGGATACATGGCCAGGAAAAGGAATGTAAGACCTGACTGAGTGTGAGACCCATGGGAAGTAACTGCTGAAAATAATGGAGAAACCATGGAGGCTGAAGTGAGAGCAAAAGGAAGAGGGAGGGAGGGAGGGAGGCAAAGATGGAGACAGGAGCACAAAGAAGTAACAGAAATAAGAGAGGAGGTATAATAAAGGCAATGTCTCTTCATGTTTCATTTTCCCCAAACATCCCTATCGATCCAAAGGTGAGCATTTCTTCTATGACAAACCACATTACGAATATCCCTAATTTTACAGATATCCCTAAAGAAGAGATATTATTTTTCCTATAACACAGATATATTTCTATGGGATTTAGAATGGATTTTTTAAAAACTATTTTTTACTTTTAAAAATTTTATTCTTACAGAGTCTTGTTGTTTTTGTTTTTACCTTTTTTATTTTCCTTTTACAGAGTTTTGGTGTTTTTATTTTTACTTTTATTTTATTTTACTTTTACAGAGTTTTGTTGTTTACTGCCACTCATAAACCCAAATCAACCATAGGCATACACATGACCCCTCCCACCCGAGCTGCCCTCCCAACTCCTTCCCAGTCCCATCCTTCTAAGTTATTATATAGCTCCTGTGTAAGTTCCCTTAGTTTTACAGCAGGTTCACATTTTTTTTTAACATTTATTTATTTTTTAATTTATTTTGGCAGGGGTAGGGAGGGAGGTGGGTGGGCAGGCCACTTCCACTGGTCTTTCATTTGCCCAGTTTCATCCATCTTTGTTCTTTGGCCCATGTGGGCCTCCCATCGTGGTGGCATCTGTTGTCGCAGAGCACTGGCTCTGGGCGCATGCATTCCAGAGCTCTGGTTCGGTAATTGGACACATCAGTCCAGCCACTCCACAGCACGTGGGATCCTCCCAGGTCAGGGATCAAACCGGCACCCCTTGCACTGCAAGGCGGTGTCCTTACCCACTGAACCATCAGGGAAGCCCCACATTTTTAAAGAGTAGTTTTTGATGCAAGTTTTAACCATCATGTAGGAAGTAAGTCAAGACTGAATGAATGTTCATTCAGTCAAAGAATGTTCATTTATTATTCATTTACTATATATATATCGCTCAGCCCTGTCTGACTATAACATCATCTAAATTAATTTTGCCCCCAATTTTTATGATATGTATTATTGGGAAAAAATAATGCTAATGCTTCTCAATGAATTAACTGATATCTTTCTCCTTTAAGATTAGTCAACAATCTGAATATTCCTGAGTATTGTAAGCAACACTTCCATAGACTTTGTTCTCCTTTAGAAAACAAAGATCCTATTTTCTATTGTCAAGGTAATTAAATCTTTGTAGAGTTTGTTTTTGACCTTTAGAAAAAAAAATCCTCAAGTCAACATTCTGCAAAATTATATAGTAAAAGCTATACATTCATACTTTTAGAAACAATACCATGTACTGCTAGTGTCATGAGGTTAATATATACATAGCAAAGTTTGGCAAAAATAAAAAATAATCAGACATAAACTTTAGTAATGGAATCCACATTTTTAATTTGAGCCTGTTATTATCTCCGAGTGTTTTCCAAATTCTAGCAACCAGAATAATAAGGAAATGCAATTAGAAATCCTTTCAGTGACTCCTACTTAAACTATGGATACCAAGTTGTAAAGCATGTGGCTCATTATAGTACTGGCATGAGGTTTTTTTCGTTTTTTCTTTTTTTTTTGATAAAAAAAATGCTCTTTAGATTTTTGCCATTTAAACAAGACCCTTAGTGATTAATCAACTGATGTGCTATAGTTGGTTTCAAGGTATATGCCAGTGATGGTGGCACAATACTTTAAAGCCCCATACAAGTAGATGACTGAACAATTTGATCACTTTCCTATTAATGTTCATTCAGGTAAGTGTAGTTCAACAGTTGTGGCCCATGGGCTCAACAGTTGGGGCTCTAAGGCTCTAGAGCATAGGCTCAATAGTTGTCGCTCATGGGCTTAATTGCTCCGCAGCAATGTAGGATCCTTCTGGATCAGGGATTCAACTGGTGTTTCCTGCATTAGCAGGCGATCTCTTTACCACTGAGCTACCAGGGAAGCCCACAGTTTTTTTTACCCTATTCTTATATTATTCTATGAGTCCTGTGAGTGCAAAGAAATAAAATTTCCCACATCAAAATCCATGCAAGGGGCTTCTCTGGTGGTCCAGTGGGTAAGGACACTGCCTTTCAGTACAAGGGGTGCTGGTTTGATCCCTGGCCTGGGAAGATCCCACGTGCCGCGGAGCAGCTGGACCACTGTGTCCAACTACTCATCTGGAGCTCAGGAGCGCATGTGCCCAGAGCCGGTGCTCTGTACTGAGAGGCCACTGCAATGAGAAGCCCACACAGGCCAAAGAAAAACGATAGATGAAAATGGATAAATGAAAGACCAATAGAAGTGGCCAAAAAAAAAAAAAAAAATATCCATGCAACCGGAGGAGAAACCAGTTTACAGGATTGGCAATAATGAATGAGACGGTACCTCCAGGAAAGGTGAATGCCATTCAGAATGGCCAGGCTGCTGAGGGTGATATATCTGTTCACTGGGTGTCAGTGAAAGTGCTGAATTTAATTTCAAAAATTTTACATCGATTACTCTAAAATCACTGGCTCCCCAAGCAACTTTCTGAAGGTGAGTTCAGCTTTTTTTTACTTACCTGCTGTAGTGTGAAAAAACAGGGAGAGTTTGTGGCTACTCTCGACCTTTTAGAGAGACCATGGTCCATGTCACACATGTACTTCCTTTCTTCAACCGTGTCAGTAGAAACAGATAATTTGTGGATGAACTTTTTTTATTTTGTTTTCCTTTCTTATTTATAACATTTATATCATTATATAACTAGATTCTAGGACTACGGTTAATACTTTATCACTAAGTAGTTTGAGTTCTTGGAGGAAAAAAATGGCTTTCTATAGAGGTTAAGTTGTAGTTCATCACACCCACTATAAAAAATCAAGTGTTTTGATAGGCAATATAGGTATGTGATTTTTCCTTTGAAAATATGAAAATTTAAAATATTTGGCATTATTAAAGTACTCAACATGGCTCAGTTGTCGCTCATGGGCTTAATTGCTCCGCAGCAATGTAGGATCCTTCTGGATCAGGGATTCAACTGGTGTTTCCTGCATTAGCAGGCGATCTCTTACCACTGAGCTACCAGGAAGCCCACAGTTTTTTATACCCTATTCTTATATTATTCTATGAGTCCTGTGAGTGCAAAGAAATAAAATTTCCCACATCAAAATCCATGCAAGGGGCTTCTCTGGTGGTCCAGTGGGTAAGGACACTGCCTTTCAGTACAAGGGGTGCTGGTTTGATCCCTGGCCTGGGAAGATCCCACGTGCCGCGGAGCAGCTGGACCACTGTGTCCAACTACTCATCTGGAGCTCAGGAGCGCATGTGCCCAGAGCCGGTGCTCTGTACTGAGAGGCCACTGCAATGAGAAGCCCACACAGGCCAAAGAAAAACGATAGATGAAAATGGATAAATGAAAGACCAATAGAAGTGGCCAAAAAAAAAAAAAAAAATATCCATGCAACCGGAGGAGAAACCAGTTTACAGGATTGGCAATAATGAATGAGACGGTACCTCCAGGAAAGGTGAATGCCATTCAGAATGGCCAGGCTGCTGAGGGTGATATATCTGTTCACTGGGTGTCAGTGAAAGTGCTGAATTTAATTTCAAAAATTTTACATCGATTACTCTAAAATCACTGGCTCCCCAAGCAACTTTCTGAAGGTGAGTTCAGCTTTTTTTTACTTACCTGCTGTAGTGTGAAAAAACAGGGAGAGTTTGTGGCTACTCTCGACCTTTTAGAGAGACCATGGTCCATGTCACACATGTACTTCCTTTCTTCAACCGTGTCAGTAGAAACAGATAATTTGTGGATGAACTTTTTTTATTTTGTTTTCCTTTCTTATTTATAACATTTATATCATTATATAACTAGATTCTAGGACTACGGTTAATACTTTATCACTAAGTAGTTTGAGTTCTTGGAGGAAAAAAATGGCTTTCTATAGAGGTTAAGTTGTAGTTCATCACACCCACTATAAAAAATCAAGTGTTTTTGATAGGCAATATAGGTATGTGATTTTTCCTTTGAAAATATGAACATCATAATTTACCCAAACTGATTTCCTGGAGCATATATTTTAAAGTATCTCTTAAAGCTTGTAACATGTGACATAATTATTTTAATCTTCATAAAAGTGATGTGCTAAAGATAAAAGAATTGGTGTAGCCTTGGTGTTAGAACTAAAAATACTGCATATTCGCTTTGTGAGTGGAACATATATTCAAATGATGTAATAATAGGATTGAATAAGTGTGTAAAAGTAATTCTATGAAGGGCACACTTGCAAGTAAATTTAGAATTCTGTAGATTCCCTCATTAAACTATAACAGTATGGAAAATTCTTCCTGTATGTTAGAAGGAATAAAAGCTAATATTAATAGAACATTGTGTCTTTCCTTAGACAAAAAGATGTCCTTTCCTAGTATATGTATTCATAAACATAAATACAAGGGGAATTTTGTTCAGGGTCTTCAACAACCATTGCAGTACCTAGAAAAGAGTGAGTGCTTAATTTTTACCAAAGTGATTAACTAGAAAATAAAAAATATGTCAGTATCAGTCTTTTCACCTCAGATATTTTAATTATGTAATAATGACACTAGTATACACATAACTATCACTATTTGAGTCTTCTGTTTCAAAGTTAGAATCGAAGCTCTACCAGATAACCTATTTCAAAAGCAAAATTTGGCAAGTTTGGAACAGAGATGAAGAAAATGGAGAGAAACTTGATTTTCCAAGAAGAATGGCAAATATGTTTAGATGTCTGTTTGGAACCAGTCACATTAATGATGATGGCAAAGAGAGAAAAGAGTTAATAAAACTACTTACATGTATGTATGCATGTATGTATGTATGTACTAGAATTCCTTGAAATACTAAAAGTAACAAATCATCCTACATGACAAAATTCTCAAAGAATTAGGGCAGTGGTCCCCAACCTTTGTGGCCCCAGGGACTGGCTTTGTAGAAGACAGTTTTTCCACAGACCAGGGTTTTTGTCGGGGGGAGGGAGAGGTTAGGACGATTCTCTGTCTCTCTTCTTGTTATTTGGCAAGAGAGGGCCAAACTCAGCCTAAGCAAGGCAGCCTGCCCTTTTAATTAAGGGCTTGCGGTCAAAGCATCTTATAAGAGGTCTACAAAATCCTGCTACAACTATGCTTCTCTAGGTACTCTACTGAAGAGCCCTGGCCTCTCCTCCCAGCAGACTGGGTCTCTCCATTAGAAATGGTTGCCAAATAAGAAGTATACAGAGGTTGCTTCACACACACCAAGTGCTTGGCTGGGCTTCTAGAAATGTCTATCTGCCAGGATAAATTTTTCTGTCACCAGCAGCAGCCTAACAATTAGACTAAATGCAATCATTAGCAGGTTGCAGATTATATGTTTTGTGTGGGGAAAAAAACTCTTAAGAGTATTAAGGAGGGTTAATGGAGCTTGTTTCAGGGGGGTGGGGGGATACATATTAGCGGATCCAACAATTATAATAGACTCTTGTTTATTGTTATTTGCTAAAATAGAGACTTCTTTTACTAAAGGGATCCAAGATGACTTCTGTGATTCCTAAATGATTTACTCTCCATTCTCATTGTGGAAAGTTTCAGGCAAACAAAGATTCACTATAAGTCAAATCTGCTGTACTAGAGAATCTATCTTCTTCTTCATCTGTCATCATTGTCACTGTTCTCAGTTATTTCCCTTATCCTTTTCCTCCTTTTTTCTTCTCTCTCTCTGATCCCTGTCCCTTACCTATCTACCCACCTATCTACATCTATGCCCATCTATCTAACCCGTCCATCTACCCATGAAAATGTTCCTAAACTTCTAACAGAAAATGAGGTGAAAATAATACATCTAAAGAATAATAGAAAATGTGCATGTCTGAGCAGAGTCCAAAGGCAGAATAACACAACCTCCCTCGATTAGGATGCTAATGTATAAATCTATGCCCTTGTGAAAAGTTGTGCTAATGGGACCTGCGAATACTACTTAGGTAACATCTGATGAAATGGCCTCTGTGCAGCAGTGTGAGCTAGATGCTATGCTCTCTCTCCTAGAAAGGCTTACTGAATACTCAGTATTGTCCTACTTACTATGGTGGCCAGTAAGATTCTTCTAGAGAAATCAGTTCCACAAAATTACAGAAAGTATGCATACTATACGGATTATGTTTTTCCTCACACATTCCCAAACACACATTGTGTATTCACAATTCATATACTGTAAGTCTGATTAAATTCTATGGAAGTTTGCTTGCTTTTAACCTGATAATGCCTAAACATTTTTAATTTTTATCATATAACCTCTCTTGAGTTAACTAGCTCTGGCAGAGATTCAATTAGAAAAGAATAGAAGAAAAGCATGTGAGGGGAATGATCAGGATGCTAAAGTCATGTGTCCACCTGATGCTTAAAAGTATTACACCAAAACATTATCCAGCCTGTTTTTGAATACTTCTACAACCTTACCAGGCAGCCTATTCGATCTTTGGCTAGTTTGATCACACAATTCCTTTCTCTGAAAGGTTGAAATATAAACTCTTAGGACTACATTACATGCTTGAAATTATCCAGCCTAATATCTCCTTAATTTTCCTTTTCCATTGCTATGCTGCAGTGTGTGTGTATGTATGTGTGTGTGTGTGTGTGTGTGAGAAAGAGAGAGAGAGAGAAAAGGAAAGATTATTGTCACTAACACCCCTGTTATACCCCCATTCTGAATGTTTTTGGTTGGCACAGAGCAGTTGTTCTCAAACTCTCAAACTTTAATACGCATAGAAATCACCTGGAGCCTGGACAGCTTGTTAAAAGTTTTCTGGGACACATCTCCAGAGATTCAGATTCAGTAGGCTAGGGTAGGACCCACACATCTGCCTTTCCAGCAACCTCATAGGTGATGCTAATGCTGATGGCCCAAGGATAGCACTTTGGGGTAACGCTTGGAATAAAAAAAAGAAAATGTGCATGTCTGAGCAGAGTCCAAAGGCAGAATAACACAACCTCCCTCGATTAGGATGCTAATGTATAAATCTATGCCCTTGTGAAAAGTTGTGCTAATGGGACCTGCGAATACTACTTAGGTAACATCTGATGAAATGGCCTCTGTGCAGCAGTGTGAGCTAGATGCTATGCTCTCTCTCCTAGAAAGGCTTACTGAATACTCAGTATTGTCCTACTTACTATGGTGGCCAGTAAGATTCTTCTAGAGAAATCAGTTCCACAAAATTACAGAAAGTATGCATACTATACGGATTATGTTTTTCCTCACACATTCCCAAACACACATTGTGTATTCACAATTCATATACTGTAAGTCTGATTAAATTCTATGGAAGTTTGCTTGCTTTTAACCTGATAATGCCTAAACATTTTTAATTTTTATCATATAACCTCTCTTGAGTTAACTAGCTCTGGCAGAGATTCAATTAGAAAAGAATAGAAGAAAAGCATGTGAGGGGAATGATCAGGATGCTAAAGTCATGTGTCCACCTGATGCTTAAAAGTATTACACCAAAACATTATCCAGCCTGTTTTTGAATACTTCTACAACCTTACCAGGCAGCCTATTCGATCTTTGGCTAGTTTGATCACACAATTCCTTTCTCTGAAAGGTTGAAATATAAACTCTTAGGACTACATTACATGCTTGAAATTATCCAGCCTAATATCTCCTTAATTTTCCTTTTCCATTGCTATGCTGCAGTGTGTGTGTATGTATGTGTGTGTGTGTGTGTGTGTGAGAAAGAGAGAGAGAGAGAAAAGGAAAGATTATTGTCACTAACACCCCTGTTATACCCCCATTCTGAATGTTTTTGGTTGGCACAGAGCAGTTGTTCTCAAACTCTCAAACTTTAATACGCATAGAAATCACCTGGAGCCTGGACAGCTTGTTAAAAGTTTTCTGGGACACATCTCCAGAGATTCAGATTCAGTAGGCTAGGGTAGGACCCACACATCTGCCTTTCCAGCAACCTCATAGGTGATGCTAATGCTGATGGCCCAAGGATAGCACTTTGGGGTAACGCTTGGATAGCATGTACACTGATGCACTGCCAAGACCCACACCGTGCTGGTGGGAATGCTGGCTGCTAACAGTCCACAACTTCTGCTGTCACTGGAAATTGCCCTCAACTGTAGGTAACTGTTTTACCCAAGGTTGACCTCTCCGACAGGACAACCCAGAACCAGTAACTAGCTGGTATTAGAATACAATGGCCCAGCTCCCTTGCCTCAATTCAGGACATCTTGGAAGGGAACTACAAACTCCAGACCTCCCCAGGCCTCAGATTCACTGAACGGTAGCTTCTCTGCCTGCCCAACAGTACCTCTGCCACATACCTACACACGTATCTCATGAAAACACAGTCAATAAACCTTCTGCACATAACTCTCCATCTCAGGGCATCTTTCTTCTTCCTGTTTCCAGTTGAAGTCAGCTGGACTTTGTCTCTTATGTTAAATTTTCTCTTGAACAAAGCATTGTGCCTTCTACTTACATTTCACCTTTCCGTACTCAGCCTGCCTCCCCAATTTGCTGAAATCATTTTGGCTCCTGATACTTGTTTACTGTGTTTGCCATTTCTCTCTGCTTTGTGTCATTGGCAAATTTGATAAGAATGCTATCTATGTCTGCATCCAAGTTACTGATGGAAATATTGAAGAGGACAGAGCTGAGATTAGATTACTGTGAAAAGCCGCCAGAACCTCCTTCCAAGTTGATACGTATCCACTAAAAAGCAATGAAGGGGGAGCATAGGCCAAAGAGATACAGATTATGGTTTGGAACACCAGCTCTGTCCAAGAAGAGGGCAGAAGCTATACTCACAGCTAAGAAGAACAATGCCATCTTGGCATGCCTGTCTTAATAAGCAACTTAGATATGACTTGCATTTTATGCATGAGTAAATCATATCTCGCTACCAAAAAGCATAAAAATCATAAATAATCATTATTAATTCATGCTGAATATTCACTTAATTTGTCTCAGAATGCCATTTGTGTTTGGCCATTTTTGTGGAGGGCTTGCTTCATTTTAAAGAGGTTCAAAAGGACACTGATGCACTGCCAAGACCCACACCGTGCTGGTGGGAATGCTGGGCTGCTAAAACAGGGTCCTTGGATAGCATGTACACTGATGCACTGCCAAGACCCACACCGTGCTGGTGGGAATGCTGGCTGCTAACAGTCCACAACTTCTGCTGTCACTGGAAATTGCCCTCAACTGTAGGTAACTGTTTTACCCAAGGTTGACCTCTCCGACAGGACAACCCAGAACCAGTAACTAGCTGGTATTAGAATACAATGGCCCAGCTCCCTTGCCTCAATTCAGGACATCTTGGAAGGGAACTACAAACTCCAGACCTCCCCAGGCCTCAGATTCACTGAACGGTAGCTTCTCTGCCTGCCCAACAGTACCTCTGCCACATACCTACACACGTATCTCATGAAAACACAGTCAATAAACCTTCTGCACATAACTCTCCATCTCAGGGCATCTTTCTTCTTCCTGTTTCCAGTTGAAGTCAGCTGGACTTTGTCTCTTATGTTAAATTTTCTCTTGAACAAAGCATTGTGCCTTCTACTTACATTTCACCTTTCCGTACTCAGCCTGCCTCCCCAATTTGCTGAAATCATTTTGGCTCCTGATACTTGTTTACTGTGTTTGCCATTTCTCTCTGCTTTGTGTCATTGGCAAATTTGATAAGAATGCTATCTATGTCTGCATCCAAGTTACTGATGGAAATATTGAAGAGGACAGAGCTGAGATTAGATTACTGTGAAAAGCCGCCAGAACCTCCTTCCAAGTTGATACGTATCCACTAAAAAGCAATGAAGGGGGAGCATAGGCCAAAGAGATACAGATTATGGTTTGGAACACCAGCTCTGTCCAAGAAGAGGGCAGAAGCTATACTCACAGCTAAGAAGAACAATGCCATCTTGGCATGCCTGTCTTAATAAGCAACTTAGATATGACTTGCATTTTATGCATGAGTAAATCATATCTCGCTACCAAAAAGCATAAAAATCATAAATAATCATTATTAATTCATGCTGAATATTCACTTAATTTGTCTCAGAATGCCATTTGTGTTTGGCCATTTTTGTGGAGGGCTTGCTTCATTTTTAAAGAGGCTGTGACAAAATGGATGTTTCATAGCTCATTCAATTTTACTAGGTAGATTTAAAATACTTCTAAAAGAAAAATACAACTCTCCAGGAATTGTATTAGTTCTATGCAATGTATGTTAAAATCTCCAAATGGGCTTGGATTCAGTCTGTCTGATGTGATTTCAGTGCTCTGTGGCATGAAGACACTGGCTGGCCACAGAATGAAGTCATGAGCACCATATTAGAGATTTAATGAAGCTAACTGAGAAGCTGAATATTAGAAGCTATTAAAAACACACCACCACTGATTTGGATGGGGAATTGATTTCCCACAAATTTAAATAGTTTTCATCTTTTTGGATGAATACTCATGCTAAGCAGAATGCTCAGAGCATAAAACATTGGCTGGAGGCATGAAGATACTGCTTCTGTTTCTGACTATTTATCAAGTCACCACATATTTCAAGGAAGTATTCCTCCTCCAATTTTCCTCTTGCCTTTCTTAAAAAAATGTTGTAAGGATTTTTAAAAGGGAAAAAAAACAACCTGGGAATATTTTCAACTGTTACAAAATTGGGAGTAACTTAAATAAATATAAGCAAAATGTATGTATAAAACTATGAAAGAAAATTCTAAAGCATGTTAAGGGGGGGGTTAATTCTCAATTTTTAAATTTTTCTACAGTAAGTAGATAGCATTTTATACCAGGGGAAGATTGCTTCAAAATACAGAAGTAACTTCCAAACACAGAACAATGGTACAATGGTAGAATGCCCTTTTAAAACATAAAAACTCAAAACCAAAAAGACACAATGTGAGCTCAGAAAACAAGACACATAAATCTGTGGGTCAACAATGGCAGGGAAGCATCAAAGTAGTATACAGGGCTGATGACATGAAGTTGTTAGGCTCTGGGAAGTAGGTAGTGGCTTCCAGGAGTTCAGAATCTACTGGGCCCAAGAATGTGAAAACGCACCATATAAGATAAGGACGATGAGCTGGGCTCTTTGCCTCAATTAGGCAGGGATGGGATCATGCCTCCCAACTGATGAAAGGGGGCTGAGAACGAGACTCTCTTGATCATCACCTAGACGTGATTTAATGATTCCTTCCCCCAACTTTGGGAGAGGAAATTGAAAAGAATAAATTCCACAAACTCACTCATATCTACATGTTCTGCATATTTTGTAATATCAGAAATGCATATGAATGAACAGTTTGTAGAAAGAAAACAAATCCCTATTATAAATTGGATGAAGCCCAAAGATTCCCCAACTAGATGACTTTTAGAATTGGAGAGCTTGAATCCCAAATCAAATGATGATTATATCCATTTGTCAAAATAACTCAACTTTCTGAAAATAAACCCCAGCTAATTTATAGATTCTATTGAATATTTAAAAGACTTTGAGAATGATAGTGATGTAGAGACAATTAAAAATGCAAACATAATTGAAAAGTAATATAAGGTACACTTTTGCTAACATTAATGGGACAATCAAATGAAGCAAGGGAAACTTTCACTCATTTGTTTTAATTTTACACACCATCTTATTAAATGAATGAAGAAAGAAAAGAAAGGTCTGTTGGCATCCTATACCCTTCCTTTAGGAAACAATTACAAAAGTTTTTTTTTTTTTTTTGGTTTAGAGTCTTCTCATGGGTAAATGGTATGAAGAGGCATTTGTAAGCATGTATTTTGGTGTGCTTGGGGCGCCTGGTTTAGGACTGCAGAAGTGAGTTAAAATTAATATGGCTACCTGGCTACATGACTAGGTGATTTTCCACATCAGTATATCACCAGTGATATGACTCCAAATGTCTCCCTTTTTACACAATCACTGCAAGCTGGAAATATTCTAATTACTTTAAAGGAAATGACATAAACTGAAGCAGGCAGTTGCCACCATGAACCTTTTAGATTTGCATGGATCATGACACTCCCTGGCCCAGAGCCCCAAGGTTTGCATTACAGGTGTGATAATACATTATCCTATTGTATGATGGCGAGAATTCTTATGCTTCATAATCAGTTGGGAAGACTGGGTCTCAGCAGTATAAAAATGGTAATGCCTTATAACTATATATACCACTCTGTCCTGAAGAGCCTAGAGAAATGTCCTCATACTGCCAAAAGAAGTATACCTAAAAGATATACCTAACCAATTGAATTCTTTCAATATACCAAATCTCCTTTAGTCCTAAAACTGGAGCAGAAGGTATATTTTGCGTGAGAAGGTTTAAAAACGGGGCTACTCTAAATTGAGAATTTTGAGCTGGTGGCTTTAGGGTCATTTGCAGCATTAATATTTATGACCATAACATGCTACAAATATATCGTAGGCAGTTTCTGACTTAATAAGAGGTTGTATTTTCAACAAATGTCCTGTTAGCATAGTATCATATTCTTTATGTAGCTTAAAGGGCGGCAGCAAATCTTCATCTTTTAAGTTTCTGGAAATAATCCAAAGCCATTCAGTGCCCAATATCTGATGAACTGCTCCATTCAATACACAAACAATTAGTGAGTACAGTTATTCAGCAAATACAAGGTGTGGCTACACAATAATACAACAGTCTTCTGAAGATCATAAAATAGTCCTGAGATAGTTCCTGGGGAAAAGAATTCCAAAAATGTTTTGAGAAAAGGACAGTATTTTGTGGCTAGAGTGTAAGACTCCCTTATGAAATTCACATACCTGTCCCCCTGCTAAATAAACAAACTGACAAACAAGCACAAATTGTGGTACTATTAGATTTTCTTCTCTGAAAATAAATCGAGTTTGTCTGTTTGTTTCTATTGTCCGAAAAATTGGGGCATGCTTTTTGGGATATATCGCCTATGAAAATATCATCCATCAGGTCTCAAGAGGCAAAAAAACAAAAAGTGTTGAGACAAAAGGGAAGCCAGAAGATAAGTTTTCAGGAAAATAACTCTGTGAATGCCAAGTGAGTGCAGAGATTCAATGGTTGGGAGCACAGAGAAAAGATGGTCATAATCTACTAGGTAAAATATAAAGAGGCTTGAGGATGAGGTAATGAGGAAGAATACAGATGAAGAAAAGGCATTAGTCTCAAGAGAAAATTTTGAAGTTGAAGTCACAGGATTTAGAAGTCAATGTGATACATATATTAGTAAATAAGAGAGAGGGAGGGAAAGGTAGAAGGCACTTCTTAGGTTTCCAGCATTAAAGATAATTAAGCAATTAAGTCATGTTTTCTTTGAAAATATAGGAAATATACATTGTTTCAGGGGCAGATAATGACTTCCACTTCAGTTACTATGGAGACTTCAGTTAATAGAAACATATGGGAGGTGGCCAGAAGTATAGTTCTAGAGATGAGGAGAAAAATTTGAGATGGAAATAAACACTGAGGAGTCTTAATGGAAGTTGAGGTTGACAGACAAAGGTACTTGAAATGTGTATAGAGAAGAAAAGAGACATTTAAGAATGGAACGCTAAGATCTAAAGGCTGAATGCAGCAAAAAGAATCAACACTGATTATTTGTTACAACTCCCAAATCTGTATCTTGGGTCCCTACCACTGCCTAGAAGTTAAGATTTTATAGCCAGCTATTTCCTCCACTTCTCTACCTCAATGCATAGTAGACATCTCAAAAATGACACGTCCACGTATTCTTCCTAAAACATGATGCCTTTGGAGTCTTCTCAGTAGACAACTCTTCCATCTTCCAGTTGCTCAGGCTAAAAACTCCATAGTGTTCATGGATGCCTCTCTTCTATACCTAAATATAATCCATTACAAAACCTTTTGGGCTCTGTCCTCAAAATATCGTAGAAGCCAACCATTCCTTACCGCATTCACCTCTCCTATTCTGGTCCAGATCACAGTTGTCTCTTGAATGAATCATGGTAACAGTCTCCTAATGGTTTCATTGCCATCCTTCAGTCCATTCTTATAGAGGGGGCAGATAAGCGAAAAGATGCTATTCTTCTGCTCAAAACCCTCCAATGACTTCCATTGCATTCAGAGTAAAAGCCAAAGTCCTTAGAAGGGCCTACAAGGCCCAATGTAATCGGATTCCTGTCACCTCTCCGAATGTCTTGTCTACTGCTCTCTTGCTTGCTTGACCCATTCCTGTCATACAGGCCTCCTTAAGATTCTTCCAAGCAGCCAATCATACTCATGCCTCAGACATTTTCTAGTTATTAGAACCTTCCTGGACTGTTCTTATTGCAATTGGTCACAGGGTTCATTTTCTTAGGTTCTTTGGGTTTTCCTTAAATCTTACCCTTTTAGTGAGATCTTTCTTAATCACCATATTTAAGTAATAATGTCTCTTCCAATACATGCTCATCCCCCCCCACACACATTCCCAACTGCTGTCCCTCTTTATGTTTCCACATTGCACTTGACATAACCTTATATCCCATATATTTAACTATTTTATTTGTTAATGTCTCTTTCTCATCTTCTTCATAGAATGTAAGTATGCTTCATGAGGGTAGGGATTTTCTCTGCTCTATACCTCATATCAAGACCTGAGCCTACTGAGTACATACCCAGCAGCCAAATATTCACTGAGCTGATGAATTCTTAAAATGTTTATGACAGATGATATTCAGTGAACTCTTTCTATGTGCCAAGCATTGTGCCAAGTACTTCACACTTACTATACTACTAGAGAAATAGGAGAACTACAAAATAATATTGGTTTGGAAATCAAAGAAGGGAAAGTTTCAACTAGTAGAGTTGATAAATTGAACCAAGGTTAAAATGAAGTCAAGTAGATGGATAAATAATACAGGGAAATTAGCTATTATAAAAATTATTGACAACCTTAGTGAGTCCTTGTTTCAGGAAAGCGGTGGTGTGGGAGAAGCCAGATTGAAGTGGGTCAAAGCATAACCAGAAGCTGAAGAATAGGAAACAATAAGGTCAATTATTGCTTTAAAAATTTTGATGGTAAGGAGAAACAAGGATAGAGGGATAGAAAAGTCGGTATCCTAAAAATGTCCTTTTAGGATGAGGGAAACTTGAGCATGATGGTTTGCTGAAGGGAAGGAGCAAGAAGAAAGTGAAAATACCAAAGAAAGCAAACAGAATGGCTACAAAAAAAAAAGAAAGAAAGAAGAAAAAAAAAAAAACGTTGAATGATGTGAAAGAGATCCAGTATTTAGCTAGAGTATCTCACTGTTGCATACAATATATGATTCAATAATTTTCTCCCTTTTGTTCCTTTCTTTAAAGTGAGAAAGAAAGAGACCTAGGAACAGAGAAGCAAGGAGTAATTTACAAGGACTTCATTGTTGCCAAAGATAGAGAACACAGGTAATAATCTTTCATTTTCTCAACTCTTAATTATAATTATTAAAATTTGAAGCATATTATTAAAGTGGATGGGAGGATACTGAAATATTATTTTAAGGATAGTATATTTGCTTTTATGGGCTTCCCAGATGGCACTAGGGGTAAAGAACCACTCTGCCAATGCAGGAGACATAACAGATGTGGGTTTGAACCCTGAGTCAGGAAGATCCCCTGGAAGAGGGGCATGGCAATCCAATACAATGCATTCTGGCCTGGAGAATCTCATGGACAGAGGAGCCTGGAAGGCTACAGTCCATAGTGTTGAAAAGAGTCAGACACTACTGAAGTGACATAGCATATGTGCATATATATCCACGGATATGCAAAAACTTACTTATACATGCACACAAATACATTCTAAATCTTTCTTAGAACCTAGCGAGATTTCTCAGGTATCTGGGAGCTTTTGTGAAGGACTTCAAGCCATGCTGAACCCTCTGGTACTAGGACCAGCCCCTCTACTTGATGAATTTGCTCCTCGTTGATTGGTAGCTGGAGAAAGCCCTCCTATAGCTACAGACAGACAATTCAGAGTTAATGCTCATTTCTTGTTTAAAGAGTGATCCTGGAATAGAAATAAGGAAATGAAATCTCATGACAGTGTCATCATAAAATCATCAGCCAGATGGCAGTCCTTGAAATCTAATCCTTAGAGCCTTCTCACAATAATATGTAATATCATACCTAATATTATCTTATTCACCAATTCATATCTATTCACAGAGATTGAAGGGAAAGAAATGAACTTGCAAAGGCCCACACTGCTAGCTTTATATGTTAACATGGACTCTAGGCAGCATATGAGTGGGAAAACAAAACATTTTCCTACACATGTCACAGTAATGATCTATGTTCTGATGAATTGCGAAGCTAGAGAATTTACTTGAGAAGCAGCTTTTTT
Organism: Tragulus kanchil; assembly: GCA_022376925.1. NCBI lineage: Eukaryota > Metazoa > Chordata > Mammalia > Artiodactyla > Tragulidae > Tragulus > Tragulus kanchil. The sequence continues at coordinate 100,458,836 of JAIOJX010000001.1, read as the reverse complement.
AAATATTCATGAATGGCAGATTAAGTCCTTTTAGGCGCATGTGGCTATTTATATTTCTGTATATAAAATGGTAGTGAAAGATCCTATCAGAACCAGTATAGAATTTGAAGATTCCTCTGACCTATTGATAAACTTAAATTAAACACTAAAAATACAAAACAAAATTGGTTTGCTTTTGTCTCTGATTATGTCTTGGAACTATAGCTTGCCAGTATATGATATCAAAGAAAAAGTCTTCTGAGTTATATACGTTTTTTATCTTATCTAACAATCAAACATTTAAAAATGAAGTAAAGATTTTATTGCTTTGCATCGGCTTCCAAATGCACAAACTTTTGTATGTATTTATCTACATGATGGCAAGTTTCAGTGCAGGCAGTGTATCAGTGTTTGGTGGTAAAACCTGAACCATGACAAATGATGTAATCATTATGTTTTCAACAGAGTTTCTCCTACCGACAGTCTTGGTTACAGAGATTTTTCAAAATCATGAGATACTTTTCCCCCCAAACCAAAGAATTAATAATTTCTCCTTTCAATTTTTGTTTTATAGGATTAACAACAAAAGTGAAGGGGTTTATATTCAGAGATAGTTGTAGGTTTTTAGACATTAAACAACAACTCTAGAAAATGGACAAATAGAAGAATAAGGTACAAATAGAGAAATAGAATAACATGAACCACTTTGAAAGAAAATGCTTTTCATTTACAAAATCTGCCAGAAACTCTCTTTGAAGTAATGTAGTATGCAACTGTTATAAATGTATGCTATGCTGCTTAGGGGAATGGAAACAAAGGTGACCTAGAGCAGGATGATCAAGAAAATTTTCTGTAATGATGGAAATCTTCAATTCTGTACTGTCCAGTGGGGAAGCCACTTGTTACCTGTGGCTCCTGAACATCTGAAAGGTGGCTGATGAGCCAGAAGAAATGAATTTCAAATTGTATGTAACTGCAATAATTTTAGCTTAAATGACCACCTAGGGCTAGTGGCTACCCTAATGCACAGTACCAATCTACAGAACAATGATGATCTTACTTCACTTCTGAGTTGAGCTGGGCAAGATAACTGGATGAAAAGCTCAAAATGAAAAAGACCACGTAAAGAGTTTTCTTGTTCTTTATCTATCTAGTAGACAGTGTATAAGCATATAAAACAAGGGAAGATGTTGTCAAGTAAAATATGGGTAAATCTGTGCAGGTGACACACAGAGCACACACAGAATGTGAACGTCCCATGTAAAGGTATCATGAGCCAACAGAGAAGCCAGCTCTCCTCATGCCCTTTCACACTGACCACAACCAGCACCAAGCCCTGACTACCCTATGAGAGTGCACTGTGCACAAACACAAGACCTACATGACTATACCATATTTACTTGGATTTGACTGGTGGTCTCTCCAGGAAACTTGATGCTGTCCAACTACACCATGAGAGTTTTTATAAATTTTTTTTTAAATTTTGGCCTCTTTTACTGTTTTTTTTTTAATGTATTTATTTTTATCAATCTTTATTCATTGACCTGTGTGAGCCTCCCACTGCAGTGGCCTCTCTTGTTGCAGAGCACTGACTCTGGGCACATGTGCTCCAGAGTGCTGGCTCATACTTGGACATACTGGTCCAGCTGCTCCATAGCACATGGGATCTTCCTGGGCCAGGGATCAAACTGGTGCCCCTTGCACTGCAAGGCAGACTCTCTACCCACTGGACTACCAGGGAAGCCCCACTGGGAGAATTTATCAGCTCCTTCCTTCTGTCTTTGTGGCAGACATTATTGGCTGGCTCAACCCCAGTTCCTAGACACCAGAGGTGGTTTGATAGTGTGATTCTGACCCAGACGTTCCTGGGAAAGCCATTTTTTTCCTGACAACAGCATTGCCTCTTCTTCCTGTTGGGATGTGTATGCTCAGAGGTAAATGGCAAGAAGGACAAGGAGACTTCAGGTCTGACAATATTGAGCTCCTGAGCCCATGTCAGCACCTGTCTAACTCTGAACTTCTCCTTAAGTGACAGAAATAGACCTCTAATAGGTAAGCTACTGAACTAGGGTTTTCTGTTTCTTGAAACTGAAAGCAATCCTAACAGGTACATTTTTTTTCTGTGTTGAATTATTGGCTCACCAGAACATTTAGAGTTAGTTCTTCTTTTGTTTGTTCATGTCCTTATTTAATCAAAAATGTTTTGTGGATAATTACTATGTGTCAAGCTTAGTGCTAGATAATATGGTGGCTAAACAGCCACTGTGCATACCCTCACAAAGCAAACATTTTCCTAAGAGACAAAAACCAGCAAATACTTAAGGACAGTGTAGTGAGATAAGCACTATGTGGGCTTTGGGGTTGGTAGTCAGGGAAGGCTTCCTGGAGAAAATGGCATTTACACTGAGACCTGGATAATAAATAGAACTTAACCAGGCAAAAGGGAAGAAATAATACCTATGCCAAGTCAGCAAGTAAAAGTGAGGACAGAACATAGATAACTATGAGGAAATGATAGTAGCTCAATGCTACTCAGTTATGGGGAGGGGATATGGGTCAAAGGAAAGGCCATATCATGCATGATCTTGAAGTCATTTAAAGGAGTGTACACTGTCTTCAAATAATAATGGATAAGCCACTGAAGTCTTTAAAACCAGGGGGAAGGGTAAGCTATATGAATATACTGTGCTTAGAAAGATCACCCTGTGTGCTATGGATAGAAACAGTAAGAAGCAGGGAGACTAGAAGGAGAGAAACCAGTTAGGTGAAAGATGTAGTCATTTAAGCAAGGCCTGATAGTTGAGAAATAGGGAGGAAGAGAAGTAACTGGATTTCGAAGCTATTAAGGAAGTAAACAGCTTGTGATAGCTTGACTGTTGGGAATGTAGAAGGAAGAGCCAAGCATGAGTTTCCAATTTGGACAACTGAATGGGTTGTGGTAATGTTCACTGAAAAAGGATCACAGGAAGAGAAGCAGGTTGCATTTGGAGAAAGAGGTTGTAAGAGGACAAAACTAAGCTCACCCTTGGGACTATTAAGTTTGAAGTTCCTAAGGGCCATTAAAACGAAAAGAAGTAAATCAGATATGCAGATCTGAAATTCAAAGATGATTCTCAGCTACCAATCGTATATGTGGATAGTCATCAACAAACTGAAGCTACACAAGTGGATGAATTTTTGTAGAGTATATGTGAGAAAAAAACAGCAAAGAACTTCAGAGGCAGGAGTCAAATTAGCTTGGCAATCTTTATGGACCAGCCAAGAATGTAATTTGACATCTAACTTTCTATTTTACTTTATCCATTGGAGAAATAACTCTGTATTTTCCTCAGGTAATAGCTTTTTCGGGACCAAGTTAAAAAATAAACTGGAAGCCCCCTCTCTGAGGAATCCAACGACCTTATGAAAGCAATCAGAAGACATGAGAGGGCTGTGTGGAGATTTAAGGAGCAAGAGTAGCATAAGCTGGATAGTTTTGTTTAGTCACTCAGTCATGTCTGACTCTTTGCAATCCAATAGACTATAGCCCACCAGGCTCCTCTGTCTATGGGATTCTCCAGGCAAGAAGACTGGAGTGGGCCGCCATGCCCTCCTCCAGGGGATTTTCTGACCCAGGGATCAAATCCGTGTTTCCTGTGTCTCTTGTATTAGCAGGTGGATTCTTTACCATGAGTGCCACCTGGGAAGCCCAGAGACCTCTCCTGAGGCCCTAATTTTGTACCATGAGTAAGCCTTCTTATTGGCCCCTTTTTGGATTATATTCCCTAAACTCATCAAATTAGTTTCTTATCTTAATTTGCCTACCCATAGAGGCCTCTCTTTGAGAAGCAGGTATTTCTCATGGAGACTTTAACTACCGACTCTCTCATTCCAACTGACTACATATGAATAAGTCTTCCTGAGTCTCATTTAACTGAACAAACAATAGATTTTTATTTGGTACAGAAAATACAAACACTGTCACTAAGACTAGACAGTAACTTTGAGCATTTCCCCCCACAATTATCAGTTTTGTATTCAACCTCATCCTCTCTCCACCAGGGTTCTGTTGATGGGACCCCAGATATAACTTCCCAACTGCAGGCTGAGTCTTCTTTTCCATGGTATCTCAACACCCAATGTCTGGAATTCAGGGCTAGACTTGCTCTATTCCCTCAGGATGACCACCTTCAATCCAGTTTTACAGGAGTTTATACTCTTCACTTTTTAACTCAAGATAATTTGGTCTCTTGATTTCCACATATTAATTACTGCTAAGAGCTTCTGTTTAGTTCAAAATCTGTTTTTGCTTTCCTTGATGGTGGCATTTTCTTCTTAATAAAGGCCATGTATCTGAATTCAGTAATTCATATAATATGAAACTCATTTACTTTCACTGTGGTCTTCCTTATCACTGTACAGGTCCTGTTTTTGACCCTGACAGAACTAAAAATGATTACCTAACAATCCTAGACTTAGCATTGGATGAAAAAGGCAACTGCATATTATGCAAAGAGTCATCATTCAATAATTATTCACCCTGCAGTATTATTTAAAATATCCAAGATATGGAAGCAGCCTGTGTCCATTGATAGATGAATGCATAAAAATGCAATAGAATACTACTCAACTATAAAAAATTGGAATCTTGCCATTTGTGACAACATGGATGGATCGAGAGGGGTATCGTGCTAAGTGACTAAGTCAAAGACATATACTGTATGATCTCATATGTGGAATCTAACAAACAAAACAAAATAAAAACAGACTCATATAGACGGAGAACAAATGGGTTGGTTGCCAGAGGGGAGGAGGCGGTCAAGGGGGGAAATAGGTGCAGGGGGTTAAGAGGTAGAACTCTCCAGTTATAAAATAAATAAGCAATGGGGATATAACATACAGTACAAGGAATATGGTTAATGACATTGTAATAAATTTATGTGGGACAGATGGTTACTATGCTTATCATAATGATCATCTCATAATATGTGCAAATGTCAAATTACTAGGCAATTTATGAGAAACTATCATAATATTGTACATCAGCTACATTTCATTTAGAAAAACACAAATGTTTACCAGCTACCTACTATCTCACCTGGTTTAGGATGTATCAAATAAGAAAAACAGCCTCTATTCTCAGGGAGTTTAGACTAATATGAAGGACATTTAACAATTAGTTACATAATTCATGTTTTTGTTTATGATTTTTAAATTTATCAAATAGGCTGAGTCATCTCAACACCAATGTCTGGACGGGCTAGACTTGCTCTATTCCCTCAGGATGACCACCTTCAATCCAGTTTTACAGGAGTTTATACTCTTCACTTTTTAACTCAAGATAATTTGGTCTCTTGATTTCCACATATTAATTACTGCTAAGAGCTTCTGTTTAGTTCAAAATCTGTTTTTGCTTTCCTTGATGGTGGCATTTTCTTCTTAATAAAGGCCATGTATCTGAATTCAGTAATTCATATAATATGAAACTCATTTACTTTCACTGTGGTCTTCCTTATCACTGTACAGGTCCTGTTTTTGACCCTGACAGAACTAAAAATGATTACCTAACAATCCTAGACTTAGCATTGGATGAAAAAGGCAACTGCATATTATGCAAAGAGTCATCATTCAATAATTATTCACCCTGCAGTATTATTTAAAATATCCAAGATATGGAAGCAGCCTGTGTCCATTGATAGATGAATGCATAAAAATGCAATAGAATACTACTCAACTATAAAAAATTGGAATCTTGCCATTTGTGACAACATGGATGGATCGAGAGGGGTATCGTGCTAAGTGACTAAGTCAAAGACATATACTGTATGATCTCATATGTGGAATCTAACAAACAAAACAAAATAAAAACAGACTCATATAGACGGAGAACAAATGGGTTGGTTGCCAGAGGGGAGGAGGCGGTCAAGGGGGGAAATAGGTGCAGGGGGTTAAGAGGTAGAACTCTCCAGTTATAAAATAAATAAGCAATGGGGATATAACATACAGTACAAGGAATATGGTTAATGACATTGTAATAAATTTATGTGGGACAGATGGTTACTATGCTTATCATAATGATCATCTCATAATATGTGCAAATGTCAAATTACTAGGCAATTTATGAGAAACTATCATAATATTGTACATCAGCTACATTTCATTTAGAAAAACACAAATGTTTACCAGCTACCTACTATCTCACCTGGTTTAGGATGTATCAAATAAGAAAAACAGCCTCTATTCTCAGGGAGTTTAGACTAATATGAAGGACATTTAACAATTAGTTACATAATTCATGTTTTTGTTTATGATTTTATTTATCAATACAATTAGGATAAATGCTAATGAAAGAAAACTACAAGGGGTTATGAGTGGATAACAAGGAGACAGGACCCAGTTTTAGGAGATGGTAACTCTAGTGAAAGTCACTCAGTCATGTCTGACTCTTTGTGACCCCAGGGCTGAGCCGTGGAATTCTCTAGGTAAGAATACTGAAGTGGGTAGCCTTTCCACTTTCCAGGGGGTCTTCCCAACCCAGGGGTCAAACCAGGGTCTCCTGCATTGCAGGCGGCTTCTTTATTGTCTGAGCTACCAGGAAAGCCCAAGAATACTGGAGTGGGTAGCCTATTCCTTCTCCAGGTGATCTTCCCGTTTCAGGACTTGAACCAGGGTCTCCTGCATTGCAGGCAGATTCTTAACCAGTTGAGCCACAAAGGAAACCCCTGGTGTCTCTAACAGTTATTGATTTCCATAGATATATAATGGGAAATGAAGTCACAAGTCATATTACACTGCATGAATTTTTCCATTTGGTATGCGGAGTGAGATACAATGGCATCATCAACAGCTGTGAGTCCATCATGAAGCCCTTATCAGATTAAAGATGGGGCAGTAATGTGGCATAATGGAACAGAACAATATTTCTTTGGATAGAGTTCCCAAAGCAGACTGATAAGTGGCTCATCTACCTACAAGTCTACTATTGTTTTTGTCTAAGTGCGTAGCTATGTCACTACCTTTCTAACTGTGGGCAAGTCATTTCATTTAACCAGTCTTCAGATCCTTCATCTTTAAGACAAGAGGACTTAGGAAGGAATGAGAATGTAGTTGGCATTTCTCATCTTAGATCCTTCCAAGCCCCACTTTAGCAGGATGGGAAAGCAAATCTGCACTAGCCACCCAGGATCACCACCCCAGCATGAGAGTTAGCAAATAGAAAAATAATGTCGTTCATACCTTTTGTGAATGCTTGCCCAGGAGGCATTGATGCTCTCTGTTATCATGTGTACTTTTCGGGTGTCATCAGCAGAATAATCCTGGAGAAGTTTCAGTGCCAAGTCATTTGCCACATCTACATTTATCTGCCACTGGCGGAGGTCTTTGGCCAATTGCTATAGAGGCACATGGAAAAAGAAAATGAATGTCAGTTTTCTCTGAAATCTCTAGTTGGACTTTCTCATAAGTAATTTCTGAATCCTAGGGTCAGAGCACGTCCACACAGTTGCTTTTAACCTGCCCTGTGTGGTTCAATCTTGACAATATAAGCTAACCCGCTCTTCAGAACAAAAGTTTTCAAATGCAGCTTCTTGAGCAATTATCAGTAGATGGTATTTCAATTTAGTAGCAATTGGAAACAAACTTGGTCTAATTGGTTTTTATCATGGGAGAGAACATACTATAAAAATAAACTCTCAAATCATTGCTGAACTTGTGACATATACCAAAATTTGAACAGAGAAAAAATAACGCCCGTGCTTTTTCTCCCCTGGTCATTAACTTGTTGAATTGTTTATGTAATTAGTGCCATCTACTGGCACTCAACTAAAGCTGCATATAGAAAATATTGAGCATCAAAAAAAATTCATTATTCTTGTTATGAACTTTAAAGGATCAGTTTATTCATAATACTTAAAAAATATTCTACTTCAAATCAAAATAAAATTTGAAATATATTAATATTTCTTAACCAAATGATCAATATTTTCTTTTATTATCTTTAACAATTAAGTATCATCAAAGCATGTATCAACATTTCATCACTTGAAATATCATATACAAAAGAAAAAACATAAACCTATGGCAGGTTTTTCTGGATGCATAATAACCCCATATGTTTATTAAATATTGTTTCAAGCGCGTGGAAGAGACCTATAAGCACCACAGTATTATTAAATTACTAAGACAGTTATATCAGATCCAACATGGTGGATTAAATGGACAAAGGAATAGTCACAGACAATTCAAACAAGAGAAAGAATAAGAAGTGTTTTTAGAGGAAAAGAAAAAAATCAACTTTCAAAAAAATGAAAAAAACAAAACAGTATTACAATCTGACACCAATTAAGTTTAAAAAAACAAAATCCAAAGCTGGAAAGCCTGTAGCCAAACTAGCCTACTTCTGGGAATGGTATCTATCAGGACAATTTGGCAATATATATCAAGTGAAATACCAATGCTTATTCCTGTTGACCCAATAATCTAATTTTAATATTTTGTCCTACTAAAATATTTAAAAGAAATACATTATAGGAATAAAGATCATCATTAAGATAGTAAAAAAATGAGAAACAATTTCAATGTTTAATGAGAGGACATTAAAATAAGGCAATACATCAAACCAATGGTCTAATATGCAGTAAATGTGCACAGAATACCTAAGGATGAAAACAAAACACAATTTCTGTCTTCACTGTATTTCTTAAATCTGGACGAGTACATTGACATGAACTGGAAGGGGAAAAGAGAGAACTGAAACTAAGTGGTGTTTCTGAAAAGTGATCATTTTTGTTTTAGTATTTGTTCTTTTATGACTTACGATGATAAAAATCAAACACTAGTACTTTCAGCATAGGTTCTGTATACTTAAGTAGACTCATGTTCCTTGACAATGCATACCAGTATATACATTTGGCATTTCTCAATTAATTGGAACATCCTAATCTAGAGCCAAACAAAATAATGACATTTATTGCAAAGAGCAAATTGACCCAGATAACCAAACTAGCAGCAAAAACTAAGGCCAGTATCACTGACTTTTGCTTAAAAAGAGAGACAATTTTTAAAGGCACATAATATAGTTGCTGTACTACAAAACAACTAAAATTTAACCTTGTGGAATACCCGCCTCTCTTTATATACTCCTTTTCTACTTTTTATATCCTCACAATGAAGAAAAGCCTTTCTGAGGTGAGATACACACACACACACACACATATGCACACCAAAGACTTTGTCTTTCTAGAAATTACCTATGGTGCATGATTCCCTTCTCCCCATTCCTTCTTCATTTAAGCCACTTTTTAACCTACAGTTTTAAAAGTAATGTATACTAAGACATGAAAGACCAAGGGCCCTTATCTAGAAGATGGTATTCACAGTTTAAAAGAAGAGCTTATGATCAAGCATCTGTTAAATCTCAAACTGGCAGCTTAAGAATCTGCAGAACTGACACTGATAACTTAGTTACCTTTTTCTAAAGTAATTCCTTTTGAAGAAAAACATAATTACTAAAGAAATATCTATTATGTATATATGCATAGATTGTATCGAGTATATATGGATAGATTTAGTAATATTTAGTCACTCAGGTCTGTTCAAGTCTTTGCGATCCTTGGGACTGTAGTCCACCAGGCTCCTCTGTCCAGGGTTCTCATTTCCTCCTCCAGGAGATTTAGCAATATAAAACATTAATTACAATTTTAATAAGTATAATTTAAAAATATTTATCTAAGAAAGACAATCTTGGAAGTCAACTCTCACTCATGGGTTGCTATTTGAAAGTGTAGATATAAGAGCATATACATTTTAGTCTGAATCTATAGATCATCAGAATACGCAAAGTCTAAGAGCGTGTTGGAATTTTCCAGAATCTTGAAGGACCTAGCAGGGTAAAGTTTAGAAACTTCATAGTAAAAAGTAATAAGAGTAAGGGTTGACTTCAAACCATAGCTTTTGGTATGCTTTAATGCTTGAAAGACAAGAATACACAGGCCATATATTTTTCTTCAAATTTGAATTCACACAGAAATTTAAATTTTTATACCGAAGGAAATCTTGACTGAACGCTATCCTTCACCGCATAATGCTAAAGTTTTGCTATGATGTAGGATTAAAAAGAAAAAAAATCCCGCTGACCTTGACTCACATTGCCAAAGTTAAGGCCCTTATCTAAACTCAAAGATTCTCAACCACAGCACCCTTTTCTCCCCTAAAGACATTCATCAGAACAGACTGGTTTCCGTTCCTTCTAAGGTAATAATATGTTGATCATCTTGGGCTTTAGCCAAGTGTCATTCACACCAGGAACAATGACCTTGACCAGCTTTGCCTGCTACTGTGAAATGTAATCCTGGGACAACGCCAGACCACAGAAGAAGTGCAAATTCAAAACTACAATAGAATTCACACACATTCTTCTTACTTCTGAATTCCATTTACAATGATATACTCTACAGGGAATTGTGTGGTGATCATGGTGTGTGAAGACATTTAAAATATTCTAAGCACTAGCTTATAAAAAAAAAGAGAGAGAGATGATTTTGAAGGCATGTATATATGTGTGTGTTTTCTATGAAGAATAGAAAATGCTCAATCCTCATAAGACTGTGCCCCCAAACAGGAAAGAAATACTTCATATTCAAACCTCATATGATGCTACTATAATATGTACTTGGTATTTACACAGTATTTTAGGTAGAAAAATGATTAAGGACTCTGGCACAAGCTGAGTTCATTTCAAGAATTTTGAGTATACAAAATGTTTAATGCCTACCTTCTTTTCTTCTTTGTCAGAGCTCTTTTTAGGAATATTGACCCAACCCAAGACAAAATAAAGGCAGAAGGGAAAGAGTATTTAAGAGTTTGAAAGTGAAATGAGTCTGACTCTTTGAGAACCCTTTGGACTCCTCTGTGCATGGGATTCTCCTGGCAAGAATACTGGAGTGGGTGGCCATTTCTTTCTTCAGGGGATCTTCTCAACCCAGGGATTGAACTCAGGTGCATCGCCTTGCAAACAGATTCCTTACTGTCTGAGCCATCTGGGAAGCACACTCATTTAAGAGGTTGGGCAACAGAATGAGCCTGCTGCATATGAACACTGACTTGATCACTTACTAGTTATATGACAAATGGGAAAATTAATTATGCTCTCTGTGCCTCTGTTTCTCTCTTTATTAAATGGATATATTAACAGTAGTTACCTCAAAGGATTAACATGAGGATTAATTTATAAAATCCAGGGAAAACAGAGTAGTGCCTGGTATCTGCAAAGCATTAAGTAAATATTAGGTATAATCATCATCACTACTGCTACTATTATCATTACTACTACTGCTATTTTTAATTTATTTTTATTTTTATTTATTTGGCTGGTCATGGTCTTAATTGCAGCATTATGGGATCTAGTTCCTTGACCAGGGTTTGAACCCAGGTCCCCAGCATTGGGAGCCTGGAGTCCTAACCACTGGCCCACTAGGGAAGTCCCTGCTACTGCTGTTTTTAATGAACCACACTACAGCCCCCACAGAGTGAGCTGCTACTCAATGGAAGAAAGAGACCCACTTATTTTATAGACATTGTCTACAATCCTGAACCTCTAAAAGTCTCCCTTTAATCTACAAGATAAGCATGAGTATGCAGTATGTGTGCATGCTCAGTTGTGTCCGACTCTTTGAGAATGCATGGGCTGTAGCCCACCAGACTCCTTGGTCCATGGGATTCTCTAGGTAAGAATACTGCAGTGGGTTTCCATGCCCTCCTCCAGGGGATCTCCCCAGCCAGGTATCAAACCTGCATCTCTTGCATCAGTAGACAAGTTCTTTATCACTGAGCCACCCAGGAAGCCATGAGTATGCAGACCTACAATTAAAACTTTAAAGTTGAGTACTATTGAGGTTTTCTTATCACATGTATTTTGGGATGTTCACCCACAAGTGAAATTTGGGTTTCTTTCAGGTGAACTCTATTTTAAAAATGTTAATGGCTCTGACTCAAAGGAACACCATAAAAAACCATGCAGAGGAATGAAAAGGCATCTTCTTAGAAAGTCTGGACAGGCCATTTTCTGGCAGTTTGATCATAAAGTCATCAACCTTTTGAGTCCTAACTTTGTTGTCTGTAGAAAAAAATTGGGCTACTTAAGCTGCTTATGCCTTGGGCTTGTTATGAGCTCAAAATCAAAATCAAACTGCTTGTGTGAAATACAATTCTTATTTTTATGGCAAAACAAGAAAAATGTAAATACAGAAATTCTTCTCTGTTTTTTTGGTTGCCTCTCTCCAAGCACTGTGCATTGTGTATCTGCATTATGCATCCACCAAACCCCTTCCATATGCTTCCCAGATGGTTCAGGTGGTAAAGAACCTGCCTGCTAATGCAGGAGATGCAGGTTTGATCCCCAGATCAGAAAGACCTCCTGGAGAAGGAAATGGCAACCCCCTCCAGTATTCTTGTCTGGAGAGTTCCATGGAGACAAGAGTCTGGTGGGCTACCATCCATGTACAGAGTCAGACATGACTGAGTGACTGAGTACACACCCTTTAACATCAAGTGTACATTTCATGAAATCTGAGACTTTCCATCTTGCATCCTTCTCTCCAGTCTCAGAGGAAGCAGTGAGTCACGGTCAAGGACACTGATTCCTCCATCTGGACACTCCTCTTCCATGAACTCCCTTCTCTGCGCATTTTCAGCCTTTATCCTCTCTGCAAGGCCTTTCTCCACAGCTTTCCGACATGAACCTCTACCTCATCTTTAAACAACTACAAAATCTGCTGTCATTTTCTTTTCCTTCACAGTCATGCTCCTCGGAAGGTGAATACTCACTCATTGCCTCAACTTGATTACATTCCTGCTACAGCACAATTCATCAAAATCAGGCTTCTGCCATTGCCACCTCACTAAAACTATTCTGAAAGAAGTCACTGTGGCAAATCACATTACTGACCTCAATTCTTTACCCCACACCTTGTATCCATGCCCTTTCACTGTGTAACTTTGAATTTCCTGCTACAAAAGGCATACCTTACCTCCCTGCCCTTGACAGGGAGCTTGGCCACATAACTTGTTTTGCTTAATCCTAGTGGGATGTTCATTGAAGTGACACTAGCAGAGGCTGGAAACATGCTTCTGCACTGGGGTTGGCCCTTTTGCACGTCTTCCATTATCAAACATGCCGTGGGCTAGCCTGCTCATCCCTGGAGAGCGATGAGTGACATGTGAAGGAGAGCTACCCCACTCATCCCTGCAGCATGAAGCCATGCCACCCACACAAGCTGCAAACTTAAGAAGAAATAAATGATTAGAGTTGTATGCCACTAGCATCGTGAAGTTGCTATGCAGCCTCTCTGTGAAAATAGATAATTGATTCAGTCAGCAATGACCAATGTCTGTGGAACGGTCTAGGTTCTTATTTACCTGATCTGTGGGCAGTGACTGGTGTTACTGACTGCTCTGTCCTTGAGACTCTTCCCTGGCTCCCTGTCTTTGGGTGGGCTGTATATATTCTTAAGGTTCAAGTTTTCCTTTGGTTGCCTGTCCTTAGCCCAGCCTTTTCTTTCAGCAGTGTAACTTAATCTTCAACTGGTGGAAGCGACTGGCGCATACCCTTATATCCAAATTTTCTACTTCCATGGCCATGGCCTTAATTTAAGCCCTCATCACACCTTACCTGGACGTTGAAACAACCTTTTTATTGGCTGCCCTCCTCTATTTTCAAACCAGACCTTCCATCCCTGGATAGTTGCTCAAGCAATCTTTTTGAAATGCAAATATATCATATTGTGTGTGTATGAGTCACTCAGTCATACCAGACTCTGTGACCCATGGACTGTAGCCTGCGAGGCCCCCCTGTCTGTGGGATTCTCCAGGTAAGAATACTGGAGTGGACAGCCATTCCCTTCTCCAGGGGATCTTCTCAACCCTAGGAATCGAACCTGAGTCTTCTGCTTAGCAGGCAGGTTCTTTACCATCTGTGCCACCAGGGAAGCCTCATATAATCATGACTCCTCTGTTAAACCTTTCAATGGCTCCCTGTTACCTACAACACGAAATTCAAACATCCCTCCTTGGATATATGATCTGTCCCTCAAATATATGACCCTTATATTAGTATCCACTTTCATCTTTTGTTACCTCCTGTCCTTTGTCTCCTTTTGTTAGGAGAAACACTGACTGAAACTGCACACCCTGGTCAGGCACTATAATAAACATTTGCATGAGTTATTTTACAGCTGCAAGTCCTGGAAACCAGCACCAATAGGAAGAATTCAGCAAAGGTCAAAAGGAGGTGCCACGTGTTCTACCAAACTTCCAGAATCTTCCTCACTGGCATCCATCTTGGCTGAGTAATGCGTGTGCTACCAGGAAGGACCCTGAGTCAAAATGATTCTCCAGAATAATACCAAAACTAATCCCACTACCATAAAACCCAGGACTGCGTACCATGTGGTAGGGCAGTTCTCCTGGGTTCCCTTAGCCTCCTGTTCTCTCCACCTGCATGCCCCTTCCCAATAAAATCTCCTGCTTTGTCAGCACAGGTGTCTCCCTGGACAATTCATTTCTAAGTGTTAGACAAGAGGCCCGTCTCAGGCCCTCAATGGGCCCTGCAACAGTTTCTTCTTATGCAATCCCATAACTACTGATACAAAACCTCTGAAATGTTAAGTGACTTGATGAAGGTGATATAGCTTATCAGTGAAAGAGATATCACACAAACCTAGGTTTCTTGGCTTTCAAATTAAAGGCTCAATCTACTTAAAGAAGATAATGCTTCCACATGAAACAATTTAAGGAAGATGGCTGGATTTATTGTAATTGATTTTTTAAGAATATAAAATAGTCTCCTTGATGATTATAGCATGATTATAAAATTATTGTGTATAATAAGTAACACATTGCCAAACAGAGACAGCAAAAAAAATACATATTTGGTTTACTAAAAAATCACTAAACAGTTTACTCCTAAGTATGAATTAATGTTCTATACATATTTATTGGGAAAAAGAAACACAATTTCTTTCTTGCTTGTGCAAATTAAAATGACCTATAAAACTTCTTTATGGATTTATAAGAGAAATCTTAAAATATCTGTAGGAAGCTATTTCAAAAGTAAACCCTTTCGCCATTAACTTCAAGACTCATTGATTAAACCTCTGACTTTACCAAACAACTCTGTTTCAGAAGGTAACACTATACAAGGGATACTATCTGAGAAAACAGCCCTCATTTTCCACTTTACTGGAAATAATTAATCTTTTCAACAGCTTCGAGGACTACATACCAAAGTTGTTCCTTTTTTTTTTTTTTTTGTCCTTTCGACAATGACTACAAGCCGAAAGCAGGCTAGTAAATGTGTTATTGGCCAGCCCATTAGAGTTCCATTATTTTCTGTCTTACATGGCTTCATGTAATGAATTTTTATAATTAAACTAATGGCATACAATTTATTTTCCCCCCTCTTTACTTTCAGGCCCCATTTCTCTTCCAGATTCTTTGCAATAAGTTTTATACAAAAAGAAAGGAGGAGAGCCCTCCAAGTGCTTCATTACCTTAATTTCATTATGACATTTTGGAAAGCATTCTCTTCATCTGGGCTATTTCTTTAATTTGCTGACTTTATTAAAAGGCTTAAGCAGTGTTGTAATTAACAAATCACCCAGATACCCCAGGCATCTAAGGGGAAGTCTGGTTGAGAGGGTCCGGATATGGTTGGATAGAAATGATTCGAGAGGATGCCGGAGGACATATCCCTGAAATTAGCATCTTCCCAGCTATTTTCAAACCCTATGAGGATATCGTGGTAGACTACATACATTATTGCTCACCAGCCTTCAGTGCCTTTTTTATACAAGAGGATTACATATTTGCATCCCCACCGAATTAGGGCTGGTAACATAACTGATTTTGCCTATGTGCTACTTCCAGGTAGATGGTTTAAGAGCCACTGGCTGCATTCATTATGTTCCCTGACCCTTTGATCTTGGAATTACATCTCAAGACGTAGCTCTCATCAGCTGCAGTCCCTGAGTACGCTAAGTAGAACACCCTTGTGAATCTACAGTGCATATGCAAGATGGATGAAATATAAACTTGGTTCTGCCTCTGGATTTGAGGATAGTTTGTTAGTGCGGTGTAACTTAGCTTATCCTAACTGACATACTTACTCAACTCTGACCCTAGTGTGTATGCAAGTGGTATCTTACTGTGGTTTTCATTTGTATTTTCCTTATGACTAAGAATGTTGACCATCATTTTGTGTGCTTACTAGCCATTTGTACATTTAAAATCCTCTGATGATTTATGATTGAGTGTTTCTTGTTTTAAGTGAGTTTTAAGACTTCTTTATGTATTCTGCATAAAAGACTTATCAAAGAGATGATTTGCAAATTTACCCACTCTTTGGGTCAAATTTTCACTCTCTTTATATAATACTGCTAGCAGCACAAAAGTTTTCAATTTTGATGAAGTTCAATTTATATTTGTTTCTCTTGTAACTTTGACTTTTGGTGTTATTTCAGGGAATATGCTGTCTAACTCTTGCTCCTAAGTCATCTTATATATAAGAGTTCTAATATTTTAGTTCTTATATTTAGCTCTAAGATCCATTTTTAAATTAACTTTTCTGTATAGGGTGAGATAGGGTCAAACTTCATTATTTTGTATGTGGATAATTCACTGATACAAGCATGAAGTTTTGAAAAACATTATTCTTTTCCCTTGGAATTGTCTATGCATTTTTGCCAACAGTCAATTGTAAGTGGAAGGATTTAGTTCTGAACATTCAATTGTACTTCATTCATCTATATGTCAATCTTGATGTCAGTACCACACTGTCTTGATTACTAGCTTTCTAGTAAGTTTTGAAATTACGAATTGTGTGTCATCCAACTTTGTGATTTTTTTCAAGGTTGCCTTGGCTATTCTTTGTCCCTTGCATTTCAGTATGAATTTTAGGATAGACTTGTTGATTACCATAGAAAAATCAGTGAGGTTTTTGATAAGAACTGTACAGAGTCTGTAGGTCCCAATTTGGGGATATGGCTATCTTAGCAATATTAAGCTTTTTGATGTGGGAATATAGCATGCTTTTCCCTTTGCTTAAATTTTAAATTCTTCTGGCATTGTAGTTCTCAACAGAAAAGTCTTGCATTTTTCTTATTCCTAATTATTTTCTGTTTTCTTGCTATTTATTCAATAAATGGAATGATTTTCTGAATTTCATTGTTCAGATTATTCATTGTTAAGTTGATAGAAAAATAATTGGTCTTTGTATCTTGATCTCACATCCTGCAAATTTGCTGAATTAACTTATTAGCTTTATATACTTGTAGTGTATTTCTTAGAACTATCTATATACAAGATTGTGTCATCTGCAAACAGATATAGGCTTACTTCTTCCTTTCCAAGCTGAATAATTTTTCTCTATTTTTCTCTATAGTTCCCCAGCCTCAACTTACAGTACAGTATAGAAGTAGTGAAGAAGAAAAATAGAAGAATGCTTCACTTCAGTCATGTCTGACTCTTTGAGACCTTATGGATTATAGCCCACCTGCCTCCTCTGTCCATAGGATTCTCCAGCAAAGAATATTGGAGTAGGTTGCCATTTCTTACCCAAGGTATCTTCCTGACCCAGGGATTAAATCCACGTCTCTCATGTCTCCTGAACTGGCAGGCAGGTTCTTTACCACTATGGCCAACTGGGAAGCTCAAGAAAATTGGAGAGTGTTGCTATTCCCTTCTCCAGGGGATCTTTCTGACCCAGGGATTGAACCTGGGTCTCCTCCACCACAAGCAGATTCCTTATTATCTAAGCCACCAGGACATTGATGCAAATGGCAGAATTTCATTCTTTTTTCATGACTGATATTTCACTGTGTGTGTGTATGTATGTGTGTGTGTGTGTGTGTATAAACATGTGTATATATATATATATATATAGAGAGAGAGAGAGAGAGAGAGAGAGAGCACATCTTTATCCATTCATTTTCTTTTTTAATTTGGCCTCTTTTATTGGTCCTTCATTTATTTATTTCCATCCATCTTAGTTCTTTGGCCTGTGTGTGCCTTCCGTTGTAGTGGCCTTTCTCGTTGCAGAGCACTGGTTCTGGGCACATGAGCTCCAGAGTGCTGGCTCATAATTGGACACACCAGTCCATCCGTTCAGTGGCATGTGGGATCTTCCCATGCCAGGGATCAAATCAGTGCCCCTTGCACTGCAAGGTGGATTCTTTACCCACTGGACCACCAGGGAAGCTTATCCATTCATCTCTTGGTGGGCATTTGGGTTGTTTCTATATCTTGGCAATTGTAATTAGTGCTGTTATGAATACTGGGGTGAAAGTATCTTTTAAAATTAGTGTTGTCATTTTTTTCCAGATATATACACAGGAATGGAATTGCTGGATCAAATAGCAGTTCTATTTTCAGTTTTTAAATGAATTTCCATACTGTTTTCCACTGTGGCTGCCCCAATTTACATACCCACCGAAAGTGTACAAGGGTTTCCTTTTGCTTCGCATCCTTATCAACAATTTTTATTTACAGACATTTTTTTCTCCATCTCTCTTCTCTTTACTTTTTAAAAAGGTTTTATTTTATTTACTTATTTTTTACAAAGTTTTCTTGTTTACTGTCATACATCAACCCGAATCCACCACAGGTATACATATGTCCCCCGCCCCAAACCTCCCTGCCATCTCCCTCCCCTTCCCACTACTCCAGGTCACCACAGAGCCCCTGTTTGAGATCTTCTACTCCCACAGCATATTCTCCTCCCTCACCCCAATGTCCATTGGTCTGTTCTCCATGTCCACCTCTCCATTTCTGCTCTGCATATACATTGGTCAGTACCATCTTTCTAGATTCCATGTATATGTGTCAGTATACAGTATTTATTTTTCTCTCTCTGACTTACTTCACTCTGTATAATAGGTTCTAGATTCATCCATCTCATTAGAACTGAATCAAATGAATTTCTTTTTATGGCTGAGTAATATTCCATTTTATTAATGACCACAGCTTCTTTATCCATTCATCTGTCAATGGACATCTAGGTTGCTTCCATGTTCTAGCTATCGTAAATAGTGCTTATTTGCAGACATTTGTTTTTAAATTTTGGCCACTTTTATTGGTCTTTCATTTATTTGTTTTCATTTGTCTTTGTTCTTTGACCTGTGTGGGCCTCCCATTGCAGTGGCCTCTCTCGTTGCAGAGCACCAGCTCATAGTTGGACACACTGATTCAGCCTCTCTGTGGCATGTGTGATCTTCCCAGGCCAGGGATGGAACTGGTGCTACAAGGCGGACTCTTTATCCACTGGTCCACCAGGGAAACCGTATTTGCAGACATTTTGATGATAGCCATTCTGATCATGTACATGCATTCTGACAGATGTGAGGTGATATCTCACTGCTGCTTTGATTTGCATCTCTAAAAATTAGTGAATGTGCCTTTTCACATGCCTATTGACCATCAGAATATTTAGTTTGGAAAAAGGTCTACTCAGATCTTCTTTCCATTTTTTGATTTGGTTGTTTTCTGATATTAAGCTGTATGAGCTATTTGTATATTCTGAAGATCAATCCCTTGTCAGTAGCATCATTTGCAAACATTTTCTCCCAGTCTATAGGTTGTCTTTTCATTTTTTTTTTTTTTTTGACTATTTCCTTTGCAGTGTAAAAGCTTTTAAGTTTAATTAGGCCCCACTTGTGTATTTTCGCTTTTGTTTCTTTTGGTTTAGGGGAGAGATCCAAAAAAATCTTGCTATCATTTGTGTCAGAAAGTGTTGCCTATATTTTCATATAGGAGTTCTATGGTTTCAGGTCTTCCATTTAGACCTTTACTCCATTTTGAGTTTATTTTTGTATATGGTGCAAAGAAATGTTCTAATCTCATTCTTTTACATGAGTCCAGTTTCCCAAGCACCCCTTACTGAAGAGACTGTCTTTCTGCATTGTATATTCCAGCCTCCTTTGTCATAAATTACTTAACCATAGGCATTTAGGTTTATTTCTAGTCTATTTATGTCTCGTTTATCCATGAGTCTGTGCCAATACCTTGCTATTTTGATTACTATAGCCTGAGGCGACATCTCCAGCTTTTTTTTTTTTCCCTAAAGATTGCACTGACAATTTAGGCACCTATTGAGGTGATCACATGATTTTTATCTTTCTTTTTGTAAATGTGGTACATTACATTTATTTGCAAATAATGAACCATCCTTAATTCAACTTGATCATGATATATGATCCTTTATATATATATTGATGGATTTCGTTTGCCTATATTTTGTGGAGGTTTTTGTAATGATACACATCAAAAGTATTGGCCTACAATTTCCCTTCTTTTGGTAGTATCTTTGATTTTCATACTAGGGTAATGGTGGCCTTGTAGAATAAATTTTGGAGTGTTCTATCCGCTTCAGTTTTTGCAACAGTTTGACAAAGATAGGTATTAGTTCTTCTTTATATGTTTGGTGGAATTGCCCTGTTAACCAATCTGGTCCTGAACTACTGTTTCCTCTTTTTTAAACTACAAAATGAATTTCACTACTGGAGATTAGTCTGTTCAAATTATCTGATTCTTTTTTAAAAATTACTTGTCTTGGGCCTTCCCTAGTGATCCAGTGGGTAAGGACACTGCCTTGCAGTACAAGGGGCGCCAGTTCGATCCCTGGCCTGGAAGATTCCATGTGCCGCGGAGCGGCTGGACGGATGTGTCCAATTACTGAGCTGGAGCTCTGGAGCACATGCGCCCAGAGCCGGTGCTCTGTGACAACAGAGGCCACTGCGATGGGAGGCCCACATGGGCCAAAAGAACAAAGATGGATGAAAATAGATAAATGAAAGATCAATAGAAGTGGCCTGCCTGCCCCCTTCCCTCCACCCCCCCCCGCCAAAAAAAATTACTTTTCTTGGAGCATAATTGTTCTACAATATTCTGTTAGTTTCTATTGTACAGCAAAAAAAAAAAAAAAAAAATCAACTATATGTATATCTTTATCGCCTCTTTTTTGGATTTCTCTCCCATTTAGGTTACTACAGAGCACTGAGTAGAGTTCTCTGAGATATACAGTAGGGTCTCATTGGTTATCTGTTCTATAACCAATATCAATAGTGTACACATGTCAATTCCAATCTCTCAATCTATCCCTGTCTGGTTCTTCTTGATTCAATCTTGGAAGGTTGTATATTTTTAGAAAATTGTCTATTTTCTTCTGGGCCATGCAATTTGTTGGCATATAAATTTTTGTGGTATTCTCTTAAGACTTTTTGTATCTCTCTAGAATTGGTTGTTATTTCTCATCTTTCATTTCTTCTCTTGTTTATTGTATCTTCTCTCTCTTCTTGGTGAACCTGGCTAAAATTTTATTAATTTTGTTTGTCTTTTTTTGAAAATAAAAACAGCTCTTTGTTTCATTGATCTTTTCTTTTGTTTGTATTTCATTTCCTGTCTTATCATTATTATTTCCTTCCTACTGCTGACTTTGGGTTTTGATCGTTTTCTAATTCTGTGAGGTGGTAGGTTAGGCTATTTACTTGCGATTTTTTTTTTTTTTTTCTTGAGGAAGGCCTACATCACTATAAACTTCTCTCTTAGAAATTCTTTTGCTGCATCCCATAGATTTTGGGGGCTTTGTGCTTTCATTTCTCTAGAGGTATTTTCTGATTTCCCTTTCAGTCTCTTCATTGACCTGTTGGCTTTTCAGTAGCATACTGTTTACTCTCCACATGCTTATGCCTTTCCCAGTTTTTTTTCCACAATTGATTTCTAGTTTTATACTGCTGTGGTCAGAAAACATGCTTGATATAAATTCTATTCTCCTTCTTTGGTAGCTGTAAGATTGTTTATTTTTAAGGCTACTGTGTAGTTGCAAGACAGTTATGTGAATAGGCCACATTAAAAAGCCTCAAACCCTGATGTTCATAGTGAAATTCAGTAGCTTACATATTGCTGTCAACATCTGGTTAATTTCCAGAGTTTAGAAAAAGCAATTTTAACAATTTTGTGATGTGCTGCTTGTATGGAGGAGTGGATTTACAGCGCTGCCACGTTATATTTTCAAGCATGGGATAAGTTAAACCGTGAAAAGGAAATAAGGAAAAATATGGTGCAATCAGAGCATACTGCCATCCAAGTCTCAGTCCCTCTGCATTAAATATTTATATACTACAGCAATACCTGGGAAACTACCCATTATTTTTTCCTGTACTCTATCAGTGATGTAGGAAGCACTCTGTATGCTTTGAGACATTTAATAGACTCATACATACTTTGGGAGGAAAAGTACCATCATGTATTAATTGTCTTCTTAATCATGTGGAATCTTTAGGGAAGAGCAAAAAGGAATTTAAAAACATGCATGAGAAAAAGGGCAGGTCCTAGCGAGAAGTTTTCTAATAAAAGTTTTCATTACTATATCAGAAAGCCAAACCTCAAACTACCATTGTGAGTCAATTCACTGATTTAATGTTGTGCTCATCTAAATAATAAATAAAATATGTGAAAGGACAATTTAGCTTCCATTACTGTATATATCTTTTTGGTAGATAAGGATACCATCTAATACCACCCATCCCCTCATATAATGAAATCTGTAAGGCTCTACTTCCGTATTTTAAAAAGAAGTTCTCCCTGATAAGTTTCTTTCCTAATAAAATAATTTGCAATCATCAAAAAGCTACTAGATTTACTACATACAAGTTCAATTTTTAAAATTATTAATAATTACATGATTACAGTATATCTGTTTCAAGTTCCCAAAAGAGTGTCTTCAAAACCAGATATTTTGCAGCTTCAGAAATCTGTATTTAATAATTTGATAAATTACTGGGTTTCTCATCTCAGATAGTTCTATGTATTATATACCCAAATCAGCTAGGCTCAAACAAGATTTCACTTCTCTGTTGAATTCATGTACTCTTAGCTCAGCCAAGCACAAAACAGCTAATGCTGTCACATTTGAAAAGCTTTTATGCTGAATTTGACACAAAAGCAATCACAAAACAGACAGAAAAAGGAATTTCTCTTTCAAAAGCAGAAAGGGGGAAAAACTAAATGAAAACTCTAGAACTGGGTAAATTTCTCTTGACACTGGAAAACAAAGTTTAAATTCATCAAGAAATAGTTTCTGCCAAGAATTCACTGCCAAGTTTAGAACAGCCTGGGAAATAGGTTGTGAAGTAAACCAAAATTCTGCCAAATAAAAGAAAGCTCAGGATGACCAATGCTGGCAGTTTTAGGTGCTAATGGTGTACCATCTTACCTTTTATGAAAGTTAAATGGCATCATATCTCACAGAATTCTTGCTACAACCTATTGGCAGACATTTTCATTAGGATGGGAATCCTGCATGATTTCCCTTAATATATGTTTCTCCATCTCAAAACAAAAAACAAAATCCAAAAAACCATTATTACTTTACTAGGGCCATGGAGGAGAGCAAATGAAGCCATGCAGTTAACAAAATCAACTACTTACTTTATGCTTTTGTTTCCAAAAAATTAAGGGTTATTTAGGAAAGAAATAAACTAGACATACACTATGGGCATCTCTTAATGATCTATTCATTAACCACTGACATGACAGGTCATCCACAGCCTATTCTCTCCTGTTGATATCTCCTTCCACCTTGTCCATGCTTTCAAGATGGACTTTTCCCAGATGCCATCTCAGATTTGAGCTCTACTTTGTGAAGGGGCTGTTATTATTTCAATGTTTTCTCCACTATTTTTTCTAACCAAGAGCAGAGGTTTTCTAAATGTTTCATCAGCAGGGAAATGGTGAATGATGGAACTGAATGAACTATTATAGTTAAAATGATAATTATTAAAAGTTATATAGCAACACCTATATTTATATAATACTACTAATTTTAAAGTCAGAATTCACAATTTTATCTACATTATGCAGACAAAAATAAGTAATAAGAAGCAGAAGAGACTACAGACAAAGGTTATCAATCGTGAATCATTAAAATACCAGAATGATGAGTGATTTCTTTCATTAGTTCAGGTACGTGACTAGTTGAAGTTTTCAAAGAGCGTAACAGTGCTAGTAGTTGGCTTTGAAACCATGCCACTGTGACTATCAGGGTAGTCATCAGTGATGCTACTCCAAGGGAGGCTGGCTGCTGTGATTATTGCTCTACAACTCTATAGACATAGTCTGATGACTGCCTTATGAGGCTCACCAGCCCTATGCTAATCTTAGACACAGAGGCTAAGAAAGAATTCATGGAGCGAGGAGATTCTGGTCAAATTAACCACTGTCTATAATGTCTATCTCCACACTTTTGTCCTAAAAGGAAATTGTGAGTGATAAGACAGCTAATATCAGCTAGGAATGATAACAGAGTAGACACAAAGGCAGTCCTCCACTTTACCCGGCTCCCTGCCTTTTTATAAGAATTAAACATTGTAGCTTTACTCAAAATGGAACATAATTTATACTTATCTTTTTAGTTTTTCACAGTAAAACAGAATATGAAAACTTCTCCCCAGTACACTGTTTCACTGTTGGCTCATCAGTAATATAATCTTATTTATAAATTCACTTATATATAATTTTCTCCCTTTCTGATCCTCATGGTGTTTTCATGACCTGTTTTACCCACCCAGACAAAGGTGAAAGAGGAAATCTGTGAGGTCATTCACAAAAGTAAATACTATGCATTCATATTCTAACTCTGCTGCTAATAAGAGGAGTTACTAAACTTCACTAGGTTTTCAATTTCCTCATCTGTAAACTGGAAACAAAAATAGTACTCCCCATGGAAAGTTTTTGGGAGGATGAAGGAAGTCAATATATGTAAAGTGATTAGCACAGTTTTTGACAAGCATAAAATGCTCATTGTTAGCATTACTTTGAGCTTTAGCATGCATCATTTAGGAAATGGACGTGAAAATTACAGTTTTGGTCATCTTTGGTACACTCAAGTTGAAGCAATATATATTATTAAATTCCCAAATATATACATCACAAACAAAAACTTAAGTTTCCAAAGATAATAGTTGAACCATTTTAAGGTACAGTTTTAGACTGACTATTCAAAAGAAAAATTTTATCTCAAAAGTTTGACAAGGATAGAAATTATAATATAATCTTGTCTTTGTTTTAGGTATCCAAAACACCTTATTTGTTTTTATGGAAAAGGTTTTTTTTTTTTGTTCCCTGCTCTCATATTTTCTTTTGCAACTCTTTCTGTCTCACATTTAAAGCCCCTTGCTCTTCCAGAAGCTATTACACCTGAAACATTATTGCCATCACTTTAGGGTTCTTTTATGTTTTAAGAGTACTTCTTCATGGCTAATGTTTATAGAGTCTTCTTGCCTTGATCATTTCTGTCTTGATACATCTCTCATCTCTCCTTCCCATCATATCTAAACCAAGGGTTCAGTACAAACTATTTTTCCATGTAATCCCTCCTCACCAGTTAACCAATCTGTTCCATTATTTGTTAGATTCATAGAGTTCTCAATTTTGAGGGAAAAAAGAAATAGTATAACATACTGAGTACCTGACAGGATAAGACCAGAGCTCTCAAGAATAACCACATGGTTATGGGTTTTGTATTTCACATAGTCAAATGAGGTATCTGAAAAGCCATCATTAGAAATTCCTAATTCTTCTTCTACCCTTGTTAAAGGGAGAAAAGCTTAGTGGTAACAAATACATTACGAAAGAGAGAATTTTCATTCATCTAGACAATGCCTCCAACAAATTTACTAAGTTTATAAAATCCTACAAACTTCCAGCTTTCTAACCTTTTTGTCATATAAATAGAAATATTGTCCTCATATCTGTTAAGACCCTTTAGAAAACTAGCTATGGCAAGGACTAGCTAAACGCTCACCATTTCATTATTCCAGTTTATTCTTCCTGAAATTAAACTGGGAATATGTTCTGGTCAATGGGATATGGAGGAAAGTGACGTGCATAATCTCGAGGCTTGGGCCTAAAATCCCATTGTCTTCACCACATTTTCTCTTATTTTTCTGTGGTGACTTAGAGCAACCATGATCTCAAAATTATAGTTTAATAAAATTAGAAAATCCTGAATCTGGAACTCACCATTTAGGGGAACGCTCCCAAGAAGTATTCTTTGCCCTCTATTGGGCTATGATACAACCAAGGAATAAATCATCATTGTACTCAGCTATTGAGATTTTGGGGTTTATTTTTCAAATAAATCTAGTATAAATACATACTTTATGTAGCTTAGTGTAGTCTGAACAATGATTCATTTAGAAATGGAAGCCACTCCATCTAAGAAAACTATATAGTTTTTTCCTCAGTCTATGTTTTCTTTTAATAAATTTATATAAAAATCACTAAATTTTAATCCATGGCATAATTGTATCCAGTGTATTTTATTTTCAGAACATATTTTTGATACTAACCTTGGTTTCTGTGATCTTCCTTTGGACTGCATCCATTGTGTAGGGCCCCTCCTTCCATGACTCAAGCTTGGCTCTGGCCTGTCCCACGACCTGCTCAGCTTCTTCCTTAGCTTCCAGCCATTGTGTAGAATCCTTTAACATTTCATTCAACTGCTGCCTCCGGTTCTGAAGGTGCTCCTGGACTTCATCCCACTGACTCTGAATTCTTTCAACTGGAAGAGAAGGAGAAGCGAATATATGGGAGTAAATGCTAGTCCAGAGATGACATTTGAAATTTAACATCTCAATATTATCTCACAGGTTACATTACTTATAGAAGAAATCACTCATTTTGTTACAGCTATCATGATGGACAACAGCATTTCTTAATTTTTTTTTTTAAAAGCAAACATGAGGTTTTGTTAAGTCAGCTTCCTGAAGGTGACCTAGCACATTAACTATTTAAGTGAAAATTTAACTCTCTCTGTTCTTAATCCCTAGAGCCAAATATGAATCATCTTTTCAAAAACTCCTATAGCAGAATGCCCAAATTCCCCACCCAAATCACTTCAGTGCCCAACAGCCTGATTTCCACTACCATCATTGACAGTTCATTCCTTGTAGGCTTGTGTTGTCATAAAGAGTCTGCTTTGCCATCTTAGTGGTAGGTAGATACACCAAGGAATAGAGACTCCCCTCCCATTCTCCCACCACCCTATCTCCCAGGAACAACCTGTAATCAGTGACTGATGGTATGCCTTGGGTATGAATATTCTAGCACCATTGATGCTAGGGGAGATAACTGTGGGGTCTATATTTTATAAGGGTTCCAGAGCTCTGCCAGTGGGATAAAGCTTAGTGGGTAACCATGCTAATCTGCTTGATTATGAATCATCTCTTACTGGCTGTCTTGATTTAACTGTCTCACTTTTTCACTCCCCCTGATATTTTACTCAGCTCCCAAGTAAACCAATTGGTCTCAAAACTTGTTCTCCTGCATATTTAGAAACTTCTTGTAATGCTATCTAAGAATTCATGCCAGTTATATTCTACAAGTAGGGCAAGCTTATGCTGAGGCTATTTTTCTGTATCCTTGTGAGCCAAGGATGGTGATTCCCTAGAGATTCTGCTCTGGAATATTTTATTTTAGAATATTAAAAATAAACATGACAAGATTGTATTTTCTTTTCTTTGAGGGTCATGTAATCTTTTCTTTAAGCTGATTTCATAAAATGGAAATAATGCCATGGAAAATAACGCCATGGAAAATCACCATTTTCTTTATCCCTTAAGCAGGAAATCTGACAAACATTCTAGAGTTTTCCCTAAACCTTGCCAAATACCATATGTAATTGATTACTAATTTCACTCACACAGAACTCCTTTTCTCTTTCCACACATTGCCACTGAAAAACTCTATCCATTTCTGTTTACATGTTTGCAGAAACTACATAGTCTTTCTGCCTCAAGTCTCTGTTTTCCAATGTAACTTGCCCATTGTAGACAGAGTAATAACCAGTATAAATCTGACCACCTCACTCCCTCATTTAAACCCTTCAATGTCCACACACTGTTCTGTGGAATATCTTAGCTTGACATATATATTTCTCTGTGATATGGTCTGAATAATCTGAGTGATTATTTACAAAGGTACAAATTATAACACAATTAGGGTGCACGTAAATCACCAAAGATAATGTAAAAATATGGGCTTTTCACCAGTGGAGCTGTAACTACACCTCAGCCCAAGAAATTAGGGGAGGGAGAAGTGGCCAGAAGCTGAGAATCATGAAAAGAAAGCACCTTGAGAAGAGCAGTAACCTTCTGTCAAGGGACACAGTCAGCCTGAAGCAACTTCATGGGCAGGGAACTAGGAGAATAAATATCCTGACCTCTCTGCCCTCTCTCTTCAATTTTTTACTCCCACTTCCCAGTGGCTAACCCAACTGGAAGCCAGAGGGCATGGGAGACCACTGATGATACATATCAGTGTCCCGGAGTAGAGAACAAAATAGAGAGGGGCAATGCACAAATAAAATGTATACAGCACAGTATTGTGCTTCTTACTTCATAACAGAAGCTTAGCTCTTCTTAATTACACCTGCTGCTGCCTCCCTCAAGTTATTAGAAGCTATGAATTAAAGAAGTACTTGAGATATTTTATAAATAATCATTAGGGCTAAACAGACCCCCACAAGACTAATGCCTGCGACATGAATGAAAGTATCTGGTACAGAGACTTCCCTGGTGGTCCAGTGGTTAAGACTCTGTGTTCCCAATGCAGTGGAGCCTGGGTTTGATCCTTGGTCAGGGAACTAGATCCCACATGCTGCAACAAAGACCAAGTGCAGCCAAATTAAACAAACAAACGAAAAAAAAACAGTGAAAAAAAAAGCATCAGGTACATAGATTAGGTAAAACCAAGTGGGTGACACTCATTATTGGTACTGTTTTTATTGAGTTCATTTTGGTTTGGATGTTTGCTCTGTGTTGCAAACCCACTCAGCATTTATATTCCAACTCTGCTTAACATGTTAACCTCTGTTTAAATGTCAATACTTCCTTGTAATTTGTGAGCACCAATTTTTTTATTGCATTGCTGTTGTTCCCTTACTGGGTAGTACAGAACTTATTATATTTGAGATTAAAAGTTATTAATTAGTCTATACAATCTTTAGTTTACAAAATGACTAGTGTAAATGCTATTATAAAAAAAGCTATTTAAAATATGAGTAAAAGTAATGTTCTGGAATATTTTCTTATCAATCATAGAAATAACTGGTAACCCCCTTAGAAACCATTTGCCAACTTCTCATAGCAGGCTACTTTGCCATGCATAGCAGGCACCTCTTTGTTTTCTTTGGCTTATTGTCGTATGCATATTACAAGTATTTGAAAATAATAAAGTTGACTTTCCTCTAAAAGCCTATGATTACAATTTGCCTTAATCAGCCTTAATTAGTGACATTTTAGTATACTATCAAAATGTTTAGTATGCCTAGTATTTTTTAGAAAAATAGGGCAATCCATTTGCATTTATGCCAGTGACTATTTAGCATATCTTATATTCATGTCAATAGGGTAGACATAATTTATACTTTTCTAAAGGCCATCACTTGATATGGAGAAAGAACTAAAGTAGTTTCTCCTATCATGTAGGTAGATATTTATTAACTGTGGAAAAAGGAGGAAACTTACATAGCCTATACCCAGACAAAGATACCATTTGAATGAGTGTTCTATCACAGCACCAAAAGTTCTCATACCCAAGGGGTCATTGTGGTTAATTTGTTAGAGAAAATGGTTTACTGGGTATACACCGCCCCCCACAAAAGATGTGTTTTCTCATCCCTGAGCTGCTACTGTGCATAATCATGAGATTATATTTAATGAAAGAGATTTATAAGTTACTCAACAATCCATCTATTACTTCATTCACTCCTACCCATTAATATATACCCATCCTGTCAGTTACCATTTACCAGGCATTAGCCTAAGCACTGGGGAAACAAAGGAGTCAAAGATTCCCCTGGCTTCTGGCTGGCTGGTGCCTGTTTAATGGAAGTGTTATTTTCACCAACTTAAGGAATAAAGGGACTTCCCTGACAGCTCAGATGCTAAAGAATCTGCCTGAAATGTGGAAGACCTGAGTTCAGTCCTTGGGTTGGGATGATTCCCCTGGAGAAGGGAGTGGCTACCCACTCCAGTATTCTTGCCTAGAGAATTCTATGGAGAGAGGAGCCTGGTGGGCTATAGTCCATGGGGTCACAAAGAGTCGGGCATGCCTGAGAGACAACACTTTGATTTTCACAGGGAATAAAGATCAATGGCTTTAGGGGAAAGACAATGAGTTCAGTCTTGGATCTATTCAGTGCAAAGTTTTGAGGATCTTCCACATAGGACTATTATCTCAGTCAGCTGGACTGAAGATGCTATGACACAGCTACACATTTTGGGAGACATAAAAATCCAGGATTAGAAATCACTAGAGAAAAGTAAAAGCTGAAGTCACCCACATGAACAGATTCTCCTTGATATGCTGTATAGATTGAGCAAAACAGAGGGCTAAAGATGGAGCCCTGGAAAATACAACCCATAAAGACAGAATATAGTCTAAGTAGTCAATAAGATGGATGAATGGCTAGAGAGGAAGGAGGACCACCTGGAAAGTGCACTTCCATAGAGACATGGATAAGAGAAAATTTCAAAAACACATGCATGGTTACCACTTTTACATACCACAGATGTCACAAGAGCTAATACTAATCATTATAAAACATTATTTGAATACCCTCTCTGCTCAAAGAACTGTTTTAAGTTCTTTATATGTGTTAACTCACTTGATCATCATGCTAATCTTATGACAAAGGTATTGTTTGTGCTATTACTGTTGTTGCTGTCATTCTCATTTAACAGATGAAGAAATAGGGGTTATGTTAAAGAACTGGCGTGAGGTAATACAGATAGTGAGTGGAAGACTCAACACTTGGACCTAAGCAGTCAGATTTCCCAAAAATCCATGCCAAAAGTATTCATTGGCTTTGATCACAAGTGATTTCCTGAAGACCATGCAGAGAACAATTTTAGAAGAGTGGTAGAACTCTTACTGAAGAGATTTGACAAGTCCATCAGCCAGTGATGGATAACAGGTGGGAGATAACTGTCCCTTGTTGATGACAACTGTCAGGGGTATTTTTCCCTGTCTCTCAGACTTCACTCAATGGGGTTAGACTCTAGTTGTCCACAGCAATAACCTGCTCAGTAACAGGCTCAATTACTGGCTTCCTTCCTTTACATATTTCACTGTCCTACTCCCCTAGTGGTACTTCCTGAAATCACCATACAACTAAATCACTGTTCCTAAAATTATTGTATCAAGGCCTGCTTCTAGGGGAAGTTAGTCTAAGTTAGAATTTTATTCATTTAAATTTCTTAGACTACAGTCCTGTGCTTAGCTCACAGTGCGCTTTTGATAATGGCCAAATGAATTGTCCATGTATATTACTGCAAGTATCCATGTTTCCTCTCTGTAATGATGTAAAAGTGTAATTAGTTGGTTCAAAACTTCATTTGGGTTTTTCCATAAGATGCTACAGAACAAACTGTTTGGCCCAGTAAATACTTCCAAATTTAACTGCTACCCAGGACCGTGAGACTTCCTTCTCTGAAAGCAATCATTGTTTCTTAATTGGACTTTAAGTGCATATAATTTGAACACAGGATTAAGTCTTTCACACATCCCTCTTTATTTTCCTCTGACTCTCTATGATCTCTATTATAAGCAAACAGATATTCTCTGGGCATCCTTCGTTTCTGATCTAATGCCTTTGCACTGATCACATTTACATGTATAAAACATCTTTAATATCATGTTTACTACTAGAGGAGTCTCATTTGATTAAAAAATTCCATAAATTAAAAATAACTGTGCAGGGAGGAATCCTGTAAGCCAAAACTAATCAATGATCTCTATGACATTCTTAAAATAAAATCTGTTGACATGTCTTTTTGCCTCAGTCTGTCTTTTTAATTAAATCTTCTAATTTAACAGATGAAGAAATAGGGGTTATGTTAAAGAACTGGCGTGAGGTAATACAGATAGTGAGTGGAAGACTCAACACTTGGACCTAAGCAGTCAGATTTCCCAAAAATCCATGCCAAAAGTATTCATTGGCTTTGATCACAAGTGATTTCCTGAAGACCATGCAGAGAACAATTTTAGAAGAGTGGTAGAACTCTTACTGAAGAGATTTGACAAGTCCATCAGCCAGTGATGGATAACAGGTGGGAGATAACTGTCCCTTGTTGATGACAACTGTCAGGGGTATTTTTCCCTGTCTCTCAGACTTCACTCAATGGGGTTAGACTCTAGTTGTCCACAGCAATAACCTGCTCAGTAACAGGCTCAATTACTGGCTTCCTTCCTTTACATATTTCACTGTCCTACTCCCCTAGTGGTACTTCCTGAAATCACCATACAACTAAATCACTGTTCCTAAAATTATTGTATCAAGGCCTGCTTCTAGGGGAAGTTAGTCTAAGTTAGAATTTTATTCATTTAAATTTCTTAGACTACAGTCCTGTGCTTAGCTCACAGTGCGCTTTTGATAATGGCCAAATGAATTGTCCATGTATATTACTGCAAGTATCCATGTTTCCTCTCTGTAATGATGTAAAAGTGTAATTAGTTGGTTCAAAACTTCATTTGGGTTTTTCCATAAGATGCTACAGAACAAACTGTTTGGCCCAGTAAATACTTCCAAATTTAACTGCTACCCAGGACCGTGAGACTTCCTTCTCTGAAAGCAATCATTGTTTCTTAATTGGACTTTAAGTGCATATAATTTGAACACAGGATTAAGTCTTTCACACATCCCTCTTTATTTTCCTCTGACTCTCTATGATCTCTATTATAAGCAAACAGATATTCTCTGGGCATCCTTCGTTTCTGATCTAATGCCTTTGCACTGATCACATTTACATGTATAAAACATCTTTAATATCATGTTTACTACTAGAGGAGTCTCATTTGATTAAAAAATTCCATAAATTAAAAATAACTGTGCAGGGAGGAATCCTGTAAGCCAAAACTAATCAATGATCTCTATGACATTCTTAAAATAAAATCTGTTGACATGTCTTTTTGCCTCAGTCTGTCTTTTTAATTAAATCTTAGACTAAGTAACACAGAAAAGTACATGTGTATATTGGATAAGGATATATTTATGAACATTTTCAAATTTGGAAACATACTGAGCTCCAGAGGATAATAGCAACAATAAACTATCATATTGTTATTAACATAAGTACAATCAGATGAATACTAGAAAGACAGTCAGCAGATGTATCGCCCCTTGTGAAATAACTAACCATATGTGAGAATCTATTTTGCAGAGTAGAAATTATGGAGAGATTATTTTCTTTACAAAAAGACACACCATAGATTTCTCTAGTTCACTTGTTAAGGATATTTAAAATATGATGTGACTTATTCTCCACTCCCAGGTATATGTCCCCAAGAAATGCATACTTATATTCACCAAAAGACATGTACTAAATTAGAAGATTACTCAATTTAGAAAATACCCAAATTCCTGTCTACCATGCAATAGAATGGATAAATACAGTGAGGTAAAATTATCAATAGAATACTATCGAGCAATGAGAATTAAATATCTATTCAATAAGATGTATGAATCTCATAAACATAATGTTGAGGGAAAGATATCAGTAAGGGTTTCCCTGGTGGTCCAGTGGGTAAAGAATCCAGCATGTAGTGCAAGGGGCTCTGGTTTGATCCCTGGTCTGGGAGGATCCCACATGCCGTGGAGCGGCTGGACTAGTGTGTCCAATTACAAGACAGCCCTCTGGAGTGCATGCGCCAGAGCCTATGCTCTGCAACAAGAGAGGCCACTGCAATGGGAGGCCCACACAGGCCAAGGAATAAAGATGAATGAAAAAAAATAACCAATAAAGAGGTCAAAATTTAAAAAAAAAAAAACAACACTTCCTTTAAAAAAAAAAAGATATCAGTCAATACTGCAGCATTCTATTTATAAAATACACAAAATGAGAAAAAAGTAAGATGACTATGGAAGTCAAGATAGCTGTTAACTTTGTGGGACTTATAGTCACTGAAAGATAAGTGACAGAGACTTTTAAGTTTCCTCTAATATTTTTTTTTTCTTAATTTGGGTGCTGTTTACATGGTTCTAATCAGTTTGTGCACAAGCTTGACATTCAGGATATGTGCATCTGTCCTTATGCATATTGTACTTCAATAAAAATTTAAGAATATATTTTTGACTTGTAAAATGTATTATACATACAACTTTGGAGAATTCATCTTTTTGCAAAGGGTTGCAAACTATGAAAATATGTATTGTTTGGGCAGATAGGAATGATAAGAGATGCAATGGTTTTGCTAAGGACACACTACAATTGAGGACTTAGATTTGTATGATAAAGTATTTTTAACAAATACTCACTGGACAGTAAAGAAGACTAGAGTCACAGAAACAAATCAGTACATAGAGACATATGGAGCAGTTATCAGTTATGCAGTTTTCAAAAGGCAATGTAGGGAATTCCCTGGCAGTCTAGTGGTCAGGGCTCTGCTCACACTCTCACTGCCAAGGGTCCAGGTTGAATTCTTGGTTGGGGATATAAGATCCCACAATCCATGAGGCATAGCAAAAAAAAAGAAAAAAAAAAAAGAGGACAGTGTAGTTGATTCATATAGCTATTGTTAGAGTAGACCCTGCAGTATGTACACAGAAGAAAATTTAAGAATTTTTTAAACCTATTTCATTTGATCAAAGAATGAAAGTAAACATAAAATCTGAACACCATCAAAGAAAAAAGCTATTTTGCAACTAGACCATCATGGTAGTTAGAGTTAGTAACTGTTCATAATTAGGCAACAATTCAAACTACCGAATTTCACCACACTTGCAACACTTTACCCAGGATATTAGTAATAGACCAAAGATACATTATGGCAATGTACTTGGTCCCAGTCTGTTGATTAATATTTATACCAGACTAATCTGACATGCAGAAGTGAAATAGTAAGAAAACATATGCTTATAGACTGATACAATCTTCTCAAGTTGGTAATTGAAGTGCTAACACAATGTGTGCATTTCTTCTTTCAGAGGTCCAATATGGTAAGCTTCTCAAGTGATTTGTGCAGTAAGTAGATGTTGGATAGTGAAAGGAATAAATAACCAATGCTAGGACTCAGGATGACAGACTGGGACTCAGCAGGTGTCCTGATTTACAGATCTCTAGAAATGTCAAACAGGAAACTAAGCAATCATGTCAAGAACTACAATATTGCAAAGAAAGAAACAGTTCAGTTGATTGAGTACTAACCAATCTTTCACTTCAAGTTTTTAAGCTAGCTATGTTTGATTATCAATATACAATCTTGACTGATATAAATTCTCTCAATATCTCTTCTAGGGGAAAATGTTATTTACAAAACTAAAATGACTGCCCTTTTGAAATAGCTACAATTGAGGACTTAGATTTGTATGATAAAGTATTTTTAACAAATACTCACTGGACAGTAAAGAAGACTAGAGTCACAGAAACAAATCAGTACATAGAGACATATGGAGCAGTTATCAGTTATGCAGTTTTCAAAAGGCAATGTAGGGAATTCCCTGGCAGTCTAGTGGTCAGGGCTCTGCTCACACTCTCACTGCCAAGGGTCCAGGTTGAATTCTTGGTTGGGGATATAAGATCCCACAATCCATGAGGCATAGCAAAAAAAAAGAAAAAAAAAAAAGAGGACAGTGTAGTTGATTCATATAGCTATTGTTAGAGTAGACCCTGCAGTATGTACACAGAAGAAAATTTAAGAATTTTTTAAACCTATTTCATTTGATCAAAGAATGAAAGTAAACATAAAATCTGAACACCATCAAAGAAAAAAGCTATTTTGCAACTAGACCATCATGGTAGTTAGAGTTAGTAACTGTTCATAATTAGGCAACAATTCAAACTACCGAATTTCACCACACTTGCAACACTTTACCCAGGATATTAGTAATAGACCAAAGATACATTATGGCAATGTACTTGGTCCCAGTCTGTTGATTAATATTTATACCAGACTAATCTGACATGCAGAAGTGAAATAGTAAGAAAACATATGCTTATAGACTGATACAATCTTCTCAAGTTGGTAATTGAAGTGCTAACACAATGTGTGCATTTCTTCTTTCAGAGGTCCAATATGGTAAGCTTCTCAAGTGATTTGTGCAGTAAGTAGATGTTGGATAGTGAAAGGAATAAATAACCAATGCTAGGACTCAGGATGACAGACTGGGACTCAGCAGGTGTCCTGATTTACAGATCTCTAGAAATGTCAAACAGGAAACTAAGCAATCATGTCAAGAACTACAATATTGCAAAGAAAGAAACAGTTCAGTTGATTGAGTACTAACCAATCTTTCACTTCAAGTTTTTAAGCTAGCTATGTTTGATTATCAATATACAATCTTGACTGATATAAATTCTCTCAATATCTCTTCTAGGGGAAAATGTTATTTACAAAACTAAAATGACTGCCCTTTTGAAAATATACTGCTAGAGAACAAAGAAAAGCTCTGTTTCCAATTTCTGCACTCAAGTTACAGTTTGAGAATTAAAAGTCACTCTCAGCAAATTTTAGAAAGAAACCTTGACCAGCAGTTAGTAATGGGCTATAGTCCTGGATGTGTGATGAAATAGCTATTGTAATTTGCAAGAGTTGATTCATCACAACTTCAAGTTCCTCAATTACAAGACTGAAATAATGATAGTTATACAACCAAGGAATTGTGAAGGTAAAATTCAATAATGGATGAAAGCCTCAAGGATCACATTAAAGCAAAAGGGTATTGCTTCTCTGTATAGATATTATAGTCACCAGCAAACATTTGTAATTTGCTAGGGGGAGCACTCTCTGGGTCTCAATAATTCCACAGAGTACACAAGAGTTTCACATAAAAAATACTGAGCTTAAGTAGTTAAATTACAGGTAAATCTTTTGAGGTCATTTGAATGGGTAAAGAGTGTCACCTATATAACTGTGGTCAACCATAAGGCAAATTGTCCCAGTTGAAGTTAATAGACTCTGAACTATTTGTTAGTATCAGGAAAAGGATATGATAATCATAACAGACTGTTCCCTGAGGCCAAAACAGTCAACAAAATGTTAGGCATTATCAAGCAGGGAACTGAAAACAAACAAACAAAACCCCCCCATCATTATTCTATTCTTGTATAAAGTTAGGGTACAATGATACCTTGAATAATGTGAGTATATCTCAGGGTTTTATATTCAAAGATTTATAAGCAAACAAGGAGAGTAAGTAAAATGTTGGTTTTAGTGAAAGGAAAATAAATAACCAATGCTAGGACTCAGGATGACAGACTGGGACTCAGCAGGTGTCCTGATTTACAGATCTCTAGAAATGTCAAACAGGAAACTAAGCAATCATGTCAAGAACTACAATATTGCAAAGAAAGAAACAGTTCAGTTGATTGAGTACTAACCAATCTTTCACTTCAAGTTTTTAAGCTAGCTATGTTTGATTATCAATATACAATCTTGACTGATATAAATTCTCTCAATATCTCTTCTAGGGGAAAATGTTATTTACAAAACTAAAATGACTGCCCTTTTGAAAATATACTGCTAGAGAACAAAGAAAAGCTCTGTTTCCAATTTCTGCACTCAAGTTACAGTTTGAGAATTAAAAGTCACTCTCAGCAAATTTTAGAAAGAAACCTTGACCAGCAGTTAGTAATGGGCTATAGTCCTGGATGTGTGATGAAATAGCTATTGTAATTTGCAAGAGTTGATTCATCACAACTTCAAGTTCCTCAATTACAAGACTGAAATAATGATAGTTATACAACCAAGGAATTGTGAAGGTAAAATTCAATAATGGATGAAAGCCTCAAGGATCACATTAAAGCAAAAGGGTATTGCTTCTCTGTATAGATATTATAGTCACCAGCAAACATTTGTAATTTGCTAGGGGGAGCACTCTCTGGGTCTCAATAATTCCACAGAGTACACAAGAGTTTCACATAAAAAATACTGAGCTTAAGTAGTTAAATTACAGGTAAATCTTTTGAGGTCATTTGAATGGGTAAAGAGTGTCACCTATATAACTGTGGTCAACCATAAGGCAAATTGTCCCAGTTGAAGTTAATAGACTCTGAACTATTTGTTAGTATCAGGAAAAGGATATGATAATCATAACAGACTGTTCCCTGAGGCCAAAACAGTCAACAAAATGTTAGGCATTATCAAGCAGGGAACTGAAAACAAACAAACAAAACCCCCCCATCATTATTCTATTCTTGTATAAAGTTAGGGTACAATGATACCTTGAATAATGTGAGTATATCTCAGGGTTTTATATTCAAAGATTTATAAGCAAACAAGGAGAGTCAGAATAACAATGACCCAAATTACAGGAAATATTAAGAATTCTTCCTCCTTGGGGGTAGAGGAGAGAGGTTCAAAAGGGGGGATGCATGCATACTTATGGCTGATTCATATCGTTGTAGAGCAGAAACCAGCACAGTATTGTAAAGCAGCTATCCGCCAATTAAAACAAATTTTTTAAAGTTTTGTTCCTCCTACTTCCACAAGGAATTTAAGCATGGTTGTGTAGAACTTTTACCTGTAGTTAAACTCTGCAAAGAGAAGTTCTAAATCCATTAACAAGAGGAAGAAACAAACACTAACCATGAAGTCGAAGGTAGCTAGTAGGAATGGGCATCTGCTCTATTTATAGGAACAGGAGTGAGGAACCTGATGGCTGTACAAATACAGAATAAAATGTCTGAAAAGACATTTCAGATCAAAAAGTTGAAAAGAAAGGTGAATTAGAGGCAAAATGATTAAATTCTAGCTGCTGTGACTAATTTCAATACACGCTTCTTCTCTAAATCCCCCTAAAACTGGAATTTAGAAACAGTCAAGCAATTCACTTTAAATTCACAGAAGACAGACCCAGAATAACTAAGTTAAAAAATACTTTATTATATCAGTCTAACATTTAAGGTTAGTTTGCACATGCCAAAGATTAGTGATTTAATGCTATTTTCACACTTGGTTTGCTCTCTCTAGAACGGGGATAATAATAACAAGAAGGTTAATAATCTATGAAGATTAAGGAAATGTTGGACACAAGACACTGAGCAGAGTATCTGGTTCCTAATTACAGGGGGAAAGATAGGCAGTTATGCACTTTTGTAACACCATTGGACTTTTCAAATTCTGAGCCATTAAGTAAAGAGGGGTAGTATATTGGATGGTCCCTGGGGTTCTTTCCAGCTCTAACAGTCTGTAAAATACATGCTCCTTGATGTTTCTGTCAGAGATAGATGTTTATCTTACAAGGCCATTAGGAAGAACTCAGTCATTCCAGTGCCTGGATGAACAAATTGCATACAGACATCCATATCATTCCCCTGGAATCATACCGTTTGGCAATCTTATACTCAGTCATGTTAAAATTCAGCTGAATTGAACTCAAACCAATATTAAAATGTTCTTTTCATTTAATATCATTATTTTCTTGGGATTTATCTTGTTCCTTCATCTAGGACATCATTCTACGCCTTTTCATTTTGATTAGCTTTCTGTGATTGTGGTTTTCGTTCTAGAGGTTGTGGGCTTGTAGTTCTTCTCTTGCTTCTTCTGTCTGCCCTCTGGTGGATGAGGCTAAGAGACTTGTGCAAGCTTCCTGATGGGAGAGATTGGAAATGGGGAAAACTAGGTATCTCTGGTGGTCAAGGCTATGCTCAATAAAACTATAATCCAATTGTCTGCTGATAGGTGGGGCTATGCTCCCTCCCTGTCAGTTGTTTGGTCTGAGCAGACCCAGCCCTGCAGTCTATGGGCTTTATGGTAGGGCTAATGGTGACCTTCAAGAGGGCTCATGACAAGGGCACCTTCCAGAAAGGCAGGTGTCATACCCCTCCCCCCATCCTGAGGCAGGCCAATGTTGACCCCCACCTCCACAGGAGACCCTCAAATACTGGCAGATAGGTCTGGTAAGTCTCTTGTTGAGTCACTGTTCCTTTCCCCTGTGTCCTGGTGTGCACAGCCTTTAGTTTGTAACCTCCAAGAGTGGAGTTTTTGTTTCCTCCTGTCATGTGGAAGTCTTACAATATAGTCTCGCTGGCCTTCAAAGTCAGATTCCCTGGGAATTCCTAGTCCCTTTGTTTGATCTGAAGGCTGGGAAGCCTGATATGGGGCTGAGAATATACACAATTTCTTTGGTTGCGAGAACTTCTTTGTTATTACTGTTCTTCAGTTTCTGGGTCACCCACTCAGTAGGTATGTCATTTGATTTTACTGTCATTGCAGCCTTCCTACCATCTTACTGTGGCTTCTCCTTTGTTCTTGGATGTGGGTCATCTTTTTTTGGCAGGTTCCATGGGCTTTCCAGGTGGTGCTAGTAGTAAAGAACACATCTGCCAAAGCAGGAGACTTAAGAGCCACAGGTTTGATCCCTGGATCAGGAAGATTCCCTGGAGGAGGGCATGACAACCCACCCCAGTATTTTTGCCTGGAGAATCCCATGGACAACAGAGCCTGGTGGGCTACAGTCCATAGGGCCACAAAGAGTTGGACATGGCTAAAGGAACTTAGCACACACACAGTGTCCTCCTATCAATGTTTATTCAACAGCTAGTTGTGATTTTGTTGTTCTCATAGGAGATGAGCGTACATCCTTCAACCAAATGACCACATTGTTTTAATCCATTTGCTATCATTATTAGTTTTACTTGAGATATAACTGACATATAAACTTATATTAGCTTCAGATATACAATATAATTAGGTATTTCTACATATTTTGAACTGATTGCTGTAATACATCTTGTAAACCTCCAAACGTTCTTTCCTTTCTGGAGTGATAGTTTTCTCCTTTATTTTGATAGAGGTATGCATCACACAGGTATACTCATTCATCAGCACTCACTGATTGGTACATGTAAGATTTGTACTATTGACTCTATGTAAAATTTCCACAAAAAGACAGACAGGCAAATAAACCAACAAACAGAACTATAAATGAATGCTGGGCTCTAGTTAATGATATGCATGCAGAAATGTTTAGGGGTAAAGGCTACTGATGTCTCTAAATTTACTTTGAAATGCATCAGAAAATAGTAGCGACTGACAAGCTGAGAAAGGTATGAATTAGTAGAGTAGAGTCTAGGTTTACGTTCAGGGAAATTTACAATTCTTTCAGCTTTTCTGTGTATTGGAATTTTTCATTATAAAATGTTAGATAAAATGCTCTCTCATGATAAGCACAAAGCAGCATATTATTTAAACACATTACTAAGTTATTAAGATTACTTTTCAATTAGAAAAAAATGCCATCTGTGGAATACAGAAGTTTAAAAGACAATAAACAGAATTTATAGAAGTGAAAATGACAAAACATTTTGTTTAAAGTGACATGTATGTGGGGAAGAGCTAGAAATGGAATTCAGGCTGGTCTCTTCATTTCCTAACCAACAGAATGTCAAAGATCATATTACCTCCTTGAAAGCAGGCTGAATATTCTCAAATAGAAAGTTAGTTAGTCCTCTGTCAAAAGCTCATTCTTATGTTTTGGTTATAAAATATAGGAAAGTGTGTGTTAGTTCCCATATTGCAAGATGATTTAAGAAAAAAGGACTGAATTTCTGCCACTGGTTGGAGAGTTGTTGATTTATAAAAAAAAATATATATATATATATATATTACCATCCAGTCATAATGGAAAATGCTATTTTATTAATTATGTAAACAGGCAGATGTTGGAACGTGATTTATTTGGTCATTGAAATAAATCAACTTAAAAAATAATGGCTTCCTTTGGCAAAGGGAACTATTGCTTGAAATAAAAGCTTAAGTTGGCAGTGATGCTTCATCTATAGTTATGTAAAAATATTTCAGTTTATAATCCTAGGTCACTCACAAGACAGGAAAGAAATTGTTTAAATGTGATATAGACACAACATATCACTGAAAATCCATCTGTCCAGTTTGTCCCCACCATGAACTAATTGAGTGCCAAATGCAGCAATAAAGTACTAACAACTCAAAAGTGCCAGCAAGAGTCCATTAAAGTGGAGCTAAAGAGTATCATTATAACTCGAGTACCACGGATTTATTACCATGTCACCAGCATGAAATGCACACAATAAAACCCATTCACCACCACAGATCTTCACATCAAAATTGATGCATTTGTTGGAATATAAATATTATTTATTTATTTATTTATTTATTTATTTATTTATTTATTTATTTTTGGCAGAGGTGAGGAGGGAGAGGGGTGGGCGGGCCACTTCCACTGGTCTTTCATTTGTCTAGTTTCATCCATCTTTGTTCTTTGGCCCGTGTGGGCCTCACATCGCGGTGGCCTCTGTTTTCACAGAGCACCGGCTCTGGGCGCACGCGCTCCAGAGCTCCGGCTCGATAATTGGACACATCAGTCCAGCCGCTCCGCGGCACGTGGGATCTTCCCAGGCCAGGAATCAAACCAGCGCCCCTTGCACTGCAAGGCTGTGTCCTTACCTACTGGACCACCAGGGAAGCCCAATATTTTTTAAATATGCAGGAATAAAAGACATTTTTTTCCTACCCTGAATACACACTGAATTTCATCCCTACACCTTATCACTCAAACTTTTATTTGATGAGTACAGAAAATGCAAGTTATACCTGAAGAGCAAAGTGGGCTCACTTCTCACAAGCACAATCCACAGTCTAGCCAATCAACTTAAGGAATAAAAATAATAATTCCTTGGACCGAAACCATGAGTTATACAATCAAAATGCTAGGTATTGTCTACTAATAGACTTTTCTGTATTTCTGGTCTTCTTTACCCTCTTCTCTTCAGGTTTTGGTGTCTCTCCTGCATACATGCATGCTAAGTCCTCTTTGAACGCCAATGGACCATAGACCACCAGACTCCTCTATGGGATTCTCCAGGCAAGAATACTGCACTGGGTTGTCGTGCCCTCTTACTCATGCCTAATTCCCTTCCTGTAGTCACTAGTCCAAATTTCTATACCTAAGAGAAGTGATTTCATTTTTACCCATTCTGTATCTTTGCCTTCAGTCTAAATTCTCATCTAAAAAGAAAACAACAGAAAACAAAACAAAAATTCTTTATTTGGGCTCTGTACTCCCTCTGTTCAATTCTATGACTTTCTTCTTTATGAAAGGGTGGTTTATTTATACCAGAGTTTCTTGAAGGATGGTTTGTGTAGCAGCAGCAGCAATGTTATCTTGGAGCTTATTAGACATGCAGTATCTACACATAGGTTTGATCCCAGAGTCAGGAAGATCCCGGGAAGAAGGATACAGCAACCCATTGTACTGTTCTTGCCTGAAAAATCCCATGGGCAGGGTTTCCCCTGGTGGTCCAGTGGGTAAGGACACCGCCTTCCCAGGTTTGACTCCTGGCCTGGGAAAATCCCTCGTGCCGTGGAGCAGCTGGACTGATGTGTCCAATTACTGAGCCGGAGCTCTGGAGAGCATGTGCCCAGAGCCGGTGCTCTGCAATGACAGAGGCCACTCCAATGGGAGGCCCACATGGGCCAAAAGAACAAAGATGGATGAAACTAGACAAATGAAAGACCAATAGAAGTGGCCCGCCCGCTCCCCTCCCTCCCCAACATGACCCCTGCCCAAAAATAAATAAATTAATTAATTTTAAAAAAATTAATTAATTAAAAAAAAAATCCCATGGGCAGAGAAGCCTTGTGGGCTACAGTTCATAGAGTTGCAAAGAGTCACACGTGACTTAGTGACTGTGCACACGTGGCAATGCTTGAATGTATCTCAGGTCCCACTTCATATATACTGAATCAGAATCTGCATTTTTAAACAGGATACCAAAAGTGATTTGTGTGCACATTAAAGTCTGAGAGGTACTAGTTCACACCCACTATTTCCACTTTCACATCCTAAATATCCTTCTGAATCCACTGTATTTTTGACTTTTGTCATGGGAATTCCTTTTGAAGATGCTAACAGTAATCTTCAAATTAC
Organism: Tragulus kanchil; assembly: GCA_022376925.1. NCBI lineage: Eukaryota > Metazoa > Chordata > Mammalia > Artiodactyla > Tragulidae > Tragulus > Tragulus kanchil. The sequence goes on along the minus strand of JAIOJX010000001.1, from coordinate 100,414,924 downwards.
TACAGCCCTAGATATTCTGAAGTCTATTTTTCCAGATCTTGATTCACTCCTTGCCATCATTGATGAGACCTCCTTGAAACCTTGTAATGACTAACCTTCCAAGACTTTATAAAAATTCAAGATTTAAAAAAAATTATTTATTTTACCTCATTGGCTACTCCTCAGCCTTCCTGGCTCATCTTTTAAATACTGTCATTCCCTAGAATAGTAGTGTGTGTCCCTGCTGGGTCAGTGGTAGGGAATCTGCATGAAATTGGAGACTCAAGTTCCATCCCTAGGTTGAGAAGATCCCCTGGAGGACGACATGGCAGCCCACTCCAGTCTTCTTGCCTGGAGAATTCCATGGACAGAGGAGCCTGGTGGGCTACAGTCCATGAGGTTGCAAAGAGTCAGACATGACTGAGTGACTTCCACTTTATTTACTTCACTTTATTCTCTAGAGGGCCTTTTTTCTTTTCAGTTTATTTAAACTCTCTAGTGAGTTCACCTACTCATATTGTTTCATTTACTAACTGTCAGTGATCATAATCAAATCTGTGTTTTTAATGCAATGTATCTCTCCTGAGTTCCATATCCTCATAGTCAAACTCCTACAAACTTGTTTTAAAATATTCAACATATCCAAATTGATCACATCTTCTTTACCCCTTCTCTCGGTTAATCACTGACACACATCTGTTCCTCTACCTAGTCATTCAAGGAGAAATCCACAAATCATTCCTGATTCCTTTCTTCCTTACCCTCTAACCAAGATGCCAAGTCATTCATTCAACCTCCTTAAGGGCTCTTCTAATCTCTCTATCATCCAGCTGCTGCTTCTCTAGACTGTTTTAACTAAAAGCGTTCTGATGCTGTCTCTTATTTAGTGAATCATAACCTTATCAGCACATCTGAGTCAACTGAGGTGCTTTAAAAAATATATCAACATCTGGGTCTTATTCTCGAAGATTTTTGACTTCATTGGTTTGGGGTGGAGTCCAGGTACTTGCAACTTTAAATGCTGCCCCAATTAGCGATTGTAATTTGCATCCAGTACTGAGAACTACTGCTTGACTCCTAGCCTTCTGCACTGCCCATCTATATTCAAAACTCTGATTAGAGAAGACTTTTAAAGGCAAAGGTCTGAATCTGTCGTCACTTATTAAATTCCTTTAAATCACACTTTCATTGCCTTCAGTATAAAATCAAAGCTCTTTATGTGACTTACAAGATCTTTTGTAACGTGGCCCCTGTGTACTTTTCCAGTTTCTTGACTTCTGTTACATGTTGTGAACTCTATATGGCCACGTGGGAGTCTCATACATGCAGGATGTTATCACACGTCTCACATGTGATATGCTTTTCCTCTGCTCAGAATATTCTCGGGGCTTCCCTGGTGGTCCAGTGGGTAAGGACACCGCCTGGCAGTGTAAGGGGCGCCAGTTTGATCCCTGACCTGGGAAGATCCCACGTGCCACGGAGCGGCTGGACCGATGTGTCCAATTACTGAGCCCGAGCTCTGGAGCACATGCGCCCAGAGCCGGTGCTCTGTGACAACAGAGGCCACTGCGATGGGAGGCCCACACGGGCCAAAGAACAAAGATGGATGAAACTAGACAAATGAAAGACCAGTGGAAGTGGCCCGCCCACCCCCCTCCCTTCCCACCCCCGCCAAAATAAATCAATAAATAAATGTTTAAAAAAAAAAATATTCTCTACTCTTTTTCACTCTACAGTGCTCAATTCAAAAGTCACTGCCACTGGTTATTTTTTCCTGACCATTCTCTTCCACCCAAGCCATGTCTTGTTTCAGGGGCTTGTGTAGGGTATCCTCCATTATGTTTTCCAGAGCACTGACTTTATATCATTACCTCTGAACGTAATGATGACCCTACTTGGCAATTGTCTATTTATTGTCTATCTTACCTACCAAAGGAGAGGGAATGTGCTTTCTACTCAGGGACCAACACAAGTTTAACACAAATATGAAGGGATGTATGGAAACTTTAAAGTCAGAAATGAAAATGCATGCACTACTGTAACAACAAAAATAATCCCAAACACATATAAAAAAAGAACAAATATATTCATTTAATCAATGTTATAAAAACAAAGTACAAGTTTTGATTTTTTTTCAGACTTTATGAAAATGAGGCTTCTGTATTAAAGCGGAAAAGAGGAAACGAATTAATGAAGTATAGCATCAACTGATCCTTTCAAATGTTTCTCCAGAAATGCAAAACGTGAGAAAAATAAAAATCTATCAATTCTAGTTCATTTAACATATAATTAGTTATTAAGACAAACATAGAATCAGCAATTAAAAATTTATTTTAGACTTGACTCAGTGGTAGGCAATCAGCCTTCAATATGTGAGACCCAGGTTTGATCCCTAGAACAGGAAGATTCTTGGAGAAGGGAATGGCTACCCACTTCAGTATTCCTGTTGGGGAAATTCCATGGACAGAGGAACTGGGAAGGCTACAATCCATCAGGTCACAAAAGAGTCAGACGTAACTTAGTGACTAAACAAGAACCATGTTGGCTGAAAAGCCCAAAAGGAGTGTGTACAAAAGACACTCAAATCGCCTTTCCCAGGTCCCTTTTTGAGATAATCTTTGCTTATTTAAACCTCAGCAACTTGTGAATGGTGTGAAGTATGAGTTAGATAAAAAACTACTTGCATCTTCTAATAATCCCAATCCAAGTGACAAACTCATTTCATACAAAGTATGTAAATAAACTGTAAACATTGGCATAGCAATTCCTAAAATAGTGTGGTAGCTCCTAACAAGAACTGCTTGAGTTCACGAAAAACAACAAAAAATTCTGTGTATTGCTTCTACTACTTCCATTGATTCTCAGTAAATCATAACTGTATATCCGGACAAGACAGACCCAGGAGAGAGACAATATCTCAGCGAAGCTGCTGTTAAGAAATATAGGAACTCAATAGGGTAATTGCCTTAATTTTAAAAGGAAATTCTTAAACAGAATTCCCATAGCAGAAGCAAAAATAGAGAAATTTAAAATGAGGTAATCTGTGTGAAAAGTGCTTTATACTGCAAAGCTGTCAACAAATATACAGTATAACTATTATTTTCTTTAAAATAAGAAACCAAATAGCACTGTGCCTATACTGTTTGCAGCAAGGGAATAGAATCCTTTAAAAATATATAAAACATGCTTTTTAACCGAAACAAGAAGACATACAAATACTGCCTGCATCTGGCCTCAAGCAAGTTTATACTTCTGTTCTGAGAAGTTCTTATAAAGGGCTATCTAACTATCTGATAATGATTTGTTTTGATACATTTATTCATTTGTGTGTTCCTATGTTTTCCTATCATTCATTAAAAACGTTTCCTTATCAGGTGTATGAGACTGAGTTAGAATGTATAAAAAAAATCATAGCTACATAAGGAATACTAATGTTTTTGGTTTTTTTTAATTTTTTTTTTAAATTTTGGCCTTTCATTGGTTTTTTAAATTTATTTATTTTCATCCATCTTTATTCTTCAGCCTGTGTGGGCCTCCCATTGCAGTGGCCTCTCTCGTTGCAGAGCCCTGGTTCTGGGCACATGTGCTCCAGAGTACTGGCTCTTGATTGGACACACTGGCCCAGCCATTCTGCGGCACGTGGGATCTTCCTGGGCCAGGGATTGAACTGGTGCCCCTTGCACTGCAAGGTGGACTCTTTCCCACTGGACCACCAGAGAAGCCCCAGGAATACTAATGTTTACTGATTAAATACTAATGCTTTACTAATAGTTTATTAGTAAACTATCTAGTTCAATTTTCATATGCACTTGGAGTCTAAGGCCTTAAAAGAGAGTTCATTAATCTGAATGTGTCACTAACTAGGGAAAAAAAAGATAAAAGAGTGGTATTTCAGAGCTCCCAGTAGCCTTGCGAGTTATGGTAAGGATTCTGGTCTTTGTCCTCAGTGCAATGGGTTTCATGCAATGAATTGCAATGGGTTTCACTGAAAGGTTTCATGCAGCAAAATGACACCAACTGATCTAGGTTTCAAACAGTTCATTATACTGCTAATAAAAGACCAGACAGGAGGGGAGAGCAAGAATAGATGCAAAAAAAAAAACAAAACAGACTAAGATGTAAGAATAGGTGTCCAGGTAAAACCTGACAGCAGGTAGATTGAAACATAAAAACAGATAAGACATGAGATTAAATACATAAGATGTTGTCTAAATTCTTCCTTCTGTATAGAATCCATTGAGTACTTCACAAAAGTTTTTGACAGGAAATGAAGGGGGTCATAAAAATGTCACAACTTTTGAAAGGGATCTTAGAAGCTCTGGCCTTGTCATATAGTGATTTTTCCCTCTCACAGGAAATGATGGAACTGAGACTGTAGCCATTGTTTTCCATTCAGGCATGTATGCCTAGTTTATAATGCTCCTTCTAGAATACAGGCTACTTGTGAGATACCTGCAAATTCTTTACTTAAAGCCTCTTTGTTAGGAAATCTTATCTTACTTGCTTGAGGGTTCTTTTTTTTGGGGGGGGGGCTTGACTTTTGAGGGATTTGCAGATAAATAAGTAGGACAGAAATGTTGATCCTTTTTGTATCTAAAAAGGGTGAAAATGGTTGCTGTTGAACATGACAAGATGCACAATTTCATGATGCCTATAAAGTTGTAATAATTTCCCAAAAGAAAGGTAATATAGATAATTTGCCACGTGGAATGGATAACACAGGTAAGAGGTCACAGTGTGCTCCAGAGTACTGGCTCTTGATTGGACACACTGGCCCAGCCATTCTGCGCACGTGGGATCTTTCTGGGCCAGGGATTGAACTGGTGCCCCTTGCACTGCAAGGTGGACTCTTTCCCACTGGACCACCAGAGAAGCCCCAGGAATACTAATGTTTACTGATTAAATACTAATGCTTTACTAATAGTTTATTAGTAAACTATCTAGTTCAATTTTCATATGCACTTGGAGTCTAAGGCCTTAAAAGAGAGTTCATTAATCTGAATGTGTCACTAACTAGGGAAAAAAAAGATAAAAGAGTGGTATTTCAGAGCTCCCAGTAGCCTTGCGAGTTATGGTAAGGATTCTGGTCTTTGTCCTCAGTGCAATGGGTTTCATGCAATGAATTGCAATGGGTTTCACTGAAAGGTTTCATGCAGCAAAATGACACCAACTGATCTAGGTTTCAAACAGTTCATTATACTGCTAATAAAAGACCAGACAGGAGGGGAGAGCAAGAATAGATGCAAAAAAAAAAACAAAACAGACTAAGATGTAAGAATAGGTGTCCAGGTAAAACCTGACAGCAGGTAGATTGAAACATAAAAACAGATAAGACATGAGATTAAATACATAAGATGTTGTCTAAATTCTTCCTTCTGTATAGAATCCATTGAGTACTTCACAAAAGTTTTTGACAGGAAATGAAGGGGGTCATAAAAATGTCACAACTTTTGAAAGGGATCTTAGAAGCTCTGGCCTTGTCATATAGTGATTTTTCCCTCTCACAGGAAATGATGGAACTGAGACTGTAGCCATTGTTTTCCATTCAGGCATGTATGCCTAGTTTATAATGCTCCTTCTAGAATACAGGCTACTTGTGAGATACCTGCAAATTCTTTACTTAAAGCCTCTTTGTTAGGAAATCTTATCTTACTTGCTTGAGGGTTCTTTTTTTGGGGGGGGGGCTTGACTTTTGAGGGATTTGCAGATAAATAAGTAGGACAGAAATGTTGATCCTTTTTGTATCTAAAAAGGGTGAAAATGGTTGCTGTTGAACATGACAAGATGCACAATTTCATGATGCCTATAAAGTTGTAATAATTTCCCAAAAGAAAGGTAATATAGATAATTTGCCACGTGGAATGGATAACACAGGTAAGAGGTCACAGGTGTTGTGTCAGTCATTCATTTAGTGATGAGTATCTACTAAAGTCATGAGTGTAAGGGCCAATGCCAAGCCTTGGGATATTCTGGAGGGAGGCAGACTAAATGCAGGAAACTGAAATGGAGACTTGGGAAAGGTTACATTATTCCTGTGTTCAGCACAATGGCTCTGGAGATGAAAATTGAGAGGTACTCCCTAGAATGCTCAAAGTGCACTTCTGCTGTTTTAGTCACTAAATTGTGTCTAATTCTTTGTGACTCCACGGACTGTAGCCCACCAGGCTTCTCTGTCCATGACAAGAAGTCTAGAATGGGTTGCCATTTCCCCCTCCAAGGGATCTTCCCAATCTAAGAACTGAACCTACATCTTCTGCACTGGCAGGTGGATTCTTTACCACTGAGCCACCAGGGAAGCCTGTGAACCTTGTTGGTGGTCATTAATAGCATCAGTGAAGTGATTAGAGCATGGACCACAAAAGATTCGGTATAAAATGAAATGACAGAAATGTTTGTAGAGTTCACCTTGGTAATTCAAGAAGCAAAATTAGACAGGAAACTTAGCGAAGATGATCTGCCTTCCCCTGTGGGAGCCAAGATGTGAAAGAAGTAGACACAAGAAAGTAGAAAGACAAAGGATCAGGAAGTCAATAGGAGGAGGAGATTTCTATTTGAAATTTATCACACAAAATTCTACTAAAATGAAAAAAACTATGAAAAGACTAGATTTTATCTATCAGCCAGCCAAGTCAGAATATGAACCACTCTCCAGTCATTCCAGAATTACAATCTCAATCTGATTACTAAAACAAGTTTGTAATTTGTAAATTCTCTAAAGATCTTGCCCCCCAGTTCTGCCATGTTTCCTGCTTTTCTCCCATTTCCACCAAAACTACTCCCCTCCTTGCTTCCTTTACCTTTGAATTCATCAACATTCTTCTTAGTGACATCAGACTCTCTAGTTTTTCTATACTCCAGGCTGTAGCTGAAAGCACTTTTTTTTTTTTTTTTTATTACATGTCACAGGCACCCAAAAGACAGGTAATATAGATACTTTGCCACGTGGAATGGATAACACAGGTAAGAGGTCACAGGTGTTGTGTCAGTCATTCATTTAGTGATGAGTATCTACTAAAGTCATGAGTGTAAGGGCCAATGCCAAGCCTTGGGATATTCTGGAGGGAGGCAGACTAAATGCAGGAAACTGAAATGGAGACTTGGGAAAGGTTACATTATTCCTGTGTTCAGCACAATGGCTCTGGAGATGAAAATTGAGAGGTACTCCTAGAATGCTCAAAGTGCACTTCTGCTGTTTTTGTCTCTACATTGTGTCTAATTCTTTGTGACTCCACGGACTGTAGCCCACCAGGCTTCTCTGTCCATGACAAGAAGTCTAGAATGGGTTGCCATTTCCCCCTCCAAGGGATCTTCCCAATCTAAGAACTGAACCTACATCTTCTGCACTGGCAGGTGGATTCTTTACCACTGAGCCACCAGGGAAGCCTGTGAACCTTGTTGGTGGTCATTAATAGCATCAGTGAAGTGATTAGAGCATGGACCACAAAAGATTCGGTATAAAATGAAATGACAGAAATGTTTGTAGAGTTCACCTTGGTAATTCAAGAAGCAAAATTAGACAGGAAACTTAGCGAAGATGATCTGCCTTCCCCTGTGGGAGCCAAGATGTGAAAGAAGTAGACACAAGAAAGTAGAAAGACAAAGGATCAGGAAGTCAATAGGAGGAGGAGATTTCTATTTGAAATTTATCACACAAAATTCTACTAAAATGAAAAAAACTATGAAAAGACTAGATTTTATCTATCAGCCAGCCAAGTCAGAATATGAACCACTCTCCAGTCATTCCAGAATTACAATCTCAATCTGATTACTAAAACAAGTTTGTAATTTGTAAATTCTCTAAAGATCTTGCCCCCCAGTTCTGCCATGTTTCCTGCTTTTCTCCCATTTCCACCAAAACTACTCCCCTCCTTGCTTCCTTTACCTTTGAATTCATCAACATTCTTCTTAGTGACATCAGACTCTCTAGTTTTTCTATACTCCAGGCTGTAGCTGAAAGCACTTTTTTTTTTTTTTTTTTTTTTATTACATGTAACAAGCACCAGTGAAAAGCTCCAGCTTGGAACAAATTTATCTTTACCTTAGTCACTGCCACAGGCAAAACTAACATTGGCTCCAATGACAAGGATGATCCCATGCTTTTTAGTGTTCTTGAAAATTTGAAACAGTCATGCTATAAAGCAGTGCAAATTACGTAGTATACAAACACATTGGCCACAAACCCTTACAAGAGTTATCACAATTCAAATAAAGTTTAGGTAACAGCTTTGTCCTCAGGCATTCTGGCACACACAGTTCAAGATTCAAGACAGGCCTTAACTAGAGGTTCGAGAACAAAGTTAGTATGGTTGTGTCTGAAAGCAAAATAATCTGATATTAACCTGTCTTGCTGCCAGTTTCAATGATATTTCCGACCTTCTAATCTCACTGCTATATTTTTGATCCTTTAATTTTTTTCCTACACTAAATATATGCCTCTTGCTGCTTATTAAGCTAGCTGTTATTCAGAAGCTAATGAAAGGGTTTTTCCTCTCCCTGGAGCCTAAACTTTCCTAAATAGCCTCTTCATTATTTTATTCACTTTGAACGTTAAAAAAAAAAAAAGCTGAAATAGCTAATGTGAGAGGTTCATGAAAATCACCATCCAGGACATCATCATCCTAATTGGTTTATAACCTGCTGTGCTGAATAGTCCTTCCACTCATCAGGGTATTTTTTAACCCTAAAAATGAAAACTTCTATGTTGCGAAAACTAGCAATGATAAAAGGCTATAATATTTGAAAAAAAAAAAAAAAAAAAAAGCTTCAGCCATCACCTTAGAATCCTCAGAGGCTTTTGTGCAAATGTCTGAGTAGAGAAAATTATCTACAAGGTACCATTTGCTTACAAGGTTTTAGTTTACATTTCAATAACAACAATGGAATTATGAATTGCTCACATCTTCCCTCAATTTTATGTGAGAGGAAAAACTAAAGAAATAAGCAATGATAAGAAGAAAAGACCTACAAAGAAGTAGGTAGTAGAAAAGATAATACAGAAGAGGCCAAAAAAAAAAAAAAGTTAAGAAAGAAAAAATTTCATGAACGTTCTTCTAAATTGTGTTCAAAGTTATGTGTTCCTGACAGTGGGGAAAAGAAGGCAAACTCTTCAAGACTGGCAAATTTGTACAAATGCTCTGTCATTAATGTTATTCCTAAAAAAATAGTTAATGTTTAGTTGTTAAGTCATTTCTGACTCTTCTGTAACTCCATGGACTGTAGTTCACCAGGTTCCCCTGTCCAAGGGCTTCTCCAGACAAGAACACTGGAGTGAGTTGCCATTTCCTTCTCCAAGGGATCTTCCCCATCCAGGAATTGAACCCACATCTCTTGCACTGAAGGTAGATTCTTTACCACTGAGCCACGAGGGAAGCCCCCCCAAATAGATACATGCTCATGTTTCAGGTCAAAAAATTGAGTAACATTAAGTAGGTGCAGTTACACATTGCTTCTGAAATACCTGACCACTATTTAAAAATGTACTTACTTTGTTCCTACCCTAAAACCTTATTGAAGCAGAATCTTTTGGCTTTTGGGCTAGTTCATGCCTTCTCAACAGGGAAATAGGGTTCCAGGGGGTAAAAATTTATTCCTGAGGGACAAAAATTTTTAGATGTGTCTAAGGGCCACTATGGTTTGTGACTCTCCAAAGGGCCATAATATAAACAGATATAGAGCCAATCCATGTTATCAAAATCTCATGGTGGGGGGGAGTTGATCAGTCAAAAAAGTCTAAAAATCTTCTCAGAAGATAATGGTGAATAAAAAGTTGAGAAACACCATCCCATTGCAATATACTTGAAAATATTTTTTGCGTATAAAAGTAAAAGATTGTATTACATGGAATTGGGAAAACACAGATAGATATAAAACAAAACAATTAACTTCACCTAACTCTACCTGTGATAGCTATTTTAAGGTTATTTCCTTCAAGTTATGTCTTTCTGGTTCTTTTTTTCCAACAAAATTAAGATCATATGTCATAAACAATTTAACATCCTACTTTTTTAATTCAACTGTGGTTGGTTTATAATATTATTAGTTTCAGGTGTACAGCAAAGTGATTCAATTATATACATATATATTTTTTCATATTATTTTCCACTATAGGCTATTACAACGTATTGAATATAGTTCCCTGTGCCATGCAGTAGGTCCTTGGTGCTTATCGCTTATCTGTTTTATACATAGTAATGTGTACCTGTTAATCTCCTACTTCTAGTCTATCCCTCCTCCCACTTCCCCTTTGTTGTTGTTGCTCAGTTGTGTCTGACTCTTTGCAACTCCATGGACTACAGCATACCACGTTTCCCTGTCGTTCAATATCTCCTGGAGTTTGCTCTTCCTGCCACCCCTGTCTCCTCCTGCCCTCAATCTTTCCTAGCATCAGGGTCTTTTCCAATGAGTTGTCTCTTCACATCAGGTGGCCAAATTTATTGGAGCTTCAGCTTTACCATCAGTCATTCCGATGAATATTCAAGGTTGATTTCCTTTAGGATTGATGGGTTTGATTTCCTTGCAGTCCAAGGGACCCTGAAGAATACCTTCCACACCAAAGTTTGAAACTATCAGTTCTTTGGCACTGAGTCTTCTTTATGGTCCAACTCTCACATCCATACATGACTACTAGCTATGAGTATATGGACCTTCATTGGCAAAGTGATAGCTCTGCTTCATTGTCAAATTTTTTTTAAAATTTTAGGGGTTCCAGGGGTAAAAATTTATTCCTGAGGGACAAAATTTTTAGATGTGTCTAAGGGCCACTATGGTTTGTGACTCTCCAAAGGGCCATAATATAAACAGATATAGAGCCAATCCATGTTATCAAAATCTCATGGTGGGGGGGAGTTGATCAGTCAAAAAAGTCTAAAAATCTTCTCAGAAGATAATGGTGAATAAAAAGTTGAGAAACACCATCCCATTGCAATATACTTGAAAATATTTTTTGCGTATAAAAGTAAAAGATTGTATTACATGGAATTGGGAAAACACAGATAGATATAAAACAAAACAATTAACTTCACCTAACTCTACCTGTGATAGCTATTTTAAGGTTATTTCCTTCAAGTTATGTCTTTCTGGTTTTTTTTTTCCAACAAAATTAAGATCATATGTCATAAACAATTTAACATCCTACTTTTTTAATTCAACTGTGGTTGGTTTATAATATTATTAGTTTCAGGTGTACAGCAAAGTGATTCAATTATATACATATATATTTTTTCATATTATTTTCCACTATAGGCTATTACAACGTATTGAATATAGTTCCCTGTGCCATGCAGTAGGTCCTTGGTGCTTATCGCTTATCTGTTTTATACATAGTAATGTGTACCTGTTAATCTCCTACTTCTAGTCTATCCCTCCTCCCACTTCCCCTTTGTTGTTGTTGCTCAGTTGTGTCTGACTCTTTGCAACTCCATGGACTACAGCATACCACGTTTCCCTGTCGTTCAATATCTCCTGGAGTTTGCTCTTCCTGCCACCCCTGTCTCCTCCTGCCCTCAATCTTTCCTAGCATCAGGGTCTTTTCCAATGAGTTGTCTCTTCACATCAGGTGGCCAAATTTATTGGAGCTTCAGCTTTACCATCAGTCATTCCGATGAATATTCAAGGTTGATTTCCTTTAGGATTGATGGGTTTGATTTCCTTGCAGTCCAAGGGACCCTGAAGAATACCTTCCACACCAAAGTTTGAAACTATCAGTTCTTTGGCACTGAGTCTTCTTTATGGTCCAACTCTCACATCCATACATGACTACTAGCTATGAGTATATGGACCTTCATTGGCAAAGTGATAGCTCTGCTTCTTAATACACTGTCTAGATGTGTCATAGCTTTTCTTCCAAGGAACAAGCATCTTTTAATTTCATGGCTGCAGTTCACCGTCCACAGTGATTTTGGAGCCCAAGAAAATAAAGCCTGTCACTGTTTCCATTTTTTTCTCCGTTGGTAACCATGAATTTTTTCTATGTCTGTGAGTCTGTTTCTGTTTTACAAATAAATTAGTTGGCATTATTGTTCAGATTCCACATATAAGTGATATCATATAGCAATTGTTTTTCTCTGTCCTGACTTACTTCATTACTTCACATAGTATGCATGTCCTACTTTTTAAACTTAGCATTACTGTTGTGATTATTCTTTCCCTATGCCATTAAATACTATTTGAAACTATTATACTTGTATATTATACATTGTGATATTCAGTGGTAGGCATAAACCAGCCTTTAACAACAAATATCCTTCAGAAATTGAATTACTATCTTATTTGCATTAGACTATATTATGAAAATATGCATTTTTATTCTTCATCATTTTCCCATGATAAATAACCAAATTACAAGCTTAAATAAAAGCTATATGCTAACATGGTTAGTAACCAAATCCATGTTCGGTTTCCACCTCTGCTCAAATAATGCTATTTTCCCTTTTCTCTTTTCATCTTCACTTCTCTGTATTTCTGACTCTCTCTTTCAAGGATGTTTTTCAAGTCAAACCTTTTGAAATGTTTGTATGTGAGTCATATTCCTGCCTTTGCTGCTTCTAAAGAGAGTCAATTAGAAAGATGAGTGCAGAGTACAAATGGTTTGGGACTAAGTCATGAGAACTGCGTTTTTAATGAAAGTATACCCTTATTTGCACTTCATTCTCATCTGATTCTTCATGTTATATTGTTTATAGGGCAACAACACATATTCTTAGGTGTGATTATCATTTGCATATTAATTTTGGGATAATAAAGATTGAGGAAGAGTATAAAACTTATCCTTTATTTACCTGAGTTATGATTTGGTTTTAATGTTATAACCCTGTGCTAAGTGGCAGAGCTTCATGAGTGACTGTGTATGTGTGAGAGAGAGAGAGGGAGGAGTCAGGGAGCAAGGGAAACATATGTTTCCTGGGTCCTTATTTCATTCAAGTTTATCCCACTATTTTCAATTTGATAGTGAATTCTTCATATTTTTAGAATGTATTTTTTACAGTTTAAAAAAATGCATTTATATGTATACATATTTCTATTCTATGTACATGTCTACTTCTATGTATGTACTTACATATTTCTACCTCTACAGCTCTTTACACACACAAGTTCCTAGAAGCTCTGAGTCCTAAGATCCCAGAAATCTGGTAAAAGTCAGAAAAAAAAGTTTATCCTCTAAAAGTAAAATCAGGGGAAAAGGACATGGAGTATAATATTAGTCACCTGCTAAAATAACCTGGTAAAGCCTCAGATGACTTCATAAAAAGGTAGATTCCCAAGACCACCTTATATTCTTATTATGTCAGAATTCCTTGCAGTGGTAGTCCTGAAATTGCCACTAGGGCTAGAAATTCATGTGGAAAGAGTTGGATTTGGTGATGATGTACTCAGTGCAATCAAGCAAGCAATGGGTAATAATGTGACTAATACAAACTTCCAATTACTGATTTACATCTACTTAACATCCCTAAGTGGTTCAGCAGTAAAGAATCCACCTGCCAACGCAGAAGACGCAGGTTCTATCCCTGAATGGGGAAGATCCCCTGGAGAAGGAAATAGCAATTCACTTTGGTATTCTTGCCTGAGAAGTTCCATGGACAGAGGAACCTGGAAGTCTATAGTCCAGACGGTTGCAAAGAGTCAGACATGGCTTAGCAACTAAACAGCAACAACATGCTAGAATTTTGTACTGGTCTGTAAGAGACTCTAAGAAGAGGAGGAAGGCAAGTGTGCACATGTGTGCAAGATGACATGCTGAATGGAATCAAAAAGGAAAGCCAGAGAGCAAGCATTTGCTATTATGCCTTTGGTACCACCCTAGAAAAAGCTACCTGTTTCTCTCTTTCCATATTAGAAGTCATCCACAATGGTAAAGGTGGGAAATTTATTTTGCTTCTCTCACTTAATGAATTTTCCTTTAAGGATACAATATTACCCTTCCTTCAATTCTTCAGTCACCATCAAACCTTGCCATCCATAATTTGGTCTTCTGAATAGTCCTCATTGAGGAGGGTACTATGAGCAAATTATCATTAATTTCTCTGATAGCTTTATGCTGTGTTATGAAATAATAATGAGTTCATTATTTTTTCAAGTGATTAATAAGCCAGTCTCATGTGAGTTTGTGTAGCATAAGTCAGTCTCCCAGAATCTCATCACCTCAACATGAACTATTAAAATCTAGTTCTTGGCTATGCAAAGCTGAGGACAAGATATTACATCTGTGGTAACACATTACATGATATGAAGACTATCAATGACCTCTTTATAAGGTACTTCCGGAAACTATTTGAGCAATCAACAGTAAAAGGACATGGAGTATAATATTAGTCACCTGCTAAAATAACCTGGTAAAGCCTCAGATGACTTCATAAAGGTAGATTCCCAAGACCACCTTATATTCTTATTATGTCAGAATTCCTTGCAGTGGTAGTCCTGAAATTGCCACTAGGGCTAGAAATTCATGTGGAAAGAGTTGGATTTGGTGATGATGTACTCAGTGCAATCAAGCAAGCAATGGGTAATAATGTGACTAATACAAACTTCCAATTACTGATTTACATCTACTTAACATCCCTAAGTGGTTCAGCAGTAAAGAATCCACCTGCCAACGCAGAAGACGCAGGTTCTATCCCTGAATGGGGAAGATCCCCTGGAGAAGGAAATAGCAATTCACTTTGGTATTCTTGCCTGAGAAGTTCCATGGACAGAGGAACCTGGAAGTCTATAGTCCAGACGGTTGCAAAGAGTCAGACATGGCTTAGCAACTAAACAGCAACAACATGCTAGAATTTTGTACTGGTCTGTAAGAGACTCTAAGAAGAGGAGGAAGGCAAGTGTGCACATGTGTGCAAGATGACATGCTGAATGGAATCAAAAAGGAAAGCCAGAGAGCAAGCATTTGCTATTATGCCTTTGGTACCACCCTAGAAAAAGCTACCTGTTTCTCTCTTTCCATATTAGAAGTCATCCACAATGGTAAAGGTGGGAAATTTATTTTGCTTCTCTCACTTAATGAATTTTCCTTTAAGGATACAATATTACCCTTCCTTCAATTCTTCAGTCACCATCAAACCTTGCCATCCATAATTTGGTCTTCTGAATAGTCCTCATTGAGGAGGGTACTATGAGCAAATTATCATTAATTTCTCTGATAGCTTTATGCTGTGTTATGAAATAATAATGAGTTCATTATTTTTTCAAGTGATTAATAAGCCAGTCTCATGTGAGTTTGTGTAGCATAAGTCAGTCTCCCAGAATCTCATCACCTCAACATGAACTATTAAAATCTAGTTCTTGGCTATGCAAAGCTGAGGACAAGATATTACATCTGTGGTAACACATTACATGATATGAAGACTATCAATGACCTCTTTATAAGGTACTTCCGGAAACTATTTGAGCAATCAACAGTTTAAAAAGTCTTCCAACAACAGATAGTGAAAAACTAATCCATAAATCTAAATATATATACATACACACACACACACACACACACACACACACACACATATCAAAATCAACTTTTTATTTATTTATACCTACCTGCTAAACTTTTGATCTTATCTTAACCAACATCAAGAATCTAGAGATCTTTGACCAATGGTCAGCGGTACTGAGTATAAAATCCTAGATAATTGGCTATAGATCAGGAAATGTATGTTAAAACAATGTCCTTTTTATGTCCTTATGAGTTTCCTAGAACTTATTTCTTTTATTCTCAAAACATTTCCTCAGGATAATTCAGTAATATTCAGACCCAGTTAAAACAGTCACTAGTTAAATACAAATTAGCTTCCAAAATCAATCTGCAGAACATTGTAGGAATATACATCTGATGAAAGATGGTTTCCTTTCATGTTCCTCCTCCCATCTAAAAGTTATTAAGGAAAGTCTGTTGTCATAGAAACATTCAATTTGGCACCATCTGTATTCAAAATTCAATCGCTGCAAACCTTCAGCCAATCTCCGGTTTTTAATTGGCAGACCTTCCCAGAATGCTTTACAAATCTTTTTTTTTTTTTTAGGAAGCCAATCCATGAAGCATATCACTGTACAAAGCATCAAGAAGGTTCACAATGCAAGCCACCCTCCATTATCTTAAGATCACACTTTTTGAAGGCTCAATGCATTAGGCCTTCTGATAATTACTTGGCATGGGGTTAATGCCTAAAATTTATTGCCAAGTTGTTTTTTTCTGTCTAATGGATTTCTCATTCTAAGAAAGTATTCATTTCACAAATGATTTTTAAGTGTTAGGAAGAGCCTGAAAAGGAGCCCCAGTGGAAAACTGGTATTGCACACATAGTATGAATAGAAAACAAATACAGGAAAGAGAGTTAAGAGTATTATTATTGTTTTGTTTTGTTTTTTCAAATTACTCAGTCATGTCTGACTCTGTGACCCCATGGACGAGTCATGTAATTCTCCAGGCAAGAATACTGGAGTGAGTAGCCTATCCCTTCTCCAGGGAGTCTTCCCAACCCAGGGATGGAACTCAGGTTTTCTACATTGCAGATGGATTCTTTACCATCCGAGTCACAAGGAAAGTCCAAGAATACTGAAGTGGGCAGCATATCCCTTCTCAAGGAGATCATCCAGACCCAGGAACTGAACCAGGGTCTGCTGCATTGCAGGTGAATTCTTTACCAACTGAGCTACCAGGGAAGTCCATTATCATTACCATGCGTGAATAGTTCCCCATAGCTAAACAGAATCAGAAGGTTGCATTTTGTATACTCCCAGGCAACTCAGTGGTACAGAACCTGCTGGCAAGGTAGGAGATGTAGGAGAGATGGGTTCCATTCCGGGTTACAGATGATATTCAGGAAGAGGGAATGGTTATTCACTTCAGTATTCTTGTCTGGAGAATCCCATGGACAGTGGAGCTTGGTGGACGACAGTCCATGTTGTTGCAAAGAGTCAGATGTAACTGAGTATGCACACACATTGTTCTAGAATGCAGCAAGCTTGCCAATCACCACCATTGGCTTACTGAGCAGATGTTGCCTTCATTAATAACCGTTAAGAGGCAGCATTCCAGCTATATTACTTATTGCTCCTAGGTTACAATATACTTCCAAAAATCCATGTCTTTGACAAATTGTTAACTTTGGTATTATAAAGATTTCAAAACTTATCCAGTTAAACAATCTGTGACATGTGATCATCATATTTTGATTCCACTAAAAGATCAAATATACCTTCATGTGTATCCTGATGCAGATCTTATGTTCTTTTACTTTCCCTTTTTAAAAACTCTGTAGAAGACTGTGTGTTGAACAATCAGGACCTATGGCATTTAAACATATAAAAACAGTGAATTCCCTGGTAGTCCAGTGGTTAGGACTCAGTGATTTCAGTGCCATGGCCCAAGTTCAGTCACCAGTCAGGGAACTAAGGTTGATCACTCCAACCTCAGAAACTAGGAATCCAATGAGACACTTGCCACTCTTCCAGGTTTCCCTCCATGTGTTCCTAATGAAACTCGTTTCTTAAAATGGGAAGGTCCATGCCTCCCCTTGTGAAAGTGGGGGATCTTAAAAACTGGGGAGTGCTCACAGCAGCCTTTACCCCCAGAAAACCTCAAAATTTTCTAAGTCACTATCTTCTGGGACTATTTTTATCCTTCTACTTTCCTAACATGCACCTTGGTAACTTGCTGCCTATAGTACCTTAATGCCTCAGTCACAGACACTTCCAATTTAGCATCCTGTTATAAAGACAAGTGTGCTTTCACAGACTGTTAGACCAAAGTACTCCAACACTGAAAACAGAAAGTAGGAGAAACATTGTCCTAGATGACTTCTAAGGTCTATTCCAGTTCTGCAGGCCTCTAATTCCATGCTTCTAATGTATCTTCCACTTGAACTATATTTCCATCAGCTCGAAGGTGCTGCTCTAGATTCACTCGTTCCATGATACATTCTACTATGACTTCAGTAGACGGGTAATGTTCATCAAGTGGCTTGGTGGAGATTCACATTTCCAATGGTTGTTGGCAAAGAGTCAGATGTAACTGAGTATGCACACACATTGTTCTAGAATGCAGCAAGCTTGCCAATCACCACCATTGGCTTACTGAGCAGATGTTGCCTTCATTAATAACCGTTAAGAGGCAGCATTCCAGCTATATTACTTATTGCTCCTAGGTTACAATATACTTCCAAAAATCCATGTCTTTGACAAATTGTTAACTTTGGTATTATAAAGATTTCAAAACTTATCCAGTTAAACAATCTGTGACATGTGATCATCATATTTTGATTCCACTAAAAGATCAAATATACCTTCATGTGTATCCTGATGCAGATCTTATGTTCTTTTACTTTCCCTTTTTAAAAACTCTGTAGAAGACTGTGTGTTGAACAATCAGGACCTATGGCATTTAAACATATAAAAACAGTGAATTCCCTGGTAGTCCAGTGGTTAGGACTCAGTGATTTCAGTGCCATGGCCCAAGTTCAGTCACCAGTCAGGGAACTAAGGTTGATCACTCCAACCTCAGAAACTAGGAATCCAATGAGACACTTGCCACTCTTCCAGGTTTCCCTCCATGTGTTCCTAATGAAACTCGTTTCTTAAAATGGGAAGGTCCATGCCTCCCCTTGTGAAAGTGGGGGATCTTAAAAACTGGGGAGTGCTCACAGCAGCCTTTACCCCCAGAAAACCTCAAAATTTTCTAAGTCACTATCTTCTGGGACTATTTTTATCCTTCTACTTTCCTAACATGCACCTTGGTAACTTGCTGCCTATAGTACCTTAATGCCTCAGTCACAGACACTTCCAATTTAGCATCCTGTTATAAAGACAAGTGTGCTTTCACAGACTGTTAGACCAAAGTACTCCAACACTGAAAACAGAAAGTAGGAGAAACATTGTCCTAGATGACTTCTAAGGTCTATTCCAGTTCTGCAGGCCTCTAATTCCATGCTTCTAATGTATCTTCCACTTGAACTATATTTCCATCAGCTCGAAGGTGCTGCTCTAGATTCACTCGTTCCATGATACATTCTACTATGACTTCAGTAGACGGGTAATGTATCACCTCAGCCTACTGTTGTGCACTGACCTCATAAGACTTCAGATCCATTTGCTTATGATTTAACTGAAGTTGTTTTAATCCAATTTGTCCAGAGACAAACAAACACTTTTCTTAAGAAGCAGCAGCTGGAACTGGACGTGGAACAACAGACTGGTTCCAAATAGGGAAATGAGTACATCAAGGGTGTATATTGTCACCCTGATTGTTTAATTTATTTGCAGAGAACATGCTGTGAAATGCTGGTCTGGATGAAGCACAAGCTGGAATCAAGGTTGCCATAAGAAATACCAGTAATGTCAGGTAAGCAGATGATACCACCCTTATGGCAGAAAGCGAAGAGGAACTAAAGAGCCTCTTAATGAAAGTGAAAGAGGAGAGTGAAAAAGCTGGCTTAAAACTCAACATTCAAAAAAGGAAGATCATGACATCCATTCCCAACACCTCATGGCAAATCGATGGGTGACCAATGGAAACAGTGACAGACTTTATTTTCTTGGGCTCCAAAATCACTGTGGATGGTGACTCCAGAAATGAAAAAAAAAACAAAAAAACAAAAAAATATTGCTCCTTGGAAGAAAATCTATAACAAACTTAGTGTATTAAAAAGCAGAGACATCACTTTACTGACAAAAGTCCGCACAGGCAAAGCTATGGTTTTCCCAGTAGTCATGTATGGATGTGAGAGCTGGACCATAAAGAAGGCTCAGTGATGAAGAATTGATGTCTTTGAACTATGGTGTCGGAGAACACTCTTGAGAGTCCCTTGGACTGCAAGGAGATCAAATCAGTCAATCCTAAAGGAAATCAACCTTGAATATTCATTGGAAGGAATGATGCTGAACCTGAAGCTCTAATACTTTGGCCACCTGATACAAAGAAATGACTAATTGGAAAAAACCCTGATATTGGGAAAAATAGGATACAAAAGGAGAGAGGATGACAGAGGATGAGATGGTTGGACGGCATCACCGCGCCAAAATGAACTTCTAAGTCTATTCCAGTTCTGCAGGCTATTTGTTATTCTTCCACTTGAACTATATTTCCATCAGCTCGAAGGTGCTGCTCTAGATTCACTCGTTCCATGATACATTCTACTATGACTTCAGTAGACGGGTAATGTATCACCTCAGCCTACTGTTGTGCACTGACCTCATAAGACTTCAGATCCATTTGCTTATGATTTAACTGAAGTTGTTTTAATCCAATTTGTCCAGAGACAAACAAACACTTTTCTTAAGAAGCAGCAGTTAGAACTGGACGTGGAACAACAGACTGGTTCCAAATTGGGAAAAGAGTACATCAAGGCTGTATATTGTTACCCTGCTTATTTAACTTATATGCAGAGAACATGCTGTGAAATGCTGGTCTGGATGAAGCACAAGCTGGAATCAAGGTTGCCATAAGAAATACCAGTAATGTCAGGTAAGCAGATGATACCACCCTTATGGCAGAAAGCGAAGAGGAACTAAAGAGCCTCTTAATGAAAGTGAAAGAGGAGAGTGAAAAAGCTGGCTTAAAACTCAACATTCAAAAAAGGAAGATCATGACATCCATTCCCAACACCTCATGGCAAATCGATGGGTGACCAATGGAAACAGTGACAGACTTTATTTTCTTGGGCTCCAAAATCACTGTGGATGGTGACTCCAGAAATGAAAAAAAAAACAAAAAAACAAAAAAATATTGCTCCTTGGAAGAAAATCTATAACAAACTTAGTGTATTAAAAAGCAGAGACATCACTTTACTGACAAAAGTCCGCACAGGCAAAGCTATGGTTTTCCCAGTAGTCATGTATGGATGTGAGAGCTGGACCATAAAGAAGGCTCAGTGATGAAGAATTGATGTCTTTGAACTATGGTGTCGGAGAACACTCTTGAGAGTCCCTTGGACTGCAAGGAGATCAAATCAGTCAATCCTAAAGGAAATCAACCTTGAATATTCATTGGAAGGAATGATGCTGAACCTGAAGCTCTAATACTTTGGCCACCTGATACAAAGAAATGACTAATTGGAAAAAACCCTGATATTGGGAAAAATAGGATACAAAAGGAGAGAGGATGACAGAGGATGAGATGGTTGGACGGCATCACCGAGTCAATGGACATGAGTTTGGGTGCATTCTGGGAGATGAAGGACAGGGACCCCTGGCGTGCTGCAGCCCATGGAGTCATACATGACTGAGAGACTGAACTGAATTGAACTGAAAGCTGGTTTGATTTAAGAATGAAGAAAGTTGCGTCAGGATATCATGACCTCAGCTGTGAGAGTCCTCACTGTGGGCTTCTTGATAAGAACATGTGGAGAAGCAACTATGGCAAGTGGGCTTTTAGACCACAAATACTGACAATTTGTGAGGAACATTTGAGAGTTTTGGTCAGGTCAAAGTTACGCCTTAGTGTTTCACTAACAGCTGGATGTCAGCTACGAGTTGTCAAAGCTGCCTCTCTTGAGAAACCAATTGAAAACTCATAGAAAGGGTTCACCTTCACTAAATTTGGACTTTATTCCTTTATCTCCTCTTGCCTGAAACAACAGTGTAATTAATCTACGATTTGTTTGGAGTATGTGTCTGACTCTTGGTGACTCCCATGAACTGTAGCCCACCAGGCTCCTCTGTCCATGGAATTCTTCAGACAACAGCATTGGAGTGGGTTGCCATTTTCATCTCCAGGAGACCTGCCTGACCCTGGGACTGAACCTGGGTCTCCAACACTGCAGGCAGATTCTTTACCATTTGAGCCACCAGCAAAGCTGCTTGTAAAATTCCCACAGGGAACCTGTGTCCAAATACTGGCAAAATCAAGCTCAGTTTCTGAGCATAATCTGCTGCCCTAAAAACCTCCCCTCAATATCCTACCAACAAAACAATCTATTTTGTGCCAAGCACTGGCCTAGGTTTCAGGAAATCTATGATTAATTTTTTTAAAAAATTGTCTTTACTTTCCTGTAACCAAGTCTCTTTCTTCTTTGTATTTCTATTTTACTTTACTTGTGACTTGCTTTTATGCTTTGTTTTCATATCAAACAATGGTTATTGTGTGTACACATCTGTATCACCCTAGATTACCAATTCTTTTATAAAACATTCATATTTTATTCACTTTTGTATATATCTCTCCTCCATTGCATAATTAATTATCTTTAAATGAATTAATGAATAAACTCATGGATGTATAGAAGGATAAATTGTTTGAAACAGAAAAAAACACAGGTCCAAAATGGTGTTACTTGTGCTAAAGCCCATGATGCCAAACCTAAATTTTAAAACTAGCCTAACTGTAGTTTCAACCTTTGTCAGAAATATAATCTTAATCAACCAGTCTACAACCTTCAAGTCATCACCAATAAGATAATCTGCCACAGGAGACCACTGCCCAGCCTCCAAGAGGAAGAAAAGTTAGTCTTAAGGATAAAACGTGTGCCATTCCCTTCCTCCCCTCCTCTCCAAAAAAAAAAAAAAAAAAACCCTCCTGGCTTAAAACTAATCTTTTCTTTTGCTAACTGCTTCCTTGCCCAACTCTTTCTGTAAATAATTTCCATTTTCTACATCCCCTTGGAGTGCCATTCTTGTTGCTAGATATGATGCTGCCTGCTTCATCAATCACCTAAAAAGCCAATTTTATCTTCAAGTTCATTCGGTTGAATTTTTGTTTATTAATAGATCAGCGGCAGTGATGGGAACCAAAGTGAACTTCACAGGTATTCAGAGATGATAAGAAACACAGGCACGGTACCCCACAAACCCTTGTGTGTTCACACTTTCCATTTCCAGACCTGCCTGACCCTGGGACTGAACCTGGGTCTCCAACACTGCAGGCAGATTCTTTACCATTTGAGCCACCAGCAAAGCTGCTTGTAAAATTCCCACAGGGAACCTGTGTCCAAATACTGGCAAAATCAAGCTCAGTTTCTGAGCATAATCTGCTGCCCTAAAAACCTCCCCTCAATATCCTACCAACAAAACAATCTATTTTGTGCCAAGCACTGGCCTAGGTTTCAGGAAATCTATGATTAATTTTTTTAAAAAATTGTCTTTACTTTCCTGTAACCAAGTCTCTTTCTTCTTTGTATTTCTATTTTACTTTACTTGTGACTTGCTTTTATGCTTTGTTTTCATATCAAACAATGGTTATTGTGTGTACACATCTGTATCACCCTAGATTACCAATTCTTTTATAAAAACATTCATATTTTATTCACTTTTGTATATATCTCTCCTCCATTGCATAATTAATTATCTTTAAATGAATTAATGAATAAACTCATGGATGTATAGAAGGATAAATTGTTTGAAACAGAAAAAAACACAGGTCCAAAATGGTGTTACTTGTGCTAAAGCCCATGATGCCAAACCTAAATTTTAAAACTAGCCTAACTGTAGTTTCAACCTTTGTCAGAAATATAATCTTAATCAACCAGTCTACAACCTTCAAGTCATCACCAATAAGATAATCTGCCACAGGAGACCACTGCCCAGCCTCCAAGAGGAAGAAAAGTTAGTCTTAAGGATAAAACGTGTGCCATTCCCTTCCTCCCCTCCTCTCCAAAAAAAAAAAAAAAAAACCCTCCTGGCTTAAAACTAATCTTTTCTTTTGCTAACTGCTTCCTTGCCCAACTCTTTCTGTAAATAATTTCCATTTTCTACATCCCCTTGGAGTGCCATTCTTGTTGCTAGATATGATGCTGCCTGCTTCATCAATCACCTAAAAAGCCAATTTTATCTTCAAGTTCATTCGGTTGAATTTTTGTTTATTAATAGATCAGCGGCAGTGATGGGAACCAAAGTGAACTTCACAGGTATTCAGAGATGATAAGAAACACAGGCACGGTACCCCACAAACCCTTGTGTGTTCACACTTTCCATTTCCAAGGGCCATTAGGGATTTCCTCTTGGTTGAGCTCTGCTCTCCCTGTATTTAAGTTCCAAATCTAAAGGGCTTTTCTTCGCTGGGCAGGTCAGTCAGCATTGGCAGCTGATTCTTTTAAGGGCTCAACTGAGCTGGCAGAGCACTGTGCCTGGAACCAAGCCCCTAGTCTTTCAGACTGAAATTCCCCAGGTGGAAAACACCAACTTCTGCCCCTGAATTCAATGCTGGGGACTGCTGATGGTTTAACCTGCCATTCCCCATATATTTGGAACCCTTCCCTAGATTCTACGCTGGGAAAGGATGGTGGCAGCTGCAATTCCCCATTTGTGTGCAATCAGTCCCTAGTTCTCATTCTTTGTAGTCTGTTGATTCAACCCTTTGCCCCAGACCAAAGTTCCATGGAAATTGTTGGTGGTTAATGCTGGAGTTGGACTAGGTCTGATTTGAAAACTGGACTGGGTCCAAGTTTAGACTGGGTCTGATTTGAGAACTGGACCAGGTCCAGTGGGAGGCCTCAGGTGGATATTAGCTAAAAGCCAGTTGCTAATGCGAATCTCCGAAATACTGGAAGCTGATTAATGTGGCTTTAAGAAAAGGCCTAACAAAAAAAAATGCGGTCTTTTACATCCAGAGTTGAGCAGGCTACCTTCTGGCACATCTGCTTATTTTCCTTAGGAACTGTGGTCTTAGAAACTGTAGATATTTAACAAAATGGCCAAGTTCTCCTAAAAACAACCTAGAATTAAAATGGTCATTATGCATGGACAGTGGACATGTGGACATTGTGGGGAAGGAACAGAGGAGGCATAAAGGAAGTAGCATGAAGGCCTGTACTATCATAAGTGAAGAAAATAGCTCTAGTCATTGCTCTGTGAGAAAAGGAGATCCTTCAAGGGTGCTGTGTGATGGTCGGGGGTGGGAAGGAGGGAATTGACTAATCTGGGAACATACATATCTCTAAACAGTTCATTCGGTTGAATTTTTGTTTATTAATAGATCAGCGGCAGTGATGGGAACCAAAGTGAACTTCACAGGTATTCAGAGATGATAAGAAACACAGGCACGGTACCCCACAAACCCTTGTGTGTTCACACTTTCCATTTCCAAGGGCCATTAGGGATTTCCTCTTGGTTGAGCTCTGCTCTCCCTGTATTTAAGTTCCAAATCTAAAGGGCTTTTCTTCGCTGGGCAGGTCAGTCAGCATTGGCAGCTGATTCTTTTAAGGGCTCAACTGAGCTGGCAGAGCACTGTGCCTGGAACCAAGCCCCTAGTCTTTCAGACTGAAATTCCCCAGGTGGAAAACACCAACTTCTGCCCCTGAATTCAATGCTGGGGACTGCTGATGGTTTAACCTGCCATTCCCCATATATTTGGAACCCTTCCCTAGATTCTACGCTGGGAAAGGATGGTGGCAGCTGCAATTCCCCATTTGTGTGCAATCAGTCCCTAGTTCTCATTCTTTGTAGTCTGTTGATTCAACCCTTTGCCCCAGACCAAAGTTCCATGGAAATTGTTGGTGGTTAATGCTGGAGTTGGACTAGGTCTGATTTGAAAACTGGACTGGGTCCAAGTTTAGACTGGGTCTGATTTGAGAACTGGACCAGGTCCAGTGGGAGGCCTCAGGTGGATATTAGCTAAAAGCCAGTTGCTAATGCGAATCTCCGAAATACTGGAAGCTGATTAATGTGGCTTTAAGAAAAGGCCTAACAAAAATAAATGCGGTCTTTTACATCCAGAGTTGAGCAGGCTACCTTCTGGCACATCTGCTTATTTTCCTTAGGAACTGTGGTCTTAGAAACTGTAGATATTTAACAAAATGGCCAAGTTCTCCTAAAAACAACCTAGAATTAAAATGGTCATTATGCATGGACAGTGGACATGTGGACATTGTGGGGAAGGAACAGAGGAGGCATAAAGGAAGTAGCATGAAGGCCTGTACTATCATAAGTGAAGAAAATAGCTCTAGTCATTGCTCTGTGAGAAAAGGAGATCCTTCAAGGGTGCTGTGTGATGGTCGGGAGGGGTGGGAAGGGAGGGATATACATATGACTAATCTGGGAACATACATATCTCTAAACAACAAAACTCTGTAAAAGTTAAAAGTAAAATAAAAGTTAAATAAAATAAAATAAAATGGTCATTATGGGGAATATTCCAAAGAAATAAAACTATTTAAAAGGTGCACTTAACAGCAAAGATTAGGCAGAAGAATCCAAAAGATTTTGAAATTCCCAAATTACCTTCAGTGAAAGATTCAATGAAAAAAGCTAATGAAAAATTAAAGAAATAAGAAGTGCCCTAAACTAAAGACTTCTACTTGTCCCTTATATTACCCTTTATTTGGGTATTATACATTTTAAAATACGATTATCTGAGGTTACAAGTAATCTTTCTCAGGTATCTTTGACTACTAGGTTAAAAGTCAATCTCGGGGCCATAGATAAAGTATTTCTTAAACTTAAGGAGGTTCCACAAAAGTTTTTATAAATGAATTACCTCCTCTGATAAGCGGAGAAATAGAAAAGGAGAAAAATAAAATGGGAGGCCATCAATGTGACCCTGGCTGTCTCCTTTAAGCTACATGCACCCAGAAGAAAGGAACATTCCAATAATAGGTTTTCTGCCCAATGCCAAATGGCCCCTATTTATCTCAAAATACTGGGACATTGGAAGTAGAAATGTCCTGCAAATACGCCTCCTAACAACTCCAACCTGGAAAAATCTTAGATACCTTCTAGGCATCTTTAAGATGTACATTTTCTCTTCCTACCTTGTCTCTGAGCAGAGAGCCATTCTTTGAAATCCAAATGTTTCTAATTAGAAGGAAAGAAAAAGGAGATATCTGGAAAATAGGCAAATGAGAAGTCTTATAAATCTGCTCAAGGAATACTAGCAGTTCTGAGGTCTCTGTGTCTGTGTGCTTGCCTGTACATCTACATATAGGTATGCTGTAGGTATGTGGTAGTCTCTACCTCAGGATGGTATTGTGAAAATTAATTTGTGAAAGAACGCTATTTAATTGGGTTGAAGGTTAAGTGCTTGCAAGAATTGGTTAAAACTGTCTTTAGAAATGTATCGATTAACCCAAATCATTCTTTTAAGATCATGTGATTTAAGATAACCTTTAGTAAATAAAAGTTACTTTGTGTCGGCTTGACTAAAACAAACATGTCTAGAGAGATCAGCATTAAAGAGCGCACTTCTATTCTAAATAGTTTTACAAATTTGCCAGCAAGAGAAACAACTTTTTATGATAATTTTTTTTTTTTTTTGGTGGGGGAGGGCTATTCTGGGTTTTCACTGCTGCCATAGGCTCTTCTCTAGTTTCAGGTAGAGGGGCTACTCTCTAGTTGAGGTGAGCAGGCTTTTTGCTGTGGTGACATCTCTTGTGGAACCTGGGCTCCATTGCTCACAGGCTTCAATAGTTGTGGCACATGGGCTCAATAGTTGTGGCTCTGAGGCTCTAGAGCACAGGCTCCATAGTTATGGCTCAGGGGCTTAGTTGCTCCACAGCATGTGGGATCTTGTTGAGGTGACTTTTCTTGTTGTGGAACTCAGGTTCTAGGGCACACAGGCTTCAGTAGTTGAGGCACATGGGCTCAATACTTGTGGCTCTGAGGCTCTAGAGCACAGCCTCCATAGTTGTGATTCATGGGCTTAGTTGTTCCGTAGCATGTGGGATTTTCCCAGATCAGGGATCAAACCCATGTCTCCTGCATTGGCAGACGAACTCTTTCACCACTGAGCTACCAGGAAGCCTGCTATGATGAAATTTTCATAGGTAACCTAAATCTAAATGATTTAAATATAATTGGAATAAGAGTTTATTTGATTTTGTTGTTTAGTCACTCAGTTGTGTCCAAGTCTCTGCAACTCCATAAATGTAGCCCATGAGACATCTCGTGCTCAATGGAATTTTTTACTAGCGGGTTTTTAAAAGGGGGTCTCAAGGGAAGTCTTATAAATCTGCTCAAGGAATACTAGCAGTTCTGAGGTCTCTGTGTCTGTGTGCTTGCCTGTACATCTACATATAGGTATGCTGTAGGTATGTGGTAGTCTCTACCTCAGGATGGTATTGTGAAAATTAATTTGTGAAAGAACGCTATTTAATTGGGTTGAAGGTTAAGTGCTTGCAAGAATTGGTTAAAACTGTCTTTAGAAATGTATCGATTAACCCAAATCATTCTTTTAAGATCATGTGATTTAAGATAACCTTTAGTAAATAAAAGTTACTTTGTGTCGGCTTGACTAAAACAAACATGTCTAGAGAGATCAGCATTAAAGAGCGCACTTCTATTCTAAATAGTTTTACAAATTTGCCAGCAAGAGAAACAACTTTTTATGATAATTTTTTTTTTTTTTTGGTGGGGGAGGGCTATTCTGGGTTTTCACTGCTGCCATAGGCTCTTCTCTAGTTTCAGGTAGAGGGGCTACTCTCTAGTTGAGGTGAGCAGGCTTTTTGCTGTGGTGACATCTCTTGTGGAACCTGGGCTCCATTGCTCACAGGCTTCAATAGTTGTGGCACATGGGCTCAATAGTTGTGGCTCTGAGGCTCTAGAGCACAGGCTCCATAGTTATGGCTCAGGGGCTTAGTTGCTCCACAGCATGTGGGATCTTGTTGAGGTGACTTTTCTTGTTGTGGAACTCAGGTTCTAGGGCACACAGGCTTCAGTAGTTGAGGCACATGGGCTCAATACTTGTGGCTCTGAGGCTCTAGAGCACAGCCTCCATAGTTGTGATTCATGGGCTTAGTTGTTCCGTAGCATGTGGGATTTTCCCAGATCAGGGATCAAACCCATGTCTCCTGCATTGGCAGACGAACTCTTTCACCACTGAGCTACCAGGGAAGCCTGCTATGATGAAATTTTCATAGGTAACCTAAATCTAAATGATTTAAATATAATTGGAATAAGAGTTTATTTGATTTTGTTGTTTAGTCACTCAGTTGTGTCCAAGTCTCTGCAACTCCATAGACTGTAGCCCATGAGACATCTCTGTCCATGGGATTTCCCAGGAAAGAATACTCGGGTGGGTTACCATTTCCTTCTCCAAGGGATCTTCCTCACCCAGGAATTAAAATTGTGTCTCCTGTCTGGCAGGCAGATTCTTTACCACTGAGCCACCTGCGAAGCCCCATAAGGGATAAGCTTTTGAGTAACAATTATGTATTTCTTGGTATAAGTACTTAAAACAGTTTCTTAGCTCTTTCCAGTAGATTGAAACCTTGAGTTTGCTAAGTTAAATGATGAGAAATCAACAGATACTTAGAGTACTTCCAAATAGCAAGAAAAGAAACCCCTGGAACATTAATGAACACAAGTTCATTTACTCTTGGTTTCTAATTACAGAGAAACTAAAGACAAATTTGGTTTTATTAGTAAATGTTGAGGTCCGTGTGTGGGTTGAAAAAGAATTTCCAGACACGAGGCAGAGTGAGAGGAAAGTAAAGTTTATTAGAGCTGGGGAAGGGAGAGTTGCTCCCAGCACAGCAGGCCAGCCTAAGGGAGAATCGGCGTTGTTAAATAGTAAGACACTACTAGAAGAGCGGGTCGGCTCAAAGGGGAACCGACCCTAAGCAGGAGTCTTTGACTATTTTATAGCCAAGGTCTAGACAGTGGCATATGGGTCTTAAGGATCATTGCTGATTGGACGGTCTACTGGGTTGGGTAGAGTGATGACTACAGCATGAGGGAAAGACAGTAGGGTCCAGAGAGTGGCATAGAGGTCTTAAGGATTGGGCAGTGTACTATAGCCTGGGGGAGGGAAGGACAATAAGGGTCTGGCTATCCCTTCTTGCATTCCAAGATCCTCCTCATTTGCCTTGTTCTTTCATTCTTGGGCACCACAGTAAACATCTTTTGTTCCATGCTGAGAAATTTTGATGAGAAAGCATATTTCTAGAAATTATAAAGAGTACTTCTACTACTGTCAATCAAAAGAACACTTGAGAGTCCACATCTGTTTACTTTCTAAATTTGTACTAGAAATTAAAGTTTCTCAGAGTTAAAAATTCTAATGTAGGGAAAATACGAAGGGTCATTTCTCAAGGGAGTGCCAGAGCTTCTCACAGAGTTTGTTCTGCGTGACCGGCAATAAAAAATAATGGATTTCACTTGTTAGCCTCAAGTAATCTTGAGTGGTTCTCAGTGCTGTAATTTTGTTTGATCCCTTTCCATCAAGAATCTTTTTACTAGCTTTACTGAGATAAAATTCACACACCACCAAATTTAAAAAATAATCTAATGTAATTAAAGTTAATTTAAAAAGGAAACTTGTTTATATGCAAGAAAAGTAGGATGTGTTTTTGGCTAAGAAAACATATAAGGAATAAAGACATTTTTGTTAAGGGAAATGAGCGTAATTGAGTCTAAATTAGAACTTCTGGTTATGAAGGACAGACTAAAAGGATATAAAAGGCTGAAAAGAGAAAGTAAAACTTTTCTTGTGTAATCAGTCTAGCAAACATTACATTGCTATTCTAAGCATTTAAAATTAAGCTTTAATATCAATAGTGTACTTACAGAAAAACTAGAACTTAATTTTTTCATCTTCTAAATAGATAGCTAAGCATTGTTTCATATTAATCTGTGATCCTATTAACTCAGGTGTCCAAATCTTTTGATAACTTTGATTAATTTCTCAAAATGAAATTCTAAAAATGAAGACTTATTGACCTGGAAGAAACTTTTTTAGATTTTTCTAGAAGACCCTTGGGACATTCCAAAAGATTAGCTAAACTAATCAGGCCTACTTGATGAGTTAAATTCCATTTGAAGTGTAAGAGTTAGGGAAAGGGGCAGGGCACAATTTTTTGAAAGAATGACATAGTCCAAGGACACAACACAAACCCATTAGCATCAAATGGGTACAGGATGGCAGTCTAGACCTTATTCCTCAGTCAGCAAGCTAAATGACACACCCAGAGGCACGATAACAGTTCCACCCCTTCCCCAAATTAGTTGGAATAATCCTCCCACTCATTAGCATATGAAATTACCCAATTCATAAAAGCTAAGACTGCCATGTTTTGAGGGCTGCTGGATTTGCCCTCTACAATGGCCCACACTCTGTCTGTGGAGTGTGCTTTTCTCTAAATCTGAATAAATCCATTTCTTACCTAGCACTTTGTCTCTCACTAAATTCTTTCCTGTGAAGAGACATGGAGAACCTGAGTTCCATTAGGTCCTGAAACCAGGTATGGTGGATTTTGGCTGGCTATGAGTCCCAGTCATGGGGGTTCAAGTCCCAAGCAGAGTTTTGGCTGGGTTTAAGCCCCAGCCACATGGGTTTGAGTTCCAAACTGGGTTTTGGGTTTAAGTCCCAAATCTGAGGTAGAATGCTTTCAAAAACACTGTCAAGTAAGAAGTAACATTAAGCCTTCCTTATATTGTCTCTGTAGAAGTTACGTGTTATAAGTAATTCAGAAATTCCTTGTGTGAAATTCCTTGAAATCTGCTATGTTCTAGGGAAAAAAAATACTGTCTGCCACCAAATTTGAGGTTCATACTAAAATGGCTTAACCTGACTCTCAGGGAGATGCCCTAGTTGACTTTCATGCAAAAGCAGAGGCAACAAAATCTATAAAGACTGTGGCACACCTGGGTGAAGTCCATTCTGCTTCTGCAAAAAATGACCCCTCACTATCAGATTTTTGCCATCCTGATATACTCGTAACATTGCAACAGCCTCTTCCAGAATCAGAGAAATGAAGACAGGAAAATAATGGCTATGAGTTAAAGAGTGCGGGCCATGGGAAGCCTAACTTGGCCACTTTGTTCATCCTAGCATCCTGGCAGTCCTGATGTGTTTTGGTATTTGCATTCCTACACCCTCCACAGTGCATTTAAGGAAAGCTATTTATTTATTTATTTATTTTTTTACATGTATGTTCCCAGATCATTCATATGCATATTAAGGAAAGCTATTTTTGTCCTTAGAGGCTTTAGACCTACTACCTCTGGACCCTTTGAACAGCTGCAGCTGGACTTCATTCAACTGCCACTCAGTATTGTTATTGTATGTATGTTTTCTGGATGGGCTGAAGCCTTCACTCTTTGCAAGGCTGATGCCATCAATTACAATGGCAAAGAAACTCTTGGAAAATGTGTTTTCCACCTGAGGTATACACCTTCCATAATTTCCAGTGATCAAGGCATCCACTTCACTAACAAAATCATACAAGTCTTAATGGAAACCCTGCAAACTTCTTAGAACTATCCCTGTCCCTATTACCTTCAATCATCAGGCAAGGTCAAGAGAACTGATGGAAAAACTCGATCCAAGCAGAACATGTATTAATAACATGGGACTACATGAACTGAGGAGGATGCTTAAATGTTCTGATTTTCCAAATTTAAAGACACTTTTTCCACTTCAGCTATCTATGATTTACTGTAATTTGACAAAGTATACCTTTATCAACAAAGATGAAGTATTTAGTTTTTCTCCCTACTTGATCCCTCCAGAATTCAGAAACTCCATGAGTATACTTATTTTGTTTGCATAAGCTGAATAAGAATTTATTCTTTTGGTGACAGCACACAATTAGAAACACAGGCTATATTACCAAGACTTTGACTGCAATGTCATATGTGAGAGAGACAAACATAGACTCAGATATGACCAGATAGTTTCAAGGAACTGCTAGGAAAAATCAACCTTCTAAGACTTCAGCAAAGCGCTCCTAAAAGAAAATGTATGTGATCAATCATTATTCTTACTGTATTTATATAAATAAGCAGGCCAAGTTAAAATACAAATTACTCAGTTTGACTGTGATTATCTTTGATAAAATAATGGGAAAACTGTAGTGAGAAAAGTTGTTTGCAATTTGTAGATAGTAGATTCTAGTCTCCCTAATTGTATTTGAGTTTTGTTATACATCAGTAAACTGGACTGTATCCTAAGTTCTTGTTTCCTCAGATGTCTGCCTATGACTCACCCAACTAATATTTCCATTTTCTCCCACCCTTCTGATTTGAAATAACTAAGAATAAAGGTAATGTTATATGGGCTTCCCCAATGGCTCAGAAGATAAAGAATCTGTCTGCAGTATAGGAGACACAGGAGATGTGCGTTCAATCCTTGTGTCAGGAAGATCCCCTTGAGATTGAAATGGCAACCCACTCCATTATTTTTTACCTGGGAA
This sequence comes from Tragulus kanchil, assembly GCA_022376925.1. Lineage (NCBI taxonomy): Eukaryota > Metazoa > Chordata > Mammalia > Artiodactyla > Tragulidae > Tragulus > Tragulus kanchil. The sequence continues at coordinate 100,381,904 of JAIOJX010000001.1, read as the reverse complement.
ATCCATGGAGAAAGGAGCCTGGAGGCCTATAGTCCACGGGGTCGCAAAGAGTCGAACCTGACTGAGTGACTGGGCACGCACACAGAGCCCTGTTGGAAGGGACTCTACCAAACACTTTCTGACCACATTGACACTGCTATAAAACTAGAAGGTACTTATCCTCAGGTACACATCTCACAGTTACAGAGGACTCCATTTAACACCAGGCATGTTAATAACATGGGACTACTTTTAAATGTTCTGATTTTCCAAATTTAAAGACACTTTTCCACTTCAGCTATCTATGATTTACTGTAATTTGACAAAGTATACCTTTATCAACAAAGATGAAGTATTTAGTTTTTCTCCCTACTTGATCCCTCCAGAATTCAGAAACTCCATGAGTATACTTATTTTGTTTGCATAAGCTGAATAAGAATTTATTCTTTTGGTGACAGCACACAATTAGAAACACAGGCTATATTACCAAGACTTTGACTGCAATGTCATATGTGAGAGAGACAAACATAGACTCAGATATGACCAGATAGTTTCAAGGAACTGCTAGGAAAAATCAACCTTCTAAGACTTCAGCAAAGCGCTCCTAAAAGAAAATGTATGTGATCAATCATTATTCTTACTGTATTTATATAAATAAGCAGGCCAAGTTAAAATACAAATTACTCAGTTTGACTGTGATTATCTTTGATAAAATAATGGGAAAACTGTAGTGAGAAAAGTTGTTTGCAATTTGTAGATAGTAGATTCTAGTCTCCCTAATTGTATTTGAGTTTTGTTATACATCAGTAAACTGGACTGTATCCTAAGTTCTTGTTTCCTCAGATGTCTGCCTATGACTCACCCAACTAATATTTCCATTTTCTCCCACCCTTCTGATTTGAAATAACTAAGAATAAAGGTAATGTTATATGGGCTTCCCCAATGGCTCAGAAGATAAAGAATCTGTCTGCAGTATAGGAGACACAGGAGATGTGCGTTCAATCCTTGTGTCAGGAAGATCCCCTTGAGATTGAAATGGCAACCCACTCCATTATTTTTTACCTGGGAAATCCATGGAGAAAGGAGCCTGGAGGCCTATAGTCCACGGGGTCGCAAAGAGTCGAACCTGACTGAGTGACTGGGCACGCACACAGAGCCCTGTTGGAAGGGACTCTACCAAACACTTTCTGACCACATTGACACTGCTATAAAACTAGAAGGTACTTATCCTCAGGTACACATCTCACAGTTACAGAGGACTCCATTTAACACCAGGCATGTACAAATGCTGAAAACCTTTGAAGAAAACTGATGAAGAAGTAGCTGACATCCTTTTCCACTGCTTCTGCCCAAGTCTTCCTATGTTAACTAAACATGAAATCTTTTCTTCTTCATTTCCTTCCCTGTAGAATTGGCCTGCAAATATAACACTCTCATCTTCATCTCCCAGGCCAATACTAAGGTAGAATGACTCTAGAGTTCAGAATGATTCTTTCTTTTAGGCTAGGCAATTCTCTTTACACATGCTCTAAAAACCTGAATTAGCCCTGCCTTGAACAGGTAAATATAGCAGTCCCTATCCATTATCAGTACTTTCTCAATAGGAATGGATTGTGCCCTTCAGGTCTTGTTTTTGTCTGTATTTTCTTTCTCTTTGGGCCTTTGAAAACCTAGGTTAGCACACAGTTGAGCTATGCTTCCTATGTTATCTAACTGTGCTAACCTAATCTTAACTATACTAAAAATGACGAGGCATTCATGATTCAAAAACCATTTTCTTTGGCAGGGCCCTACTTCCCTGGTTAGGATTTAATACAGATGAGAATATGATTTAAATCGAGTAGGACCCTATGAGGTTGCTGGACACAGAAACCATTCTCTGTTCCCCATTTCTTATTTGTAGGGAATAGGCTTCAGCCTTCCTGACCTTCCCGGGGTTCCAAAGGGTAGGTTCAAACAGTTGTTAGTCAGGGAAGGGAGAGGATGTGGAGACAAGGGAGGAGCAGACAAGAAACAATAGTGCAGCCTTGAGGCAGGCTCCTAGCTCTGTCTCAAGAGATACACAGAACATTATCTTTGAGTTCTTCTGCAGGTCTAAACCCCTAACAGATAGAAGATGTTAACTGCTTGATGAAGCACTCCTCATTCTAAGACAAGGTCACAGTTTGTTAACCTTCAGATCCACAGAAGCTCATGTGGAGAACCTTTGAGGCCAGATGAAAGGAATGCAGGCCCTGTACATACTCTGATCCTTATCCCAGCCCTTGAACCACTGCTGTAAAACTCCTCACCCAATCTGCCTGGGGTTGGTGCACACAGTTTTGAGCCTGCTGTGTTTGCCTTTGCCTGGCAAAGCAATAAAACTATTCTTTTTTACTTCGCCCAAAGCTCTGTCTCCAAGATTCAATTCTGCACCTCTGGGGAAGTTGAAGCCCACTTATATAATGTCAATTGCAAACCGGCATTTACCAAGTACATTGCCAATGACTGAACAAGGATATCTACCATCTGCCCTTGTGGAGATTGACCTCTCTGCTGTGACTGTTGCTGACCTTCAGCACCCCCTGAGATTGTTCAGGGTGGAGTAAGCACTCTATGCTCCAGGGAATCTGGTGAGGCAGGTCTTTAGGTGGATGCTTTTAGGAACAGATTTTATTATCTCAATCCTTGCATCCCCTCATATTTAGAAGAGCACTAAATCTCTTCATGGTGACACCAGATCCTCATGAGTAACGGAAAACTCTTTGTAAGATGACTGTTTAATGAGATTGAACTCCCCCCCCCATCAAAATCATTCAAAATCTTCTTCCCATTGCCTCTTTGGTGCAGTCTTTCAGAGCTATCTGGGGTGCTGCCTCCCAAGTTGCAGTCCTAATTATGCCCCAAATAATGAATAGTGGGTTGGAGGCATACAGGGAGTAATATGGAAACCTATACTATCATATGTGAAAAAGATAGCTATTGTCATTGTGCTGTGGGAATAGGGGATCCTTCAAGGGCACTGTGGATGGCCTGGCGGGGTGGGGTGGGGGGGACTGAGAAGGGGGCGGAGGAGGAAGGGGGCCAGGGATATACATATGACTAACCTGGAACTATACATATCTGTAAACAACAAAACTCTGTAAAAGTAAAAAGTGAAAGAAAAAAAAAAAGAACAAGAAAAAAAAAAAAAAACAACCCTAAACTCTCAAGTTGTTTATCTTTTTTCAATTGACAATAACATCACTGACTAAGAAACTTGACTTAAAATGATGACTCATTCAATGTGGAGGTTGAGGTTGATGGGGTTCTTCCTTTCACTGTGTTAGATATTGAGGAGTAGGGCTCCAAAATGCACTCCAGGCATTGGGAATTATCCTGTGCATATATTTTATAATACGGAACATTGTATCCTCTAAAAGTTTTAAATGCATGTTCACAGACATTGACCAACATAAAAAACATCTCCCAAAGACTAGAACATGGACTTCCCTCATGGCTCAGATGGTAAAGAATCTGACCACAATGGAGGAAACCTGGGTTCAATACCTTGGTTAGGAAGAGCCCCTGGAGAAGGAAATGGCAACCCATTCTAGTATTCCTGCCTGGAGAATTCCATGGACAGAGAAGCCTGGCAGGCTACAGTCCATGGGGTCACAAAAAATCAGACACAACTAAACAACTAACACTTTCATTTTCAGGACTAGAACAGCAGGAAAAAAGTGAAGACAAAGATCAAGTTAAAAACTGCAACTCTGAAGTTCTGGCTTGTGAGGAGCTAAAGTCATGAGCTATAGATACCACAGCAAAGAGCAACAAAGGCGGCTGAGTGAAGCTAATGCTTTACATTTTACCTCTTTGTTAGGCTGACAGTGTGAGTCTTCAGAGTACTCTTTGGCCTCCCATCAAAATCATTCAAAATCTTCTTCCCATTGCCTCTTTGGTGCAGTCTTTCAGAGCTATCTGGGGTGCTGCCTCCCAAGTTGCAGTCCTAATTATGCCCCAAATAATGAATAGTGGGTTGGAGGCATACAGGGAGTAATATGGAAACCTATACTATCATATGTGAAAAAGATAGCTATTGTCATTGTGCTGTGGGAATAGGGGATCCTTCAAGGGCACTGTGGATGGCCTGGGGGGGTGGGGTGGGGGGACTGAGAAGGGGGCGGAGGAGGAAGGGGGCCAGGGATATACATATGACTAACCTGGAACTATACATATCTGTAAACAACAAAACTCTGTAAAAGTAAAAAGTGAAAGAAAAAAAAAAAGAACAAGAAAAAAAAAAAAAAACAACCCTAAACTCTCAAGTTGTTTATCTTTTTTCAATTGACAATAACATCACTGACTAAGAAACTTGACTTAAAATGATGACTCATTCAATGTGGAGGTTGAGGTTGATGGGGTTCTTCCTTTCACTGTGTTAGATATTGAGGAGTAGGGCTCCAAAATGCACTCCAGGCATTGGGAATTATCCTGTGCATATATTTTATAATACGGAACATTGTATCCTCTAAAAGTTTTAAATGCATGTTCACAGACATTGACCAACATAAAAAACATCTCCCAAAGACTAGAACATGGACTTCCCTCATGGCTCAGATGGTAAAGAATCTGACCACAATGGAGGAAACCTGGGTTCAATACCTTGGTTAGGAAGAGCCCCTGGAGAAGGAAATGGCAACCCATTCTAGTATTCCTGCCTGGAGAATTCCATGGACAGAGAAGCCTGGCAGGCTACAGTCCATGGGGTCACAAAAAATCAGACACAACTAAACAACTAACACTTTCATTTTCAGGACTAGAACAGCAGGAAAAAAGTGAAGACAAAGATCAAGTTAAAAACTGCAACTCTGAAGTTCTGGCTTGTGAGGAGCTAAAGTCATGAGCTATAGATACCACAGCAAAGAGCAACAAAGGGGCAGAGCTGTAGCTGAGAGTGAAGCTAATGCTTTACATTTTTACCTCTTTGTTAGGCTGACAGTGTGATCAAAAGGGGGATTGTTAATGAGAAAAACCACAAACCCATAATGGCATCACTTATGCTGAGGTCCATAATAGCAAACCTAGATTTAATACCTAAACTCATTCCAGTTTCAACCTTCACCAGAAATGAAACCTTAATCAACTAGTCTGGAATTTTCTGGTTAGCACCAAGGAAATCATCTTTGTTGTGAGCCCTCTCCATCTCCCAGGGGAACAAGAGCAATCTGCATGATAAAACTCCTGCAGTTTCCTTCCCCCTAAAAATTGCATCCTGGCCTTAAACTAATTCTTTCTTTCTCTTAATTGCTACCCTGCCTCACCCTTCCAATAGAAAAACTTCCATTGTGAAATCTCCTTTGAGTGCTCTTCTAGTTACTAAATGAAATGCTTCCTCATTCATGAACTACCTAATAAAGTCAATTAGACTTTCAAATATATTCAGCAATTTGTTTTTTAATAATGGGTAAGTAAAAATCACAATTCCATATATTTATGAAAAATATTCTTTATACTTCTTCTGTGGCATATATAAATTTTACCTAATATTATAATAATTTTACTTCTATTTAATAACAAACACCTTAATTTAGAAGAGTAGATTACTGCTTTCTTGGAATACCATGTAAGTCCTAGCCTGAAACCTGAGCACTCTATAAGTACATAATTAGCATTTGATACACAACTGTGTGAATGAAAATTTCAGTATTTTAGGCCCATATTTGCCCTTCACATAATTTAATATTAATGCATATTGTTAAGTAAAAGTATTAGGCCAAATTTGAAATATAATTCAGGTTTTGCAAAAAGAGTAAAATAATCTTTCAATCCAAACTGATTTATCTGTATATATTAGATTATCATGAAATACTTGCAGATTTACACGTTTATAAAAGAAAGTCATCGGTCTCAACAGTTCTATTTCTTTTAAAAGAGGGTCAATCTATATCTAATTTTCTTCACAAGCTTCAAGGTGGAGATTTAATTAGTAAGCACTGAAGGGGTGCAGAATGTGCCACCCCAAAAGATTTGCTTGTAGCTGAGAGTGAAGCTAATGCTTTACATTTTTACCTCTTTGTTAGGCTGACAGTGTGATCAAAAGGGGGATTGTTAATGAGAAAAACCACAAACCCATAATGGCATCACTTATGCTGAGGTCCATAATAGCAAACCTAGATTTAATACCTAAACTCATTCCAGTTTCAACCTTCACCAGAAATGAAACCTTAATCAACTAGTCTGGAATTTTCTGGTTAGCACCAAGGAAATCATCTTTGTTGTGAGCCCTCTCCATCTCCCAGGGGAACAAGAGCAATCTGCATGATAAAACTCCTGCAGTTTCCTTCCCCCTAAAAATTGCATCCTGGCCTTAAACTAATTCTTTCTTTCTCTTAATTGCTACCCTGCCTCACCCTTCCAATAGAAAAACTTCCATTGTGAAATCTCCTTTGAGTGCTCTTCTAGTTACTAAATGAAATGCTTCCTCATTCATGAACTACCTAATAAAGTCAATTAGACTTTCAAATATATTCAGCAATTTGTTTTTTAATAATGGGTAAGTAAAAATCACAATTCCATATATTTATGAAAAATATTCTTTATACTTCTTCTGTGGCATATATAAATTTTACCTAATATTATAATAATTTTACTTCTATTTAATAACAAACACCTTAATTTAGAAGAGTAGATTACTGCTTTCTTGGAATACCATGTAAGTCCTAGCCTGAAACCTGAGCACTCTATAAGTACATAATTAGCATTTGATACACAACTGTGTGAATGAAAATTTCAGTATTTTAGGCCCATATTTGCCCTTCACATAATTTAATATTAATGCATATTGTTAAGTAAAAGTATTAGGCCAAATTTGAAATATAATTCAGGTTTTGCAAAAAGAGTAAAATAATCTTTCAATCCAAACTGATTTATCTGTATATATTAGATTATCATGAAATACTTGCAGATTTACACGTTTATAAAAGAAAGTCATCGGTCTCAACAGTTCTATTTCTTTTAAAAAGAGGGTCAATCTATATCTAATTTTCTTCTACAAGCTTCAAGGTGGAGATTTAATTAGTAAGCACTGAAGGGGTGCAGAATGTGCCACCCCAAAAGATAGCTGTTTTGTATAATGAGTTATTTAGGCTGATTATTTTTGAGATAAAGCAGACTTGGCAAAAACTCTGAAAACTGATTAGAAGTCACCCTTTTGTAAGAGACATTTACATTTATTAAGGAAATCTTCATTTGCAAGGATGGCTCCTTCTTTGTACCAGGAAGAAGGATTCTGGCAGAGGACATGCCAACCCACTCCAGTATTCTTGCTTGGAAAATCCCATGGACAGGGGAGTCTGGCAGGCCACAGTCCAGGGTGTCACAGATGAGTTGGACATGACTTAGTCACTAAACAACAACAATAGTATAGTTGTTGTCAGTAAACTGCCTTTAAGAAATGTTGTATTTTACAGAATCACAGACATGGAGAATAGACTTCTGGTTGCCAAGGGGAAGTGGGTGGGCGAAGCGGGTGGGGGAAGGATGGAGTGGGGTCTGGGATTAGCAGATATGAACTCTTATATATAAGATGGATAAATAATAAGGTCCTATTGTATAGCACAGGGAACTATATTCAGTATCCTGTGATAAACTATAATGGAAAAGAATCTGAAAAAGAAAAAAAATGCATGCATACATATATATATATATACACACACACACACATATATACAGAAACACACATATATGTATGTGTATAAGACAATCACTTCGCTGTATAGCAGAAATAAACACTGTAAATCAACTATACCTTAATAAAATAAATTTTTAAAAGTTTCAAAAAATATCTCTAGGAACTCTCCTCAAAGGAGAAGGCATGGATTTAGACTTGCAGGACAAGCTTATTCTTGCTCACTGTGCTTTTCTTCCCACAACTGGTTTCCCTCCCATCACCAATATTTTCTCTCTTTAGCTGTTTATTCAACGTGGTGGCTTGAGACATTTCAACAAGTTGGTCAGTTTTCTTGGGTATTCATGTTATTACACTTTTGTTTTTCTCCTGTTTATCTTTTATTATTGCAGGTATCTCAGCCAACAACCTAGAAGGGCAGAAGGAAAATTATTTTTCCTTCCCTATATAGTCAACAATATTTATCTGAACTAGACAGTTGTATATGCTACTGTCTTTGGAGGGCAGAATTTTGAATTAGGAATCTGGCTTCTACATTTCTGATAAAAACCTATTATATATAATCTCTAGCTCAAAAAATGTATTTCAAGTTAAGTTGTTCTCAATGGCCATACAACTTGCTAGTGTGTGTGAGTGTGTGTGTATATATATATACACATATACATATATATACACACACACATATATAGATATATATAGAACTAGGACACAAAAATAATGAAATGATACCACTTCATCAAAACATAAACAAAATATGATTAGTAATGTTAAAATAAACCATCTCCCAAGTGCCTATCCCTGATTCTGACACTAATTGATGCAAACTATCATGGTCAGTCTGGTTGTTTTAAGTCTTAAAATAAGTACAACTCATTACCTCCCTAATGAAGTGTAAAGCCAGGGAACGTAATGTTTTTAATGGCCATAGCCCATGTCACTTGCTGTCCCAGGCTGATATTTATTCTACTTCCCCTGGGCACAACAGGCTACTTAGTCTATATATAAGATGGATAAATAATAAGGTCCTATTGTATAGCACAGGGAACTATATTCAGTATCCTGTGATAAACTATAATGGAAAAGAATCTGAAAAAGAAAAAAAATGCATGCATACATATATATATATATACACACACACACACACATATATACAGAAACACACATATATGTATGTGTATAAGACAATCACTTCGCTGTATAGCAGAAATAAACACTGTAAATCAACTATACCTTAATAAAATAAATTTTTAAAAGTTTCAAAAAATATCTCTAGGAACTCTCCTCAAAGGAGAAGGCATGGATTTAGACTTGCAGGACAAGCTTATTCTTGCTCACTGTGCTTTTCTTCCCACAACTGGTTTCCCTCCCATCACCAATATTTTCTCTCTTTAGCTGTTTATTCAACGTGGTGGCTTGAGACATTTCAACAAGTTGGTCAGTTTTCTTGGGTATTCATGTTATTACACTTTTGTTTTTCTCCTGTTTATCTTTTATTATTGCAGGTATCTCAGCCAACAACCTAGAAGGGCAGAAGGAAAATTATTTTTCCTTCCCTATATAGTCAACAATATTTATCTGAACTAGACAGTTGTATATGCTACTGTCTTTGGAGGGCAGAATTTTGAATTAGGAATCTGGCTTCTACATTTCTGATAAAAACCTATTATATATAATCTCTAGCTCAAAAAATGTATTTCAAGTTAAGTTGTTCTCAATGGCCATACAACTTGCTAGTGTGTGTGAGTGTGTGTGTATATATATATACACATATACATATATATACACACACACATATATAGATATATATAGAACTAGGACACAAAAATAATGAAATGATACCACTTCATCAAAACATAAACAAAATATGATTAGTAATGTTAAAATAAACCATCTCCCAAGTGCCTATCCCTGATTCTGACACTAATTGATGCAAACTATCATGGTCAGTCTGGTTGTTTTAAGTCTTAAAATAAGTACAACTCATTACCTCCCTAATGAAGTGTAAAGCCAGGGAACGTAATGTTTTTAATGGCCATAGCCCATGTCACTTGCTGTCCCAGGCTGATATTTATTCTACTTCCCCTGGGCACAACAGGCTACTTAGTCATACACTGTTTTCTTTATATAACACAAATTCACATTCTTATTTTGTCTTAAGCTGTAACCTGACTTTCTGATTTGAGTTCTCGGAATTCTTTAAACAGACATCATCATAAAAGGAAAAAGATATTTTCATTAAAAAATAGATAATGAGAATAGAACCCAAATTTCTACTTTTAAGCTTAGGAAGGGGGGTACTCATGCTACTAAAGATGATGAAATCTCTTTTTACATGGCATTTTCATTTTGCAGAACTCAGTCAAGCCACCAGAAGTGAACTGAAGAACATCTAACATGACCCTGTATGTGTTCTACAAGGATTGAGGAATGTGGACTGGAATTTGACCAGGGTGCTTTTAAAATCAGTTCTATTTCTAAGAGATGGCACTAAAAAGACTGAAGCTCTTAAACCAATAAAACACTCATCATTACAAAGTCTGGGTGTGTCTGCTATGGGTTTTGCTGGATTTTTGTTTCCTATTTAAGCAGAGCATTTTACTGATCTCTTCAGGCGAATTCTATCTAACGGTGATTCATGGCAGCTTGTAGCCTTACACTATTTGCCAGCTACCCTGTGAAACAGTTCATTCAATTAGTAAGTACTTATGGTGTGCTTGTTATTTTCAGAATTAAATGTTAGAATTATAGGAATTCAAACATAAAGAAGTCACACTTTGAAGTTTACAGTTCAGTCATGGAGATAAAACATAACTACAGAGAGGATGGGCTTCCCTGGTGGTGTAGTGGTAAAGAATCTGCCTGCCAATGCAGGAGATGTGGGTTCGATCCCTGGGTTGGGAAGATCCCCTGATGGAGGAAATGGCAACCTACTCCAGTATTCTTGTCTGGAGAATTCCATGGACAGAGGAGCCTGGAGGTCTACAGTGCATGGAGTCACAGAGAGTAGGGTAGTACTGAGCATGCATACACTCAGGGAAATGATGTCCTCAGAGAGACACAATGGTGCTTAGAATTCCTAATCTCTGGCATTTAGTTACTTGCAAATGTGGCAATGTAAGAAAGAGACCCACTCCCTCAGTGAAATAGGGAAGCAGAGTCTCCTGTTGGAAAGGTTTTTGTTTGTTTTGTTTCTTTAACATATACTGGCTTCTCATTAAGATGTTTTAAAGGTGACTTTACTTAAGGCTTAGGAATGGATACCCTTAAATTCTTTAAGTATCATGATTCAATAAATATCTGATACATTTTAACTTAATTGAAATAATCTATCACAAGCAAATAAATAATAGATATAATTATACATTAGTACATAAAATATTTTCATATAAATCTATACATACATGAACATATAAGAATTATGTATATAAATGCGCATCTGTATACATTTATTTTTTTCACATATATATTTATTTATAAACTCAATAACTGACTCTCACATGTTGTTTCCCTTCAGCATTGGTCTGGGGAAAGAAGACTCAACAAATACCCTTGTTAGAATCAGAAGACTTGGGTTAAATCATGGCTTTACCATTTGTTATCTGTGTGTCTTGAACAAGGTATTACGAGCTATTGTCCCTGGTTCCCTCATTTATTTAATGGGGACAATACAGTCAGCCCTCTGAATCTGTGGCCAGAGAGCTGGCTCTACTCATTGTCCTTCACTCTTTTATATAAGGAACTTGAGCAGCTGCAGACTTGGGTATTCATAGAGCCTCCTGGAACCAATCCCCCACAGACACTGAGGAATACCTGTATCAACTTTAGGTGATATTGTGGAAATCAAATCACTTACATACATGTATCAACTCATATATGCATACTTGGACTTCTTGGTCCAAGTCATGTAAAATATCATACAGATCTAAAATATTATTATTTATGAGACATTTGAAGATTTGAATAAAATTAGACTTTGCCAAATAAACAAGTAAACATTTTAAAGGCTATAACATATCTCAAATGTTTCATATATTCTGGAGTTCCCTGGGATGTGTTTCCAGGTACTAAAACTCTTAGACACTGAGAGGAAACCTTGACATTTTGGGAGCTCTTCCAGTGCTAAGAAAAAAAGAAATTACTCCCATTTGACTTACTGCAATGTATGTTTGGCATGATGCCCAACGTTGAGAGACACATGACCCAATGCTCTAAAATCCAGAGAAATTTACAAGTACTAGTAATCAACAGGAGAATTCTTCCATCCAATAGGACTGTGCCTCTACCTTTCAGCAGTCCCTACAACAGCTAAGACTGCACTAAATCCCTCAGGAAGAGCTGCTAAAGTGCCATGGTTTCAACAGGCCAACATGAGCCTATATATTTCTATGTTGTTCATATTACCTTATCTTTCTGCACAATTACACTTGATGTTCACATTTTCAGGATGACTGGATTTTATCAATTCATGGCACAGTTTTCTCTTTAATTATAGAGAGAGGTGCTTTCTACTCACTCTTATTCTGTCCATTTGAGACTCAGTTTTATCTTTTCAAATATTCTCTTGTTTAGCACATTTTTCTGATAACAAATGAAATCAGTCTGCGAATATGACTTTCTGTCTTCCCTCCTCTCCACCAATTCCTTTTTTTTTTTTCCTGAAAGGTATCTATGGCTCAACGCAGCTGTCCTAAGGCTCCAGTATTGAAGAGAAAAGTCTGATTGCAATGGCCAGGTTTATTGCTTTTATCACTGCCCTGTAGACTTTATAGTGGACTCTCAGTGGATTTACTCCTGCTATCCAGACTCAGACTACTCACAGTTGGTAGTAGTAGTTCCAGCTACAATGCAGTAGCTGGAAACCATAAAAAAAGAATGTTCTGCAAAAAGATTTTTATTGTAACTTAATACTAAATCAAACATCAGAAAGCATTTCATTCAGAAAAACCTTGCTGTAGAACCAATATTTTTCCAAGGCCCTAGACTGAAATTTAAGAAAATCAGCACTCTCAGTGAAGGAAAACTTTTTTTCTTTTTTTTTTTCTTAATTTTTGGCCTCCTTTATTGGTCTTTTCATTTTATTTATTTTCATCCGTCTTTGTTCTTTGGCCTGTGTGGGCCTCCCATCACAGTGGCCTCTCTCGCTACAGAGCACTGGCTCTGGGCGCATGCGTTCCAAAGCTCCGGGTCAGTAGTTGGACACATCAGTCCAGCCGCTCTGTGGCATGTGGGATCTTCCCAGGCCAGGGATCAAACCGGCTCCCCTTGCCCTGCAAGGCAGTGTCCTTACCCACTGGACCACCAGGGAAGCCCAAAGGAAAACTTCTTGAGCAAGGACTAAAGATGCTGTGAACAGATAGAAAAACTCCATCTTCATGTACCCATTTTCTAGTTATAAAAAGGTCTTATCCTTCTAGAGGAGCTCTGTCACTGGTGACACCTTGCAGACCCAGTGGAAATGTCAAAGATGAAGACAGGGGATTGGGATGGACTGGCATGTTTGGGTCCTTCCAATTTTCACATGCTGAGGTCTTAATGCCCACAGTGATGGTTTGTGAAGTCATTAAGTTTAGATGAGGTCATGAGGGTAGGTCCTCATCATGGGGCTGGCCTTCTTTTTGCTCTCTGGGAATAGGCCCTCTGTGAGTTGGGAAGGGGCTTTCACCAGGAATTGAATCTGTAGGCATTTTGATCTTGGACTTCTCAGCCTCCAGAACAGTGAGAAAGAAATGTCTATTATTTCATCTACACGGGCTATAGTATCTTGTCACAGCAACCCAAGATGACCAAGCCACTGTTATTTTTGTAGTGATCTACCATTTGAGAAGGGCTTTTCTTGATGTCATGTCATTTAATCCTGAGAGCAAACTGATACAGAAGGCATCAGAGCCCAATGTTACAGATGAAAAAAGAAATGGTCAGAGAGAGACTAAGCAAGCTGCCAAGGATCTTACCGACACTAAAGAGTGGAGGCAGGGTTTAAATCACATCTTCCCATTTTACAGCCACTGCTTTCAGCACCATGTTACTCTTAGAAGGAAAACTTGAAGAGAGCCGTTCTTAGGTGCTCATCTCACAAACATAAAAGCCATCATCATTACTGCCACCATGCATGTCAACATTATCCCACAACCAACTGCTAGTTGCGCAGGTCTCTCTGGTAGGCCTCCAAAACTCAAGGGCTTTCTTTTGAAAATCTGTATTCTCCATGTGAAGCTAGCCTGGGTGGGCCTCAGGTAATTACCACCATGTCCGGCAGCTATAGAAAAGTCTTGGTGGTTTCTCTTTCTTTTCAGCGTGCACAGGAAGGGTCAAGGGCACACACCAGTGGGCTGCCATTTTGAGGGGAAGAACAGCTGGGACATTTGTTGGGGTGTCTGATGGAGATAGTCAAAGCAACATGTGATCATGTTTTAGAAACCTTTCAATCTAAGACTTGAAAAATGCTATGGTCATCAGCTCCAAAGTGGTCCCCAATGATCCTCATGCACACATGCTAAGTCGTTTCAGTTGTATCCACCTCTGTGACCATATGGAATACAGCTCACCAGGCTCCTCTGTCCATGGGATTTCCCAGGCAAGAATACTAGAGTGGGTTGCCATGCCGTCCTTCAGGGCATCTTCGCAACCCAGGAAGTTAACCTATGTGTCTTAATGTCTTTTGCATTGGCAGATGAGTTCTTCACCACTAGCTCCACCTGGAAAGCCTCCATTGATCCTTGTCTCATACACACACACACACACACATACATATCTTTTGGAATCTCTCCTTTCTCCGTCTCACTGCATCAGGGCTGGCCTGTGGCAAATAATTTCCTAGAGAAGGAACAGTATGAACTCTAAGGCTAGGTCACAAACAGCATTATAGCTTCTGCCTTGTAGTCATGCTTTACTAATTCTGGAGAAGCCAGCTAAAAAGGCACAGGGACAATCATGCAGGCCCATGGACAAGTTCATGGAGAGAACCAGCTAGACAGTAAGACCTCCCAAATGATGTAAGAGAGCCTCCTGGGGAGTGACCCTTCCAGCCCCAGCCTTCGCACACCTGTAGCCTTAGGTGCCTACTGCCTGCAAACTCATGAGATCCCAAGAAAGAACCTCTTGACCAGTCACTCATAATTTTCTGACCTAGAAAATCTGTGAGAGATAATAAATGATGGTTGCTGTTTTAAGGCATTAAGTTTGGGGGTTATTTTGCAGCAATAGGTAACCACACACTTACTTTCTTCACTCAAGCAGAGTGAACCCAGCTCTTTCCTTTGCATATAAAAAAATCATAATCCATTATTCCTGCTTACTTCATAAATGCTTCCCTTAAGGCAGGTACAAAAGAATAGAAAAGTCTTGGTGGTTTCTCTTTCTTTTCAGCGTGCACAGGAAGGGTCAAGGGCACACACCAGTGGGCTGCCATTTTGAGGGGAAGAACAGCTGGGACATTTGTTGGGGTGTCTGATGGAGATAGTCAAAGCAACATGTGATCATGTTTTAGAAACCTTTCAATCTAAGACTTGAAAAATGCTATGGTCATCAGCTCCAAAGTGGTCCCCAATGATCCTCATGCACACATGCTAAGTCGTTTCAGTTGTATCCACCTCTGTGACCATATGGAATACAGCTCACCAGGCTCCTCTGTCCATGGGATTTCCCAGGCAAGAATACTAGAGTGGGTTGCCATGCCGTCCTTCAGGGCATCTTCGCAACCCAGGAAGTTAACCTATGTGTCTTAATGTCTTTTGCATTGGCAGATGAGTTCTTCACCACTAGCTCCACCTGGAAAGCCTCCATTGATCCTTGTCTCATACACACACACACACACACATACATATCTTTTGGAATCTCTCCTTTCTCCGTCTCACTGCATCAGGGCTGGCCTGTGGCAAATAATTTCCTAGAGAAGGAACAGTATGAACTCTAAGGCTAGGTCACAAACAGCATTATAGCTTCTGCCTTGTAGTCATGCTTTACTAATTCTGGAGAAGCCAGCTAAAAAGGCACAGGGACAATCATGCAGGCCCATGGACAAGTTCATGGAGAGAACCAGCTAGACAGTAAGACCTCCCAAATGATGTAAGAGAGCCTCCTGGGGAGTGACCCTTCCAGCCCCAGCCTTCGCACACCTGTAGCCTTAGGTGCCTACTGCCTGCAAACTCATGAGATCCCAAGAAAGAACCTCTTGACCAGTCACTCATAATTTTCTGACCTAGAAAATCTGTGAGAGATAATAAATGATGGTTGCTGTTTTAAGGCATTAAGTTTGGGGGTTATTTTGCAGCAATAGGTAACCACACACTTACTTTCTTCACTCAAGCAGAGTGAACCCAGCTCTTTCCTTTGCATATAAAAAAATCATAATCCATTATTCCTGCTTACTTCATAAATGCTTCCCTTAAGGCAGGTACAAAAGAATAGAGACTAGTGGCAAGCAATATGTTTTGTTGCTTCAAATTATTAATGAGGATATATGGTAAAGTATGAAATCATAGATCTCAAATAATCTGAACAGTGTTACAGAACCCAAGGAGAATTGAGAGAATCATAAAACGGAGCACTCCATGGTTTAGATATCTAACCGATGGCTTAGACTTATCTAAACTGCATAGTATCACTAGGAAGTAATATTCCTTCTAATGCTTAGAGATACCAAAATATAACAGAAATTCAGGTTTTCAGTTGCAATGCCCTGTTAGGCCATAAAATGAAAATGCTCGTCTATGAAAATCCGGAATTCATCCTGTGAGCATGTCTCATTTAATAGTTACCTTCATTATGTTTAGGTTTTAAAGTAGACGAATAGAACCTGTCCTAATCTAAATTTTTCCCTTTAGAAAGAAACAATGAAAAAAATAAGCATTTAGTAGAAAACAGTATTTGGGTTCATTATTGTAGCTACATTAATTTAAATGAAATATATTTATTTTTCTGATTACATACTCATGTGAAAGACTAATGACTAAATATAAGTTAATTTGATTTTAAATTCTTTCAAATATGTTAACTATTAGTCGCTCAGTTGTGTCCACCTCTTTGCTATCCTATGGATTGTAGCCTGCCAGTCTCTGTCTGTGGGATTCTCCAGGCAAGAATACTGCAGTGGGTTGCCATTTCCTCCTCTAGGGGATCTTCCTGACTCAGGGATCAAACCCAGGTCTCCTACATTGCAGGCAGTTTGCTTACCGTGTGAGTCACCAGGGAAGCCCAATAATAGTTAAAAACTAGCTAGAAATGTGATGTTTAATCTCACAGACCTGAAGCACTGTGAGCAGCTACTGCATCAGTTATATTCACTGCTTATTTACAGCACAGAAACACAGTAGGTACTCAATTTTTGGTATTAATCCTCATAAAATTTTAAAATGAGATATTTAAATTAGAATTATTTATGACAGATATTCAGTATTAGTTTAACACAATATAAGTAAAATTCTGTGAAGAAAAAAACACATACACTTGATTTTATAGGTAAAAAATTGTAATGTTTGAGCTGTAATTCATGAAATGGAGCTCTCAAATTGATGAAGATGCTAAAGATCATTTCCATTATTTAATATATATTTTCAGGTACTCTATTAACTGGGTACAAATGATAATGAAATCATTAAATTTATATGTGAAGAAACACAGGGCAAAATGAACCTCACTATGATGGTTAATTTCATGTGTCAAATTGGGTAGACAATGATTCCCAGTTGTTTGTTTAAGCATCAGTGTGGAGGTTTCTGTAAAGTTACTTTTTAGATATGATTAACTTAAATCTGTGGACTTTGAATAAAGCAGATAAGCCTCCATAATGATGGAAGGCTTCATGCAATCAGCTCAAACCCTTAAGAGAAAAGACTTAAGATGCCTAGGGAAGGGGAAAAAAATTCTGCCTCTTGAGTTCTTCAGACTCAAGACTGCAGTATCAACTCTCCTCTGAGTATCCATCCAGCTAGGATTCTCTAAAGATTTCAGACACCCCAGTTTCCACAGTGGCATGAGCCAATTCCTTAAAGTCTCTCACTCTTTTTCTCTTAATGTATGTGTATTTAAATAAACATAAATATGTGTGTGTATATATATATATGTATACATCTCTCTAGAGATATGTGTGTGTGTGTGTGTGTGTGTGTGTGTGTGGAGAGAGAGAAAGTGAGTTTTTTGGAGAAAGTTGATTAATAAACTCACTCCTCTTAGAAAATAATATTATTTTAAGAAATGATTAATAATAATGATATATAATATGTAGTAAAACTCTTATTTTGTAGGAGGATTGAGAAAGTGATATTTTGCTTAACCCTTAGTGTAACATCAAGTTCCACTGCACCAAAACTCACACTGTTAGACTACTTGGACTGCTGAAGTTACAGAAAACAAAACTATTGCAAAGCCTATATACTCATTCTTCAGTGTGTGTGTTTCTCTAAAAGAACCTGTATTATATTGCAAGGTGCCGCTGGTGAGGGGTGGGTGCCAACTCCTCTTAGACTTCTTAAATGTAAACGAATTTCCAGGCTCTTCCTTACATCTGCTTTGTTATTCACCTGGCAACCTATCTCTATGCAAGCTAATCGACTCCAGGTAACTTCCAAATCTGTGTAGAAATAACCACTTCTGAAATCCTCTTGTGTTTTCAACTATTTCTCATTCTGGTCGTCCACCGGATCTTAAGCACATTATTTTATCACCCACAATCAGCTTCTTTTTCTGAGTTCTCTCTGAGTATGATATTACCATTTTTCAAAGCACTGAATTTCAGACTCTTTCAAGGCGAGCACTCTCTTAGATCTTCAATTTCAGACATCCAATCAATGTCCTAATTTCTGTTAATGCTAGCTCTACTGTGTATCTCAATTCAGTTCTTTCTTTCCACTCCACTGCCCCTGCTCTAGCTTGGGCTCTCGTGGCTCCTAACTGCTCTCACTGACTTCACTTACTGCCTTATCCTCCATAACCTATGTGCTCACACATATACACACTTACACATGCTCCTATAAATTCATCCATCACACTACTGCTAACTAAGTTGAATTATGTGTTCTCCTATCATTGTTTCCTGAAATATTCTTCCCTCTCCAGCCTTTTCCTGCTTTTCAAAATCCTAATCAAATTTAGAATTTGTGGACAAAATTTTACCTCCTGGGAGCATTCCACAACCCTTTTATTCAGATCTAATCTCCCTTTCTCTTGCGTACTATCTCTGCATTGTGCAATACTTCTTTACTGCAGTGCTTACCCTAGACTGCCTTGCCCTGATATACTTGTCCAAATACCCATATTCAATCATGAGCTCTTTTAAGACAAAGGCAGAATCATTCCTCCTCGTCTCCCCTCCATCACCTCTGATGTTAACCAACAGAGAGTAAGCATTCAAATATTTACTGAACTGAACTCGCTCGTTGCGTCCTGGTGGATGTAAATTTTGAGAGCTGCTTGTAATCTTTATAACGGGTTGACAGCAAGTGCTAGATGTCAAAAGAAGGAAATTTATATGGTTGATTGCAGTCCTTCTAAAATAAGCAACTCTCCATTAGACAATACCTGAGAGAACGATATTGGCTGGCATTTCATTAGAAATAGAGATTTCATAAAAATGTGGAGAATAACAAAGTCTTTTTATTTCACCATAAAGGATTGCCTACATTTGGTTGCAGCAATGAATGATGGGTTGACAAAGCTGCTATAAAACTGTCACTTAATTGTAAAATCCTGTGAGTGGATTTTTATTCTTGTACAGTAGAACATTCTCCTCTCTACAGCCCTGTACACACCAGCTCTTTAAGCAATACGATACCAACTCATTTTCTTAAAATGTATATGATGTCACCAAAGTTCTCAAAGCATCCTGGACCAACTTGAAAATGTCTTAGTTGGAAAAATCACTTGAAAGAAACAACTCTCTCTTAAGACTTGGTATTTTGTTCTGAAGTTCCACCCCTGTGTTAGATAATAAAACACTATATGTGATTCTCCCTACATATCCTCCTGGCTCCAGTGCTTCTGCACCAAATTCATTTCATCTTGACTGTATCTACCATTTAATGAGCATCTGGCCAAGTCTTCATTTGAGAAACATCATGCAATTTTATCTTCATAATCACTCTACCAGCTTAAGTATTTCTATTAACTCCACATGACAGATGACAGAATCACAGCTTAGAGAAGTCAATCCATTCGGTCAAGGTTTAACAGCTACTACTGTGTACATTTCCAAGACATCTAAGAGACAGTCCTATAATCAGACATACAAATGCATAGAAGAGAATACAAATGGGAGCAGTAAAACATTATATCCCAATAAACTAAGGCTGCTCCTAATATTTTAACTTCTTAAACAAATACTTCTATTGTTTACCAACAAGCCCTTAATATTTGATGCACCTCAGGCTTTAGAATTATACAGACATTGGCTTAAATCCTAGTCCCTCACAGAACATCTTAGTAGGACAGCAGGCACATTACTTAAGCCTTCTGAACTTCAGTTTTTTGTCTCTATAATAACACCCACATCCTAAGGTTAGAATAAATATTGAAAGTGAAATAGCTTACATCAACTGCCTTGCTTTTTGTATTATCACTCACATAAAGGCTTTCTCAAATATTTGTTTCATTCTATTTATGTATTTTATTCCATCTTTTCAAAAGCAACCTTCTTCTGATCTTCTAAAACTCTCCATTTTGTGGGGGACGGGTAGTAGTAAAGACCTTACTAATTGCTCTAAATGTTTCCTCCTAACCATTCAAACAACTCAATCAGATTACAGTTAAAACAACAAGAGATAACTTTCATGTAATAGCTCATTTAATTCTCCCAACCTCGAAGTAGACAGAAGTAATCTTTTTTTAATAAAATATATATTTTTAAATTTGGGCCTCTTTTTATTGATTTTTTATTTATTTACTTTTCATCCATTTTTACTCTTCAGCCTGTGTGGGCCTCCCATTACAGTGGCCTCTTTCGTTGCAGAGCACCAGCTCATAAATGGACACACCAGTCTAGCTACTCTGCAGCATGTGGGATCTTCCTGGGCCAGGGATCGAACTGGTGCCCCCTGCACTGCAAGGCAGTCTCTCTACCCACTGGACCACCAGGAAAGCCCAGAAGTATTCTTATCTTATAGAGGAGAAAATTAAGATCAGATAGTTTACTGAGATTAGTTGTTTGTTCAGGGTCACAAAGCTAGTAAGTGGCCAGCCCAGGAAGCTTACCCTTAAAACCTATATGTGCTGTCATCATAGATCAGGGGTCCCCAGCCTCTGGGATCTAATGCCTAATGATCAGAGCTGGAGCTGAGGTAATAATAATAGAAATAGAGTGCCTAATAAATTTAATACATGTGAATCTTCCTGAAATCATCCCCTTCTACTCAATATCCATGGAAAAACTATTTTCCAAAAAACTGGTCCATGGTGACAAAAAGGTTGGTGACCACTGCCACAAATCTTTAAAATGGCAGTGGTGGGGGTTATGGAAGGAGAAGGTATATAAGTAAAGTTCTCAATTACAAATGTCAGATGAGCCATGTTCATCAATATTATTTAAGGAATAAATAGAGCAATAAGAGAGCAGTTGGGGGGAGGTGACGGTCGGAAAAAAAAAAAAAAAAAGAGCAGTTGTGTTTTTCCATATTCTCTTTACTGCTATGAGACGTACTACAGTAGCAAGATTTGCAGTTGTAACAAATCTGAACATGACTTTTGCATAATTCTGAAACCTCCAAGGGAGCAATTTTAGATCCTTCTTCTCTGTTTCTGCTCTCCTGACCTAGCCCTGCTGCAGAATAAAACGTCCAGGATTGGTTGACCCATTTGGCAACCAAAGCATTGAAGGAAAATGAGCAGTTTGACCATCAGACACAGCAAGGGGAATTTTTCACCTGAATGTTCTTAGAATGAAATTTATTCTCTCACTTGGATTTTTACAACGTGATTTCCATCAATATAATCACCTAAAAGCAATAGACACCATGGAAGTACTTTTATACATTGAAACATGGCCAGTATTTGACAGATGCAACTACTTGAGATTTTGGCATGGATATTACTAAGAGAGAAGAATTATTTTTTACTGGACTTAACTGTGTCTAGATTTCCCCAACTATTCAAAGTTATGAACTGGGATTTACCAAGGAGGGAAGCATGTTTCAATATAGTATTATATACTTATTGAATATTTTTCTTTATTTAGTTGATTTCTTTTTAAGTATTTCTAGAAGTTTCAGGGCAATAAAAAGGGAATAGTGAAATCTTCAAATAAGAAAATACAATTTTATGAGCAAGTATTTTATTTCTATGCGTTCCCTGAAAACCAAATCTATACCAAGAAAAATTCCATTTTGAACACGATTGAAACTTTATGAGTATTGAATTCCCATCCCATTTTATTGATTTCAAATGGAGAGATAAACTGAAGTATAGCAAGGCTGCAAAATGACATTGTTTAGATAAACATATCTTGTCAGAATTATCCTGGTACCAGCAATAGAGGCTACAGGCATATTTACAACTAACATTCTGGTTTAGGCTCTTAATAGCCAAAATGACATGTGTCAACAGACACTTGTTTTTAAGAAAATGCTTTCTTGGACCACTTGGGTTGGAATCTTGCCACTATGCTGCAAATATTCATAAAGGTATTCATTCCTAAAAGACCAAAGCTTAGAAAAGCAGAACTATTCAAATCACTGGATATTAGCAGTGATACACAAACCTGCCCTCCAGTCACTCACTTTTAATCTACATCGTGAAAAAAAGTCAACATAATATCGAAAAAAGATTGCAAGGGATAATGGAAAATGTTTAGACAAAGCTGAACGGATACTGTAAAATAAATTAGTGTTATTTTCCTCTTAGGGGGAAAAAGAAGTTATTTTTCATTAGTAAAATAACAAATGACTTCCTATATACTGTGTTCAGATTTGCATAAGCATCTTAGGCAAATTTCCATATTTCTCAGGCAACAAACAGAGCACTTAACTGTGTAGGGGGAATTCAGTCTTGTAAATCACTAAGGTTCCCTCTCATGGGCCTGTGTGTCTCAGCCTGGTTGCAGAAGTCTTGTAGTTCCACTTTGGGGGAACAACACTCTATCAGTTGGATAGCTATCTATGTTGGTTATTACAAGGCAATTTTGTCCTTGTATTGCTGGTTATAGAAATATCATCCTATACATTACACAGAACTACAGAACTTAAGGGCTTCCCTCATAACTCAGTCAACAAAAAATCTGCTTGTAATGCAGGAGACCTGAGTTCGATTTCTGGGTTGGGAAGATCTCCTGGAGAAGGAAATAGCAACCCACTCCAGTATTCTTGCCTGGAGAATCCCATGAACAGAGGAGCCTGGCAGGCTACGATCCAGAGGGGGTCACAAGTGTCGGCCACGACTTAGCCACTAAACCACCACGACAATAGAACTTAAGCGCACTCTTCCTGTCTGAATTAGCTGTGGAAGAGACTGACTTGTTTCTTAGCAAAATAATTTCTCTTTTTCTTGGACTCAAGATTCAACAATATTTTCCAATTTTGCTACAGTTAGATGTGGTCATGGGACAAGTTCCAGCCAACAGATTATGAAGAAAGTAATGTGTACGACTTCCAAGCCTGGTTCATAACAAATCTCAATGATTAATACTGGTTCCTCACCTGTCCGTTAAACACGTGACACTTTGTTGTTCTAGACACAAATGTTAGAAGGGGCTTATGTCCTGGAATGACTTCATTGTGGACTGCTAACTGTGGAATATACCTCAATAAATACTGAACTTTAACTGTGATAAACTAACAAATCTTGGTAATTTACCTGTTGTAGTGCCTTAGTCCCTAAGTCATGTCTGACTCTTTTGTAATCCCATGGACTGTAGCCCACCAGGCTCCTCTGTCTGTGGGATTCTCCAGGCAAGAATATTGGAGTGGGTTGCCATTTCTTTCTCCAGGGGATCTTCCTGACCCATGGATCAAATGTGCGTCTCCTACTTGGCAAGCAAATTCTTTACAGTTGAGCCACCCGGGCTCATTGTAGTGGCTATCACCACCTAATAATACATTAACATATATCCAGATACACTGATTGATCAACAATAAAGAGTTAAAATTTCAAAATCAGAGTCTATTTTAATTAATATCCACTACAACTCAAAGAGGAAATGTCTTTAGGAAGTGAATCAAAACATCCGTAATTACAGACTGAAAAACTCTTTAGTCCTAGTCCTAGTGATTAGGGTCATTAACAAAAACAATTAAACAAGATGGGAAGTGGTAAACATTCTAAAAGGAACATACACTTCTAAGCTAGAAAGAGACATTTGCAAATTCCAAGCTCTGTTCTTTGCTTATTTTGTAAGCTTTAACAATTTGATGAATCATTTCTGAAACGGTTTCCTCATCTCTAAAATGGGGATTGTGAAATTGAGCCAAAAGGATTTTGTAAAGATTTTATATACACACATACACACCATACACTTCATGTGCTGCCTCGTATCTGGGAAGTACTTAACAAAATAATAGTTAATGCCACTGAGTATTTATCTAATAAATACAAGCATGAGTAATAATATTTTCTAAATATTAAATATTTCTTTCACAATATTAACCAGAACTCATGATTCTGGTTACTCTTTCCCCTACCCCAACATACTGGCAGCCAGACACTGCTTTCTACTTCCTGAGGAAAGTGCTGACACACAGAATGTGTATTATGAAGACACAGGTTTACTTCTCACCTGTCCGTTAAACACGTGACACTTTGTTGTTCTAGACACAAATGTTAGAAGGGGCTTATGTCCTGGAATGACTTCATTGTGGACTGCTAACTGTGGAATATACCTCAATAAATACTGAACTTTAACTGTGATAAACTAACAAATCTTGGTAATTTACCTGTTGTAGTGCCTTAGTCCCTAAGTCATGTCTGACTCTTTTGTAATCCCATGGACTGTAGCCCACCAGGCTCCTCTGTCTGTGGGATTCTCCAGGCAAGAATATTGGAGTGGGTTGCCATTTCTTTCTCCAGGGGATCTTCCTGACCCATGGATCAAATGTGCGTCTCCTACTTGGCAAGCAAATTCTTTACAGTTGAGCCACCCGGGCTCATTGTAGTGGCTATCACCACCTAATAATACATTAACATATATCCAGATACACTGATTGATCAACAATAAAGAGTTAAAATTTCAAAATCAGAGTCTATTTTAATTAATATCCACTACAACTCAAAGAGGAAATGTCTTTAGGAAGTGAATCAAAACATCCGTAATTACAGACTGAAAAACTCTTTAGTCCTAGTCCTAGTGATTAGGGTCATTAACAAAAACAATTAAACAAGATGGGAAGTGGTAAACATTCTAAAAGGAACATACACTTCTAAGCTAGAAAGAGACATTTGCAAATTCCAAGCTCTGTTCTTTGCTTATTTTGTAAGCTTTAACAATTTGATGAATCATTTCTGAAACGGTTTCCTCATCTCTAAAATGGGGATTGTGAAATTGAGCCAAAAGGATTTTGTAAAGATTTTATATACACACATACACACCATACACTTCATGTGCTGCCTCGTATCTGGGAAGTACTTAACAAAATAATAGTTAATGCCACTGAGTATTTATCTAATAAATACAAGCATGAGTAATAATATTTTCTAAATATTAAATATTTCTTTCACAATATTAACCAGAACTCATGATTCTGGTTACTCTTTCCCCTACCCCAACATACTGGCAGCCAGACACTGCTTTCTACTTCCTGAGGAAAGTGCTGACACACAGAATGTGTATTATGAAGACACAGACTCTTGGTTTTTAAGTTTCAAAAGCCTAAGCCTGGTATAAGTAGACAACTTTGGAAGAAAAAAAAAAAAAAACACAACAGATGATGAAACGAAGCTTTTTCCCTCCTCCTACATTAGGAAAGACTCCTCTGGATTTGGGGAGGGACATAAGGGAATACTGCAGGGGAAGTAAGAAAATTTATTATCAGTATGTATCCCTGGAAGGAAGGGAGGGAGAAGGGAGGAAACCCAGGGGAAACACAGGGAGATCCAAGAGACTTTGATAGCAGAGGTGACCTTGGCCTGATTTCTGAGAAGAGTCTCTGAGGAAAATAAGATGGAGAGCAGTTTCCTCTACTCTTCCCTCTATCCCTCTTCCTGAACCCATGCACAATTACTCTGAAGCATGCTGTGTAAAGAGAGTATGTGCAATGTCTAGACAGATGGGCCTTAAAGAGCCTCTTAAAGCATCCCCACCCCAACCTCCAGTGAGGCATGTTTCTGATATTATACAATGAGGGAAACCAAGCAACAGAGAGATATCCAGATATGAAAGTGCCATTGCAGACAGGAAAGAAAAAATGGTCCTGGAAGTAACTGCCTGCTGGAACTAAGAACTAAGGATATGAGGGAGAGAATGGCATTTCCTTGGATGCCAACCCAGATAAATGACAACCAAGGAGTGAATGTTCTGCCACACCCATGCTTGCCACTCCATGCTTTGCAACTACATAAATCTGGATTGATGAGAATTTTATATTCTCTATTCCATGGAATTACATTCAGTTATTGAAAGATAACAACATGGACTGAATAACCTTAGTTAACATAGTCTCAGTATTTTTGTAAACGTAATAGAAATTTATGAACTTGAGTCATTATAAAACTTTTTCATATATCTTTCCATATGTTTCAAATGACTGATAGAAAATGAAAGACTTACTTCGATCAGTAATGATTGTCCTAGCCTCTTGATTGCTGGTCTTATTTTTCAAATTCTGGGCAGCAGTAATGAGTTCTTCCAATTGGGGGCGCCTCTGTTCCAAATCCTGCAGGGTTGCCTGAAGGAAGAAATGGAACAATATTGAGGTTCTCAAGCACCATGTGTTCCTTTTATGAACTACAAAGCAAAGGATAATTTCAAAAACTAACCAAAGCACTTTTAGAAATCAAAAAGGATGTTATTAGATATAAATCTCTAATGCGTAAGACTTTATAGAGAACAATTTAATAAAAAATGTGCTTCATTTTTTAATACCAAAAATATTTCAAGTGAAAATCTTGATTATGGATTTACTTCACAATCTAAGATCTTAGAATGGAGTCATTTCAGTGTTCCTAGGTTTACATAAACCAATATTTAAGTGCCATAAGTAAGAAATGTAATTTTGAATTATAATGATATATTTAAGACACAGATAGTTATTCATACTTGTAATCTCTTGCTGTGCAGTGTCAAAATTAAGGTGTGTATTTTAGAAACACAAAAATACAGAAAAGTGATTTAAGAGAGAGAACTTAATTTCTCTGTACTTGAAATTCCTCACCTATAAAATGACAAGCTATTAGATATAGATGAGCTAAATTAATTTTTCTCCAAAATTGACTCCAGTAAGAATCAACTGATTCCTTCACCTCACTTTAGAGTGAGTGAAATAGATGGGAGTGGGCCTGGGAGTCTGCATTTTAACACACTTTCTACTTAATTCTCATACTCATGCAAGTTTGGAAAGCATCAGACTAGGAGTTAATATTTGCATTTTGTATTACAACTGACTTTAAGACTCCTTTAATAAAAGGACGAAAGAGAATGAGGTCAACAAATATATATATATATATATATATATATATATAAGACCTACAGACCTACAAAACCTGCACTTGCTCAACTTCAAGACTGAAGAAAGAGCCCAGAGTCAGTGACAGAGACATCAGTGGTCTAACAGATTGGGGAGCTTACATGTCTGAAGCGAGGTCCTGGAGGAAACCCCACCATGTGTAGCAGAGGGAGGGCAAGGAGTGGAGGAGTGGTGGTAGTCTTCATTGTGGGTGGTGGGGAATGGTCAGTTATACGGGAACTGACATCAGATGGGCTCATTAGTTACCAGGGAAACCAGTAGAGGGACACGCCCCTCATCACCTCTTTGATAAGAACCATCTCTAGCCAGGGCCTGGGTCAGGTACATAGGAAAGCTAGGGTAGGTACATAGGAAAGCCATCATGCACATAGAGTAGATGCAAAGCAGGCCCTGGTCAAGCAGGGATTTACAGACAGCAAGTGAAAAGCCATCTTGAGTGGCCTGACCACACAATAATTATAGGTAGCTATGTCCTCCTTCCCTCAAGCATCCATGTATTGCCTCTGTTACCTACTGTCTCTACACAGAAGGGCCAAAACCCCAGTGATATTCACAAAGAGGTTTGGGAAAAGTAAGGTATTACCTTTGTCCTTGTACTAAAACTGAATGCATTGTATTCAGTTTTATTACTTTAAAAACGCTAGGTGACAGATACTTTACACAGGTTTCTTCATTTTTATTCTCCTAATAACCACACTAAAAACTAAGCCAGAAGTCTTCATGTCTTTAAATCTTAAGCTCTTTCAACTACAACATGAGGCCAATTAAAGTGAAGAGGTGAAATGTGGTAGATGGCAAAGTTTATGGAAATTAGTTAGCCCTTTGACGGGTTCTCATTTTTGAAATACTTTTGTATTTTGAAAGGCCAAGGTTTGATCATTCTGTGGTGTTTCTTTTGTGAAGAGGTAGGGTGACAGGCTGGTGATCTGAGCTCAACTATTTGCAGTGGTATTAAAGAAATGGAAGAACTTATCCCAAAACTGCGCATATATTTTGAGCATTTCCCCCTGTCTGTATTGAAAAATTGGAGGGGTTAACTTTTAACAAATTTTCCACATTTGTAAGCTGCGATTGCTGAGAAGAAAAATCCAATTTTCAGGTTTCTAACTTTTATGGTTTCTTTACACAAAAGTGTGTTTGAATTATGGAACAAATTGCCAAAGACAGCTATTGAAGTAAGTGGCATAAGTCAGTTGGAGAGTCCTGAACACATTCTAAAGTGGGAACCATATCATCACAGACAGATTTTTACAAAATAAGATGTTTTCCAGGGTTAGAATGCTATACTCTGATCATCTGTGACACAGTAAGCTGAAAAGGTACTTAGGAATTCCTAACTCATCAATGTTTAATGCACTTGATAATAGATTTTTGAAAAACAGACCTACCCAGAAACCATAAAGTTTAATCTTGCCCTCTAAACACACATAGCTAACTAAGTACACAAATTCATTTATCCACTCCTTCTTTCATTTTATAAATAGCAAGTGCTAGGCACTGTTCTAGGTGTTATGGACATAGAAGTGAATTAATATATTAGGCATGATTCATGCAATTTGAGTAAAAATTTGTGTTTTTTGATATTTGGAAATTTCTAGATAGCAAAGATAATTTTTCTTGCCATTTTTCTTTGATTTCATACTAAACCACCCTCAAATAATCAGGCCATTCTTTGCTTCTAAATTCTGGATACATAACCTAAGGATGGTATGCATTTTTCCTTCTTTTAGGACTACAAAGTTCGTTTAAGAAGTCTGCTGTAGAAGTAACTTGATCAACTTTAATCTGAACCTTACCAGGCTCTAAATTAAACCTGACCACAATGAACAGCTTTTACTGCTGAAATTAGCAAGCATGTCAATTTAGACTTAAAACAAGCCATTTTCCTCTCTAATGAACAAAATAGGTCTCAGGGTATTGTGAAACCTGTTCTCTAGTTGGGTGATTCTCTAATTCTGCTGACAGACACATGCTTTGTAAGCACCTGAGAAGATTATTAATGACATCCTTTGAAGCAGCCTTCTTAAAAATCCAAGGAGATTCACAACTGCAATAAAACTATGCCTTTTTATAATATTTCAAAACAAAATTGTAACTCTATCCCACCTTTTTGTCAACAAGGACAAACGTCCACTTCAAAAAAGAAACTGTACAATATCAATAATGTGTGAATGTATGTATACATATATATATATATGAAATTCCTGAGATACTAATATACTAATTAAATAGTGGATTCACAGTAGAGCAGAAGGGGAATTTTCTTCTTACATTTTCTTTCCAGAAATAAAGGCAAAGATTTGAATATGACATTCATTTAACATTTTTCATTGTTGTTGTTAAGAGAGTACACAAACAGTGACTGAAAGACCTTCCTGCTAAAAAACAGGACATTGTACACAATGGGAAGGAACAATTATTTTTTTCTTTTCATTTGGTTTTCTTTTGAATGTACTCCATTTACTACCATAATTTATTTGACTTGAGAACTAAATTTTAAAATCTCATAACTTCTCAAATACAATGACCTTCATCTTTTTTCTGTTTAGCTACCCACAGATGAGAGAATACCTTGGATCTAATCGTTACTCAAACTGCGCACATCCAAAACATCCATCTACAAAATTCTGTTTTCTGTCCCCAACCTGGTGCTCATACCAGATGGTACTCTTTCAAAAACATTGTTTCTACTCTAATCTTCATCTGCATTCAACCTCCAGTTGTCTTCTATTGTTCAATTTCTCTTTTTTTTTTTTTTGATTTTTCTTTTATTATAATTTTTGTCTCTTTTATTGGTTTTTCATTTATTTATTTTCATCCATATTAATTCTTTGGCCTGTTAAATTTCTTTATTCTGGGTTTAGTGGTCTATATTTATCACACTAAACCAGTATCATGATAATTATGCTTATTTTTCTGATATGAGCCCAGATACTTACAACTTAAGTGAAAAAAACTAAAACTATTGCATGCTTAACAGTACCTAAGCATGATAATTGAGCACATCTACATGGATCTATCATTCTTGAAGAAACAAACACAAAGGAAGAAAGGAATCAATGCTATTTCTAAGGAATCATAAGCCAGCTACTGGGATTTGCTAAAAATAGCTTACCCCTTGGAGATGAGAATTCATCATGGATTCCACTAGCTGAGCAAAGATGGAGAAAAAA